>CP141133.1:30202728-31512728 GCA_035236585.1 Warburgia ugandensis
GTTTAGCTTGGCCCAGAATCATGGAAAACATAGGTCATTCATAGAGTTGGGAAGCACCCAAGACATTTGGAATTTCCAATGAATGCAATGCATATCTATTTTACCATAGAACATTGTAACATAATGTGATCCCCATACTCAAAGGATCCCCAACAAAAGTAGTACATAGAAGGGCCCTAGTGACCCCTTGATTGTAGCTTATCAAATGCAAGGACAGTGTTATGAAGCATAGTCCAAACAAAAAAGGAGATCCTAGGTAGGATATTGGAGTTCTAGACCCTAGTAGTAGGTTCCCAATTGGCACAAATAGAAATCAAATTGAGATAGGTATTGGATGTAAATCTACCAGTTGAAACTAGAGTTCATATGACTGTATTTCCTCTAGTAATTTTAATGTAAGAATTGATAAGGCATTGCAAAAGAGGGTCTAATTAGACCCATTCCAATCCACTCTTTTTATTAAGATATTCCATGAAGCTCTCCATTCACCATAGAAGAAATTCATTGACTAGGATAGTGCTATCAATTGTAGCTCTAAAACTTCTTGGATAGCGAAGTGAGAGAGGTGTATATTTAACCATGAATCATATTAGCTACTTGAGTTTTCTTTGGACTTAATCTTGCTTTTGAAGAATTCTATATTTTTGCTTCAATCCACCAGGGATTAGCTCATTAGTATCTTGCCCTGATCACTCCCTACCATAAGCCTTGCTCATCATTGGCGTCTCTCTAGAGCCACTTACACATCATGCCTTGGTTAAATTCCTTTAATTACCTGCTCCCCAGTCTACCTTCCTTCCTTAGTTTATAAACATTATTCCATGACATTACATGATATTTGAAGCTATTGTCACCACCCTTTCATAGAATATCCCTATTAGTTGTTTCCATGTTCTATAAAACTTCAATAGGACATTTGAGAAGTGACATGGAGTATATTGGTAGGTTATAAAGAGATCATTCAATCGTGTCTCTCTTCCTCTAGTAGAGAGACATGCATGATTCCTTGAGGATAGTTTACTGTGGCGTCTTTCAATCATTGTATTACATAGGGAGTTGCTTGAACTATTCGAAGAGGGAGGCATTCTAAGATAGATGCATGGAGAAGAAGCAATATGAAATCACATATTGTTGGCAATAGAAAGGATTTCATTGTGCACCATGTTCACCCCAAAAAGTGATGTGTTCAATTTTGTACAAAAAGGTACCCAGTTAGTAGTCTATGTGTTATAAATTATAGGCATTATTCTATTTTTTTTTTTGGAAATTTATAAGACATACATCTCTAACCTAGTAATTCAAAATTTTTAATATTTTTCAATTTTAAAAGCTAATCCAGAGCAAGTATGTGAATTTACATAATTTTTAAAATTTAATTAGGATTTTTCACCTTTTTTAGGTGTTGAGAAGATGATCTAATGGTCAAGATCAAGAAAGATAAGATTTCAAGATCAAGATTGAAGGAAGCAATTGGAAGATCAAAGGTGACTAAAATAGGCCCATGCAAAAAGCCATACAATTTCTCCACCTTTGAATAAGAATCCAAGCTGTGCAGGAAGTTTCCTATTCTAATAAGGAAAGCTAAAGAAAGCTAAACCATTCAAGCCTTGAAGACAAAGAACTTAGCCAATCAAGCCATTAAGCATTAAACCATCAAAGTGAGCCATCAAGCCACATAAGAGCCATGCCACATTGAGTCATACTATTGGAGGAGACTTTTCAAGCAATTATTTTATGCTAAATAGTGAAATTCAAGGGATAATTAGAAAAGAATCTGGATGATAATCAACATGGTAAGATATGCATGTATAGGCAGACTAGTTAAGAGAGAAACCAAGTCAAATTTCCTTATTTTTCTCTTTTTTTCACCATTGTTTTCTCTCTCTTTCCTACCTACCACATAACATAATTAGAAAGGGAGGAGTTACATGCCACCTTCTTTGAGAAGTGATGCCTCCCTCCCTACTAATTACACCCACTCCACTACACTTTCTAAATCCATTTCCTACTCAACTACCTCACATTCCTTCCTCTTTCCTGCATCTTTCTTACCTTTTTCCACTTTCTTTCCATCCCAACATGCAAGATACCTCAAGGAAAGGGATTCTCTACCTAATCCCTTGAAATTGAAGCCACCCGTCTTTCCTTTATTGATAATTGGAAAGTCCAATTTACCCACATCACCTAACTTTCTAATCTTCTATCTCCAATCAACCACCTAACTTTCCTACCTTGAGTCCTAGTTATAATTCTCCATTTTCATCCTAGGATAAGAGCTTATCAAATTGGAAAGAAAAACACTATAAATACCCATGAACTCCACACCTATTTCAAATAACGGAGTTGATTCTAACTCCTTGAAATCAAGCACATCTACTTAGACATCTTCTTAAGGTTTTGGACTTCAACACCTTGGTATGTTTCTTTATTTTTACACTTCAATTCCAAGAAGGTATCTTGCTTTAAATCCTTGCTTTCATTGCTTGTTTATTGTGTTCTTTGTTGCTTAATTTCCTATACATAGTTCCTCTTTGTTTTCATTGAATCTTGCTTCTACTTCTCCTACTTTTCTTATTTAATTATTCAAGATGCAAGTTTCCTTTTCTATGGTAGTGTCTCTAAGAGAAACAATACCTTTAGTTCCTTTTGTTTCATGCTCTAGTCATTTTGTTTTTCCCTTGTCTATTTGCCTGTTCTTTGCTTCTTTCCTACATCTTTATCTTTTATTTTCTCTCTTGAATCCACATGCATGATATCTGAGTTCAGCTTGGGATCATTGGAGTATGTTTAATCTTTGATTTGAAGTCGAGATATTACTTAAGAAGAGTGCACAATTTTCAGCCTTGTTCTCTATGTACATATGCACTACCTTTTTATGTAATTTCAAGTCAATGAATAATCTTGTTTGATGAGCATTGTTACTAACTAATTCCAAAAGTAAAGTACCTCAATTATATAGTGTTATATTCCTTAAAAATTTCTTGTTATTTTTCTTTTCATGCTTTGTTCTATTTGAGTTTTATATACACCATGTTTTTGGAATTTTTGTATTTCATGTGCATTCGCAATGTCCAGCAACCCATAAACTTTATTTGCTTCAAATCTTAGGAACCTATTTTGCTTTTTACTTAGTTTAGAGAGTTATTTTATTATTTTGTATGTTATTTAGATTTTAGATCAAAATTTTTGGCCATCTTTCCTATAAACCATGTGCACACAATCCATGGATCATGAGCATGGCACTAAGTTACTTTCCTCATTGAATATTGGCTAATTTAGTTGTTTAATCTTGTTGTAGTAGTTTCTATTTAGTTTTTTGTGTCTTGTTTTAGGCTTAGAAAGTTTCCTATTTGAGTTTTGGAAATTTCCATCTTTAGAAAATTTTAGGATTAGGAATTGTTAAATTTAGAAAGTTTCCTTAATTGTAGTTTCCATTTACATGCATTTTTCTCATTTCTTATTAAATGTAGTTACATTTCATTGGTTAGCTTTTTTTGCAAGTTACTTTAGTTTTAGAAAGTTTCCTAATTTTCTTTTAGAAAGTTCTATTTGTAGAAGGTTTCTAATTGTAATAACCCCAATTTTTATAAATTGATTGAGAAAAATCAATAAAGTTTGAGTTTCAGATATTTCGGGTTGAAATATTAGGGTTATTTAAAATATAATTTTTTATAAAAGTATAATCAAATCATAAGACATGTAAAATTAAAATTAAACTTAGCAAACCCTTCAAAATGACTGTAAGCATGACAAATTTCGAATTCGGATAAGAAATCCTTAAGTTTTTCATTTTTTTGGACAAAAGGGGTAAAATAGTAAATTTACCCAAAAATCAAAATATGAAACATCAAAATTTAGAATGTACTAAGAAATACGAATCCAATGCCACTAAGTACACTCAAATCCGAGATCATGGGAATAAAACCCAAAATTTTATGCATAAAGGGCAAAACAGACTTTTTACACCATGTGGGGCCCACATGGGGACCACCACGTCCCCAACAACCAATTTGATCGGCAGCCCATGTGAAACATGGGTCAACAAAGATCTGCTGGTCATGGGGAAGAAAAATTAGGCATGGGAACATTGAAGACTTTCATGCCATTTTATATTAAAAAAATAACATATTATAATCATGGAAAAAGACCGAAAATGCCTATAAAGACAACCCCAAAAATCTTCCAAAAATTCTCATAAATTCCCCACGAAATTATCTTCACTCTCCTTGAAAAATTAGATCTAGATCCCTCCCCAAAAACCCAAAATTTCCAAGAGTTAGATCTCTTTTCAACTTGTTTTTCTTTTTAGATTGGAACAAGAGACCTAAAATCAATTAGACACTCTGTTCCAGATCTAATTTCATCAATTCCACTGTCCAAAACTTCCCAACATATCTATTCTATAAAACCCCCAAAGAAATTTCAAGATCCAATGGTTCAAACAACGGTATTTGCAAGAAAGGTGGATTTTAGGCTATATCTTCATCAACAAGGTATTTTTTTAAATTGGGCATATAAATGAGGTTTTCTCTCCAATCAAGTAAGTGGAAATCCTTTTTATATATGTTTAGTATTTTTTATTTCACTGTAATTAATTTTGGTAATAAAAAGGTAAAAATAAAGTAAACAACAAAACCCTTAATTCATGATGATGGAGTGCTCAGATGAAAAATCTGACTCCACCAATCAATCTAGAATGGTCCAAAACCCCTAGGGAGAAGTTTTAAAAAGATTTGAACAGTTTTGGACCCTCAATTGAGAGAGATTAATTCTGGTGGGCCTAGATGAAATCTGGACCCTAGGAACGGCTAAAAACTTCAATTTAAGATTGTGGAGTCATATGAACTCCAAATTGAGATCACAAAGTAGCTATGGAAAGCTTGTAATGTCTAGTTTCTAATTAAGTCATAATATTTCTAAAATTTATTTCTATATTTTCTGTATTTTTCTGTATTTTAGAAATAAGTGTCCAATTTCTAAGATCTTCAAGATCTGAGGTGATCAGATCTTGAAAATTTATTTTAGCGATGATATAATAATGTAATAAAGTAATATCTATGGTTAATTTGGACAGATCTTGGATAAAATAGGGGATCTACCCTTTATGGTAGAAAAACCCTAAAATAAAAAAATAAAAAAAATACAAAGGGACCCACTTGATCAATGAGATCAAGTATGATCAGATCCTTGGGATGGATTAAAGGGATGATATTATGATGGAATCCACTTAGATCATGGAGGAAATGTGACAAAATCAAGTGGATATGATTTTTGGATCTTAATGAATTAAAAGCCCTAAAGGTAATTAAAACCCTTAATCTAAAGGAAAACACCTAAGATCTAATGGTTGGATCATATTTAAAGGTTTATAATAATCTTAATAAAATTATTTTAATTTTCTTTTATTGGATATAGAAGTGTAAATGTGATTTATGTTTTAAGTTTTAATTGTCTTTTATTGGATATAGAAGTGTAAATGTGATTTATGTTCTAAGTTAGAAAGCATGATAGTGTAATCTTTAAATTTTAGTATGATATGCCCTAAATGAGTAATTTGTTAGTAGATTTGATTAGTTTAGGATCATGTTAGTGTAAATTAGGATTTAAACATGATTTCATTATGATAGAAGATGTGTTTCATAACTTAGGATCATGTTAGTTTTATTTCACTAGCTTAAGTTACATTCATAGGAAGAATGTTAGTATATAGTTGTTAAACTTATATTTGATTTATGCTTTCAAGTTGATGATTTACTTATTGTCAAATTTTATTCAATTGTTAAGATACAAGGAGCATAAATCACCAAAAATGTAAACTAATGAAATATAGAAATTCATGGACAACTAAGATGAATGAATGATTTTGACTTAATAAGGGCTATAGTTAGTAGGACAATATAAGGAATGATTTATCATTTCCTTGGCCCAAAGTAGGAAAATAATGAACATCCATGGATGACATCGTGCATATCCTTGGAAATTAATTAAAATCAATTAGAGAAGGGACTTAAGGTAAAGAGCTCGTAGGAACCTTGTCAAAGGTTGAGCTAGTACCACTCCAGTGGACTCTGAACATTGTGGTTATAGGGGGTATACAAGGGCCAAGTGCTTTTCCCTCACCTCCCATTGACGTAAGAGAGGTCTAAACGCCTCCTTACATGAGGGTTGTATTAACCACTTTTTGAGCAGACTCTAACTGGTAAGTAGTGGTCATCCTGAAATAAGGAGGAGTTGTCTAGTGATAGGAAGAAATAAATTATCTTCAACCAAGTAAGACACTAACTGGTTGAATAATAATAATAAGAGCATAAAAGGTTAGTAAATTACCTAACCCTAATAAAAACAGTAAGTAAGATAAGGACGATCAAACAAGATCCATTAGATCTTGGATGATCAAGAACGATAAGAATAAGAATACTATATTGTACTTAGTATGTATGTTTGTTATAGTTCATTAGATTAGATAATCCAAGCCCTTGATCAAAGGTGATTCAAGGAAGAAAACCAAGATCATCCTCCATAGGGATGATCCAAGAACTAAACTTAGATCAAAGAAGAACTAGATGATAGAAGATCTAGGACCTTGATCTTTATCAACATGTGTAGATTGTCAATCAAAGGATCTATGAAAGATCAAGATCAAGGAGATGAACATACAAAGACTTAGAGATAGAAAAATACTTAGATATGAATGATCTAAAGATCATTCTAATCATCAAATCTAGTGATCAATAGGATTGTTCATAATTTATATATTGACAATATGTATGGATGTACAGATTACATACATCAGTCAGGATCATGGAAGATTGGGGAAAAGAGATCAATCCTTAAAGGTAGGAGGATTTGATGAATGCATTTACATGAGATATTCATGATTGTACTCATGATCTTATGTTGACAAGAGTAATGATAATACTTGTAGTAAATCTCTTGAAAACCTTATGATCCAACCAAACACCTATAAGATGGTTAAGGACTAAACTATAAGCGAATATGGAACTAGAAAATATTTCAGCCCTAAGTAAACAGACATATGGTCTGATATATATGAAATCTATTTTACATACAAGCTTGGAGGCTTGTGAATTTGTTTTAATAGGCATGAGCCTAGGGGATACTATTGCTAGAGGAGTTATGAGGGTTTGGCCACCCGCTCCTTGAAATTTGATGATATGATGATACCTTGCCCAATGAGAGGCTAAAAGTCGGGTGGTGGCAATTATGGGAAGGCCACCACTGTGAAAGTCTTGCCCCCCCATACGGGCAGTGACATAATATTTTCTACCGTGGTATCAGTGGTGAATAGGGCAGTTATCCGAGCGTGCTAATACGGATTAGACTGCAGCATAGCAACCTTTCTGATTATTTTGCACTATGATGCATATGAGAATAGGCATAGTGAAATGCCTTAAGTTATAGCATAATGAAATGCTAGGTAATTGTATATTACCAATGTTTCCCAAGAAGGGAAATTCCTAGTATGAGATTAGCTGTAATACTAAATTCTCAAAATGAAGAGAATTGATTAGCTTAGTTGGGAGTGATATTTGACTATTTTCACAAATTTAATTGGTTTACCCATGAAGGGTATGTATGTATATAGATATACATAACTTACAAAGTAAAGAGTATGTTCAAGGATATTGAGATTATGAAGTATTGGAATTACATTGTCAATTATTATGTTTCTTGAATCCCCTACCAAGCATTGCTTGTTGAGATATTGTACTTGTTGCAATATCTCAAATCTAGGGAAGAAGAGTTAGGAGCTGAAGACTATAGAAGACTTGAAGAGAATAATCTTCAAGGTATACCCTTGAAGACATGTATTTTTCTTTGTTGAGAGTTTTATTGTATGGTGAGCTTGAGTTTTGGATTATGTAATTTGGACAAGTATTGTACTAGATTTGGCTGTACTGTGAACCACTGGATGGATCCTGGAGTTTAATAAAAGTATATTCCTTCAATGGAATTTTATTTTGTACACAAATTGTACTTATGTTATGTATGAAGTGGTGACTTGAGTTTTCAAAACAAGTTCTAAAGAAAAGAATTTCCGCTGCTTTGTTTTGCAAAAAAAATATTTTACACTCTTAAGGGCCCTGCCTTTCAAAATACTTTACAAATCATGTTTTCAAAAACCCAGGTCTTCACACTAATTCTAGTTTAGGAAAGTGTTAATTTAGGATAGTGTCATTTTTTAGTAGTTTTCTTAAGTTAAGTTGCGTAGTTTCATTCATACTAATGTTGTTGTAGTCTACTTTAGTTAAATATATGTTAGTTACTTAAGTTTCCATTTTCATTGTTTAGGTTTTTTTTTAGCAAGTTTCCCTTATTCATAGTTTCTAATTTCATGCATGTTTCCATTATTGTTAACTTTAAATTTCAAGTTTAATCATCAACTCTCTCTCTCTCTCTCTCTCTCTCTCTCTCTCTCTCTCTCTCTCTCTCTCTCTCTCTCTCTCTCTCTCTCTCTCTCTCTCTCTCTCTCTCTCTCTCTCTCTCTCAGGCTGAAATTAAGTGATTTAAATACCTCATGAGAGTGACCTCTCTCGTGTGCATTACTACTTTGATTCATTTGCTTGTGAGTAATTTTAAAACTACACTAAAAATTTGGCTCCATTTTTGGGGAATGTCAACGGATTTATGATTGGATCTTTATTTTGATTGTTTATCTTTAGTTGCAATTTTAGGATGCATTAGATTAGGATTTTTGCATTGCATTTGCATATCTTGCTAATTCCTCATAAATTGATCCATCTTATTTATTTTGTCCAAGGGGAATTTGGCAAAGGAGTGGTAGCAATCCTATGGGACAAAACTTCATCAAATTTATTGCCTTTTTAAATTGTGGTTTTTCCTTTTGAGTGAACTTGTAATGAGCCCTACTGGAACTTACAATTTCTTTATTCAATTTTATATAGGGCAAGTGTGGGATATGGTGGCTCACACTTGATCTTCATTACAAACCTCAATGTAAGCATCCTTCACTCATCTTTTACTTTTCTAATATAGTTGCATTTAGTATAATTTGCATATTGGTTGGTAGAGTAATTCATATAGTTTAAGGTCATTCATCTTAATTGTTGCATCTTATTTAGGGTTGCTGCATTATATTTCACCTATCTAACCCTTAGTTGGATAGCATATAGGCTACATTAGTTTGTTTCTTGTACTTGCATTGTACGTGTATTGCTTTATAGTGAAATATAATATTAGTAAGGGTCCTATAAGAATCCTCATAAGATAAGAAGTGGATTTCATCACTAGATCCTTAGCCCACATAGGAAATCAAATCAATTCCTTGTATGTTGCGATCTCAACCATTAATTTTATTTTAAAATCAAGTAGCAAGAGATCTAGTGTTTGAGCTCATAGGACTCTTTTTGAAACAGGTGATCTACTGTCACTCCAGTGGCTCCTGAACTTTGTGGTTATAGTGAGTATCCAAAATCTAAGTGATTTTTCCATGCCTTTCGTTGACGGTTGTTGAGGTCTAAATTACTCCTTCCATAAGAATTGTATTAACCTCCTTGGGCAGGACCTAATTTGTAAGTAATAGTGAAGTCTGGCTTAAAGGAGGAGCTATCTAACTTTAGGTTAAAAGAGAGAACCTTACAAATTAACAAAAATTATCAAATCAAGCTCATTAGCAATACAAATTGTTTGTTGCATGTCACATAAAGTTAGGAGTCATTTAGATTTAGGTTGCATCAAATAGATAGGTTTGCGTTATAGTGCATGCAAGGTCGTCGATCTCAGAACATAGGATTAGTACCATTTGATCTTGAGATTGAACATACCCATAGGAAACGGGTGAGAAACCAAGTTCCTAACCCCCTACCTAAACCACCATCAGAAGTTGAGCACAAAGCTATTAAATATTTATATGCACCACTCAAGTTAAATGCCTCATTGTGCATCACATTGCCACCCACAAATGTAGACTACTTTGAACTTAAACCTAGTGTTATTCAGTTACTCCCCACATTCCATGAGAGAGAGAGAGAGAGAGAGAGAGAGAGAGAGAGAGAGAGAGAGAGAGAGAGAGAGAGAGGATCCATACCTACATATCATGGAATTCCTTGGTATTTCAACTACATTAAAAAATTATAATGTTACAGATGATTCTATTAGGCTTAGGTTATTCCCTTTCTCATTAAAGAATAAGGCCAAAAAATGGCTTAATTCTTTAGAGGTCAGTTCCATTGCCACGTGGGACCAGTTGTTTCATAAATTCCTAAATAAATTCTTCTCAGTCCATAAGACTAATGCTCTTTTTGTAACACCCCTAATTTTTGGTAAGGAAATTAGATAAATATTGAAATTGAGATTTTCAATGAAAATCAGGTTGGAATATTAGGGTTACCAAAAATGCACTTCTCATAGAAGTGGAATCAAGGTATAAGCACTATAATTTCTGAATACAAATGAAAAATCCATATTTTTCTTTATTTTAATGAATAAAAGGAAAAATGGTAATTTCATAAACAACCAAGACTTGAGACATCAAAATTTGGAATTTACTTAGAAATACGAATCCAATGCCACTAAGTACGCTCAATTCCGAGCCCGGGAGAATAAAACGGATTTTTCTCCATAAAAAGGGCAATTTGGTCTTTTCACACACCCGTGGATGTAGCCGGACAAGGGTTCTCTGCAAAGTCCCTTTGCATACGCGATGATCCATACCATGGATCTATAGAAAATTCAAAATGAAGAAAAGAAATGGTACTGTTTATCGCCTCCGACAGTGTCTTCACAAAATTTTGGCCAATTTGGCCAGTTACCAGAGATCTTACACTATGGGAGGTCTTCCACATCTGGTTTTCTTCAAAACCCCTATGGTCCCCCACATTTTCCGGCAATGGAGACCAAGAATTAAGAACTGTATGTATTTTCGGCAGCCAGGATTTCCTATCTCATTCTCAGATGGGTTTTCTCCTTCTCAGGTGAACTCCTCCTCCCCAGACCGGCTCAGGTAGGCCACTATCACACTCCTTTGTCATTTTTGGTAGGTAATGCAGGTTTTTCGGCCACCTAGAAAGCTCCTCAGCTGTTGATTCGTCGGAGACGATGGTGTAACACCCCTAATTTTTTTGTAATAAAAATATAATAGTGAAATTGAAGATTTCAAGGAAAAATTAGGCTAGAATATTAGGTTTAGCAAAAACATATTTCGTACAGAAGTAAAAATAAGGCATAAAGACATGCATAAGTAAAAACATATCTCACAAACCCTTCAGAATGACTATAAGCACGATGCATTCTGAATTCAGAGTGAAAAACCTTTATTTTCTCCATTTAAGAGCAAAAGGGTGAAATGGTAATTTTACCCTAGCCAAGGTCTAAAACATTAAATTTGGAATGTACTAAAAAATAAGAGTCCAATGCAACTAAGAACACTCAATTCCGAGTTCGTAGGAGTAAACTCAAAATTTTATACATAAAGGGCAAAATGGTCTTTCTACACATGTGGGGCCTACATGGGCCCACAAAGAACCTAAAATGGAATCCAATGACCAGGCCACATGAAATCATTGGTCAAACCACTACCACCAGGTAGTGGAGAAGGAGGTTGTAGTTGGGAATCAAATAAATTTTAAATATTAAAAAGGAAAAAACATAATTATTAGGTGTTATGATGAAAAACACTCAAAATCACTATAAATAGACATCATAAAGATTCTCAAAAATATTCCAAAAATCCATCACGATGTGCCCTAGACTCTGTCAAAATCTCAGCCTAAAATTCCTCCTCCTCTCTCTTTTCTCCTCCCTTGCATTTTTATTCCACCTATTAAAGTGTCGACTGAAGCACCAGGAGGAATATTCCTCTTCTGGATATCGGGCGTGTCCACAGACAGATCATCCCCAATAAGAAGGGTTTTCACCCTGTTACTGTTTTTGAATTAGACGTTCATTTCCAGCCATTGAAACATAATCTTGACCATTGGATAGTTGGGGAATATCAAGATCTACAAAACCCATTTGAGTTTACTATAATCCGTGGAGTACCCATAGAGAAATCATCGAAAAACTGAAGCTCCGGAAACCTATATTATCAGGAGTGGATTTTCTAGTTTTTCCAGCATAGATCCAGAATATCTTCTTCTAGGTAGGTGCACTTGCACCCCTCTTTCATTTATAGTAGGTTAGTTTGGTTTTCCGACAAGGATGGGAGCTTCCCAGCTGTTGATTCGTCGGAGACGATGGATTCGGCACTGAGGGTTGAGATCCCATCTATCCATAGCTTAGATGTTACTTCTGAGCCGATGGATGGATTCCTGGGGCCCAAAAACCTCAGGATGTGAAATCTGGACTCTTGGTTTTACTGGATAGGGGAGATTCAGCCATAGGCGATCTGATGGTCCAGATCAGACCGTGTCGCTTGTAGTCGATTACCTCTTCCCAACCACCCAGGATAGACGGTAACAGGCGTGAGAGGCGGGTCGTCCCGTACCAGTAACCCAAATTTGATCTGGGCCATCTATTCTGTTAACTGAAAATCATAATTCTTCAATTCAGAGCTTGATATAACTCTGATTTTAGATCTGAGAAATGATATAGACTCCTTGTAGTGTTTACCATGTACTGAACTTATTAGATCCATGTTTTAATTTGTATTTACATAAGTTATTTAGTAAAATTAGTACCCATGATCTTAGATCATGGACCAAATGACTGTATCAGACTAATTTGAACCGATGGATGTCTTCAGAGACCCCCTAAAACTCTAGGATCATGTTCATAGTCAGATTCTTATGCATATATACGAAGGAATTGATTAAAGACAGTAAAGATGAAATTCAGCCCTTAAAACAGTAACTGAAATAAGAAGTTTTCTAGGGTTGGCAGGATATTATTGTAGATTTATCCAAGGGATTTCCCGTCTAGCTCTTCCTTTGACTTCTTTGACTAGAAAAGGAGTATAGTTTACTTGGACTGATGAATGTGAAAAGAGTTTCCAAGAGTTAAAGAAGAGATTAACTGCAGCACTAGTATTGTCCTTGCCATATGGGAGTGGAGGTTATGAAATATACTGTGATGCTTTAGGTAAGGGGTTAGGAAGTGTACTCATGCAAAATGGGAAGGTCATTGCTTATGCTTCACGAAAATTAAAGAAGCATGAAATGAACTACCCAGTACACGACCTAGAATTGGAAGCAGTAGTGTTTGCCTTAAAAATTTGGCGACATTACTTGTATAGGGAAAAGTTCAATCTATTCACTCATCACAAGAGCCTTAAGTATATTTTCACTCAGGCTGATTTGAATATGAGACAAAGAAGGTGGATGGAATACCTTAAGGATTATGATTTTACAATTCAATACCATCTTGGGAAGGCTAATGTAGTGGCTGATGCACTAAGCAGACACACAAAGGTAGTGTCGGCTAATGTCACCATCAAGTCAGCTTTTGTTGAAGAAATCTTAAAGGCCCAAGAGGGGGATGTAGCAATTCAAGCAATGTGTAAAAGATAGGGGTTAGTAGAGACGCAGCAGGGGGTATTCGGTTTCAATGAAGACTAGTGGTTCCCACAAGCTTGAGAAAAACACTACTACAAGAGACCCATCAATCAAAATTTTCCACACATCCTAGAGGAACAAAAATGTATCAAGATTTAAAAAGAAGTTTTTGGTGGGAAGGTATGAAGAAAGATATAGGGGAGTGTGTGGCTAGGTGTTTAACTTGTCAGCAAGTAAAGGCTGAGCATCAAAAACCAACTGGGTTACTACAAACCTTAGACCTGCCAGAGTGGAAATGGGAACATATCACCATGGACTTTGTTGTGGGTTTACCAAAGACTTGAGCAGGCCATGACATGATATGGGTAATGGTTGATAGGCTAACCAAGTCAGCACACTTCCTTCCAATCAACTAAAACCAATTTGTTGACAGTTTAGCCCAGTTGTATGTAAAAGAAATAGTTTGCCTTCATGGGGTCCCACTCTCCATCATCTCAGATCGAGATGGAAGGTTTACATCAAGAAGCTGGAAGAGCGTACAATAGGCATTAGGGACATCATTAAAATTTAGTACAGCCTTTCATCCCCAAACTGATGGTCAATCAGAAAGGACCATTCAAACCTTATAAGACATGCTAAGGGCCTGTGCACAAGACTAGAAGGGTAGTTGGGATGAGCATCTTCCATTGATAGAGTTTTCTTATAACAACAGCTTCCATGCAAGTATCGGAATGGCACCTTATGAAGCTTTGTATGGACTACCATGTCGATCGCCAACATGTTGGGATGACGTAGGGGAACAAAAGTTGATGAAGTCAGAATTTGTGGAACAATGTACAGACAAGGTAAGACCAATAAAGAAAAGATTGTTGGCTGCTCATAGCCATCAGAAAAGCTACGCAGATAAAAGACGCCGAACCTTGGAATTCGAAATAGGTGACTATGTGTTTCTGAAGGTCTCACCCATTAAGGGGGTGAGAAGGTTCGAAAGTAAAGGAAAACTCAGTCCAAGGTATGTTGGCCCTTTTGAAATACTAGAAAGGGTTGGGTTGGTGGCTTACAAATTAACCCTACCTCCTCAACTCTCAGAAGTGCACAATGTATTCCACATTTCCATGCTACAAAAATACATTCCAGATGAGATGCATGTGCTTCAAAATAGACCAGACGAGTTAGACACAGACTTAACCTTTAAAGAGAGGGCAATTCAGATCTTGGACAGGAAAGAGCAACAGTTAAGGACCAAAGTAATTCCCTTAGTCAAAGTATTATGGCAACATCATACGATCGAGGAGGCTACTTGGGAATTGGAAGAAGAAATGAAAAACTTGTATCCTAGTTTGTTTGAGTAGTGTAGATTTGAAATTTTGAGGATGAAATTTTTGTAAGGGGGGTAGATTGTAACACCCCTAATTTTTTTGTAATAAAAATATAATAGTGAACTTGAAGATTTCAAGGAAAAATTAGGCTAGAATATTAGGTTTAGCAAAAATGTACTTCGTACAGAAGTACAAATAAGGCATAAATACATGCATAAGTAAAAACATATCTCACAAACCCTTCAGAATGACTGTAAGCACGATGCATTCTAAATTCAGAGTGAAAAACCTTTATTTTCTCCATTTAAGAGCAAAAGGGTGAAATGGTAATTTTACCCTAGCCAAGGTCTAAGACATTAAATTTGGAATGTACTAAAAAATAAGAGTCCAACGCAACTAAGAACAGTCAATTCCGAGTTCATAGGAGTAAACTCAAAATTTTATACATAAAGGGCAAAATGGTCTTTTTACACATGTGGGGCCTACATGGGCCCACAAAGAACTTAAAATGGAATCCAATGACCAGACCACGTGAAATCATTGGTCAAACCACTACCACCAGGTAGTGGAGAAGGAGGTGGTAGTGGGAATCAAATAAATATTCAATATTAAAAAGGAAAAAACATAATTATTTGGTATTATGATGAAAAACACTCAAAATCACTATAAATAGACATCATAAAGATTCTCAAAAATATTCCAAAAATCCATCACGATGTGCCCTAGACTCTGTCAAAATCTCAGCCTAAAATTCCTCCTCCTCTCTCTTTTCTCCTCCCTTGCATTTTTATTCCACCTATTAAAGTGTCGACTGAAGCACCAGGAGGAATATTCCTCTTCTGGATATCGGGCGCGTCCACAGACAGATCATCCCCAATGAGAAGGGTTTTCACCCTGTTAGTGTTTTTGAATTAGACGTTCATTTTCAGCCGTTGAAACATAATCTTGACCATTGGATAGTTGGGGAATATCAAGATCTACAAAACCCATTTGAGTTTACTATAATCCATGGAGTATCCATAGAGAAATCACCGGAAAACTGAAGCTCCAGCGACCTATATTATCACAAGTGGATTTTCTGATTTTTCCACCATAGATCTGGAATATCTTCTTCCAGGTAGGTGCACTTGCACCCGTCTTTCATTTATAGTAGGTTAGTTTGGTTTTCTGGCAAGGATGGGAGTTCCCCAGCCGTTGATCCATCGGAGATGTTGGATCCGGCATCGAGGGTTGAGATCCCATCGATCCACAGCTCAGATGTTACTTCTGGGGCCCAAAAACCCCAGGATGTGAAATCTGGACTCTTGGTTGTACTAGATGGGGGAGATCCAGCCACAGGCGATCTGACGATCCAGATCGGACCATTTCACCTGCAGCCGGTTACCTCTTTCCAGCCACCCAGGATAGACGGTAACAGGCGCGGGGTGCGGGTCGGCCCGTACCTATAACCCATATTTGATTTGGGCTGTCTATTCTATTAACTGAAAATTATAATTCTTCAATTCAGAGCTTGATATACCTCTGATTTTAGATCTGGAAAATGATATAGACTCCTCGTAGTGTTTACCTTGTACTGAACTTATTAGATCCATGTTTTAATTTGCATTTACATAAGCTATTTAGTAAAATCAGCACCCATGATCTTAGATCATGGACCAGATGATTGTATCAGACCAATCTGAACTGATGGATGTCTTTAGAGACCCCCTAAAACTCTAGGATCATGTTCATAGTTAGATTTTTATGCATATATATGAAGGAATTGATTAAAAATAGTAAAGATGAAATTCAGCCCTTAAAACGGGCTGAAATCTTAATAACTTAATTCTGATTTTAATAGATCCCCAAATTTAGATAAAAAATCTTCCTGGCATTAATATTTATGTTTTTAAATCATAAAACATGTTAGATCTTGTTTTTAATTAGTATTTACACGATCTATGTAGTACTATCCGTGCCATTGATCTTGGATCATGGCCAAGATGATCCCTAACATGAAATCTGAATTGATAGATGTGTTCAGAATATCTCAAAAACTTAATAAACATGTTCACAGTAGAAATCATATGTGTCTAGATTAGTGAAATTGATCCCAACTAGTAAGATGAAATTCAGCCCTTAAAACAGGCTAAATCTTAAAATCACAATTCTGATCTCAATTGAGATCCAAATTGAGATATGAAAGTTGTCATGAATTCCTTGTGATAATTGTAAGGGACAGAACCTATAAAATTTTAATTTTAATTAATTTAATTTTCTGTAATTAAGTGGATAAGTAACTAACATCCTTGATCTACAAGATCTAGGATGATCAGACCACTAATACCTTGTTGTATGATGATTTTATAATATAATAAATAAAATAAGTAGCTTAAATTGAATTAATTTGACAGATCTTAAGAGATCTATACTAAAAAGTTACTAAAATCTCTAAAAATGAGTAGTATCTCTTAGATCAAGATGATATAGGATGATTGGATAGTATGGATGATGATCTTGAGATAAGATCATAGGGATTTAATGAATGGATGATGAGGATTTGGGATAGATCAAGATCTATGCCCTTAAATGTTATAAAGTGACTTAAGATCTCCTTGATCGGGTAGATCAAGGAAGATCAAATCAATGGATAAGATAAATTAATGATTTAATAATTAAATTACATCAATATAAAATGTTGGATCTAAAATAAAATGAAGGATCAAGATCTAAACCCTAAAGAAGTGAAAAATGAATATGGATCAATTAAGACCCTTGGATCATGATAGCATGTTAGATTATTATTTGGATTATTGAACATTATTTCTTTTCATTTCTTAGTTGAATTACTTATATAATTGATTATTTAATTGTTTAGTTATTCTTTAAATTTATGCTTTAATGCTTAAGTAATGAAAATTTCATTGAAATTGTAATTAAATGAAATTAGAAGGAAAAGACGTTCACATGGAATGTATGACATGGACTTTATGGTATTAAGGACCATAGTTAGTAGGATAATATAAAGAATATAAATTCCTTGGTCCAACTTAGGAGAATAATAAATCTCCATGAATGACATTTTAATTCATGGATTTAATTAAAATCAATTAGAAAGAATATTTAGGGCTAGATGCTCATAGGAACCTTATGAAAGGATTGAGTTAGGGTCAAGCTAGTGAATGATGGACATAATGGTTAGGGGGTTATCTAATAGAGCCACGCTCTCTCCCCACCTTCCGTTGATGTTTGTGAGGTCTAAACGCCTCCTTACATGGGGATTGAAGTAGCCATTTTATGTTCAACCATTCAACTAGTAAGCCTTAGCCAATTTGACATAAGAGGAGCAATATAGACTTAGAATGAAATAAACTATCCTCAACCATTAAAACATTAAATGGTTGAGTAATAATAATAAAGAGCATAAAAGGTTAGTAAATCATCTAACCCTAATAAAAATGGTAATCAAGATAAGGATGATCAAACAAGATCCACAAGATCTTGGATGATCCAGAACAATAAGAATACTAATGAAGTATTATTTTGGGTACATATAGTGTGTTTATATAGAAGAACATAGATAGAGAACCCAAACCCTTGATCAAACTTGATTCAAGGAAACTTAGGGTATCAATTATAGGGATATATACAAGTATGGATAAATAACTTGAAATGTATGGTGTGACAGATGTATGAGTACAGACTAGGATGAACATTGTGGAGGAATACCACTTGAGGATATATGAATCAAGAACCGATACTACTTGAGGTAGGTGGATGTATAAGAATGTATTAAGGATTCATGTGTATACATACATGACCTTAGTCTGTAATTATAAGACCTTCATGATGTATTTATGCTTGGTACCTTAGCATAGTCATGATCCAACACATATGATCTAACTAAGTGATCCAACACATATGATCCAACTAAGTGATCCAAAACACAGGATCCAAACATGTGATCCAAAAACATATGATCAAATTAAGGGATCTAACCAAATGATCAACAAAGTGATCTAACCTCATAATCTAATTCTCTTGATCTAATCTAATGATCAAGCCTAATGAGGTGAAAGTATTGAGATATGAAAACTAAGGATACCCTAAGAATAGGGTGTAGAAAATATTCCAGCCTTAGTTAAACAGACACATCGTTTGATATGTACAAAGTATTTTCCATACAAGTATGGAGACTTGTGAATTGTGATTTCCACAGAGATAGAGACTGGAGATGCTATGCTAAGGAAGTTATGAGGGTTTGGCCACCCACTTCCCAAAATTTATATGATGGATACCATGCCCAAAAAGAGGTTAAATGTTGGGTGGGGCAATAATGGGAAGGCCCCACTATAACAACCATGGCCCATCCCATGAGGACATTGATTGATTTTTCCACAGTTGGTATCAGTGGAAGATTATACAGTTATCCAGGCGTGTTGTACGGATTGAGATTGTGAGCATAGTAGTCCTAATGTATTTTGAATTATGATGCATAGATTATAGGCATAGTATGATGCCATGGCATAGTGATATGCTATTATATGAGTTCCTAGAATGAAAACCCCTATATGTGAATTGGCAATACTCTCCTAAGTGGAAGTATAGCCAGGGAAAGGAACAAGTTTTGAGTAATCTTCAATATATTAACTAATTTGTCACATACTATATAAATAATGTATATCCTCTATATATGCGTATGAGATGACTCATGAGGGCTTAATGACTGAGGTAAGTATCCTTGTATTGATGAAGTAGTATATTTTTGTATCCCCTACCAAGCATAGCTTGTTGAGATATTGTACATGTTTCCATGTTTACAATACCTCAGGCACAGAGAAGGAGGGAAAGAAGCTCAAGGCCATAAAGGACTGAAAGGATTAAAGCTTGAAGATCTAGGAGTAAGACAGTAGAACATTTGAAGAAAATAAGAAAATTAGAGTATGTATTCGAAGATATGTAATGTTTCCTTATTTGAGAGTGTATTGTATGGAGTGTTTTTAATGTAAGGCGAGGTTTGAAGTTTGGGTTATGTAATTTTGGACAATGGGTTGTAACCTAACACAGGGCTGTGTATGAGTGAACCACTGGATGATTTTAAATAAAATTTTATTTTATACAAAATGGCTATGTGTATTATGTATCTTCCAGTGAGACTTGGGGTTTGTTCAAAATGAATTTAAATGAAAAGAAATTCCACTGCATTGTTTGCGAATTTTTTTTACACATTTAAGGGCCCTTTCTTTGAACAAATGTATTATAAAATGTGTTTTAAAAACCCTGGTAGTCATAGTTGGTATCAAAGCCATTCATCTAGTCACTCACAGCCCCAAAATGTCCAAAGTAATGATCCAAATTATGATATATTAGGGATAAGTTAAGTAGTATACTTACATAGAATGTTGGGTTTTGAGCAGATGCCACCTAAAAGAGGAGCAAGGCAGACAGCTCAAAGGGAGTCTGAGAACATTATGGAAGGATCATCAGGCGATAAATTGGAGGAAGTTATGATGAGGATATTGAGGAACATCCTTCCTCAACTTATGCAACCTCAGTCTACTCCAACGGAAGCACCAAGTTCTCAAGCTCAGGTTCAACCTGAGGTGGGGCCCAGTGCTCCTATTCCTAGGCAAGAAACTCTAACCCTAGTACAGGAGAACTCTTCACCAATACCAAATGGGGCAATGGAACATTCACAATTGACACCTAAGAAGATAGATAAAATGGTGGAAAGGTTCTAGAAAATGGTGAGCGGTTACAATGGCAAGGGAGAACCTGAGAAGGCTGAAGATTGGATTCATGACGTGGAAAAGACCTTTAGTTTATTAAGAGTTCTAGATAATTTAAAGGTCAAGATGGCCACCTACATCTTAAAGCAAGAAGTAGATTACTGGTGGAGATTTGCACAAAGAAATGCCTTCTCAAATTATGAAGAAATCTCATGGGAAAGATTCAAAGAAGTTTTTAATGAGAAATACTTCCCTGCACATATCAAATCCCGGAAGCAGAAGGAGTTCTTAGAGTTACGTCAAGGAAGCCTTTCCGTGGTGGACTATGAAAATAAGTTCATCTAGCTAAAGAGATTCTCCAACCATATATGTAACACCGAAGGAAACACGATAGATTGTTTTATGGAAGGGTTACATCCCGGACTAAGGACGAAAGTGCTGGGGACTAAACCTACTACAATAGCTGAATGTGTTGAAATGGCATCCAAATTTGAAGAAGACTACAAAAGAAGCCAATTCACCAAATTTGGAGGGAGCACCTCTCATAAAAAATCATTCAAGAAAGGGAAGAGACCCTCAAACAATGTTCGGACTTTTAACAAGCAAGGGAACCAAGTAAAAAGGAAACATTGCCCTGTTTGTAGAACATATCATCCAGGCCATGCATGCCCTCGTGGGGCACCACAACAGCCATGACCCCCTATCAAATGTTATATATGTGGTGAGATCGGGCATTTCTCTAATCAATGCAACAAACCCTTGGCAATCCAAGGTGCAAAGCCTGAAAATGTATCACGTCATCAAGGAAGGGTGTTTGCTATTACCGATAGAGAGGCGGGAACATCTAATGCAGTTATTGAAGGTACATTGTTAATATCTCATCACCATGCCAAAGTACTATTTGATTCAGGTTCAACCCATTCTTTTATATCTAGTATATTTGCATCTAGTATACAATTGATAGTGGAGAAGTTGGGATTCTATCTAGATGTAATGACACCAGTGGGGAAAACAATTAGATTATAGGAATATCTTTCAGATGTACCTATGGAAGTACAAGGGAGAACAATGAGTATAGACCTTATTTTACCAAACATGGTAGAATATGATGTTATACTGGGTATGGATTGGCTAGCCAAATATGGGGTAATTATGGACTGCAGAAAAAAGAAACTTAATTGTAACACAATTGGAGAGGAATAACTAGTATTACAGGGAAAACCAAATGGTTCAGTCAAGCCTATAGGATCAGCTACGAAGGCTAGCAAATATGTGTCAAAAGGGTGTCAGGCATTTTTAGCAACTGTAGTTGCTTTGAATGTGGAGCAGCCTAAAATAGAGGAAATTGACATAGTCAGGGAATTCCAAGATGTGTTTCCTGAAGAATTGTCAGGTTTACCACCTCGTAGGGAAATTGAGTTTACCATTGATTTGATTCCTGGTACAACTCCAATTTCTAAAGCACCATATAGAATGGTCCCAGCTGAGTTAAGAGAATTGAAAAACCAACTCTAGGAATTGTTAGACAAAGGGTTTATCAGACCAAGTAGCTCACCATGGGGAGCACCTGTGATATTTGTGAAGAAGAAGGATGGGTCAATGAGGCTGTGTTTCGGTTATTGTATGCTGAATAATGTGACAATAAAAAATAGATACCCTCTACCTCGCATTGATGATCACTTTGATCAACTCCAATCTGCTAAGGTCCTTTAAAAAATTGACCTTCGATCTGGATATCATCAATTGCGTATTAAAGGTGAAGATATACCCAAGACTGCATTCAGAACCCAGTATGGACATTATGAATTTTTTGTGATGGCTTTCGGGTTAACCAATGCTCCAGCAGTATTCATGGACTTGATGAATAGAGTTTTCAAGGAATTTTTGGATAAATTTGTTATTGTATTCATTGACAATATACTTATTTATTCTACTAGTATATTGGAACATCAAGAACATTTAAGGATTGTGTTAACCACACTTAGAAGGCACAAACTATTTGGTAAATTTTCTAAGTGTGAGTTTTGGTTAGAAAAAGTCAATTTTCTGAGGCATGTAATATCTCAGAATGGAGTAGAAGTGGACCCTACCAAGGTGGAAGCCGTAATGAATTGGGAGCAGCCAAAAACAGTAACTGAAATAAGAAGCTTTCTAGGGTTGGCAGGATATTATCATAGATTTATCCAAGGGTTTTCTCATCTAGCTCTTCCTTTGACTTCTTTGACTAGAAAAGGAGTACAATTTACTTGGACTGATGAATGTGAAAAGAGTTTCCAAGAGTTAAAGAAGAGATTAATTGCAGCACCAGTATTCTCCTTTCATATGGGAGTGGAGGTTATGAAATATACTGTGATGCTTCAGGTAAGGGGTTAGGAAGTGTACTCATGCAAAATGGGAAGGTCATTGCTTATGCTTCACGAAAATTAAAGAAGCATGAAATGAACTACCCAGTACAAGACCTAGAACTGGCAGCAGTAGTGTTTGCCTTAAAAATTTGGAAACATTACTTGTATCGGGAAAAGTTCAATGTATTCACTGATCACAAGAGCCTCAAGTATATTTTCACTCAGGCTGATTTGAATATGAGACAAAGAAGGTGGATGGAATACCTTAAGGATTATGATTTTACAATTCAATACCATCCTGGGAAGGCTAATGTAGTGGCTGATGCACTAAGCAGACACACAAAGGCAGTGTTGGCTAATGTCACCATCAAGTCAGCTTTTGTTGAAGAAATCTTAAAGGCCCAAGAGGGGGATGTAGCAATTCAAGCAATGTGTAAAAAGGCAGGGGTTAGTAGAGATGCAGCAGGGGGTATTCGGTTTCAAGGTAGACTTAGTGGTTCTGTCAAGCTTGAGAAAAACACTACTACAAGAGACCCATCAATCAAAATTTTCCACACATCCTGGAGGAACAAAAATGTATCAAGATTTAAAAAGAAATTTTTGGTGGGATGGTATGAAGAAAGATATAGGGGAGTGTGTGGCTCGGTGTTTAACTTGTTAGCAAGTAAAGGCTGAGCATCAAAAACCAGCTGGGTTACTACAAACCTTAGACCTACTAGAGCAGAAATGGGAACATATCACCATGGACTTTGTTGTGGGTTTACCAAAGACTCGAGCAAGCCATGACATGATATGGGTAGTAGTTGATAGGCTAACCAAGTCAGCACACTTCCTTCCAATCAAATAAAACCAATCTGTTGACAGTTTAGCCCAGTTGTATGTAAAAGAAATAGTTAGCCTTCATGGGGTCCCACTCTCCATCATCTCGGATTGAGATGGAAGGTTTACATTAAGAAGCTAGAAGAGCATGCAACAGGCATTGGGGACATCACTAAAGCTTAGTAGAGCCTTTCATCCCCAAATTGATGGTTAGTCAGAAAGGACCATTCAAACCTTAGAAGACATGCTAAGGGCCTATGCACTAGACTGGAAGGGTAGTTGGGATGAGCATCTTCCATTGATAGAGTTTTCTTATAATAACAGCTTCCATGCAAGTATCGGAATGACACCTTATGAAGCTTTGTATGGACGACCATGTCGATTGGCAACATGTTGGGATGACGTAGGGGAACAAAAGTTGATGAAGTCAGAATTTGTGGAACAATGTACAGACAAGGTAAGACTAATAAAGAAAGGATTGCTGGCTACTAATAGTCGTCAGAAAAGCTATGCAGATAAAAGACGCCGAACCCTGGAATTCGAAATAGGTGACCATGTGTTTCTGAAGGTCTCACCCATTAAGGGGGTGAGAAGGTTCGGAAGTAAAGGAAAACTCAGTCCAAGGTATGTTGGCCCTTTTGAAATACTAGAAAGGGTTGGGTTGGTGGCTTACAAATTAGCCCTACCTCCTCAACTCTCAGAAGTACACAATGTATTCTACATTTCCATGCTACGGAAATACATTCCAGATGAGACGCATGTGCTTCAAAACATACCAGACGAGTTAGACACAAACTTAACCTTTAAAGAGAGGGCAATTCAGATCTTGGATAGGAAAGAGCAACAGTTAAGGACCAAAGCTATTCCCTTAGTCAAAGTATGATGGCAACATCATAGGATCGAGGAGGCTACTTGGGAATTAGAAGAAGAAATGAAAAACTTGTATCCTAGTTTGTTTGAGTAGTGTAGATTTGAAATTTCGAGGACGAAATTTTTGTAAGGGGGGTAGATTGTAACACCCCTATTTTTTTTGTAATAAAAATATAATAGTGAAATTGAAGATTTCAAGGAAAAATCAGGCTGAAATATTAGGTTTAGCAAAAACATACTTTGTACAGAAGTACAAATAAGGCATAAAGACATGCATAAGTGAAAACATATCTCACGAACCCTTCAGAATGACCGTAAGCACGATGCATTCTAAATTTGGACCGAAAAACCTTTATTTTCTCCATTTAAGAGCAAAAGGGTGAAATGGTAATTTTACCCTAGCCAAGGTCTAAGACATTAAATTTGGAATGTACTAAAAAATATGAGTCCAACGCCACTAAGAACACTCAATTCCGAGTTCGTAGGAGTAAACTCAAAATTTTATACATAAAAGGCAAAATGGTCTTTTTACACATGTGGGGCCCACAAAGGACCCAAAATGGAATCCAATGACCAGACCACGTGAAATCATAGGTCAAACCACTACCACCAGCTAGTGGAAAAGGAGGTGGCAGTGGGAATCAAGTAAATATTAAATATTAAAAAGGAAAAAACATAATTATTAGGTGTTATGATGAAAAACACTTAAAATCACTATAAATAGACATCAGAAAAATTCTCAAAAATATTCCAAAAATCCATCACGAAGTGCCCTAGACTCTGCCAAAATCTGAGCCCAAAATTCCTCATCCTTCTCCCTCTTTTCTTCTCCCTTTTCTTACATTTTATTCCCATGTTAGAGTTTCCATAGAAGCACCAGGAGGAATATTCCTCTTCTGGATATCGGGATCGTCCACAGACACATCGTCCCCAATGAGAAGGGTTTTCACCTTGTTACTGTTTTTGAATTAGACATTCATTTCCATCCATTGAAACATAATCTTGACCATTGGATAGTTGGGGAATCTCGAGATCTACAAAACCCATTTGAGTTTACCATAATCCGTGGAGTATCCATGGAGAAATCACCGAAAAACTGAAGCTCCGGTGACCGATATTATCATGAGTGGATTTTTTGGTTTTTCCAGCATAGATCTGGAATATCTTCTTCCAGGTAGGTGCACTTGCACCCCTCTTTCATTTATAGTAGGTTAGTTTGGTTTTCCAGCAAGGATGGGAACTCCCCAGCTGTTGATCCGTCGAAGATGATGGATTCGTCACTGAGGGTTGAGATCCCATCGATCCACAGCTCAAATGTTACTTCTGAGCCGATGGATGGATTTCTGGGGCCCAAAAACCCCAGGATGTGAAATCTGGACTCTTGGTTTCGTGGATATGAAATTTTGAAATTGACCCTTAACACCTCAAAATTTGGAGTGTACATGATAGAACTTTCCAACGACACTAATAATGCAAAAACAGAGAATAGAACTTAAAAACCCCAAACTTTAACTAATGGAGCTAGTGTTTCTAAATTATAATGACACCCGCTCCACGATGCCTTATGGATGACTCATTGGAGGAGCTCAACACATGAGGTCGATGTACCACATGGAGATCGACTCCCTCCAGTGGAGAAATAGAGGAAAACCAAGAAGGAAGGCCAAAGAAGGTGGAGAAATGGCTGGTGCTTCTTGTATGTTCTCCTCTTCTTAGCTGTCAGTAGCAATGACTTGATAGTGCTACTAACTCAGTTGTTGGAGCAAGCACTAGTGTAACACCTTAAAATTTTAATTTCATGATATACTAGTTATAGATGTAGTTATTTGAGATTAAGTTGTGTGAATGATGAGATCATATGAATGTGAGATCGTTAGCCTTTAACTCTAAACATTAGATTCCTCAAGTATCATAATACAATGGATTATAAACATGTGTGAATGATGGACTAAATGAGCCACCCTTTTCAAATGGTATAAAGAGAAAACAACTAAAGATTCAAACTTGACTTTGAAACCTCAAAGATCAGAATGAATGCGTTGAGAGCTTTCCAATGACACTAATTTTGCACAAAATGTAGGTCATGAACAAAAAAACCCAAATTTTTACAAAATATCAGAGGAAGCCAAATTGATAATAGAACCTGCTCTCCATTGATTGGCCCCATGTGATAGCCAACTAGGGGGAGCTCCACATGTGGAGGTCCACCCCTTACTGCTTGCCATGTAGGGAAGAGGCCAACGAAGCTCACCACCTCGTCTCCCCTCTTTCCCTCCATCTCTCCCATCATCGTGTTCCTCCATCCTCACCTTCTACATCTCTCCCTCTCTGTCACTAGGCATCCCTTTTTTTGTAACAATTGATATCAATTTTTTCACCACTCATGACTGTCACTAACAATGTAAGACTTCCACCACACATGGTTATCTCCCTTTCTTTTCCCTCTCCTCTCTCACTCTATCTCTCTCACTATCATTTCTCCCATCACCGGTTGGTAGCCAAGTAACAAGGGGGAGGCACCTTAGTTTTAGGGCCTCAAGCCCATAGTAACAAAAAAGAAAGGTGTAGCTAGGGAATTAGGGAGTTTAGCAAATGTTTGATTGAGGTTTTGGGGTTTCTAAATGTGCACATAAGTGTCATACAACATAGGATTAGACTTTCCAAAATGGCACAAAATATGGAGTTCACATTAGGAAAGGTGACATTGGTTAACACATACTTAGATTTTTGATCTTTGATAGTAGAAGTGAGTTAAGAAAGGTATAAAAAAGAGAGCTTACTATATTGGGAAACATGTGTGGTTGAAAAATTAGAACATGATTGAAATTAGAAACTTTCCTAAAATAAAAATGTTTGAGATCATGTTGGATGAATGATTGAGATATCATCTAAGTGGGTTATCTAACATGCAAAGAATTAATCAAACTCAAATTAACCCCCTATATAAATAGAAAAAGGGGTGATCATTTTCTTTAGGGCTACCAAGCAAGGATGCTTGGCTGCCAAGTAAAAGAAGGAGGCAGTCAGGGTGTGAGTTTCTTCACTTATGGAACTGATTACTAAGGCTAGAAATGGATTAAGGGGAAATTAGGAAGGAATTGTAGGCTATAAGAGCATCTCAGTTGGGATGAGAATTACCAAATAGATAAAAATGTGTGTAACTAAACTAAAAACCATTAAGACACCTTCTACACTAAGTAAGCCTTGCACATGGAAACCCCATGATCTATATATGTATGGGATTGCCAGCCTTAGTAAATTTTTTGGATGGCATTCAGTAATTGAGAAAATACTAAACAGAGAGAAAATATGTGGAGTTTGGATGAGAAAGTGAGAAAGAAGTAGAAACATTTAAGATTTGTAGGAAGATTGTTCACATGGGATTCAAATGTCGATAAAAACAGTGTGGAAGACCTTAGGAGTTGGTGAATACTAGGTAGAGGGATTTGGAACTATCTAAACTAGGGTTTTATAAATAATCACTATATTTGAAGGAAATGCAAAGTGATTTTGCATGATTTGTGGCATGAGTTTCAAAAGGTGTTTATGCTCTAACTTTTATGTGGTTTTCCATTAGCGTTTTGCATAGATCTTGATGTGTACTCTTCTTGAATATTTTATGATGAATCAATGCATATTTAAGGTTGAAGAATACATAGCTTTTGTTCCACATTAATATTATTTTAAGAGGTGAGAATTATGGTGAATCTAAACATGCATTTTGGGTTTCCTAGATAGCATGTTATTGTTATGGAGGTTTTACATGGGTGAATGAAAACTTTTTACTAAAAATTAATATGCTAATTTTTTCTTGGGATGCTAGAAATCTTTAGTGAAAAATAGGTGAGAAAATTGTTCATTTTCATGGCAATTTTGATTGAGTTTTGTAAAGGTTTCATTATTGGAGATTTTGAAACATGTTCTATGTTTTCAACCCTCCTGCGATCTAGGTGTGACTGGAATGCAATTTTTCAATGAAATTTTACCTGAACATGTTAATATTAGTAGCAATAATTCTTAAAATGTATTTCATGTTCATAGCTAAAAATTTTGAGTTTAGAGCTATGACGACCAGGGTTTTTCCATGCATTTTTAAATGCAAGATCTAATTCCTAAGGCGGGATACATCCCTATTTGAAAACGATTTTTATGAAAACCATGCAATGCAACGGAAAATCTTTTGTTTTAAACTCATTTTGAAAACCTCAAGTGTCATTTGCTTTCAAAACCACCAAACTAGTTTTTGAAAAACTTCAGAAATCATAAATATTTTTCCCCAGGTCTATCCAGTCACAGCACACAGTCCAACTGTAAATAAATACAAATACATGTCCAAAGGGTAGAGTATTTACTTACTTGTATAATTGTCTCCTTTTGATTTACTTTGCTCATAGCACTAACATAGGTGTCCTCTACTCGTGGATGGAACTATCCTGAAAATCTTAAGGATAGGGTGAGTATATACTATACTCAATAGGAGTCTATCACTACTAGTTTTGCAATGCATGCTATGTTTAAAATCATATACTCTTAAAAAACATCTGCATGTTCAAACAATCATGTTCAATATCGATATTAAAAACCACTGTCGAACTGGAATACTGACGACTTAAAGAATAGCATAATCCTAGTCGAAAGTATCATATATCATAAACATAATGATATGCATAAGATGGTCAATTGAATCCAACTGATGGATATTTGGTATGGTATGGTCGACCAACCTCATGTCATGCCATATGCAATGCAAGTAAATCCATGAAACCATAGGGCCCAACTATGCCCACGACCTCGCTGCCGTGTGGTCCCTAGGTACCTGAGGACACAGCGTCATAGCCTCCACAGGGCATATGACACATCGACCCAGTGCCATGACATCAGTGGTAGCACCCTGTACCACACGCAGTCAACATAGGGACATGCCCTTTTTGGGCGTGGTACCCATCCACCTAATAGTGGTATAGGCTGGAGGCTAACCCAAACCTCTCGGCATAGCGCCCACAAGCTTACCAACCCAAATCATATACTATCAAACAAGCCCAAAAACCTCTTTTTCAAAACCTGTCCTCTTTGGGTCCCTCACAACTGCCTGGCCCTCACAACTGCCTACTCAGTGTCTTTTGGGCACTCCAGCGTCTTTTGGTAACCCTCAGGGACATGCAATTTTCCAAGAACTCAATGCTTACAAATCATGCAAGATATGCAATTGTTTGCAAAGCATGTCTATGCATAATATATTTTTCATATGCATGCTAAATTCATTTATATACTAAACAAGTCATAAAATAAGTCATGCTAAACAAGTCATATAATTTATACTTAAAACATGCATTCAAAACAATCACGGGCTCTTTTTAAAAGTCTAGTAGCGATAGAGCATCTACCTCAAAGTCTCCTAGAGTCCCGTCCTTTATCACTTCAACCCATCCCTAGGTCTCATTTATAAACTCCTGGGTATAAATGGATACAAGAAGTCCTTATCAATTTCATTCTATTTAGACATTAGATCGCTAGATCTGTCTTTTAGGGTCCATGGTCCTTGCCTAATTCATTGTCAGGCTAGATATGGATCTACTATTTGGATATATTATTCAATAGTTAAACCCTGTAAATTGTTCTCTGATCCTAACTTTAAGGTCTCATTAGGTTCGCATGTCCCAGTTCCCAAGATACCCGTGCATCCTGGTTGAATCGTGACCGCCTCACGTGCGTGCGCGCCCAAAGCTGTGGCAGGGACTGCATTTTGCACGCACACATGCATGCTCAAGTGACACACTATGACGCGCATCATCGCACGGACGCGCGCGCACCCAAAGGCCGCACCTGGGACAGTGTACGCACTGTCGTACACCTAGAACCCGTCCCAGGGACCTAGTCCCAGGCGCAGGTGGTGCATGGCGTCCTTGGGATGCCTGGTTCGTGCAAGGCCGGCTGAACCGGCTTGGAGCGTTTTTCGGCCAGAAACCCGGCTGGAAAACAACTAGAAAAGGCTAGATCCGGTATGGATCTGGCCTGGGGGAAGCAAATGGAGAGAAAGTGGAGGAAAACGACTTACCTAGGTCACCTGGGGATGCCTTGCTAGTGGTGCATTTCCCTCTGCCAGAATTCCGTGTTTGTTGGAACCCACGAAGGGGAAAACCCCAATGCCAGACCGGAATAAGAGGAGAGAGGGGAATGGGGAGAATGGCGAGCCCAATTAGGGCCTAGCCATTGCTGAAAATTGTAGAGAGATGGGTTTCCGGTTTTTGCCGGAAACCCCAATCCAAAAGTTGCTGAAAAACGTGTTTTTGGAGAGGGGAAGATGGGGTTTTTATAGAGGGGAGAAGGCAGTGCCCCTCAATGGCGGTGGTAGATCTCTCTGGAAAAATCAGGATTGAGGGTTTCTGGAGAGATCTGGAGGTCGAAGACGACAGGGGGTGCCGTTATCAAAACGCTCCCTGCGTTTTTCTATTTAAATTACAAATATGCCCCTGATCTTTAAATGTCCGTAACTTCTTCATACGAACTCCGTTTTTTGAGTAGAATCTAATGGTACCAAGTTTACTCACAAATTCCTTCATTTACTATTTTAAATAAAGTAAAGCATTCAACACAGTTCATTTCTTATAGAATGTCCAATTTTTGTCAAAAATAGCGTAAATTGCTTGGGTGTTACAAGAGCAAGGTTTTTTTGTGTGTTCTAGTTCTTTGTGGTACATGTTATGGAGCTTGGAAAAACCTGGTGCTTTTAAGTAAGTTTGACTCCAAATTTTCTTTAATTTTTTGGATACTTGTGCTGTAGCTTTAATACTACTCACAAGTGCATGAATCAATGTAGTACTTGTATGCAAGTGAGGTTGACCTCACAAGGAATCTCACATATTTTTTTGTGCAATTGGATCTTTATTTAGATTACCTATCCTAGCCAAAAAGAGATTGTATATTGAACTACTTATGAATTAAAACACATGGAAATAGGAACATGCATGGAATTAGAAACATAAACTAAAGGAAATTTTCTAAAAATGAGGACTTTGTAAAATTAAAAATTTTCCAAAATTAAAACTTTCTAAAACTAAACTTAGAAACTAACCATAACTAATCTAACTAAGCAATTAACTTAAACAATGAAGAACAAAACATAACCATGAACTAATCCTAACATACAAATTAAAGGAACAGTAATTAGCAAGGTGGTCATGGAGCAAGGGAATGTGCACATGAAACTTAAGAAGAAATTGATGCTTGAAACTATCATGAAGTGTGTGGAAATTAGAGAGACAAGTGTGCATGAAGACTAAGCATAAACATTATATTTAATGGACTAATTTCATTAGAAACAAACATGGAACTTGCACATTAGCCAATTTATAATATTGAATTGAATCTTTATAAAAGGAGGCAAATTAAACACTGAAATCATGAAAAGCAAGATGCATTATATCCATAGCATGTAAATACAAAGTATTGACTTTAGTCTCATGTGAGCCAACATCCAAAGATGTTATGCATATGAACCCAAGGAGAATGAAAGATGGATGGAATGAATCCACAAGAGGAATAAAGATGATCCAAAACAAGCAACTAAACAAAGAAAGCAAGGAAAAGGGTTAAAAAGGATTCAAAGACTACTTCCTCTTGGCTATCAATACAAGTGATAGTTGGCCTTTGGATCAAGGGAAACTTGTCACGACCCGGGTTTTTATATGATGCAATGTTGATAAAAAGGCGAGATCTCTTGTTTTATAAATATGAAATGCATGAAATTCTTTTGCATTTGGAAAACAACCTTTCATAAAAACTCCGAGTGTGAAAACACATTCTCAATCTATTTAGTCATGGAAAAGTTTTAAATAAATAATGTTCCCAAGAAAGTATTAGTCACAGCCCCAGCTATTAGAGAGTAACTACAATCAAGTAACATTGAAAGATAAGATAGGGGTCTACTTACTTGTGCTTGGCCTGTGCCTCCTAGTGCAAATGTCCCTTGACCTTAGGTATTTACTTTGTATCTGAAAAATGTTGGGGATTGGGTGAGTATATAATATACTCAGTAGGGCCTATCACTACTAGTTTTATAAATGCATGAGATGTTTTAAAATCATATGCTCATTCATTCAAAACATGCGTATTTTTGAATACTCGAGTTCAATATTGGTATAAGAATCCATAATCAACTGAAATTCAAAATATGCGTATGGTTGAATACTCGAGTTCAACATCAGTATAAGAATCCATAATCAACTGAAATTCAAAATAACTTAAAAGGTCACATAATCCAAAAGTGAAAGTATCATATATATGATGACATCATGATATGCAATAGATGCCTCATGGAGTCCAACTCATGGATCTCTAGTATGGTATGGTCGACCAACCTCATATCATGCTACATGAAATGCACATCAAACCATAGGGTCCACTATGCCCACGACCTCCTCGTCGTGTGGTCCCCGGGTACCTGAGGACACTTGGTCATAGCCTCCACGGGGCCTATGTCACGCCGACCTAGTGCCGTGACACCAGTGGTAGCCCCCTGTACCACATGCAGTCGACGTAGGGACTTGCCTCTTTTTGGGTGTGGTACCCATCCACCTATTAGTGGTAGAGGCCGGGTGGCCAACCCAGACCCCTCAGCATAGCACCCACGGGCTTACTTGCCCAAATCACATAAGATAAGTCAAAACCTTTTGTTAAAACTTGTCCTCTTTTGGGTCCCTCACAACTGCCTGGCCCTCGGCACTCCAGCGTCTTTTGGAAACCCTCAAGGACATGCAATCTTTGCAAGTACATAAATCATACAATGCATGCACTTGTTTGCAACACATGTATGTGCATAATGTATATGCAGTCATTCCAAAACATGGCTATGTACAAAGTATTTAACATGCATGCTGAATTTATTCATACAAATCACATGCAAATCAAGTCATATATCTAAAACATATGTTCTCAAATAACAATAGTTCTTTTAAAAGAATCTAATAGTGATAGAGCACCTACTTGACTAGGTCGCGTTAACCCTCTTGTCCTCGTACACTCCTGAACATGGTTTGGGGACTCAAGGTTAGTTTAACCTATCTTTGATGGGTTTAGAGCATTTAGGTCTTATTGCTTAGGCATTAGGGGTCCATCCCTATGCCTATGGGTGTCCTAAGGTCCTAATTGGGCCTTGGTATTCTCAGTTTTCCAAAGTTCTAGTGGTCACGCGCCACCATCCTATTCTAAGGGTCATGGACTACTTTGATTGGGCTTTGATTAGGGATTTTATGGTTTGGATGTGTCCGCATTGTCGATACGGACACAACGCCTTTTGCGGCACCTTAATCGGAGCTCTAGATCTCAAGTTATAAGCATTTTAACATTGTATGTACATATAGTCTTAAAGACAAAAAAAGAGGAATGCTAGGGCACTGCGCGTCTGCGATGTGGGCCCAGCATCCTTAAGAAACCAAAAAAATGATGCATGCTAGAGCGCTGCGCGTCTGCAGACGCGTGAGACAACGCCGCTCGTCATCCCTTTAGCGGGCACGTCCCTGGACGCGCCCATTTAGTTTTTCAAACGGCGTCGACCTGGGACGGTCCTATTGGATCGTCCCCCTTGTTAGTGACCTGGGTCGTCCTCAGGTCACCCTGGTTTGACCCTGTCGAACCAGTGCGGCCTGGGGATGTCCCAGGGGTCTTTGTGGCTCTCCTGGAGGCCTATTCTCCATGGTTTTTCATGGAAAAACCTAGAGAAACTGAGCCTAGGACTATGGGTGAGATGGGTTTGGGGAGTTTTGGAGCATACCTGCTTCGTGGGTGGTTTTCTCTCCACGTTTTTCCCCCTTGGTCACTGCTTCACAACTGGTTTTCTCCAAGGCTTTTGGGCTGCCTTAGAGGCACCTAAGAGCTCTATTTATATAGCTTTTATAGAGGGTTCTGGAGGGGTTCTAACCGCCTTTGAATGGCGGTGGGGAACCCTCTAGAATGGCAGTGGTTTCTTCTTGAAACACCGCCGTTCCAGAAACCTCTAGGAGGTTGAAGACGACGGGGTGCCCGTATCAAAACGGGCACCTGTGTTTTTCAGGTTAAGTCGTTTTGTGAAATTTATAGTTTTGCCCCTGAACTTCAAAGGGCCATATCTTGCTCATTTTAACTCCGTTTTGGGTGATTTTGGTCTTGTTGGATTCCTTTTCCTGAGACGCATCTAATGGAACCACTTTTAGGAATAAATTCCTGGGTTTAGTTAAGGTGACTAGTGAAATGACGAAAATGCCCTTTTCTTTAAAATTGAACTTTTCATTGCTAAACTTGGAATTTCAATATTACAAATTGGAGTCATTAAAAAACTAAAGCAAAAAATTAGAATCAAATAATAAAGGATAACTAGTAAGGAGCTAGATGCATGGAACAAGGAAACAAAGCAAAACATTAAGAAGGAACAAACAAAGAAAAACTACTTTGGAACTTAGATGAAATAAACTTAGAATATCTGGAAAGGAAGGAGGCTTGGAGCATCCATGAAGAAGTGCAATGGAAATCCCGCACATCAAAGGTTGAGGTGTGATGAAGTAATGGATAAGGCATGGATAACCAAACCAAGGAGAGAGGCATGAATTTCTTATGATAGATGCATGGGATGCTTGGGCTTGTTTTATTAATGGTTGCACTTTCTAACTTGTTAGAATTCCATCCTAAGAGATAGGAATGATGGGATAAGGAAGGGGAGAAAAGTAGTTGCATAGAATAGATAACATAGGAAGGTAATTAGAAGTAGGACTCTAAGAAGGTGTTAGTAAAGCGGGAAACTAGGGAGTGGGATGTGGAGAACCTTAGAAGAAGTAGAAAATTGTGGAAGAGTTTTTAGGAAAGTGGGAGACTTGGAGATTATAAAGGGAAAAAAACATGATTCCCTTATAAGTGAATGACATTGGAGATAGAAATATAGGTGTAGAGCATGTGGGAAAGATGGAAATGTAAAATCTCCTCCTATTGGTCCACTTTGCATGCATATTGTCCCATGTGATAATCACCATCTAATTACTTGCTACTTATCTCTTGGAATTCATGATTTTAGTATGCAAATAATTGATTGAAATCTACTCCAATTGTGTGATTCCATGTGGCTTTGACTTAAGTGGCTTCATGGTTCACTTCGATGGCGCTTGCTTGGTGGCTTGAATTCTTGGCTTAATAGCTTGCATGGGTTGCTCTCCTCTAGCATGGTTCATGTGGCTTAGGTGGCTTACATTACTCTAATTGTCACACAAAGGTGGTGGAATTGCATGGATTTTGCATGGCACATTCTAGTCACTTTGATTCTTCCAATTATTTTCATGAACTCATTTGTTTCTCTAGAATGATCTTGAACCTTTCTTGATCTTTGGAATGTTGAAAAATGGTTCCTTTTGGTTGATCTTGATCCTTGATTCTCATCTAAAGTGATGTTGGTAGTTGGATAATCCTTTTAGTGCCTACGAAAGACCAAAAACCCTAAATATCTAGAAAATAATAAAAAATCACATACTTACTTTGAATTAGCTCCTAAATATGTAATATATCAATCTTCTAAATTATTAGCTTAGAAATGCATGTATCATGAATTTTCAAAAAAATCCTAGGATAGTGCCTATAATTTATAACACATGAGCTACTAATTAGGTATTTTTTATACAAAATTGACTACTTATCAACCTAAAAGTATTAAGGGGTTGATCATTTTAGTAGAATTTGGTGTGAAAAATAAGTTGTTGAGTATAGGATTGCATCACAATATTTCTAGGCATTTTTAGCTAAATCAAGGAACATTTTACCCTTGATTTATAACTACTTTTTAAAATGTGTTTCTAAGTCTTTAAGAAATTAGTGACTTTTAAGGAAGTTCAAAACTGTGAAATTTAACGTTTCTACCTTATGGTTTGAGGAATAATGTAAGCACTAATGGGACTAATTTTGGTATAAGGACTATAACTTAAAATTATTGATTGGCATTGGTTATAAACCCTAAATATCCTAATTTTGAAACTAAAATTAAAGGCACAAAAATTTGGGAGTTAAAGGTTTTGAAGAGCTATGTGAATGGAATGCTTTGAATGAGATCTATATAAATCATATATGTGATTTATGAGTTTCTCATGTTGAAATATCATATGTCTGATACGCCAAAGTGGGAGGTGGTCTCATATAATAAGAGCAAGCCTACTTTTCGCTCGTAATTTCACATGACATGATGCTATGTTTGTGTATGTGTGACTCATGATATTTCATGAGTGAGGAGTACTTATGCACTAGAGAGATTCATTTTCCTCATGAAAGGTCATGATTGTAGTGTAGTCCATTTTCCTTATGATAGTTCATGAGTGCAGTGTAATAACCCCAATTTTTATGAATATAATTGAATTATCAAAAAATAAAAGTTGAAATTTTAAAAGTGGAACTGGAACTTTGTGTTCCAGGAAAATTTATTTTTACAAAAGTAAAATCAAGACTTAAAACTTGGATATTTGTAATGTACTAAAAAAATCAATCAGAATGATTGTAAGTACGTCAAATTCTGAGTCCGGATGAAAAATCCTTATTTTTCTCCATTTTTAATGAGTAAAAGGGTAAAATGGTAATTTGACTCATAATAGAGACCTAAGACATCAAAATTTGGAATGTACTAAAAAAAGTGATCAAAACGACACTAAGTATGCTCAATTTTGAGTTCATAGGAATAAAACCTATTTCTCTCCATTTTTAGAATTAAAAGGGCAAATTAGTCTTTTCATAACTATGTGGGGCCCACAAGGTGGGCCAACGGTCTAGAAGACCACTATCATGAGCTAAACTACTACCAGCTACTAGTGGAGAAGGAGATGGTAGTGGGAATCCAATGCCAATTTAATAATAAAAACAATTGAAACATGATAATTACATGTAATCATAAAAAATTCAAAAACACCTATAAATATCCATAAAAATTCCCAAAATTTTTCTTAATGTCTCTCACGAGGTCCCCTACAATGCCCTGAAATCTCAGCTCCAGCATCCTCCCCCATTTCCTCCTTCTTTCTCTCTTTCTCTCTCATTCTCTATGGGTGTGTCCCTAGATGCACCCAGGCAGATGACCTCATGTTTGCATCAGTAGCATCCATGGAGTGTCGTTCCCGATGAACCACAGTTTCTGCCAAGGAAACCCTAATTCAATTAGCCATCAACTTTCAGCCATTATTTTTCAATCTCCACAATTGGAGCTAGTTGGATAGGGCTGATCTACAAAATCACCAAGTTTTCATGATGATCCATCTCCTAGATCACCGGGAAACTCAAAAGAAAGACAAACACGGTACTAGGTACCATCTCCCATGGAATTTTCAAGTTATTCTAGCCAATCTGGCCATTAAACAGTGATCTTGCACCATTAAATATCTTCAGAATGGGGTTGTATATGTTTCCCCCATGGTCTCCCACCTTCTCAGGCAAAGGCAATGGCAATTTTCTTGACTATATGCAATTTTCTGCTTTAGGGTTTTCTTTCACTAGTAAATCTCTTCTCCAATGAAATTACTTCATCGGACCGGCATAGGTAGGCCACCCACCTCATTCCCCTTTCATTTCGGCATGTCATTCTAGGTTTCCAGGCATCTCTGATCTCCCCCAGCCGTTGATCCATCGAAAACGATGGATCCATCATGGAGGGTTGAGATCGCATCCTTGGATAGCTCATATCTAACTTTTGAGCCATTGGATGAGTTTCTGGGACCCAACAAACCTAAGGGATGAAATCTTGGGCTTAGATCTTGTAAGATGAGGGAGATAAGGAGATGAGTGATCCGATGGTCCAGATATGGACCGTCTCACCTATCACCAGTCACCCATCACTAGTGACCGGTAATCCAAGGTAACAGGTGCGAGCTGACTTCCTGTTTGTCTTTTTCTATTGTAATGATCTCAACCGTCCAATTTTTGAATTGAAGTCTTGTTTCTTCAATTGAGAACTCAATTTAGCTCTGATTTTAGATTTGAAAGTTGATATAGATTCCTTGTTACTTGCATAAGGTACTAAACTCAGAAAATTTGTGCTTTGATGCATGAAAAATTCTGTTAATAAAGAAAATTATTACTAATTCTTATGATCAGTGAAATTTGGAATGATCATACTTTATAATTTTGATCCATTGATGATCTTGTGATTCTGGAACATGGAATCAATGGTTAGAAGTGACTGATCTATGTTTAATTAAGAGATATAGCCTTAAAAGAAGAAAAATTATAATAATGACCATGGATCTTAATGATCTAATTAATTAAGCATGTTCAGACCTTTTAAAATAGTTTATATGATGATCTAAATATATAATTACAATAATTAAACAGTTGGATGTAATTTTTTTTCCAAATCTTAAGATCTTGACCCTTAAAAATAGTAAAATCCATAAAAGTGAAGGGTAATCTCCTTGATCAGTTTGATCAAGGATGATTGGATAGTGTGGATGTATTTAGATGATGATATAAAGTTAAGATCATATGGATTGATGGGCTTGATGATGACAAATTGGGATAGATTAAGATCTATGCCCTTAAATTGGATAAAATGGCTTAAGATCTTCTTGATTGGTTGGACCAAGAAATCAGATCATTTGATGAGATGCATCAATGATCTAGTGATAAAATCACATTAATAAAATGTATTAGATCTATAGGAAAATGAAAGATCAAGATCTAAACCCTAAATGGGATGAAAAATGAATAGAAATCAAATATGACCATTGGATCATGATGAACAGTTATTGCATGTTAAATTTTCATTTGAATTATTGAATGATATTGTAAATGTATTTTATTACTTAATAGCTTTAATTGTTAGATTTACTTATTTATTTATTTATTTATGCTTTAATGCTTATCTTATGTAAATTAAATTGAAAATGTAATTAAATGAAAAATAGTGTTGAAGGACATTTACATGGAATGAATGACATGGACTTAATGATAGTTAGTAGGACAATATAGGGATTATCAAATCCTTGGCCCAAACTAGGAGAATAATAAATCCCATGAATGACATTTTAAATATTCATGGATTTAATTAAAATTAATTAGAAAGAGTACTTATGGTTAAAATGCTCATAGGAACCTTATGAAAGGTTGAGCTAAGGTCACTCTAGTGAATGCTGAACACGGTGGTTAAGGGGGTTTTCTAATAGAGCCTCGCTCTTCCCCTACCTTCCATTGACATTTGTGAGGTCTATACACCTCCTTACATGAGGATTGAAGTAACCACTTTGTGTTCAGCCGTTCAATTAGTAAGCCTTAGTCAATTTGAAATAAGAGGAGTTGTCTAGACTTAGGATGAAATAAGCTATCTTCCACCAGTAAAACATTAACTGGTTGAATAATAATAATAAGAGCATAAAAGGTTAGTAAATTATCTAATCCTAATAAAAATTGTAAGTAAGATAAGGATGATCAAAGAGCTTGAATGATCAAGAACAATAAGAATCCTAATGTTGTATTTTATTGTGTATCCATATATGTATGTTGTAGAAAAATTTAGATCATTAGATTAGATAATCCAAACCCTTAATCAAATATGATTTAAGGAAGAGAACCAGGATCATCCTCCTTAAGGATGATCAAATAACTAAACTTAGATCAAAGAAGAACTAGATGATAGAAGATCTAGACCCTCGACCTTTATCAACAAGTATAAATTGTTGATCAAAGGATCTATGAAAGATCATGATCAAAGAGATGGACATACTAAGACTTAGAGATAGAAAATACTTAGATCTAAAAAAATAGAAGATCATTCTAACCATCAGATCTATTGATTAATAGGATAAACACTATTTGAGGAAGATAGATTGTATGAATTATAGGAACACAAGATAGATCTAGATCCTTTATATCAAAGGACAAGATTAGATAAGGAATATAAATATGAGATTATCTAAGTTGTTTAGATAATGACAGTATGTATGTATTTACAAATTACATACGTGAATCATGAAAGATCTGGAGGGATGGATCACTACATGAAGGTAGGTGGAACTTTAAGAATACAAGACCTATGGTCTATGGAATTGTTGTTATACATAAACATTATAATGCTTAAGAATGATAATATGCTTAATTACATTTGAATCATAATTCATGTATATGAGATAGAGATAACTGTTGAAATTAGATGGAATACATAATAAATACTTGGGTATCATTTATGATTACCCCTAAACTTAGATAAGAACATAATAATAATGAATATCATTTGTGTCAAATGAGTATCCTTACACTTAATAACATTTGGTCTATGAGTACAAATCAAAGGAAATGGGGATCATTTACAATAAATGATTAATCTCTAAAATTATATGAATATAGGTACCATTCATTGTAAATGAGGATCCCTAAATCTAGAAATGAAATTATATCCTTAGTATGAGAATATTAAATACGAGGATGATAATATAAACAAACAGATCATTTGAGATGTACAAGAAGTATTTTAGATACAAGCATGGAGACTTGTGGTTTTATTTTAAATAGGTATAAGCCTAGGGATGCTATGCTAGAGAAGTTATGAGGGTTTGGTCACCCATTTCCCAAAATTTGATAATATTATGATACCTTGCCCAAAGAGAGGCTAAAAGTCGGGTGGCACAATTATGGGAAGGCCCCACTATGAAAGTCCTATCTCCCCATACACAATATTTTCTACTGTGGTATCAGTGGTGAAGAGGGCAGTTATCCGAGCATGCTAGTACGGATCAGACTGCAGCATGGTAGTCCTTGAGTATTTTGCATTATGATGCATGGCATAGTGAGATGCCACTGCCCTAATGAGGGAGTATTTTCCTAGCAAAAGTCTGGATGATTTATCAACCCACTATATCTGAGTATGATTATTGATGTTTGAGATATTGACCATTTTTCATAGTTTTTGACCGTATATATATACATACGATATAGTGGTGAGTGGTTTGGAATTATCATAGTAGATGTTACATGATAAATTATATGATAGAATGATCATATATGGTATGATTCATGGAAATCGAATTATGTGATTCATATGGAATATGATGATTATGAATACTGTACTTTTGAATTATGCGATTCCATATGTTCTTAAATCCCCTACCAATCATAGCTTACTAAAATATTATAAATGTTTGAATGTTTACAGCATCTCAGATACAGAAAGAAAAGAATGGAGGGATATGACATGGGAAGATGAAGACCATACTATTGATCAAGACTACATACTATTGTGGAAAGGATTGGATTGTATTTTAATTTGTGTATTTTGGACATAAGATGTAATCAAGGGGCTGTGTATGTGAACCACTGGATCGATCCTACAATTTTAATAAAAATGAGTTTCTTTGAAAACATATGTTGTATACAAAATTATGTATGTATATGTGAGTGAAATGTGGCATTCAGGTTCTGCTACTTAAGTTTTCAAAGTCAACCACCATTTGAAAATAAATAACAAAAATGTATTTCAAAAACCCAAGTTGCAACTTGCAGTGTGCCACATGGTGGAGTGTTTGGGAGTTGATGCAGCTATGTTTTGTTATGAGAGATTTGGACTCTCTAACTACTATGCTAGGGGGTTTAGGTGGCCTTTGACCTTTGTAAAGGATATGTCCTAAGACCATGGCCCTTTCAAGAGTATGTGTCGTGGGAAAACTACTCTCTATTAGATCTGACAACCCCATGAGAGTTGGTGTTTCATCTTTTGTTGGTGTAGCTTTAAATTTACTCCGAACGCACAAATCAAAGCAGTATTTACATGTAGAGACATCGATCTCACAAGGAATATAATGGAATTATTTGTTGGATGGATCTCTTTTAAATCATTTAAACTAGCCAAAAGAGTTGATTCTTTATCCCAAACTAAGAATTTAAACATCATGAAAACATACATATGCATGAAATTAGAAACTTTCTAAATGCAAAACTTCCTAAAGACTAAAATTGGAAACTAACTAAAACTAAAATAACGTACAAAAAATGCTTAGATAAACCAAAACATGTCTAAAATAGAGAATAAAACATCCAAGACTTAAGGCAATAAATAAAAAAGTGGTGCACATGGAAGTGTAAGAATTGTGCTTAAAACAAGGACGAAAATAAGGCATATATGGGTCATAAATTTTTTGCATGAACTAAGATGCAAAGTAAACTAAATGGAATGCATGAATGGAACTTAACTAAAGCATGGAAATCTAATCATAACAAGCAAGTAATTTAAGGGATCACACCTCAAGACCATCTGCATGACCACATGGAACAAGTCTATGGTTCATGTGAAATTTAAATATAGCCTTAATCTAGAATGGCGCACATGGAAACTAAACATGGAAAGAACATCTTAATCAGCCATGGAAAGAACACCTTAATCGGAAATGAAAACTAAAATTTAAAGCACTCAAAAGATCCAAGAGCAATAAACTTCCATCATTAACCAAACATCAATCTTATTAACTGGAATTAAGATGCAAGTGTTGTGTGCATCATTCATGAAGTTTGCATACAATTCTTTGATCCAATGTACAAGCAAACTTCTAATCTATATTTTTCAATGTCATCCAACTATAACTCTCAAGATAGCATGCATGTAATCCAAGAGTGACCTAAGGAAAAAGAGGGAGAAAGCATGAGAAAGAAAGCAAGAGATGGGCAAGAAACTTAAGGAGATTCAAGGACAATGAACTTGATCCAAAGACTATACTTTCTTGGCTGAAAAAAATAAACAAGGAATGAACGAACAGGCAATAAGCTAAGAGCACCAACCTGAACTTAAAAGAAACCAAAGAGAAGATGAGCAAGAAGCACCAAGGAGGAGGCATGGAGTGCTAGAAGAGAGCTCCTAGATGATGCAAAACATGTTGAAAACCCTAAAGAGGTGGGAAGGGTGGAGGAGCCATGTTCTTTAGAAGGAGGCATCCTCCCCTTCTCCAAGTTGCCCCTCATGTTGAAAAATTAAGATGCTTTTCTAGTTGTTGGATGCTTTTTAAATTTGATGGAATTGATCCTAGGGTAGAGAAAGAAAGATGGGAATTAAGGGATGAGATTTGCATGATTTTTAGTAAGGGAGTTTATAATTGGAAGATGAAAGTGGTTGACACCTTAGATGGGTAAAAATCGTTGAGCACTTCTTTGAATTTGACATGGAACTCTCATAGGAATTTATGATGGATCATGGAAATCCTTGGATGGAAATGGAAGGTGGAGGTGATGATGGGATAGAGAGGTGTTTAGGAGGGATGGGAATTAAGGCAACCAAAGTGGGAACCTAAGACAACTATGAGGCAACAGGCAACACCTTTTTAGGAGATTGGCGTGGATTCCCCCTCTTTGTGGTGTATCAGGTGGAGGAGCAATATGGAATTAGAAAGAGAATATAAAGAGGTAGGAAAGAGAGAGAAAGATAAGGAGATATGATATAGATTTAGAAGGTGTAATGGTGGAGTTAGATGGGAGTTTAGGAAAGGTGGGAGATGCCACTTTTTTAGGAAGTGTGTCTCCCCCTTGTAAAAATCATGGGATTATTTTGGGTGGTGTGGAGAGAGAGATGAGATGGGAAGAAATGGAAAAGGAAAGATGGGTTCTTCTCTCATTGGTTCACATGTGCATGCTAACATACCCTATTGATAAATCTCCTCAATTCCTTCTAATTATCTTCTTAAAAAATCCACTTTTAGCTTAGGATAATTGATTGAGATTCTTGTTCAATAGTATAACTCCATGAAACATTGGCTTAAGTGGCTTAAATGCCTCACTTTGATTCATGGCTTACACCCTTGCATTGACTTTCTTAGCTTATCACCTTCTCTCACGGCTTATATAGCTAAGGTGGCTTGAATAGGTCACATGCAAAGGTAGTGGAAATGTATGGTTTCTGCATGAGCCCATTTTGGAAATGCATGGCTTATGCATGAACCTATTTAGTCACCTTTAAAAACTCAAAAAAATAATTTAAAAAAGGAAAAAACTTAAAAATATCATACATATCTACACCCCTAAACCTGAACTAAACATTGTCCTGAATTTTTTGAAATATAGGACTGATGATGAATGGGTAATGCAGAATATTGAGACTTAAAAAACCTTGGGCTAGCTCCTAGTGAGCTCTAAGTTAATTGTCTTTAGATAGACATGTTCTACAAGTACTTGTCTCTACCCCAGTTAACCTAAATTTTCCTAACTCTAAACAAGAAAGGGGGAAATTTTTCTCTCCACTTAAAAATATTGCGGTAGTCTATATACATTCTCTACCTTGAAAATTTTGGTGGTGGTAACATTAGGACACAATAGACCACTACAATTTTAAATTTTCTAGGGTCACCTTGATGATTCCTCATTTTTAGAATTTCACATTAGTCAATATAATTCCTCCAGCTTGAAAATTTTGGTGTTGGTAACATTACAGCATGAAAGAACACTATACATTTAAATTTCTTAAGACTAATTTCAGATAAATTGTCCCATTTGTGACCAAATTTAGGGATAATAATGATCAATATTCTTTTTGCTCCTTCTTCCTTACATTTTCTTGACACTGGGGATTAAGTTGACTTTGTATTTCCTTAAGAGGTTGTTCTTGTTTTCCTATTAGTAGAGTAGTGGTGAGGTCACCCTAGAGTTGGTTGATGTTGAACTAGAACATTAATTGACTCTTCTTCACCCTGTTCTGTAAGCACAAATAAGATTTCAGGTGGGCCTACATTACTATTTACTATTTGATAAAATAAATTATGTAGCTCCTAATTGGGTACATTTTCTATACTGTAAAGCTCATTTAAAATTTTAGGAATTATAGGGGTTTCTACTCAATCTTGCCATTGAGAAGTGTTGACTAAAGAGTCATTGTTTAAATATTCATTCTTTTCATCAATAGAGGTCTCTTCATCATAATCAGAAAAAGATGTAGGATATTACTAGAGTACATATGGGTTGAAGGATTCCGAGGATGGTGGGAGTTCTTGTAACTTTGAAGGAACATTTGGTATTTCTATCCTTATAAGTCTTTCAAGGGTTTTCTCACTCTTCTCCCTAATTTGCTTCCTTCCTTAGTAAATTGTATAATTCTAGTATGTATTTGATCTATTTTCAATGATAGTATCTCTATACTTTCTCTAATTCTTATCTCTTCTAATGATTCTTTAGGCTCGTAGTGCAGAATGTTTTGAGTAGGATTGAACCACGACTGTTCTCATTGATATGTCTGATAATCTTGGTGGGGTTGTTCAAGGAGGGACCATGATAGTTCTTCTTGATATTGATTATCCAAAGACCATGGTTGTTCATGATGCTTAGCTCATCATTAGTTTGTCTTCTGCTAATAATTGTTAAGTGCAAGGAATGCACTGGGTGCATTCACTTATTACTAATAATATTTATTGTAAGTGGTGCTTGATGGTCAGGAAGTAGGAGGATATGGAGGTACAAAAGAGGTAGAGTCATTATACTGAGGTTGTTGATATGATTTATTGTAATAATTCTCGTACTAAGGTTATTGATATGGCTCAGTATAGAAATTATCATACTAGGTTTGTTGATATGCCTTAGTATTTTTTTTAGAAGCAAAGAACCTATTCAAGTGATTATCTATTTTCTCCATCACAATGTCTAATCTATCATATCTATTGGACTGATCAAGAGTATGCCTTATCTCTATTTTTGTAACTATTCTCATAAGGTATTGGCTTGGGAGTAAAATAGTATGAAAGTGGTTTCCTATCCCCTTCTTGGTAGGTCATTGCACTCAACTTTATATTCAACAAAATAGATCATTGTATACAATAAGCGCGTCCAAACTAAATGTGACTCCTAACTCTAAATGATGTACAATCAATCCCTAATAGTCTAACGGGCTAAATTATTGATTTTGATAATGTGTAGGGTGGTAGCTTTTAGACCTAGATCTAGGCAACTCCTTCAATCTAGACTTTATTACTACTCACTAGTTAGATCTTGCCCATGGTAGTTAATACAATTCTCATGGAGTGTGATCCCTTCCACCATAAAGCACTTAAACATGCAATGTAATACAAAGAAGACAAACTAGTGCTTATCTATGTGCTATCTAACAAAGGGTCAAACACCTTAACATATAGAGCACTATAACCATGCAGCCTATGCCTTGATTATAGCCAAGCTTAGGCTAACCTTTGTTAAGTAGGTGCACAACTAATGCAAATAAAATGCAACAAGTATAACGAATGATCCTAAACTATATGAGTTATAGTACCATCAAGGATGGAAGTTATACTAAATGTAACTACACTATAAAAGTAAAAGAGAGGGAGAGATGCTTATAGTTAGGTTTCTAAAGAAGAACAAGTGTCGGCCACCATACCCCATACTTGCCCTGTATTAATACAACCCATTTAAAATTGAATAATAAATTACAAATTACAATGGGGCCTCACTATAAGTTCACTCAAAGGGAAAAATCCTAATCTAGGAAAGTAATACAATTTGATGAAGCTTTGACCCATAGGATCATTGTCGCTCCTCTTGCAAAATTCCCCTCCCAAAAATATACAAAATATGGTCAATTTGGGAGGAATTACCAAGATATGTAAGAATGATGCAAAAATCCTAATCTAATGCAACGTAAAACTATGACTAAATATAAACAATCTAAATAAAGATCCAACCACACATTCATTGTGACTACTTAGCAACAGTGCCAAACATGGTGTAGCTTTTATTTTTCTAATAAGTGCACGAATCAAAGCAGTATTTGCACACGAGAGAGGTTGATCCCATGAGGAATCTCACTAAATTGTATGTTGGATGGATCTCGTTTAAATCATTTGACCTAGCCAAAAGAGTTGTTTTTTTTTTTTTTTTTTTTTAACCTTAAACTAAGAATTTAAACATTGTGAAAGCATACACATGCATGAAATTAGAAACTTTCTAAATATAAAACTTCTTAAAAACTAAAATTGGAAGCAATCTAAAAGTAACCTAAAATACAAGCAATGTTGAAATAAACCTAAAAATTAATAATCTAGACAATAAAACATGTAAGAATTAAGGAAACAAATAAAAAAAGTGGTGTTCACAGAAATATAAGAATTGTGCATGAAACAATGATGAAAAGAATGCATATGTGGGGCATAAAAAATGCATAGGAACTAAGATGCAAACTAAACCAAATGGAATGCATGGATGGAACTTAACTAAAGCATGGAAATCTAATCATAATAGACAAGTAATCTAAGGGGTCACATCTCAAGACCATGTGCACGAAACATGGGTTTGTGGGAATGGTATAGGTGTATGGTTCATATGAAATTTAAGTGTAACCTTAATCTAGAATGATGCACATGGAAACTAACATGGAAAGAATACCTTAATCAGCCACAAAAAATAAAATTTAAAGAAATCAAAAGATCCATGAATAGTAAACTTCCCTCATAACCAAACATCAATCTTATTAACTAGAATTTTGACACAAGTGCTGGGAAAAGAGGGGGAAAGGATGAAAAAGAAAGAAAGAGATGGGCAAAATGATTAAGGATATTCAAGAGCAAGGAACTTGATTCAAAGGCTATACTATCTTGACTATCACTACAAGAGAGTTATAACCTTTAGATTCAAGGATAATAAAGCTTCAAATTAAAGGCAAATAAGTAAGAAAAAATAAGAAGGAAATTGAGGAAAATAAAGCATCAAATCGAGGAACAAAATAAACAAGGAATGGAAGAAAACAAATAAACTACAAGGCCAACTTTGAACTTAAAAGAAACCAAAGAGAAGATGAGCAAGAATAACCAAGGAGGCATGGAGTGTTTGAAGAGAGCTACTATGAGATGCAAGATAAGAATTAAGGTATGAGATTTCCATGGACTTTTAGGAAGGGAGTTCATAATTGGAAGGTGATAGTCGTTTATTAGGATATAAAAGAATAAGAATCTTGTCTAAATTAGGTCTATGTCATTTACAACCGATGTCTAGCATGAAGTCATAAATAGTCAAGGAAACAAGAAGACTTTTGATTCTTATATGAGTTAGAGAAAGAGTCCTTTCATGGGATTAGTATGGTTGTTAGAGTAAAGAACTAGAGTTTAAGATTATACAAATGATGTCTTTGGTTAAAAACTCTAACATATGATATATCTATTGATGTGGCAATTGTTTTGACTATTTATTTCAATTACTTTCATTTAGATGGTATCTTGACGTGATAGGAAGCCTGTTAACATAGTAACCTCCTGAGAGTTTGGATAAATACATAGAACCCTAGAAGGTATAATTGCTAGTCTAAAATAACAATATGAAAAGGAATAAAAAAAATTACAATAAAGGAATCTGATGAAGGTTAAGAGAATTATAACATTAGTTGGTCATGTAATGGATATTTTCTACTAGTAATTTTGTGGTATTATGGAAATTCAGTAGAAAAAATTTGACAATAAAAGACTTTAATGTTGTTATAGATGAAGTATTTGATCTATGATAAGTAGATAATTAATTGAAAATGATGAAGAGTAGAAATTATATTACTAAAGGAAAGACATAAGATAAAAATAATGGTGCATAGAGGATACTAAATGGAAAGGGTGATAGATATTTAGATTTCCAATGACTAAGGAATCAAGACATACTTAATGAGTGAATTTTTTTTTGAAACCAAGGGTTACAAACATCTAGAGCAATGCTCAGAGTAAATTAATGTCATTGTGGTCATTATTGTTAGTTAAATGAAATTTGAAGATAATAGTGAGGCTGTACAATTTGTTTTCAAGCTAGAAGTATTTCTTAATCTTAAGAATCTTTGGGTGTCATTTCTAGACGATTGAGGTGATAATCATATAATAAAGAAAATTTAAAGCCATAGGGAACCTACATTGGAACATAGGGTGGTAGTTTAGGGAATTCCAAATGCATTCCATAAGAATTACTAGATTTACCACCTAAAATGGAGATTGACTACATTGTTGACTAGTATTTGTGGCACAACTCTCATCTTCAAAGAAATTTATAGAATGGTCTTAGTAAAGTTGAACTAGTTAGAAAATCAATTGTAGAAAATACTATATAAAGAACTTCATATCAATTGTAGCAAAGTGGATTATCATGTGCTTAGAGCAGTCTTAGTGAACAAATAAGTGTTCTCTAACCCAATTTAATGACTTATTTGATCAACCTCAAAACAACCATGAATCTATTTGAAGTCTAGGTATCATCAAGTAAGAAGATGTTCCAAGAGATGGTAAACTACATATAAACATTGTAATTTTGAGTGATTCCATTTGAATTAGCCATTGCTCATGTTACATTCTAAGGTTGTAAAATTATTTGGATGGATTCTCCTAACCTAGATGCAGATGATGCTGTAATATTATGGATGGAGCATTGATCTTTTTCTTTTCTTGTTCACATGTATAGTATGTTGGAATTCAAAACTAAATTATTAATTACATCCATGATAAATTTTTTTATGAAAATAGGTATGTTGAATTGGAATTTTAAATGCATTGAACTATGATGGTATAACATAGTTTAATCATGAAACTGATGAATTTGCGAACAGAAATTAATGAACATATGGAAATTCACTTGACAAAAGCTTTTACACTATTTGACATATGTATATGATGCAAGAATTAACATTCATTTTATTTGACTTTCAATACCTTATCTTTAGTCACTTATGAGTGATTTTATAAATAATTTTTTTATTTGATAAAAGTTTAATCTAAGTATCATGCACCAAGCACTCGTCAAATGAATGGGACACTGGACTTACACTGCACCATGCATTGAGTAAATTTCAAGTGCTTGGCACACTGAACATAGCAATCGCAACATACGCTAAAGCTTAGAAACATGGTCTATTAGTACTAGCAGATGCACTATGTGCTAAGAAAAACTTAGGCACATTGGAGAACATACTGAATAGATGCACCATGTACAAGTGAGGCTTAAGCGTATGGCACCAAACCACTTAGAAATGAACAAGTGCATGGTACCAAGCAGCCTAGCATCGACTATGCACACAACACTAAAGCACCTAGCCACGATCAGTTATGTAGCACCAAGTTGTCTGACATTGATCAAGTGCAAGATATCACACCATTTTCTCCATTGCTTACTAGCTCCTTGTAAAGTACACATCTTCTTCTACTCAGGTCCATCAAAGGAAATCTGTAAAGTACACAGCAAATTACTATATTTGAAAATAAGGTATGTTATAACCCGATTTTCAATTTGAGATATCCATTGGATTCATCTTGATGACACAGACCGAATTATACAATGAAAATTAAGATTTGATCACAATAAAATACTCAAAAATACTAAAAAGATTCTAGGTACATCAAATTTGAAATTCCCTAACCCATATTTAAATTAAACATTATTCCTAGTGTTTTAAAATAAAAGCATGGACAAATGAAGTTGAATGACTTCTGGTTTAAGCTCAAAATGGTCAATATTGGCAGGTGGTAATGTGATGCATGATGGAGTATTTAGTTGAAATGGCACATAGAAGTCTCTAATGGCTAGTTATATCATGAGTATTTTAGATAAACCGCTTAAGGAATTAGAAAGCATAGTATGAGTACTAAATTTAAAATTTTTATACAAACAGTCATAGTACCAAATGCACAGTATGCTTAGTAAGAATTAAGTGCATGGGATATTGGATATTGCAAATGCACCAAACACTAGACAATATCTAGGCACTTGGTGCATAAGATGGAATATATTTTTCATCTGCGAAACTATGCTCTGGAAAACCGGGTGTAGTATAGTGGTTAGATGCATGCGAGTGAACATTCTCTAATACATCATCATCAAGTGGTGCTAGACACATGACATTGAGCATCACTAAGGAATATAACATTTTTCTACACCTAGCAAGGTGTATTGGGCAACACACAGTGCAATAAGCAATACTTGTCGTACTTTGCACACCAAGCTACTCTTAGTGCAATTGGTAAACCAAGCATAGCATCTATTGCACTAAACATATCTCTAGCATTTAGTACATTGTACTATTTCATAACTCATTAGACTATACTCAAAGAAATAAGTGAATGACAAATGTTTTGCATTTTAGATGAATGATTCACATGGAATGTAAGATTAAAAATTTGAATCTAAACTTTGGATGTGAGATTAACATGTAAGAGAATTTAGAATAAATTTTAGTTTTGAATTTTTGTTACAAAATGTTTAGATGGTACATATATGTTTTTATGGTTCATTTGAAGGAATATAAGAATTATTAATGTTAATCTTACGTATGATTTTAAGTGAGGATAATTTGATAGTATATGAATCATTATCCTTCTTTTAATTTTCATTATTAGTCTTAGTTTAACTACAGTATAACAATGTTAATTATGATTTTGAATTTTGTTTTCAATAGAATTGTCCACAATTATATTCTAACTGGTTAAAAAAAAAAAAAACATTTTGGCATCACATATAGATTTATTGGAATTCTATTTGATTAACCCTTTGGTTTATATACATACATATATATATATATGTTTTATTACTAATAAGAATGATATATCTATATTACTTGTTAGTATGCGCTCTATATGATTTTACTCTCTTATGCAATTGGATTTGAATAAGTAATCAAGAGACTTTTAAGAGTTGATACAGGATCGGGGATTTTATGTAAAACTCCATGGCTGTTATGAGAGAAAGTCAATTGCTGTTGACTTTTGAATAGGTACCAGCCTATGATAGGCATGAATTGACAAGGGTAAATCACATGAGAAGACTACCCTTGTATAGGGTTGATCCAGCTGTCCATGAGGTCCTTTGGTAGTACTATTTAGATGAGGAGGCCACCTAGAATAATGAAATAAGATGAGGACATATCTAGAATGGTTTGATAAATAATGTGAATAGAATTTTGAGGATGAAGTTCCTAAAGAAGGAAACAATTACTAAATTCTATTTATACAATTGCCAACCCATTTTATATGAAATGTAAATTTGGATTTTCATGTTTTGGGTTTAATGAAAATGAATTTTTGAAATACATCTAATTGACTCTTGACATTTAAAAAAACTACGAGCACAAAATACATGGAATGAAAATTGAGGACCTAAAAGCTCCAAAATTTCACTAATGCAACTAGGGGTTTGAAATTGACAATGAGAGCCCCCTCCACTTATCTCTAATTGATGACTTAAGGAAGGAGCTCAACACATCAGGGTCAACCCTCCACTTGGAGCTTGACTCTTCTAATGGAGAAATAGAGAAAAATGAAGGAAGAGGAAAGGAGGAAAAATGGTCGGTGGTTCCTCTTCATCCTCTTCCTCTTAGTTGTCAGGGTAGCATCTCGAAGGCACTACCTTACTTGACTATCGGAGGAGGCATTGGAGCACCCTTCCATCTTATACAAACTCCTTTCCTCTCTAATTTTCTCCCTCTCTCCCTCGTTCTTTCCATAGTTGTCGGCAATGGTTCGACTACGACAAGGATTATAATGATCCAAGTGGCATAGGAGTAAAGCTTCATGCCTAAAGCCTTTTCCCTCTAACCCATTTCCTTCATCGATGAATAAAGACTTACACATGTAACTTGATTCATTAGTTATAGGGTTGCACTATGAGGAAAACAACTAGGATCAAAGATAGAAGCCATCCATTGTATTCCTTTCTACACAAAGGGGCAAACCCCTCATGCTATTCATCGATCATAGAAGATTTGGCAAAGATCTAGATAGGGCAATGATGTATGACCATGGTTGAGGTTTGTCATGATGGTCTATTGATGATCCATGATCAATAGAGACCTTTTAAGCATGGAATCAAGTGAAAATATGCAAGGGTTCTCATTGTCATTGTTTGATTGGCTATTTTGAGATGTGAAAATGCTAGATTTAGGATTTTTGTGTGAATTTAGCTATTAGATTGAAGTATGACCATTAGATGACTTAATTTGTGAATATGGACTAATGATACGCACAAATTTGACTAACAAGATGTACATTAAACTATGACTGGTGGTTCACAATCAATTAAATCTAAATGTTAAAATCAAATAAAAATCATTGATGTTATTGAATTTTTCATAATAAATCAAAATCCAATTGTTGGATGGTCTAAAAGATTAAGATCTGACCACCAATAGTAACATACATGACTATAAACATCAATCAAATCATCCAAAATATGGATATGGTCATCAATTGACAGTCATAGCTATTGATCAATGAAGACAACTTGTGACAACATACCCAAGAAAATTTAAAAACGTATAAGGTGACCAAAATCATTGAGCAACAATCAATGGTGTATGTTTGTGTTATGTGAGGTCAAATCAATCATCCATGGTTGAGGAAATTCTGATCAACAACTTGAATAGTTTCTAAATTAGCAATAAAAGGGTAATCCATCTTGATCCATGGATGAACCTAAAAGATCTGGAATGTGATTCCATGATTTTTAGATAATTCGGACCATTAGATGATGATTAAATTTATAATCTAAGTACATGGATTTTGATTGTAGTCTTTTGTGATGCAAAATTATAAAGAAAATCAAATATAAAAGTATTGTTAACGTAAATTTTTATTTACTTTAGAAATTGAAGTGAGGTCTGGATTGAATTGTAGGTAAATTAGATTTTACAAAGCTTAGGGAATGGATAAATTTACCAGACAAGGTAGTTGGTTCTGAGATTGCCATGTTTTCAATACAATTGAATTATTGTCAAATAATAAGTTTTGCTTAATTATGAGATAAATGGGAACGAATATGCATCAAATAAGAGTTGATATAAGATTGACTTTAATGTGTTGATCATTCATAATTTATTACTTCTTAAATTTGCATAAAAAGGCAATGTTTATGGTAGAGCTGTAAATTGATTCATGGAATGAGAAGTAGTGGGAAAAGTATGATTTCAAAGTTGCATTTGTGTTGGAAATGAGAAAACCATGATTTTGAATATAAAATGAAATTTCATTCTATGTTTGATAACTCATGCATACTATGTTTTGAAGTTGGATCAAAATTATTTATGCAATGTTCATTTTATCCATGATTTGCATTGTAAATGATGTTTGTAAGGCCGTTGAGCTGTATTTGGGTACATGAATAGTTGTATTTCTTTCATTATTTTTTCATGGATTATTTGAACTAGTTATTTATGCAAAGTGTAATTTATCCACATCTTGGTTTGTAAAAAATGATTATAAGGCTGATGTGCCATATTTGGGTACAAGAATGCTAGCAATTTTCATGCATATGCTTTGGATATTCATCATAAGTTCTACATGAACTGTTTTTTATAGTTATGGAAGAATGAATGCTTTTACTTCTACTTATATGATTGAAATAATAGAAATGAGTTTTATAAAACACACATGGAAATGATAGTATGGTTTTCATATGAACATAATGAATGTTTACAAATAATATTATTGACACCTATTATGCTGAATGGTTTTAACCCTAAATGGGTAAATGATCTAATAGTTCACCTTTGGTGCTAATAGTTTTGCATATGAATTAGATCGTGCATTGACAGTTCACCGTTGGTGCTGATAGTTTTGCATATGAATTAGGTCGTGCACTATATGTGCAATATGGTAATGCTTTGAAACTTTCAAGGATGGTGATACATAACATCTATAAGTACTGGTTTTTGTTTTTTGATAATTCCCTTGATGTGTAGCCCTATCATTTGATAAACAGATCTTCAAAGATAGTTTTCAAGGAAAGATTAAGTCTATATTAGTTATGATAGGAGGTGAAGATTGGCCTCATCCCTGTGACATAGATACCAGCCTAGAGATAGGGCATATAGGCAAGAGTATGTGTCGTGCGAGACTATTTATAGATGGATCTAGTAACCCCCCTAAATGGGTAAATGATCTAATAGTTCACCTTTGGTGCTGATAGTTTTGCATATGAATTAGATCGTGCACTGATAGTTCACCTTTGGTGCTGATAGTTTTGCATATGAATTAGATCGTGCACTGATAGTTCACCTTTGGTGCTGATAGTTTTGCATATGAATTATGTCATGCACTATATGTGCAATATGGTAATGTTTTGAAACTTACAAGGATGGTGATACATAACATCTATAAGTACTAGTTTTTGTTTTTAGATATTTCCCTTGATGTGTAGCCCTATCATTTGATAAATGGATCTTCAAAGATAGCTTTCAAGGAAAGATTAAGTCCATATTGGTTATGATAGGAGGTGAATATTGGCCCCATCCTTGTGACATAGATACCAGCCTAGAGATAGGGCATACAGGCAAGAGTATGTGTTGTGGGAGACTATTTCTAGACGGATCCAGTAACCCCCCAACAACCCACCCCTCTGGGTGCAATGAAGGTTAGTTTTATGTGGACTGTGAGGTATCCATGGTCAAACGTATTGGTGACTATTTATTGTCCTATGTGCATAGGTGTCCACACAAATAGTTTAACATTGACTAGCATATTGGTCATCCTCAAGAGTTATACCAAAGCTTGTTGTAGGATGGTTGTGCCACTCAGAGATTGATAGACTGTCTCTTTTATTGATTTGACTGAAGGCTTGATCTATTTATTGATAGTTATGATATGACATCGTATGGTTTTAACGATGATTACATGTTTACATATTGGTAGAGATGTTTTATCCATCGATTATATGTTTACAAATTGTTTTATTAATTGATTACATGTTTATAGATTGTTATAAATGTTTTATGGATCAATTATTTGTTTATAAATTGTTACAAATAGTTTTACCTATTGATTACATTTTTGTAGATTGCTCTAAAGGTTTTATTGATGATTATATGCTTTCAGGAAATTACATATTAATGAATTACATGCTTACAATTTGGTACATATGTTTTAGCAATTGATTATAGATTTATAGATTTTTTTTAAAGCAAAGAGATTTACATAATGATCGTTTCGAACAGATAGATCTTATCGAATTATTATCTATAGCTTTACCAAATGCTTTATGCACACATGATGCTTACATGGATTTATTAAAATATGAAATGCAAATAGATTTCGAACTTATGAGGCATTATGGCCAAATTTATTCACGATATCAACATGAACGCATTTCATCTTATGGACTTGATATTAATTATGGTTTCAAGTGAAATGCTTCAACATAAACATTTCAGATCCGTACTATGAATGCAAATGATTTATATTTATCCTAGATTGGATACATGATTTTTGTGTTGATTACTTTGCAAATTTATCAAATTTCATTTAGAATAGATTTGGAAATGGCATAGTTTTGTTTTAAATATGAATGCATGTCAAAAATGAATCTTACGATGTAAATAATGATTTATTAATTATAAATGCAACTTGTTCTACATACACAAGAACAAGCTTGCTGAGATATTGTAATTATTTACAATATCTCAGATTATAAGAATTAGACTCGATATAAAGGCAACTCGAGTTAGAAGGAACCTTGAATTAGGACAACAGTAGGGCAAGATTATGCTCAGCATGTAAGTATACGATTTCTTCTTTTTGGCCACACATGTATATATATTTATACAGTTGGATTGTGAGCTGTGATTGGATGAATCTAGGATGTATGTGTTTTCTTTTTCAATTTTGATTGAAAAAGGAGATAGTCTCCAGTTATTTTGGTTTTTGAAAAACAAATGGTTTATCATGATCTTCTTCACTTGTAAAATGCATGACATCCAAAAAATAGAGGAAACCTTGTCAAATTTTTCTTTATAGAAATGAGTAGCTCATTTCATTACTAAATACTTTGTTTTGAAAGAAAAATGGCACTCAAGGTTTTGAAAAACAAATAAAAAAAAATTCTTCACAAAAAAATGTTTTCGATGTTTGTTTTTAAAAAGAGTCTTAAATAGAGACTTCACATTTAAAATAGAATTTGAATATATTTAAAAAAAACCCAATTCATCATAATAGGTGATAATCTGGTGCTTATCCATGTTTGTTTGCAACAATCAATAAGGTATCATCTACATAGTTGAGATGCGATGGTAAGTTGGAATTAGATACCTAAAGACCTTAGTAGAGACCTTGAGAAAAAGATTTAGATATGATTCTATTGAAGACTTTGATTAGTTGGAACAAATAAGGAGACAGACACATCCTTGCTTAATTCCTTTGGAACCCTATGAAGTAGACCTATTGGTACTCCATTAATGAGGACTGAGAACTAAGCTGAACTACTGCATTGATGTATCGAGTCTCTCCATTTGCAACCAATGTTCATCTCTTCTAAAATACTATCAATAAGATTCCAATCAACTTCTCACAGCCCTTTTCAAGGTCCATTTTGTAAGTCCATCTTCCTTGAGTTTGTTCATCATCTCAAGGACTTCACAAGTTACCAATACGCCATGTGTTATGATTTTCTAGCACTTGTTAAGCATGCTAATTGGCCTAAATTCACCAAGGGAGTAAGCACCTTTTATTTTGCAGATATGGTCAACACATGAGGTAGCCATTTGTTTGTCTAGACCTTCTCCATTATTGAACCCAACCATAAAATCATATACATCCAACTTGATGACATTCCAAAATTCTTGAAAAAATTTGATGCATTAGCCATCTAGTATAAGGAATTTGTCTGGAGAAAAATTGAAAATAATCATGCCAATCTCATCTAGATTGAATGGTGATTGAATCCTATGCTTAAATTCTTCACTAATTTTTCTGAAACCCAATGAGGTGGGAAGATAAGTTGGCCTGATTTCTAAAGTATAAAGTTGCTTATAGAAAGTGATGGCTTCCTTACAGATGGATTTAGGGTCTTCAATCCTTTCCTTAGTCAATTATAAATAAGAAACCCAATTATCTCTTCTAGGAGCATTGGTTGTGGCATTAAAAACATAGTATTTGCATCACCTACTGGTAATGAATTATTTATAGACCTTTGTTTTCATTTGATTTCTTAAAGTAGATCATGTGTTGTAAGCTTTTCGTCAGCTCTAGCCTTGATAATTAGCTCTAATTCTAAGAGTTACTTCACTTCCTCTTTAATTTTAATCATAGGGACAAGAGATGCGACTATTCTTAAACTTCCAAATCTTTCTATTTTTCCTAGGATTTAAGTTTCTTTTAAGGTACTTTAATTTTAGAGCAAGTCTATTTCTTGCATTGCCACTCAACATAGGTTTCCCCTACCATTTACTAATAAGATGTTTGAGTTTAGAGATTTGCAGCCTCTTGATTTCAAGCTTAAAGGCTCTAACTCCCCAAGAGTTGAATGAAGTCTATAAAATATATTAGTCTGAAGCACAACAATAAAGAATTTTATAGTTTGAATAGGAAAGACCTATAACCAACCAAGATTCACTAAGAACCTATCTATTCTACTAGAAACTAGTCTAAATTGGTAATTAGACCAAGTGTATCTACCCTCCAATTCCAAGTGAATCAAGTTCTTATGTTCAAGAAAAGAATTGAATCTAAGCATACCATGAGTGAAGGAACTTGCTGTTTTCCCCTCAAGTAATGCTTTAAACATTATAATCTCCCCTTCTATATTATGGAACTTTCAAATTTCTAAGATCCCTTCCAATTCAAACCAGAGAACCTCTCTTTCTTGATCATAATTACAAGGATCAAAGTCATCTTGCCATCGAAATTGATCTAAAGGAAGATGGAGATTGCATAAACTCCAACTAGAGAATCTACCACAGTGACTATAGCAAAATCCCATGCTAGTAATAATCCGCTCGAACATACAATAGAATATGTGTTAAGAAGTTGAAGGATTTAATCTAGTCTTTTAGAATTTAATCTAGAAAAGTATTTTGACTTGGTCTCTTGAATATATATGATCCATGCCTATGTGAATTAAAATTTTTCTTGAATTAGGAGATTTTATGGGGATCTCTCAAACCTATAAATTCCATGACAAAAATATCATTTTGGACCATTAATCAAATTCATTTTGTTCCCTTATCAAGAACTCCTCATTGCCCTCTAATTGCTAGTTATTTTAATTGTTTTTTGATTCTCTGTTCTCTTAAGTTTCAGTCTTGGGTCCATTCTTGAGACCACTATAGAGGCTTTGGAGGTACTTTGCCAATTATTGATCATCTCCAATTGCTTTCTTAGGTGATCCCTAAGTTGTATGATTCTTGTTTTCTTCAACTTTATAGCACTTTCAAAATTTTTTTTTTTGCCTTTTTCTTTAAATTATTCAACATCTCCAATGTATTAATTGAAGATAGGTGAATTGGACTTTTCCCACCATTTTCTAATTCCTTGTCAAAACTGCTTTTTAAAATTTGCACCCCAGTAGGGTAGTGGGTTTTGGGTTCGGCTAAATTGTACATAAATTGTGATTCTTCTTTGGTTGTAAATGATAAGCTTTAAAATAACCACAAAGGCACGAGTCTATGATAGCATAGATAAGAAAAATATGGGTTGATCCCACAAGGACTCAAATTTTAAAATTTCATCAAATTTCAACTAAAAATCTAATTTAATCTAGTTTAACCTAGCTAACCAATCAATAAATTGTAAAAATTGCTAAAACTAGGGGAATCACTTAAAAATATGGCCGAGGGTCTAGAATCCATTACAATGTAATAAAATAAGTTTATGATAAAGAAAAAGGAATTTTTATTATTCATTTAATATTTTCCCTTAAAACTCTATTTTATGAATTTTCCTATTTTAAGAATTAACATAATTTAATATATGTATTCAAGCCATATATGTATTTAATATATCTATCCAAGATTTTTATATATTAATTTTCACTAATCTAACATATTTCTTATCTTTACAATAGGAAGTATAAAATAAATACTATGTAAAAGTCAATTAATATATAGGTTAGTTGTTAAATTTGTTAAAATAATAAGAAGCACAATTTTTTCTATTAATATTTTTCTTAAGCATAAATTTTCTCAACCACATCATGAATTTAACTTACTTGAAATTTACCTACACACAATTTAACCTCACAAATTAAATTAAACAACCTATTCTAAGAGATGTTGAGTAAAAATTACACAAATATAAAAATTAAATACTTAATCAAAAATAAATTCTACTAATAAATAAATAAACTAACTAAAACTTTTGAAATAATTGAAATAAAATATTACAATGACTATTCAACAAAGGAAATGCAAAAAGTACAAAATCATATGAAAAGGAAAGATTTCATCGAAGTGATGCCATGTCATTTAACAAAAGCCACTTCATTGCTTTCCTAATCACACCACCACTTTTCTTCCTTCCTTCCTCCAAAAAATGCGATACACTTGTTATGTCACTCGACAAGAGCATAGGATGTTCCCTAATAGCCAAAATCCCAATGAGATATCATACCCAAAAATAAAAAATACCCATACTTGTAAAATTAAGATAGGTAAAGAGTGTGAAAAAGGTCATGTAAACAAGAGGTAATTGGGGGAAAAGTATAGATGAGATGGAAGGTGATTTGGTGGAGAATTAGGGTCATGAAAATGAGATGAAGGTGATGGGAAAATTTGGAACTAACTACCTCTCTATTCTATTTTGCTTTTCTTGTCCCATCTTTCTCTCATCTAATATCTTTGAAAATCATATACAAAAAGTATATAGTTTCCTTTCCTCCCTTGTAGATCTTATCTCACCCATTCTTTCCTCTTTTATTATCTTTAATCCTAACCCCCAGATGATGTATAACCCTAGAGTGGATGGGGATAGGATTTTTGTTTTTCTTTTCCTTTTCATTTCTCCCATTGAATCATGCTTAACCTAAGATAGATGGTCGAGAGCTCTTTGAAATTTCTTTCCTTAATTCTTTTCCCAACCAACCATTTTTTTTCTCCACCCAATCACAAGACAAGTTCCACCCATTTTTTATCCTCGTAAAATGTGTTTTCATTCCCCTTGTGAACCACTTTTGATCCTCCTTAAAAAATGGTGGGCATTCCACCAAAAAAATTCTCCACCAATGGTCTTCTACTCTGGTCCTCTTACAGTCTTAATTTTTATTGATCCACCCTAGCACTCCTTTGATTGTCTCTTGCAAATAACTTTTCATTAGATGTCTTATAGGATATACCTAATATAGAATAGATCATGGCCCTTGTTTCTTTAAAAGTTTAGATGAACTATGGCCATAGATTTCCCATAAATTGTCCCTCTCCTCTCTACTTATTTTCCTCCCTTGCTTTCTCATTTACATCATTTTTTGCATGGCTTTATGTATGATAAAATCATGGACTTCCTTGAATGGTCTCATTGTGGGGTATAAGTGAGAGGAAACGTGATTGGGAGATGTCTTCATGCTGGACCCGATCTCTAAATGTGTGTACATGCACATGTGTGACACCTTGTGTGGACTTTATCTTCACTTAGAAGTTCTCCAATGGTGGTGGAATGCATGCTTGCATGCATGGAAAACTTTTCCACTTTATGTTTTTGTGTTTTCACTCTCTTTAGTGTGGATAAGGTTGGTTATTGGCTTAGGGTTTCTGACTATGATGAATTTGATAAGGACACTCCTTTCACGTTCTAAACTTTATATTTCATGGTTTATGGAATGTGGGCCCATGATATTACTTGAATGGTGGAATTGCTCTCTCTTAGGGTTTTAATTAACAAAATTATGCATATTTTTAATTGTATCTCGATCATGCAAAATGTAAAATAAACCTTAATTAGTAATATTTGTTACATTTAGTGTTAACACTATAAAATCTAGGGCTATTATATATAATATTTTTTATGTATATCAATGAATTTTTGGATATATGTTATTGTGATAACTCCTAGGTGAACACTCTGCCATTATGACATGAATAACATCCAAATATATATATATATATATATATTATCTTAATGTTCAATTTGGATCTCACACATGGATTTCCACAGGCATGGTGACCAGACCATCACAGTCATCTAGCTGACACGAAACCCCTCCTTCTGGTGTTCTCCTTCCCTAATGCCGATAACCCCCTCTGCCTAGATTTTTGGCACTGATAGAAAACCCTCTTCTCTGTATCTCTCCCTCTTCTCCATCTCGGTCCCCTCCAACTGGCACCCCATTGCAGCTAGCTCTATTCCTTTCCTTCTCTCTTGGTCTTCCCCTCTTCCTTGCTCCACGAGCAATACCCAACCAGCTTCATGCCAACAGACCCATCTCCCCCTCCCTGCCATTTCCTGGTAACCCTCTTAGGGTCCTTGCATCATGCGGCACTGGTGTCACACCCAAGCATGGCCAGTAGCGCCACCTCCTTTCCTCCCCTTATTCTCTCTTCCTCTGGCAAGTTAGGGCAGGGTGACTTGCCCTTGTCACCCTCACCCAACTCGTCTTAGTGAGTCAACTTGACTTAGATGATCCCCATTACCCCTTAGACTTAAACATCTTCTATTGCCAAATCCAAGAAGGATTTTGCAAATCTAAGACAATCGTCACCATGCTTGTAAGGCAAGAAACAAGACTCATTTGTTTGTCTGTTGATCAAAGAAGATTTGATCATTGATTATGACCGGACCTTTGATTTGACCAGATCATTAGATCAGTGACCGATCTCACCTTCTATCCATATCTAGTCATTGATCTATCTTTGAATGATAGATCTATGATAGATTTGTGAACCCTCGCATGATCTAGCTATTGATTGGTCACTGATACCTCGATATGTGTAATGACTCCATTTTTGGTAATCTTGAAATCTCATGTTGGTAATGAACAGTTCACTTTTTGAGATAAGGGTATTTTGGTCATTTCACTGTTTACCCTGACTAAACCTAGAAATTTGGTCTTTAGAATGGTACCCTTAGGTGTGACTCAGGAAAGGAATCCAACAAGACCAGAATCACCAAAACGGAGTTAAAATGAGCAAGTTATGGCCCTTTGAAGTTCAAGGGCAAAATTGTAATTAAAGTTAAAACGAATTTGGCCTGAGAAAATGAGGACCCGTTTTGATACGGGCACCCCCCCCTTCTTCCCAAACCTATTGGAGGTTTCTAGAATGGCAGTGTGCAGGGGAGAAACCACCACCATTCTGGAGGTTTCTCCACCGCCATGGAATGGTGGTGGAAACCCCCTCTAGAACCCTTTTTAAGCTCTATAAATAGAGTTCTTGGGCACCTCCAATGGCAGCCCAAAACCTTGGGAAAAACCCATCTGGGAGCTATGTGCAAGAGGAGAAAATCGTGGAAAAATACCCAGCCACGAACTAGGTACGCCTTAAACCCAAACCCATCTCCCCCTCAGTCTTAGGATGAATTTTCCTAAGTTTTTGCATAAGAAACCATGCAAAATGGGGCTCTAGGGAGCCACAATAGACCCGCAAACGAGAAAAGGGGTAGAAAGCTAAGTGCGTCTACAAACGTACCTGTTGGGGTGCGTGCCGCTGACGCGGGATGCGTTAGCGTCCCAGGCTCCCACCTCGTATGGGCCTTTTATGTATTTTTAACACAAAATTACCCATAACTTGAGTTCTAGGACTCTGATTGAGGCGCCGCGAGAGGTGTTGTGTCCGTATCGACGGAGCGGACAACCCATACCATAAAATACCTAATCAAGCCCTGTCTAAGGTTGTCATGACCCTTAAACCATGATAGTGGCGCGGGGCCACTAAACCTTTGCAAACCTGGCTATACCAAGGCCCAGTTAGGGACCTTAGGAGGCCCTTAGGCATGGAAATGAACTCTTAATGCCTAAGTAGTGAGGTAAACTATTCTAGAACCTAGAGAAATAGGCCAAGCTAACCTTTTTCCCCTGAACCATGTCCAGGAACGTACGAGGACAAGGGGACTAGTGCGATCAGGTGTTCTATCGCTACTAAACTTTTTAAAAGAACCCATGATGTTTTGATGTAGGTGTTCTATTGCTACTAGACTTTTTAAAAGAACCCATGATGTTTTGATGTAGGTGTTCTATTGCTACTAGATTTTTATAAAGAACCCATGATGTTTTGAAGTAGGTGTTATATTGCTACTAGATTTTTAAAAAGAACCCATGATGTTTTGAAGTAGGCGTTCTATCGCTACTAGACTTTTTAAAAGAACCCATGATGTTTTGAAGTAGGTGTTCTATCGCTACTAGACTTTTAAAAAGAACCCATGATGCTTTGAGAATGCATGTTTTGAGTCATGGTTGCTTTTCTAATGCATGATTTATGTATAGTATGAATTGATTTCATAAATGAACTTAGCATGCATATGAAAAATACATTGCGCATATATTGCCAAGACATGTGTTACATGCATAGACATGTTTTGAAAAAGGATTCGTGTCTGCATGATAAGTGTAGCCTTGGCCGATGAGGGCGGGTTGATGAGGGCGGGCTAGAGAGAGCTGACAGGCTTCTAGGCTGGTAGGCTTTTAGGCATGGTTATGACTTTGAATGCGATACTAGCATGAGCAGATTTTATGCATTGCATGCATGTTTTGTAACCGATTGCATAAATTGCATGATTTACGATGAATAAGTGCATAAATAGCATGATTTACCACACGGCGATGAGGTCGTGGGCATAGTGTGCCCTATGTTTTTAAGGATTTACTTGCATTGCATATGGCATGACATGAGGATGGTCGACCATACCATATATCCATGAGTTGGATTCAGTTGAGCATCTTATGCATATCATATATGTTTATGATATCTATGCTACTTTCGACTTGGATTATGCGATTCTTTAAGACTTCAGTATTCTATTTTGACAATGGCTTTTAATGTCGATATTGAACATGAGTTTCCAAACATGCATATGGTTTTAAAGAACATATGGTTTCAAACATAGCATGCATTCTAAAACTAGTAGTGATAGACTCCTACTGAGTATAGTGTATACTCACCCATTCCTTAACATTTTTCAGATACAAGTATACACTTAAGGATAGGATACACCCGTGATAGAGAATCTCCAAATTAAGTACAAGTAAGTAAACCCCTACCTTATCTTTCAGTGAATGTTACTTGATTGTAGTTACTCTTTGTAGCTGGGGCTGTGACTAACACTTTCTTGGGAATATAGTTGATTTAAAACTATGCCATGGCTATATGATTTGCAAATGTGTTTTGAAACTCGGGGTTTTATACAAAAGATTGCTTTCTAAAACAAAATATTTTCATGCATTTCATATTTCTAAAACAAGAGATCTCGCCTTTTTATGAAATTTGCATCATATAAAACCTGGGTCATCACAATTTGTGACTAATCTGACCCATTCACCATGATCTGATCATTGTTTGGTCCCCACAAACCAACTCTGTGGTTGATCTAATATTATATAGGTCATTAAACATTAGATCTTTGATTGATCCACCCTTGAGAGATAATTGTACCATTAATTAATCATTTAGTGCTTAGATCTGTAGTCAATATAAGCTCTTAATTCGATTTGGTTGTAGATTTCACTCTAAATGATCTAATGTGTGATCATATCCAACTATTTATCATGATTTAACTTTACATTAGTGAAACATACTCCTAGATCCCATATATGATTCAAGTATTTATTCTAATATGACCATAGATTTGTCATCAAACCCTTAGAACCATGATATGTCAAGCCCATTTGTAAGATATGACCTTTGATTGACCATCTAATGCCATATCTATAAGATCAAGCACTACATCTTTTTTATCTATAGTGTTCCATAGTGGAGCTACAAATTAGTATATCTTTACTTTCTAGGTACACTAATTAGCGACAGAGACACAATTGGAGCTATCAATCTGTGAACTGACAACGACATCTATGAATTGGTCAATCAATAGATCGAGCTAAAGGAGGTACACACAAGAATCAATGATAAGCATCACAAGAGGTAGGTCGATTAAGATTTTCTATTTTGAAAAGTTTAATAATTACTATGTCTTTATAAGAATGATTGAATGCAGATGATGATTTACAAAGTATTGCCTTTAACTACTAAATTATGAAAGCATGTGATAAATTTAGAAGTTATCTTGCGACACCTTTTAAATTATTAAATTGAACATGGAATGGATAATTTAAATAGAAAATGTTACTATTACCCTACTTGTAATGCCCAAACAAAATAATGAAAACTATACTCATTGATTGGATATGCACCCAAATTAGCTACAAAAGTGAAATGAACGTAAAAAATTTATTTTATCCCAATTATGAGATTAAGACAAATGAGTAACTAGATTGCCTACCTTGATTTTGAACTTATACTTCAAGTGGACATTGTAATATCTTAAATAAGGTTTGATCTTACACATGCTACTAAGACATAAGGGCTTGTAAATTGATACTATAATATTTGGAATGCCTTGAATAGTATAAAATATTAATAATAAGTATATCAACAATAAAGTAAAGATTTCAAAGTAGTTCACAAGGTTTTTAAACTATAAGAAGACCTAAGAAAATGTGCTAAAAAAGTCACACTTGTAACTTAACAACTCGAGAATAATGAAATAAATGGTTCTAAGATAGAAGAAAATTTAATATATTAACTCATAGTTTGTATTCATGAGTAGATGCTAAGGGAATAATCTTAAAGTCTTCAAAACCAAGTGACAGAATAAAAATTGTGTAAACAGTAGCCATTTATTAGGTTCACTTTAACATTATTTGACTACTATTCATTGAAATGGAATTAGCTATCAATATGTAGGACTGAGAATGACCATAATTAGATGAAATAATTCACATTTAAAGTTGGAAAGAGTATTCTAAATGCTATGTACACACAATACATGTTTACAAGTCATGACCTTAAGTTATAACATATGTGTCTTTATTGATAATGGCTTTATCACGAGTTTAACTATGGCCCACTTAGCAATAAGTGCTTTTAAGATATTGTTTAAATATTCACCTTTTATAATCATTGCATTGGATGCATACTTTTGAGAACTGATAAAGTATTATCTAATATATGAATAAAGGCTACATGTTTTGAATACTCACAAAGATACATTTTTTCACCTTGTTTGGAATATAGATTGAAAATGAATAAATTTGAATGGATTATCATAAAAATTTGAAATAACAAATTTATTTTCATGAAATGATTTTGGTGATGCGTATGATTTATGATTTGGGTGGGCACTCGACAAATACCCGTATGTCCTAATGGATGCGGATTTTTTGATGTTTAGGCAAGTACTCTATGAGTAGATGTATACCCTAATAGTTATGATTTCATTGATGCTTTTGATAGGCACTCTATGAGTTTCCATAAGTCTTGATGGATCTGAATATGTTGATGCATTAAGCATGTGCTCTATGAGCAACTTTAGGTCATAGTGGATATGGATTTCATCAATGTTTTGGGCAAGTACTATAAGAGTGTCCTAACTCTCGATAGCTCAGCATGTGCTCTATGAGTACCATGAGACCTGGAGGCCTGATATGTGCTATAAGTCATGAGGCCTTACGCTAGTAGGTGTAGTTGGCCACTGACCTTTGAGATGATTTGATACCAGCCTTGCAATGGAGATGATGGGCAGTAGGAGTATCTTCTCATGAGAAAGTGCTCTGAGTGGTAGCCGAGTAGCCCCCATGAGATTCAGTGAGTCATGGTTTGTACAAGTGTCCACAAGCAGATGTAGAGGTCATGGTAGTCACTAGTGGGTGACAATAGGGCCTTGTAAGCATAGGTGTCTAGTCTGTGTGATATTTATGTGGGTCATATCTCGAGAGCTAGACCTTATCTAGGGTAGCAAGATGTATGCCATCATGATTGGAGCGATCAATTTTTCATGGCAATGTGGGCATGGATTTGTGCATTTTAGATTGAGGGCTATGCACCTTAGTCTAGCTTCATTTATCTTTATCAAGCTATTTGACAGACTTATCAGATTCTTTTGGACATTGCACATGATTTGGATTACTAGATTTTCCTTGTGGATTTTCACCTCACAAGAGTGAGACCAATTTTCACAATTATGGTTTCCATTTTAATTTGATGTGTAAAGAATTAATTTGCATATTAATTGACAATTATGCTTTTGAAAACCATGATCAGCATTTGGTTTTTTCAGATTATAGATTCATCAAATGTTGGTTTGCTAACAATTGGACCTCAAGCATATGGTATACTTTTTAACCTTATCATCTAACTTTATCTTTTATTGATACTATACGGTGATACTAGCTGATGGTTTTACCATTGGGAGTTTAGTACATATTGATTCTTCTCATCTAAAAGTTTTACCCTAGTCAAATTTACTAATGTGTTAGATGAAATGAGCATTAGCAATGATTCTACATGATTACATACTGATTCATACCTACATATGAAAATACATTGTGATCATGAAGAGAAAGCTACTAGATGACAACTTTTACAAATGATAATGAGAATGTTAGATACCCCACTCTTCATAAGTAGATTTAACTATCGAATGACAAACAACTTAGACATTTAAAGTGATATCTTGAATGATAATATAAGGTAAGCAAATTTGAAGAACTATATGTCATATATAAATTTGGAATGCTTATGTGTCTAATCAAGGAAAATGATCTCAGTAATTATATTCTCATGATACGATAAAAGCTTGGAACGCTTAAATCCTCAAGAAAAAGATAAGGCAATGATAATTTAAAAATTAGGAAAATCATATGATTCATCAAACTATATTGAATTGCACATGTAAACCTATTTCATGGATTTATGATTTGAGAACACCATTTCGGTATGAGTAGTTATTTGAAAACACCATGAGTTCTGTTTAGGTATGACGGATACTCAAAATACATTGATTTATGTAAATCATGAACCGCATGACAAAATAGTTACTTATTCCACCTACACAAGCACAAGCTTGCTGAGACATTGTAATTGTTTACAATGTCTCAGATTTGAAGATTTATAATGGGAAGATGAATAGGTCCAAAGTGAGAGTAGTTGTGGAGTTCAGGATTTTAAAAGATGGAGATTTTCCAGTATTTAGATGGTGAGCTTTGCAATCTTAGATTAGTTTTCTAATTCGGTGGAGAATGCGAATGTATATTTACTTTCATATTATGGAGAATTTGTTGTGACATGGTTGTGACTGGAGGTTCTAGGAAGTGATATGTTTTGTGTATTTGTTTTCAAAGAAATGAAAATTTATTTGTATTGTTTATTAGATGTCCACACGCATGCGTAAAATGTGTGTATGTCCAAAAAATAGAAGAAACTCTACTAGAATTTTAGTAGAAATGAGACACTCATTTTACCATAAAATCCTTGTGTTTTGTGTAAGAAATGATACTCAATACTTTCAAAAAAATTCCAAAAATAAAAATTTGTTGTTTTGTTCTCGAAAAGAATTTCACTCAAGGGATATCCTGAATTTTGAAATGGTTTACAAAAAGTATTTTGAAAACCTGGGATGTCAGAATTATAGAACAAGAGTATAGCACTTCCAATAGAGATAGTAACAGGTTTAGTGGACATAAGCGAGGCTAAAACGGGGGGAGACACACTATAATAAAGTTTGCAATACTACAAAAACTAGCACCAAGAAACTTCAAAAGAAGAGAGAAGGAAAATGCCCTATGCCCAACTTACCACCGATCCCAACCTCTCACAAGCGATGATCCTTCATTTGTAGCAATAAGGGCCATTTCTAAGAGATTACCTAAATAAAGGGACTGATGAGCATCCAAATCATAGATAGGTTCAAAGGAGTCAGGGGAGAGTGTTTGCATAAACCACTGAATAGGCATGCACATCCAATGACATAGTTGAAGGTATCCTCCGAACTTCTGAAAAATTTTCTCATGTATTAAATGATCTTGGCTCCACACATTCATTTATAGCATATGACTTTGCATCATGCATGGAATGTCCAAAACAAAAATTTTCCATTTTTTTCGAAGTCAGCACCCTAGTAGGAGAACCAATTCTAGCATATGAATTCTTACAAGAGGTATAAGTACATATATCAGAATAAGAACTTAGTGCAACTTTAATACTATTGAAACTATAGGACTTTGATGTCATCCTAGGCATGGATTGGCTAATAGAACATGGCATAATGATTGAATGTAGGAACAAAAGAGTCATGCATGGAACACTAGGGGAGAAACAACTACTTTCAAGGAAGGCTAGATGTCTCATGAATGAGTATTATATGACCAGTGCAGGTGTCACAACTCATAGCTGGAGGATGCCCTACATATTTAGCTAATGTAAAGACTCAAGAGGAGTTAGGATTGGAGATTTAGGAGATAAAAGTAGCACGAGAATTCTTAAATGTCTTTCTAGAGCTAAATCAATGTGTTGGTATTTAAATGACTAGTTCTACCAGCACATCCTATGACTCAGATTACCTATGACTGACTCGTTGATTTAGAAAGGATTTAACTAGTAAATAGTAGTACAAGTCTAAAAGAGATGAGGAGTTATCTCAATTAGGTCAGTCTAAAATCTACTCCTCTTATAGAAATCAAGATAATCAAAACATCTTTTAGCTTGTTGGCAATGAGTTTATTGATTGTGTCCTTTGTTTCTTGCATCATCTTAAGTTGGTTCACATAATTTAGTCTTCTAAAGAAAAAGAAAGAAAGAAAAGCTTTTGTTGTATGCATTGGATGTGGGACGAAACTAGTAGGTTAGTCAAACCAATCCAACATAATATACCACCAAATCAGCTACCCACAATGGCAGATCAATCTAATTAAGGGGAAAATCCATCACCAAAAAATAATAGAGATGAAATTGATTCACAAATTCTCTTTAATGATGGACCACCAACTCACATGGATGATGAAGATCTTCCACCACAGAGGAATAATCCACCACTATATAGAGATTTGAGAAAGAAGCAATAAGGGGAATGGGACTTAAATAGTCAACATGAGGACAAATAACCAACATTCTCATGGGACAACATTATGAGATTATCTGCATCCTACTCATACTAACACATTATCATGTGTCATTTTGCCCAAGAATGTTGGTGTGGTTGAGTTAAAGACAAGAGTAATTTAATTACTTCCCGAATTTCAGGAGTTGGATTGTGAGAGTCCCTACATACACTTGAAAGAATTCGATGAAGTGTGCACTACACATCGCACACAAAAGTTCATATTAGATACTATAAGGCTCAAGCTATTTCCTTTTTCCCTAAAAGAAGAAGCTATGATGTGGTTTAATGCATTAGTAGGTTCAATACAAACCTAGCAAGAGATGATAAGGGAGTTCGTGAAAAAGTTCTTCTTGGCCCATAAAACCAATACTCTTTATCAAAAGGATTATGAACTTTATCTAGAAGGATAAAGAAACCTTCTGCCATTGTTGGGAAAGATTTAAGGATTTGTTGTTGACATGTCCATGTCATGGATACCATGACAACTCAGGCTTTTATATGCATTTTTAAATGCAAAATTAATTCCTAATGCATAATCGATCCCTGTTTGAAAACAACTTCATGAAAACAATACAATGTAGCAGAAGATTTTTTTTCTTTTAAATTCATTTTGAAAACCTTGAGTGTCATTTATTGCCAAAAAAATAGCTAAGGAAATATTTTTCATATATAAAACTAAAACAAAAATATATGCATCCCAGATCTAGTAAGTCATAGCTCATAATCTAACTATAATAACTATATATGCATATCCAAAAAGGATAAGTCATATACTGTAACGCCCGAGCAATTTACACTATTTAGGACAGTCTATAGGACATGAACTATGTTAAACGTTTCACTTTATTTAAAAAAGTAAATGAAGGAATTTGTGAGGAAACTTAGTACCATTAGATTCTACTCAAAAAATGGAATCCAACACCTCAAAAATCACTCAAAACAAAGTTTGTATGAAGAAGTTACGGCCGTTTAAAGATCAGGGGTAGTTCTGGAATTTAAACAGAAAACGAAAAAAGACGAAAAACGTAGGGGGCCGTTTTGAAAATGCACCCCCTGTCGTCTTCCTCCCCAGATTTTTCCAGAAACCCTCAAATCTCAATTTTTCGAGAGGGATCTGCCACCGCCACAGGCGGCACCGCCATTGGCAGCACCGGCATAGTAGGGCTATAAAAAGCCCCATCTCCCCCTCTCAAAAACACAATTTCAAAGCAACTTTTGAACTGGGGTTTTCGGCAAAAATTGGAAACCCGTCTCTCTGTGTTTTCTGGTAATGGCCAGGCCCAAGTCAGGCCGGCCATTGCCATTTCCCATGCCCCCTTTCTCCTTTCCGGTCTGGCCATAGGGTTTTCCCCTTATTCGAGTTTTTCGGCAAGCAGGCACACCCACCGGGGAAAAAGGGCATTTCCAGGCTATAGGTAAGCCATTCTTACCTTTTCCTCTCTGTTTCGCTTTTCCCAGGGCTAGATCCATGCTGGATCTAGTCTTTTCTAGTCATTTTCTAGCCAGGTTCCTAGCCGGAAAACGTTCTAAGCCGGCTTGGGCCGGCTCTGCACGAACCAGGCGTCCCAGGGACACCATGCTGCACATGCACCTGGGACTGGGTCCCTGGGATGGGTTCCAGGTGTACGACAGTGCGTACACTGTCCCAGGTGCAGCCTTCAGGTGCGCATGCGACATGGGGCATGGCTCCTGGCTCGACCAGGGTGCAAGGGGTGCTCTGAGAGCTGAGACGCGCCATGCTACAAGGTGCGTCTGTGTGATGATGCGCGTCACTTGAGCATGCAAGTGCACATGCAAAACGCAGTCCCTGGCACGGCCTTTGGATGCGCACGCACGTAAGGCTGTCGTGGTTCAACGAGGATACACGGGTATCCTAGGAACTGGGGCACGCGGACCTAATGAGACTTTAAAGTTAGTATTAGAGGATAAATTACAGAGTTTAACTATTGGAAAGTAGATCCACACCATAGGATCTAGCCTGACGAATGAATTAGGCAAGGACCATAGACCCAATAGGTAGAGCTAGCAATCTAATGTGTAAATGGATTGAAATTAATAAGGACTCCTTGTATCCATTCATACCCAGGAGTTTATAAATGAGACCCAAGGACGGGTTGAAGTGATAAAGGACGCGACTCTAGGAAACTTTGAGGTAGGTGCTCTATCGCTACTAGACTTTTTAAAAGAGCCGTGATTGTTTTGAGAATGCATGTTTTAAGTATAAGTATATGACTTGTTTAACATGACTGAAGCATAAGTACATATGATAAATGCTTTATGCATAGATATGTTTCGCAAGTAAATGTATATACATTATGCATATATTTGTTTTGCAAACAATTGCATATATGATTTGTGAGCATTGAGTTTTTGAAAGATTGCATGTCCTTGAGGGTTACCAAGAGACACTGGAGTGCCCAAAAGATGCTGGGTAGGCAGTTGTGAGGGCCAGGTAGTTGTGAGGGACCCAAAGAGAACAAGTTTTGAAAAAGAGGTTTTCACTTGTTTGATCTGATATGATTTGGGCTGATAAGCTCGTGGACGCTATGCCGAGAGGCTTGGGTTGGCCTCCAGCCTCTACCACTATTAGGTGGATGGGTACCACGCCCAAAAAGGGCAACGTCCCTACATCGACTGCATGTGGTACAGGGGGCTACCATTGGTGTCACGGCATTGGGTCGACGTGTCATATGCCCTGTTGAGGCTATGACTGAGTGTCCTCAGGTACCCGGGGACCACACGGCGGCGAGGTCGTGAGCATAGTTGGACCCTATGGTTTGAGGATTTACTTGCATTGCATATGGCATGACATGAGGTTGGTCGACCATACCAGATATCCATGAGTTGGATTCAGTTGAGCATCTTATGCATATCATTATGTTTATGATATATGATACTTTCGACTTGGATTATGCTATTCTTTATGTCGTCAATATTCGGATTCGACAGTGGTTTTTAATATTGATATTGAACATGATTGTTCGAACATGCACATGTTTTAAAGAGCATATGATTTTAAACATAGCATGCATTGTAAAACTAGTAGTGATAGACTCCTACTGAGTATAGTATATACTCACCCTATCCTTAACATTTTTCAAGATAGTTCCACTCACAAATAGAAGATGCCTCAGGAGATATTAGTGCTACGAGGAAGCGAATTAAAAAAGAGATAATTATACATGTAAGTAAACTCTCAACCCTTTGGACATGTATTTATTTACAGTTAGGCTGCGTGTTGTGACTGGATAGACCTGGGGAAAAACATTTATGATTTCTAAAGTTTTTCAAAAACTACTTTGCGTATTGTGAAAGCAAATGACACTCGTGGTTTTCAAAATGAGTTTAAAACTAAAGATTTTCCGCTACATTGCATGGTTTTTATAAAGTGGTTTTCAAATAGGGATGCATCCCACCTTAGGAATTAGATATTGCATTTAAAAATGCATGGGAAAACCCGAGTCGTCACAGTTGGTATTAGAGCCCAGGTTTTATCCTTTCACAGCTAGTCCAGCATGTCCAAGGGTCATAGACAATGGAGAAAAATCAAGAAGAAGTAGCATAAATAGATGTAGTAGAGATGACTACTTCTATTTGAAGATTGCAATATTAATGCTCAAGGCAGTTCACCACAAATAAATAGGTGAAACACGGCTTGGTCTAGCAAATACTTAGATATTGGATTGCTTAAATCCTATCAAAATCATAGGAAATAAGGATTGTTGTGCAATGGTGCAAAGATGAAATCTCATATAAGGATCATATTATGATAAGAATGATGAATGAAGATGTTAATGAACTTGTTAGTAGATAGTTCTAACCTATAATAGATTAATCTCACTAAAGATAAAAACATCGAGAAGCCTAGATGGCTATCTTACCATCATAAAGAATATCAGAATATGAGTACACTATCACAAGGATATGATATGAGTATGATAGGGGATGTAAAAGACAGACTTTGAGAAGAATTTTGATGATAATCTAAGAGGGATGAGAATGCAAGATAATATTAGGAGATGTCGGTGACTCGAACTAGGTCACAAAGGTATGGATCTTGGAGGACTTGGTTCAATTTTGGATATCTTAATTGGAGTCTTATGAAGAGTGAAGTGCTATATACTAAAAACTACTTGAGTATTATGGAGCAAATCGAGTGACATATTATGTGATTAAGAGAAACATAACACGAATATGATAGGGAAATGAATTCGACCGAGTTATCAGAAGATTTTGATGATAATACTAAGGATGATAATAGGTCGATCCTAACATGAACTTGTAAGAGAAGTATAGCATGATCAAAACATCAATGCCATTATTAAGACATTGTATGAATTTTATTGAGGCTATAGGCAATTGAGGATTTCAATGATCTTAAGACAGTTTAGAATTTCTGAAAAGCATTCAGTTTATCATATCTGTTAAGTAAAGGAGTAGATGCAGTATCGATTATATACAACAAAGCACATGAAGACATTGATCTAGGTAGACAAAAATGAGGATTTTGAAGAAAAGAAAGAAAGAGATAGAGATGTAACGATAAGTATTCAATGAAATATTGAATATTCAAAAGAAAAAGGTCATGACTTTATTGAGGAAAGAATAGATCTATAGAAATCTTTCATCTTGAATCAAGTGGGAAGATAAACCAATCAACTTCGAAGAAATGATGATAATTGAAAAAAAGAGAGAAAGCATATGGGGATTAAGACTTTGAGTAGAGTATCGAATTTCTGGAGATTATACGACAAGAAATTTTCAATTAAATTCTACAAATGGTTTGATATCAATTATTACAAGTAGATTCTTATCCATTAGCTTATGGCGAACACCAATGGATATAATCCATAAAAAGAAAAATTTGGTGATATCCCACCTTGCTAATAAAGTATATTGAAAAAGGAATTAAGCTGGGACAGTGACTTGTCCATTCAGCAAGAAGGGTGCCATCAAGGATCAAATGGAGGTCTTGCTATCATAAATTGGAAGACCAAATATCTTAAGACCATTATTTAGTCATTACCTTTAGAGTATTGTTGACTAAATAAAGGTATCCCACCCTATTTAATCAAATATGTTAGTAGTCGAAGTTATACTCAGAGGGATAATAAGTATTTGGACATGAGTTTTACCTAAAAGAAGTTACTTGCTAGACGAAGTCATTTGAGGGTATGAGGTTAGTTGATTAGGCCACATCATGGAGGAGCTACAAGTACATTAAATATAGTAACAACTGAGACAGTTGCAAAAATAAGAAGTGATCTAAACCAATGTGATAGATTGTTCAAACCTTAGTAGCTACCATGACAAGGTGAAGAAATTACTTTGGGTCTGAGAAATATTGCTGACTTGGATTGAAAAGAAAGGTAGATAAGTACCAATCACTTTAGAGACCCTTGAGCTTATGACAAAGATATATCTGGAAAGAGATCAATAGGTAATCAAATAAAGTCTTTCTATATCTACGAAAATGCTCCATGCTTACCTAAGTGTTTTTCAAATTTGATGATGATTTAACAGCTTCAGCATAACTTGGTGTAGTAGCTATTGAACGAGAACTGCTAGTATAAGCTAAGTATGAGGAGGCACTTGAAAGATAAATTTTGAGGAATTGAGAAAATCACTACTTACGAGTATACCTACTGACAATACAGACTGTATGGTTGACGATAAAGCCTTGATAAAAGATTAAACAACATATTGACATAAGGGGAGGAAGGAGAAAAGGTGAGATAGCTAGCACACTATAAGGTGAAGATTTAATGTTACGTTGCCTTTAGACAAATAGTTAGTTGTTATGAGCATATACCAAGTACGAAAAAAATCAATTAAAGGAATTTCTTAAGGACTAACCCTACTGAATTGAGTATAGAACTTTTGGACTGAAAGGATATGAAGAAAATCATCAAAGAAAGAAAGGACAAAGAGGATGATGGCAAAGGATTCAACCATAACCTAGTAAGGGTACTCAGTTATGAATAAGAGACTTTTTGCTTTGCATAAATGGGAACATTATTGAAAATCCTAATGACAAATTGATGTGAATAGTGAGATAGGCTTCTGGACGAGAACATGTGACCCGTGATGATGAATCGACCATTAACATTTGACATGAGTTTGGATAAAATCTTCACGGAGAAAAGCGTTTAATGAATTCAATAGTTATGAAACTGGATATGGTGTTAGGACATTTTACTTTCAGTATATGATAAGGTCCTCAATGGAAGATGCTACAAATTGACTTTCATGATTTTATTTTGAATGTAACTTTGGTTGAGGAATCAAGTCACATATGGAAAATGACAGACAGTTGAAATTCAAAGTTAATCAAGGGTTTGGCTATAGAGCACATGATACCATGTCAGTTATTGAAGTATCTTGGGGACAAAGGTAAAAGATAAGAAGCAAAGTTAGACACAATAGAAAGAAGGTAAAATTTTTGGATTCTTACCAACCATTACAAGGAGATGTGGATGATGAAGAAATCACTACATGGAAGTCAAGAAGAAAAAGGATTATCCTATGAAATAGGAGAAATAAGATCATATGATCTCAAAGAAGTATGGAGTAATTTATACATGAATAAAGAATCTACGAGGAGACTATCCTATACATGATGAGAAAAGTATGGGCATCTAAGGATTTCGAGAAAGATGAGTTTTAGCTAGAAATCGGTGTTGTTGAACTGGCACGTATGATAGTATGCATCAGAGTACGCAGCGAAAGTGGCCCTTATAGGTAAGGCCTTGTAAGAGGAACAATAAAAATGATAAATTGAGGTTGAGCCTAGATTGGATTCCTAAGGGGAGAATGCATTCGCCAAGAAGATATCAAAGAGACAAAATACCTTGAAAATGATAATATATGGAATTTTGAGGATGAAATTCTTTTAAGGGGGTAATAATGTAACGCCTGAGCAATTTACGCTATTTAGGACAGTCTATAGGACATGAACTGTGTTAAACGTTTCACTTTATTTAAAATAGTAAATGACGGAATTTGTGAGGAAACTTGGTACCATTAGATTCTACTCAAAAATTGGAATCCAACACCTCAAAAATCACCCAAAACGGAGTTCGTATGAAGAAGTTACAGCCATTTAAAGATCAGGGGTAGTTTTGGAATTTAAACAAGAAAACGAAAAAAGACGAAAAACACAAGGGGCCGTTTTGATAATAGCACCCCCTGTCGTCTTCCTCCCCAGATTTTTCCAGAAACCCTCAAATCTAGATTTTTCCAGAGGGATCTGCCACCGCTAAGGGCGGCACCGCCATTGGCAGCACTGCCATAGCAGGGCTATAAAAAGCCCCATCTGCCCCCCTCAAAAACACGATTTTTCAGCAACTTTTGGACAGAGGTTTTCGGAAAAAATCAGAAACCCGTCTCTCTGTGTTTTTCGGCAACGGCCAGGCCCAAGTCAGGCCGGCCATTGCCATTTCCCATGCCCCCTTTCTCCTTTCTGGTCTGGCCATAAGGTTTTCCCCTTGTTCGAGTTTTTCGGCAAGCAGGCACACCCACCAGGGAAAAAGGGCGTTTCCAGGCTACAGGTAAGCCGTTCTTACCTTTTCCTCTCCGTTTTGCTTTTCCCAGGGCCAGATGCATGCTGGATCTAGTCTTTTCTAGTCGTTTCCCAGCCGGGTTCCTGGCCAAAAAACGTTCCAAGCCGGCTTGGGCCGGCCCTGCAAGAACCAGGCGTCCTAGGGACGCCATGCTGCACGTGCACCTGGGACTGGGTCCCTGGGACGGGTTCCAGGTGTACGACAGTGCGTACACTGTCCCAGGTGCAGCCTTCAGGCGCGCACGCGACATGGGGCACGGCTCCTGGCTTGACCAGGGTGCAAGGGGTGCCCTGAGAGCGGAGACGCGCCATGCTACAAGGTGCGTTTGTGCGATGATGCGCATCATAGCGCGTCACTTGAGCATGCATGTGCACATGCAAAACGCAGTCCCTGGCACGACCTTTGGATGCGCATGCACGTAAGGCTGTCGTGGTTCAATGAGGATACACGGGTATCCTAGGAACTGGGGCACGCGGACCTAATGAGACTTTAAAGTTAGGATTAGAGGATAAATTACAGAGTTTAACTATTGGAAAGTAGATCCACACCATAGGATCTAGCCTAATGAATGAATTAGGCAAGGACCATGGACCTAATAGGCAGAGCTAGCAATCTAATGTGTAAATGGATTGAAATTAATAAGGACTCCTTGTATCCATTCATACCCAGGAGTTTATAAATGAGACCCAAGGACTGGTTGAAGTGATAAAGGACGCGACTTTAGGAGACTTTGAGGTAGGTGCTCTATCGCTACTAGACTTTTTAAAAGAGCCGTGATTGTTTTGAGAATGCATGTTTTAAGTATAAGTATATGACTTGTTTAACATGACTTAAGAATAAGTACATATGATAAATGCATAGATTTGTTTTGCAAACAATTGCATATATGATTTGTGAGCATTGAGTTTTTGAAAGATTGCATGTCCTTGAGGGTTACCAAGAGACACTGGAGTGCCCAAAAGACGTTGGGTAGGCAGTTGTGAGGGCCAGGTAGTTGTGCGGGACCCAAAGAGAACAGGTTTTGAAAAAGAGGTTTTCACTTATTTGATCTGATATGATTTGGGCTGATAAGCTCGTGGGCACTATGCCGAGAGGTTTGGGTTGGCCTCCAGCCTCTACCACTATTAGGTGGATGGGTACCACGCCCAAAAAGGGCAACGTCCCTACGTCAACTGCATGTGGTAGAGGGGCTACCACTGGTGTCACGGCACTGGGTCAACGTGTCATATGCCCCGTTGAGGTTATGACCAAGTGTCCTCAGGTACCCGGGGACCACACGGTGGCGAGGTCGTGAGCATAGTTGGACCCTATGGTTTGAGGATTTACTTGCATTGCATATGGCATGACATGAGGTTGGTCGACCATACCAGATATCCATGAGTTGGATTCAGTTGAGCATCTTATGCATATCATTATGTTTATGATATATGATACTTTCGACTTGGATTATGCTATTCTTTAAGTCATCAGTATTCGGATTCAACAGTGGTTTTTAATATTGATATTGAACATGATTGTTCGAACATGCACATGTTTTAAAGAGCATATGATTTTAAACATAGCATGCATTGTAAAACTAGTAGTGATAGACTCCTACTGAGTATAGTATACACTCACCCTATCCTTAACATTTTTCAAGATAGTTGCACTCACAAATAGAAGACGCCTCAAGAGATATTAGTGCTACGAGCAAGTGAATTAAAAAAGAGATAATTATACATGTAAGTAAACTCTCAACCCTTTGGACATGTATTTATTTATAGTTGGGCTGCGTGTTGTGATTGGATAGACCTGGGGAAAAACATTTATGATTTCTTAAGTTTTTCAATAACTACTTTGAGTATTGTGAAAGCAAATGACAGTCGTGGTTTTCAAAATGAGTTTAAAACTAAAGATTTTTCTCTGCATTGCATGATTTTTATAAAGTGGTTTTCAAATAGGGATGCATCTCGCCTTAGGAATTAGATATTGCATTTAAAAATGCATGGAAAAACCCGGGTCATCACATATACTTACATTGATTATAGTATGTTACACTATTGCCTTCATCTAGATTTGCATCGACCTTGATTTGCTCTTCCTCAAGTCAAATTTTTTGAAGACCTGAAATATTGTAAACAATTTACAATATCTCAGCAAGCTTGCACTTGTGTAGGTAGTTTCACATCTATTATACTAAATTTGAAATCCAATTCTATACAATATTTTAAATCATTTTTCATGTAGTTCTAAAGAATATAATGATCAGATCAGAGATAGGAAACATAATTGAAACAACATGTCAATCTCAGTTTATAGTTTCATGCCAAAGCATTTCAAATAATATCAATATAAAACATGCACAACTTTAAATGTATGTTTTTCAAATAATCAAATCTGCATGGTAAACTCACATAAATTGTAACATATAATGTATTACAAAATCACATGAATTCATAATTTGTAAATTATGTAAAAGATGCTCCATTTAACTTGATAATTCAAATTCCATAAATCTCCAAAATATTAAAATAACAATTGGTTAAACTGTGAATGTCGGCAATCCCGAACTGACAACATCATCAACATGTGTACATATGCAACCACGGTGAACACATCATCTGGTTGGTCATGAGCACCCATCTAAATACCATCATCATGCTCATTTATGTGGGGTCACAAAACATAAATCTCATGGACACTAGGTGTGAAAACCCCAATTTTTTTTGGAATTAATTGGAATTTTTACAAAAATCAATGTGGAATATTATATTTAATATAATATTAATTTTTAGAAAAAGAATTAGGTCTTGTAACATAGATATTTGGAATCATTCACCAAAAACTAGTTAGAATGATTGTAAGCACACTAAAATCTAAGCTTGGGTGAAAAATCTCTATTTTTTGTAATTTTTGTGAATTTACAATTACCCATAAGGGTAAAATGGTCATTTCACTTTTGTGTGGGGTCCACAAAAGTTAGGTGAGCTAGTGGACAGCTAGCTCAGGGAATATCAATGATGAAGAATAAACATTATGAGGAATATGCTTTTAATTTTATAAGAAAAGTGGAAAATCATTTAAAATGGAAATAATTAAAATTTTAATTAAAATAATGCAAAAATAATCCTACTACAGGCTGTACGAAATTTCACAAACTCCCTGGACTCTCCCTCTCTTTCTCTCCCTCTTTCCTTCTCTTTCTCTCTCTTCTTTCCTTTTTCTTTCTTTTCTTTCCTCTCTCTTCCCTTTATAGCCACAAAGCGTGTTTGCAAATGCACCCTAGGGGAATATTCGTCCAAATCTGTTTGGCTAGTCCACAGGCGCATCATCCTCGACGAACCCAGGGTTTCACCTTGGTATTGTGTTTCAATTAGGCATTCATTTTCAGCCATCGAAACATGATCTTGATCATTCATCTTGTTCGAAATTTCCCAATCTTCAAAAGCCCTATGATTTCATGATGATCAGAGACTTATTCACTAGTGAAATCACTAAAAAATAGTAAGTTCGGTGACCTATATTTTCCAGCATGGATGTCTCTTTTATGCCCATATTTTCTTATTTTGGACATTACAGGTAGGTACCCCTCATCCCCCTCTAGCGATTTCGGTAAGTTTCAATGCATATAGATCACCGGATTGGATTTTTTTGGTGAATCCAGTACCGATGAACCAAGTGGAAAACACCTATAAAATGTAAAATTTTGAAGATTTTGAGTTGTTGGATGGATTCAAATGGTCCCAAAACACTAAGGGATGAAATCTGAGTGGTTGGATCATTCAGATCTGGGAGATCTAGGGAAAAGCTAATGTGACGGTCCAGATCAGACCATCTCGGCTATCCCAAGTCACTCCTCCCTGTACACCAGCTATCACTAGTGGAACATGGTGGGGGAGTGCCACTGATCGATCCAATTATTTGTGAACCTAGATTGAATCCGGGGTCTTGTTTTGATTGAAAACTTAAAACTTCAATTTAGAGCTCATTTTAACTCCAAATCAAGATAAAAAAAAGCTCTGGATTCCTGGTGAAGATTAGAATCTAATGGAAACATAAAATTTATGTTTTATTCACTATAAAAATTTGTAAATTACTAAAAGAGGTAATAATTCCCAAGGTCAGTCAAATCTGACATGATCAGGCCTTGGATTTCTGATCAATCAGTGATTTAGTAATGAGAGAACATGGAATCAAGAGTTCGATGTGACTGATCTAGGATGAATTAAGAAATTTAACCTTAATGGAAGAGAAATCTTAAAAATAATCATGGATTTACTTTATCTAACTAATCGAGCATGATCAAAAACTATAAAACAATATGAATGGTGATCTAATGATAAGATCATGAGAAATGAAAGGCCTGATGTGGCTAATTTGGGATAAATTAAAATCTAAGCCCTTGATTTTGATAAATTGACTTAAGATCTTCTTGATCGGTTGGATCAAGAAAGATCAAATCATGTGATGAGATGCATCAATGATCTAGTGATTATATCACATTAAGAGAATGTGATAGATCTGAATAAAAATCAAAGATCAAGATCAAAACCCTTAATGGGATGAAAAATGAATATAAATCAAAATATGATCATTGGATAAAAACGAACAAATATGATATATTCAAATGAGCATGTGAATTATTATATTCTACTGTAAATATTCTTTGTATTTCTTAGTAGATGTAATTGTTAAATTTATTTATTTATGCTTTAATTGTTCATGTTATGTAAATTACATGGAAAATGTAATTAAATGAAAATAGATATTGATGAACATTTACAATGAATATGGACATAGACTTAATGATAGTAAGGGCTATAGTTAGTAGGAAAATATAAGGAATATCATTTCCTTGGCCCAAATTAGGAGAATAATAAACCCCATGAATGACATTTTAAATGTTCAAGGATTTAATTAGAATCAAATAGCAAGAGTACTTAGGGTTTAATGCTCATAGGAACCTTATGAAGGTTGAGCTAAGGTCACCCTAGTAAATGCTGAATATGGTGGTTAAGGCGGTTCTCTAATAGAACCTCGCTCTTCCCCATGTTCTGATGATGTTTGTGAGGTCTAAACGCCTCCTTAAATGAGGATTCAATTAACCACTATATGAGCAGCTTTTAACTGGTAAGCCTTAGTCAATTTTGAAATAAGGAGGAGTTGTACAGTGTTAGAAGGGAAATAAACTATCTTCAACCATTAAGACATTAACTAGTTGAATAATAATAAGATCATAAAAGGACAGTAAACTATCTAATCCTAATAAAAATGGTAATTAAGATAATCAAAGATCAAACAAGTTCCATAGGGAGATCTTGAATGATCAAGAATAATAAGAAACATAATATTGTGTTAGTATGCATATTTTTGAATTAGTATGAATGTTATATTTAAATATAGATCAATATATTAGACCTTGATCAATATGATCCAAGGAAAAAGATCCAAATCATCCTATGTAAGGATAATCAAAAGAACAACTAGGAAGTATAAATGAGTTGAGGAATGACTGTATATATATGATTTGATAGATACATGAAGGATATGATGATCAAGATCAATGGGATGATGGATTGTTGAAAGTAAAGGTAAGTAGGCCTTAAGAATATATTCAATATAGAAGATACATGTATTTTACACATGATCTTATCCTGATAACTATTAATTGTCTTACACATGATCTTATCCTGAATCAACAAATGATGTTGAAATGAATACAAAGTGATTGATTAAATAATTATGAAATTACTTAAGGCAACAAATGATGTGGAAATGAATACAAAGGGATTGCTTAAGTAGTTCTAAAATTACTTAATAGGTAGAATGAGAAGATTTGAACTACCCAAGTTGGACCCCCAAATCTTAAGGAAATAAGTTATAGGCATGTCCTATTATAACCAAACGCACAGTCTGTAAGTATGAAATATTATTTTTCATACAAGCATGGAGGCTTGTGGTTATGTTTTAAGACAGGCTTATGCCTAGGGATGCCAATGCTAGGAGAGTTATGAGGGTTTGGCCACTCACTCTATGAAATTGATTGTGATGATGATACTATGCGCAAAGAGAGGCAAAACATCAGGTGGGGCAATTATGGGAAGGCCACCACTGTGACAGCCATGGTTACCCCCATACAAACATGGATCTGTATTTCCACCATGGTATTAGTGAAGTATTAAGTAGTTATCCTGGTGCGTTGTATGGATTGAGACTGCAAGCATAGTAGTCTTTTGATTATTTTGCATTATGATGCAATTGATTATGTCATGATGAGATGCCTTATTTTATGGCATGATGATATGCTTAGTAAAAGTTATTATCGATATTGTATTGGAGGATGATTCTCAATACGGTATGATTATATATTAACACCTAGTGTTAATATTGAAATCAGTTTGAAAATGAGATATTATTGATGATATTGACTATATTCATGATTTTCAGTGGTTTTATCTATATGTAGTATATACATATATTTCATATGATGAGTGAAGGATAAAATGGTTATCCAATTGTATAAGTTAATTTATATCATGGATATAATGAACTATTAATTTTGAGATATATTGAATATATTTCTTAAATCCCCTACCAAGCATAGCTTGCTGAGATATTATAAATGTTTGAATGTTTATAATATCTTAGATACAGTTAAGGAAGATTGAAAGCTTAAGACTTGAGCATAATCATCACTGAACTATAGCTCAAGGTATTTAATTTGAGGAAGATTATATTAATTGTTTTGTAATTTGGATTGTAATATTTGGTATGTGAACCACTAGATTGATCCTGATTTTAATAAAAGTATTTCTATTGATATTCAATAGAAATTTTATTTTATACAAAAATCTATGTACGATAAGTAATTTGAGGTGGCACTCGGGTTTTTGACAAATCAATTTCAAAGAAAATATGTTTTCGTTGTTTCTATTTTGATAATTTTCAAAATCAAGGCCCTACCTTTTGCAAATATTTATGAAAATGTGTTTTAAAAACTTGAGTTATCACACTAGGCTCATGACTAGCTCACTAAAATTGTGTGTCTCCGGTATATAAAGACCAGCCTCCATGACAATTGTGGATATCTCTCGAAAAGGGTGCTATGAATACCTCCAGTTGTCATTTCTCTATCACAATAGTCCAGAAAAACATGTGCCTCTTAGGGCACAGTTACCTACCACCTTTGATGGTTAGAGGCTGAGAGGTCAAACCCATACAACCTCTTAGCATAGTGCCCACCAAGCTCATTAGCTTGAACAAACATATATCTCAATCCAAATATCATTAAATCATACATCTCATGCAAAACCATGCATTTCCTTGACTCATCTCAAAGCATGAGATTGATGCAATTTTAAATATAATCATTTCTTTTAAAAATACATAACTATGTATAATAGAATGAGCAACATCATTTTCATTTTCCATATAAAATTATGCATCATGGTTATGAAAGCACATATTCATAAATCACATGTCCCATTGCAAACATTGCATTCTTCTAAAGCTAAAATAATGCAACATGTCAAAATATGACTTTTATGATAGTCAACTAGCCTCAAATCAAAAGGATGATAATCAAATAATTTGATTACTTAAAATCTAGACATCTTAGTAATGCCGATGACATGATCAAAATCCCAATGGAAAATGCATGTTAAAACTACCTACCTCAAACATGATTAACCCAATCCTCAAAATGCTCAATAAACTTAGTTCATACTAGTCAGCGTCTCTATCAACACATGTACATTACAACGTCATTTATCTTAATTATGATTTCTTAATTGTGACTTATTTAGTCTTTGATCACCCTTAACATGGTGATCATGCCTTTACCACTTTCTGATCATAGGTATTCCTCTTTATTTTTGTCATAATATTAAATCTTAGATGTTGATTAAAGATCAATAGTCTAAATTATCTAATTGTCCTCAATTCATATTAATCTATGACTTATAGATAGTTTATTTCATATCTCAATGCTTAATTTATTGATTCAGGAGTCAGATTAAATACTAATTGTTTAGATCAATAGCTCCAAGTCATATTGGTATCAAATATTTGAATATAAGGTCATTAGAACAATCTAACTATTAAATTAATGTAATTAATAATATAAATAGCCCAATTGTTCTTCCCAAGGTTTAATTCATTCTAATCTTGTTTATTTTCAAATTGTTATTATAATTTATTAGGTATAACTAAGATAAAAATGAAATTTAATTAATTTAAATAAGACGTGGTAGTGGTCTTACCTCTGATTGCTTAAATCCATTTATGACGTTGCATCTAATGTGGCTTGATCAGGTTTGATTGCCTTTGATAAAATATTTGAGAATGAACGACTCATATTAAGTGCTAGATCTATGGTCAAATCAAAATGGAAACTCAAATCGATGGTTGATCAAGGTGTTAGGTAGTTAATCATGGGTTAGATCATTATAAAAGGATGGTTTGGTTGCACATCTAGCATCTAGTGGCCTATTAACAGTTGGATCCTGATGAAAAGGTTAGATTAATTGCATATCCAAGTTTTAGTGATTAATTAACGATTAGATCATGGGAGTTTGTTAATTTGATCACATATAGGACATAGGAGATAGATCATTGGCTGGATGATGATGGATAATCAGATCTAATTTTGATTGATCAGATCCATGGTTTTCATTTTATTTGACGGTTTAGATTTGTATTCACTGAGACAAATCTAGCTGATGTACTCGATAAAAAATCTAGTTTACATTGCTCTTTAAATTGAAAATCTAAGTTCTAGATAAATTTTAACGGTTCAAATTAAATTTGGCTCAAAATAGTGTAAAACTGCATTGCTGGGACACATTGCGTCTATGACACACTTCCAGGAACTCGCAAGTACGTCTTCATCACCTAGGCACACTTGCATCCTGTCGCTGCTATGAACAATGCACAAGAAGAGGAACATGAAGGGGGAGACAGAAAGAGGAAAGGAGAAATACAGAGAACGGCCGGGGAGTGAGGTCCCTTTATTGTCGGTGGTCCACCCTTCTCACTGGCAGGCTCATGATCACCGCCCTATTTTTCCTGTAAGGGAGTCAAAGGTGCATAGGTGATCGTGTGGGAGAATTGTTGTAGGGGCTGCCAAAAATGGTCCCTCCATTTTAAACACTTTTGTTTTAAAAACATATAAATGGGGCCCAATTTAAATTTACTAAAATGCCCTACTATTAAAAATTAGGTAACTTTCTCATCAGGACTCCATTTTCAATATTCTTAGTGTCGTTGGATTTCATTTTCAAATACAATCCAATTATTAAGGTTTCAATACTTTATTTGGCTCCTATGAAAAGCTCATTCATAAAATTCTATTTTATCCCTTTGTTGTAATAAAATTTGAATAAAATAAGCTTTTAAATTTTGGGTTATTACATATACAAACCTTGGTGCATTATTGGCCTCTTTTACAAATGACTCAATTCTAAAATGTGCCAGTTTGTAAAAATAATGTGCAATGGTAACTTTTTGAACAAACAACTAGAAGAGCCACAAGAGTACTTGGAATGGCTAGTTAAGAGTGCTCAAACTTGGGCAGATTTAGAGAAAGTGGATTGCCTAGATATCACAAAGAGCACCACATATTCTGAGGAAAGCATTTATGCCATGAGCAAAAATGATGACATGAATGCAAAGATATCTTCCCCAGTTAGAAAAGTAGATGTCATAGATATGTGAAAAAATACTCTAAAAAGATCAAACTGGTATGTGGTATTTATGAAAGTACTGCACACCCTACTCAAGAATACCCTACAATCCTAGTGTTCTAAAATGTGCTTCATGAACAGGAGAATGTCTTAAATTCATATAAATAACCATTTTCCCCACATTTTAAGACATACAACCCCAATTGGAGAAATTATCCCAACTTTATTTGGTAAAATGGACCAAATGCTGACATCTCACACCAGGGCCCCTTCCAACCCACGAAGGACCACCTATTCATGGGCCATACCAAAGAGGTTAGTGGAGGATAATCTTTAGTAGTTCATTCAAAGCTAGGAAAGGAGAAATTCACAACTCAAAGAATTTATGAGTGACATGAAAAACATGTTCACACAATTCATGCAAACATTGAAAAGGGGAAAATTCCCTACTTAACCATAAGAAAACCCTAAAAGTGCACATGTGGCTAGGTTAAAGGGTTCTTCGAGCTCAAACATGGAATAGACTAATTTAGTCACCACTCTTCAAATGGAAAGGTGCTTCAAAAGGATGGTCCACCTAAGGTTGACAAAGCTTAAGAGACTCATGCTAAGGAAAAGCCTATCATTGAGGATATTGTAGAGGGGCCTCCCCTCCCACTGACCCATGTCCCATCCACTTTCATTTCCACAACAATTATGTCAAGTTCCTAAGGTAGCTTCCAATCATATGCTAAGTTTTTGAAAGAACTCTGCACTATTAAATGAAATTTCAATGTGCATAGGAAGGCTTTCTTGATTGAATAGGTTAATTTGATCCTTCAGCATCACACACCACCTAAATATAAAGATCTAGGTTGCCCAACTCCCACTTATATAATTGGCGACTACAAGATAAATCAAGCTCTGCTTGATTTGGGATCTATTAAGAATCTATTATCGTATTTAGTATATAAGCAACTAGGTCTTAGAGAATTTAAACCAACTTCCACTACCCTCAAGCTCATTAACAAATCTATCAAAATACTAAGAGGCATAGTACAGGATGTACTTGTCTAGGTAGAACAATTATACTTTCCAATAGACTTTTTAGGTATGGAGACAGAGCTCATGCTAAATGAAAGGAATGAAATACCGATAATTGTAGGGGCAACCATTTTTAGCCACAACCAATGCCTCAATCAATAGCCAACTAGTCTAATGAAGCTATCCTTTGGAAATATGATGCTAGTAATGAACATTTTTAATGTTTGCAAGTAACAAAGAGAATCTATTGATGATTTGCATAGTGTCAACATGATAAATTCAATTGTTCAAGATTAGTTTGTTAAGTCTTCCTTATCATATCCACTAGTGGCCTATTTGTTCCATTTTAATGAATTTCATGAGGATGCATTAAGAGAGGAAGTTAATGCCCTCCTTAATCCTATGCCTGTTATGGACACAATAAAATGCTAACCTTTGTTAGAGAAATTGCCACCCAGGGAATCCACTCCCATTTCATCTTCAATTGAACCTCCTAATTAAAAACATCCTAAGAGGAACAGTTAATTTAGATTTTAAAGGAGTACAAAGGCATTGCAGGCCTGACCATAGTGGATATTAAAGGAGCTTACCCATTAATATGCATCCTTAGAATTTAAATGGAAGATGATGCTAAGCTATAACACCAAATTTAGTATAGGCTGAATTCAAATGCGAAAGAGGTAGTTAGAGCAAAAGTTCTTAATTTGCTACATGTGGGGATCATTTACCCCATCAGTGATAGTAACTGTGAGAGTCCAATCCAGGTGGTAACCAAGAAATCCAGAGTGAAAGTTGTGCCCAACACCAACAATGAACTCATTCCTCCTCAAGTTGGCATATGTGTATTGATTATAGAAACTTAAATGTTGTCACTTGAAAGGAACACTTCCCATTGCCCTTTATCGATCAAATGTTGGAATGGTATCAGGGCAAAAGTTATACTTCTTTATAAATGCTTATTCCAAATATTATCAAATCAAAGTCATCCTCAAAGACTAGGAAAAGGCTACAATAACTTGTCCTTTTGATACCTTTCTTAATTTGTTAAATGTGGGGTTTATTTACTCCATTAGTGATATTAAATGTGAGAGTCCAATCCAAGTGGTAACCAAGAAATCCATAGTGATAGTTGTGCCCAACACCAACAATGAACTCATTCCTACTCAAGTTGGCGTGTGTGTATTGATTATAGAAACTTAAATGTTGTCACTCGAAAGGAACACTTTCCATTGCACATTGTTGATCAAATGTTGGAATGGGTATTAGGGAAAAGGTTTTACTTCTTTATAAATGGTTATTCCAAATATTGTCAAATAGAAATCATGCTCAAAGACCAGGAAAAGACTACATTTACTTGTCCTTTTGGTACCTTTCCTTTTAAAAGAATGACATTTGGATTACATAGTGCTCCTACTATATTCCAAAGATGCATGTCGAGTATGATGATATCTAAGTTTTTGGGATTCATTTGATATATGTTTGGAAAACTTAAGAAAGTATTGCATCACTGTGAAGAGACAAACCTAATGTTAAACTAGGAGAAGTGTCATTTAATGGTTCCCAAGGGAATTGTGCTTGGTCACATTGTCTCATCAAAAGAAATAGAGGTAGGTAAATAAAAAATTGATCTAATTTCTATCTACCCAACCCTCCAATAGTTAGAGACATTAGCTCCTTCTTAGGACATGCAAGGTCTTATAAGAGGTTTATAAAAGATTTCAATGCAATATTTAGATGTTTGTGTAACCTCCTAACTAAGGACACCCCATTTGAATGGACTGCTAATTATCAAGAAGCTTTTACTAAGCTAAAGGATAAGGTGACCACCAAACCTATCATGCAACCACTTGACTAGAAAGTGCCTTTTAAAATCATGTATGATGCAAGTGACTTTGTTGTTGGACCAGTCTTAGGACAATGAAAGGATAATAAGCCCTGTATCATCTACTAGATAAGAAGGACACTTAATAGTGCACAAATGAATTATTCCACCACACAAAAGGAACTCCTTATCATAGTCTTTGCACTAGATAAGTTCACATCCTACTTTATAGGCTCTAAGATAGTATTTTTCACTGATCATTCAGCTCTAAAGTACCTTCTTTCAAAGAAGGATGCTAAGCCACAACTTCTTAGATGTATTCTCCTACTTCAAGAATCATATCTAAAGATTAAAGACAATAAAGGAGTGGAAAACATAGTGGCAAACCACCTTTTTAGACTAGTTTTAAATGATCATTGAATATGTTGTCATTCAAGGACATCTTCCTTAATGAACATCTCTTTAATGTCTCCCATCACTTAATGTCTCCTATCACCCCTTGTTTGCTAACATTGCAAATTATTTAGTTACAAGGAAGATACATGAACATTGGACCAACAATGATAAGACTAGATTTTTCTTCAATGTCAAACACTATTTTTGGATGATCTGTATTTGTTTAAATACTACCAGGATCAAATTATTAGCAAATGTCTTATAATAACCCTGATTTTTGTAAATTGATTGAGAAAATCAATTTAGTTTGAATTTTCAAAAAATTTTGGCTAGAATATTAGGTTATTGGAAATTCTCTTTTTATAGAGATTAAAAACATGATTTAAAACTTAGAAAATTTGAATGTACTAGAAAAATCAATCGAAATGACACTAAGTCATTCAATTCTGAGTTAAAATGAAAAATCCCTAATTTTCTTCATTTTTATGAATAAAAGGGTAAAATGATAATTTTACCCATAGCTAAGATCTAAGACTTCAATATTTAGAATTTACTCAGAAATATGATTCCAACTCCACTAAGTATGTTCAATTCCGAGTTCGGGAGAATAAAATGGATTTTTCTCCATAAAAGGGCAAAATGGTCCTTTCACACCTCCATGGGGCCCACAAATGAATCCAACGGCCAGAAAACATGTAATGAGTGGTCAAAGCACTGTAAGATGATAGTGGAGAAGGAGGTGGTAGTGGAGGATCCAATGTTAATTTAATATTCAAAAGAATTGAAACATAATTATTACAAGTAATTATGAAAAATTCAAAAACATCTATAAATACACCGCCAAAAATCCTCTAAAAATGTTCATTAAAATTTCACCAAATTATCTTGCTTCCCTTGAAAAAACAGATGTAGATCCATTCTCAAATTTCCAAAACTCCCAAAAATCTCTCTTCTTTCACTCTCTCTGGATTGGAACAAGAAACCTAAATTCAATTAGGCACTTTTTTCCAAATCAAATCTCAAAAATCTCACCATTCATATTGTCCTAGACTACCTTATCTACAAAACCCCAAAATAAATTTCAAGATCCAATGGTGCAACCATCAGGAAATCAGAAAACAAGCAATTATTGGCAATCTTATCATCAAGTGGATATTTCTTTTAAATTGGCTGCAAAACCTATGCTTTTCTCCAATCCGGTAGGTGAAAACTATTCCCATACTTATTTCATGTTATTTTATGTTATTTTTATTTTTCTGAAATTAAGTTTAGGTTAAAAATTATAAAAATCAAGTAAGGATAGGAACCCTTCAATTCTGTATCATGGAGGGCTTGGATGAAAAATCTGAGCTATCTAATCTATTTAGAAGGGCTTAAAACATCTAGGGTAGAATTTTCATGAAATCTAATCAAGTTTTGAGCCTTTAATTGAAGAGGAATTGATTGGACGGTCCAAAAGGACTGTTCAATTTTCCTAATAAGATCGGCTCCTAGCACACTGCTAAGGAATGCCACCTGGAAACACACCCTATAGGAGCGTCTTCACATGCATGCTCCATGTTGATGTTTGTCGCAAGTGCATGGGCTATTATAGTATAGGTATGCAAATACGGGTCGAACCCACAGGGACTCGCTTTAAGTGGAGTTTTTAATAAAATTTAATTATTTAGAACTTAAAGAAAATAACAAAACTAACCTAACTATTCAGATTTATTCAAATGATGCACTTTACATAACTTTCACTTCCAGAAAACATAAAATAATTAATCAAACATCCTTGAATCACACTGTCCGTGGATAGCATTGTCCCTGGATAACACTGTCAAAAGATAGATAAAATAATGTTTACATGGAACAGGGACACATATGTAAATATAGCGGGGATACAGATGTAATTAAACATTGGATGCAGATGTAATTAATGGAAATGAACAGATGTCATTGCATTTAAAGATGAAGGGCAAAAATGGGATTTTATTCAAAATCTGGTTTTTAACAAAACCCAGACAAAAGCCCAACGAAGAAGATTACCGGTGAATGGAGGAGATGGATCCGGAGGAGGGAAAAGAGGCCAGCGATGAGGGAGGAAAACCTGCTTCGGGTTTCCTTCTCTGGGATGTCCGGAAGTGAGAAACTCGCCAAGCTAGACACTTGGATTGGCCAGACTTGATCTAGACTGGCTTTCGGAGACGCTAGATCGTCTGGTGTGTGTAACACTAGAAAAGCTAGGCCTGTGATGTGCATGTCCAGTGAAGACGACAAGGGCATTGACTGCTGCTGAATGGCAGATGTTGTCGGGGTGGGAAAATCAAGCAGTCACTGGGCTGGCCTGTGGACAAAAAACTGGACTGGGGAGAGGGAGAGGGAGACGACGTCCTGGTTTTCTGGGCATTGTCTGGTGGAAAGGCTGGAGAACAACAGGGAAATTGTGCTGGAAATAGGAGGAACAAAGGGAGGAAATTTTGAACCGAGCTGGGCTGGCTGATGATGGAATGAGAGGGATTGAGCAGAGAATAAGAGAACAAGGAGAGGTGTGTGTGTGTGTGTGTGTGTGAGAGAGAGAGAGAGAGAGAGAGAGAGAGAGAGAGGAGGCAGGCTGGGTTGAAGAGAAAATCAGACGGGCACGTCTGTGGATGCACCAGAGTGTACATAGACGCACCCGCTGAGGCGCATGCTGCTGATGCGGGACGCGTTAGCATCCCAGGCTCCCACCTCATTTCATTTGACCCTCTATGTACACTCGGTACTAAAAAGGCTATAACTTGAGATCTAGGGCTCCGATTGAGGCGCCGCAAAAAGCGTTATGTCTGTATCGACGACGCAGACACATTCAAACTATAAAATACCTGATCAAGGCCCAATCTAAGGTGGGCATTACCCTTAGACGATGATAGTGGCGCTGGGCCACTAAACCTTTGTAAACCTGATGATGCCAAGGCCCAGTTAGGACCTTAGGACACCCATAGGCATGAGGATGAACCCTTAATGCCTAAGTAGTGAAATCAACCACTCTAAAACCTATAAAAATAGGCCAAACTAATCTTGTTCCCCTAAACCATGTTTAGGAGCATACGAAGACAAAGGGGCTTGCGTGACCAAACCAGATAGGTGCTCTATGGCTACTAGAATTTTAAAAAAGAGCCATGATTGTTTTGAATGCATGTTTTAAGTATAAGTTATATGATTTGTTTAGCATCACTTATTTTATGACTTGTTTAGCATATAAATGAATTCAGCATGCATATGATAAATACCTTATGCATAAACATGTTTTGCAAACAATTGCATATATTGCATGATTTGTGAGCATCGAGTTCTTGAAAAATTGCATGTCCTTGAGGGTTACCAAAAGACGCTGGAGGGCCCAAAAGATGCTGGGTAGGCAGTTGTACGGAACCCAAAGAGGACAGGTTTTGAAAAGAGATGTTTTTGCTTGTTTGATCGTATATGTTTTGGGCTAGTAAGCTCATAAGTGCTATGCCAAGAGGTTGGGTGGCCTCCCAGCCTCTACCACTACTAGGTGGATTGGGTACCACGCCCAAAAAGGGCATGTCCCTACGTCGACTGCATGTGGTACACGAGGCTACCACTGGTGTCACGGCACTGGGTCGATGTGTCATATGCCCCATGGAGGCTATGACGCTGTGTCCCTAGGTACCCGGGGACTACACGGCGGCGAGGTCGTGGGCATAGTTGGGCCCTATGGTTTGAGGATTTACTTGCATTGCATATGGCATGACATGAGGTTGGTCGACCATACCATATGTCCATCAGTTGGATTCAGTGGAGCATCTTATGCATATCATTATGTTATGATATATATGATACTTTCAATTTGGATTATGTGCTCCTTTAAGTCCTTAGTATTCTAATTGGACAATGGTTTTTAATCCCGATATTGAACATGAGTGTTCAAACATGTACATGTTTTGAAGGAGCATATAATTTTAAACATAGCATGCATTGTAAAACTAGTAGTGATGGACTCCTACTGAGTATAGTATATACTCACCCAATCCTCAACATTTTTTAGACACAAAGTAAACACTTAAGGACAAGGTACGCTTGTGATTGAAGACACCCAAATTAAGTGCAAGTAAGTAAACCCCTACCTTATCTTTCAATGTTACTTGATTGTAGTTACTCTCTATAGCTGAGGCTGTGACTAACACTTTCTTGGGAATAGAGTCAATTTAAAACGATGCCATGGCTAGATAATTTGAAAATGTGTTTTTGTCACTCGGGGTTTTATACGAAAGATTTTTTTCCAAAATAAAAAGATTTTCATGCATTCCATATTTATAAAAGAAGAGAGCTCGCCTTTTTATCAAATTTGCATCATATAAAACCCGGGTCGTCATAGTTGGTATCAGAGCACGGTTTGACGTTACTCATAGCCCAGTTTTGAGGAGAATAACTTATAATCAAGTTTCATCCATGAAAGAGTAAGGGGTAATAGGATAACACATACTAAGGTCTAGTAAATTACCTTGTGATTACACATGCCTAAAAAGAAAGGAAGCAATGCTCCAAGACCTGAAGCCCCACCAGTGGACTCCATTGGGTCGGATAATGGGATGGCTGAATTATTCCAGCAATTTCTACAACATATGGGACAATACATGAGTAGTCAAAGCCAAACTCCTACCACCCGAGATCCTTCCCCTGATAAAGTAATAAATAGGACTGAGGTTCAGTTAGAAAGGTTTCAGAAATTAGCTCCCTCATTCACAGGAGAAGATGAAGCATCTACAGCTGAAAAATGGTTAATTGATATTGAAAAGATATTTAAAGCCATGAACATAGCTGAAGAAAGAAAAGTACCCATGGCCACATTTGTGTTTAGGGGAGAGGCTACCTTTTGGTAGGAAATAGTAGAAAGGACTTATTTTGACCAGTGAGAAACAATAGGATGGGAAGAGTTTAAAAAGGTCTTTAATGACAAATATTATCCTAAACACGTAAGAAAACAGAAGGAAAAGGAATTTATGGACTTAGAACAAGGGAATATGACTGTCCAACAGTATGAAAATAGATTCATCAGCCTCCGAAGATTTGCACCACGTGCTTGTGCTAATGAGGAAGATGCAGCAGAAAGATTTGTAGATGGGCTCAACCCAAGACTCAGGAACAGAGTTCTAGGTTTCCAACCTTCCACAGTAGCCAAAGTCGTAGAGATGGCCTCCCTATACGAAAAAGATTATCAAAGGAACCAGGCAATGAAGGAAACTAAGAACATCAACACCATGAGAAATAAAGGAAAGAGACCATTTCAGTCATCCGGACCCAGGCCACCTTTCAAGAAACCGTTTGAAAACAAAGGAAGAAGACTAGACTGGAAAACATGCCCTAAGTGTAACAAGAGTCATTTAGGCAAAACATGTCCCATTTTCAACATCACTTGCTATCTTTGTGGAGAATTAGGACATTTTGCTAGGGATTGTCCTAAAAACAAAGTTGTAGAGCGTAAAGGAGATCAAGTTCCAAAAAGCCAAGGACGTGTCTTTGCCCTCACTTCCAGTCAAGCCCAGGCTTCAAATGCAGTAGTTGAAGGTATTCTTTCTATCTATGATACACCTGCTAAAGTTCTATTCGATACAGGCTCCACTCATTCTTTCATATCCCGGGAGTTTGCATCATCCTTGGACATTATACCACAGGACCTGGACTTCACTCTAGAAGTCATGACTCCTGTAGGCCAGGCACTTCCCACCGATTCTTATCTCCAGGATGTCCCCATTTTGATCAAGGACTATTTGCTACATGCCAATCTTATTCACTTAGATATGAATGACTTCGACATCATCCTAGGTATGGACTGGCTAGCCTTTCATCAAGCCTTTGTTGATTGCCGCCAGAAATGTGTCACTTTTACCCTACCTAATGGAGACACTTTCACCCTCTAAGGAAGAAAGGATTATTCTGGAGCGTGTGTTATTTTTGCCATGAAAGCAGTTAAGCACATTGCTCAGGGATGCCCCTTCTTCTTAGCCAAGATTGAATTTGTCGAGAGTCCCCAACCAAAGCTAGAGGATGTTGAGGTAGTCCGAGAATTTTCTGACGTATTCCCTGAGGACTTACCAGGTCTACCTCCACCAAGAGAAATTGAGTTTATCATTGACCTTATACTTGATACTTCCCCCATTTCCAAAGCTCCTTACCGAATGGCTCCTGCAGAACTAAAAGAACTGAAGATCCAGTTACAGGAACTACTTGATAAGGGGTTCATACGACCTAGCGTATCTCCGTGGGGAGCTCCAGTCCTTTTTGTTAAGAAAAAGGATGGCTCCATGAGATTGTGCATAGACTATCGGATGCTAAATAGGGTCACCATTAAGAATAAGTACCCCCTTCCCTGAATTGATGATCTTTTCGATCAAGTTCAGTCAGCCAGAGTCTTCTCTAAGATTGATCTACGATCCGGATACCATCAACTTCGAGTTAGAGAAGAAGATATTCCTAAGACAGCCTTCAGGACTCGATACGGCCATTATGAATTCAGAGTGATGTCCTTTGGTTTAACTAATACTCCAGCCGCGTTTATGGACCTCATGAATAGGGTGTTCAAGGAGTACTTAGATAAATTCATCATAGTATTTGCGGATGATATCTTAATATATTCTAAAACTCTTGAAGACCATAAGGAACATCTAAGGATAACATTAAGCACCTTACGAGCACACAAGTTATATGCAAAATTCAGTAAGTGTGAGTTTTGGCTGGAAAGGGTTAATTTCTTAGGACACATTATTTCTCAAGATCGCATAGCTGTCAACCCCCCTAAGGTTGAATCAGTATAGAAATGGGAAAAACCCAAGACAGTCACAGAAATAAGAAGCTTCTTAGGACTTGCCAGATATTACAGGAGATTCATTGAGGGTTTTTCACAAATTGCTTTACCTCTAACGAAGCTGACCAGGAAAGACACAAGATTCGAATGGACTGATAAATGTGAGGAAAGCTTCCAGGAACTAAAGAGAAGGTTAACTACAGCACCTGTCCTTACCTTACCTTTACGAAGTGGTGGATTTGAGATATACAGTGATGCCTCGCAACAAGGACTAGGCTGCATACTTATGCAACATGCGAAGGTAATTGCTTATGCTTCTCGGCAACTCAAGAAGCATGAAGTCAATTACCCGACCCATGACTTGGAATTAGCAGCCATTGTCTTTGCCTTGCGAATTTGGAGACATTATTTATATGGGAAAAATTTTGAAGTTTTTATAGATCATAAGAGTCTTAAATATATCTTTTCCCAACAAGACTTAAACTTGCGACAAAGAAGATGGGTGGAATACTTAAAAGACTATGAATTCTCCATTCATTATCACCCTTGAAAAGCTAATGTGGTAGCTGATGCATTAAGTAGAAAAACCCAGGGGATGTGTACAAGTTTATTAACTAAGAGATGGAAGCTATTACAAGAAGTAATAACGTGGAAACCGGACATAAGTAAGCACAAGATCGTTATGGCAGGTCTAACAATAAAGTCGGCTGTTAATGAAAAGGTTAAGCAAGAACAGAAAGGAGATTCGGATGTACAAGCTTTCATAGGAAAACCAGGGTTTACAAAAGGGGAAGATGGTAGTGTCTACATGCAAGGAAGATTAGTGGTACCGACTAATGAAGAGTTAAGATAAGAAATCTTAAAAGAGGCTCATCGGTCTAATTATACTATACACCCAGGAGGATATAGATGTATCAAGACTTAAAGAGACAATATTGGTGGGAAGGTATGAAAAGAGACATAGGGAAATTTGTGGCAAAGTGTCTAACATGTCAACAAGTAAAGGCTGAACATCAAAGACCTGCGGGATTGTTACAACCCCTTGAGTTAGCCGAATGGAAATGGGACCATATTACCATGGACTTCATCGTAGGGTTACCCAGGACCTCTAAGGGTCATGACATGATCTGGGTAATTGTTGATAGATTGACTAAGATAGCCCATTTCCTTCCTATACGCCATACCCAATCCACTGACGGCCTATCTCAGCTATACATCAAAGAGATAGTGAGTTTACATGGCATACCCCTTAATATCACTTCAGATAGGGATAGCCGCTTCACTTCACAACTCTAGAAGTCCATCCCAAAATCCTTAGGATCTTCTTTCAACTATAGCATAGCCTTCCATCCACATACCAATGGACAGTCAGAGCGCACAATCCAGATAATCAAAGTTTTGTGGAGAAATGCGCACATGGAAGAAGAGACTTGGGAACCGAAGTCAGAAATGCGAGAAAAGTACCCCGAGATCTTTTGACTATATATAGTGTAGAATTTTGGGGGTGAAATTCCCCTAAGGGGGTAAGAATGTAATGTGAAATTCCCCTAAGGGGGTAAGAATGTAATGACTCCAATTTTGTAACATTGAAATCCCAAGTTAGCAATGAAAAGTTCACTTTTTGGAAATAAGGGTATTTTGGTCATTTCACTATTTACCCTAACTGAAACCAGAAATTTGGTCCTGAGAATGGTACCATTAGGTGCGTCTCAAAAAAAGGAATCCAACAAGACCAAAATCACCTAAAACGGAGTTAAAATGAGCAAGTTATGGCCCTTTGAAGTTCAGGGGCAAAAATGTAATTTTCATTAAAAAACGGAATTAGCCTGAGAAACATAGGGGCCCATTTTGATACGGGCACCCCTCTTCTTCAACCACTTAGAGGGTTCTAGAATGAAGGTGTTTGGAGGAGAAATCACTGCCATTCTGGAGGTTTCTCCACCGCCATTCAATGGTGGTGAGAGCCCCCTACAGAACCCTCTTATAGCTCTATAAATAGAGCTCTTGGGCACCTCTAATGGCAGCCCAAAAGCGTGCCCGTCGTGGAGAAGCAACCAAGAGGAGAAAATGGGAAGAAAAACCCGGCAACGAACTAGGTCTGCCCAAAATCCCTCCAAACCCGTCTTCCCCTTAGTCCTAGGCTAAGTTTCCCTAAGTTTTTGCATGAAAAATCATGCAAAACAGAGCTCTCGAGGGCCACAAAGGACCTAGGGACGGTCCCCGGGGCGCACTGGTTCAACAGGGTTGAACCAGGGCATCCCTAGGACGCTCGGGTCTCCGTCAAACAGAAACGCATGCTGTGCGTTGAGAAAACCGGATGGACGCGTCCATGGACACGCTCGCAACAGAGAATGACGGGTGGGACTCTAATGCGTCTGCAGATGTACCGCTAAGGCGAATGCCACTGACGCAGGATGCATCAGCATCCCAGGCTCCCACCTCATTTCGTTTGACCCTCTATGTACACTCGGTACTAAAAAGGCTATAACTTGAGATCTAGGGCTCTGATTGAGGCGCCGCGAAAGGTGTTATGTCTGTATCGACGATGCGGACACACCCAAACTATAAAATACTTGATCAAAGCCTAATATAAGGTGGGAACGACCCTTAGACTATGATAATGGCGTTGGGCCACTAAACCTTTATAAACTTGATGATACCAAGGCCTAGTTAGGACCTTAGGACACCCATAGGCATGGGGATAAACCCTTAATGCCTAAGTAGTGAAATCAACCACTCTAAAACCTATAAAAATAGGCCAAACTAACCTTGTTCCCCTAAACCACATTCAGGAGCATACGAAGATAAAGGGGCTTGCGTGAGCAAACCAGGTAGGTGCTCTATTGCTACTAGACTTTTAAAAAAGAGCCGTGATTGTTTTGAATGCATGTTTTAAGTATAAGTTATATGATTTGTTTAGCATGACTTATTTTATGACTTGTTTAGCATCTAAATGAATTCAGCATGCATATGATAAATACCTTATGCATAAACATGTTTTGCAAACAATTGCATATATTGCATGATTTGTGAGCATCGAGTTCTTGAAAAATTGCATGTCCTTGAGGGCTACCAAAAGATGCTGGGTAGGCAGTTGTGAGGGCCAGGCAGTTGTAAGGGACCCAAAGAGGACAGGTTTTGAAAAGAGATGTTTTTGCTTATTTGATTGTATATGTTTTGGGCTAGTAAGCTCATAAGTGCTATGCCAAGAGGTTGGGTGGCCTCCCAACCTCTACCACTACTAGGTGGATTGGGTGCCACACCCAAAAAGGGCATGTCCCTATGTCGACTGCATGTGGTACAGGGGGCTACCACTGGTGTCACGGCATTGGGTCGATGTGTCATATGCCCCATTGAGGCTATGACACTGTGTCCCTAGGTACCCAGGGACCACACGACAGCGAGGTCATGGGCATAGTTGGGCCCTATGGTTTGAGGATTTACTTGCATTGCATATGGCATGACATGAGGTTGGTCGACCATACCATATGTCCATGAGTTGGATTCAGTAGAGCATCTTATGCATATCATTATGTTATGATATATATGATACTTTCAATTTGGATTATGTGATCCTTTAAGTCCTTAGTATTCTAATTCGACAATGGTTTTTAATCCCGATATTGAACATGAGTGTTCAAACATGCACACGTTTTGAAGGAGCATATAATTTTAAACATAGCATGCATTGTAAAACTAATAGTGATGGACTCCTACTGAGTATAGTATATACTCACCCAATCCTCAACATTTTTCAGACACAAAGAAAACACTTAAGGACAAGGTACGCTTGTGACAGAAGACACCCAGATTAAGTGCAAGTAAGTAAACCCCTACCTTATCTTTCAATGTTACTTGATTGTAGTTACTCTCTATAGCTGAGGCTATGACTAACACTTTCTTGGGAATAGAGTAAATTTAAAACTATGCCATGGCTAAATAATTTGAAAATGTGTTTTTAACACTTGGGGTTTTTATACGAAAGATTGTTTTCCAAAACAAAAAGATTTTCATGCATTCCATATTTATAAAACAAGAGATCTCGCCTTTTTATCAAATTTGCATCATATAAAACCCGGGTCGTCACAACATCCCTCCACTTTCATATAGAATCCTATGTTTTCAAACATTGGGGACAATGTTTCATTCTGGGGTGGGGGTGTAGATGCACTAGAGATTTTGAGTTTTCTTGGAAAAAAAAAATTGAAAATTTTTGAAAACGAAAAAATTTTGAAATTTTTTGAAGTAGAGTTCCCTTACTGTGATGAGAACTGGATGTTCAGAATTTAGTAAATATACTATTTTTGCCTCTTAATGGGAATGCATATGATTAGTTTTGCATGTCGTTCATGTGTTGAAGCATTTTATGAAAGCTAATTCTCGAAAACCCTTTACACACAGCACATAATCAAGACTAATATAGAGATATGACTTAGAGACCCTGAGGAAAATCAGTGGAGACCTATAACCTAGTGAGAGTTTGAGACTATCTTCTTTTAGAGAGTTATAAGTAATTCCATGAATTCTTCAGCGTACATACATTAGTGTGATCCTGTTATTATTGTTTTGGTTAATCATCAAGAATAAATAGGAGTAATAGCTTTAATTCTGGAAATTTATTGAATCTGATAGGCTTTAGGAAACCTAGGAAATGATATAGGTCATCCTTGCTCAGCCCAGAGATATAAAGCCTACCCAATATAATATACCACTAGTTAGCCTTTTGAGCCTGTTATTAAGCCTTTTCTTTCTTAACCACATTCACCTAAACCCAGAATAACCCAAAATAAATAACCACTAGCCATCTTCAAAATGAGTAGAGTAGAAAAAATTCAAAAATAGGACAAAAAGAAAGACCAAAGTCTGAAAGAGAAATTCACTTCAAGTACAAACCTAAAAAGAAAAGTTGTCCTATCAGATATTCATTGAAGACATCTACTCAACTTTGAACCTTTGAAATATTTATACCTTTCTTTTCTAAACCTGTCCTAAGCCTACATTTCATTCGAAGTTAAAGACCTATTGATCTTAGGTGGACATAGCCTTAGAGAGGAGATAAAAAGAAAGAATTAAGGTAAAAGACCCCTAATATTCTTGATGTTAACATCCACTCTTATGGATCACTTTCCTTTGTCTCATGAGCGTTGGAAAGAATTATGTGAACCATCAGCTTGTTGGATTCGGTCACATAATGAGAGAAATATGTTTAATCCCTTATCTGAGAGTTCTTTTTCTGAGTGTATACCTGTGAGGATTTGAGGTCAAAGCATATTTCCAATGGAATGTAAGTATATCTGGTTAGAAGTCAAATTTATGTGGCTGTACACACACATATGCACTCCGGGGAATAGCTCAAATAAAATGTCTTTACTGTGTGTATGGTGTGTAAACTTGTCATATCCTCTTCATTAAGTTGCGAAAAACTAGTCAATTTGCTAATGAATGAGGATTCTCTGAGATAAAATAGGGGACTCAATTTTTTTGAATTTTATGGGTATATTCACTGAAAACCCTCACGAGGCCTAACTCATCTACTAGGGGTAACCTAGAGGTTCAAGGGCTTATTGCATGTGCTAAATGCAATCATGAGTATCTACAAAAATGGCACATTGTATCAGTTTTGTATAAAATAGTTATCTGCATGTTTTGCTCGGGACTAGCAAAATACTAGTTGGGGGTGTGATAAGTGTTTAATTTTGGCTAAAAGACCCCTAGTTTAGCATTCAATAAGATCATCTAACAATTCAAAATTGCAAAAGTTAGCTTGATTTTTAATTTGGCTCAAATTGACCATCCAAACTTTAAATTTCCAAAATCAACGGTCAAATGATCATTAGAGCTTATTAGATTATTAATGTACGGTTTTCTCTGTTGCGGGTGCGTCCACAAACGTGCCCATCTGATTTTCACAACGCACAGCGTGTGTTTTGGTTTGACGGAGACCCGAGCATCCTAGGGACGCCCTGGTTCGACCCTGTCGAACCAGTGCGCCCCAGGGACCGTCCCTAAGTCCTTTGTGGCCCTATAGAGCTCTGTTTTGCATGAGTTTTCGTGCAAAAACTTAGGGAAGCTTAGCCTAAGACTAAGGGGAAGACGGGTTTGGAGGGATTTTGGGCAGTTTTTCCAAGCTTTTGGGCTGCCATTAGAGGCGCCCAAGAGCTCTATTTATAGAGCTATAAGAGGGTTCTAGAGGGGGCTCTCACCGCCATTGAATGGCGGGGGAGAAACCTCTAGAATGGCGATGATTTCTCCTCCAAACACCGCCGTTCTAGAACCTTCTAGGAGGTTGAAGAAGAGGGGTGCCCGTATCAAAACGGGCCCCTGTGTTTCTCAGGCTGATTCCGTTTTTTAATGAAAATTACATTTTTGCCCCTAAACTTCAAAGGGCCATAACTTGCTCATTTTAACTCCGTTTTAGGTGATTTTGGTCTTGTTGGATTCCTTTTTCCAAGACACGCCTAATGGTACCATTATCAAGACCAAATTTCTGGGTTCAGATAGGGTAAATAGTGAAATGACCAAAATACCCTTATTTCCAAAAAGTGAACTTTTCATTGCTAACTTGGGATTTCAATGTTACAAAATTGGAGTCATTACAGATGTATACTCTAAACCCTTGGGTTGCCTCCCAATGAGCGCTATGTTTAACGTCTTCAGCTAGACATTACTTAACCTAACTTCTTAAACCTAGAGCTAACTGGGTCAACTTTATTTGTCCTAATCCCAACCCTAAGATGACATGGCAAGAATTCTCATGCCACTTCAAAATTTCATAGTAATCTATATATGGCCTCCACCTTGAATTTTTAGGTGGTGATATGAATATTATACAGTAGATCACCGCAATTGTAAGAGTAGTGGAACCATATTGATGATCCCCCATCTTTAATATTTCATGGTAGTCAATATAATTGCTCCACCTCAAAAATTGAGGTGAGGGTAACTTAATGACTACATGAACTACCATGTATTTCCTTGGACCATATGATGACAACCAGTCCTTATCTTGACCAAATTGAGGGATAAGAATGACCATTCTATTCAATTTATCATTTTCCTCTATGTCCCTATCATTGTCCTGAACTAGGGTAATAACCTGACTCTGCCCTTCTCTAATAGATTGTTCTTGTATTACTAGAGGCAAGGACAAGGTTTGGCTTAAACCCTGGTTATCTTCTAATGTGTACCATACAGTAGGTTGATACATATCAATTGACTCTGCTACCTCCTATTTGATAAGCATAGGTATGGTATCAATTGGGTCTATATTATCATCTGATGTATGTTCAAATAAGGCTGCTAGGTCCCAATAAGGTACATCTTCTACATTAAAAGGCATAATTTGAATTTCATGGTTAGGATGATCTACTATGGCATGTCATCTAGTAGTGTCCATTAGAGGCATAGTATCCAACAACTCAAGCATTTCCTCAATAGATGTGTCTTCATCAGAGTCATACAAATAGGTGGGACACGCATCTAGAGGATTAGGGTTGGATTTTTCTAAAGTGTTATGCTCTTCATCAATGGAAGTTTCTTCATAATCAGAATCAGGACATGACTCAAGTATATTGAAGTTGGAGATTTCTAAGGATGGTTGTATACTTTGTGACTCATAAGGATCATAGGAAATTTCCATCTTAGTATCAAGAATAAATGACTCTATATTCCCCCTAATTTGTTTCAGTTTTTCCTCAAATTCCTCCCTCCCTCAATTTATTTCCTCAGTGAAATCCTCCATCATTTGTCTTATTTCATTATTCCCTTATGCTATTATTTCACACATATGTTGCATTTTTTTTTAATCTAATAGTGGTTCTTCTCGTAGAGGAAATGAATCATAGGGTTGGTATTGTTGTGGCATTGGGGTACTGAAAAAGGACTGAGCAAGCTGAACACATGATGGTTGACCCTGATATTCTAAATAATCATGGTAGTACTGACCAAGGTGAGACCATTGTGGTTCTTCTTGATATTGGTAATCCTGAGACCATGGTTGTTCATGATGCCTAGCACATCCATTAGATTCTTGATAATTTGTCTCAGAATAAAAATTGCTAGTGTATGTGAATGCATCAGGTGCACCCACTGGCTCTTGATAGTATTCATTGTATGTAGAGCTTGATGGGGGCCAGGAAGGCGTGGAATATGGATTCTCAGAATAGGTATAGTCATTATGGTATTGAGGTTGTGGCGCACTTTGCCTAGAAGCTATTAGCTTAAGCAATTTACTTTCCATAAGATCTAACCGATCCATCTAGGCATCAAATCTATCCCCTTCTTGATAGGCTCCCTTTTTTTCTTTTTCTTTTTTCTCCTTTTTTTTTTTTTTTAATGAAAACTAACCTACATGATGTAACTTAACTTCCTAGAAAGATGAACAAACAAAGGACACAATATAATTCTTGAGGCTAATAAGCAACATATTGATTTTCTTGAAATTGTGTTGGGACAATGCTTTTAATTAGCCTACTCTACCACTCCTCTCCTTTAGACTTGATTATTGCTTACCAGTTAGGTTTTTCACAAGGTGGTTAATACAACCCTAGTGTAAGGAGGCGTTTAGACCACACAAACGTCAACAGGAGGTGAAGGAAGAGCGAGGCTCTATTAGACAACCCTCAATAACCACAGTGCTTAAAAGCTACTAGAGTGACAATAAATCCAGTCTTGGTAAGAGGTTCCTACGAGCAAGTGATAGCCCTATAGGTCTCTTCTGATTGATTTTAATTTGATTTGAAGGCTAGGGTAGCACGCTTGAGGTGATTATCCTAAGTGGGCCAAGGAGTGGTGATGAAATCCACCCTTGATCTTATGGGTCTAGGGTGCCCTTACTAATTAATTCCACACTCCATGGCAGTTCGATTAGAGTGTATATCACCTTAAAGCATTAACCGTGTCCTAGGATGCAAATAAAAGCGATAAACTAATGCAAAACCTAAAAATGCAACAATTATAAGAGGATGCTTTCTATATGATTTATCCTATCAAACAATGCAAATTTACTTTAAATGCAAACCCTAATCTAGGAATTTAAATGAGTGAGGTGACTTACGTGGGGTTTCTGATGAAGATCAAGTGTGGGCCACCTTATTCCACACTTGCCCTGTATTATACAACCCTTTAAAATGTAAATAGAAATTGCAATTTACAAGGATCCTTACTACAAGCTTCACTCAGAAAGGAAAAAAAATCCTAATCTAGGAAAGGAGGTAAATTTCCATGTTGATGAAGATTTTCTTGCCAATTTTTTCACTTTCCTATTTCCCTAAAAAAGAAAATTTAGAAATAAGTACTAATTTTAGGAAATTAGGTGGTTATGCACTAAAACAAAATTGAAAAATGCCCTAAAATGCAAATCTTAATATTTTTGGTTTTTTTCTAGATTTTTTTTTAATTTAAACAAAATGGATTTTTTTAAATTAAACTTTATAAAAACTCCTTTGCAAGTCCTCGGCAACAGTGCCAAAAACTTGTTGATGTTTTTCGCAAGTGCACGGGCTATTGTAGTATAGCTATGCAAACACGGGTCGAACCCACAGGGACTCACTTTAAGTGGAGTTTTTAATAAAATTTAATTATTTAAAAATTAAAGAAAATAACAAAACTAACCTAACTATTCAAATTTATTCAAATGATGCACTTTACATAACTTTCACTTCCAGAAAACATAAAATAACTAATCAAACTTCCCTGAATCACACTGTTCGTGGATAGCATTGTCCTTGGATAACATTGTGAAAATATGGATAAAATAAAGTTTAAATGGAACAGGGATACAGATGTAAATAAAGTGGGGATACAGCTGTAATTAAATAGGGGATGCAGATGTAATTAATGAAAATGAACAGATGTCATTGCATTTAAAGATGAAGGGCAAAAATGGGATTTTATTCAAAATCTGGTTTTTAACAAAAACCAGATGAAAACCCAACGAAGAAGATGACCGGTGAATGGAGGAGATGGATCTGGAGGAGGAAGAAGAGGGCAGCGACGCGGGAGGAAAACCCGGTTTGGGTTTCCTTCTCCGGGACGTCCGGAAGCTAGAAACCCATTAGAGTTGGACTCTTGGACTGGCCAAACTTGATCTGGACTAGCTTCCGAAGACACTAGATCTTTTGGTGTGTGTAACACTAGAAAAGTTGGGCCTGTGATCTGTGTGTCCGGTGAAGATGACAAGGGCATTGACTGGTGCTGAATGGCAGACATTGCCAGGCTGGGAAAATGAAGCAGTCATCGGGCTGGCCTGTGGAAAAAAAAAAAATTGGACTGGGGAGAGGGAGACGACATCCTGGTTTTCTAGGCATCGTCTGGTGGAAAGGCTAGAGAACAACGGGAAAACTGTGCTAGAAATAGGAGGAACATAGGGAGGAAATTGTGAACCGAGCTGGGTTGGCTGATGATGGAATGAGAGGGATTGAGCAGAGAATAAGAGAACAAGGAGAGGAGTGTGTGTGTGTGTGTGTGTGTGTGTGTGTGAGAGAGAGAGAGAGAGAGAGAGAGAGAGAGAGAGAGAGAGAGAGAGAGAGAGAGAGAGAGAGAGAGAGAGAGAGAGAGAGAGAAGGCAGGCTGGGTTGAAGAGAACCCATGCATGATCTTGGCTTAGAAATCATAATGGAAAGAGAGGATTGGCGAGGTGCAGTTAAAGAAGGTGAAGAAATTTGGAAGCTAGGTATCTTCAACAAGGGAGATGTGACAAAGAGGGGAAGAAGTGTGGTAAACTGATGGAAGCACAACAAAAATTCAAATGGAATGTAAAGCAAACAAAATCATGAGAACTCTCCTAAAAACAAAAACTCCTCCTTAGGCTTGTGCGGTTCTCCTCTTTATAGCCTTTTCACTCCCTTGTTTTTCTCCAACAACTCTTCTTATCCCCATCTAAAACTCTTCTTCCTTTTCTAATTCATTTAGGACTCTTCCTCTTGATCTCTAGTTGATCTACACCATTGAAATTAGATCTATTCCATCCATCCTTTAGTTGATCTGCAAAATAAAAGACTAAATTAGAATCATCAAAACCGTACATTAATAATCTAATAAGCTCTAATGATCATCTGACCATTGATTTTGGAAATTTAAAGTTTAGATGGTCAATTTGAGCCAAATTAAAAATTAAGTAACTTTTGAAATTTTGAACGGTTAGATGATCTAATGGAATGCTAAACTAGGGGTCTTTTAGCCAAAATTAAACACTTATCACTCCACGTGTGACGACGTTTTGATGGAACGTCCGCGGGACAGCAGCAGTCCTGGGGGAGCACGTTTGACTTACGTCTCGATAACGGAAGTGCAGTGACTGCTCTGCCCCATTGGACCTACTTTGCCCGAACAATGTGGCCCTATGTTTCGGTGGGCCTAGATCAAATCTAGACCCTTGAAATGACTATGAATTTCAATCTTCGATTGTGGAGTTATCTGAACTCCAAATTAAGATTGGAAAGAAGTTATGGACAGTCAGTAATGTCTATTTTAGTCTAAAATCATAAAATTTGGTAAAAATATTAAAGAAACATTCTATTTTTTAGGAAATATGATGAAATCTAATTAGATCATGGATTAAATGTGACAAAAACAAGTGGATATGATCTTTGGATCTTAATGCAGTAAGAGCCGTAAATGTAAATAAAACCCTTTATCTAAAGGAAAAGATTTAAGATCTAATGGTTGGATCATAAGTAAAATTTTCTAATAATCTTAATATGATTAGTTTAATTGTCTTTTATTTGATAATAGAATTATAAATGTGATTTATGTTATAAAGTAGCAAGCATAATAGTGTAATTCTTAAATTTTTGCATGCTATGCTCTAAATGTTATTAGTTTGTTGTTAGGTTGGTAGATTTAATTATCTTAGGGCCATGTTAGTTTAAATTTGATATTTTAGCATGATTCCATTAGATTAGTAGTAAAATTTCATGTATTTCATAACATAGGATCATGCAAATTTAAGCATAGTTTTATTCCATTAGGTTAAGTTACATTCATAGGAAGCATATTATATAAATGGTTGTTAAAATTGTATTGGATTTATGCTTTAAAGTTTATGATTTAATTGTTGTCAAATTTTATTAGTAGATTCAATTGTTAAGTAGTTGTTAAGATATAATGAGCATAAATCACCAAAAATGTAAACTAATGGAATATAGAGATTCATAGATGATTAAGATGAGTGAATGACTTTGACTTAATATTAATAATGGCTATAGTTAGTAGGACAATATAAGAATTATCAAATCCTTGGCCCAAACTAGGAGAATAATAAACCCCATGGATGAAATTTTAAATGTTCAAGGATTTAATTAAAATCAATTAGAAAGAGCACTTAGGGTTAAAATGCTCATAGGAACCTTATGAAAGGTTGAGCTAAGGTCACTCTAGTGAATGCTGAACATGGTCATGGTGGTTAAGGGACTTCTCTCACTCTTCCCCTACCTTCTATTGACATTTGTGAGGTCTAAACGCCTCCGTACATGAGGACTGAAGCAACCACTTTGTGTTCAACCATTCAGCTAGTAAGCCTTAGCCAATTAGAAATAAGAGCAGTAGTTTAGACTTAGGATGAAATAAGTTATCTTCAACTAGTAAAATATTAAATGGTTGAATAATAATAATAAGAGCATAAAATGTTAGTAAATTGTCTAACCCTAATAAAAATTGTAAATAAGATAAGGATGATCAAACAAGATTCATGGGATCTTAAATGATCAAGAACAATAGGAATCCTAATGTCGTATTTTATTATGTATATATGTGTATATATATTTTAGACAAATCTAGATAGAGAATCCAAACCCTTGATCAAATATGATTCAAGGAATAGAACCAAGATCATCCTCCTTAGGGATGATCAAACAACTAAACTTATATGAAAGAAGAACTAGATGATAGAAGATCTAAGCCCTTGATCTTTATCAACAAGTATAAATTATTGATCAAAGGATTTATGAAAGATCAAGATCAAAGAAAGGAATACACAAAGACTTAGAATAGAAAATACTTAGATATAAAAGATTAGAAGATCATTCTAACCATCAGATCAATTGATCAAAAGGATAGACACTATTTGAGGAAGATAGATCATGATAGGACAAAAGATCTATATCCTTTATATTAAAGGACAAGATTAAACAAAGAATATATATAGGATCAAAACCCTAGGATTATTCAGATTGTATAAATATATTGACAGTATGTATGGATTTACAGATTACATACGTCAGTCAGAATCAGGGAAGATCTGAAGAGATGGATCACTACTTGAAGTTAGGAGAATTTTATGAATGCATCTACATGAGATATACATGTTGAATACATGATCTTATGTCTAGAAATATTGACAAGTGTAATGTAAATACTTGTATTAAATCCTTTGAAAACCCTTATGATCCAACCAAAACACTTATGAAATGGTTAAGTTAGAATTGAGGAAAAAACTCTAAGTGAATAGTGAACTAGAAGATATTCCAGCCCTAAGTAAATAGATAGATTGTCTGATATGTATAAGAATTACTTTACATACAAGCATGGAGGCTTGTAGTTTTGTTTTAAATAGGCGAAGGCCGGAAGATGCTATGCTAGGAGAGTTAGTAGGGTTTGGCCACCTGCTCTCCGAAACTTGTTATGATATGGATACCAAGCCTAAATGAGGCTAAAAGTCGGGTGGGGCAATTATGGGAAGGCTACCACTGTGACAACCATGGTACCCCCCATATGGGCATGGATATTGTCACCAAGGATGGTATAGGTGGATTATAGGGCAGTTATCTGGGCGTGCTGGTACGGATTTTGACTGCATGCATGGTAGTCCTTTGAGTATTTTTGCATTATGATGCATGGCATAGTGAAATGCCTTATGATATGGCATGATGAGATGCCGGGTAATTGTGGATTACCGATACTGCCCAAATGAAGGAGTTTGTCCAATAAAGTCTAGATGATCTATCAACTCAGTATAAACTGGGTATGATTATGTTTTGAGATATTAACTATTTTTCATGGTTTTGACCATATATATATATATATATATATACAAAGTATACAATATGTATGTGTAAGGATGTACATATATGACAATGAGATTGATTTATGAGTATGAATAATGGGATTATAAAGTATTAGGATTATACTATCAAATTATTATGCTTCTTGAATCCCCTACTAGGCATAGCTTGCTAAGATATTGAAAGTGTTTCAATGCTTACAATATCTTAGATACAAAGAAAAAGAGTTAGGAGCTCAAGACTAAAGATTTGGGAGAATAATCATTAGGGTATACCCCTTGAAGACATGTATTTTTATTTGAGAGCATTGTATTATATTAAGAGTTTTTATTGTATGGTGAGCGTTGAAATTTGGATTATGTAATTTGGACAAGGATTGTAATGATACCAGGTTGTATTGTGAACCAATGGAAGGATTTTGGAATTTAATAAAAGTATATTCCTTCAATGGAATTTTATCTTGTACAAAAATTCTACTTATGTTATGTATGAAGTGATAACTTGGGTTTTCAAAACAAGTTCTAAAGAAAAGAATTTTTGTTGCTTTGTTTTGTAAAAAAAATTTACTACTAAGGGCCCTACTTTTGAAAAATGTATTATAAAATATGTTACAAAAACCCAGGCCATCGCAGTTGGTATCAGAGCTATTCATCTCGTTACAGTACAGTACCCTTATGTCTAATATAAAGATGACAATCCAATTAGAGGATGGGAAATAGTGAGTGAATAAGAAATAAAGATAGTATTTGATGAGAATGAGTAGGGAATGAGTTATGTGATTAACTCATTAATTGAGAATGAGTATAGGAAGAGTTATGTGATTAACTCATTAGGTGAGGAGTTAATGTAATTAACTCATGAAGTACTAGTGGAGTATAAGTAGATAATACTTAGTGAAATAACTAGGAGTACTACTTAGTAAGTTAATGATATCAATATAGGAAATAGTAAGTTTAGAAACAAGTAAGGAAAACATTACAATAGAGGAAGATGTAATGTATGGTATTCAGGTATAACTTGAAATTTTAAGTAAAGATACTTGTAGAAATAAAATACATTAATATAACTATTATGAGGAGAAATAATGGAGGTTAAGAGAAAGAGATGATAAATTGGAAAAATATGATGGAAAGGATGAAGAAGGATAAAATCCAACCTTATAGGAAAAGTGAAATAAATACTAAAGATAAAACCTTAGAATTAATAGAAAATTCAAAATTTATAATAATAAATAATAAATATAAATGTAAGAATTACAAGAGCTACATAGATATAGTATTATGACAATTAGTTAAAGGATATAATTATCAAAATAGAAATGATCTTACTTGAGAAGAATTTAAGGAGGTCGGTAAATATTCTCAAAATTGGTGGATGAAAATAATTCTAATAAAGATAAATAAGGAGATAAAATTTAGAGGAATATTGGTTCAACTATATGATAGAATTGAAATATGGAAATAATTATGGACTATAATTTGCACTGATGATAGAATGGAAAGTGAAGACCTATAAATGAGTAGGGATATTAATATGATGAATTTAGAGATATTGATTCTATTTATATGATAGATTTAGTGATATTGAAAGAATTCTGGAATATAATGAGAAAAAATACATTTTGAAGGAATGGTGAAATGAACATGAGAAATGAAGACTTATAAACAAATATAGGCAACTAAACTTATGTGTAAACTTTGGACAAATGAGATGATTATGAATGAAGTATGAATCCATATTCTAGAGAAATATGTGGTTAGAAATTTCAAGATATTTTGGAGATTTTCAATCTTACATATGATTGAATGAGGAAATATCTATAGTAGTTGAGGAAAATGACATCAACTGATTTGAATAAGTGGAAAGAACAAATTTTAAGGATTAGTAGACAAAGGAGTGATTATAGTAATAAGTTTACATTGGGAATCAATAATTTTCTTGAGAAAAGAAAAAGGAAGGTCAGTGTGAGGATGCCTTGAACATAAATGATATTATTGAGGAAATTAAGTACCCTTTTACTCTATAAGGATGAGTAATTCTCAAATTTATTATTATCAATTGGGAATCTAAAATGAAACACAATAGTATGAAATCAAAACAAAATTTGAGTTATATGAGTTGGTTAAATGATATTCATGAATTGGTAATGATATATGAAATTGATTTAAGAAAATCAAGAGAATTTATAGAATATATGATAGACACTTACAAAACTTGTCAACTATCTAGTAAGTGTATATGTTGACTAAATAAAGCAAAGTTTAGGGTTATATAAATTCTAATAATGATATGGAAGTTGAACCAACAAAGATTGGAGATGAAACTGAATTGTGAGATAACTTTGATAGTTACAGAAATTTATCTCTTATTGATTGCATATCATACTATAAGAACATTATTTTAGTATAATCTTGCCATTGATTACATAAACCATAAAGAGTTAAAGGTAGGTTATTGAGACTTGAAGAATATATGGTAAATTATGGAGTTTTTAAAGGCTTAAGAGTGGATGACTACAATGTCAATCTAGACTCTTTTAATAGGAATTATCAAGAATACTTCAAATAAAGGGTTAGTATGATATGAAAAACATGTTATGAGGTATGCTTGAAAGAAGCATGAGGAAATACATGATCCTAAAAATGATGAACAAGAAAATCAAGTGCTATGAATAAAGAGGAAATCATAGTACAAGAATAGTAATGAAAGTTGAGGAAGAAGTTATTACAAGGAAACTATCAGTTAATATTAGGATCTGAAAAGAAATTTTCAATAGGTAGAAATAGTAAAGGAGTATGCTTATCTAGAATAGAAATGAGATAAGTACTTCCAGACAATGGGATAACTATGAAGAGATAATTACTTCCAAATATTGGAAGATTGTTATAAAGAATAATAGTTGAAATTATAGAATCCAATCAATATGTCATTTTAGTAGATAGTCTAACGACTATACATATAAGGAAATATATGCTAAAGCTTATATAAATTGGATGAGGATAAGAATGAGCAATAGAAGATGGAATAGAGAAAAATGAAGTATTACAGTGAAAGATTAGTAGAATTCCTAGGAAGTTTTAAACAAAAGGATAACTCAACTATGAGTTATTAATCCTTTTGGAAAGTCTACCAAAGAATTAGGATAAGTGATTAATGCATTAGCATTACTAGTGAGATGTGTGTTTATGACCCCAAAATATGATTATTACCTTTGAGGAGAAAGTAACATGATGTGAAAGCCCCAAATTTTCTAGAATTATTTGGAATTTTTACGAAAATTGAGGTGAAATATTATATTTAATATAATATTAATTTTTAGAGAAAGAACTGGGCCTTGAAACATAGATATTTGGAATAATTCATGAGAAACTAGTTAGAATGACAGTAAGCATGCTAAAATCTAAGCTCAGGTGAAAAATTCCTATTTTTCTTAATTTTGTGAATTTACATTTACCCATAAGGGTAAAATGGTCATTTCTACAAAAATTAGGTGAGCTGGTGGACAACCAGCTCAGGGAATATCAATGATGAGGAATATGCTTTTAATTTTATAAGAAAAGTGAAAATTTATTTAAAATAAAAATAAATAAGCTTTTAATTAAAATAATCCAAAAACAACCCTATAAATACCCCTCCCACCATTCACATGAAATTCCAGATCTCTAGACTCTCTCTCTCTCTCTCTCTCTCTCTCTCTCTCTCTCTCTCTCTCTCTCTCTCTCTCTCTCTCTCTCTCTCTCTCTCTCTCTCTCTCTCTCTCTCCTTTTTCTTTTCCTTTTCTCTTTCTAGCCATAGTGGCGGTCCCCACACACACTTGACACAAGAACCATCCTGTGCCAGGCGAGCATGTCCCAGGATGCTCCTTCCACCCGACAGATGTGACGACCTTGTCGGCTCGGGTTTTCCCCAACTTGGCAAAATCATCTCCCATCTCCCTCCTCCGACATTGGTAACTACCCAGGAACCTCAGAATCGGGTTCCTTGCAATCTACTCTCCATTTCCCCTCTACCAATCCTCATCCCCGGCACTAGCAAGCACCCTGGTAGAAAGAAATTTATAGAAACCCTAGCCGTCTGGCTAGGGCTTCAAAATTCGGCAAGAAACCATGTTTTCCAGCTCATTTCTCTACTCCAAACTGCATACAGGTAGGTTCCCTCCTTTTCCACTCTATTTTCCAATCAAATCCTTGACAATTCATAGTTGAATCTGCTTCACAGGCGACTGGTTCACCAGTGAACCCTAGCGTGAAATTAGCTATACGTTGCTCAGATCAGAGATTTGAGCCGTTGGATGAGACGCTAGGGCCCAAAAACCTTAGGGTATGAAATTTGGGCCCTTAGCATGGTCAGATCTAGGAGATTTGGGGAAGAGCTGATCTAACGGTCTAGATCGAACCTTCTCGACTATCCCAGGTCACCCTTCCCCATACACCAGTAATCACTGGTAATGGGGGCGGCTATTGACCAACTGTCGATAAGTGTTCCCAGATTGAAATTGGGCCCTTGTTTTGATCTGAAATCTTAAAAATGCAATTCATAGCTCATTTTAACTCCAAATGAAGATTAGAAAGAAGCTCTAGATTCCTAGTGAAGAATAGAATCTAATAAAAATATAAATTTTAGGTTTTATTCATTGTAAAATTTTATAAATTACAAAAAGAAGTGCTAATTCCCAAGATTAGTCAAATCTGACATGATCATACCTTGGATTTTTTATCCATCAGTGATCTAATGATGAGGAAATAAGGAATCAAGAGTTAGATGTGATTGATCTAGGATAAATTAAGAAATTTAACCCTAATGGAAGAGAAATCTTAAAAAATGATCATGGATTTACTTGATCTGAATAATAAGCATGATCAAACCATTAAAATCAGTTTGAATGATGATATAAAGTTAAGATCATATGGATTGATGAGTTTGATGCGGCTAATTTGGGATAGATTGAAATCTATGCCCTTAATTTTGATAAAATGACTTAAGATCTTATTGATCGGTTGGATCAAGAAAGATCAAATCATGTGATGAGATGCATCAATGATCTAGTGATGACATCACATTAAGAGAATGTGATAGATCTGAATAAAAATGCAAGATCAATATCTAAACCCTTAATGGGATGAAAAAAAGAATAGAAATCAAAATATGATCATTGGATCAAAATGAATAAATATAATGTATCCAAATGAGCATGTGAATTATGGTATATGTTCTTTTACTTGCTTAGTATATTTAATTATTAGAATTACTTATGCTTTAATTGTTCATGTTATGTAAATTATATGGAAAATGTAATTAAATGAAAATAGATATTGATGAACATTTACAATGAATATGGACATGGACTTAATGATAGTAAGGGCTATAGTTAGTAGGACAATATAAGGAAGATCATTTCATGGCCCAAATTAGGAGAATAATAAACCCCATGAATGACATTTTAAATGTTCATTGATTTAATTTAAATCAAATAGCAAGAGTACTTAGGGTTTAATGCTCATAGGAACCTTATGAAGGTTGAGCTAAGGTCACCCCAATAAATGCTAAACATGGTGGTTAAGGGGGTTCTCTAATAGAGCCTCGCTCTTCCTCCACCTTCTTACAATGTTTGTGAGGTCTAAACACCTCCTTACATGAGGATTGAATTAACCATTCTGTGCACAACTTTTAACTGGTAAGCTTTAATCAATTCTGAAATAAGGTGGAGCTATCTAGTATTAGGAAAGAAATATAGTATCTTCAACCAGTAAGACATTAACTGGTTGAATAATAATAAGATCATAAAAGGATAGTAAACTATCTAATCCTAATAAAAATTGTAATTAAGATAATCAAAGATCAAACAAGATCTATAGGGAGATCTTGAATGATCAAGAATAATAAGAGACATAATATTGTGTTAGTATGTGTGTTTTTGAATTAGTATGAATGTAGATCAATAGATTAGACCCTTGATCAATATGATCTAAGGAACGAGATCCAAATCATCCTATGTAAGGAAGATCAAAAGAGCAATTAGGAAATATAAATGAGTTGAGGAATGACTGTATACATATGATTTGACAGATTCATGAAAGATATGATGATCAAGATCAATGAGAAGATGGATGATTGAAAGTAAAGGTAGGTGGACCTTAAGAATATATTCAATATATAAGATACATGTATTTTACACATGATCTTATCCTGATAAATGAGTTTTGATTATAATTGTCTTGGAATTGTTGTGAATCAACAAATGATGTTGAAATGAATACAAAGGGATTGATTAAGTAATTATTAAATTACTTAACGAGTAGAATGAGAAGATTTGAACTATATAAGTTGGACCCCCAAATTTTAAGGAAATAAGTTATAGGCATGCCCTATTATAACCAGACACATAGTCTATAAGTATGAAATAATATATTCCATACAAGCATGAAGGCATGTGGTTTTGTTTTAAGACAGGCTTATGCCTTGGGATGCCAATGTTAGGAGAGATATGAGGGTTTGGCCACTCGCTCTACAAAACTGATTATGATGATGATACTGTGCCCAAAGAGAGGCAAAACATTAGGTGGGGCAATTATGGGAAGGCCAACACTGTGATGGCCATGGTTCCCCCCATACGAGCATGGATCTTTATTTTCCACCATGGTATTAGTAAAGTATTATGCAGTTATCCGAGCGCTATATGAATTGAGACTACAAGCATGGTAGTCCTTTGATATTTTGGATTATGATGCAATTGATTATGGCATGATGAGATGCCTATGTTATGGCATAATGAGATGCCTTATGTTATGGCATGATGAGATGCCTTATTTTATGGCATGATGAAATGTTTGGTAAAAGTTATTACCGATGTTGTATTGGAGGATGATTCTCAATACGGTATGATTATATATTAACACCTAGTGTTAATATTGAAATCAGTTTGAAAATGAGATATTATTGATGAAATTGACTACATTCACGATTTTCAATGGTTTTATTTGTATGTAATATATACATATAATTCATATGATGAGTGAAGGATAAAATGGTTATCCAATTGTATAAATTGATTTATATCATGGATATAATGAACTGTTGATTTTGAGATATATTGAATATATTTCTTAAATCTCCTACCAAGCATAGCTTGTTGAGATATTGTAAATGTTTGAATGCTTACAATATCTCAAATATAGTTAAGGAAGATTGAAAGCTCAAGACTTGTGGATAATCATCACCGAACTATAGCTCAGGGTATTTACTCTAAGGAAGATTGTATTAATTTTTTTGTAATTTAGATTGTAATATTTGAACAAGGTATGTAATGACTATTAGGGCTGTGTATGTGAACCACTAGATCGATCCTTATTTTAATAAAAGTATTTCTAATGATATTCAATAGAAATTTTATTTTATACAAAAATTTATGTATGGTAAGTAATTTGAGGTGGCACTCGGGTTTTTGAAAAATCAATTTCAAAGAAAATATGTTTTTGCTGTTTGTGTTTTAATTTTTTTTTCAAATTCAGGGCCTTACCGTTGCAAATATTTATGAAAATGTGTTTTAAAAACCCGGGTCCTCACACATGAACTATGAATGAAAGGAAATGGAGGTTTCCTGAAGTGGCAAGGCCACATGAGCAAACTTATGAATGAGTTAATGAAAACTCATATGTAAGTTAAAATGTAAATTTTGAGGACGAAATTAAAATAAGGGGAAAGATTGTAATAACCCTAATTTTCGTAAATTGATTGAGAAAATCAATTTAGTTTGAATTTTTAGAAATTCTTGGCTGGAATATAGGTTAGTAGAAATTCTCTTTTTATAGAGATTAAAACATGATTTAAAACTTATAAATTTTGAATGTACTCAAAAAATCGATCGAAATGATAATAAGTACATTCAATTCCGAGTTAAAACGAAAAATCCCTAATTTTCTCTATTTTTATGGATAAAGGGTAAAATGATAATTTTAGCCATAATCGAGATCTAAGACTTCAATACTTAGAATGTACTCAAGAATATAATTCCAACGCCACTAAGTACGCTTAATTCTAAGTTTGGGAGAATAAAACAAATTTTTTTTTCCATAAAAGGGCAAAATGGTCCTTCCACACCTCCGTGGGGCCCACAAATGAATCCAACGGCTAGAAAACATGTAATGAGTGGTCAAAGTACTACAAGATGATAGTGGAGAAGGAGGTGGTAGTGGAGGATCCAATGTTAATTTAATATTCAAAAGAATTAAAACATAATCATTACAAGTAATTATGAAAAATTCAAAAACAACTATAAATACAACCCGAAAATTCCTCTAAAAGTGTTCATTAAAATTCCCAGGAAATTATCTTACTTCTCTTGAAAAAAAAAATGTAGATTCATTCCCCAAAACTCCTAAAAATCTCTCTTCTTTCACTCGCTCTCTCCTCTCTCTAGATTGGAACAAGAGACTTAAATTCAATTAAGCACTCTGTTCTAAATCAAATCCCACCAATCCCACCATTCATATTACCTTAGACTACCTTATCTACAAAACTCCAAAATAAATTTCAAGATCCAACGGTGCAATCAACAAAAAATCATAAAACAGGCGGTTATTGGGCAATCTTATCATCAAATGGATATATCTTTTAAATTGGGCTGCAAAACCTACGTTTTTCTCCAATCAAGTAGGTGGAAACTATTTCCATACTTATTTCATGTTATTTTATGTAATTTTTATTTTTTTGAAATTAAGTTTAGGCTAAAAATTATAAAAATCAAGTAAGAATAAGAACCCTTCAGTTATGTATGATGGAGGGCTTAAATGAAAAATATGAGCTGTCCAATGGATGCAAAGGGTCCAAAACATCTATGGTAGAATCTTCATGAAATTTAATCAAGTTTTGAGCCTTTGATTGAAGAGGAATTGATTGGATGGTCCGAAAGGAATGTCTGATCTTCCTAATAAGATTGGCTCCCAGGACGCTGCACGGGAGCACACCCTGCAGGAGAGTCTCCCTGCACGCGCTGCGAGTGCAATGACGTTTTGATGGAACGTTTGCCCGACAGCAGCGGTCCCTGGGGAGCACGTTCAACTTGTGTCCCAGTAATGGGAGCGAAGCGATCACTCCGACCCACTAGACCCACTCCGCCCGAACAATTTAGGTCGTACGTTTTGCTGGGCCGAGATCAAATCTAGACCCTCAGAAAGATTGCGAACTTCAATCATCGATTGTGGAGTTATTTGAACTCCAAATTAAGATTGGAAAGATGCTATGGAAAGCTAGTAATGTCTATTTTCTTCTAAAATCATAAAATTGATAATAAAAAAATATTAAAGAAACTTTCTATTTTTTAGGAATTAAGCTTCTAATTTTCATGATCTTCAAGATCTGAGATGATCATATCTTGGGGATCTAATGCAATGATATTATGTTGAAATCAAGTAATATTCATGATTTATTTTGACAGATCTAACATAAAATGAGCAATCTAACTTTTATGGTAAAAAAACCCTAAAAATACAAAGACCCACTCGATCAATAAGATCAAGAATGATCAGACCCTTTGAATGGGTTGTATGAATGGGGATATGATTAAATGTAGTTAGATCATGTATTAAATGTGACAAAAACAAGTGGATATGATCTTTGGATCTTCATGGAGTAATAGCCCTAAATGTAATTAAAACCCTTGATCTACAGGAAAAGATCTAAGATCTAATGGTTGAATCATAAGTAAAAGTTTCTAATCATAATCTAATTAGTTTAATTGTCTTTTATTTGATAATAGAATTGTAAATGTGATTTATGTTATAAAGTAGGAAGCATGATAGTGTAATTCTTAAAATTTAGCATGCTATGCTCTAAATGTTATTAGTTTGTTATTAGGTTCGAAGATTTGATTATCTTAGGGCCATGTTAGTTTCAATTTGAGATTTTAGCATGATTTCATTAGATTAGTAGTAAAATTTCATGTATTTTATAACTTAGGATCATGCTAGTTAAAGTATAGTTTTATTCCATTAGGTTAAGTTACATTCATAGGAAGCATGTTAGTATAAATGGTTGTTAAACTTATATTGGATGTGGGCTTTAAAGTTTATGATTTAATTGTTGTCAAATTTTATTAGTAGATTCAATTGTTAAGTAGTTGTTAAGATATAATGATCATAAATCACCAAAAATGTAAACCAATGGAATATAACGATTCATGGACAATTATGATGAGTGAATGACTTTGACTTAATATTAATAAGGGCTACAATTAGTAGGACAATATAAGGATTATCAAATCATTGGCCCAAACCAGGAGAATAATAAACCCTAGGAATGAAATTTTAAATGTTCATGGATTTAATGAAAATCAATTAGAAAGAGTGCTTAGGGTTAAAATTCTCATAGGAACCTTATGAAAGGTTGAGCTAAGGTCACTCTAGTGAATGCTGAACATGGTGGTTAAGGGGCTTCTCTAATAAAGCCTCGCTCTTCCACTACCTTTCGTTGATGTTTGTGAGGTCTAAATGCCTCCTTACATGAGGACTGAAAGAACCACTTTGTGTTCAACCATTCAGCTAGTAAGTCTTAGCCAATTGGAAATAAGAGGAGCACTTTAGACTTAGGATGAAATAAGTTATCTTTAACGAATAAAACATTAAATGGTTGAATAATAATAATAAGCACATAAAATGTTAGTAAATTATCTAATAACAAAAATTGTAAATAAGATAAGGATGATCAAACAAGATTCATGGGATCTTGAATGATAAAAAACAATAAGAATCCAAATGTCGTATTTTCTAATGTATCTATGTATGTATATTGTAGACAAATCTAGATAGAGAATCCAAACCCTTGATCAAATATGATTCAAGGAAGGGAACCAAGATCATCCTCCTTAGGGATAATCAAACAACTGAACTTAGATCAAAGAAGAACTAGATGATAGAAGATCTAAGCCCTTGATCTTTATCGACAAGTATAAATTATTGATCAAAGGATCTATGAAAGATCAAGATCAAAGAAAGGAATACACAAAGGCTTAGAATAAAAAATACTTAGATCTAAAAGATTAGAAGATCATTCTAACCATTAGATCTATTGATCAATAGGATAGACACTATCTGAGGAACATAGATCATGATAGGACAAAAGATCTATATCCTTTATATCAAAGGACAAGATTAAACAAAGAATATAGATAGGATCAAAACCATAGGATTATTCAAATTGTATAAATATATTGACAGTATGTATGGGCTTACAGATTACATACGTCAGTCAGAATCAGTGAAGATTTGAAGAGATGCATCGCTACTTGAAGGTAGGAGAATTTTATGAATGCATCTACATGTTGAATACATTATCTTATGTCTAGAAATATTAACAAGTGTAATGTAAATACTTGTATTAAATCCTTTGAAAACCCTTATGATCCAACCAAAACACATATGAAATGGTTAAGTTAGAATTGAGGAAAAAAACTCTAAGTGAATAGGGAACTAGAAGATATTCCAGCCCTAAGTAAATAGATAGATTGTCTGATACTTATGAGAATTACTTTTACATACAAGCATGGAGGCTTGTGGTTTTGTTGTAAACAGGTGTAGGCCTGGGGATGCCGGCTCTTCGAAACTTGTTATGATATGGATACCAAGCCTAAATGAGGCTAAAAGTCAGGTGGGACAATTATGGGAAGGCCACTACTGTGATAGCCATGGGCCCCCCCATACGAACATGGATATTGTGATTTCCACTAAGGATGGTATAGGTGGATTATTGGGCAGTTATTCGGGCTTGCTAGTACAGATTTTGATTGCATGCATAGTAGTCCTTTGAATATTTTTGCATTATTATGCATGGCATAGTGAAATGGCTTATAATATGGCATGATGAGATGCCAGGTAATCGTGGATTACCAATACTGCCTAAATGAGGGAGTATGTCCAACAGAGTCTGGATGATCTATTAACTTAGTATAAATTGGGTATGATTATGTTTTGAGATATTAACTATTTTTCATGGTTTTAATCATATATATATATATATATACACAAAGTATACAGTATGTATGTGTAAGGATGTACATATATGACAAAGTAAAGAGATTGATCCATGAGTATGAATAATGGGATTATGAAGTATTAGGATTATACTATCAAATTATTATGCTACTTGAATCCCCTACCAAGCATAGCTTGCTGAGATATTGTAAATGTTTCAAAACTTACAATATCTCAGATACAGAGAAAGAGAGTTAGGAGCTCAAGACTGAAGATTTGGGTGAATAATCATCAAGGTATACCCCTTGAAGACATGTATTTTTATTTGGGAGCATTGTATTGTATTGAGAGTTTTTATTGTATGGTGAGCTTTGAAATTTGGATTATGTAATTTGGACAAGTAGTGTAATGTACCGGGCTGTATTGTGAACCATTAGAAGGATTCTGGAATTTAATAAAAGTATATTCCTTCAATAAAAAATTTTCTTGTACAAACATTCTACTTATGTTATGTATGAAGTGATGACTTGGGTTTTCAAAACAAGTTCTAAAATAAAGAATTTTCACTACTTTGGTTTGAGAAAATTTTTACTACTAAGGGCCCTACTTTTGAAAAATGTATTACAAAATGTGTTACAAAAAGCCGGGTCATCACATGTCTTCTGAATATTGAACAATCCTATATCATATCTTTTTGAGACTCAAAAGCATGGTTTGGACACATTTTTTCAATGAAATAGGTACAAAGATTTTGCAATGTGGTTTCTATTGCTCTACTCTTTTTAGAGACACCCATAATTTTTGCAAGGCATGCGACACTATCCATGATTATGAAGAATAACTCATAGGAATATGATGTCTTTAAACCCCATTCTTATCATGGAAGTATTTGCTAATTGGGGCATCAATTTCATGGGGTCATTCCCTCCTTGTTTTGGTTGCCTTTATACTTAAGTTGTAGTAGAATATGTCTTTAAATGGATACAGCCTGTTTCATGTAGAGTTAACCATCATAAAATAGTCATAATTTCTTAAAAGAAAATATCTTTTCCTGATTTGTGACAACTCAAGCCATCATTAGTGATAATAGTACTAATTTCTACAACAGAGTTTTTGCAATATAAATAAAAAATATAAGATTATAGATAAAGTTACAAGACCATATCACCTACTAATAAGAGTTCAATTTTATATAAAAAGTATCCAATTAGTAGCCCATGTATTATAAATTATAGTTATATTTTTAGGGTTTTAAAAAAAAATTGTAATACACCCATTTTTGACCTATTAATTCAAAAGTTTTATACTTTATAGGTTCAGAGGCTAATCCAAAGTATATGAATAATCATAGTTTTCTATAATTTAATTAAGTTTTTGATCTTTTTTAGATTTGAGATGATGCTCCAAAGGCCGAGATTAATCAAGATGAGAATTAAAGATCAAGATCAATGTTCAAGCCAAGGTCAAAATGTCACCAATCCAAAGCTTTATCAAGGGACAAGATCACCCTAGGGTGAGTAAAGAAGCAATTGAAAGAGCTAAAGGTGATTAAAATGTTTCTATGCACAAGCCATGCAATTCCACCTCCTTTGCATGGGAGCCATTCAAGCCACCTTAGTCATATAAGCCATAAAAGAAGGTGACAAGCTAAGGAAGTCAAGCAAAGCCATTAAAGTTAAGTGTATGAGCTATAAAGCCAAGCCAAATGAGCACTTAAAGTGAGTACTCAAGCCACTTAAGCCAAAGATACATGAAGTGAAACTGTTGGATGAGAATTTTACTCAATTATTCTAAGTTAAAAGTGGGGTTTTAAGAGGATAATTAGGAGATATATCTATATTTTTTTCTTTTTCCACTTTTTTTTTCTTATTTCTCTCTCTCTCTCTCTCTGTGCACATCATCCCAGCATTTCCCCAAGGGGGGAGATGCACCTTCCTAAAAAGGTGGCACCTCCCATAGTCTAAAACTCCCACATTCCTAAAGTCACACTTAGTTCAAACACCACCTTCTGTTTCTCTAATGCTACATCATCCTTATCTCTTCCTCTTTATCTATGTAACATCCCTAATTTCTAAAATCTCAATTTTAGTGAATTTTGGAAAATATTAAATGGGGATGAAAAGAACATATTAAACTCATATTTTTGGAGTTTATAAAGTGAAAGACTGGATAAACATTTAATCTAGCATTAAGAATTCTATAATTGGATAGTACTAAAAAATACTATTCAAACAACACCAAGTTTGTAAAAATCAAAGCTCAGATGGAGGAGATATGAGTATTTGAATATGAGGGGCAATTCGATAAAAATAAGATAGAAAAAAACAATGAAATGCCTTAAACGAAGGGGGGCATATTTGATACTGGCACCCCGCCTCAGGTTTGTTCTTCCCAAACCCAACAAACTAGGAAAAGGGGAAAGAACCCAATGAGGGGGGCAATTTGGGGAAGAAGAGAGAAGGGAAGAGGAAGAAGAAGAAGGAGAGAAAGAAGAAGAGAAGAAAGAGGGGAGAGGAGGGCTAGCCACTGGAGCGGGGGGGGGGGGTGCCTAGCATGCTAGTGAGGAGGAAGGAGCAAGGGTTTTTAGGTGCCAGACTTCTAAGTCGCCGTTGGAGAAGACACCGGCTCAGATCATTGATCCGAGCCGACCATGTTGTTCACTTGCATCAAATGAACAAAACGCCCATGGTTAATGGGGAATTCATGAAGATATTGACTATCAATCAGAGGGGAGTAGTATTTTTTATGTTGATCGAAGGGTTTTACGATGAATTGGAGGCAATCCAACTCATTCCATAGGGTAAGAGCATGAAAATGCGTCTAGAAGGTATGATCTACAAAACCCAACTTTGGATTTCTGGTATTTTGTTAAATCCATGCATTTTTATAGTAGATCTAAATTTGTGGATGATCTAACCTTTCAATTCCTAATCCAATCTTAGGGATAGGTAATTTATGGCATGATGTAGCTCAGAACAAACAAGAATTTCATATCTAGGCTAAAAACCAATCGAACAATCTTAGTCGTTCGATTGGGTACTGTTCACATAGTAACTTTGTGTTTTTTGATCGATAATCAAACACCATAGATGATTTTCCTGTCTTTGAAAATGATAGGATGACTATAATTATATGAATTTGAAGTGAAATAGATCAGATGATTTAGGCCGTCTGATCTATCACTATTCAAATAGACACCTTATGATGTCAGATCAATGATCAGAGGTCACAAGTGGATTCTTGAGTCTTGAATTACCCTAGATATGACATAAATTATGGAATTTGGATAAACATATATAAAAAATTGGATGATATGAATTGTTCATGATGCTCATTATATCAGTCTGATTTAGGAATACAATTATAGGTTGTATTGAGGATTATGGTATGGAAAATAACATCTTGCTCCAACTTAAGAGTTGATCTAATTAAGGGTTAAGACCACTAAATAGTGAAAGTGACTTGCAATCACCTAAGAAGAGTAGTGTATAGCCAATCTAGGACCAATGGCGAGGATTGGAAATCCAATAACAGTTTGTCATTAAATTAGCTATTAACCAATAGCTAATGAAACACCTTCAGCACAGTTATAAGCACTGTCACTTTGCCTTGTGCCAAATAGTGCTAGGCAAGCTAGGAGGAGTCCTAGAATTGTATAACTAAATATGTGTTTATATGAAAATATCATGATTTTGTTTATATATAACTGCATCTTATTCCACCTACCCAAGCGCAAGCTTGCTGAGATATTGTACTTGTTTACAATACCTCAGAGCAGAGGATTTCCAATAAATAGGAGTGGCATACTGACAGGAGTGCGCCAACAGAAGCTTTTGAAGAAGACAGGTAAGAATGGGTCTTGGAATTGAAGTTATTTTACCAGAAATGGGAAAGATACTGCTATGCATGTAATTTTGGGGAGTTTGGATAACTTATGTGACTAGGTTGTGACGTGGAGTTTTTGGGTGTGTTTTGTTGGATGTGATTGGTTTTCATTTGGTTAGATGTATGAAATGGAGATAGAGTCTCCATTTATGTCTTCAAATGTAAATGAATGTTTATCAAGTACTTTCCAATGACATGCGTTAAATGTCATATGCTCGAAAACAGAGGAAACTCTGCCTGATTTTCAGTAGAAATGAGCACTCATTTCACTGAGAATCCTTATTTTGAAAAAGAAAAATAACACTCGGGGTTTTCAAAGTGAATTTTAAAAGAAAAGATTCTTCCATTGTTGTTTACTCTTTCAAAACTGATTTTTATTAGTGATTGAACTCTTTATGCCAATGTCTTTTGTATTTAAAAAGTATTAGAAAATCTTGGGTCATCACACTCCAACTCTCTTCTCATTTCTATTTCCAAATCTAAAAGGGTTCCATGATTTTTACAAGGGGCAGATGCCACCTAACCTACATGATTTCTATTGTCCAGCCCTCCATGCCACCTAACCACTTTCTAATCTCATATTCCACCCCCATAGGGATCCCTTTTGGAAGTGCCTAACATGTATAAAACTCCTTAGGAATTCCATATATATATTAAAAGAAACTTGAGAGAAGGGGAGGACACCCCCCTCTTAAAAAGGTGGAGCCTCCATCCTTCTCATCTTTTATAAGTCTCCAATGTGATTTCCCTTGTAATAAGTATCCTTCCAGGTCTCTTCCTTGCTTTGTCTATCCTTGTTTTCTCCTTTAAGTTCAGGTTAGTTTGTCTATTAATTCTTTACTTGTTTGCTTTAGTTTCATTGCTTTACTTTGTTCCTTGAGTTTATGCTTTAGTTTACTATCTTTGTTGCCTTGTTTTTATCTTTGTTGCCTTGTTTTCTTTGATCATTGCCTCTTGGTCTGCACTTTGTATCCTTTAATCTAAAGGCTACAACTCTCTTGTAGTGACATCCAAGAGAGCATAGTTCTTAGATCAAGTTCCTTGCCCATCTTTCTCCTTAAGTTCATTGCACGTCTTTGGCTTTCTTTCCCATCTTTTTGCCCTCTTTTTCTTTCCCATCTTTCTCCTAATAAGTAAGATCTAATCATATCCAATGCAAACACTATAGCTAACAACTCTTTCTCTATGGTCGAGTAATTGAGTTGCATATCATTTAGTGTTTTACTAGCATTGTATATTACATGGGGAATTTTATCAATGTTAGATAGGCTTTACATTTATACCTAACATGAATCAAGATCAAGATGTAACAACCCCAATTTTTATGAATATAATTGAATTATTTAAAAATTAAAAGTTGAGATTTTAAAAGTGGAACTGAAACTTTGAGTTCTAGGAAAATTCTTTTTTATAAAATAAAATCAAGACTTAAAACTTGGGTATTTGTAATGAGCCAAAAAAACTAATTAGAATGACTGTAAGTACATCAAATTCTGAGTTTGAATGAAAAATCCTTATTTTTCTCTATTTTTATGAATAAAAGGATAAAATAGTAATTTTACTCACAATCGAGACTTAAGGCATCAAAATTTAGAATGTACTAGGAAATACAATTCCAACACCACTAAGTATGCTCAATTTCGAGTTCGGGAGAATAAAACATATTTTTTCCATAAAAGAGCAAAATGGTCCTTTCGCGCCTCCGTGGGCCCACAAATGGATCCAACGGCTAGAAAACATGTAATCATGAATCAAACCACTACCAGCTACTAGTGGAGAAGGAGGTGGTAGTGGGAATCCAATGCCAACTTAATAATAAAAGGAATTGAAACATAATAATTACATATAACCATGGAAAATTTAAAAACACCTATAAAAAGATCATAAAATTCTCAAAACTTTTCCTAACATTCATCACAAGGTGCCGCACAATGCCCTAAAATCTCAGCTCCAGAATCCTCCCCCATCTGCCCCAATTCCTTCTTCTTTCTCTCTTTCTCTATGGGCATGTCCTCAAACACACCTAGGCAGACGACTGCGTGTCTGCATTGGGAGTGTCCAGGGATGCGTCATCCCTGATGAACTGGGGTTTCTTCCTAGGAAACCCTAAACCCTAACCTCCTTTCAAGAGATTAACCATCAAATCTGGTCGGACAGGGATGATCTACTAGAGCCCTAAGGTATAATGATGATCCACCGGTGGGATCATCAGAAAAATCAAAATGAATGTCAACTCCGGTACTAGTTACTGCCTCGGGCATGGTCTTTAGTTATTCTAGAAAATCTAGTGAAAAATTCACATCTTGAGCCGATGGATCTCTTTAGAGTGAGGGTATCTATAGAAGCCCTATGTTATTTCTCCTTTCATGGCAATGGAAACTAAATAATCAAAAGCCTATATATTTTTTGACGAAGCTAGGGTTTCTTGAAGAAATTATTCCCTCCTCCAATGAAGTTCTCCTCACCGGACTAGCCCAGGTAAGCTAAATCTCTCTTCTCCTTCCATTCTAGCACCTCCCTTAGGTTCTCTGGCCTCCAGGTAATCTCCATTGGTATTGATCCATTGGGAATGATGGATCCGGCAAAAGGGTTGAGATTCCCATCTTGGACGGCTTAGATGAAACTTTTGAACTATTGGATGGAATCCTGGGGCCCTGCACCTAGTATGCCCTGATTTGATCTGAGCTGTCCAATAATTGAACTCAATTGTTGTTTCTTCAATTGAGAGCTCATTTTAGCTCTGATTTTAGACCAAAAAGTTGCTATGAATTTTTTATATTGTGTAGAATCTAATGGAGATATTAGATTTATGTTTTAAATTGTATTTACTTGTGATAATCACTAAAACCCATCCAACAGTAATGGATCATGATCAAGATAACCTTAAAATGGAAATCTAAACTGATGGATGGATTCAGGAGGTCCCAGAACCCTAAGGACCATAATCACAGTAAAAATTATGGATACCTAGATCAATTAATTGAACAAAAACAGTAAGATCAATACCAGGCCTTAAAATGAGCTGAAATCTTAAAATCCAAATTCTGGTCTCAATTTAACTCCAAATTGAGATAAAAAAGTTGGGTTGGATTCCTCTTGATGAGAAGAACCTATTGAACTTAGAAAATTTATGTTTTGATGCATGTAAAGTTCTTTTTAATAAAGAAAAGTATTACTAATTTCTATGATCAGTGAAATTTGGAATGATCAAACTCTATACTTCTGATCCAATGATGATCTTGTGATTTTGAATCATGGAATCAATGGTTAAAAGTGATTGATCTATGTTTGATTAAGAGATCTAGCCTTAAAAGTAGTAAAATCCATAAAATGGAATGGTAATCTCCTTGATCAATTTGATCAAGGATGATTGGACAATGTGGATGTATTTAGATGATGATATAAATTTAAGATCATATGGATTGATGGACTTGATGATGATAATTTGGGATAGATTAAGATCTATGCCCTTAAATTGGATAAAATGATTTAAGATCTTCTTGATCTGTTGGATCAAGAAGGATCAGATCATTTTATGAGATGCATCAATGATATAGTGATACAATCACATTAAGAAAATGTATTAGATCTAAAAGAAAATGAAAGATTGAGATCTAAACCCTAAATGGGATAAAAAGTGAATAGAAATCAAATATGACCATTGCATCATGATGAATAGTTATGGCATGTTAAATTTTCAATTGAATTATTGAATGGTATTATAAATGTCTTTTATTTCTTAGTAGATTTAATTGTTAAATTTACTTATTTATTTATGCTTTAATGCTTCTGTTATGTAAATTACATTGAAAATGTAATTAAATGAAAAATAGAGTTGAAGGACATTACATGGAATGAATGACATGGACTGAATGATAGTAAGGGCTATAGTTAGTAGGAAAATATAAGGATTATTAAATCCTTTGCCCAAACTAGGAAAATAATATACCCATGAACAACATTTTACATGGACTTAATTAAAATCAATTAGAAAGAGTACTTAGGGTTAAAATGCTCATAGGAACCTTATGAAAGGTTGAGCTAGGTTCACTCTAGTGAATGCTAAACATGGTGGTTAAGGGGGTTTTCTAATAGAGCCTTGCTCTTCCCTTACCTTCCATTAACATTTGTGAGGTCTAAACACCTTCTTACATGAGGATTGAAGTAACCACTTTGTGCTCATCCATTCAATTAGTAAGCCTTAGTCAATTAGAAATAAGTGGAGCAGTCTAGACTTAAGATGAAATAAGCTATCTTCAACCAATAAAACATTAACTAGTAAATTATCTAATACTAATAAAAATTGTAAGTAAGATAAGGATGATCAAACAAGATCCATAGGATCTTGAATGATCAAGAACAATAAGAATCCGAATGTGGTATTCTATTATGTATCCATGTATGTATGTTGTATATCAAATCTAGAACATTAGATTAGATAATCCAAACCCTTAATAAATATGATTCAAGGAAGAGAACCAGGATCATCCTCCTTATGGATGATCAAATAATTGAACTTAGATTAAAGAAGAACTAGATGATGGAAGATCTAAGCCCTTAATCTTTATCAACAAGTATAGATTATTGATCAAAGGATCTATAAAAGATCAAGATCAAGAAGATGGACACACAAAGACTTAGAGATAGAAAATACTTAGATCTAAAAGGTTAGAAGATCATTCTAACCGTTAGATCTATTGATCAATAAGATATCATACTATATGAGGAAGATAGATTATATGGATGATAGGAACACAAGATAGATCTAGATTCTTTATATCAAAAGAAAGATTAGATAGGGAATATAGATACGAGATTATCCAAAATTGTACAGATAATGATAGTATGTATATATTTACAGATTACATAAGTCAATCATGGAGGATCTGAAGGGATGGAGGACAACATGAAGGTAGGTGGAACTTTAAGAATACAAGACTTATGGTCTATGTAATTGTTGTTTTACATAGACATTATAATGCTTAAGAATGATAAAATGCTTAGTTACATTTGAATCATAATTCATATATATGAGATAGAGATAACTATTGAAATTAGATGGAATAAGTAATAAATGCATGGGTATTATTTTTTATTACCCCAAAACTTAGATAAGAATATAATAATAATGGATATCATTTGTATCAAATGAGTATCCTTACACTTAATAACATTTGGTATATGAATACCAAATTAAAGGAAATGTAGATAATTTACAATAAATGATTAATTCCTAAACTTATATGAACATGGGTATCATTCATTATAAATGAGGATCCCTAAATCTAGAAATAAGATTATATCCTTAGTATGAGGATATTCAATACAAGGATGATAATATAAACAGACAAATCATCTAAGATGTACAAGAAGCATTTTAGATACAAGCATGGAGGCTTGTGGTTTTGTTTTAAATAGGCAAAAGCCTGGGCAAGCTATGCTAGGGAAGTTATGAGGGTTTGGCCACCCGCTTCCCAAAATTTGATGATATTATGATACCTTGCCCAAAGAGAGGCTAAAAGTCGGGTGGGGCAATTATGGGAAGGCCCCACTATGAAAGTCTTGTCTCCCCATACAGGTAGTGACACAATATTTTTCACTGTGGTATCAATGGTGAATAGGGCAGTTATTCGAGCGTACTAGTACTGATCAGAGTGCAGCATGGTAGTCCTTGAGTATTTTGTATATGATGCATGGCATAGTGAGATGCCAATACTGCCCTAATGAGGGAGTATTTTCCTAGTAAAATTTTGGATGATTTATCAACTCAGTATATCTGAGTATGATTATTGATGTTTGAAATATTAACTAATTTTCAAGATTTTTGATCGTATATATATATATATATATACATACATACGATATAGTGGTGAGTGGTTTGGAATTATCACAGTGGATATTACATGATAAATTATATGATAGAATGACCATATATGGTATGGTTCATGGAAATTGAATTATGTGATTCATGTGGACTATGATGATTATGAATACTGTACTTTTGAATTATACAATTCCATATGTTCTTGAATCCCCTACCAAGCATAGCTTGCAAAGATACTGTAAATGTTTGAATGTTTACAATATCTCAGATATAGAAAGAAAAGAATGGAGGGATATGACATGGGAAGATGAAGACCATACTATTGATCGAGACAATGTACTACTGTGGAAAGGATTGGATTGTATTTTGATTTGTGTATTTTGGACATAAGATGTAATAAAGGGGTTGTGTATGTGAACCACTGGATCAATCCTACAAATTTTAATAAAATGAGTTTCTTTGGAAACATATGTTGTACACAAAATTATGTATGTATATGTGAGTGAAATGTGCATTCGGGTTTTCTAAAAAGAATTTGAAAGAAAAAAATTCCCTTAAGTTTTCAAAATGTTTGCAAAATATAAATAAAATGTATTTCAAAAACCCGGGTCACCACACAAGATTCATGCACACAACCCTTTGTGTAATGCATATGGTTTTGAGGTGTGATCCCTTAGATTTTGAGCTTGTTTTGTATAGATTTCCATGCATTCCCATCATGCATTTTACCTAGGTTAGTTTGCATCTTAGTCCCATGCTTTGGATTTCATACTTCCATGTGCACCATGCTTTCCATTCTTACCTTTAATTCATGCATCAATCCATGCAATGAATCATGTGCACTGCACTTTGCATCCATGCATATTAGTTGGTTTTTAATTTTTTAGTTTGCATGATTAGTTAAGTCATGTTTAGGTTTGATTGATTATTGTATAGGTTAATTTTTATGTTAGATCAGTTTTAGAATGTTTCTAATTTCATGAATTTTTAGTTTCCATATTAATTTACATCTCAGTCTAGGAACAACCTAGTTCTTTTGGTTAGGAATAAATAATTCAAATAAGATTCATCCAACATACATTTTTGTGAGATTCCTAGTGGGATTGACCTCACTTGATACATCCACTACAATTGATTCATGTGCTTGCGAGAAATATTAAACCTACACCAAGTTTTTTCCACCATTGCAAAGGAATAGTAAATGATTTTTGGTTGGATTTTAGTTTAAATTGTTTATCTTTAGTCATAGTCTTAGGTTGCATTCGATTAGGATTTTGTCATTGCATTTGCATGTTTTGCTAATTCCTCATAAATTGATTCATCTTACTTGCTTTGCAAAAGGGGAATTTGACAAAGGAGTGGTGATGAGCTTAAGCTTCATAAACTTTTATTGCTTTCCTAGATTAGGATTTTTCTTTTTGAGTGAACTTGTAGTGAGGCCCCATTGTAATCTACAATTTATTATTCAATTTTAAATGGTTTGTATTAATATAGGGTAAGTGTGGGGTAGCTTGCATTATGCTTGAACTTCATAAGAAACCTTAATGTAAGCATCCCTTACTCTGTTTTTATTTTTTTTAGTATAGTTGCATTTAGTATAAATTGCATTTCAAAGATAGTATAATTCATATAGTTTAAGATCATTGATTATACTTGTTGATTTTTATTTAGGCTATTGCATTAGTTGTGCACCTATTTAACAAAGGTTAGCATGTGCTCGGCTATAAGCAAAGCATAGGCTTATGGTTATAATGTCCTATCTATTAAGGTGTTTGACCCTTTGTTAGATACTATATAGGTACGCATTATTTTGTTTTAATTATATTGCATTGCATATTTAAGTGTTTTTATGGTGGAATGGATCACATTGATAGTAAGGCCCCCATAAGAACCCTCATAAGACAAGGACTAGATTTCATCACTAGATCCTTGTCCCACATATCTAAATCAATCAAATTCCTTGTATGTTTGCTATCCTAGCCTTTGAATGATTAATTTAAAATCAAGTAGCAAGAGATTTAGGGTGTTGAACTCATGGGAACCTTTTAATAGGAGATACATTGTCACTCCAGTGGCTTTTGAGCATCATGATTATAGTTGGTATTGAAAATCCAAGTGATTTTCCAACACCTTCCATTGATGTTGTTTGAAGTCTAAATGGCCCTTGACATGAGAATTGTACTAACCACTTTAGAGAAAAACTCCATTGGTAAGCAATAGTTGAGTTTGGATAAAAAGACCTGTTTAGATTTAGGTCTAAAAAGCTACCACCCTACAAATTAACGAAAATCATCTAATGAGTTTGTTATCAAGCTATTAGGATTTGTTTTGCATCATTTAGATATAGCAGTTGCATTTAGGTTGCATCATATAGTTAGGGTTTTCCTTAGTGACATGAAAAAAAAAAAAAAAAAACTCATTCATTGTTGTAATGCCCGAGCAATTTACGCTATTGAATTGGGCATTCTATAGGAAATGAACTGTGTTGAATGTTTTACTTTATTTAAAATAGAAAATGAAGGAATTTTTAAGGAAACTTGGTACCATTAGATTCTACTCGAAAAATGGAATCCAACGCCTCAAAGAACGCCAAAAATGGAGTTCGTATGAAGAAGTTACGGTCGTTTAAAGATTAGGGGCATTTCTGTAATTTAAACTAAAAACGAAAAAGACAGAAAACGCAGGGGGCCATTTTGATAATGGCACCCCATCTTCTTCTTCCTCTAGATTTCTCCCGAAACCCCAGTTTCCAGAGATTTCTGCCACTGCCAATGGCAGCACCGCCATTGGCAACACTGCCATAGTAAGGCTATAAAAAGCCCTATCTTCCCCCTCTTCAAATCACAATTTTTTCAGCTATTTTGGGACTGGGGTTTCCGGCAAAAATCGAAAACCCGTCTCTAGCTTTCCCTGCACATTCCGACCAGGCCCGAGTTAGGCTTGCCATTTCCATCTCTCCACCTCCCCTCTTCTTCCTTTGGCCTCATTGGAAGTTGGGGTTTTGCCCCTTCTTCATGGGTTCCGGTGACAAAGGGTTTTCAAACGGAAAGAGGGAGCCACACCACCCGAAGGAGGGCGTCCCTGGCTACCCAGGTAAGCCCCTCTTTCCCTTTCTCTCCATTTTACTTCCCCCAGGCCAGATCCATGCCGGATCTGGTCTTTTCCCAGCTGATTTTTCCAAACGGAGAACGACGAAGCCAATTCCAGCCGGCTCTATATGAACAAGGCATCCCAAGGACACCATGCTTCACGTGCGCTTGGGACAAGGTCCCTGGGACGGGTTCCAGGCGTACGATAGTGCGTACACTGTCCCTCGTGCAGCCTTCGGGTGTGCACACGACATGGGGCACGGGTCCTGGCTCGACCAGGATGCACGAGGTGCCCTGAGAGCTGAGACGCGCCATGCTACACCAAAGGTGCGTCTGTGCGATGCCATCTAGGACGCGCGTCATAGCGCATCGCTTGAGCCTGCATGTGCGCATGCAAAATGCGGTCCCTGGCACAGCCCTTGGGCACACAAGCACGTGAGGCAGTCGGGGTTCAACTAGGATGCACGGGTGTCCTGGGAACTGGGACATGCAGACCTAATGAGACTATAAAGTTAGGATCAGAGGACAATTTACAGAGTTAACCATTGAATAGTAGATCCACATCATAGGATCTAGCCTGACAAAGAATTAGGCAAGGACCCATGGACCCTAAAAGATAGATCTAGTGATCTAATTTCTAATAGGACTCCTTGTTATCCATTCATATCCAGGAGTTTATAAATGAGACCCAAGGTCGGGTTGAGTGATGAAGGACGCAACTCCAGGAGACTTCGAGGTAGGTGCTCTATCGCTACTAGACTTTTTAAAAGAACCCATGATGTTTTGATGTAGGTGCTCTATCGTTATTAGACTTTTAAAAAGAGACATGATTGTTTTGAGAATGCATGTTTTAAGTATAAGTATATGACTTGTTTAGCATGACTTAATTTTATAAATGAATTCATCATGCATATGATAAATACATTATGCATAGACATGTTTTGCAAACGATTGCATAAATTACATGATTTGTGATTATTGAGTTTTGAAAAAATTGCCAAGACATGTGCTACATGCATAGATTGCATGATAAGTATAGCCTTGGCCGATGAGGGCGGGCTGATGAGGGTAGGCCGACGAGGGTGGGCCGATGAGGGTGGGCCAGAGAGAGCTGACAGGCTTCTAGGCTGGCAGGCTTCTAGGCTGGGTTATGACTTTGAATGCGATACTAGCATGAGTAGATTTTATACATTGCATGCATGTTTTGCAACCGATTTCATAAATTGCATGATGTATCACGAATAAGTGTCATATGCCCCATGGAGGCTATGACCCTGTGTCCTTAGGTACCCGGGGACCACACGGCAGTGAGGTCGTGGGCATAGTGGGCCCTATGTTTTGAGGATTTACTTGCATTTCATATGGCGTGACATGAGGTTGGTCGACCATACCATATATCCATGAGTTGGATTTGGTTGAGCATCTTATGCATATCATTATATTTATGATATATATATGATACTTTCGACTTGGATTATGTGATTCTTTAAGTCGTCAGTATTCTAATTCGTCAATGGTTTTTAATATCGATATTGAACATGAGTGTTCAAACATGCACATGTTTTAAGGAGCATATGATTTTAAACGTAGCATGCATTGTAAAACTAGTAGTGATAGACTCCTACTAAGTATAGTATATACTCACCCAATCCTTAACATTTTTCAGGATAGCTCCATTCACGAGTAGAAGACGCCTCAGGAAATGTTAGTGCTACGAGCAAGAAAAATCAAAAGGAGACAATGATACATGTAAGTAAACACCCTACCCTTTGGACATGTATTTGTATTTATTTATAGTTGGGTTGTGAGCTGTGACTGGATAGACCTGGGAAGACATTTATGATTTTTGAAATTTTCAAAAACTACTTTGGTTGTTGTGATAGCAAATGACACTTGGGGTTTTCAAAATGAGTTTAAAACAAAAGATTTTCTGCTGCATTGCATTGTTTTCATAAAATGGTTTTCAAATAGGGATGCATCCCGTCTTAGGAATTAGATATTGCATTTAAAAATGCATTGGAAAACCCAGGTCATCATAGTTGGTATCAGAGCCCAAGTTTTATCCTTTCACAACCAGTCTAGCATGTCCAAGGGTCATAGACAATCAAGAAAATTAAGAAGAAGTAGTAGAAATAGAAATAGTAGAGATGATTAGCATATTAATGCTCAAGGCAATTCAAGATAAACAAATAGGTGAAAAAGGAGATGAGTCTAGCAAATACTTAGATATTGGATGGCTTAAATCTTATCAATAAGGATTGTTGTGCAATGGTGCAAACAGGGAAACTCATATATGAATTAGATTATGATGAGAATGATGAATGAAGTTGTTGGCGAACTTCTTAGTAGATAGTTCTGACCTGTAATAGATTAATCTCACCAAAGGTGAGAAAATCGAAGGACCTCATAAATAATATCAGAAAATGAATATATTATCAAAAAGGGATATGATATGAGTATGGCAGGGGATGTAAAAGACAGACTTTGAGAAGATTTTGATGATAATCTAAGAGGGATGAGAATGCAAGATGATATTAGGAAAGAACTGTGACTTGTACTAGAACACAAAGGTATGGATCCTGAAAGACTTAGCTCAATTTTGGATACCTTAATTGGAGTCTTATGAAGAGTGAAGTGCTATCAAATAATGACAACCTGAGTATAATGGAGCAAGTTAGAAGATGTATACAAGTGACATATTATGTGATTAAGAGAAACATAACACAAATATGATAGGGAAATGAATTCAACCGAGTTATCAAAAGATTTTAACAATAATATTAGGGATGATAGATCTGTGAATAATAGATTGATCCTAACATGAACTTATAAGAGAAGTATAGCATGACCAAAACATCAATGACATTATTAAGACATTGTATGAGTTTTTTTGAGGCTATAGGCAATTAAGGATTTCGATGATATTAGAAAACTTCAACATTTCTTGGAGGTATTAAATTTCTCTTGTTTGACAAGAAGATCGAGTATATGCAACAAAGCACATGAAGACATTGATCTAGGAAGACAAAAGTGAGGATTTTGAAGAAAAGAGAGAAAGAGATATAGATGTAACTATAAGTATTCAATAAATATTGAATATTCAAAAGAAGAAGATCATGACTTTATGGAGATACATACAAATTTTTTCATCTTGAATCCGATGGGAAGGTCAAACCAATCAAATTTGAAGGAATGATGATAGTTGAGTTGGTGATGATTTTATTATAAAAGAGTATAATAGAGATAAAGCAAATGGGATTTAAAACTTTCAGTAGAGTATCGAATTTCAGGAGATTATGCAACAAGAAATTTCCGAAGAGGAATGGTGATCCACTATAAATTAAAGTCTATAAATGGTTTGATAGCAATTATTACAATTAGATTCTTATTGGATCCATTAGCTTATGGGGAACACCAATGGATATAGTCCATAAAAAGGAAAATTTTGGTGATATCCTACCTTGCCACTACATGAGTAAATAAAGTATATTGAAAAAAGGAATTAAGTTGGGATAGTGACTTGACCATTTGTCTTTCTTCAGCAATTAGGGTACCATCAAAGATCGAATTGAGGCCTTGCTATCATAGAATGGAAGAGCAAATATCTTAAGACCATTATTTAGTCATTACCTTTAGAGTACTGTTGACTAAATAAAGGTATCCCACCTTATTTTGATCAAATATGTTAATAGTCGAAGTTATATACTCAGAGGGATATTATAAGTATTTGGACATGAGTTTTACCTAAAAGAAGTTACTTGTCAGACTAAGTCATTTAAGGGTATGAGGTTAGTTGATTAGGCCACATCATGGAGGAGCTACGAGTACAATGAATACAATAACAACTGAGACAGAAGCAAAAATAAGGAGCGATCTCCACCAATGAGACAAATTTTTCCAAACATGAATAGATACCATGAAAAACCATAGAAATCATTGTGGGTCTAAAAGATGCTGCTGACTTGGGTAAGCACTGATCGCTTTAGAGAGACCGTTGAGCTCATGACCTATACATCTGGACAGAGATCAATAGGTAATCGAATAAATTCTCTTTCTATATGTCTACAAAAATGTTCCATGCTTACCTAAGTGTTTTTCAGATTTGATGATTTAACAGCTTCAGCATAACTTGATGTAATAGCTATCGAACGAGAACTTCTATTATAAGCTAAGTATGAGGAGGCACTTGAAAGATAAAATTTGAGGAATTGAGAAAACCACTACTTATGATGATGATACCCCCTGACAATTAAGACTGAATGGTTGACAGTAAGGCATTAATAAAAGATTGAACAACATATTGATATAGGGAATGGAAGGAGAAAAGTTGAGGTGGCCAGCACAATATAAGGTGAGATTTGATGTTACATTGCCTTTAGACAAAAAGTTAGTTGTTATGTGCATATACCAAGTACGAAAAATCAATTGAAGGAATTTCCTAAGGACTAACCCTACTGGATTGAGTATAGAACTTTTGGACTAAAAGATTACGAAGAAAACCATTAAGCAAAGAAAGGACAAAGAGGATGATGACAAAGGATTCAACCATGACCTAGTAAGGGTACTCGGTTATGAATAAGAGACTTTTTGCTTTGCATAAATGGGAACATTGTTGAAAATCCTAATGACAAATTGATATGAATAGTGAGATAGGCCTCTAGACAAGAACATTTGACCATGATGGTGAATTAACCATAAAATATTTGACATGAGTGTGCATAAACTCTTCAAGGAGAAAAGCATTTGATGACTTCAATATCTATGAAACTTGATGTACAGTTCGGATATCCTAATAGTAATATGAGATAGTATTAGTGATGGAGGATGCTACTTGAATTATTTTATTTTGGATATAATATGGGTTGAGGACACAAGTTATAGTAGAAAAGCGACAGATAGTTGAAATTCAAAGTTAATCAAGGGTTTGGCTGTAGGGCACATGATACCATATTAGCTATTGACGTATCTTGGGGACAAATATAAAAGATAAGAAGCAAAGTTAGACACAATAGAAAGAATGTAACCTTTTTTGTTGGACTCTTACTAATGACATACAACCAACCATTAAAAGGAGATATGGATGATGAAGAGATCATTAGATGGAAGACAAGAGGAAAAAGGGATTATCCTATGCTATTCAAAATGAAATAGGAGGAATAAGATCATATGATCTCCAAGACGTATGAAGTAATTTATATACGAGTAGGAGAGTATGGTCATCTAAGGAGACTATCCTATACATGATCGGAAGAATATAAGCATCTAAGGATGGGTAGCAATACAAATACAAATAGAAACCAGTAATCATAAACTGGCACGCATGGGACTACGTATCAGAGTACGCAGCAAAAGCGGTCCATATATACTTAAAGAAAACAGATGAGATATATTGACGGGATATATATGTGTAAGGCCTTGTGGAAGGAATTATAATGAGGATAAATTGAGAATGTGCCTAGGATTGGTTACAAGATAGTATGATTAGCATTTTAAGGACAACATTACTCTAAGTATTGGATAAAGGAATAATGGATTCGTCGACAACAGAAGTATGGGAGTGGGGCAAAGGAATTTTCTTAGTTCGAGGGAGTCCTCAGGAAGAATATATCTTATCAAGAAGACAGCTGACTTGAAGAAAAGGATTTGTGGAATTTCGAGGACAAAATTCTTTTAAGGGGGTAATAATGTAATGCTCGAGCAATTTACGCTATTGAATTGGGCATTCTATAGGAAATGAACTGTGTTGAATGTTTTCCTTTATTTAAAATATTAAATGAAGGAATTTTTAAGGAAACTTGGTACCATTAGATTCTACTTGAACAATGGAATCCAACGCCTCAAAGAACGCCGAAAACGGAGTTCGTATGAAGAAGTTACGGCCGTTTAAAGATTAGGGGCATTTCTATAATTTAAACTAAAAACAAAAAAGACAGAAAATGTAGGGGGCCGTTTCGATAACGGTACCCCATCTTCTTCTTCCTCTAGATTTCTCCAGAAACCCTAGTTTTTAGAGATTTCTGCCACTGCCACTGGCAATGGCAGCACCGCCATAGCAAGGCTATAAAAAGCCCTATCTCCCCCCTCTTCAAATCACGGTTTTTTTGGCTATTTTGGGACTGGGGTTTCTGGCAAAAATCAGAAACCCGTCTTTAGCTTTCCCTGCACATTCTGGCCAGGCCCGAGTTAGGCCAGCTATTTCCATCTCTCCACCTCCCCTCTTCTTCCTTTGGCCTCATCAGAAGTTGGGGTTTTCCCCCTTCTTCATGGGTTCTGGTGACATACGGTTTTTAGGCGGAAAGAGATCTGGTCTTTGCCCAGCCGGTTTTTCCAGCCGGAGAATGACGAAGCCGGTTCCAACCAGCTGTATACGAACAAGGCGTCCTAGGGACACCATGCTTCACGTGCGCCTGAGATAGGGTCCCTGGATGAGTTCCAGGCGTACGACAGCACATACAATGTCCCTGGTGTGGCCTTCGGGTGCGCGCGCGACGTGGGGCACGGGTCCTGGCTCGACTGGGATGCATGGGGTGCCCTGGGAGCTCATACACGCCATGCTACAGCAAAGGTGAGTCTGTGCAATGCCATCCAGGATGCGCGTCATAGCATGTCGCTTGAGCATGCATGTGCACGTGCAAAATGCAGTCCCTGGCACAGCCTTCGGGCGCGCACGCACGTGAGGCAGTCATGGTTCAACCAGGATGCGCAGGTGTCCTGGGAACTGGGACACGCGGACCTAATGAGACTATAAAGTTAGGATCAGAGGACAATTTAGAGAGTTAACCATTGAATAGTAGATCCACATCATAGGATCTAGCTTGACAAAGAATTGGGCAAGGACCCATGGACCCTAAAAGACAGATCTAGCGATCTAATTTCTAATAGGACTCCTTGTTATCCATTCATATCCAGGAATTTATAAATGAGACCCAGGGTCGGGTTGAGTGATGAAGGACGCGACTCCAGGAGACTTCGAGGTAGGTGCTCTATCGCTACTAGACATTTTAAAAGAACCCATGATGTTTTGATGTAGGTGCTCTATCGCTACTAGACTTTTAAAAAGAGCCATGATTGTTTTGAGAATGCATGTTTTAAGTATAAGTATATGACTTGTTGGATTCGGTTGAGCATCTTATGCATATCATTATGTTTATGATATATATATGATACTTTCGACTTGAATTATGCGATTCTTTAAGGCGTCAGTATTCCAATTCGACAATGGTTTTTAATATCAATATTGAACATGAGCGTTCAAATATGCACATGTTTTAAAGAACATATAATTTTAAATGTAGCATGCATTGTAAAACTAGTAGTGATAGACTCCTACTGAGTATAGTATATACTCACCCAATCCTTAACATTTTTTAGGATAGCTCCATTCACAAGTAGAAGACGCCTCAGGAAATGTTAGTGTTACGAGCAAGAAAAATCAAAAGGAGACAATGATACATGTAAGTAAACACCCTACCCTTTGGACATGTATTTGTATTTATTTACAGTTGGGCTGTGAGCTGTGATTGGATAGACCTGGGAAGACATTTATGATTTCTAAAATTTTCAAAAACTACTTTGGTTGTTGTGATAGCAAATGACACTCGGGGTTTTCAAAATGAGTTTAAAACAAAAGATTTTCTACTGCATTGCATTGTTTTCATAAAATGGTTTTCAAATAGGGATGCATCCCGCCTTAGGAATTAGATATTGCATTTAAAAATGCATGGGAAAACCTGGATCGTCACAATTGTATATAACGATTTGTTTCATTGTATATAAAAATTGAGTACAATGGCCTATCAAGAAAGAATGAACAACCATTGTGCAACTGTTTCACTCCTAAGCCATTACATTATGAAGATATGTATGAGATAGAGACAAGATTTACACCTAATTCGTCTAAGAAATTTGACACTGTGATGAATAGGATGAATAGTACACTAGATAGGTTAATTGTTTCAAGGTAAAATATTGACTCATGTAAGCAGCCTCAGTACAATAATTCATACACATATTCTGAACCACAATCTCCCACTTCTTCATGTCCATCAAGCTCCAACTATAAATACTATCAGGAGCAAGTGGATGCACCTAGTGCATTCCTTAAACCAAGCAATCATTATTATCCTAAGATATACTACCAAAATTGTAATGGATGGGCTAGGCATCATGGATGGTCTTAGGATTATCAACCATACTAGGAAGAACCATCATGGTCCCACCCTGATCAACCATACCATGATTATTAAGAATATCAAGGACAACCATCATGGGTTCAACCTTCTCTATCCTTTTTCAATACCCTAATGCCACATCAATACTAGCCATATGAGTCATCTCCCGTACAATAAGAGGAATAATCATTAGAAGAGATATAAAATCTAAAAAGTATGCAATGACTTAGTGAAATAATGGATCAAATTCTTGCTATAGTTAGAAGAGATGCAAAATCTAAATTATGCAATGACTTAGTGAAATAATGGAAATCTTGCCACAATTAAAAATTGGACTAAGGAAATGAAGCCAATGAGAGTGGAGAGTGAAAAAAACTTAGAAAGAATTTTAATGTGGGAATTACCATCTAATCCTTCTGAGCTACAAAGTTTTTAACCATCCCTTCCCATTATTATTGATACTAGGATGGACATATCTTATGATAACTCCAAGCTAAAAAGTTTTCAACCATCCTTGAAAACCTCCAATTTATATCCACTTGAGTCATGTCTTGCTCCTTTTTATGATTATGATGAAGAGACTGAATGTTTAGGCATTGTCTTTAGTGGATACTTCTCAAGGGCAAGACAAGACTATGCAGAACCCCCTCCTTATCTTGAAATTTCAATTGAGCCATGCAGTGTAGAAGACGTACCCAATTGGGACCTACAAACCTTAATTGATCAAACTCTAGATAACAATATAGGTCCACCTAAAACCTTACCTGTGTCTTAAGCATAGGAAGAAGGAAAACTCATTGATGTACTAACATTACATGAAACAACTCTAAGGTACACATTAGAAGACACTAATGGCTTAATCCTCAACATATCCCTACCTCCAATAGATTAAGAACAACCTTTTAGGGAAGTACAAAGTCAGCTTATACCCTAGTTTTTGGAAAATGTAAGAGAGAAGGATAAAAAAACATGTATTGATTGCTATGAGCACCATTATCCCTCAATTTGGTGAAAAAGGGGACCATTCATTTCAACATGGCCCGACAAACTTCACAGTGATCTCTTATGCTATCAAGTTACATCTACCTCATATTTCAAGGTGGAGGATATTTATAAACTACCAAAAAATTCTAAAAATGGGAGATCATCAATTTTATTGTGGTCCCACCAAATAGAATATCACAGTGGCCTACTATGTCATATTGTTACCACCACTAAAATTTTCATGGTGGAGAATGTATATTGACTGCTGTGAAATTTTGAAATGGCATGAAAAAAATTTCATTTCATTGTTAGGTTTAAGAAATTAGATTAGCTACAGGATCTGTTTGGGTGAAGATGTTAAAATTAGAGCTCACCGGGAGGCAACCTAGGATTTTTTAAAGTCTTAGTGTTCCACATTACCCATTTATCATATAGGAGTCATATATTTCAAAACATTGGAGACAATGTTTAGTTTAGGTTGGGGGTATAGATATGCATGAGATTCCTAAGTTTCTCTTGTATTTTTATAAATTTTTGACAAAAGTTATGATATGTTCCTTTACAAAGATGAAAACTTAGATTATCTTTTAAACTTTATCTTATTAATAGAGTTACATACAATTAGTTCACTATTTTATCCTCTTTCTAAAGTGTTTCATGGAAGATTAAATTTGGAATATTAAAATTTTATCTTTTAGCTGGAATGAACTTTTAAAGTCGTTATAAGTAAACGGCTTCTAAAGTGATAAAATTTTAAAGTTGTTTATAACTTCTAAAGTCTTCGATCATCTATAAATAATTGTTGAAGTAACATTTTTTTCCTTATCCTCTTCTTCTTAAGGTTTTGGCATGATGGATTCGTCTTTGGTCCTTAATCGTCTCTTTTTTTCTCTTTTCACTTTCCATTTTTATATTTTGACTGCTGGTGTAATGAAAAAAACTATAAATAAACCACAACTTATTTTAAATCACATGAATATTTCTTTTCTTGTTACTAACTTTTCTTTGTTTTTATTTTGTAGATCATGTGGGTAGTCTCTCTACATATCATGGGGTTAAAGAATCTGTTCGATCATCGTAATTTCTCTAGAATCATATGATTTCATTAAAAATGACAACTACTTCTCTCACAAGCCTATTGTTGAAGAAAGGGAGAACGATACAGATTTGTGGTTCTCACCCAAAAATAGGGTTTGATGAAGAGTGGTGGTTATACCATCAACTTTTGGCCTATTTTGAAGAAAAAGAGTGGTGTCAACTAAATACTAGGCCAGATTTTGATGAAAAGAGCAGATTTGCTATTTGATCTTAGCTTAACAAGATCTAATAGCTAGTATGTAACATTGGATGTAATAAAAAAATAATTTGATTTCCTTGTTGATGTGTTTGTTTATATATATGTATTATATGTGATTGTGTTTGTAAAATTAATTTCAATGTGTATTTATGTTAGTGCGGAATGCAAAAATGGTAAATAAAAAAAATAAATTTTATGAACATTTAAAGTCGTTTATATTCAAACGACTTTAAAATCATAGACTTATAAAGTCGTTTTTCATCAAATGACTTCAATTGATCATCTGTTTTAAGAATTATTTTGTCAACTTTCAACGTGCCTTTTCACTCTATGTTTATTATCTGTGCACAAAAAGTAAACTAGACTTTATTTCTCTACTATGAACCAAATCCTACTTGTAAATTGGAATTACATTCACAAATTCCTAGTCAATACCAATTTTTTAGTGTTGGTTAGTATCTCTATGTCTGCTCATATGTATTATGCATATTTGAATAATTTTTACAAGGCTATTGGTTAGAAATTCTTTTGAAAGTTGATTTCATTCATGAATGTGTATGTCATAATTTTCTTTTATTTTGTTGTTAATTGAAAGTTTCCATGCATGAAATATATATAGTTATTTTAAATGTTTCTAATTCATGTATATCTAATGTTTGGTAAAATGCCTAACCTAATCTTTTAATGTCTTAAAAGTCTCCATGCAAATTTTGTTCGATTTAGTGTGATAATGGACAAATATGCTTGGATGTTTGTGACAAGAACATTGAAAGAATATGAGGATGGTACAGAAAACTTCATAGACTTTGCACTTAGTGCAGGTGTTTATCATAATTGCATTCATTGTCCATGCTCAAAATGTGGAAACTTGAAAAAAGTAACTGTAGAGGTGTTAAGAGAACACTTGTGCTTTAATGAAATTGATGAAAACTATCACCCATGGATCTGGCATGGAGAATAACTTCTGCATGCCTCGACAAGGCCTAGAATATATGATCAAGACATTGTAGGAAGTGTTGGAGATAGTAGTACAGCTGTACCAATGTTTCAAGATGCATGTGATGACTTCTAGGATGATCCTGAACAATTTCATGCTATATTAAAGGAAGCCGATAAGGCGTTGTACGCTGAGTGTAAAGATTATATCAAGCTATCTACAGTGGTAGAACTTTACAACATGACATCAATATTTAGTTTTTTAAATCAAGGTATTATAGAAGTCTTGAAAGTAGTGGGTAAGATGCTGCCGAAGGATAATAAATTGAAAAGGTCCACATGGGAGGCAAAGAAAACCATGGCTGCACTAGGATTGATGTATAAGAAGATACATGCATGTTCCAATGATTGCATCTTGTATAGGTAGGAGCACAAGGATAAAACTATATGCCCAACTTGTGGATAGTCAAGATGGAAGTTAAAGAAGAATTCAACTGAGACATTTACAAGCAATCCTACAAAGGTTCTATGGTACTCCCCCCTATTCCAAGGTTCAAAAGAATGTTTCATATAATAGAAACAGCAAAGAAATTGATGCAGCATGCCAATGATAGAGTAGCTGATAGCTTTTCATGCCATCCAGCAGATAGCCCAGCATGGAAACTCGTAGACTTCATGTGGCCTAATTTTGGTGAAGAACCTAGAAACCTACGGCTAGCATTATCTACAAATGAGATTAATCCTCGTGGTTCTATGAGTAGGAAGTATAGTTGTTGGCTCATTATATCAGTTTGTTACAACCTTCCACCATCTCTATGCATGAAGAGGAAGTACATGATTCTAACTATGTTGATATCGGGGAAGAAAGGTCCACGAAACAAATTTGCAACATCACCTATCTAAGATGGGCTATGCTCATTTAGAAGAGCACAAAGTAAGCATCTATGATAATTTATCCCATTTGATTTAATGCTACCATAATTATATACATGTTCTCTAAATATAGTGTCTTTACTTGACAACAAAAAAAAGTTGGGACTATGGAACCCATTGATCACTCCATTCTCTAGAATATGGGGCACTTGGTGGGCCGTACTGCAAGGAGTTCTCAATTGAAACTACTGTGCAAATTTCTCCACACATAGTAAGTGGTTCCACCTATCTATAAATTTTTTACAATTAATTAGATAAAATTATCATGTCTTTCTAATTAAATTTTGCAGGATGCTCTTACCCAAGAAAGCGCTACTACAGGAACATTAAGCAACATTACTGCCAAGGAAGACATCCTATATAGGGCTATGGGCTATAAGGAAGATCACCCTAGTCGAGTTAGGAGCATGGGTCATGATATTGTTCCTTTTAAATTCTTTGGTAAAGGATGTATACCTAAAGTTCAAAATGATGAGGCAGCCTATAATGCATTTGTTGGGAAAGTAAGGCAGGATATAATTAGACAGATGCAAGAGGGACATTTGATGGTGGTTGCTGCACCCCCTACTCATAATACTCTTAGCCCCACTATACCTCCATCACATGTAAGCTGTAATTCCCCAACTAAAGAAGATGATGAAGGACATCCGCCTCCCCATGAACAGTAAATTCCTACTCAGGAGGTATATATGTACATAGACAAAACTATAAATTTTCATTGTCATTTTGTAATAATCTTTTATATATCTCAACCTATCTATTGCATATTTGCACTGCAGGTGGGTCAATGCCTGTTGACCGTGGAATCCCATTAAAATATTATGACAATTGGTTCATGCTATGAGCATGAATCAAACATTTTGTAAGGAATTATTATGCCACAAGATACTAAGCGAGTTTCCATTACCAATGACATTGAATGCTAATGCCTACGTACCATTCCCATTAGAAATGAAAAATATTATAACCGTTGGGCAGGCAATTGCATATCACATCGCTTGGCTAGAGGAACTAGTCATTCGCATAGAGTCCATGGTATGTACCTTATCATACTACCTTTCTCATTAACATTCTTTAGCTAAAGACCTCATAGAAGTCGTTTAATAACTATATATGATTAATAAAAAACAACATGCAGCACCGAGAACGGCCACCATTCCAGCGGCACCTATTGCTGCTGCACCAATGGAACAAGCACTTGTATATATCTTTGGTTTTTCTTTCATCATAAATTAGGCCCTCTTCATGTATTAATATAAATTATCTATGAATTTTTATATCTTTTACAGCCTTCAACCAAGGAGCATGTGGAAGTCCCACTTAACACGATGGTCTCATCAACAGCAATATAGGCATCAATCCTATACAAATCAAGCGAGGAGTGCTTGCCGATAGCGTTGTTGAAGTGCCAGTTTTGGCAGATGACCTATTACACATTTGCCAATGGAATCAACTCGAGAACCCTCACATTGTCTCCTACATTGGGTATATATGCACATACTTCTTATAAATCATTTGATATTTAATTACATGTTATATTTTAATGGTATATATACTAATTATTTTTTCTATGTAGGTTCTTGAATGATGCTACTGACTTTTTTGAGGGTGAGGGTGAGGGTACACTTTACCAATTCCTTGACCCTGGCATCATTTCTGGAGCTTTGGCGCAATGGGTGATAGAGCATCATAATCAAGATATTTTAGTAGGTCTATTTCACTACTCTAAGGGACAAGGCTTAATAATTTCCTATAATAGCGAGTAAGTTTTAATTTTCTTGTTTTCTTATCAAATTATTCTATACCTAGGGATTGTCAACTTCCATTACAATCCATATGACTGTCTATGTAGGTCTCATTGGATGTTGCTCGTTTTGGATGTGCATGGTGGGCATGCTTTCTTTTTTTATTCTTGTGGATTGCACGTTTGTCCTACCCTCGTAGATATTATAAATAAGTAAGAATTTTTTTATTTTTTTTTCATGTGTTATGTGTATATATGTACATAATTTGTTATTCATCTATAATTCATTTGAAATATAAATTTGTAGGGTTTGGTTTGATTGGGCTATTGAGATCAAGACTATACAACTACCAAAATTCACTTGGAAGAATGTCAAGGTATAAGAAACAATTAATTGCTTTAAGTTATCACTAATTAAACCTACATTATTACTAATGATATTTATTAGTTGTTTTGTTGTCCTTATTCCATAGTGCCCTAGACAATAGTCAGATTGGGAGTGTGGGTATTATGTCCTGAAGTACATGAAGACTCACAATCGATGGTACCCCTGTCTCCCATTTAACAATGGTAGAAAACTTCTTTCTTCCCATAATCTTATATGTTTCTACAGTTTGTATAGATCTAGCTAAAAGGTTTTAGCTTAATTAAATATGTTGTATTTCAGGCTGCTGTGCTTTCAAAGTGGGCATCCAAGAAGACTTACTCTAGGGTAATTCTTAATGAAATAAGATCTAAATGGGCTAACTATGTAATGACTTTCAATTAGTCGTTGGAGTAACTCCATGAACTTGAAATACATAATAAAGTATTTTTTCCATTGATTTGTGTGCTCCTTTGAATTTTATTATTTTCTTTGATATATATATATATATTAAGCAATGAATGAGTGGAAATTTGGAGTGTGGGAATAAATGAGTATGGATGAAGTAAATTTGGAGTTTGAACATGGAGTGAATATGTGGCTATTGAAGTATATAACTTTTATAAGATGAAGAATGAGAGGGTTACTTAGAGTGTGAAAGTAAATGTGAATGTGTATGGATTTACAAATGAAGTGAATGTGGATGTTATAGACAATGCATATGTTGTAGTTTCTTATATAAATTATTTTCAAGATAGATGTGGATGGGTAATGATGAGTGTGGATGTTTTGTAGTCATTATGGATGTATTAGACATTATATTTTATGATCAATTCAGGGTATCAAGAATGACCTTGATACTGTGCCCTTGATCATGCTTACCATCTGAGGTATTAATAGTGTCATCTACATAGGTTGTGTGTCAATCTCAGTTGGGAGTTTGGGACCTGAAAACCATTGTACAGTCCTAAGCATGTCTTAGTAATAATTTGGTTAAGGACTTTAGTCACTAGAGTGAATAGATAGCAGGATAGTGGGCATCCTTGTTTGATTTCCATTGTGGTTTTGAATAAATTTGCTGCTTTCCTCTTTTTTTGTTTGGTATTCATCTATAGAAAAGATGTAGAAAAGTAGCAAAATAGATCTTCATTATTTGGATGTAGTTATTTGAATGCAATATAAAGAATATTCTCGAATAAGTGAGTGTATTTATACATGCATAAATCTTCAATATATGAACTCATAAAACATTACTGGACCTTAAGTCAAAATTCAACTCTATCGATATTTGTTTCCCACCGTCAGGAAGTGTTGCAAGTAAAGAATGTAGGATATGAATTTTTATGATGTTTCATATACTGTAGGTTATGAATCTTTGGAGAATTTGGTACCATCTTGTTTGTAACTCTTGGTTTCTCCAATTGTTTGGATCTCCTAGCTATAGTAATGGTGTGTCAGTGATTCCTCCTTTCTGGTAGTAGCAAAAAAGAGCCCTTCTTCAAATGCAAGAGCCCTTCGAATGTGCTTTATTGGTAGGCCATAGACCATTATGTTTTTTTGGCTTATTTGAAGCCTGCTCTAAGTATGTGAATTTACATTTTTATTGGGTCCATAGGAATTTCTGTCACAATTGAATAATTATAATGTTGCCATTTCTATTGCCACTTCCGCATCTTTCATGTTCTTGAATTTCTCAAGTGAAACAAAGTTCAACTTATGCTTTAATATTAGCCTCATGATCTTCTCTGTCTACATTGCTGGTCTAGAGACTCCTCCTATCCTAGTTTGGATGGCAGGCACATTACATTTCTTGGTTTTTCAATGTGAAACCATTCGAGCATTCTTTATTATGTTGGTTTTCTTTCCTAATGTACTTTCCAATAACGTTTGATCTATGTATGAGTTTTTCCCCACTATATCACCGAACTCACCTAAATTAATTGTTCTATATGGCTACTCCAATTAGCTGAATTCAGTTGTCTTCTTTTACACCCAATTGCATTTCAATTGCCAGGTTAGTACCTCCATGGACTTGTAACTAGTAATGGGTGACATGCTTATTCATGTTTTTTTAAATGAATTACCAGAAAGAGAGAAGAAATGGATAGAAATATAATGGATGCGGGATGTTTGCCCTATTTTAAGTGAGTGTTCCTATTAGGACCCTTAATTAAGGGGGTTCTAATATAATGACATAAATGCACAGTTTGTGGTGCTATGTGGTTCTCTTTTCTTAGATTCAAACTGTGATTCATGCATGTGTCAAATGCAATCCTCGAAGTTTGTTAATTAGGACTGTCCTTTCCATTATGATTAGCTTCATTTTTCATTTTTGTTATTCTATACTTACTATCAATTTGGATCTTTCATTCATTTCTAATATTCTATATTCCTAGTATACTTTTTGATGTTGTTGAGCGATATTTCTAATGTTATTAGAATGTCATGTATTTTCTTTGATAAAAGCCATTATTGGACCTTAAGCATTACTCAACTATAAGAAATTAGTGGATGAATGTTAATGTTAACATGTTTTTAATGTTTATAAACATTATTTGAGTATCAGGTTTTCAATGTATATAGGTAGTAGCTCTTAGAAAGAAAATTAAAAACAATTTATAACTTTAGATGTCATTTATTTTTAAACAACTTCTAAAGTTGTATAGTTTAGAAGTCATTTAAAAATAAGAATCTTCTAAAATTAAAAACTTTAGAAGTCATTTAAAAATAAACAACTTCTAAAGGTCTTCTAAATTACTAAACTATATAAGTCATTTAAATATAAACCACTTCTAAAGTCTTTAATTTTAGAAGTCGTTTATTTAAAAGACTTTTCAAGTTAGGTCGATAGAAGTCACTTATTAAGCACCTTCTATTATCAATTTTAACCGACTTTAAAAGCCCCGTGTAGTAGTGAGGGAATTTGGCAAAGTGTATCATTCTTAGTAGTTGATATCATTTCATGAGACCATTATCACTCTTTCTAAATTAGCATTCTTTTGTATGAAATATGTGAGACTTTTGGACTTGATGAATAATATTCTACACACATATTAATGAGAGATTTACACCTTCTAAGTTAGTTCCTTTTGAGTGACAAGTATATCCTATGAGAATTGAAGTCAAAGCATACATTTGGATGATAATTTAGGTTATATTTGACTTGGAAACTAACAAATATATATTAGCTATAGCATGCACTTGCCTTCCAAAGTTTAACAAAATAATGGCATATTTTTAGCATAATGGTAGGATTTTGAACCTTTCTATTCATTTTTTTTAGTAGTCTAAAGTTAGGTATTTAATATTAGGTGAATAGAAGAAAATTTTCTTAGAGAAATTAAGAACTTTCTTAAAAAGTTTCAGAATTTTATGAGTATATTCACTGCAAACCCTCAAGAGGCATAACTCTTCAACTAAAGGTAACCTAGGGGTTTAATGGCTTGTTGTATATGCTAAATGCAAATGTGAGCACTTACGAAAATAGTAACCACTTTTGTTTCATGATTTTTTCCATGTTTTGCTCAGGATTAACAAAATGATGGTTGTGGGGTGTGATAAGTGTTCAATTTTATATAAATAGCACCCAATTAATAGTCCAATGAGTGCTTAAAGTGAGTACTCAAGCCACTTAAGCCAATGCTACATGGAATGAAACTATTGGAGGAGAATTTTACTCAATTATTCTAAGTTAAAAGTGGGTTTTTAAGAGGATAATTAGGAGATATTTGGGTGGAAAAAAAAAGGTAAGCATGCATGAGGACCAATAGGAAGAATTGCATCTATATTTTTTCCTTTTTCCACTTTTTTATCTTCTCTCTCTATCTCTCTCTGCACATCACCACAGTATCCTAGCATTTCCCCAAGGGGGGAGATGCACCTTCTTAAAAGGGTGGCACCTCCCACAGTCTAAAACTTCCACATTCCTAAAAGTCACACTTAGTTCAAACACCACCTTCTATTTCTCTAATGCTACATCATCCTTATCTCTTCCTCTCTCTCCAACTCTCTTCTCATTATATTTCCAAATCTAAAAGGGCTTCGATGATTTTTATAAGGGCTAGATGCCACCTAACCTCTTTCTCATTCATATTCCACCCCCATAGGGATCCCTTTAGAAAGTGCCTAACATGTATAAAACTCCTTGGGAATTCCATATAAACAAAAAGAAATTTGAAGGTAGGAGAGAACACACCCTCTTAAAAAGGTGGCACCTCCACCCTTCTCAACTTTTATAAGTGTGACACCTTGGGTTTTTCATGAAAAATTTTCGTGTTCACTTTCAAAAGGTGGCATGCCTCTAATTTTAAAATTCAGAAACAGCAAACGATTTTACTTTGAAATTCATTTTTCCAAAAACTCGAATGTCACTTTCATGCTGACACTATACATATATATATATATAGTTTTCTAGATGATAGAAATTCATTTCTTAAAATAGGACCAATCTAGTGGTTCACTTGTATTGCCCTTATAACATTACATTAAATGTCCAATATCACAATTGAAATGACTAACTACACAATACAAAAGCTTTAATAAAATGTATACCTAAGCATAGAAGTATGGTTTTTGGATTCCTCTTCTTATGTACATCTTCTCCTGTATATCTGTATCTGAGATATTGTAAACATAAAACATTTACAATATCTCAGCAAGCTATGATTGGTAGGGGAGTTTAAGAAGCATGTTGAATCTTAATATACATTAATTATTCCATAGTAATTAGAATATTTATTTTCATAGCAATTATATTAAATTGGATTTACTGTATGTTTCACATTTCAATAATCCATTTATAAACCAAATATCTACATGTTTCATAATCATTAACAATCCATTGATTTATCAAACATCTTTAATTATTATTTATTATCTAAATAAAGTAATCTAATTCCATGAACCATACTCTGCATAACAGTTCTACCCATTCATATACCCATATGAAAATTATATGAAACTACGTCCTCAATCATATACATATAGCATACACATATATGGAAATTGTTAAAAGACATACAAAATTATGAATATAATCAATAAGCATCCTAATCTACATTCCCAGACTATAGTGGGTTTTAGAATCATACCCCTCATCATGTTGGGATCATCCAGCCTCTATTGGAATATCAATATAATCCTCATGCCCCTCACTATACAGGGTCCATAATCCTCCAGCCACCACTGGGAAAACAATATAAGGCATCTCATAATGCTATCATATAAGCACCATAGTGCATCAAACATAAGGACTACTATGCATGCAGTCAGAATCCGTATAGCACTCCGGATAACTATTCAATAATCCACCTATACCATCCTCGGTGGAAATCATGATATCCATGTCCATTTTGGAGACCATGGCCGTCACAATGGCAGCCTTTCCCATAATTTCCCCACCCGACTTTTAGCAACACATAGTGCTTGGTATCCATAACATAATAAATTTTGGAAAGCGGTTGGCCAAACCCTCATAACTCTCCTAGCATAGCATCCTTAGGCATATGCCTATCTCAAACAAAATACTCAGGCCTCCATGCCCTGATGTAAAGTAATAATAATAACAGGCGATTTGCCTGTTCACATATTTCATAATGAGAATAACATCCTCACTTATTTGGTGATAATCCACCAAGAATTTATCCTATAAACCTAGACTCATACATCACACATACTGACATGGTACCCATGTACCATCATGTAATTTCACAATCATATAAGATACATAATGCATAAAATTTCTTTTCTTAATACATACACATACATAGATATTTATGTTTAAGTATGATCTAATATCCAAAAGTGGTCTCATTTTGATCCTCATCTATCTTTTAATGATTTTAAAGATAGTATTAAGGTCTAACTCCAAGGATAATTGCCCAAGTAGTTTAGGTAAAACCAAAAGTGTCTAAGTGTACCCCTACTGATCCAAAAATATACCAATCATGCATATCATTACTTTCAGCCTAGTTCCCTCAACAAAATTTGGTGCTAATTTCATTTGTAATTAACTTCATGTCATCCCCACATATCATACTCAAACTTGACTCTTTATAATCCCATTAATGGCATGTAGATAAGCCAGCCAAATATTAGGAGGAAAATATGCTAATTTATGCTTGATTGGGCAAAAATTTTTATCTTGTCTCTACCTACTTTCACTTACCATTATGAATGTTTCAATTTCTAGTTTAAATACACATTCAAGTTAGACATTGATCTTTAATAACCCACATAGAAAAGATAAAGTGAATTGTTCATCAGAGGAGAAACACAAGGTCATGTCCAGCAATAACTTCCCATGTGTTTTTACTTCAATAAGCAGTCCTACATGGATTGAAGTTTCCTCCCAACATTTTTATACTATCCTTAAGTGACAATCACTGAATTATACAATTTTTCAAAACTCCCAAATCTCCTAGGATTGCAAGGATACTATTTAATGTATATGGTTGGATTGACCACTTTCAAGTCTCCAATCGATGCTCTAAACACAAACATACTTACTAAAGTTCCTAATATTTGTGGGATTGATAAATTATCTATAGATCTATGATTTCAACTTAAGGATTGCTTTAGATCCTCATTAAAACCCTAGATTTACTAGCATATACTATTCCATACATGGATCAAAACAAAAATGAAGGTTCTAAGTATAGATTATACCTCCTATGTGTGCTTCTAGTCCTTATTCTTCATTAGATTGATCTTATTGATTGTCGTTTTTAACGATGGTCTCCAACTATTTGTCGTGTGTCATCAATCTCCACAAAATCCTTGTGAAAATGCCCCAAATCATGAAATCTCCAAGGGGTTTTTGTTCTTCAAAACATGCCATGGAAGATGACTGGCTCGATCAAGGATCCAAGCTATCATCATCTCTGGCGATAGACTGAAATTTCGGTCAGCTGCTACAACCTCCCCTTTTCACCTCCAATCAAAATGAAACAAAAGGGCTTTTGTAAAACCTAACCCTAAGGGTCAATTTGAGATAGGGTCAAGTTCTCAAAACCTTAACCCTCATGAGCATGCCAAGTCCATAACCACCCTTAGGAGTAGTCATCAAATCGACAATGAAGAAGGATAGGCTAAGGAAATTATGGAGGAAAAAGCGGCAGCTAAAAAATAAGAAAAAGAGAAAAGATTGAAAAACCCCATAGAACCTATAGTGGAGGGACCCTAGGTGCCTAAAGCCCCTTTTCCCCAATTACTAAATAAAGCTAGGAAGGGATCAAACTTCAATGTGTTAATGGAAGTATTTAAATGTGTACAAATCAATATATCATTACTCAATGCAGTTAAAGACATCCCTACCTATGCCAAATTCTTAAAAGAGCTCTGCATAATAAAGAAAAACCTTAATGTGCAAAAGAAAGCCTTCCTCACCAAGCAAGTGAGCTCTTTGATTCAACACAAGACTCCACCGAAGTTTAGAGAACAGGATATCCTATAATCACTTGTATAATTGGATTTCATGTTATAAATAGGGCGCTTCTTGACTTAGGGGCTAGCTTTAACTTATTGCCATACTCTATCTATGAGCAATTAAAATTCAATGAGTTAAAACCAACCACTACCATGCCACAATTAGCTAATAGATCTGTCAAGATCCCTCGTGGTTTGGTTGAAGATGTCATGATACAGGCGAATAAGTTTTATTACCCTGTTGATTTCATTGTACTAGACACCCAACCTGTATCTAATCCCAGTATTCAAATCCAAGTCATCCTTGGATGTCCATTCTTAGCAACATCCAATGCCATTACTAACTATAGGAATGGTGTAATGAAGCTGTCATTTGGCAACATGAAGGTTAAACTTAATGCTTTTAATGTCGATCAACAACATTTAAACCTTGATGATCCCTATGATGTCAACTTGATATAAAGTCTAATTAATGAGATTCATTCACCATTGACCATCTCTGACTCATTAGAGGCTTGTCTGATGCACTTTAATGGAGAATTTGAGATAGACAAGTAAAACCCTTGCACTTTAATGGAGAATTTGAGATAGACAAGTAAAACGCACCATCTAAATCTATCCCCATACCCTCAATAGAGCAACCACCATCTTTAGACCTAAAACCCTTGCCTAATAACTTGAAATATTCATACTTAGGCCCAGACGAAACCTTACCTGTAATAATAGCATCAAACCTAGATAGAGAACAGGAGGGCAAGCTTTTAGATGTTCTTACGGAATATAAAACTGCTCTAAGGTGGATGATAGCTAACATAAAAGAGATAAGTCAAGCCATATGCATACATAGGATACATCTAGAAGAAAATACAAAACCTTCTAGGGAAACCCAAAGGTGATTGAACCCCCACATGAAGGATGTGGTCAAAGATGAAGTCTTAAAGCACTTAGATGTTGGCGTCACATACCCTATCTCTAATAGCACTTGGGTCAGCCTCGTTTAGGTTGTACCTAAGAAATCTGGGGTCATAGTAGTAAAAAGTGAGGATAACAAGTTAGTCCCCACCTGCATGACGATTGGGTGGAGAGTTTGTATTGACTATCAAAAGTTGAACGAGGTCATGAGGAAAGATCATTTTCCTCTACCGTTCATTAACCAAATGCTAAAGAGGTTGGCCAAACATAGCTAGTACTGTTTTCTAGATGGATATTCTAGTTATAGCTAGATTCCTATAGCACTAGAGGGTTAGGAGAAGAACACCTTCACTTGGCCTTTTAGAACCTTTGGCTATAGACATATGCCTTTTGGGCTTTGTAACACTCCAGCTACATTTCAAAGGTGTATGTTGAGCATTTTCTCATACATGGTAGAAAGATTCCTTGAGCTGTATATGGATGACTTCTCAATATTAGGGTTATCATTTGATGAGTGCCTACACCACTTGAAGTTAGTTCTTGCAAGGTGTCACAAAAAGAATCTTGTCTTAAATTGGGAAAAGTGTCATTTTATGGTACAAAGTAGGATAGTATTAGGCCATATAATATCACCTAATGGGATAGAAGTTGATAAGGCAAAAGTGAATTTAATAACCAACCTTCCTCCACCATGGACAGTGAAAGAAATTCGCTCCTTTTTGAGACATGCTATATTTTACAGACAATTCATCAAAGATTTTACCAAAATTGCCAAGCCCTTATGTAATTTACTTACCACTTTTGACTTTGATGATGAATGTAAGAAAGAATTTGAGCAACTCAAGGCCGAGTTGACTTCTACACCTATTATCTAACCACTAGATTGGAACGCACCATTCAAGATAATGTGTGATGCCTCTAACTATGCCATTGGAGCTATTTTGGGACAGTGCATTGATAAACTTCTCCATGTGATATATTATCCTAATATAACACTAACTAATGCGCAAATCAACTATTCAACCACTGAGAAAGAGTTGTTAGCTATAGTGTTTGCTTTGGATAAGTTCATATCCTACCTATTAGGGTCTAAAGTTATAGTATATTCATATCACACAGCCTTAAAGTACCTCCTTTCTAAAAAGGATGCAAAACCTAAGTTGATTCATTGGATATTACTGCTACAGGAGTTTGACTTATAAATTAGGGACAAGAAAGGTTCAAAAAATGTAGTAGCAGATCATTTATCTAGATTAGTGGTCGAGCACACTAGCGATCAAGGGCATATAACTGAGTCATTCTTAGATGAAAAGTTATTGCATGTTTCCCAGTTACCTTAGTATGAGGATATTGCTAATTATCTTGTTACAAGCCAAATGCCTAATCATTGGACCAAACAAGATAAGAAGAGATTTTTAACCAAGGTTAGATATTTTACTTGGGATGATCCGTACTTACTCAAGTATTGTCTTGACCAAGCAATTAGGAGATGCATACTAGATAGTGAACATAATCAATTCATCTCCTTTTGTCATGATCATGTATGTGGGGCCCAATTTAGCTCTAAAAAGACCACTACATAAATTTTGCAGTGTGAATTTTATTGGCCTACCATATTTAAGGATGCACATGCTTATTGCAAAGCATGTGTAAGATGTCAAAGATTAGAAAGTTTAGCAAGGAAACATATGATGCCTTTAAATCCAATCCTTGTCATAGAACCTTTTGATGTTTGGGGCATAAATTTTATGGGACCTTTTCCTAATTCTTTTGGAAATCTGTACATCCTAGTGGGAGTGGACTATGTGTCCAAGTGGGTGGAGGCTATACCATGCAAAACCAATGACCACAAGGTTGTTGTAAAATTTTTAAAAGAAAATATTTTTGCATAGTTTGGTACTCCTAAAGCCATAATAAGTGATGGGGGAAAACACTTTTGTAATAAGGTGTTTGAGAATTTAATGAAAAAATATGACGTCAACCATAGGATAGCTACCCCATACCACCCTCAGACCAGTGGTCAAGTAGAGGTATCCAATAGGGAAATAAAGCGAATTCTAGAAAAGATAGTCAACCCAAATAGGAAAGACTGGTCTCTGAGACTTATTGACACTTTATGGGGTTATCATACACCATATAAATCCCCTATAGGAATGTCACCCTATCACCTGGTCTATGGAAAGGCCTACCACTTACCAGTAGAGTTAGATCACAAGGCATATTGGGCTATCAAAAAGCTCAATTTTGACTCAGATTCTGCTAGAACTTATAGAAAACTCAAACTCAATGAGTTGGAAGAATTGAGGAATGATGCATATGACTTTGCACAATTATACAAAGACCAAATGAAGGTTGTACATGATAGACATGTTTTAAGAAAATCCTTCACACCAGGTCAAAAGGTCTTACTATATAACTCTAGATTGCATCTATTCCTAGGAAAACATAGATCTAGATGGACCATACCTTATATAGTACACACAATCTATCTTCATGGGCCCATCAAGATTGAAAAGGATGGAGAAATCCAAAAGGTCAATGGTCAAAGGTTAAAACTTTTTGTAGAACTACCTGACCATGAAATTGGAGAGGCACTTTTAGAGACATCTTAGTAGGATGACCCACCTTAGATTACCACTCGAGGAGCCTTGTATCATACCATCATTGCTCTCATCATTATGTCTGGCTGAAGACGTAAAACTTAGCGCTCCCTGGGAGCAACCCAGATGTCTTTCAAATCGCCATCTTCTACATCCTTCCATTATCATATAGGATCCTATGTTTTCAAAACATTGAAGACAATGTTTCATTCAGGCTGGGGGGTGTAGATGCACACAGAGATTTTGAATTTTCTTGACTTTTCTTTTGAAAGAAAAGGTTTTTAAAGTTGAGTTCCCTTATTGTGATGAGAACTAGATGTTTAAAGTTAGTAATTCCATTATTTTCACCTCTTAATGAGAATGCATATGATTAGTTTTCCATATCATTCATGTGTTGCAGCATTTTATGAAAGTTAATTCTCAAAAACCATTTACACATAGCACATAGTCAAGACTAATGAAGAGGTATGACTTAGAGACCCAGAGGAAAACCAGTGGAGACCTATAACCTGGTGAGTTTATAAACTATCTTCTTTTAGAGAGTTATAAGTAATTTCATAATTTTTTTCAGCATACATAACTTAGTGTGATCCTATTATCCTTATTTTGGCTAGACATCAAGAATAAATAGGAGTAATAGCTTTAAATCCAAAAAAATTATTGAATATGATAGGCTTTAGGAAACCTAGGAAATGATATAGGTCATCCTTACTCAGCCTAGAGACATAAAGCCTACCTAGTATATTATACCACTAGTTAGCCCTTTAAGCCTATTATTAAGCCTTTTCTTTTCTAATCACACTCACCTTAACCCAAAACAAGCTAGTAAATTAAATAACCATTACCCATTGTCAAAATGAGCTAAAGAAAAGTTCAAAAATAGGACAAGAGGTCAAACAAGTGAGAAAAATGAATAGTCTTTCCTCCAAAAGAGCCAAAAAAAAAGAAAGAAAGGGAAAGACAAAAATATGAAAGAGATATTCACTTCAAGTACAAACCCAAAAGAAAAGTTGTCCTAAGAGATATTCATTGAAGACCTCTACTCAATTTTGAACCTGTGAAACCCTTACACCCTTCTTTTCTAAACCTGTCCTAAGCCTACATTTCATCCTAGTTAAAGATCTAATAATCTTAGGTGGAACATAGCCGTAAAGAGGTGATAAAAAGAAGGAATTAAGGTAAAAGATCCTTAATATTCTTGGTGATAACAGCCACTGTTAGAGATCACTTTCCTTTGTCTCATGAGCATTTAAAAGAATTATGTGAACCCTTAGCTTGTTGGATCCAGTCATATAATGAGTGAAATATGGTTAAACCCCTTATCTGAGAGTTTCATTTTTGAGTGTATAGCTATTAGGATTTGAGGTCAAGACATATTTTCAATAGAATTTAAGCATATCATATCTAGATAGAGGTTAAGATTTATGTGGCTATACACACATGCACTCAGAGAAATAACTCAAATAAAATGTCTTTAATGTGTGTATGGTGTGTAAAATTGTCAAATCTCATTCATTAAGTTGTGAAAAACTAGTAAATTGCTAATGAATGAGGATTCTCTGAGATAAAATAGAGGACTCAGCCTTATTGAATTTTGTGGGTAAATTTGCTACAAACCCTCACAAGGCCTAACTTGTCTACTAGGGGTAACCTAGGGGTTCAAGGGCTTGTTGCATGTGCTAAATGCAATTGTGAGTACCTATGAAAAGTGGCACCTTGTACTAGATTTTGTAAAATAGTTTTCTACATGTTTTGCTCGAGACTAGAAAAATGTTAGTTGGGGGGTGTGTTAAGTGTTTAAATTTGGCCAAAATACCCCTAATTTAGCATTCAATATGATCATCTAATTGATCAAATTTGTAATTTTTAGATTGATTTTTAATATAACTTTAATTGATCATAAAATCATTAATTTGTCAAAATCAATGGTCAAATAATCATTAGAGCTTATTAGATGATTAATGTATGGTTCAAATGATTCTAATTTGGCCTTTTATTTTGTAGATTAACCAAAAGAGGAATATGGCTAAGATCAATGATCAATGTTGTAGATCATCATTCAAGGATTAATGGTGCAGATAGAATGGATCCTTAAAAGAAACTTTGTGTTAAAGGAAGATATGGAAGAGATTTGGAAAGTGCCCCTAGTTGGAAGTCCCCATGGAGCAAACTAAGCTAGAAAGAAGGTGGAAAGCAATTTAGAAGGTGATCGTCTTTAAGGAAGGCAACGCTCACAACCCGTAGGGGGCAACTTCCTCTTCTCTCTCAACCACCTTCTCTCTTGCCTTCCTCTTAATCACCCCTATTTTCTTTTCATACCACTCTCTCTCACACACAACTCCCTCTCTCCTTCTCCTTCTTTCCTCATCTCCTCTTCCCAAATCTCTCCTTCACCTCTTGGCTGAACCGTAGGAAGAGGCAGACCCTTTCCCTTCCCTTCTTCTTCTCATCTTATCTCTCTCTCTCTCTCTCTCTCTCTCTCTCTCTCTCTCTCTCTCTCTCTCTCTCTCTCTCTCTCTCTCTCTCTCACTCTCTCTCTCTCTCTCAATGCTCCTCCCCTTCCCCCCACCTTCACTACACTTTCCCTCTCTCACATTCTCCTTCCTCAATCTCTTTTTCTTCTTTCATCACCCTTCTCTCCCCGATCTCCCCATCTCTATCTCTCTTTCTCAATTCTGGACAATTCTCAGACAACCCCGATGCCTCTAGCTTCTCCTTTCCACTCTGGTTCTTCCTCCTATCTCTAACATCGGATCACCCCTGCTTCAACTCTCCATACTAGCTTCTCCCCTCTAATCATCCAACCCCCAGCCACCGACCAGTCCTTCTTGTCGGCTATTTTAAAAGACAGCACCACACCAGAGTTCATCTACCTCACAGCACCTCTACCTTTCCACCAACGATCTGAGCCAACCACTGCCACAGTGTCATCGATCCAACATCACACCAGAAACCCCATCAACACCAGCACCTGATCTTCCCTTCTCAATTTCACTCCCGTCTATTCACTCCATCCTTTAATGCATAAACCCAACTCCTCCGACCAAGCTTCACCGGCATCTTCCCTGTCTCTGGCCACCTCATGAGAGAAAACCCAGATTGGGTTTTTCCTCTTTCCCTCTCTTCTCTCTCACCCCTCTGCTCCTCCTCTTCTCTTCTCATCCTCTAGCTTTCTTCTCTGTCGATTTCCTTTTAGCTTTTGTTTTACTGAATTTTCTCCAAAAATTCCAATTCTGCCCTTGCCATATCTGATTTAATTCCATTTCTGTCCTCTTTTTATTTCCATCAGTGTCCCGTTCTATTCTAATTTTACTTTATTTGTCTTTTTCTTATCCAAGAACTGTCTAATACAAATCAAATCAATTAAGGCTTAACCCAATTAACATGTTAGCCTTAACGACAAAGAATTGCATGTTTCTTATCTGCTTTTCAATTAACTTTCTAATTTCATTATTAGGACATCCTTGAACATAATTAATGTCTCTAATCTTTAATCTAAAATCAGTAACTTGATCTTGACCGTCCAAATCCCAAAATCAGAATTTAGCCCAGATCTTTAAGATTTTGAGGAATCTGACAAATCCAACTGATAGATCTTTAATCAAGGACATTTTGAAGACATTGATGAAGATTGATCAGCTTTCAAAATCCTAGATTTAAAGATATTGATAGTGATTAAGCTAGGGAAGTAGTTTTTTTTTTATATGTTATTTGGTTTATTTTCTTTCTTTTAGGAACTGGAAATTCTAAAAAATTTAGAAGTTGATTAGATCCAAACTCTAATTATAATTTCAGTAATTTTAAGTATTTTAATTTTAATTTTAGATAATTAAATTTTATTGAAATTCCTACTTTTTAAGTCAAGTCCTAATGGGGTCAACCTATACTTGCATTAGCTATACTACAATAGCCAGTGCACTTGCAAAAAACATCAACATTCTATGCTTTATATTTCATGCTTCCATGTCACCATGCTTTCCATTCTTACCTTCAAGTCATGCATCAATCCATGCAACGAATCATGTACACTCCACTTTACATTCATGCATATTAGTTGGTTTTTAATTATTTAGTTTATAGGTTTAGTTTAGGTCACACTTAGGTTTAGTTAATTATTGTTTAGGTTAATTTGCACATTAGATTACTTTTAAAAAGTTTCTAATTTCATGCATGTTTACTTTCTATGATAGTTTAAGTCTTAGAATAGGAATAAACCATTTCTTTTGGCTAAGAATAAATAATTTAAATAAGATCCATCCAACATACACTTCTGTGAGATTCCTCTTTAGATCGACCTCACTTGTATACATCTATTACAACTGGAGCATAAGGTCTATTGGGCAACTTTTGGCTAAGAATAAAAAGTTTAAATAAGATCCATTCAACATACAGTTTTGTGAGATTCCTCTTTAGATCGACCTCACTTGCATACATCTATTACAACTGGAGCATAAGGCCTATTGAGCAATTAAAATATTAAATTTTGACATGGATAAAGCAAGTTCATCACAAACCCCAACTCAATGATTTGGAGGAGATCCAATAAGAAGCTTATGAGAGTAATAGGATCTATAAGGAAAACATGAAATTTTTTCATGATCAAAATATTTTAAGAAAGTCCTTTACTCCATCCCAAAAAGCACTCCTTTACAACTGTAAGCTTCATTTCTTCCTAGGAAGCTTAGAACTTGATGGTCTGGTCCTTACATTCGTAAAGAGGCATTTTCATATGCCACCATTCAGAATGGAGATACTAGGACTGGCCACATTTCTAAAGTTAATGGACAACATTTAAAGTCATACTTAGAGCTAATCCACAACTGTAGAGGATCCTATCTACTATGATTGAGTAGGTTCTAGCCTTAGATGCTTCTAGCTAAAGACAATTAACTCAACACTCATAGGAGGCAACCTGGCATTTTCCAAAGTTTGTGTTGTCTACTTCCATTCATCGTCCATTTTTTCTCAATGTCTCATTTTAGCATTTAATTTATCTTTCAAGAACTGAGGACTATGTTTGCCTTAAGGTGTGGGTGTGGAATTCTAGGAAATTCTTGTGTTTTTAATATTGATCTTTTTCTATAGATGTTCTTCTGAAACAAAAAAGAGAGAAGTTCTGAAATTTTTTAGATTCCAGATCAATTCTTATATTGTGATGAGAATTGGATTTTCTAAAATTTAGTGCTTCCTTATTAGTTTAGCTTATTAATAGAACAATACATGATTAATTCCTTCTTTTACTAATTTTCTAAAGTGTTTCATGACAACTAATCTTAGAGGACCTCATTTGGAGGTATCTATTATAGTGTAGAGTTCAAAAGATTATTCACCTCATTGTTGGACTTGTCTATATCAAAATCATAACTAAAGTTTGTTACACATACCTCAAGTGGGTTTAGGATAGACAACAGTGGACTAGCATCTTGAAGTAGACCTTTAATTACATTGACTGCATAAGAATCATCTAGGTTTAGGTGCTAATGATCAATGTTAAACCATTAAGCTTGATTTTCATATTATTGAAAGATAACCGCATCGCACCATTTCTACAATTGATAATGGCATTCGAAGCTACAAAAATGGACATCCAAGAATGACTAGAATCTAATACAAGCTGCATATTTGATAAGAGTTTAATTTTTCATAAAAACCAACCAATTAGTTACACATATGTTACAAGTTATAGGGATAAATTAGGGTTTTAAGACCAAAATTCGAAACATGCATTTTTGACCCAATAAAGAATTTTATTTTTTATTTTTTAGATCTAGAAGCTAATATGAGGTAAGTATGTGATTAATCATGTTTTCTAGGATTTAGTGAAGGTCTTTTCACTTTTTGTAGGAAGTAAGTTAATGATCCAGCGGCCAAGATCGATTGGGATGAAATTGAAGATCAAGATCAAAAGATCAAGTCAAAGCCTCAAAATAATCACTTCAACATGAAACCAAAGTCCAGGGTCATCTTTTGGACTAGTAATGGATGCAATTAAAGGAGCTAAAGATGGCCCAAGTGGGCCCATGAAGTAAACCATACATTCCCACCACCTTTGCACGAAAACCACTTAAGCCACCTTGGCCATATAAGCCATAAAAGGTGGCAAGCTATGGAATTCAAGCCAACCCATACAAGCCACTCAAGCCAATGGATGGAACCAAGAAAGATTCCAAAGCAAGCCATGAAACCTAGCTAATGGAACCTTCAAAGAGAGCCATCCAAGCCATCAAGCTGAGCTAATGGAAGGCTAGGATTGGATAAAATTCAAAAGAATTATCCAAGAGGTTTCAATGGATATTGTGAAGATAATTAAGGGAACTCTTATTAGGATAAGTTGGCATATGAGCCAATAGGATGAGAGCCTTCCAGTGTTTATGTTTTTCCCATTTTTTCCCACTTATTTATCACTTTCCTTCTCACCACCATAGACCACCACGAATTTGACTTCCCATCCAAGAGTCCTACCATTCCATAAATTTTCCACCTTCCTAAACTCCTATCCTAACCTCCCAACCAATCCCAAAGAACTAGGAACCCAATTAACCAATCAAAATTTTCCATCTCACCTTTATTTTCTATGTTTTTCCTACACCTCACTTTCCTTCCACCTTCCTCTCAGCTTCTTTCCCAATTCCTCTCCCAACCAACCACAATTCTCCACCTCATTCTCTCCCTCCCTCTCTTATCTCATTACCACCATAATTGTCTTTTAGATTCATTTAAATTTCAACCTCGCTTTTCATTAGTTTCCATTGATCTTTGCTTATATGCTATTGAGATTTCCTTTGAATATTAAGCTTTGTTGGAGGAGAAATCTTTGTTAGTATTAGTTTTTGGATTCAAGTTAGAAGGAATAGTGGCATGTTTCAATCAAAAGTGGACAGCAATCTTCCACATAATCCATTGTATGCCATAAAGTTTTGATGATTAATGGAATTCTTTTTACTTGATTATTGACCAATGCTTCTTATTAATTGTTTGCTTTATGTTGATGGGATATTAAGGAAGTGAATATTTAATTCTGAAATTTTCAACAATCTAATTAAAGACCTCTAATACCATACATTGAATTCAAGGATGGAATGCATGATTAAGTGGGGCTTTAGGGCTGAAGTTCAAAAACCTTGCTGAATTGCTTCTTTACTTTTAGATCCATAGTTTAATATTCCATATTTATTGATTTGAAATGCACTTATCAAAACATGTTGGAACTATGCATGTAAGCCATGGCTGGAATGCATACCTTTGATTGATTTGGTGAGTGAATAGATTCCAAGTCGTGGCATTCATTCAAGTATGAAAAATTAATTAAGTTGATCTTGTTTAGTTTATTGTTAGTTGTTAAAGTTCATCCTCTTAATTTCTAGTGCATTCCTTAGACAATCGAATGATTAAGAAAGTATGTGTTAAAGCATGTTTTCCATAGACTAGTTGATTAATTTCATGCTTAGGAAAGTTAGTTCAAGAAAGTTGTTAAACCTTCACTAAAGGAATGTTTTCACTTCAAGATCATTTTTATTTTAGGAAAGTCATCAAATTGGAAATTCTTCAATTTAGGAAAGTTTAATTTTAGAAAGTGCATATTTTAGAAAAGTTATCAATTTAGCATGTTTCTTGCTTTTGCATAGTTTCCAATTTTTATGTTATAGTTTATATTCATAGTTTAGGTTAAAAATCACTTGAATTTGGTTAGGTTAGTTAGTTTAAAGCAGAGACCAGTAACTTCACATTAATTCAACTCATCGTGGAATTGACCTCACTAACATACTATATTGCAAATGACTCATGTGTTTGGGAGTTTTTTTAAAACAACAATAGTATCAAGGACAATAAAATCTATAAGGAAGTAAAACTGGTCCACCTATATTAGAACACCCTCAATCATAGCGCAAGAAATCTTTACTTATATATCTGCTGATTGCAAATTGGTATTGGCTAGCTTTATGTCACCAAGCCCAAGGTATTCATAGACATAGAATGGCAGCAGGTTTACACTATCCCCTAAATCTAGTAATTTCCTATCAATGACATGGTTTCCAATAACACAAGAGATGGTAGGGCAACCTAGATCAATAAACCTAGAAGGGTCTAGTGCTGGATTTAAGAGCTCATTCCTAGGTGAGGAAGGCTTTCATTTGCATATTGAGCTTGTGCTTTTTGTGCCTAAAGGGTCTAATTTTGTATTAAAATCATCCAATTAGTTACTCATGTGTTATAACTTATAAGTGTACATTGGGGTTTTTGACCAAAAAATTATAACACATACATTTTCGACCTAAAGAATAAAAAAATTAATAATTTGTAGGTTCAATTGATAATTCAAGGTAAGTATGTGAATAACCATATTTTCTTGAATTTAATTAGAGCTTTTCACCTTTTGTAAGAAGCAAAATGATGATCCAATGGTTGAGATCAATTGAGAGGTTAAAGATCAAGTCAAAGCCTAAAAGTCATTAATCCAACATGAGATTAAGGATCAAGATCACCTTAATACATGCAAAATATGGAATTGACGCAGTGAAAGGTGGCCAAAGTGGGCCCTTGCATAGGCCATGCAATGTCCACCACCTTTGCATGGGATTCACTCAAGCCACCTAGCCATATATAAGCCATAAAAAAGGTGACAAGCTAAGGAGATTAGCCATCTATGAAAGCCAAGGATTTTAGCCACCAAGCCTAGCCAAGAAAGGCCCTAAAGCCAGCCATGAAGTCAAGCTAATGGAGCTCTCAAAGCTAGCCATCAACCCACATGAGCCAATCTACCTGGAAGGCTAGGATTGGAGGAAAATCCAAAGAAATATCCATCAAATTCAAAGCAATATTTTGAAGATAATTGAGTGAAAAATAAATTGGTTAAGCTAACATGTGGATCTTTAGGAAGAACCCACCTCATTTTTATGGTTTATGCATGTTTTTCCCTACTTTTTTCTCTCTCTCCACATCATCACTAAGGGGGCACTACGAATTTCATTTTCCAACTAAGAGTCCTATCTTTCTAAAACTCTCTCACCTTCCTAACTCCATCATAGATCAGCCAATCACCTTTTCCACATTAACCCCTCTTTCTTACCCATTCATCATCTTCACCATTCAATTGTAATCCAATGGCTGCCACCTTTCTATATCACTCCCACCCTATAGGTATTCCACATGAAAGCCAAAGGGGTAGACTGCTATTTTCTTAGAAAAATAATACCTTCCACCATTGGTTGGACCAATCATAAGATGCCCCATCCCCACCTCCACCTCATCCCTTATTCACTTTCCTTTTCACCACCCAACTTACTTCTATGTTTTTTTCTTCCTTCAATACCTTTTCTCCATGTGAATTTCTTCAAGGAAAGGAGCTCCACGCCTAGTTCCTACAAGATAGGAGCTTGCTTCCCATTCCACTTTCCAAGCTAGCCTTTCCTTGCATGCCACCTAACTAACCACTTGATCTCTCTTTCCAAGCTCACTTTCCATCTCTTTCCCCACCAATCCAAGTCTTTCCTAACTATCAAGCTTTGAAGGAAATTTTCCTAAAAACTCTAGATATCTCTTAATCCCCAGCTTAGATCTAATCTCCACCTCTTTTCCACCTTAGGATCATAGGCCAACCAAATTAGAATGACAAGCATTTATAAAAAGGTTTAGACTTCAACATAGGAAAATAATCTTTGGTGGGAGTGTGGAGACCCCTAAAAAAGTGGTGCCACCATTCACTTTTGAACCAAACCACCATTCTCTCTTTGGGTGTTCTTTTCCTCTTTGTTGCAGCCTAGTTTCAATGTCTTTTCCATAGTGTATTTCTTCATCTCAATGACTTCCATTTGGAGCTTTACATCTTCCACATTGGCGTGTTTCTCTTGTACATTCCACATGAATTCTTCAAAGGTTGGTTCCCTTCCCATGTTTTATCTTTGTGCTTAGCTTTTATTTTCTTGAAGTTCTAGCTTATTTCCCTTAAAGCTTTACATGTCATGTTTTATTTTCTTCCTAAGTTAAGTTATTCAATTCTATCCATGCATTTTCATCACTACAATTTACACTTTCTAGCATCACATTTACTAGCTCTCATACATAGGAATCACAATAAAATCATTGAACCCACTTTAAGGTCATGCGCATGATTCTAGATAAATTTTCCTTAGATTGGATGCATGGTTATTCATTGATTAGCATGTGGTTTGATTTTTGCATGTTAGTAACCATTAGCTATTTATGTGTCATTTAGAAAGTTGTTAAATTTCATTTTTAGGAAATTTTCAATTTAGAAAGTTACATTTTTAGAAAGTGTGTTTTTAAGAAAGTTTCTAAGTGTGGTTTATTTTAGCATCTTTACATATCTTGCTTATGTTAAGGTCCTTAGTTAGGCCACAGTTTCTCATTATTTTGTAGTTTAAATAGTTTAAGTAAGGACCACTAATCACACAACCATTTGGTTCCTCATGGCATTGACCTTCATTGCGTGAAGTACTATACAGATATGTACACTTGCGAGTTTAACTTAAAAATAACAATAAGTTTTTGGCATCATTACTAGAGAATCACAACAGTTTGTGTAGTGAACCATACCTTAGATTATTTACTGTTAGTCTAGGTTTAGGGTGTATTAGTTTAGGATTTTTGTCATTTTTTTTGTATTTGTTTCTATTTTCCTCACTTTGATCATAATTGATTGATTTTTGTGTGATGAAAATCGGCAAAGGAGCAACGACAATCTGTGGACCATAGCTTCAACAACATAGATTACGTTTTCATTACTTTTCTAAATTAGGATTTGGGTGAAATTGTAGTGAGGCCCATTGTAATATTGATTTTATTTTATTTTTAAATGGCTTGCAATAATACAGTACAATTCCGAGATATGGTGGCCCACACTTGATCATCATCAAAACCCTTAAGGTGGGCAATCTTCACCAAATTTTAATTTTCTAGGATAAAGTGCATTTAGTGTGCATTTGTAATGCTAGTATAAATCATGTAGATTAGGGTTGCATTGATATATGTTGCATAATCCTTAGGATTACTGCATTAATTCAAGCACCTATTTAATAAAGGCTAACCTAAGCTTGATTGTAACCAAGGCACAAGTTGCATGGTTATAGTGTCATATCTGTTGATGTGCCTAACCCTTTGTCAAATAGCATATAAGCAAGCATTAGTTTGATTTCTTTTCTATGTTGCATGTTCACAGCTTTATGGTGGAATCAAACTTAATGCTAGTAAGGGCTCCATAGGAACTGTTATAAGATAAGGACAAGATTTCATCACCAACTCCTTAGTACACCTGAGAATCAATCAACATCCTTGTATGCTGCAATCCCCAGCTATTGAATGATAATTTAAAATCAAGTAAAAAGAGACTTAAGGTGTCGAGCTCATAGGACCCTTTTAGAAGGACGCGATGTATTGTCACCCCAGTGGCTTCTAAGCACTATGGTTATAGTGAATGTCTTAAAGTGCAAGTTACTTTCTCATGCCTTCCTTTGACATTGGTTGAGGCCTAAATAGCTCTTGACATGAGATTTTATTAACCACTTTAGAGTAAAACCCAACTGATAACCAATGCTCTAATCTAGATAAGAGGAGAAGCTACCTAGATCTAGGTCTAAGAAGCTGCAATCTATGAAGTAAGAAAAGGTAATCAAGACACTACTCTATTAGTGAATTCTATGATTTTATTGTGTATCACTTAGAGTTAGAGTTAGCATATAGATAGGATATATAGTTAGGAGTTAGAGTAGTTTATGCAAGGGTGTCGATCTCAGAACTTAGAGTTAGTACCTTCTGACCCAAAGATTGAATGTAACATTAGGCAAGGTGTAAGAAAACAAGTTCCTATACCCATGGCTACACCACCAGCATAAGTTGAGTGCAAATCTATTAGAGATTTTTATGCACCAATCCAGCTCAACACCCTATCTTGCATAGCTCTACCCCCAACAAACGCAAACCACTTTAAGTTAAATCCAAGAGTCATATAGTTACTCCCCACTTGTTATGGTCGAGAGCGAGAAGACCTTTACCTACATATCAAGGAATTCATTGATATTTGCACCACATTCAAGTTCCAAAAAATTTTAGACAATTCTATTAGGCTTAAGTTATTTCTATTGTCACTGAAAGAAAAAGCCAAGTCATGGCTCAATTCCTTGGAGGATGGTTCCATAAATACATGAGACCAATTGTCTAGGAAGTTTTTAAACAAATTCTTCCCTATGCACAAAACAAAGTGCCCTTCATTAGGAAATTATAAATTTTTAGCAAAGAGATTATGAATAGTATTATGAATGTTAGGAACAGTGGAATGAACTACTGTAGAAATGCCAACATCATAGATTCAAGAAATGGCAGAAGGTGCAATACTTCGATGAGGCATCGATGCCCCAAAATAGGCAAATGGTAGATGTAACGAGTGGAGGGACCCTCATGCTAAAAGATGAGAGGCCTGAGAGTTCTTTCAGACATTGGTAGATAATTTCCTGTAATGGGATTATTCAAATAGAAGAGAGAGAAGCAACTGGCCTTCAAAGAAAGGGGGTCTATATGAGAGCGCATACATATCTAACCTATAAGCTAGACTCTATATTAGAAAGCAGACAAACTTGAAACTATATTCCATTCCCTCATGGCTGCCACATCTATTAAACGTCCACAAGAGATTTGTGCTCTCTATTCCAGCCCATCCCACATAACTACAACTTGTCCATCAAATAAAGAACTTAACAAATATCTACTGGAACAAGCAAATGTGTTGAATGCATATCACCATCCTAGTAGCAACCCATATTCTAAGACCTATAATCCTGGATGGGCTGCGCATCCAAACTTATTTTGGTTGAAGAATGACTACCAAGGGGGACATCTGTGAAACCCCTTACCCAAAACTTTCCTAGAGCTACAATTCCCCTACATCCACCTAGCTTCTAACAACCTTAGTAACCAAAGCAACCATCTTTTGAGGAAAGTATATAGGCCCTTATTGAAAGATCTTTGAAGAAAAATGAAGACATGAATAAGGCCCTACACCAATTGCAAAATGATCATCTACATTTATCCATGTCAACTCTCGAGCCATGTCCAAGTTAGAGATGCAAGTAATCCAACTGTCTACTACACTACAAGATAGAAGAAAGGGTTAGTTTCTTGGTCAACCCATACCTAATCTTAAGATCCAATTTGACATAGGGTCGTGTTCTCAAAATCATAACTCTCATGAGCAGGCCAAGTCTATAACCAACCTTAGGAGTGGCAAACAAGTTAACAACAAAGTAGAGAAAATGAAGAAAACTAGAGAGAAAAATGAGGTAAGAAAAACATAGGAGAAAGAAAAGAGACAAAAATCTTCCGCAAAACCTATAGTGGAGGTACCCTATGTGCCCAAAGCCTCATTTCCTCAGTTACTCAACAAGGGTAGAAGGAGTACAAACTTCAATGAGCTAATGGATGTAGTTAAACATGTACAGATTAAAATTCTAGTGCTCAATGCAATAAAAGATATCCCTTCCCCCCACTCCCCCACCCCCGGCCCCCCAAGTTCCCAAAAGGGCTTAGCATCAGAAAGAGAAATCTTAATGTAAAGAAAAAGCTTTTCTCATTAAGCAAGTGAGCTCTTTGCTTCAAAACAAGATCCCGCTCAAGTTTAGAGACCCAATGTGCCCTACAATTTCTTACATTATTGGAAACCATGCCATAGATAGGTGGTGTGGCTTTAAAATTACTTGTAAGTACATTAGTCAATGTAGTATTTTCATGTAAGCAAGGTTGATCCCAAGAGGAATACCATAGATTTGTAATGGATTGGATTTTATTCAAATAAATTAACTTCGGCCAAAGAAGAAGAGTTATGTTTAAACTAGGAAATTAAACAACATAAAATGGATGTGTGGAATAAAAAACTAACCTAAAAGAAACTTACTATAAACTAAAACTAAACAAATAAAATTTGAAACTAACCTAACTAACATGCAAGCAACTAAATTAAACTAATGCTAAATTAGCATGAATCAAATTAAGAAACTCAATTTAAAGGAAACTAATAAAAATGACACTTTGCTAAACTAGAATTAGAAACTTGCTAAAACTAGAGCTTTCTAAAACTAATTTAGGAAAATTCGCAGATCTAAACTTACATGCAAATTATTAAATCCCTCCAAATTACACCAAAAACTAGATGTATAATACATGTTATATTGCTAGAAATTGCTTCTAATTCTTAAGCATGAAATTCTATCTAAACAACAACAACAACAATGTAATCTAATGCTCGGAAACCAAAGTATGATGACATACAAAGAAAACCTAGGAAGGAATTCAAGACAAAAGAAAGCTGAGTGGATAAACTAAGGCAAGGAAATTAACCTAAAACTAAGCTTAGAATAAGGTGAAAAACTTGAATTTCAAGGGAAACCATGTTTCTAAGCTAGGTCTTCTCTTGGATGTCACTACCAGAGATGAGTTAACTTGAATCTTAAGGGAATAAAAAATAAAATCAAGTGGAATTGGAGTAAAGAAGAAAGGGAAAGCTAGACAAAAAGGAAGGTGCAAAACTAGAAAGCAAAACAATGAAAATTAAAGCAATGAAAACTATACTAAAGTAAGCAAACTACTAAACTGAATTGGAGAGCAAGTAACCAAGATGATAACTAGAAATCCAAAAGAAGAAAAGAATCTAATAAATCCAAAAGTCTGGCAGCAAATATACCAAAGGAAGTTATGTTTCAAGGTGTCTCACGCACCACTACTTGTAAAAATTCATATTGACTATGGGGCTATATATAAATGAGTCATTTCCTAACATAGGAAGGGGTGACAAAAAAGAGAAAAGTGGCCTTAGGGTTAGGGTATTGAATGAGTAAGGTTAGATTAAAGATGAATTAGCAAGATAATGAAAGAAAGAGAGGTGGAAAGATGACATAAGAGTGACATGACGGCTAGTTTCAAATTTTGACCAAGGGGTGTCATTTTCATGGAAGGATAGTGGAGCTCATTCCTTTAAAAATTTTATGATATTTGGTTGATAGAAAGTCATGGAATTGGTAAGGAATGGGGTTTAAGAAAGTTGTGTAAAATCGATGGTTTTAAAGTTGTTTGGGTTGAAGTAGATCTAAGGTTTGCTATTTAGAAATCCCTTGATCACCAAATAGGAAACTGGGGGAAACTCTTTCAAAACGTAGTTCCTTCCTCCTTTGTCTTATAACCCTCAATCTTAATTTTTACATAAATCTCTCAAACCTTCTAATTAAACCTTGAAAATACAAATTTAGAAAGTAGGTCATTGCTTGAATTTTCCTCCAATTGTATGACCCCATGTGGAATTTGGATTAATTGGCTTTTGTCTCTCACTTTGAGGGCTCACTTGGCTTAGCTTCATGGCTGACACCCTTAACTTTAATGGCTGGAATGGCTTAGCTTGATTTCCTTAGCTTATTGCCTTCTCTCATGGCTTACATGTCTAAGGTGGCTTGAATGGCTAGCATGCAAAGGTAATGGAAATGCATGGCTTGCTTTATTGGCCCATTTTAGTTACCTTTTGGCTCTTCTAATTTCTTCATTTGATCCTTGATTACGCATTGGATGATGATAATTGGGCTTTTAGCTTGATCTTCAATTCTTATCCTAATTAATCTCCAATGTTGATCATCTCTCCAAGACCTACAAAAGAAGAAAAATTCTAATTACATCATAGAAAATTATGATCATTAACATGCTTACTCTGGATTAGTCTATGAACTTGCAAAATATCACATTTTTGAGTAATTAGGTAAAAAATACATGTGTTATAAAATCTCGGGCAAAGACTCTAATTTAACACTATAAGTTATAACACAGGCTACTAATTGGGTACTTTTTATACAAAATTGAACACTTATCACACTTCCAAACCAACATTTTGCTAGTCCCGTGTAAGACATTCAGAAGATCATGAAAGCAAAATGGTTGTTGTTTTCGTACATATTCATGATTGCATTTAGCATATGCAACCACCCTTTAAACCCCTAGGTTATCCCTAGTAGACGAGTTTAAGCCTCTTGAGGGTTTGTAGTGAATATACATACAAAATTGCATAAGTCTGGGTTTCTTAATTTTTCTCAAAGAATTCTCATCCATTAGTATTCTACTAACTTCAACAACTTAATAAAGATGAATAAGAAATTTCACAAATTATCCCCATACCAAAGTCATTTTATTCTAGTTTCATCCCATAGTGTATGCAGCTACATAAGTTAGGACTTCTACATAGATATGCTATTGTCCATTGGAAAGATGTCTTAACATTTAATTCTAACTGGTATACTCTGAGAAATAATGCTCTCAAAGAAAGGGGTAAAAAAAAATTCACTCACTATGTAACTAGTTCCAACAAGACTAATGGTTTACATACTATTATAAGCACTAATGAGACAAAGAATATGATCCCTTAGAATGGATGCCATTACCAGGACCAATAGAAATAATTTATCTTAATTCCTTTATATTTATACCCTCATAAAGGCCATGTTCCACATAAGATCGACAGGTCATTAGATAGGACAAATCGTAGGCCTGGGATAAGTTATGAAAAGAAGCGTATAATGATTTAGAGTATCAAATATGAGTAGAGGTCTTCAATGAATATTTGTTTGGACAACTTTTCTTTTGATTGTACTAGAAGTGAATTTTCCTTTCTAAGTCCTTTCCCTTTATTTTCAAAGCTTTTTCTTTTTCTAATACTTTTTCACTTGTTCTTATATTTTTGAGAAGGAATACTTTTCTTTGAATTTTTTTGAAAAAAGGATTTTTCTTTCTATGTAAACACTTTGATATTTTTCTCTTATTTGAATTTTGTCTTTTTTCAAATTTTTCTATCATCCCTACTCATTTTTTAAAGGTAATGGGTATCCTTATTGGGGTTTCTTTGAATTAGGGTGATATGGGTTTTGAGAAGAAAAGGCTCACCAAGAGGCTCAGATATCTAACTAGTGGTATAATATCTTGGTATGCTTTATATCTATAGGTTAAAACAAGAATGACCTATATCATTTTCTAGGTTTCTTACAGCCTATCTAAGCCAATAAATATTCTGGAAACAAAGTTAACACTACTAGTTGGTTCTTGGCATTTTGACAAAAATAAAGATACTAGGATCATTCAAAATTGATGTTCACTGAAGAAAATATAGAATTACTCATAACCCTAAAAAAGATGATATCTCTAATACTAACTTGGGTATATAGGTCTCCACTAATTTTTCTCAAGGTCTTTAAGTCATAACCATCTATTGATCTAGACTTATGCACTATGTGTTAGTGTATTTCAAGATTTAACTTTCATCAAATACTTCAAGACATGAATAAAATGTCGAATTAACCATATTCATTTCTATTAAGAAGTTAAAGTAGTGGAAATATCAAACTTCAAAAAATTCAATTCTCATCATAGTAAAGGAACTTTGACTTAAAAACACAGAAGAATTTGAATATCTTTTTTCAAATGTATGAAGAAAAACTCAGAAATCTCGTGCTTATCTACACCCTCCAACCTAAACTAAACATTGTCCTCAATGTTTTGAAATATAGGATACTTATAGGATAAATGGGTAATGCAGAACAATGAGACACTCTAGAAAACACCCTGTGTTGCCTCCTAGTGAGTGCTAAGTTTTATGTCTTCAACTAGACATATCCTATAAGTACTCTACTCTACCCTAATCCTGGAGTTAACAAGTGAACCAAATTTTCCCTAACTTTAAAAATGAAATGGGAAAAATTTTCACACCACTTCAGAATCTCACGGTAATCTATATATATTCTCCATACTGAAAATTTTGGTGGTAATAACATTAGGACGCAATAAACCATCACAATTTTGGATTTGGTGGGACCACATTGAAATTGATGATCTCCCATTTTTAAAATTTCACCATAGTTAATAAATACCCTCAACCTTAAAATATATGGCTGTGGTAACTTCATAGTATAAAAGACCACTATGAAGTTTGTTAGACCATACTAAAATGAATGGTCCCCTTTTTCAACAAATTGACAGTTAATGGGGCTCATATAATCATTATATGTTTTCCCTCCTTTTCTCTTACATTTTTCTAAAACTGGGTATAAGCTAACTCTACACTTCCCTAAAAGATTGTTCTTAATCTAATGGAGGCTTGTTGGGGCTTAAACCCTTAGTGTCTTCTAATGTGTACCCTAGAGTTGGTTGATGTTGGGCTAAACCATCAATTAACTACTCTTCTTCCTTTTCTTTATGCACAAGTAAGATTTCAAGTGGCCATGTCTACTATTTGGTGTTTGATCAAATAAAGTTTGTAGGTCCCAATTGGGTACTTCTTCTACACTACAAGGCCTAATTTGAATTTTAGGAATTCTAAGGGTGTCTACTCGGTCTTGTAATTAAGAATTGTCCACTAACAGCTTAATGTCTAAATATTCATTCTCTTCATCAAAAGATGTCTCTTCATCATAATAAAAAAAACTAACAGGACATGACTCAAGTGGATATGAGTTGGAAGTTTGAAAGGATAGTTGTGGACTTTATGGCTCAGAATGATCATATGCAATTTCTATTCCATTTATCGGTATCAATGATCAAGAATGGTGAATAATTATGTAGCTCAGAAGGATCATAAGAAAGTCCCATCATATGTTCTTCCATTTCCTTCATTTGTTTTATTTCCTTAGTCCTTTTTATAAATTTGGAAATGTTTCTATCAGTATTTTTCCTTGTTAGTTTCATTTTCTCTTCCTATTCCTCCCTCTCACATTTCATTTCCTCAATTCCCTTTTTCCTGATAGCCATGGTTTGATCCATTCTCTCACAAATTTGCTACATATTCTTTTCTAATGGTGGTTCTTGTTGTTGTTTTAAATAAATGGTTTGCAATATATTACACAAGTGAGGTCGATCCCACAAGGAGTTGAACTAATGTGATGTTAATGGATCCTACTTTAAACTATCTAACCTAGCCAAAATTCAAGTGATTTTTTACCTAAACTAAGAGTGGAAATTAAGATATGAACTTGGAAACTAAGAAAAAACAAGAAACATGCTAAATAGAAAACTTTCCTAAAACTTGCACTTTCTAAAATTAAAACATTCCTAAGATGAAAACTTCTAATTTTATGACTTTCATAATTAAAAATTTTCCTTAAATGAAATTTCTCAATTTTCCTAAACTAGCTTTCCTAAACATGAAATTAACCACTAATCTAAGAGAAACATGCTTTAACAAACTCTTTCTAAGTCATGCAAAAGTAAGCAACCAAATCAACTATTTTAACAAGTTTGATAGATTTGATTACTTTCCAACTAACTAAGATGAAAAACAATGGAATCTAACTACAACCAAACTAGAGAAATAAATGAAATAATTACTAACAAAAAGAGAAGTCATCTTGAATGAGAAAGAATTACTAACAATAAAAGAAAGACAAAGAAAAACAAAGCAAGCTAACATGAAAAGAAGTAAGGTCCAGCAAAGAAAATGAGGAAGCCAACCAACCTTTAAAGATGAATCAAAACCCCAAAAATCCTAGGTTGAACACTTGAGGAAGAAGCATAAACTTTGGAAGGAAGAGCATTACCCAAAGGCTTCACAAAACAAAAGGCAAAAGGAGAAAATTAGGCTTGAAGGAAGTGGTCATCTCCTTCCTATGGAGGAGATGTCTTTTCCTAAGTGAAAAAAAAGAGCATTTTGCTAAAGTTTTGGGTTGGTTTTATAAGACTCGTCGTATTTTTCCTAGGGTACCCTAATACTAAAGTATGGTGAGGATTAAAGAGCATCAAATTGAATGGCTATGATGGGGGGAAAGGGTAGACATCAAATAGGAAAGTGGGAAGGGGGTGATGCCACTTGATGGCTTAGATGGCTAGCTTTGAAAGCTCCATTGACTAAGCTTCATCACTAGCTTAGGAAGCTTTCTTGGCTTCAACCCTTGGTTTGAGTGGCTTGTGTGGTTTGGCTTGAATTCCTTAGCTTGCCACCTCCTTTCATGGCTTTTATGGCCAAGGTGGCTTAAGTGACTTCCATGCAAAGGTGGTGGGAATGCATGGCTTACTTCAAGGGACCACTTTGGCTGTCTTTAGCTCCTTTAATCAAATTCATTACTATTCCACAACTTGATGTTGGCCTTTAGTTTATGTTGAAGTGATGATTTGAGGCTTTGACTTGATCTTTTGATCTTGATCTTTAATTTCAACTCGATTGATCTTGATCATTGGATCACCATCTTGCTTTCTCCAAAGGGTGAAAAATTATAATTAAATCCTAGAAAAACATGATTAATCACAAATTTACCTTGAACTAGTTTTTGGACCTACAAATAATAAACTTTTGAATTATTAGGTCAAAAATGCATGTGTTACAAATTTTGGTCTAAAAACTCTAATTATGCCAATAAGTTGTAACACATGAGTACTAATTGGGTGGTTTTTATGAAAAATTAAACAGTTATAACACCCCCCAACTAGAATTTTACTAGTTCTAAGAAAAACATGCAAAATATCATTTTATAAAAAAATATATACAAAGTGCCACTTTCGTAGGTACCCATGATTGCATTTAGCATATGCAACAAGCCTTAAACCTCTAAGTTGCCCCGAGTGGACAAGTTAGGCCTCATGAGGATTTACAATGAATATACCCCACAAAATTACCTAAGGTTGAGTCCTCTCTTTTATCTCAAAGAATCCTCATTCATTAGCACTCTACTAGTTTTTCACAAATTAACAGAGAAGATTGACTATTTTACAAATCATACACATACTAATGACATTTCATTCTAGTTATTTCTAGGAGTGCATTGTGTGTGCAGCTATTTAAGTCATGACTTCTAACTAAATTGAAATTTCCAACTAACTTCATTGAATCATATTCAAAATGTCATCAACATAACACTCCATACGCGTAATCCAAATTTGGAATTTAAATGCTACTACAATAATGTTCACTTAACTTTAATCATTCTCAATTACAAGACAAACTCTTCTTCAATTGTTCCTGCATTTACTCATGAAAATGTATGCTTGAAATCAAAGGAAAATCCTATGCAAAACTAATGCAACAACCTATGGAAATTAAGCAACCAAAGCTAGAAAATCAAGATGGCTAAAAGAGAATAAAGATGCAATGAAAGATAAAGAACAAAACTTGATACATTGTCACTCCAAGGGAAAACCATACTTGAATCTTAGTTTAAAATCAAGGAAAGATAAAGAAAAACAAGGCAAACTACTATGAACAGAAGAAAATTCTAGAAAAAAGAATGAGAAAGTTAAATGACCTTCAAAGATGAATCAAAAACCCAAAAATCCTAGGTTGAACACTTGAGGAAGAAGAATAAACTTGGAAGGAAGTGGCCACACACAAAGACTTCACAAAACAATAATAAAAAGGAAAAAAGTAGGCTTGAAGGAAGTGGGTGTCTCCTTCCTATGAAGGAGACGTCTTTTCCTAAGTGAAAATGAAAAAAAGAGTTTTCCTTAAGTTTTGGGCTGGTTTGTAAGAATTGTCCCATTTTTCCGAGGTTACCCTAATACTAATGTTTGGTGGGGATTAAAGAGTGTCAAATTGAATGGATATGATGAGGGAAAATGGTAGACATCAAATAGGAAATTGGAGGAAGGGGTTGGCGGGCATAAGGAGTGGAGTAGGTGGGAGATGCCACCTTTTTATGAAGGGGCATCTCCCCCCTTCTCAAAGTTATTGATTGCTTGTTGTTTTAGGAAAGTGAGTGGGGATTGGTTACAAAAGAGGTGAAGTGTGTTAGGTGGAGAAATTTTGTTGGTTGGGAAATTTCCTAAGAGGTGGAATGAGATAGAGCTTTGGAAATTTGTAGTACATCTTAAGGGTGAGGTGGAAATTAAGGAAAAAGTGAGAAAACATTAAAAGTTGATTGCTCTTATTCCATTGGTCCATATTCCATCTTATTTTAATAGATTTTCCCTTAATTATCTTCAAAATATCTTATGGATAACTCTCTTGAATCTCCTCCAATCCTAGCCTTCCATTTGGATTAGCTTGATGGCTTAGATGGCTAACTTTGAAGGCTCCATTGGTTGAGCTTTATGGCTGGCTTAGGAAGCTTCCTTAGATTGTTTTCTTGGCTTGAGTGCCTTGTATGGTTTGGCTTGAATTCCTTAGCTTTCCACCTTCCTTTATGGCTTATATGGCTAATGTGGCTTAAGTGGCTTCCATGCAAAGGTGGTGGGAATGCATGGCTTACTTCATGGGCCCACTTTGGCCATCTTTAGCTCCTTTAAAACATCCATTACTAGTCCACAAGATGATGGTGGCCTTTGGTTTATGTTCAAGTGATGATTTTGAGGCTTTGACATGATCTTTTCATCTTGATCTTCAATCTCATCCCGATTGATATCGGTTGTTGGATCACCATCTCGCTTCCTACAAAAAGTTAAAAATCCTAATTAAATCCTAACAAAATATGATTAATCACATACTTAACTTGGACTAGCTTTTAGACCTATAAAATAACAAACTTTTGTGTTATTAGATAAAAAATGCATGTGTTACAAATTTTGGTCTAAGAACTCTAATTTACCCTTATAAGTTGCAACACATGGGTACTAATTGGGTGGTTTTTATACAGAATTAAACACTTATTAGTTCTTCATGCTATAGACTTAATGACTAGTAGAGTTGGTATTACTGTGGCATTGGACCCATGATGGTTCTTCCTGATATTGGCAATCCTAAGGCCATGGTCAGTTACATTGCCTAGGCCATCCACTATAGGTATAGCAATTGTCATACTGAGGCTATGGATATAGCCCATATGACTTAATAACTTACTTAGAAGCAATTAACCTATTCATTAGACTTTCCATACTATCCAATCGACTACCAATTGCATTGGACTAATCAAGACTATACCTTGTCTTTGTCTCATACATTCCAGGTAAATGGATTAGGAGTGAAATAGTATGAAAGTGGTGGTTTTTCATCCCTTGTTTGGCAGGCCATTACACTCAACTTCACATACAACAAAATAAATTGTTGTATACAACAATGAGTAAAAAAAAAATTCCTTTTTTAATGAAAAATCCTAACTAAATGTGACTCCCAACTCTAAATGATGCATAATCAATCCCTATTAGTCCACTGATGAGATGAATTATGGATCTTTGATCATATGTGAGATTGTAGCCTTTAAACCTAAAGCTAGTGCCTCCTTCAATCTAGAATTGACCATTGCTTACTAGTCAGGTCATGCCCAGTGTGGTTAATAAAATTCTCATGGAAGGAGGTATTTAGACCTCAACAACTGCCAACAAAAGGCATGGAAAAATCACTAGGATTTTGGATACCCACTATAACCACAAAGTTTAAGAGCCATTGAAGTGACAATAGATTGCCTCTTTCAAAATAGGTCCCATGGGCTCAAAACCCTAGGTCACTTGCTACTTGATTTTAAATTAAAATTCAAGGGTTGGGATCATGAACATAAAATGAATTAATTTGATTACCTATGTGGGTCAAGAATCTGGTTATGAAATTTAGTCCTTAACTTATGAGGGTTCTTGTGAGGCCCTTACTAACATTATGTTCCATCCACCACAAAGGAATAAACATGCAATGCAAGTACAATAAAGCAAACTAATGCAACAACCCTAATTAAAGATACAACATATGAGATGAATAACCCTAACCAATATGAGTTACACTACCAACCAAATGCAACTACACCACGGAAAATAAAATCAAGGTGAGGGATACTTATAGTGGGGTTTTTGAGGAAGATCAAGAGTAGATCTCCATACTCATCACATGCCTTGTATTAATACAAACTATTTAAAATTGAAATAAAGAAATTGCAAGTTATAGTGGAGCCTCAGTAGAAGTTTACTCAAAAGAAAAACCTAATTTAAGAAATCAATCAAATTTGATGAAGCTTTGGCTCATAGGATTGCTACCTCTCCTTTTGCTAAATTCTACTCTCACAAAACCAAGAAATATATGTCTATTTTTGAAGAATTAGTAAGATATGAAAATGCAATGCAAAAAACCTAATCTAATGCAACCTAAGACTACAACTAAAGATAAACCATCCAAATAAAATCCAACCACAAATCCGTTGAAATTCCCCGACAATGGCGCCAAAAGAAACTTGGTGTAGCTTTAAAATTACTTGCAAGTGCATGAATCAATGCAGTATTTTCATACAAGTAAGGTCAATCCCACAAGGAATCTCACAAAATTGTAATGGATTGGATCTTATTCATATTAACTAACTTCAGCCAAAGAAGAAAAGTTGTGATTAAACTAGGAAATTAAACAACATGAAATGGAAGCATGCATGGAATTATAAACTAAACTTTAAAAAAACGTACTAAAACCTTAAACTAAACAAATAAAATTAGAAACAAACCTCACTAACATGCAAGAAACTAAAGGAAACTAATGATAAATTATCATGAATCAAATTAAGAAACTTAAATTAAAGAAAACAACTAAAAATGACACTTTCTAAAAATAGAACTTTCTAAAACCAATTTAGGAAAATTCCTAATACTAAAATAACATGCCAAAATAAGTAACTAATGATATCTAACTAACTTTAACAAGAAATTAGAAATATGTATGTGAATGGAAACTACCATTAAAAAGACATTAAATTTAACACATTCTAAATCCTAAAACTTCCAAAATTTTAAAAAGGAAACTTTCTAAACCTACATTAAGATGCAAAAAATGAATTAACTACTACTAAAACTAGATTAAGCAACAAACGAAGCAAGAACCAAAAAGGAAATTGACCTAGTACCATTTGCATTATCCATGGATTGTAGGCATGTTTCTATTATGCAAAGGTGACCCAAATTGATGAATCTAAAGTGAACTATCATATATAAACTAATTAATGGATCTAATAAACAACATGAAAATTTAAATGGGTTCCTAAGGATTCATGCACATAGTGTGCTTATATGGCTAGAAACAAAGCACAAAGTTAAGGGGAGAAAATTTTCAGATTTCAACTACTTAAGAACATTCAACAAATCTAGCATTAAAAATCTATTGAAAACACAACTTTTATAAAATAAAACAACCCAAATCTCAAGTACATTGATAAAATAAATATTTCATAATAAAAATTCTCACAAAAACTTATTAAATCACCTCCAAATTACACCAAAAACTAGACACATAGTACGTGTTCTATTACTGGAAATTGCATCTAATTATTAAGCATGAAATCGTACCAAAACTACAACAACAATGTAACATAATGCTCACAAACTAAACTATGATGACATGAAAATAAAAACAAGAAAGGAATTCAAGAGAAAAGAAAGCTAAGTTGGTGAACTAAGGTAAGGAAATTAACTTAAAACTAAGCTAAGAATAAGGTGAAAGACTTGAATTTCAAAAGGGAAAATCAAGGCTCCAAGCTTGCTCTTCTCTTAGCTGTCAATACTAGAGATGAATTAACTTGAATCTTAAGGGAATAAAAAATAAAAACAAGTGGAATTGTGGTAAATAAGAAAAGAAAAGCTAGATAGAAAGGAAGGTGCAAAATGAGAAAGCAAAACAATGGAACTAAAGCACTAAAAACTAAACCGAAGCAAGCGAACTACTAACCTGAATTGGAAAGAAAATAGCCAATACATAATTAGAAATCAAAATGAAGAAAATCCTCTAAGAAATTCCGAAGTCCAGAAGCATATAACACCAAAGGAAGCTATGTTTCAAGATGTCTCACCTACCTCTACTTGAAAAATTCGTAAAGACTATGGGGCTATAAAAAGATGAGTAGTTTTCTAACTTAGGAAGGGCTGAAAATAGTGGAAAGTGGCCCTTGGGTTAAGGTATTGAATAAGGAAGGTTAGGTTAAATTTGAATTAGCAAGATGATGTAAGAAAGAGAGGTGGAAAGATGACATAAGAGAGACATGATCACTGGTTTCTAATTATGAACAAGGGTGGGGAATCTTTTTCATGGAAGGATAGTGGAGCTCTTTCCTTTCAAATTTTATGATGTGTGATTGATGGAAAGTCATGGAAGTGGAAAGGAATGGGGTTTAGGAAATATATGTAAAAATCTAGGGTTTTAAAGTTGTTTGGGTTGAAGCAGATCTATGCTTTTCTATTTAGGAAACCCTTGATCACCAAATACGAAAGTGTGGTGTGTTTTTTTAATAATGATGTGCCTCCTCCTTTGATTTGTAACCTTGGGAAAAAGAGTGGAAAAAGACTAGGAGATGGAGTTGGAAAGTAGAGTTTTCTCTCATGATGGGTCCATCAATGCATAATCATCTTACTTTATACATAATTCTCTCAAACCTTCTAATTAAACCTTGAAAATCCAAACTTAGAAAGTAGGTCATTGCATGAATTCTCCTCCCATCGTATGACTCCATGTGGATTTGGATTAATTGGGTTATGTGGCTCTCTTTGAGGGCTCATTTAGCTAGGCTTCATGGATCACACTTTGGTCTTTAATGGCTAGAATCGTTTGGCTTGAATTCCTTAGCTTGTCACCTTCTCTCATGGCTAAGGTGACTCGAATGGCTCCCATGCAAAGCTAGTGGAAATGCATGGCTTGCTTTATGTGCCCATTTTAACAACCTTTAGCTCTTCCAATTACTTTGTTTGATATTTGATTAAGCTTTGGGTGATGATAAATGGGCTTTCAGCTTGATCTCTTAATCTTAATCTTCAATTCTTATCCTGATTAATCATGACTATTGGATCATCTCCCCAAGACCTCCAAAAACAAAAATCCTAAATAAATCTTAGAAAGTTATGATCATTAATATACTTGCTCCATATTAGCCTCTTAACCTACAAAATATCTCATCTTTGGATAATTAGGTCAGAAATGCATGTGTTATAAAATTTTAGCCAAAGACCCTAGTTTAACACTATAAGTTGTAATACATAGGCTATTAATTGGGTACTTTTTACACAAAATTGAACACTTATCAATAGGGCACTACTTTACTTAGGGGAGAGTGTTAACTTGTTTCCATATTTGTTCATGAGCAACTAAGGGTCGGTGAGCTGAAACCAATTGCTACGATGTTGCAATTGGCAGATAAATTAGTGAAGATACCCTATGATTTGGTTTAAGATATTTTGATGTAAGTTGACCAGTTTTACTACCTGGTCAATTTCATTGTACTGGATACCCAACTTATATCAAATCCCAATAGTCAGATTCCAGTTATACTTGTAGTCCACTGCTTGCGACGTCCAACGCCATTATTAACTGTAGGAATGGTGTAATGAAATTGTTGTTTGGTAACCTAAAAGTTAAACTTAATGTCTTTAATATCGACCAATAGCATTTAGACCTTCATGATTTTTGTGAAGTGAATTTGATTGAGAGTCTAATTCATGACCTTTATCCACCATCTTCCATCTCTGACCCATTAGAGGTCCGTCTCATGCATTTTAATGGAGATTTTGATTTATACAAGTCCATTGAGGAGGTGAACAACCTTTTAGATATTGCTCCAATCATGGATACCTCCAAGTGGGGCCCTTATGTGGAGTCACTCCCTCCTTCAAAGTTTGTCACCATACCCTCTATAGAGCAACCTCCTGGCCTTAAACCCCTTGCTTGATAATGTCAAGTATTCTTATCTAGGACTAGATGAATCCTTACCTGTAATAATAACATCTGATTTAGACAAGGAATAGGATGGAAAATTTCTTGATGTTCTTAAGGAACATAAGACTACTCTGGAGTGGACCATAGCAGACATCAAGGGGATTAGTCCTACTGTGTGTATGCATAGGATCCACCTAGATGAAAATGTTAAATCCTCTAGGAAAACCACAAAGATGAATCAATCTCCACATGAAGGACGTGGTTAGAGACAAAGTCCTTAAGCTTTTAGATGTTGGCATCATATATTCCATCTCTGACATCACTTAGGTCAACCCCGATGATGTTGTACCAATGAAATCTATAGTCACAGTAATCAAGAACAAGGAGAATGAGTTGGTACCCACCTACATGACCACCTAGTGGAGTCTACATTGATTACAAAAAATTGAATGCGGTCACCAAGGAAGACCACTTTCCTCTTCCTTTTATTAACCAAATGCTTGAGAGGTTGGCCGGACATAGTTATTACTATTTTCTAGATGGTTATTTTAATTATTACCAGATTCTTATAGCATCCGAGGATCAAGAGAAGGCCACCTTCACTTGCCCTTTTGGGAGCTTTGATTACCTACGTATGCCTCTTAGGCTTCACAATGCTCTAGCCACTTTCCAAAGGTGTATGTTGAGCGTATTTTCCAATATGGTAAAAAGGTTTCTCAAGGTGTTCATGGATGACTACTTGGTATTTTGGTCTTCCTTTGACGAGTGCTTGGACCATTTGAAGTTAGTTCTTGCAAGGTGTCAAGGAAAAACTTCATATTGAATTAGCAAAAGGCCCATTTGATGTTACAAAGTAGTATAGTTCTAGGACACACTATATCATATAATGGGATAGAGGTAGATAAGGCCAAGGTGGATTTAATAGCCAACCCTTGCTCCAATAAGGACAGTGAAGGAAATCCACTCCTTTCTAGGTCATGCTAGATTCTACAAATTATTCATCAAGGACTTTAGCAAGATTGCCAAGCCCCTTTGTAATCTATTGACAAAGGAGGATACTTTTGACATTGATGAGGACAGCAGGAAAGCATTTGAGCTGCTAAAGGACAAGTTGACCTCTGTGCCTCTTATTCGACCATTTGACTGAAGTAGACCATTTGATGTAATGTGTGATGTGTTGGACTATGCGATTGGAGCTGTTTTGGAAAGTGCATTGATAAACTTTCCTATGTGATATACTATGCTAGAAAAATACTAAATGATGCATAACTTAACTATTTGATCACACACAAAAAAAGAGTTGTTGGCTATCATGTTTGCCTTCAAATAAGTTTAGATCTTACTTGATAGGGTTTAAAATCATAGTATACTCAGATCATGCAGCTATAAAGTACCTCCTTTCTAAAAACAAAGCAAAAAACCTAGATTGATCCATTGGATACTCTGCTACAAGAATTTGACTTGGAAATTCAAGACAAGAAAGGTTCCAAAAATGTTTTAGTAGAGCACTTATATAAATTAGTGTTGGAGCATACTAATGATAATGTGCCTATAACTAAATGCTTTCTGGATGAATAGTTACTAAACATTTCCTAGTTACATTAGTATGGAGATAAAGTGAACTAGCTTGTTACAGGACAAATGCCCAATCATTGGACCAAACAAGATAGGAAGAGGTTTATGACTGAGGCTGAATACTTTACCTAGGATGACTATACTTGTTCAAGTACTATCCCAATCAAATGATAATGAGATGCATATCAGATAGTGAGCACAATAAGGTCATTTCCTTCTGTCATGATCATGTATGTGGGGGGTCCTTTGGCTCTAGAAAGACAACTACAAAAATTTTGCAGTGTGGTTTTTATTGGGCCACCATTTTTAAAGATTTACATGCTTACTGCATAGCATATGCAAGGTGCCAAAGGTTAGGAAGTCTAGGGATGAGACAGATGATGCCCTTAAAACCAATCCTTGTTGTAGAGCCTTTCGATGTTTGGGGCATAGATTTTATGGGACCCTTTTCAAACTCTTTTGGGAATTTGTACATCTTAGTGGGAGTGGATTATGTGTCCAAATGTGTGGAGGATGTACCTTGTAAAACCAATGACCACAGGGTAGTGGTAAAATTTTTAAAGGAAAATATTTTTGTAAGGTTTAGTACTTTGTGTTCCATACTCAGTGATATAGGAAAACACTTGTAATAAAATGTTTATAGATTTAATAAAAAAAGTATGGTATCAACATAGCTACCCCATACCAAGTAGAGGTGTCCAATAGGGAAATTAAGCATATTCTATAGAAGACAGTTAACCCAAGTAGGAAAGATTGGTAGGTGAGACTCACAGATGCTTTCTGGGCTCATTACACTGCCTATAAAAACCACCCCTATAAGCATGTCACCATACCACATGGTCTATGGAAAGGCCTACCACTTACTAGTAGAGCTCGAACATAAGGCATATTGGGCTATTGAAAAGCTTAATTTTGAGTTAGATGTGGTGGGACGCACTGAAATGCAATAACCCCAATTTTTGTAAATTGATTAAGAAAATCAATTTAGTTTGTATTTTCAAGATTTTTGGGCTAAAATATTAAGTTATTGGAAATTATCTTTTTATAGAGATTAAAAATTATCTAAAACTTACAAATTATGAATGTACTCAAAAAACTGATCGAAATGACACTAAGTATGTTCAATTCCCAGTTAAAATGAAAAACCCTAATTTTCTCCATTTTTATGAATAAAAGGGTAAAATGGTAATTTTATCCATAACCAAGATCCAAGACTTTAATATTTAGAATGAACTCGGAAATATGATTCCAACGCCATTAAGTACGCTCAATTCTAAGTTTGTGAGAATAAAACAAATTTGTCTCCAAAAAAGGGCAAAATGGTCCTTTCACACCTCTATGGGGCCCACAAATAAATCCAACGGCAAGTAAACATGTAATGAGTGGTCAAACCACTGGTAGCTGATAGTGGAGAAGGAGGTGGTAGTGGAGGATCCAATGTTAATTTAATATTCAAAAGATTTAAAACATAATTATTACAAGTAATTATGAAAAATTCAAAAACATCTATAAATACACCACCAAAAATCCTCCAAAAATATTCATAAAATTTACCAAAAAATTATCTTGCTTCCTGCAAAACTAGATCTAGATTCATTCCCAAATTTCCAAAACTCCCAAAAATCTCTCTTCTTTCACTTTCTCTATCCTCTCTCTAAATTGGAACAAGAGACCTAAATTCAATTAGGCACTCTGTTCCAAAATAAATCTCATAGATCTCACTAGTCACATTATCCTAGACTACCTTATCAACAAAGCCCCAAAACAAATTTCAATATCCAACAGTTCAATCAACAGCAAATAACAAAACAAGCAGTTATAGGGCGATCTTATCATCAAGTGGATATTTCTTTTAAATTGGGTTGCAAAAGCTATGTTTTTCTCCAATCAGGTAGGTGAAAACTCTTTTGATACTTATTTCATGTTAATTTATATAATTTTTATTTTTTTGAAATAAGTTTTAGGTTAAAAATAATAAAAATCAAGTAAGGACAAGAACCCTTCATTTCTATATGATGGAAGGCTCAGTTAGAAAATCTGAGCCATCCAATCAATCCAGAAGGGTCCAAAACCCCTAGGTAAAATTTTCAAAAAAAATTATTAAGTTTTGATCCCTTGATTGAAGAGGAATTGATTGGATGGTCCAAAACAGACTGTTCGATCTCTTTATAAGATCTGGCTCCCGGGACGCAACTGTGGGACACTGCACGAAAATGCGCCCTGTGAGAGCATCTCTGCGTGCACGCTGCTCTTGTGATGTTGTCCCAAAGGAATGGCGGCACAACAGTGCCGGTCTTAGGGAGTGCGTTACCGAGAGAACCCTAGTGACAGGAGCGCAGCAACCACTCCGCCTGACTAATCAGGGTCATCAGTTCTGCTGGGCCTAAATCAAATCTAGACCCTCAAAACAACTGTGAACTTCTTTTCTTAATTGTAGAGCTATCTGATGTCCAAATCAAGATCAGAAAGTAAGCTATGGAAAGCTTATAATATCATATTTTATTATGTATGTATGATGCAGACAAATCTAGATGGAGAATCCAAACCCTTGATCAAATATGATTCAAGAGAACCAAGATCATCCTCCTTAGGGATGATCAAACAACTGAACTTAGATCAAAGAAGAACTAGATGATAGAAGATCTAAGCCCTTGATCTATATCAACAAGTATAAATTGTTGATCAAAGGATCTATGAAAGATCAAGATTAAAGAAAAGAATGCATAAAGACTTAGAATAGAAAGTACTTAGATCTAAAAGATTAGAAGACCATTATAACCATCAGATCTATTGATCAATAGGATAGACACTATCTAAGGAAGGTAGATCATGATAGGACAAAAGATCTAGATCCTTTATATCAAAGGACCAGATTAAACAAAGAATATAGATAGGATCAAAATTATAAGATTATTCAAATTGTATAAATATTGACAATATGTATGGATTTACATATTACATACGTTAGTCATGATCATAGAAGATCTGAAGAGATGGATCACTACTTGAAGGTAGGAGGATTTTATGAATGCATCTACATGAGATATACATGTTGAATACATGATCTTATGTCTAAAAATGTTGACAAGTGTAATGTAAATACTTGTATTAAATTCCTTGAAAACCCTTATGATCCAACCAAAACATATATGAAATGGTTAAGTTAGAATTGAGGAAAAAACTCTAAGTGAATAGGGAACTAGAAGATATTCCAGCCCTAAGGAAATAGACAGATTGTCTAATATGTATGAGAATTACTTTACATACAAGCATGGAGGCTTATGGTTTTATTTTAAATAGGTGTAGGCCTGGGGATGCTATGCTAGGAGAGTTAGTTGGGTTTGGCCACCCGCTCTCCAAAACTTGTTATGATATGGATACTAAGCCTAAATGAGGCTAAAAGTTGGGTGGGGCAATTATGGGAAGGCCGCCATTATGATAACCATGGTCACCCCCATACGGACATGGATATTGTTATTTCCACCAATGATGGTATAGGTGGATTATTGGGCAGTTGTCTGGGCGCGCTGGTACATATTTTAATTGCTTGCATAATAGTCCTTTGAGTATTTTTGCATTATGATGCATGGCATAGTGAAATGCCTTATGATATGACATGATGAAATGCCAGGTAATCGTGGATTATCGATAATACCCAAATAAGGGAGTATGTCCAGCAGAGTCTAGATGATCTATCAACTCAGTGTAAACTGGGTATGATTATGTTTTTAGATATTAACAATTTTTCATGGTTTTGACCGTATATATATATATACACACACACAAAGTATATAGTATGTCTGTGTAAGGATGTACATATATGACCAAGTAAAGAGATTGATCCATGAGTATGAATAATGGGATTATGAAGTATTAGGATTATACTGTCAAATTATTATGCTTCTTGAATCCCTTACCAAGCATAGCGTACTGAGATATTGTAAATGTTTCAATGTTTACAGTATCTCAGATACAGAGAAGGAGAATTAAGAGCTCAAGACAAAAGAAGACTTAGAAGAATAATCATCAGGGTATACCCCTTAAAGACATATATTTTTATTTGAGAGCATTGTATTGTATTGAGAGTTTTTATTGTATGGTGACCTTTGAAATTTAGATTATGTAATTTGGACAAGTATTGTAATGATACTTAGGCTGTACTGTGAACCACTGGATGGATTCTAGAATTTAATAAAAGTATATTCCTTTAATGGAATTTTATCTTGTATAAAAATTATACTTATATTATGTATGAAGTGATGACTTGGGTTTTTCAAAACAAGTTCTAAGGAAAAGAATTTTTGCTGCTTTGTTTTGTGAAAAAATTTTACTACTAGGGACCATGCCTTAGAAAAAAGTATTACAAAATGTGTTACAAAAACCCAAGTCGTCACAATTGAACACTCCAACTCAATGAGTTGGATGAGTTGAGAAAGGATGCATATGACTCCACATGTTTGTACAAAGGCTAAATGAATGTTACCCATGATCGCCAATATTAAGGAAATCCTTCACACCTAGACATAAGGTCTCGTTGTATAATTCAATATTGCATCTTTTCACAAGGAAACTCAAATCTCAATGGACTGAGCCATACATAGTATGCACAGTGTATCCTCATGGGGCAGTCGAGATTGATAAGGATGGTGAAATCCTAAAGGTTAATGGATAGTAGTAACCTTTCTTAGAATTGATTAACTCAAAGATAGAAGAGACTATTAGAAGCACCACATTATCATGACCCACCTTAGAATACTCCAGGGAACCTTGTAGATTAGCATCCTTGCACTCATCATTACATCTATCTGAAGATGTAAACCTTAGCACCCCTGAGAGGCAACCAAGATGTTTTTCAAAAGAAAAGAGAGTTTTTGAGGTAGAGTTCCTCTACGGTGATGAGATGGGATTTTCAAAAACTAAGTAATTATACTATTTTAACTTCTTAATGGAAGTGCATATGACTAGTTTTGCAAGCTATTCATGTGTTGAAGAATTTTATGAAGGTTAATTCTCAAAAAATATTTACACACAACACATAATCCAAACTAATAGAGAGGTATGCCTTTAAGACCCAGAGGAAAATTAGTGGAGACCTATAACCAATGGGGTTTTAGAGAATATCTTCTTTCAGAGAGTTATAAGTAATTCAACATTTTCTTCACATACATAGTTTAATGTAATCCTATTGTCCTTGTTTTAGTTAACTGTCAAGAATAAATAGGAGAGATAGCTTTCTTTTGAAAAAAATTATTGAATCTGATAGACTTTAAGAAACCTAGGGAATCATATAGGGCATCTTTGTGTAATTGAGTGACATAAACCTACCTATTATAGTATAACACTAGTTAGCCCCTTGAGCCTATTATTGAGCCTTTTCTTTCTTAATCTCATATACCTTAACCCGAAAAGATCCATGAAAATAAATACCAATCACCTGTTTTAAAAAATGAGTAGAGTTGGTAGAAAAAGGACAAAAACTGAAAGAAGTGAAAAATACCAAAAAGTCATACAATGAAAAAAGACTTTCTTTCAAGAGAATTCAAAAGAAAACTGAAATAAGGAAATGTCAGAAAGGTGAGAATACAAAAGAGATTGACTTTAATCAAAGTAAAGTTGCCTAACAATTAAAAGAAGACATCAACTCAAATTTTGGAACCATGAATCCTTATACCCTTCTTTCTTGAACCTATCCCAAGCCTACATTTCGTCCTATTTAAAGAACGATGGATCTTAAGTAGAACATAAACTTGAAGAGAATATAAAAACAAGGAATTAAGGTAAACTGCCCTACTATTCGTAGTGACAACATCCACTCTTACGGATCATATCTGAACCATTTGCCTTGTTGGATCTAGTCACATAATGAGAGAAATATGTATAATCCCTTTCTTTAAGAGCTTGATTTTTATAGTAAACCTACAAAAATTAAGTTCAAAACATATTTTCAATGGAATATAAGCATATCCAATTAGAAGTCTAGACTTATGTGGTAGTAAACATACATGCACTCTAAGAATTAAATATAATAAAATGACTTTAGTATGTGGATAATTTGTAGAATTTTCATTCATTTCTATTAGGTTGTTAAAACTACTAGAGTACTAATGGATGAGGATTCTCTGAGATAAAGTAATGGGCTCAACTCTAAGAAATTTTGCGGGTATATTCACTACAGACTCTCACAAGGCCTAACTAGTCCACTAAGGGGTAATCAAGGGGTTTAAGGGCTTGTTGCAAGTGCTAAATGCAATTGTGAGTTCCTACAATAAAGGCACCATTCATTTTTCATGACTTTTTCATGTTTTGCTCATGACTAGCAAAATACTAATTGAGGGGTTTTATAAGTGTCTTATTTTGTATTGAAATCACCTAATTAGTTGCTTATGTAGTATAACTTGTAAGGGTAAATTAGGGTTTTTAATAAAAAAAAAATATAACACATGCATTTTTGTCCTAAAAAATTAAAATTTTGATAATTTGCAAGTTCAGAGGATAATTTGGGATAAGCATGAGAATAATCATATTTTCTAGGATTTAATTAGATTTTTTCACTTTTTGTAGAAAGAGAGATGATGATCCGATGGACAAGATTGATCTAGATGAAAATCAAAGATCAAGATTGAAAGATTGAGTCAAAGCCTAAAAATCATCAACTCAATATGAGATCAAGATCACCTTAAAGAACACAAATGATGGAATTGGAGGAGTCACAAGCCATGCAAAGTCCACCACTTCTACATGGGATTCACTCAAGCCACCAAGCCATATACACTCCATGAAGAAGGTGACAAGCTAAGGAGTTTAGCCTGTCATCAAAGCCAAGAATTTGAGCCACCAAGGCAAGCATAGAAAGCCCCTAAAGCTAGTCATGAAGTCAATCCAATGGAGCTCTCAAAGCTAACCATCAAGCAACACGAGAAAATCTATGTGGAAGGCTAGAATTGGAGGAAAATCCAAAGAAATATCCAATTTGTCAAGGTAGCATGTGGACCTATGGGAAGAACCCACTTCATTTTTGTGGTTTTTTCATCTTTATCCCACCTTTTTTTCTCTCTCCCCAGCTCACTACTAAGGGGCACTACGAATTTCAATTCCCACCCAAGAGTCTTGGTTTCCAAAACTCTCACCTTCCCAACTCCATCCTAGATCAGCCAATCACTTGTTTCCACACTAACCCCTATTTCTTACCCATCTCATCATCTTCACCATTCAATTTTAATCCAATGGATGTCATCTTTCCATATCACTCTCACCTTGTACATATTCCATGTAAAAACCAAAGGAGAGGGGGGAACTCCTATTTTCTAAGAAAAATGGTTCCTTCCACCATTGGTTGGACCAATCCTAAGATGCCACATCCCCACTTCCACCTCATCCCTTATTCACCACCCAACTTATTTCTTATTTTTTTTCCCTTCCTTACCTTTCCTCCACATGAATTTCTTCAAGGAAAGGAACTCCACGCCTAGTTCCTACAAGATAGGAGCTCGCTTCCCATTCCACTCTCTAAGCTAACCTTTCCTTGCATGCCACCTAACCACTTGATCTCTCTTTCCAAGCTCGCCTTCTATCTCTTTCCCCATAGCTCTAATTCTTTCCTAACCATTTAGCTTTCCACACCATTTTTCTAACCACTCTAGATATCTCATAGTCCCCACCTTAAATCTAATCTCCACTTCCTTTCCACCTAAGGATCATAGGCCAACCAACTTAGAATGACAATCACTTATAAAAAACCCCAGGGCTTCAATGTCAGAAAATAATCTTTGTTGGGAGTGTGGACATGCCTAAAAAAGTGTTGCCTCCATTCCCTTTTAAAGCAAACCACGACTTTCTCATTGGATGTTCTTTTCCTCTTTGTTGTAGCCTAGTTCCAACATCTTTTGCATTGTGGATTTCTTCATCTCTATGGCTTCCATTTGGATCTTCCACATTGGGGTGTTTCTCTTGTATGTTCCACATGAATTCATCAAAGATTGGTTCCTTTCCCATGTCTTACCTTTGTGCTTAGCTTTAATTCCTTTAAGTTCTAGTTTATTTCCCTTAAAGCTTTACTTGTCCCAATGGAATTTCCCCTTGATTACTCATGCTGGTTGGAGTAGTAGAGATTAGCAAGAGATTATTTTGGATTTATGTGTTGTAAATCAGGGTGCACACTCATAAATAATGGTGCAAACCATCATTGTAAACTTTCTTTTAAATCAATACAATCTGATGATTAGAGCTTCTCTTAATTGATGAATGTTAGTAAAGTTTGCTTGTCTACATGTTGATTTCATGGTTTGTTATTTAATAGAAGATTGTTGCTTTAAAATCCCAACCCAATCTACCCCAAAACCCATTGAATCCATGTGCACCACACTAGGTGATATGCGCATGGTTTTGAAGGCTTTTTGGGCTCATGATGGGATAGCATTTGTAAGTCTCTTTGCCCAGTCATAGTATCATTCAAGTCATTTAATTAGTTTGTCTCAACTAAGCATAAATTCAACCAAATCACCTTGATACCATGTGCCCAATTCATGGGCTAGGCGCATGATTTTGAGTAGTTTAATTGAGATTAAGATAGTGGATGATTTTGGGAGTGGTTAGAGGAATGTTTAATTTTAATTAGTTGATTTCAATCATCTGAGGACATTTCATTACAATCAAAGGGTTGAGGTTATAGTCGATTGTTTGCATGAGTTGAGTATCTTTACTCGTTTCTTGGAACTAGATTATATGTTACATGTCATGTGTTATTTTCTTCCTAAGTCATTCAATTCTATCCATGCATTCTCATCACTCCCTTTACACTTCCTAGCATCACATTTACAAGCTTTCGTACATTGGAATCATGCTAGAATCATGAACCCCACTCTAGGGTCATGCACATAGTTCTAGATGTATTTTCCTTAGATTGGATGCATGGCTATTCATTAATTAGCATGTGGTTTTATTTTGCATATTAGTGGCCATTAGCTTTTTATTGTCATTTAGAAAGTTGCTAAATTTCATTTTTAGGAAGTTTTCAATTTAGAAAAGTTTCATTTTTTAGAAAGTGTGTTTTAAGGAAAGTTTCTAAGTTTGTTTTATTTTAACATCTTTACATATCTTGCATTTATGTTAAGTTCCTTCCTTAGTTTAGGAAAAAAATTATCATTATCTTAGCTAGGTTAAATAGTTTAAGTAAGGACCACTAATCACACAACAGTTCAATTCCTCATGGGATTGACCTCCATCACATGAATTACTATATTGATTTGTTCGTTTGCAAGTTCAACTTAAAAATCTCAATAATCTGCAAAGCACTTTGGGAAATTTGGCATAATGTCTTTGATAACATTGAGTAATGGAATATTTATTTGAACATGTTTAAACACATCCATTATCTCATTGAAATTAGTTCCTTTCTTTGCCTTGTTTAGTAATTGTGGTGGGGCTTTAGGAACATGACATGCCTCCACTATAAGCTCAAATGGAGTAAGAGATTTCTATCTTTTCTCTTTCTCTTGTGTTTTAGCTAGTTCATTTTCCTCTATAGTTTTCCTTTGTCTACTTTACTTTATTATCAACTTGACTGCCACTCCTAAGGATAGTTATGGACTCTTCCTCACGTGGTCTACTTGAACTTGACCTATTTCAATCCAACTCTTAGGGTGAAATTGGCTAACTAGGAAACTGTCCCTTTCCTCTATCGTTCAATGTAACAAACAATTCACTCATTTGCATTTCTAATTTGGGAATAGCTTGAGAATTTACAATTGATCTATATTTACTCTCATTCTGAATATTGTGTAAGGCCTTATTAGTCTCCTCTTATTCCTTAAGGTGAAACTCTATCTTGTCCTCAACTAATGGTTTCTTTGGCTGTTGAGGAAGCTGAAAACCAGGTTGTTACGTGACGTGGGAACTGGAGGTTTAAGAAAGTTTTGTGCATGGGGGTTCATAAATAGACCTCCCTGCTAATTGTTCTTTGGCCATGACAAGTTAGGATGCTAGACCATCCTGGATTATAGGTCTCGGAGTATGGATTATTGCTAGGATTGTGATATGCATTCAAAGCATTCACTTGCTCCAAAAGATGTTCAATCTACACACTATTAGATGGATAATTTGTGGTTAAATGTGCTCAGCTAGAACAAATAGCACAAACCTCTTATGGAGGTTTCATGGAGGTACTTCTAGCCATGAAGGCATCAACTTAGGCATCAATTTTTTGGAACCCATTTTCTACCTTTTCCACTCATCCCGCCAAGGAGTCAAATTTATAAGACATATCTGTGGTCACTCCTATTTCATACAGGCCTCCTTTCTTTTAAGTCTCTATATTTCTCTCTCTCATATTAGAATAATCCCATTGTTGGGAATTTTTAGCTAAAGTTTGCAAAAAATCCCAAGCCCTTGTCTCATTTTTCAACATAAGGGCCCCTCCACTAGTTGCATCACCCATTTGTCTATTTTGAGATGTAAATATATCATAGAAGTACTAAACTTGCTATCATTTTTCAAATCCATGGTGAGGGCAGTTTTGCAACAATTCTTTCCACCTTTCCTAGCATTTATAATATTGTTCATCATCTCTTAGCTAGAAATTCATAATCTTCCTATGAAGGGCGTTGGTCTTATGGATGGGAAAGAATTTGTTTAGAAACATTTGAGACAATTGCTCCCATGTAGCAATGGAACCGACCTCCAAAGAATCCAAGCATAGAGTGTGTGGATCATCGATCTGATCCATGATCAATGGATCAATTCACTAATCCATGATCAATGGACTAGATCTACAATAGCTTGGTTGTTTAAATTTTGATTAGACAACATATTTGATGATCTGCTACCCATGACAATAATCTGACAAATGTGAACTATTAGATCATTGTCAGCAGCAGAGATCAGGGTTAGAAATGTTATTTTATGTTAATTAGATAGAATATAAATGATGACAATTGTTGGATCATGGTCAGACACATAGAAAGAGACCATGTAATACTTTTTACATGATAAATGAAAATTTCAACCGTCAGATTGTTAAATCAACTAAGATCTAACTTATGATGGTAAAAGGGCAACCCTTTGATCACCAATCAAACCATGCAAATGGTTGATTCATGGTTAAAGATTGTTGATAGCAACATGTAACTATGTGGCTCAGTAAGACTAGATGATTAATAGATAAAATGGAATGTTGATTTGGAGATCACTAGCTTAAATCTAAGTTAATAATGCTTGAGAAATGTCTAATTAACTATTCATGGTTGGGAAGGTAGATTGATAGCCTAAACGGGTGAGACTATGACACCTAAAATGTATTTAAGATAAAATTATAGAAATTTAACAGTTCAATGATCTAGGATGAGCTGGACCATTAGATCATAATCAAATTTGAATATCTACTTGTATATGAATTTGAAAAATAGAATTTTTATGTGCTTTATATATTAACATACAATGGATTATCCCATTATTGTATTAGGACACGAACTAAGGGAAAAGCTTGAAAATTTTGTAAAAATCACCATAAGAGGCAAGTAGTTTTAACATCTATTTGCAATTTGGATTTTTAGCATGTCATCAGTTTTATTAAAATATGCAATTTTAAATAGTTAAACCATTTTAATCATTTGTTTATTATTGATAAGTGACTAATTTTACATAAAAATCACCCAATGAATTACCCATGCGTTACAACTTATAGGGATAAATTAGGGGTTTTAGACCAAAATCCATAACAAGTGTATTTTTCACCTAATGAAGCAAAAGTTTGATATTGTGTAGGTCCAAAGGCTAATCCAAGGTAAGTATATAATTAATCATTTTTTGGGATCTAATTAGAATTTTTTACTTTTTGTAGGAAGTGAGATGGTGATCAGACAGTCAAGATCGATGGGGATGAAATTGAAGATCAAGATCAAAAGATCGAGTCAAAGCTTAAAATTCATCAATTTAAAGGTCAAGATCATCTTTTGGATCAGCAATTGATGCAATTAATGGGGCTAAAGGTGGCCAAAATGGGCCCATGAAGTAAGCCATGCATTTTTATCATCTTTGAATGGAAGCCACTTAAGCCACCTTAGCCAAATTCAAGCCATGGACAAGGTGATAAGCTAAGGAGCCAAGCCAACCACCAATCCAAGCCAATGAAGCTTCTAAAGTCAAACGTGAAGCCTAGCTAATGGAGCCTTCAAAGTTTTCCACCTAAGCCACCAAGCTAAGTTAAATGGAAGGCTAGGATTGAAACCAATTCAAGAGGATTATCAATGAGATATTTTGAAGATAATCAAGGGAAATCTTATTATGATAAGATGGCATGTAAACCAATAGGGTGAGAGCATTTTATTTTTGGTGTTTTCCCCACCTTTTTCTCACTTTTCACCTTACCCCTAATTAGCAATATGAATTTGACTTTCCATTCAAGACCCCTACCATTCCAAGACTCCTCCACCTTCCCAAACTCTCATCCCACTTACTCCTACCTACTCCCACCAAATCCACCTCCAAAGATGGCAACCACCTATCCATTATTTCCTCTTTAGAAACCCTAACTTCTCACTCATCTTAGCCATCCAAAATTGTATATTTTCATCCCCTTCACACCTTATGATTAAGATACCCTAGGAAAAATAAGAGGAAAACTATAAAAGGCCAGCAAAAGCACAAGTTAAGGGGCTCTTTTCCTCTTAGGAAAAAGACGCCTACTACGCCTGGAGGAGGATTCCATTGTTTTGCTTGGATTTTCTCTCCTTCTGGGTGGATGCTACTCTTTTCCAAGGTGTATGGGCATCTCTTCAAGTGTTCTACACCTCGTTATGGTCTTTTAATTCTTCTTTGAAAGGTTGGTTGGTTCCCTTTTATTTTTTCTTTTCTATGCTTGAACTTTACTTCCGCTGTTATTAGTTAATGCTTTTTCAATTCCATTGTTCTTTTTTACTTATTGATTAAGATCCAAGGTTGATTTTTCCTTAAAGTGAAAGCCAAGGAAATTCACCTTGAATCTAATCCTTGTCCTTTCTTTTCATTGCTTTTAGATCTCCTTAGGTTTCATTGAAATTCTTTCTTGTTTTCCTTAAGTTCTTAAAGTATACCTTTAGTTTCTAGTGGAATTTTCCCTTGATTTCAAGCATGCTTATTCATGATTGATTATTGGAAACATTGAAGAAGGATTAGCTTGTAGTTGTTGGTGCATTAAGATCAAGTAGACTTCAATGTAATAGGATTTTATTTTCAAGTTTGGATCACATGTATTGGAGCTTTATGTTAATAGATGTTAATGTAATTCAATGAAGTTTATTGGAGTTTTGTATTCATGTTAGTGTCCAATAGTTAATAGTCCACATTCTTAAATGTTTGCTTACATTAGAATTGATTAATTCCATGATTTTTTGTGTTCTATTGAGTGAATGATTCAACTACTATGCTGTTAGAATTTCTTTTCATGGTTTATTTTGTTTAATTTCAAGCACCATGCACTTTATGTTCACCTGGTTTTTCAAGAACCCAACTAGATTTGTAGATTGCTTAGTTTATGTTAAAGTAAGATTGCATGTTTTAGGATTTGCAAAGTTGTTGATTAATTAAGATTCAAGTTGTTTCTTTCATTCATGATAGGAAAGTAGTTTAGTAGTGTTGATCTCAATTAGTTTGCTTCCACATTGTTCTTAGAGTTTAGTTATTAAAGTTTCCTTGCTCATAAATTTCAGTGCTTTATTTAGAAGATTGAATGGTTAGGAAATTAGTTGCTTAATGCATGTTTCCTTAGGCTAGTTGTTAATTTTATGCTTAGGAAAGTTAAGTTAAGAAAGTTGTTAAAATTGCACTTTAAGAAATTTGCTTATATGCATTTTTAGAAAGTTCTTAGTTTAGGAAAGTCACCAATTTAGAAAGTTTTAAATTAGAAAAGTTTTCAAATTTAGCATGTTTTTGCATAGTTTCAATTTCCATATGTTAATTTTTAATTTTATATTAATTCAAATATCTCTTAAATTTTTTACTGGGTTAGATAGTTTAAAGTGGGACCACTAGGAACATATTAGTTCACTCCATGTGGGATGGACCTCATTAGCGTGCTATATTGCAAATGATTCATGCGCTTGCTATTTTAACTTAAAAATCACAACAACTATGCATTCAATTTGAAATTACATGACTCTCATAAAATTGATATCTTGTCATGTTATGTTATTTTTCCTTTTAAAATCTGCAAATATTTATAAATGAGGTATAAAAGTTGATGTATGATGTTAAATTCATAATGCATACTTTAATCTTGAAAGAAAGATGGTATTATTTATCCTATAGAATAGTTATGCATATTACTTATAACTCATGATAAAGAGATGATTTGTGAAATGCGCCAATCCCATGTTTTGACACGAGTTACAGAAATTGCATGATTTTGGTATGTGATATAATGATAATTGAATATGGATGAATACATATATGTTTGTTAAAGGTAGTGAGCCTGGTAGCCACTATGCTAAGATGTTGTATGGGTTTGGCCTCCTAGGCTCTAACCACCAAAGGTGGTAGGTATCCATGCCCAAAGAGGCACACATTCTTCTCGACTATTGGGATGGAGAACAACTAGTGGAGGTGTTCATCGTACCCTTTTCGAGACATATATGTAGTTGTCATGGATGTTGAGTGGCTAGTCTCTAAATACTAGAGACACAGGATTCATTTAGTTGGTCATGAGCATTGTATTCAATGATATTTTTGTTTTGTGATACTATGTATGATGAGGCTATTGATGATCTTTATATTAGTACTTATGACTAATAGGTTGATGTGTTCGCCGAGGTGCATATGTGCAGATGATAATATTGTTGGTTTGGAATAACCAACATTGCAATTTAACTAATTACTACTTTAATGTTTTAAGTATCTTATGACCTTTGATTTATCAAGTTAGATGATGGATATTTTACATGATTTAAAATTTATACATATTTATTATTTTATTATATTATGGTTTACATGACTATGCAGACTTGATTATTTAAAAAAAAAAAAAAAAAAACATATACTCAATGTTGTGCATGTTTTATCTAAAATGTTTTTAGAATGAAAATGCAATATTGAATTGATATGTGATTCGAATTATATTCACTCCCTCTATTTTGAATATTTTGTTCTTTAAAAATTGTTCTAACAAAGGTTTGAAATATAGTTTAGAATTAAATTTCTAAAATTGATGTAGTAGCTATGAAGCTATCTACATATGCACAAGCTTGCAGAGATATTGTAAATTGTTCATAATGTCTCAAGATTTTGAAGAATTTGACTTGAAGCAAAGCAATCAAAGCTGAATGCAATCCTTGATGAAAATAATGGTGCAATAGACTATCAACAATGCAAGTATATAACTCATTTTTCCTAGATATGTATATGTAATTACTATAGTTGGACCATGAAATGTGACTAGATATATCTAGGATGCATGTATTTCTATTTGTAATTAAAAAAGGGAGTTTATAGTTATTTTGTTTTCTTGAAGGTTAGGTTTTCAAAAATGATTTTCAAAAGAAATGATTCTTCTACTGCATTGTTTTTACAAAATTGTTTTCAAATAATGATCGAGCCCACGTTAGAAAATACTTTTACATTCGAAAATGCATGTAAAAGCCTAAGTCACAACACTAATAGTGCTAAAAATGATAATGACAACCTCTTAACATTTTGAACTTTAGAACTTCATAAATTTGGTAGGCTAGCCCATAACTTTACTCAAAATCTAAACTTGCCCTTTTAGGGTCAAAGTTATTAAATTTGTCCATTTTTCCTCATTTGTCCCTGGACTTGCAAATCATATAATTAATCCTAATTAGTGTTATTTATTGAAAGTTTTGGGCATAAGTCTACTAAATGTGTGTGTGTGTGTGTGTGTGTGTGTGTGTGTGTGTGTGTATTATATATATTTCTCTCTCTCTCTCTCTCTCTCTCTCTCTCTCTCTCTCTCTCTCTCTCTCTATATATATATATATATATACATATATATGTTAGCTAGTAGTGGACTAAGTAGACAATTTTGTTATTTAGGTGCTAATAAGGTACACATCTCAATGATTCATGTTAATTAAAATTTTAATAGTATCATTCAAGTTTGATTGTAAGATGGAATTTCAAGTTCTAGTTCTAAATAATATATATATATATATATTCTCAATGTTTTGATATAATTCAACAATTGGATGATTGGGATAGATCATCTTCTCACCTCCACAGATGAACTCTTTAATTCAATCCAAAATTTATGGGATCACAGGGAGACCAATCTAGGTCAAACTACCTAATCTATCTTATGCTATTGGATAAAAGAAGCATTGTATGAATTAGTAATGGCATGTCATAACAATGGATACAACATCAAACTTTAGCATAGAAGTGACAAGGCCAATTTTCCAATGCCTACATGGACATTGATCTAACAAGGGTGTAGTTGCTAGTGGTATTGATAGATTTTCACTAAACCAAACATTGGGTCAAAACTCCATGTAATTGTTTGGGGTACAGGTTTTGGTGGCTCTTCACATGTTTGTACATGTGTCAAAAAACCATCAAAACCCAAAAAGTAAAAATGTGAAAAGTTTGTAATGTAAAAACACCCAACTTTTCTCTCAATAGAAATCCAAAGCCACACTTGTTTTTCCATTGTGAACATGAAATGGGCTCTTTAGCCGAACAAAAGAATCCCCAACCCAAAAATATTCTTTTGAGACCCCTTCCTTCCTTGATGTCTTCTATCTCCCACTTCCTAGATGACTGCTCAAATTAGGGAGATCAAGGTGACTTTCTTCTCCTCTCCTCCTCCTTCCTCCCTCAGCTTTGATTTTGCTTCTAGTAGGTCTTGAAATAAGAAGAACTGAAACTATCGTTTACTCATCCATGTGTCTGTGTGTTTGTTTTTGTGGTGTAGATATTTGTATTAGTCTATCTTTTTCTTCGCCATGCTATTCTCCTTCTTCTATCCCTTCGATCCCACTTTACACTATGAAAACTCTGAAAAAAAACCTCTACAAATCAAGATGTTTGAAGAACATGAATGATTGGGTTTCTTTGATCAATTACCTATTCTAGTTTCCATCTAGCCCCATTTAGATTACTAACTTATTCTTGATCCGAACTTGCCCTAGCCCCATCTGGTTTCTTTTTATCTATTTTATCTTATAGGATCCTATAGTTGAAACATGTGGAGACACTACTAGTTAATGTAGGTCATTAAATTTTTATTTATTAGATGTTCTTTTGAGATGTGGAGCCATTACATTCCAACTTTAAATGACAATCATTTAGGTCTGACCAGAATTTATAAGTTTGACCCATTTGTAGCAAAGAAAAATGGTTGGTACCATTTTTATCATCTAATGCATGGATGTAGCCTATAATTTAAGATAGTAGAATATATGCTTCTATGGTAATGTAAAAGTGTGGTTGGTCATGGTTGAATTAATAGATTTCGGTGTTTCGATGATAATTAGCAAATGTGGATGATTAAGATAATTAATTGGCCCAATTAACTCTTCTTATTAATGGCCAAGGAAATGAAAATGAAAAACCCACCAAAAAGTAAGCCCAATTAGTAATATTATTTTATTTATTATAAGTGAACCAGTTGGAATTTTATTGGTTCTCTACTTGCTTTTAGTTTTATGTAAAATTCCATGAATTTGTATGAAAGATCATTGATATCCACTAAAACTGCTATGAGACAATAAAAAAGATCTAGATAAATTTTCATTTCAAATTTCATTATTTACCACAAAAAAGCTATGATTTTCATTAAAACCCACCAAAACCAATTTTTAGGAAAATTCTTTAAAACCATCAACGACTACGCCCCTATAAATAAGACACTTGACAAAAGGAACCCCAATTGGGCCATATGAAACTAGCATATGGGTTGAACTTATCTATGAACGTCATCTAAATCATTGTAGTTTTTGTGCAATGTGAATTTGTGTAATCAAACATGCCAAAAACTAAATATCCCTCCAAAACACTAAAACACCACTGGAGGAAACAAAGGTGTAAACATGGGATTGAGTTGAACATAGTGGAAGATGATCAAGGAATCACAAGCCAAGAGATGAGTCCACTTGCCTAAGGTCAAGTGGATTCACCTCTCTAAAAGATGACATAGGATAGTCATTGACTAGAAACCCAATCCACAGCAAGAATTTTAATAAAGGAAAAGGAAGAGTTAATTCAAATGAGAGACATGTTGTGGAGCACCATAGAAAAAAGAGATGGGGCCCATAATGCTACCAGTTAATAAGAGCTATATAATCATCATCTTCAAGACTTTATCTTGATTAGGTATCATATGTATCTTGTTCCTCCATTCCCCTCTATTAAGTGTCATGGCTTCATTTAGTCCTAAATTTTTTAAATCTTTTATTCACCACCTCTATCCACATTCTATTGGGCCTTCCTCATGTCCTTTTAGAACATTCAACTTGGATCACCTCCCTCCTTCTAACCGATGCCATTTTTTGCCTCCATTGAACATGCTGACACCATCCAAGTCTAATCACCCTCATCTTATTACCTATTTTTTGTGCTATTCCTAAGTTTCCTCTAATGTTTTCATTTTTAATTCTATCCTTTCTTGGCTTGCCACTCATCCATCTCAACATCCACATTTAGGCATCGCTCATAATTGTACATGTTGTTGCTTAGCTAGCAAACACTCTAATCCATAGAGCATGGTCAACCTTATAGCTATCTTATAGAATTTTCCTTTCAATTTGACTATCACCCACCAATCACACAGAACTTCAGAGGCACATCTCCATTTGTTACACCTCACATAAATTCTTTAGGTAACCTCTCTCCCAATCTATCTGTTGTCATGAATTACGAATCCCAAGTATCCAAAGTTTTATTTTAGGTGAACTTAGTTATCAATCTTTACTAGTGCTCCACTCCCACTTCTCTTCTTCCTAAAATTGTATTCCATATACTTTATCTTAGTTTAGCTAATTTTAAATACTTTTGATTCTAATGCATCTCACTATAACTTTAGCTTTTTATTTACACCCTCCTATGTCTTATCAATTAAAATTATACCATCTGCAAATAACATGTACCATCAAATCTCCTCATGCAGATGTTTTGTTAAATCATCTATAGCCAACTAAAAAGGTATTGGCTCAATGGTGATCCTTAGTGCAATCCTACAATGATAGAAAAATCAATGGTCTCTCCACTAGTGGAAAATCAACAGTCTCTCCACTAGTGGTTCTAACATTTGTTATTGCTCCCTCATGCATATCTTTAATTATGTCTATATACCTCCATGCAACCCTTTTCTCACCCAACACCCACCATATTAAGTCTCCAAGGACCCTATCATAGGCTTTTTCTAAGTCAATAAAGATCATGTGGAGGTCTTTCCTCCTCCCCCTATATTTCTCTATCAATTATCTAAGTAGGAAAATAGCTTCCATGGTAGACCCCCTAGGCATGAAACCAAATTGGTTCTTTGATACCCATGTCTCATGTTGTAGCTTGTTTTGAATCCCTCTTTCAAAGAGTTTTATGGTATGACTCATAAGTTTGATGCCTTGATAATGTGTGACTTTGTATGTCTCCTTTATCCTTATAAATTGGTATAATAAAGTTCTTCCTCCATTCATTTGGGCTTGACTTTATAATCATGTTAAACAACTTTGTCAACCAAACTACTCTAAAGGTATGACTCATAAGCTTGAGTGAATGTCAAAAATTGATCAATGCATGGGGTTTGCCAAAGATTTTACTTGCTGGCTAGCACTTGATGCAAAGCCCTCCTTCTTTATCCGAGTTTAGGACTGGCAAAAGGTACATAGTATAAAATCCAATTGCAAAAAAAGACACAAATAAAAGGGTGCTTAACTAAAAGAGAGGAGGTAGTTAATAGAAAAGTTAACATCAAAGGGCAAACATATCAAGCACCAGTAGGAGTAACAGTGTGATTATTGAGGTTAACTCATCTTTTGGACAAACCAAATTAGGTTCAAACTCAAATGAAGACTACAAGTTTTTCAGGAAGAGGAGTTCCAAAACATTGAGTTCCAAAGTACTGTCAAAATCAACAGTGACATTGCCTCTTCCAAGGCCCCTTGAAACTAATAATCATTAATATTCAAAGCCATGAATGTGATTGTTGATCTACAAGGGAAGATTTTAATTAAAAGAAGAAGAAACTCTAGGTAATGAAGCACTAAGGAATTTTCTCAACGACTTCATGAGAATCCATAGGACTCTTTCAATGATGGAGAGAGGCTTTAAAAAAATCCTTGAAGAAAGCCCTCAAATCTATGTCAAGACTCCTATCCCATAAGAAGAACACAAGCATTATGTAAAGCATTGGAGAACTTCCATTCTAAGCATGCTATTGTAAGCCACATTAGGACAAGGGCTGCTAACCCAACTATTGTATGATGGAAGATTGAGTTTGTAGAGTTTGCTATAAATTTAGTGGGACTAAGATTGCAAAGATTATTAAGTCTTTTTTGGTTATTCATGAATATTTTAAGTTGGAATAGTAGAGCAGCAAGGTGCTCTACCTTTTGGAGAGTACTTGACCCTACCATTTTGGAAGATAGACTGAAAAAATCCTTATACTACATATCAAGATCTGTAACCCTTATGACAATGCTAAAAAATAATTTGAAAATAATATTTCTGAAAAGAATTATTGTGATTGTGGAGGTTGAATTAGGAAGGCTCCTCTTATGGAACTCTATTAAAATGTATGTTGAGAAAATGCATAAAACATAGAAGGACATTCATGTATTTCTCACCTCAAAATAGGATTGGGTGGAAAAAACCATTGATTCTATGCAATATCTACAAAAGCAACAATATGTGCCAAGACATGCTATTTTCCTTTTCTAATTTAATGTTGCTTTCTTACAAGTGTTCAATTTTTTATAAAAGGTACCCTTTTAGTATTTCATGAGTTATAAACTACAGAGTTATTACTATGGTTTTACCAGAATATCATAACACATGCATTGTTAACCTAATAATTCAAAATTTTGATATTTGACAGTTCATAAGCTAATCCAGAGAAAGTATGTGAATTATCAAAAGATCAATTAGGATTTTTTCTTTTATAGGTGTTGAAATGAAGGTCCAATATCCAAGATTAATTGAGGTGAGAATTAAAGATCAAGATGAAAAGATTGGGTCAAGACCTAAATTTCAACATTTCAAAGTAGATCAAGGTCCAAGATTATATCAAGGCAAGATGATGGATAATGGGAACAATTGGAAGAGATAAAGGTAACTATAATGGGACCATGAAGCAATCCATGCATTTCCACCACCTTTGCATTGTATTCAATCAAGTCACCTTAGCCATATAAGCCATGATAGAAGGTAACAAGCTAAGGAATCAAGCCAAGCAATTTAAGCCAATAAAGCCAAGGGTGTGAGCCATGAAGCCAAGCCAAATGAGCCTTCAAAGTGAGCCACACATGCCAATTAAGCCAAATGCCACATGGAATCATACAATTGGAGGACCATCCAAGCAATGATCCACTTTCTAAATTTGGATTTTGAAAGTTTATTTAGAAGATTTGAGAGAATTGTGTAAAAGCTAAGATAACTATGCATTGATGGACCCATCAAGAGAGAATGCCTACGTTCCAATTTGATCTCCCACTCTTTTTCCATTCAAATTGACCTAGGGTGTGACGACCCAGGTTTTTCTCATGCATTTTTTTTAAAATGCAATATCTAATTCCTAAGGCGAGATGCATCCCTATTTGAAAACCATCTTATAAAAACCATGCAATGCAGCGGAAAATCTTTTGTTTTAAACACATTTTGAAAACCCCGAGTGTCATTTGCTTTCACAACAATCAAAGTAGTTTTTGAAAAACTTTAGAAATCATAAATGTTTTTCCCAGTGTCCGTCCAAATACAGAACACAGCCCAACTGTAAATAAATACAAATACATGTCCAAAGGGTAGAGAGTTTACTCACATGTATGGTTGTCTCCTTTTGATTTTTCACTGCTCGTAGCACTAACATAGGTGTCCTCTACTCATGAATGGAACTATCCTGAAAAATGTTAAGGATAGGGTGAGTATATACTATACTTAGTAGGAGTCTATCACTACTAGTTTTACAATGCATGCTATGTTTAAAATCATATGCTCTTTAAAACATGTGCATGTTCGAACAATCATGTTCAATATCGATATCAAAAACCATTGTCAAATTAAAATACTAACTACTTAAAGAATCGCACAAACCAAGTTGAAAGTATCATATATATCATAAATATAATGATATTCATAATATGCTCAACTGAATCCAACTCATGGATATCTGGTATGGTCGACCAACCTCATGTCTACTAAACAAGCCATAAAATAAGTCATACTAAACAAGTCATATAATTTATACTTAAAACATGCATTCAAAACAATCATGGCTCTTTTTTTAAAAAGTCTAGCAGTGATAGAGAACCTACCTCAAAGTCTCCTGGAGTCGCATCCTTTATCACTTCAACCCATCCCTGGGTCTCATTTATAAACTCCTGGGTATGAATGGATACAAGGAGTCCTTATTAATTTCAATCCATTTAGACATTAGATCGCTAGCTCTACCTATTAGGTCCCTGGTCCTTGCCTAATTCATTTATCAGGCTAGATCCTATAATATGGATCTACTATTCAATAGTTAAATTCTACAAATGGTTCTATGATCCTAATTTTAAAGTCTCATTAGGTCCGCATGTCCCAGTTCCCAGGACACCCGTGCATCCTGGTTGAACCGCAACCGCCTCATGTGCATGCATGCCCAAAGGCCGTGCCAGGGACCACGTTTGGCACGGGCACATGCATGCTCAAGTGACGTGCTATGACGCGCATCCTGGATGGTGTAGCACAGACGCACCTTTGGTGTAACATGGCGCATCTTAGCTCCCAGGGCACCCCGTGCACCATGGTCGAGCCAAGACCCGTGCCCCATGTCGCGCGCGCACCTGAAGGCCGCACCTGGGACAGTGTACGCACTGTTGTACACCTAGAACCCGTCCCAAGGACTCTGTCCCAGGCTTAGGTGAAGCATGGCGTCCCTGGGAAGCCTTGTTCATGCAGGGCCGACCCAAGCTTGCTTGGAGCATTTTTTGGCCAAGAACCCGGCTGGTAAATGGTTGGGAAAGGAGGACGCCTGGTTCCGTTTAGGGCCAACCAGAACCAGCTTTGTCTTCTCCGGCTGGGGAAGGACTAAATCCGGCGTGGATCTGGTCTGGGGAAAGCAAAACGAAGAGGAAAAGGTAAGAACAGCTTACCTGTAGCCTGGGAGCACCCCTTTTTTCCCGGTGGATGTGCCTGCCCGCCGGAAAACTCGAACAAGGGGGGAAAATCCCATTGCCAGACCGGAAAGGAGAAAGGGAATGGGAGAATGGCCGGCCTGGCTAGGGCTTGGCCGTTGACGGAATTTGCAGAGAGACGGGTTTCCAATTTTGCCAGAAACCCCAGTCTCAAACGACTGGAAAACTCGTGATTTTTGGAGGGGGGAGATGGGGCTTTTTATAGCCATGCTATGGTGGTGTTGCCAATGGCGGTGGCAGATCTCTCTGGAAAAGTCGTGAAAGAGGGTTTCCAGAGAGATCTGGAGGTGGAAGACGACAGGGGGTGCCGTTATCAAAACGGCCCCCTATGTTTTTTGTCCTTTTTTGTTTTAAACATTTTTTGTTTAAATTACAAACTACCCCTGATCTTTAAGCGGCTTTGGATTCCATTTTTCAAGTAGAATCTAATGGTACCAAGTTTCCTTAAAAATTCCTTTGTTTACTATTTTAAATAAAGTGAAACATTTAACACAGTTCATGTCCTATAAAATGTCCAATTTTTGTTAAAAATACTGTAAATTGCTCGGGCATTACATAGGGTAACAAGCTAAAGGAGGGAGGCACTTCCATGGAAAAGGACAACCCCCTCCCTAATTGGTGATCAAATGGGAAACTTTAAATATACTTCAATTCAATTAACTTCAAAACCTTATATCTTTTCATGTCCTTTCTAAACCTTATTCCCTACCTATTACTTAACTTTCCATCGACCAAACATCACAAAATTGTGGAAAAAAGAAACTCCACTTTCCATCCAAGGAAAAAGATGCCTGCCCCCTTGTTCAAAATCAGAAACCAGCCCTCTTATCTCTCTTATGTCATCTTCCCACCTCTCTTTCTTATATCATCTAGCTTACATCATCTCCACTAAACCTTTCTCCCTCAATACCCTAACTGTAGGGCCACTTTCCTCATGTTTTCACCTCTTCCTAAGTTAGAAAACCACTCATCTATATAGAGCCCCATGTTTCATACGAATTTACCAAGTAGAGGTTGAGCGACACAACCTTGAATTCTAGCTTTGCTTTGGTGATTAAGTTGTGGCTGGATTTTAGAACTTTGTTAATGGTTTTATTTTCTTGGTTTTTAAGTTATTCTCTTGGTATATTTCTCTTGAATTCAGGTTACTAAGTTGTTTGATTTCCATTAGTTTCCTTTCTTTAGTTTAGTTTTTATTTTGCTCTCTTTTTCACCCATTTTTTCCATCTTTCTTCCTCTCCCTTCTTCACTCCATTCCATCAGTTTTTATTTATTATTCAATCAAGATTCAAGTTAGTTATTACCTGATAGTGACAAATAAGAGAAAACCTAACTTAAATTCATGAATTCTCCTCTTGAAATTCACATTTTTTCATAATGTTTCCCCTTAGTTTTAGGTTATTTTTCCTTAGCTAGTCCACCCAATTAGCCTTTGTTTCTCTCAAATTCCTTCATGGATTTCTTTACATGTCATCATAATTAGAGTGTGAGCATTGGATTGGAATTTTTTTGTTGTTTAGATAGGATTTTTAGGCTTTAGAAAAGTGCACAAACTCTAGAAATTATAAACAATTTTATGCTCATAAATTTGATGTAAAATGGATATGATTCAATAAAGTTCTTGGGGAATTCTTGACATAGATTGTTTAATTTATCAAAGTATTTGAGATTTGGGTTGTTTCCATGCATAAAAGTTATAGTTTCAATACCTTTCTAATGCAAGATTTATTGACTGTTCTTAAGTACCAAAATCTGAAATTTGGATTTTCCTTAACTTTGTAATTTAATTCCAACCATCAAAACATCTTATTTTCATGAATCCTTAGGTACTTGTTTAGATTTTCATGTTTTTTATTAGATTCCATAGTTATTTTTCATAGTAACTCATTGTAGGAGCATTAAATTTTATCATTTTTAGGGCTCCAAAATCATGTGCACAGTCCAAAAACCTTGCACATGGTTCTAAATCTCATTCCTTTTATATTCTTCATTAATTTAGTTGTTTGATCTTGTTTTTCAAGGTTTAAATTAGTTATTTGCATATTGTTTTAGGTTTAGAAAGTTTTCTTGTTGTAGTTTAGAAACCTTCCTTTTTAGTAAGCTTAAGGTTAGGTAAGTTTTAATTTAGGAAAGTTTCTTTAAGTATCACTGTCTAGTTTGAATCTTTCTAAATTGCTATAATTTTCTTTATTGAATTGCTTGTTAGTTAGGTAAGTTTCCATTCTAATTGTTTACTTTTAATTTAGGCAAGTTTCTTTTACTTTTAATTTCTAATTTTGTGCATGTTTCTAATTCCATGTCACTTTAGATACCTAGTTTAATCACAACTCTCCTTCTTTAGCTAAAGTTAGCCAAATTGAATAAAGTCCATGTAATAACCCCAAATTTTTGTAATTGATTGAGAAAATCAATAAAGTTTGAGTTTCAAATATTTTTGGCTAAAATATTAAGGTTATTTAGAATATACTTTTTATAAAAGTATAATCAAATAATAAGACATGTAAAATTGAAATTAAACTTAGCAAACCCTTCAAAATAATTGTAAGCACGACAAATTCTGAATTCGGATGAAAAATCCTTAAGTTTCTTCATTTCTTGGACAAAAGGGTAAAATAGTAATTTTACCCAAAAATAAAATATGAGACACCAAAATTTAGAATATACTGAGAAATACGAATCCAACACCACTACATACACTCAAATCTGAGATCATGGGAATAAAACCCAAAATTTTATACATAAATGGCAAAACAGTCTTTTTACACCATGTGGGGCCCACATGGGGCCCACAAGGGACCCAAAAACGAATCTTATGACCAGCCCATGTGAAGTCATGGGTCAACAAACACAAGCTGGTCTTGGGGAAGAAAAATGGAGCATGGGGAAGAAAAAATGGAGCATGGGAGACTTTCATGCCATTTAATAATAAAAAATTAAATATTATAATCATGAAAGAAGACCAAAATGGCTATAACTACAACCCCAAAAGTCCTCTAAAAATTCTCATAAAATCCCCACAAAATTTTCTTCACTCTCCCTCAAAAATTTAGACTTAGATCTCTCCCCAAAAATCCAAACTTTCCAAGAGATATCTCTCTTTTCAATTTCTTTTCTTTTTAGATTGGAACAAGAGACCTAAAATCAATTCGGCACTCTGTTCTAGATGTAATATCATCAATTCCACCATCCAAAGCTTCCAAACATATCTTAGCTATAAAACCCCCAAATCAATTTCAAGATCCAATGGTTCAAACAACGGTATTTTGCAAGAAAGGTGGATCTTGGACCATATATTCATCAAAGGGTATTTCTTTTAAATTGGACACATAAACAACATTTTTTCTCCAATTAGGTAGGTGGGAATACTTTATATAGATGTTTATTACTGGTTTATGTAATTTTTAGTTTACTGTAATTTATTTTGGTAATAAAAAGGTAAAAATAAAGTAAACACCAGAACCCTTAATTCAGGATGATGGAGTGCTCAGATGAAAATTCTAACTACACCAATCGATCCAGAAGGGTCCAAAACCCCTAGGGTAGAAGTTTCACAATGATGGAAGATGTTTTGGGCCCTCAATTGAGAGAGGATTGATTGTCTGGACTGTCCGATCTCCGGATCTAATAGCGCCCAAGACACACGCATGATGCATCGTCAAAAATGCCGCACGCGAAAATGTTCCATGCACACTGCGCGTGGGACATCATCCCCAGCGAGATGATGTCGCGTCCATCAAACCGACGAGCGGACGCGCCCGAGGAGTGTCCCGTCCGCGTCAGTGGAAGTCCCAGACAGGCACTTCCATTGCGCTTTTGTGGCAGACGCACCCAACGAGCGGGGGCATTCCGCCCGGGTTTCTTTTTCGCCCGTAAGATCTAGGCCATCCATTCCTTGGGCCCAAATCAAATCTAAGCCCTAGAAAGGACTGTGAACTTCCATATCAAATTTCGGAGCCATCTGAACTCCAAATTGAGATCGGAAAGAAGCTATGGAAAGCTTGAAACCTCTATTTTCTGATGAAATGATAAAATGGACATAATATTCAGTAAAAATTTTTGTATTAAAGAAACAAGTTTTCAATTACCTAGATCTTCAAGATTTAAGGTGATCAGATCTTGAAAATATGTTTTAATAATAATATACTATTGAAATAAAGTGATATCTATAGTTTATTTAGACATATCTAAGATATATTAAGGGATCTACCCATTATGGTAGAAAACCCCTAAAAATACAAAGGGACCCACTTGATCAATGAGATCAAGTGTGATCAGATCCTTGGGATGGATAAAATGAATGTTGATATAATGAAATCCAAGAAATCGTGGATGGATTATGACAAAAATGGATCAATATGATCTTTGGACCTTAATAAAGTAAATTCCCTAAATATAATTAATACCCTTAATCAAAGGAAAAGGTCAAATGGTTGGATCATAAGTTAAGGTTTCTAAAAATGTTAATGTAATTAGTTTTATTTTATATAATAGCATTTTAAATATGATTTATGTTATAAACATTGCTAGTGTAACTTTTAGACTTTAGCATTATATATGATTATATTGTTATCATAGGGTGCTAGATTTAATTATCTTAGGGTCACTTTAGTATGATTTCATGCCATTCTAACTTAGGACAATGCTAGAATTTCATATAAGTTTATACTATAGTATGAGATTATACCTGAAGTCCATGTTAGTTTAAATTGAGTTATTAAGGTATATTAGTGGGAAATCATGTTAGAGTAATTTTAAGTACCTTACCTCATAATCATTAATTGTTAAATTATGTAGTTTTATGCTTTGAATTTATAATTCATTTATGGTTAAATGTTATTAGTAGATCTACTCGTTATGAGATAAAGAGCATAAAATATCAAAAATGTAATCTAATGAGAAAGTAGAGTTTCATGAACAACTAAGAATGGAGTACTTTGGACTTAATTAGTATGGGCTATAGTTAGTAGGACAATATAAGGATTATCAAATCCTTGGCCCAAACTAGGAGAAGAATAATAAACCCCATGAATGACATTATAAATATTCATGGACTTAATTAAAATCTATTAGAAAGAGTACTTAGGGTCAACATGCTTATAGGAACCTTATGAAAGATTGAGCTATGGTCATTCTAGTGAATGTTGAACATAGTGGTTAAGGGGATTATCTAATAGAGCCTCGCTCTTCCCCTACCTTCTGTTGACGTTTGTGAGGTCTAAATGCCTCCTTACATGAGGATTGAAGTAACCACTTTGTGTTCACCCATTCAGCTAATAAGCCTTAGCCAATTGGAAATAAGAGGAGCAGTCTAGATTTAGGCTTGAATAAGTTACCTTCAACCAGCACATTAACTAGTTGAATAATAATAATAAGAGCATAAAAGGTTAGTAAATTACCTAACCCTAATAAAAACAGTAAGTAAGATAAGGATGATCAAACATGATCCATTAGATTTTGGATGATCAAGAACAATAAGAAATAGAATATTATATTGTACTTAATATGCATGTTTATTAGTATGCTTGTTATAGTTCATTAGATTAGATAATCCAAACCCTTGATCAAAGATGATTCAAGGAAGAAAACCAAGATCATCCTCCTTAGGGATGATCCAATAACTGAACTTAGATCAAAGAAGAACTAGATAATAGAAGATCTAGGACCCTGATCTTTAGCAACATGTGTAGATTATAAATCAATGTATCTATGAAAGATCAAGATCAAGGCGATGGACACACAAAGACTTAGAAATAGAAAAATACTTAGATATGAATGATCTAAAGATCATTCTAAACATTATGATCCAACCAAACACATGTAAGATGGTTAAGGACTAAACTATAAGTGAATAGGGAACAAGAAAATATTTCAGCCCAAAGTAAATAGACATATGGTTTGATATATATGAAATATATTTTACATACAAGCTTGGAGGCTTGTGAGTTTGTTTTAATAGGCATAAGACTAGGGTGATGCTATTGCTAGAGGAGTTATGAGGGTTTGGCCACCCGCTCCTTGAAATTTGGTGATATGATGATACCTTGCCCAAAGAGAGGCTAAAAGTCGGGTGGTGGCAATTATGGGAAGGCCACCACTGTGAAAGTCTTGCCCCCCCATACGGGCAATGACATAATATTTTTCACCGTGGTATCAATGGTGAACAGGGCAGTTATCCGAGCACGCCAGTACAGATCAGACTGCAGCATGACAATCTTTCTGATTATTTTGCACTATGATGCATATGAGAATAGGCATAGTGAAATGCCTTATGTTGTAGCATAATGAAATGCTAGGTAATTGTATATTACCAATATTTTCCAAGAAGGGAAATTCCCAGTATAAGATTAGCTGTAATACTAAATTTTCACAATGAAGAGAATTGATCAGCTTAGTTGGGAATGATATTTGACTACTTTCATAAATTTAACTAGTTTACTCATGAAAAGTATGTATGTATATAGATATACATAAACTACAAAGTAAAGATTAGAGACATGAATATGTCGAGGGATAATGGGATTATGAAGTATTCGAATTACATTGTCAATTATTATGCTTCTTGAATCCCCTACTAAGCATTGCTTGTTGAGATATTGTAAATGTTGCAATATCTCAGATACAGGGAAGGAGAGTTAGGAGCTGAAGACGATAGAAGACTTGAAGAGAATAATCTTCAAGGTACACCCTTGAAGACATGTATTTTTCTTTGTTGAGAGTTTTATTGTATGGTGAGCTTGAGTTTTGGATTATGTAATTTGGACAAGTACTGTAATAGATTTGGCTGTACTGTGAACCATTGGATGGATCCTGGAATTTAATAAAAGTATATTCCTTCAATGGAATTTTATTTTGTACACAAATTGTACTTATGTTATGTATGAAGTGGTGACTTGGGTTTTGAAAACAAGTTCTAAAGAAAAGAATTTCCGCTCCTTTGTTTTGTGAAAAAAATTTACACTCTTAAGGGCCCTGCCTTTCAAAATACTTTAAAAATCATGTTACAAAAGCCCGGGTCGTCACAGTCCAATCCATTACAAATCTATGAGATTTCTCATGTGATCAACTTTGCTTGTGTGAATTTACTACATTGGTTCGTACGCTTGCAAGTAATTTTAACACAGCACATCAAGTTTTTGGCATTGTTGCCTGGGAATCACAATAAATTTTTGGTAGGATCATTATTTAGATTATTTACCTTTGGTCTTAATTATAGGTTGTATTAGGTTAGGGTTTTGCATCATGGTTGCTTATTTTGTTAATTCCTCACAAAATTAATCCATCTTACTTGTTTTGTGCAAGGAGAACTTAGCAAAGGACCAACTTCATTAGGGTTCATTTGCTTTCCTAGATTAGGGTTTTTGCTTTTTGAGTGAAACTTGTATGAGTCTCACTGTAACTTGCAATTTCAATTACAATTTTAATGGGTTATATTAAAATAAGAAAGTGGGTGGTATGGAGGCCCACACTTGATCTTCATAAAAAACCCCACTGTAAGTGTCCCCTGGTTTCTTTTTATTTTTCTAGTTTAGGTTGCATTTAGTGTAATTTGCATTTGTTTGGTAGAATAATTCATGTAGCTTAAGATCATTCATCATATTTGTTACATCTTTAATTAGGGTTGTTACATTAGAGAACACCTACCTAACCTTTAGTTGGATAGCATATAGGCTGCATTAATTTGTTTTCTTGTATTACATTGCATGTTTATTACTTTATGGCAGATGAAACTTAGTGTTAGTAAGGGCCCCACAGGAACCTCATAAGATAAGGACTAGATTTAATTACCAAATCCTTGGCCCACTTAAGAAATCAATCCAATTCCTTTTATGCTTAGGATCCCAGTCATTAATCTTAATTTAAAATCAAGTAGCATGAGACCTAAGGTTTTGAGCTCATAAGACCCTTTTTGAAACAGGCGATCTATTGTCATTCAAGTGGCCCTTGAACTTTGTGGTTATAGAGGGTATCCAAAATCGAAGTGATTTTCCACACCTTTTGTTGATGGATGATGAGGTCTAAATGCCACTTTTCATGAGAATTGTATTAATCACCTTGGACAGGACCTAATTGGTAAGTAATAGTCAAGTTTGGATTAAAGGAGAAGTTATCTAGCTTTAGGTTAAAAGCTACAATCTCACAAATTAACAATGATCTTCAAGACAAGCTCTCTAGCATTAGGAATTGTTTGATCACATATAACATAGATTTAGACGTCACATTTAGGTCTAGGCTGTATCATTTAGTTAGGTTTCATTGCAATGGATGCAAGAATGTCAATCTCAACACATTGAATTAGTACCATTAGATCCTGAGATTGAACATACATAGACAAGGGGCAAGAAACCAAGTTCCTAACCCCATGGTTGAACCACCCCTAGTAGTTAATTATAAGGCTATACATGATTTTTGTGCACCACTCAAATGCAAACCACTTTGAACTTAAACCTGGACTAATACAATTACTCCCATGTTTCTATGGTCATGAGAGAAATGAACCATACATACATATAAAGGAATTCCTTGATATTTGTGCTACATTCAAGTACAAAAATGTCATTGAGGATTCTATTAGACGTAGGTTATTCCCTTTCTCATTATAGGATAAAGCCAAATCATGGCTTAATGAGGTTGGTTCCATTGCCACATGGGACCAATTGTCTAAGAAATTCTTTACTGTCCATAAGACTAATGCCCTTCATAGGAAAATCATTAATTTTCAACAAAGAGATGATGAACAATATTATGAATGTTGGGAGAGATGGAATGAATTACTATAAAGGTTCCCCCATCATGGATTTGAAAAATAGTAACAGGTTCAATATTTCTATGAGTCATTGATACCTCAAAATAAACAAATTATAGATGTAGCAAGTGGAGGGACCCTTATGATGAAAAGTGAAACAGAGGGATGGGAATTTTTCCCAACTTTAGCAGACAATTCACAACAATGAGATTATTCTCATAGTAGAGAGGAATGCCCTACCACAAAAGAAAACAGGCATGTATGAAGTTGGAGTACCATCAGACATGTCTTATAAGCTTGACTATGTAGTAAACACAATTGAGACTTTAGGTGGGAGAATGGACAAGCTTGAAACTATGTTCGAAGCTTTCATGGTTGCTACTCCAAAACTTCCATAAGAGGTTTGTCCCATTTGTTTAATCCTAGTACATATAACTATAGTGTGTCCATCCAATAGATTGCTTAATGAATACCTTTTAGAACAAGCAATTGCTCTTGGTGCATATCACAACCCTAATCATAACAACCCATATTCTAAGGCCTATAACTCATGGTGGACTAGGCATCCCAATTTGTCATGGTCTAAAAATAATTACTAAGGAAGCACATCTATGAACCCCCCACTTTGCAACAACCACCAAGTTTTCAACTGCCCCAACAAACACAAAAACCATTGTTGGAGGATAACATACAACATATCAAGAAGAAACTTAATGAAAATAATAAAGTCTTGCATCAAACCTAGAATAAGTGCTGGCAAAATATCACTAGGTTAGAGAGGCAAATGTGTCAATTGTTTACATCTCTAAGTGAAAGGAAAAAAGGAAAGTTTCCTAGTCATCCTATCCCAAACCCCAAGGGACAATTAGAATTAGGTTCTAGTTTACAAAGACCCCATGAACAAGCTAAGTCAATCACAACCCTTAGGAGTGGCCTTCAGGTAGGTAACAAAGTAGGGCAGACTGAGGAAAATAAAAAAGCTAAAACATAAGGAAAAAAGATTAGATAGAAATCTCCTACTCCATTTGAGCCTATAGTGGAGGTACCCTATATGCCCAAAGCCCCATCCCCTCAATTACTCAACAATGCCAACAAAGGAACAAATTTAATGAGATAATGGAAGTATTTAAACGAGCAAATAAATTTTCAATTACTCAATGCTATAAAGAATATTCTTGCTTATGCCAAGTTTCTTAAAGAGCTCTGCACAACAAAGAGAAATCTCAATGTACAAAAGAAAGTGTTTAGCACCAAGAAGGTGAGCTCTTTAATACAGCACCAAACCCCACCTAAGTTTAGAGACCCAGGGTGTCATATCATTTCTTATGTGATTGGAAAACATGTCGTAGATAGGCATTACTTGATGTAGAGGCTATTGTTAATTTGTTGTCATACTCTGTCTATGAGCAACTAAGGCTTGGTGACCTTAAACCAATCAACACCACTTTGGAATTAGTGGATAAACCAATTAAGAGTCCACATGGTATGGTTGAGGATGTATTAATTCAAGTGGACCAGTTTTATTACCTTGTAGATTTCATTATACTAGATACCCAGCTTGTGTCAGACCCCAAAAGTCAAATCCTCGTAATTCTTGGATGTCCATTTCTTGCCACATCCAATGCCATCATTAACTATAGAAATGGTGTGATATAATGATCTTTTGTTAATATGAATGTCGATCTTAATATTTTTAATGCTAATCACCAGCATTTAGATCTAGATGATGATTCTTGTGTAGTCAATATAATGGATGAGCTGATGCAAGATATTAATCCACCATCATCCATCTTAGATCCACTTAAGGCATGTTTAGCACATTTCAACTATGAATTTGATATAGAAGACTCCATTAATGAGGTTAATAAGCTTTTAGATGTTGCACCTAATATGGATACATCTAAATGGGGCCCTTATGTGGAACCACTCCCTACATCAGAATCTATCCCAATGCCTTCAAAAAAAAAAACACCTACATTAGTCCTTAAGCCACTACCTAATAATCTTAAATACTCTTACTTAGGACTAGATGAGACCCTGCCTATAATCTATAATGCCTCAACATTTTGAAGATATCTTGTATCATGTATGACCAGGAATCAATAAATTATTCATTTTGAAAATTAATCTACGTTTAATGAGGTAAATAGATGATTGGATGTTTAATTTTAATTAAAATATGAAACATAGGAATTAGTGAGAAAAATTAGTGTCATTGGAATCTACACTCAAAATGGAATCCAACGCCTGAAAGAACGCTGAAAATGGAGTTCATATGAGTAAGTTACGGGCTTTTGAAGTTTGAGGGTAGTTTTGTAAATTGCATTTAAGTTTAAAATGGTTTGAAAACACAGGGGGTCGTTTTGATAACGACACCCCTCTTCTTCTCCATCGACTATGCCACCGCCTTATTCACCAGCTATTGTGCCTACACTGCCTTTGCAGTGCGGCGCTAGGAAAAATGGCCTCACTGGCATTGCGGGGCACCACCTTTTTCCCTCTATAAATCCCCTTCTCCCCCTCTTTCCAAATCACATTTTCTCCTCCCCAATCATCCCCAAAAACTAGATCTCACACCAGGGATTTGGGGGCGAGTTCAAGGCCTCATCATGGGGTGTCGAGGGCTCTCCAGGTACGAATCTCCTCCCCATCCTATTCCTCCCTCTTCCCTCTTCTTTTTCTCTCATATTTTTTGTAATGCCCGAGCAATTTACACCATTTTTAAAATTGGACATTATATGGGAAATAAACTGTGTTAAATGTTTTACTTGATTTAAAATATTAAATAAAGGAATTTGTAGGGAAACTTGGTACCGTTATATTCTACTATAAAAATGGAATCCAACGCCTCAAAGAACGCCTAAAACGGAGTTCGTATGAAGAAGTTACGATCGTTTAAAGATCAGGGGCAGTTTTGTAATTTAAACAGAAAACTAAAAAGAACGAAAAACGCAAGGGCCATTTTGATAACGGCACCCCATGTCGTCTTCCTCCTCTAGACTTCTCTAGAAACATCGTTTCCAGAGGTTTCTGCCACCGCCAATGGCAGCACTACCATAGAAGGGCTATAAAAAGCCCCATCTCCCCCCTCTCCAAAAATGTGATTTTTTTATCATTTAGGACTGGGGTTTCTGGAAAAAATTGGAAACCCAGTTCCCTGAGTTTTTCCTACAACGGCCAGGCCGAGTCAAGCTGGCATTCTCGTCTCCCCATTCCCCTCTCTTCTCTTGTTCTGGCCTTGCATGACATTGGGATTTTACTTCATCGAGTTTTCCGGTGACAAAGGGTTTCAGAACCAGAACAAAGGTTCTAACACCGGAAATAGGCGCTACAAGCTGCCCAGGTAAGCCTGTTCTTCCCTCTCTGTTGGATTCTTCCACCTTTCAGGCTAGATCCATGCTGGATCTAGCGATTTTCAGCCAGTTTCCAGCCAGATTCCCTTGCCGAAAAACGACCCAGCCGGTCCCAACCGGCTCTGCATGAACAAGGCATCCCAAGGATGCCATGCTCCACATACGCCAGGGACAGGGTCCCTGGGATGGGTTCCAGGTGTACGATAGTGCGTACACTGTCCTAGGTAAGGCCTTCGGGTGCACGCGCGACTTGGGGCACGGGTCCTGGCTAGACCAGGATGCACGGGGAGCCCTGGGAGCTGAGACGCGCCATGCTACACCAAAGGTGCATCCCTACGATGCCATCCAGGATGTGCGTCATAGCGCGTCGCTTGAGCATGCATGTGCCCTTGCAAAATGCGGTCCCTGGCACGGCCTTTAGGTGCGCGCGCACGTGAGGCGGTCGCAATTCAACCAGGATGCACGGGTGTCCTAGGAACTGGGGCACGCGGACCTCACAAGACTATAAAGATAGGATCAGAGGACAATTTATAGAGTTAACTATTGAATAGTAGATCCACATCATAGGATCTAGCCTGACAAATGGATTAGGCAAGGACCATGGACCCTAAAGGTAGATCTAGCGATCTAATGTCTAAATAGATTGAAATTAATAAGGACTCCTTGTATCCATTCATGTCCAGGAGTTTATAAATGAGACCCAGGAATGGGTTGAGTGATGAAGGACGCGACACTAGGAGACTTTGAGGTAGGTGTTGTATCACTACTAGACGTTTTTAAAGAGCCATGATTGTTTTGAGAATGCATGTTTTAAGTATAAGTATATGACTTGTTTAGCATGACTTAATTTAGCATACATATGATAAATACATTATGCATAGACATGTTTCACAAACAATTGCATATATTGCATGATTTGTGAGCATTGAGTTCTTAAAAAATTGCATGTCCTTAAGGGTTACCAAAAGACGCTGGAGTGCCCAAAAGACGCTGGGTAGGCAGTCGTGAGGGCCAGGCAGTTGTGAGGGACCCAAAGAGGACAGGTTTTGAAAAAGAGGGTTTTGCTTGTTTGATCTTATATGATTTGGGCTAATAAGCTTGTGGGCGCTATGCCGAGAGGTCTGGGTTGGCCTCCAGCCTCTACCACTACTAGGTGGAATGGGTACCACGCCCAAAAAGGGCAACGTCCCTACGTCGACTGCATGTGGTACAGGGGGCTACCATTGGTGTCACGGCACTGGGTCGATGTGTCATATGCCCCATGGAGGCTATGACCGAGTGTCCTCAGGTACCCAGGGACCACACGACTGCAAGGTCGTGGGCATAGTTGGGCCTTATGGTTTCGTGGATTTACTTGCATTGCATATGACATGACATGAGGTTGGTCGACCATACCATACCAGATATCCATGAGTTGGATTCAGTTGAGCATTTTATGCATATCATTATGTTTATGATATATATGATACTTTCGACTTGGATTGTGTGATTCTTTAAGTCGTTAGTATTCCAATTTGACAATGGTTTATGATATCGATATTGAACATGAGTGTTCAAACATGCACATGTTTTAAAGAGCATATGATTTTAAATGTAGCATGCATTTTAAAACTAGTAGTGATAGACTCCTACTGAGTATAGTATATACTCACCCTATCCTTAACATTTTTCAAGATAATTCCATCCACGAGTAGAGGACACCTATGTTAGTGCTACGAGCAAGAAAAATCAAAAGGAGACAATTACACATGTAAGTAAAGACTCTACCCTTTGGACATGTGTTTGTATTTATTTACAGTTGGGCTGTGTGTTGTGACTGGATAGACCTAAGGAAAAACATATATGATTTCTGAAGTTTTTCAAAAATACTACTTTGATTGTTGTGAAAGCAAATGACACTCGGGGTTTTCAAAATGAGTTTAAAACAAAAGATTTTCCGCTGCATTGCATGGTTTTTATAAAATGTTTTTCAAATCGGGATCCCACCTTAGGAATTTAGATTTTTCATTTAAATATGTATGAGAAAATTCGGGTCGTAACAGTTGGTATCAAAGCCCAGGTTTTATCCTTTCACAGCCAGTCCAGCATGTCCAAGGGTCATAGACTATAGAGAAAATATATATATATATATATATATATATCAAGAAGAAGTAGTAGAGACGAATACTTCTATTTGAAGATTACAATATTAATGCTCAAGGCATTTCACCATAAACAAATAAGTGAAACACAGCTTGGTTTAACAAATAATTAAGCAGATGATAGTGCAACCCTTATCCCAAATCTAGTCTAAGACGACTTAAGGATTAAGGATTGTTGTGTGGTGCAAATATGAAAACTCATATGTGGATCATATTATGATGATGATGAAGGAAGATGTTAGTGAACTTGTTAGTAGATAGTTCTAACCTGTAATAGAGTAATCTCACCAAAGGTTAGAAAATCGAATAACCTAGATGGCTATCTTACCCTTCTAAAGAATATCAGAATCTGAGTACACTATCATATGATATGAGTATGATAGGGAATGCAAAAGACGGACTTTGAGAAGATTTTGATGATAATCTAAGAGGGATGAGAATGCAAGATGATATTAGGAGATAACTGTGACTCGTACTAGGTCACAATGGTATGGATCCTGAAGGACTTAGCTCAAATTTGGATACCTTAATTGGAGTCTTATGAAGAGTAAAGTGCTATCGAATAATAACTACCTGAGTATTATGGAGCAAATCAGAAGACGTATCCAAGTGACAGATTATGTGAATAAGAGAAACATAACACGAATATGATAGGGAAATGAATTCGACTGAGTTATCAAAAGATTTTGATGGTAATACTAGGGATGATAATAGATTGATCCTAACATGAACTTATAAGAGAAGTATAGCATGATCAAAATGTCAATGTCATTATTAAGACATTGTATGAATTTTATTGAGGCTACAGGCAACTGAGGATTTCAATGATCTTAAGACAGTTTAGAATTTCTGGGAAGCATTCAGTTTATCATATCTGTTAAGTAAAGGAGTAGATGTAGTATCGATTATATGCAACAAAGCACATGAAGACATTGATCTAGGTAGACAAAAATGAGGATTTTGAAGAAAAGAAAGAAAGAGAAAGAGATGTAACTATAAGAATTCAATGAATATTGAAAAGAAGAAGATCATGACTTTATGGAGATACATACAAATCTTTCATCTTGAATCTGATGGGAAGATAAACCAATCAAATTTGAAGAAATAATACTAGTGGAGTTGGTGATTTTATTATAAAAGAGTATAATAGAGATAAAGCAGATGAGATTTAAGACTTTGAGTAGAGTATCAAATTTAAGGACATTGTGCTGCCGGGAATTTTCAAAGTAGAATGGTGACCAACTAGAAATTAAATTCTACAAGTAGTTTGATGGCTATATTTAGTATTCCATTAACATATAAGAAACACTAGTGATTGTAGTCTAGAAAAAGGAAAATTTGGTGATATCCTACTTTGCCACTACATGAGTACATAAAGTTCTATTGAAAAAAAAAAAAGACAGGACAGCGACTAGTCCATTTGATTTTCCACAAGTCGGGTGTGATCAAGGCTCAATATGATGTCTTAGAGGAAGAGTGGAAGAGCAAGTATTTTAAGTATTTGGACATGAGTTTTACCTAAAAGAAGTTACTTGTTAGACTAAGTCATTTAAGGGTATGAGGTCAGTTGATTAGGCCACATCATGAAGGAGCTACGAGTACAATGAATACAGTAACAACTAAGACAGAAGCAAAAATACGGAATGATCTCCACCAGTGAGATAGAATTTTCCAAACCTGAATAGACACCATGACAAACCATAGAAATCACTGTGGGTCTGAAAGATGCTGCTGACTTGGATTGAAAAGAAAGGTAGATAAGTACTGATCACTTTAGAGACCCTTGAGTTTATGATAAAGATATATCTGGAAAGAGACCAATAGGTAATCAAATAAAGTCTTTCTATGTGTCTACGAAAATGTTCCATGCTTACCTAAGTGTTTTTCAAATTTGATGATTTAACAGCTTCAGCATAACTTGATGTAGTAGCTATTGAACGAGACCTGCTAGTATAAGCTAAGTATGAGGAGGCACTTGAAGGATAAAATTTGAGGGATTGAGAAAATCACTACTTATGAGTATACCTCCTGACAATATAGACTGCATGGTTGACGATAAAGCCTTGATAAAAGATTAAACAATATATTGACATGGGGGATGAAAGGAGAAAAGGTGAGATGGCTAGCACACTATAAGGTGAAGAATTAATGTTATGTTGCCTTTAGACAAATAGTTAGTTGTTATGTGCATATACCAAGTACGAAAAATCAATTGAAGGAATTTCTTAAGGAGTAACCCTACTGGATTGAGTATAGAACTTTTGGACTGAAAAGTTACGAAGAAAATTATCAAGCAAAGAAAGGATAAAGAGGATGATGACAAAGGATTCAACCATGACCTAGTAAGGGTACTCAGTTATAAATAAGAGAGTTTTTGCTTTGCATAAATGGGAACATTATTGGAAATCCTAATGACAAATTGATGTGAATAGTAAGATAAGGCCTCTAGACGAGAACATTTGATCCATAATGAAGAATCGACCATTAATGTTTGACATGAGAAAAGCGTTTAATGAATTCAATAATTATGAAATTGGATATGGAGTTAGGACATTTTACTTTCAGTATATGATAAGGTCCTCTATGGAAGAAGCTACTAATTGGCTTTCATGAGTTTATTTTGAATGTAATTTTGGTCGAGGAATCAAGTCACATATGGAAAACGACAGACAGTTGAAATTCAAAGTTAATTAAGAGTTTGGCTATAGAGCACATGATACCATATCAGTTATGAAAGTATCTTAAGGACAAATATAAAAGATAAGAAGCAAAGTTAGACACAATAGAAAGAAGGTAACTTTTTTTGGACTCTTACTAATGACATATAACCAACCATTATAAGGAGATATGGATGATGAAGAGATCACCAGATGAACGACAAGAAGAAAAAGGGATTATCCTATGATATTCAAAATAAAATAGGAGAAATAAGATAATATGATCTCCAAGAAGTATGGAGAAATCTATACATGAATAAAGAAGCATGATCCTACGAAGAGACTATCCTATACATGATGAGAAAGGTATAGGCATCTAAGGATTTCGAGATAGATAAATTACAGCTAGAAACCAGTATTGTTAAACTGGCAAGTATGGGAGTATGCATCAGAGTACGCAGCAAAAGCAGCCCTTACAGGTAAAGCCTTGTAGAAGGAACAATAAAAATGATACATTAAGGTTGAGCCTAGGTTTGATTCCTAAGGGGAGAATGCATTCACCAAAGAAGTTATCTAAGAGACAAAATACCTTGAACATGATCATCTATGGAATTTGAACGGAATTCATTTAAGGGGGTAATAATGTAATGCCCGAGCAATTTACACTATTTTTAAAATTGGACATTCTATGGGAAATAAACTGTCTTGAATGTTTTACTTTATTTAAAATAGTAAATGATGGAATTTGTAAGGAAACTTGGTACCATTAGATTCTACTCGAAAAATGGAATCCAATGCCCAAAGAACGCCTAAAATGGAGTTCGTATGAAGAAGTTATGGTCTTTTAAAGATCAGGGACAATTTTGTAATTTAAACAGAAAACGAAAAAGAACGAAAATGCAGGGGGCCATTTTGATAACGGCACCCCCTGTCGTCTTCCTCCTCTAGACTTCTCCAGAAACCTCGTTTCCAGAGGTTTCTACCACCACCAATGGCGGCACCGCCATTGGCAGCACTGCCATAGCAGGGCTATAAAAAGCCTCATCTCCCCCTCTCCAAAAACGTGATTTTTCGGTCATTTAGGACTGGGGTTTCAGGCAAAAATCAGAAACCCAGTTCCCTGAGTTTTTTCGGCAACAGCCAGGCTGAGTCAGGCCAGCCATTCTCGTCTCCCCATTCCCCTCTCTTCTCTTGTTCTGGCCTTGCATGACATTGGGATTTTACCTTCATCGAGTTTTCCGGCGACAAAGGGTTTCAGAACCAGAACGAAGGTTCTAACACCAGCAATAGGCGCTCCAAGCTGCCCAGGTAAGCCTGTTCTTCCCTCTCTCTTGGGTTCTTCCACCTTTTAGGCTAGATCCATGCTGGATCTAGCAATTTTCAGCCAGTTTCCAGCTGGATTCCCTGGCCAAAAAACAACCCAGCCAATCCCAACCGGCACTGCACGAACAAGGCGTCCCAGGGACGCCATGCTCCATGTACGCCAGGGACAGGGTCCCTAGGATGGGTTCCAGGCATACGACAGTGTGTACACTATCCCAAGTGCGGCCTTCGGGTGCGTGCGCAACATGGGGCACAGGACATGGCTGGACCAGGATGCACGGGCCCTGGGAGCTGAGACGCGCCATGCTACACCAAAGGTGCGTCCCTGCGATGCCATCCAGGATGCGCGTCATAGTGCGTTGCTTGAGCATGCATGTGCCCTTGCAAAATGCGGTCCCTGGCACGGCCTTTAAGCGCGCACGCACGTGAGGCGGTCGCATTTCAACCAGGATGCATGGGTGTCCTAGGAACTGGGGCACGCGGACCTCACAAGACTATAAAGATAGGATCAGAGGACAATTTATAGAGTTAACTATTGAATAGTAGATCCACATCATAGGATCTAGCCTGACAAATGGATTAGGCAAGGACCATGGACCCTAAAGGCAGATCTAGCGATCTAATGTCTAAATAGATTGAAATTAATAAGGATTCCTTGTATCCATTCATGTCCAGGAGTTTATAAATGAGACCCAGGGATGGGTTGAGTGATGAAGGACGTGACTCTAGGAGACTTTGAGGTAGGTGTTGTATCGCTACTAGACGTTTTTAAAGAGCAATGATTGTTTTGAGAATGCATGTTTTAAGTATAAGTATATGACTTGTTTAGCATGACTTAATTTAGCGTACATATGATAAATACATTATGCATAGACATGTTTCGTAAACAATTGCATATATTGCATGATTTGTAAGCATTGAGTTCTTAAAAAATTACATGTCCTTGAGGGTTACCAAAAGATGCTTGAGTGCCCAAAAGACATTGGGTAAGCAGTTGTGAGGGCCAGGCAGTTGTGAGGGACCCAAAGAGGATAGGTTTTGAAAAAGAGGTTTTCGCTTGTTAGATCTTATATGATTTGGGCTAATAAACTTGTGGGCGTTATGCCAAGAGGTTTGGGTTGGTCTCCAGCCTCTACCACTACTAGGTGGAATGGGTACCACGCCCAAAAAGGGCAACGTCCCTACGTCGACTTTATGTGGTACAGGGGGTTACCATTGGTGTCACGGCACTAAGTCGATGTGTCATATGCCCCGTGGAGGCTATGACCGAGTGTCCTTAGGTACCCGGGGACCACACAGCGGCGAGGTCGTGGGCATAGTTGGGCCCTATGGTTTCGTGGATTTACTTGCATTGCATATGGCATGACATGAGGTTGGTCGACCATACCATACCACATATCCATGAGTTGGATTCAGTTGAGCAATTTATGCATATCTTTATATTTATGATACATATGATACTTTCAACTTGGTTTGTGTGATTCTTTATGTCGTTAGTATTCCAATTTGACAATGGTTTATGATATCGATATTGAACATGACTGTTCAAACATGCACATGTTTTAAAGAGCATATGATTTTAAACGTAGCATGCTTTGTAAAACTAGTAGTGATAGACTCCTACTGAGTATAGTATATACTCACCCTATCCTTAACATTTTTCAGGATAGTTCCATCCAAGAGTAGAGGACACCTATGTTAGTGCTACGAGCAAGAAAAATCAAAAGGAGACAATTATACATGTAAGTAAAGACTCTACCCTTTGGACATGTATTTTTATTTATTTACAGTTGGGCTATGTGTTGTGACTGGATAGACCTGGGGAAAAACATTTATGATTTCTGAAGTTTTTCAAAAAAACTACTTTGATTGTTGTGAAAGCAAATGACACTCGGGGTTTTCAAAATGAGTTTAAAACAAAAGATTTTCCGCTGCATTGCATGGTTTTTATAAAATGTTTTTCAAATTGGGATCCCACCTTAGGAATTTAGATTTTTCATTTAAAAATGCATGAGAAAACCCGGGTCGTAACATTTTCAGCTAGAAATCACCATGAACAATGCTGGGTTTTACCCAACCGACGAAGACAACGCGTCCCAGGGACGCTGCGAGTTACATGCACCTGGAACGTGCCCTGGGATGACATCCATGCACGTGAATGCACATGCAGGCTCTTCCTCGCCCGACCAGGATGCGCAGGGTGTCCCAGGAACCAGAAAGCATCCCGCCCGCATCAGGGACGCGTCTGCGGGACATCAACTGGGACGCGCGCTGTGGCGCGTCGCTTGAGCATACGACAGTGTGTGACCCCGGTCGCAGCTTGACCAGGACGCGCACGCTTCCTGGGAACCGCGATACGCGGGCCCTACGTGGACGGTCCTGGATCATCGATTGAGATGCTACCTTTAATATCCAATTTTGGAGGCTATATAACTCCGATTGACGATCTGAAAGGACCATTGTGTCCGTAATTTTGCCACGAACCTAATTATACTATAATATTTAGGAGGAAGAGGCTATTTGAGGAGAATATAGCCTAAAAACCATTGAGATCTTATGAATCCATAAGATCAACTATGGCCAGACCTCAAGACTAAATCTAAGAGAGGCCTTAAGACATTCTTAGTCCAAGATTGGACCAAGAATTACATAAATCAACTCCTAGAAAATAAATCATATAGATCTAGCTGTTAACCTATGAACCTAGAAATCATGATTAGATTTCATGTTTAAATGATATATAGGACCCCATAAAGGTACTCTAGGACTAGACTGAAAGAGGGACACGAGCTAAGTGATGACAATCGAGGTAGGTAGTCTGATACTGCTACATTTTTAATGCATGTCCAAATGTACTTGATTTGTAGGTAGTCTGATCCTACTCTTTTTTTTAAAATGCACCCTAATCTCAAAGTGATTTGCCTGCTTCTATTACCGTATTTAGTATGCGTTTTGAGACATGTGGAGTTTATACGGGTATGCAGATTTGTCTTCATGATTTAAGTCTTTGAGGCACTTGCATCTGTCATTGTATTGAGCATGTTTTTGGGATACAATATTTTATACGAGCTTATGGCTTTATGACATTGAATGCAATACTAACATGAGTAGACTTCATGCATTACTCACATATTTTGAAAACAAATGCATAAATTGCATGATTTATGATGATCGAGTTTCGGATTATCTATTATGCTTTTGGGCTATTGAGCCTGGTGGGCACCATGCTGAGAGGTTGTATAGGGTGGCCTCCCAGCCTCTACCACCAAAAAGGTAGATGGTATCGTCGCCAAAAAGGCATTGTCCCTTCCCTAACTATTATGGTAAACAGGGACGACCACTAGAGGTGTCACGGCACCCTTTCGGGGACATATCCATAGTCGCTTGGAAGGCTATGGTGGGTAGTCTCTAGATACCGAAGCCACACGATTCAGAGGTATTCTGGTCATGAGCATAGTTGGCCCTATGATTTCAATTTGATCAATATGCATGTAGCATTGAGATGGTCGTATATGAGTACTCGTGACCAGTCGGCTGGATATGTTCGCCGAGAGACCATGTTCATGATACTTAGAGTGAGGTTAGCACCTGCTTTGAATAATGTTTATTTTAAGAGTTTCATGATTATTACATCTAACTCGTTGATTTTAATGTGTTTACCGAAATCTTATCTCATGGATCTATTGATGTCTACTTTATGATTTTAGTCATATTTATACTATTGAATAATAGATTTCAGTAAAGGATTTCATGAATGAAATTGCATCAATAAGCTTATGTTTTATGCATGAATTTGCATGTTTACCCAACAAAGGAATCACTGATGTTTTGCATGAAAGTTCCTTGACTTAGGCATGCCTTGTTTTCAAACTAGTAGCATCAGGTTATCTACTGAGTATGATAAATACTCAACCCAATCCATTATTTTTCAGATAAAACAAAATACAACTAGAAGGAGTATTGGGAAGCGTTAGGACTACAGTTAATTAAGCAAAGGTAAGGTTAAGTAAGGATTTAACTAGTGATCCTTTTCGTAATTGTTATAAACTTGGTTGTAAGTATTCGTTTATAACTATGGCTATGACTAACAATTTTGGGAGTAGTACTTGTTTCTATTTGGTTAAAAACTTTGCCATGGCACTATGCATCATTTGCTCATTGAGATCAGGTCATGACACTGGGGGTTTTTATACAAACATTTTGATTAAAAGAAAATTTTCTCTACATTCTTTTGCACAAATTATTTTAAAATAGAGATCGATCTCACTGTGTGTTATAAAATTGCATGTGGAAACCCGGGTCATCACATAATCACAGCCTCATACCTAGATTAGGAACAGGAGGTAAGCTTCTTAATGTTCTCAAAGAACACAAGACTACTCTAGGGTGGACCATAGTAGATATAAAAGGAATTAGTCTAGTTGTGTGCATTCATAGGATAAACCATCTATGGAGACATAGAGGAGACTTAACCCTAATATGAAGGAGGTGATGAGAGATGAAGTGCTAAAACTTTTAGATGTTGGTATAATCTACCCTATATTTGATAACACTTCGGTCAACCCAGTTTAGGTTGTACCTATGAAGTTAGCAGTCATGGTAATTAAGAATGGGGATAATGAGTTAATTCTCACTCAACTGACCACTGGGTGAAGAGTATGTGTTGATTCTCAAAAATGAACTTGGTCACACGGAAAGACCACTTTTCTCTACCCTTTAAAGACCAAATGCTAGAGAGGTTAGCCAAACATAGTCTTCATTACTTTCTGGAGGGTTATTCTGGCTATAACCAAATTTCTATAGCACTTGATAAGAGAAGACTACCTTTATCTACCTTTTTGCAACCTTTGCCTATCATCGTATGACTTTTGGACTTTAGAATGCTCTGCTACTTTTCAAAGGTGTATACTGAGCATATTCTTTAATATTGTAAAGAGATTCCTAGAGGTGTTTGTGGATGATCTCTCTATATTTGGGTCTAGTTTTGAGGAATGCCTGCACCATTTAAAACTTGTCCTTACTAGGTGTCGAGAAAAGAACTTAGTATTAAATTGGGAAAAATGTCATTTTATGGTTTAAGATGGGATTGTTTTAAGCCACATTATATCACATAATGGTATAGAAGTTGATAAAGCTAAAGTGGATTTAATTTCTAACCTTCCTCCTCCAAGGATGGTGAAGGAAGTCTGCTCAGTTTTAGGCCATGCTAGTTTTTATCGAAGATTGATCAAAGACTTTAGTAAAATTGCTAAGTCTCTATATAATTTACTTACTAAGGAGACAACTTTTGACTTTGATGATGACTGCATGGGAGCATTGAGCACCTAAAAGCTAAATGAAGAAATATGGAGTTACCCATAGAATTGTTATCCCTTATCATCCTCAGACTAGTGGATAGGTAGAGATGTCTAATAGGGAGATAAAGCAAATTTTAGAAAACACAGTCAACCCAAATAGGAAAGAATGGTCGTTGAGACTTAGTGATGCTTTATGGACCTATTACAATACATTTAACACACCCATAAGCATTTCACCCTATCGACTAGTTTATGAAAAATCCTACCCAGTATATTATACCACTAGTTAGACCTTTAAGCATTATGAAAAGCGTTTTCTTTCTTATACACAATTTACCTTGACCTATAAACCTAGTAAAAAAGATTATCCTTTATCAACCTTTCAAACATGAGTAGGGATGATAGCATAACTTTAGGAAAGGGACAATAGTCAAAGAAGTGAGAAATATCAAAAGTACAAAGAAAAGTATTCCTTCCCAAAATACAAGAAAAAGTGAAAAAGAAAAAAGAAAGGAAGAGTTGAAAGGAAAATAGAGAAATATTCACTTCAGTACAATCAAAGAAAAGTTGTCCTACACATAGTTGAGGCCATCCACTCATATTTGAATATACCTTTATTTTAAGAAACCCTTCCTAAGCTTACGTTTCAACCTATCCAAATACCTATTGATTTTAGGTAGAACATAGCCTTATTCAGGAGATAAATGGGAAGGGATCAAGGTGAACTACCCTATTAGTCTTGGTAATGGCATCCATTGTAAGGGATCATATTTTTTGTTGCATCAGTGCTTACAATAGTATGTGAACCATTATTCTTGTTGGAACTAGTCACATACAGAGAGAAATTTACTTGTCCCATTTTCTGAGAGATTTATTTCTAAGTGTATATCAATGAGAGATTAAGATCAAGACATTTCTCTAATGGAGCAATAAGCATAGCTATTTAGAGGTCCTACCTTATGTAGTTGTACACACATAAGAACTCCAAGATAAAACTAGAATAAAATGGCTTTGGTATGTGGGTAGCTTATGTGGAATTTTTCATTCATCTTTATTAAGTTGTCAAAGCAAGTAGATTATTAATTGATGAGAATTCTATGAGATAAATCAAGGACATAGCCGTATTGAATTTTGTGGGCATATTCACTGGAAACCCTTATGAGGCTTAACTCGTCCATTAGGGGTAACTCAAAAGTTTAAGGACTTGTTTTATATGCTAAATGCAACTGTGAGTATCTACAAAAATGACAAGCACTTTTGTTTTCATGATCTTTTAAATATTTTTCTTGGGACTAGCAAAATACTGGTTGGGGTATGCTATAAGTGTTCATTTTTTTATGAAAAGTACCCATATTCATGTGTTATAAAATATAGTGTTATCTCTAGGGTTTTTCTAAAATTTCATAACACATGTATTTCTAACCTAATAATTCAAAAGTTTGATAGTTGGTATGCTCAGAAGCTAATCCAAAATAAGTATGTGAATTATCATAGGATTTAATTAGGATTTTTTTTCTTTTGTAGATGTTGAAATGAAGATCCAATAGTTGAGATTGATCGAGGTAACAAGTGAAGATCAAGATCAAAAGATTGAGTCAAGGCCTAAATTTCAACATTTCAAAGTAGATCAAGGTCTAAGATCATATCAAGGTAAGATGATGGATCAATAGAAGCAAGTGGAAGTGCTAAAGGTGACTAAAATGGGCTCATGAAGCAAGCCATGCATTTTCACCCCTTTTGCATGGAAGCCATTCAAGCCTCCTTAGCCATATAAGCCACAAGAAAAGGTGACAAACTAAGGAAATTAAGCCAAGCAATTCAAGCCATTAAACCCATGAAGCCAAGCCAAATGATCCCTCAAAGTGAGCCACACAAGCCAATTGAGCCAAATGCCACATAGAATCATACAATTGGAGGAGAATTCAAGCAATGATCCACTTTTTAAATATGAATTTTTATGGTTTATTTAGAAGGTTTGAGAGAATTTTGTAAAAGGTAAGATGACTATGCATCAGTGGAACCACAAAGAGGGAAACCCTACTTTTCAATTCCATCTCCCACTCTTTTTCCATTCAAATTGACCTAGGGTTACAAGTTAAAGGAGGGAGGCACTTCCATGGAAAAAGGCACCCCTCACCTTTCCTAGTTGGGGGATCAAATGGGAAACTTTAGATCTACTTCAATTCAATTAACTTCAAAACTTTATATCTTTCCACATACTTCCTAAACCTTATTCCTTACCTATTCCCTAACTTTCCATTAACCAAACATCACAAAATTAGAAGGAAAAAAACTCCACTTTCCATCCAAGGAAAAAGATGCCTACCCTTTGTTCAAAATTAGAAAACAGCCTCTTATCTCCCTTATGACATCTTTCACCTCTCTTTCTTATATCATTTAGCTTACATCATCTCCACCTAACGTTCGCCATTCAATACCCTAACCGTAGGGCCACTTTTCTCATGTGTTTCACCCCTTCCTAAGTTAGGAAACAACTCATCTATATATAGCCAACCAAGAGAAAACCTAACTTAAATTCTTGATTTCTCCTCTTGAAATTCGCATTTTCTACATGATTTTCCCCCTTAGTTTTAAGCTATTATCCCTTAGCTAGTTTACCCACTTAGCCTTTGTTTCTCCTAAATTTCTTTATAGGTTTTCTTTGTATGTCATCATACTTTAGAGTGTGAGCATTAGATTGGAATTTTTTATTGTTTAGATAGGATTTCAAGCTTTAGAAAAGTGCACAAATTCTAGAAATTATAGACAATTTTATGCTCATAAATTTGATGTAAATTGGTTATGATTCAGTAAAGCTTTTTGGAAATTCTTTCCACAAATTGTTTATTTCATTAAAGTTCTTGAGCTTTGTGTTATTTTCTTGCATAAAATTTATGGTTTCAATACCTTTCTAATGCAAGATTTATTGATTGTTCTAAAATCTAGAAATTGGTTTTTCCTTAATGTTGTGCTTTAATTTAAGCAAACAAAACATCTTATTTTCCTGAATCCTTAGGTACCCATTTAGATTTTTTTATGTTATTTATTAGATCCCATATTTATTTTATACAGTAACTCACTGTAGCTACAATAAATTTCACCTTCTTTAGGGCTCTAGAATCATGTGCATAGTCCAAAAACCAAGTGCATGGTTCTAAATCCCATTCCTTTTAGATTCTTCGTTAATTTAGTTGTTTGATCTCATTTTAGAAGTTGCTAATTAGTTGTTTGCATATTTTTTTAGGTTTAGAAAGTTTCTTTGTTACATTATAGAAACTTTCCTTTTTAGTAAGTTTAAGGTTAGGCAAGTTTTAATTTAGAAAAGTTTCTTAGTAGTTTCCTTAAGTGTCATTGTTTAGTTTGAATCTTTCTAAATTGCTATAGTTTTCTTTAGTTAATTGCATATTAGCTAGCTAAGTTTCCATTCTAATTATTGAGTTTTAATTTAGGCAATTTTCTTTTACTTTTACTTTTTAATTTTGTGCATGTTTCTAATTCCATATTACTTTAGATTCCTAGTTTAATCACAACTCTCCTTCTTTAGCTGAAGTTAGTCAATTTGAATAAATATAATCCATTACAAATTTGTCAGATTTCTCTTGGGATCAACCTCACTTGCATGAATTTTTCATATTGATTCATGCGCTTGCGAGTAATTTTAAAATAATACATTACTTTCACTATAAAAAAATCAATGAGTAAAGAGCACACCTTTAGATGCTAGAATCATCAATTATTTCTTCCATCAATCATTGAGATCTACATAGCATATCCAATTAAGGTGCTATTTGAAATACCAGATATTGAGGTCAAGGAAAGCAAAGATCAACCAAGGGTGCAGCCTACCATGTAAAAGTGGGCACTGTAGTAGGCTCCTATCCTGTAGCACTAGTTAATAGCATTCCCATTCCTCCTCTAGATAGGAATATATTTAAAAGGATCCCAAAAAAGGGCAATGATAATTAAGGACACTAAATGGGAGTGTAGGTTAGTTCAACAATAGATATACACGTCTAAATAACAAAAATATTCATGGAATTTTGATGTGATATAATCACGAATCATTTGCATTATCTAGTGGTAAATTTTCTAGGCCAAGATGATTTAGCATATTGATAAGGTATAAAGCTTTTAATGCATTATTTTTGTGGTAGAAATTTTGAATACTTTTAATTAAAGAAACATCATCACATGATCAATTGAGAATGAGTATGCATTTGTAGATGATGTTGGACATAGTTTTTCAAAATGTTCATGGAATTACTTGTCTTCCACTTCCAATCGATTCCTTGAATAGCTTAGAGGTGCACTTCAAAAAGCAGCTTCACTTAGGTTAGTTCAAGGAATTCAATGAAAGTACAAGACAAGTATTTTATCAATATTTTGAACAATTGTCTCCTCAATTTGAAAGTAGTTGAAGGCTCTGAGGTGTGCGAGGAATTACTTATAGCATTATCATGGAATTCAGCCAAGCCAAATTCAATATTATCTTGTCTAATCTTAGAAAAAGGTTAGTGCATTGTCTCCTTTTGAAAATACCTTTAAAAATTATATGATCTTCATCTCAATCCCAATACGCCGAGTTTACACTAAAACTAATTTTGAATCAATTAGCACAATAGGCAATAGATATGAGATTAGGTACTGTTGCTCTACAACAAACAAAGTACCCTTAGTTTTCCTCTAATTTAATAGGAAATAAAAAGCACATGTTATTCTAAAGAACAAAGTGCATTATGAAATCCCCTAATCACGGATGATCTACGACAAGAGAGAATGATAAAAGTAAAAATAGTATAATGAATCAAAATTTGAATAAATGAACGTTTTCTCTCTTTATATTTTTTCAAGTTGGATTTCTCTCTCTAGATTACACAGAGAAAATTTCTCCTTGTAGTTTCTAGGAAAGCTTAAAAGGGAAAGAGATAAGTAGTTGCATAGAGTGAGGTCTCAAGCACCTCTTTATGTAGCTTGCTTAGGTACGTCCCGTTAAAAGCCATTAAGCCTCTAATTCATTTCATTTGAAAAGAAAAACTAAAATGTTTATGAAGAATGTATGAAATGTATTAAAGATTATGTGACTTATAACTCTTTAATTCAAAATATACTTTTGGTTCCTTTCAAATGCACTTTATTATGTAACCTAAAGCAAATTCCAGCAGTCCATCCATATATGGGGGTTAAAATTAGGAGATGATGTGATTTCATTGTTGAAATACCCATTCTTAAAGGTTTGAATTATAAACTTCCTACTGATAGATTCCTCTTTCTCGTTAACCATACATTTTACCTCTTTCTAACGCCGGTTTCCCATTGAACTACTCTCTTCATGGCCTCTCATTCATTGAACCTGCAGGGCTAGCTAAATTCTGGGCTTCTCATGCTGCTTACAGACTTCCTCGTACTCTGTTTCATAAAATTGACTAAGGCATTGTTTGTAACAACAGATGGTAATGACAGTAAATCATACTTAATTGTGAAATTCAATACACAATCAAGCAGCTAATCAGTGTTCGATGGATGGTGAATGTATTCATCGGCCAGCCTTGGTATGTCTGGCCCCGCTTATCAATTACCATAACCACTTCATCAACTATTGACGGCGAGGTTACGGTCATTAGCTGCATATCAGCTACTTTAGCATTCAAATGGAGAATGGTTTAGTTTTAGTCTTCTCCATGTAACCCACCGGTCAGAACAGAATAGGCATAGAGGTATGCCGGTTTGAATGACTCTAAGCTCAAAACGGATGAAACCTCAGGAAAAGCAATGGAAAACTAAGTCAAGAAGCTTGTTTGTAATCCTATTCCAACTCCAATTCAAAGTCATTTGTATTGCAAATTTGGAATATGAACTAGAAAGAGAAGACTGCAAATCTTTAAGAAGGACAAAAGAGAAGCCTGAAGGAATCAGAAAGAACAGAGTAATGCATATAGAATAAGGAAAAACAGAAAAGAGTTCAAATGCTAACCTTGGACTATTTGATGCTTGTGATGTACGGTAAAGGACTCAAATTAAATACTGGAAACAAGAAGACCTACAAATGATCCCCTCTCTACATCTTGTGCTCCCCATTTTGGGATTTCTAACAACATAAAAGTCAATAATGCTTATTGAATATAAATTCTCTGCTAGAGCCTTAGACGCAGTTTTTCTGTAATCAATTATAAAAGAACAAAAGCGTATTTAATTGAACATTAGTATTATCGGTTCCCCGTGTTTTTTGTGCCATTAGAAATCCGACATATGTGCTAACAGATGGGCAGTTCGCATCAATCATAGATGGCCAGGCTTGGGTAAGATTTAGCATGCTTCTTTGCATTATATTGAGGTAACGCCCAATTGAACCAGTCCTCAGCAAATTACACCGGAATAGAAACACCAATCATTTCTGGGCAGCTTCTTAAAGTGGTTCTTAAATACTCTCCATTTATAAGTGAGGTTACAGCTTCCGAACAATTTGTTTGAGTACTGGGATCAAGCTGATTAAAATCCGTGGTTGGTCTTTCAGTACATGGATCACACATCAATGCTAGGAAGAATCAGTTAGGGTCAGTGCCTGCTTGGTCAACAGCGTTGGTACAGTTCACATGTGAACTCCATAGTTGTAGCAGTCGTGGTTCCACTGAAAATTTCCATTTGCCTGGCTTATTGCATTTGATAATAACATCTCAGATATAACACATATCTGGTCAGTTTCTTGATACAAGTACTACGAGAAAATCTTCAAGATCTTATTTTACCAAGATTTGTTAGCAGCATAAGACATTCAACCATGGCAACATAGAATAAGTTGGATTACAGGTGGTGTACAAGATCTACAGAGCCAATCACCATGAACTACTACAGGTAGGGTGCCGAGTTTGCCCATTAAAAGTTGTTATAAATTTTCTACATTACATACGAGCACCCCAAGAAAGAAGTATATGATACTCCAAATTTCTTTGAGTTTCATCAGGCCATGTTAGCGTTGCAAACACAGAGTCAACGTTAGTTATGTAGCAGACAGATGCAGAGTGTTTTACCATTCATTTGATAACTGAAACCAACGAAGGATGGGATGATGCGTGGCATATCCAAAACTGGGCCCACGAAATTAACAAATTGAATTACTTAATATGGGTCCCACCTGTACTTATAGGCAGAGCCGACAAAATGGATAAAAATCCATGGATATCTGTCCGTCCGTTCAAAATTTGAGCATACAGATCAGATAAATTCAATCAATTAAATCAGTGATCTGCATGGATATATCTGCAGATACTCGTTTAAAAGGCATTTTGGAAAATGGTACAAATCATGGATGTTGACCTTTTTTTTATAAATCCAAACCATTAATCTTGTTCAACATCCTCAAAATAGCTTACCCGTGAAAATTTGTTATATTTGAATGATCTTTACCACTTATTTTATTTCTATGAAAAAAATTCAGTGGCTCTAATTTTTTACTTTTTAAACTTAAGTTATAAGAATCTACTACTCTTGAAAATTGGCATCTAACCTATCTAAAGGATTTTGAACAATACTAACGGTTTAGATCTTTGAAAAAAGTCAATATCTACAATTCTACATGACTCGTGTTGGATCCATAAATAATCTCCAAATCCATAATCCTTACCCAGATTGAATCAGATTCAATCCATTTACCTATTTTGCTGGCGCCACTTATAGGTGTTCATAATGACTGAAATGGTCTGTTGACCATGATATAATACAAGCACACAAGAAGGAGAGAGAGAGAGAATTATTTCATAAAGTTGTATGGGAGGCAGTCGAAAACATAAGTTACCTCCACTTTTGTTCCTTCATTCAAGGATGTTGAGGTGTCAAATGGCCAGGCTGGGTAGTTGGAGAGTGGGTCTTTGTGGGTTGTAGGTCAAACAGGTATAGGTAAAATTACCATTTATGAAACAAGTAATAAAATGGATATCTGCACCCAACCCATTAATGACAGGCGGGTTTGCAAGTCACCAACTATTTGTGCCACGATCCTTATTTTTAGTAAATGTACGAGTCCACGCACTAATGTCCCTTTTTTTTTTAAAGCGAAGAAAGGTCCAATGCTTTTGTTGATCTAAACCTTCATCTGATCAAGATTGGCTTTGGATACCTAGTAGCATGTATGTCACAATCCTTGGATGATTTAGAATGTAAACTAATTTTTATGCAATATTTCTAACTGACTGTTCCAATGATTTTAAAAATATATCTTTTTGAATGCTAGAATCATTCAATCAATTTACTTATTGGCCCTTTCTTTTGTTGATTTGAACTATTCATCTAATTTCTCTAGCTTCGATATATCTAGCACAATCACAATGATGGATAATTATAGAATACATATAACCATAAATTCTTTGAGGAATTGGAAACTTTTCTAAAAATTCATAGTTTTTTCCCAATAATTTTAGAAGCGCCTCTCTTTTTTTATTTCAAATTTAAAGCAATTTCAAAATATTAACATGAACTTAGTTAATAAATATCAAATTCTACAAACAATTTGTCAAACCTCAAATATCATTTGCCAATAAACATTCAAATAAACCTTATACTCACATATGAAATTATTTTTTAAGAAATTTTCAAATATTTGTCTTGTCGATTTATTCTAGAAACAAACTTTGTGGTGATAATCACAACTAGCCATCTTCAATATCAAAAGTAGATCTTTTTGGATGCTAGAATCATTCAATCGACTATTTTGGACTAGAAAATCCAAGATGTGAGATCTGATGAATGGCATATAGCATTCATCTTATCTAAAAACTCTAGATGTGAAATTAATGGTGATTCAGCTTTTGATTTGTGGGAACAAATGGACTCATTTAAATGACTTTATTTCCTTGATCTTTAGGATGCCGTATGAATCTTTTGTAGAAAAATTGGTCATGTTGATCTTAATGTGGATTCAACTGAATAGGTGTGATTTTTCATTGGCAATGGAATTGGAGTGCATTGTACAATGCTTTGTCACTCTAAAAATGCTAAATGTATTATGGGCCCCTATGTTTATAGAACATGCGACCTCAATGGCCCCACTCTAGCTTTGTTCTAAGTAGAAGTGTATATAGATCTACCTACTGGTTATCATTCTATCAATGTGACTTTTGAATGGTAAGCAACCTGCTGTCGGCCCAATGAAGAATTAACTTAAATAATCTTCTTTTCTCATCCTCACAGTGTGGTGAACAAATTTAATCTCAAAGTTTTATCCCTGTTGCAGATGGCTTGCGAGTGACGCTGTTTATTATTTCGATTTCAAGGATAACCGTGGGTTACTTCTAGTCTGTGGGTCGCTTGAAGGACATTCCATTTCGAAGATTGCGGATCAACCAGTGATCCGGCGGATGAGGGCTGCCCCGCCTGCAAAATAAATAGACGATCCGGTACTAGCCATTTTTAAATGGGTTTTTAAGCAGTGACCCATGACCGGGTCACCCAGGTGCAGGCCACGGGTCGTGTGTCATAGGCCAAGTTTGATACCTCTGGTGAGATGCCCCAAGTGTCAAATACCTGTGATATTGGATACCCGAAATTCCCGTTTTTCAGGATTTGCAGAGTCCCAAAATAGACAGTTCACGTAGAGAGAGAGAGAGAGAGAGAGAGAGAGAGAGAGAGAGAGAGAGAGAGAGAGAGAGAGAGACTTGTCAATGTCGACAAATGAACTAACGAATTATTTAGTCTTAATGAAAGATAGTAAAGATCCAAAACTTGAAAATTGGCCCCCCACCCATTTAAATAATAGGATTAAGGGGAGGCATCTGCTCGCATTCTAGTTAGGAAAAAATCGCCAAAAAACTCATCAAAGAACTCCAGTTAACATCTTTTTCAACCCAAGAGCCATGGTAATGACAGATAAGCAACTTTTTTATCTCCCCTTCATAATTTTTTTTCTAATGCTGTCCAGAAGAGTGAAACTCGTCGCTGCAGATTTTATAATCATTTTAGACCTCTTCTTGTGGATATTCATCCGATTCTCTGAAGATCGGCAGCAAAGGATGTTTTTGGAGAATCGGATGGCTTTAGAGGAAGAACAGGTTCGCCTTGAATACAGCTATCTCAGGAAGGTTGCTGCATTGCCAGCTAAAATCCGCTACGAAGAGCTTGACGTTGCTGCTGATAATTTTCAAGCATTAGTTGGTACGGGGACTTCGCTTTCTGTCTTTAGGGGGACTCTTGATGATGGTACACCTGTAGCAGTGGAAAGAATTGAAGGGCAAGAGAATGGGGGGAGAGAATTCTGATAAGATGTTGCTGAAATAGCAAAGTATTCAGCATGTCAACCTTGTTCGCCTACTCGGGCACAGCTGGATTTCTAACGGGTGAGCTTCTTAGTTTATGAATTTGTTGAAAATGGATGATTGAGATCTTTCCTGGTAGGGGCAGAAGGAATCACAAAGATGATTGCCTACAATGGTCTTTGAGGTATGGGATCGCAGTAGATGTTCCAAAGGCCCTTGCATACATCCACAGTGATTGCCAAGTCCCGGATTCTACACCTGGATGTCAAGCTAGAGATCATACTCCTTAATTGTCTAGTGCTTGTGTCTGATTTCGGCTTGTCAAAATTGATGGGGACGGATGAGAGCAGGGTTGTTACAACAACTAGAGAGTACTGGGAACTTGAGTGGCTCTTAAAAAATGAAATTTCTGAGAAATCCGACATCTACAGCTACAGTACGGTTATCTTGGAGCTTGTCGGAGGCCGGAGAAATGCGCATTTGATAATGGAAAGAATTCTAAAAGGAAATGGTCATATTTTCCTTTTAACTGTGAATGATAAGCTGAGAGGAGAAGATCATGGAGGTGGTGGATAAGAAACTACTGGCAGGAGGGGAGATTGAAGAGGGGGAAATAAGGAGATTAGTTTATGTGGACCTATGGTGCATACAAGAGGATGCCAGGCTCACGCCTAGCATGGAACAAGTTGTTGACATGCTCCAAGGTCATGTTCTTGTGGACATATAGGCACAGACAGAGATGGTAATCGTTGATTTGTTGTCCATTGACGACGGCCCCGCAGGAGTAAGGGCATTACTCGGCATCCACTAAGCCAGAATCCTGCAGCATCAACATACGGAATTACCTTGACAGCTCCCTCAGGTGGGTAGCTTGAGTTGTTTCATCCGTTAAGACGACAAGATTTTTGGTTCAACACATCTACTTGATTGGTTCAGAAGTTCTTTTCTTTTCTGATTCTATGTTTGTGTAATTTTTTATTTTGTTTATTTTTCCACAAGGGTATACATATTTATAATTCTTCATGCACATTAAAGCAACTTAGAGTTCACAGTTTTAATGTTTCCAACTGTTGGTTTATGTTTCATGAACTCAAAGTAAAAATGATACATGGAATATAATCCAATGCAGTCTCTTGGGTGGTCCGGAAGAGAGTACTGGACAGATAATTGTGAAGGTATGAAAGAGGAGAATCAACTGAAGTACTGAAAGACATAGATGAAGATTTTGAGATAGGATGATATATTCGAAGAATTCAAAAAAGGGGAAAAACATTCCCATAAATATATCACCAGTATCCTAAAGAAGATTGAGGTTTTCTAGTTTGGGAAGTGATACTGAGGCTTTTTAATTAGGTTTCAAAGTGAAGCTCCATCTTAAGATGAAATGTGTCCCATTTAACTTTAGTACGTTAGTACATTTTACTGGTCAAAGATATTTAACTAAATTCTGTGGTTAAATGGTACACAAGGCAGGCTGAGAGGGAGACTACCTTTGAGACCTGATTAAAGAACCTCATTTTATCATTTTCTCTTTCTACTTTGTGCTCCAAATAACTGGTAAATATCCCATTTTTTGGCTTCCCTTTAGAGAGCCTATTTTGCCACCTTAATCTTTCCGCAGAGTGGTTTGGAAATGCTTTCATTTTGATGGATATATAGGTCAACAGTTTTGGTTTTGCGAGGTCAAACTTTTGCAGACAATTTTGTGACCTCATGCAATAACAGAACAAGAAGGTTAAAGAGAATGTCAAGTGATGTATGCATATCTGCTTCTCTGATCAGATTAGATGCCTCATTCCAGATACACTAGAATGGCACCCATATCGGTTTCTCCTGTTATCTAAAAATGTAATATAGAATTGTAAAAGTGAATCAAGTTTTCGCACTAATTCTCCAACAACTGGTAATCAGACAAGGTGCCAGTAGTATCATATACTACACGACGGGCGGGTATTGCTTCCTTGAGTTTAGCATTTCGTATCATATCAGTTTGCCCAATTTGATTTACATATAAGACGAACTGAAAATATGGCCTACGTAATTATAAGGGTCACATTCGAGGTCTGAGTAGGTTTCTTAAGGTTTCTTGCAACAGAAATATCAGTCTTCACGGCCCCCTAGCTGCACAAGAAATTGTCTTTATAGGCCCACTTGAAAGATCTTCTAGGACAGCTAGTACGCCATCTCTTGAAGAACTTGAAGGGTTTTCTGATGAACCTGAAAGATGGAAAATGGCACCAATCAAGAAATGAGGAGAAGCAATTAGAGAAAATTACCAAGCAGACTTACCCATTCCAGGTGTTGGGCTGTAATTCCAGATACATTTCCGGCATAGATGCCACCCAATACCTAACAAGCACGTAAGAGAAAATATTTAGTTAGAAAAGACAGGTGCTAATCGAATATCGAGGTTTTGAACCCACTGATGGCCATCATGTGGGTGTTCTTCTTTCATTTCCTTTCTCTATGGTAACATGACATTACCTTGGATACAGTCTCAAGGAACATGCCTGGGCGTACAGGACGCGGTTTTCGCCCTGAGACACTGGCCTGGCAAACCCAAAACAATTAATACAGAAGAACTGCATGCATATGCATGTCTTAGTTCGCATGAAACATAAACATAACAAATAACAATAACTTTAGTCCCCCAGAAAGCAGTCCTCTGCTTTTGCATACGACCAACTATCGAGGGTGAGGGAGGATCTGAAGTGGATCAATGGTAAAATCAAGGTGTTCCGGAGTTTAAGTGTCAAGCAACTAACTCTTCCTGCAATTCCACTCGAGGCCTCTTGTCTCCTTGTGGTATCATCATCATCATCATCATCATCCTTTTCTAATCTGTCAGCTCCTTCATCTCTTCCTTGCATTACATTAGTTATCATCTTTCCGACAGTTTCTCCAGGCCTCAAAGCAACTAGTTTGGTTAAGAAGTTCACCTGCACTTAAATTAAATGATTCATGCCCCAGAGAAATGAAATAACACAAAATAGCACCTCACACAAAACCTAGTTCATCAAAGTAGCAGCTTCCAAGTCTCAAAACGATAGATTCCGGCAGCAAGCCAATTATTTTTTCCAAATTGTTTACTTCTTTTGATTCCTAAGCATGACAGAATAGTTACATGTCTCGAACATATAATTAACCATGTGTAGGAACATGGAGAAAATTGATCAGAGTTGGGCTTCAAGACTGAAATTCGGACATCTGAAACATAAAGGGAGAACATTTAAATTAAATGGCACAATGAGAACCGAAAAGTTGAACAAGTTCTGCAGAAAGATCCCTGAAACTGAAACTTTGAGAATATCAAGAAGATTTAAACAAAATCGCTATGCAACCAGGATGAAAATCGAAATATTTGCCAGTTGTTCTTAATGACAATGTCTGGAAGTAAAACATCCAAAAATTTATGGTATTTATATAGCCATTTTCAACTCCCAAACATCCGGAAACCATATGCTTACAAAGTCTACGCAAACAAAGTTAGTATATGTGCATTTGTCACAGACCATTGAATTTATACATGTACAACACTAATATTACTTGAAATGGAAGTGATCGCATTAGAAACTTAAATGTAGACGCACCTCAGCTTCGGGAAGGGTACTCAGACCGCGGTCATTTCTTACATCCAATATTCCACCCCCCATCATATTCCGGGCTTCCTCTCTGATTAACACAAGCCTCACAAGTAGCTTTCTATCTGGGATAGTAGGTCTTGCTTCCATTGTCTGCAAAAACATGAATGCCATTATGAGCACATAGCAGGTCCTAAAGGCTGTGCTAGGCCATGTTATATTTCAGAATGTTCAGCTTCAGATTCACATGCAAAAACCTACATAAAGAATTCAGCATGACCGTGACTTTAGAGAACTGGCGCAGATATTTCTATCTGTTTACTTCTCCCTGTTTTAAATATCATGTCTACAACAATAGGCACAATGGTTTGAAGCAAGATCTCAGTGGTGGTCAATCTAGCAACTACAAGAAGCATTTTCCTTCTGGACTTAAACAAAAAAGAAAAGTGCTGAAGAAAGAAAATTAAGAAACAATAGAAGAAAGATGCCTATGAAGTTGAACATGGTTGTCATGAGAGCTCCATAACAAACTAGCAAATGCATTGACATATTCTACGTGCTGTTTCCACCACCACATTATGAAACCATCCTACTACAGCCTACAGTTGCCTGATACTGTTGGGATTTTCCAAATAATTTCAGGATGTTGGAAATTTTTTAATGCATTTTTCTGCTACCTCGTTATGCTTTGTAACTCGAATGTACAAAATGCTGGTAGAAAAACCAAGAGCAATGAAATAACAGATCTGAGGTACATACTTTCGGAAGCCATTGCAGATTAACAGATAAAAGTAAAAAGAGATGTCAATATTGATTTCTACATTGATGAAATTAAGCTCTATGTGCCAAATGTATTGACGACTCCCACTGGTTGACTTGCAGAAAGATCAAGAAGGTGGATGAGCAATAAAGTGATGGTCCTTCTCTGCAGAGGGTAGTGATATGAGCAGCATGCCTCTCCTGGGTTTCTAGCTCCTATTTCCTCTGTCAGCAGCATGTAGGAAAGAAAGACTGGACTGAGATGTAAGTCCATGCTCAAGAGGAAATATGGGCAAAACAGATGCAACCAAAAGCTGATGATACAGAAGAGACCAAGAAGTATAAGCAAGTGAATAGTAATACTGAAGCACAAGACACAGACTGCAGGTATCATGAAGAGTCAAGCCATAAAAGAAAACATAACTGAGAGGTTGGTGCGTCCATCCGAGTTTCAGGCAACAAGATGGCACATATGGGAGAACCAACAAAGGAAGGAACATGACAAAGCAAAAGGTTCAAAAAACAAATTCAATGAATGATCTACACAAATAACTGCAGTCAATAAAGTTAGGATGGCTGCTAGATTGAAGTAATGCAAGAAGTGATGTGGAAACAGGGAGAGGGACCTTCGAGACAGATGCGTGACGGGAACAAAACCAAGGAAAAAATGAGGAAGGCAAATATAAAATGTTTGAACAACGTCCTAAATTTCAGCTGGAAGTGCATAATATGTCATGTTAGAAGCCATGCGTAGAAGAGATAGAAGGTAAACAGTAAGGAGGGAAACTATGAGTCAAGAAGAGTTCATGATGGAATAGGACCGCTAGTTTTATGATCTGCAGTTTTACAAGCTTGATGGTTTATTGATTAAGATTTAATGTTTAGAAAAACCATGTGTTTGAAACTTGCATTGAGTTTAAGTTTTAAACATGCTCCTTTCTACTGTATTTCAAAGAGCATTCTGTAAAGACATGTCTAGAATTACCAGAAAGGGTGAACATTCTTTTAGGAAAACATAACAACAAATGGAAAGCATACTCTTCACTATGAGGAAGTATGCTATTGCCAAATTTTAGAAGCAAAACGAACTTAAAAGTGAGCTCATGACCCAGCTAGGCAGCTTCTGGTAAAATCTTTGGGGACAAGATAAATCAGACACTTAGTTCAATTGCTTAGTCAAGAAGGGGAGCCTTGGCGCAAAGGTAAAAGTTGTCGTCATGTGACCTTGAGGTCATGGGTTCAAGGAGTGGAAACAGCATCTTCCAAAATGCAAGGTAAGGCTATGTACTTTAGGCCCTTGTGGTCCGCCCCTTCCCCGGACCCCACATAGGCGGGAGCTTTGTGCACCGGGGCTGACCTTTATTACATGCATAAAGTTTAGGACAAGAATTTGAACTAGGAACTTTGAGTAACCATATAAAACTTAATAGTATATAAAAGTATGGTATTCATCCCATATCCAGTGTACAAGCATCTATAAAATCAGGAATTACAGTATGAATTACTTTAGCCTCAAACATAGGTAAGATGGATGAAATCCTAGATTAGCTGACGTGAGGAGAGGAGTTTCAGAATGAATCATTCGTATCTGGTTATAAGAATGGAATCATGTTATAAGAGCATGATATATATTTGGTTTCAATAAACCCACCCTAAAGAAGACTACAACTCTTGGTCACAATAAACCATAACAAAACCATGTAAAAAGTTCAGACACCGGTATGTGACAAGTAGGTTCCTACCTACATGAGAATGTCCTGGTTTCAGAACTAATGACACCAATGAGTATGCGTTCCACAAGTAATAACCGTGTCCATGACTAATAGTTGACGTCAAACACAAAAGGGAAGATCACACATGCTCTCATCCCAAATGCAAATGAAATGGAAAGAATGATAATCATTGTCCTGGAAGATTTTGATTCACCTCCAGCAAGTCATCAGCCTGGTTAGCAATGTCATTTAGATTTGCCCCTGGAAGATGAACCTTTGTGCCTTTCTCATTGCCAAAGGCACCACCTCCTGCAGCCACTCGGCGTAGTAATTCATGTCTGCTTTCTTTCTGAGGAGTTTGGCATAGCAAACCAATGACTTGAACCTATTGCAGAGAGAGAAAAGGTACAACTTTAGTTGCATTCACAATTGAACTCATTACTGTCGAGCACTTTTTGTCAGTTCATAAGCATGACTATAACTCACATGCGGGGGGCACTTTTTGGCAATATGGGATAACACCGTATCTTTAACCACCTCCAACAGGGTTTTGCGCTGTATGTCCACGAGCAGGTAATAGGAAGTTAATGGCATTAGAGCAGCACAGCAACATGTAAAAGTTACCACTAGAAGCAGCCACCAGCAACTGAGAAAACCTAAGCAACTCCAAACAGCCATCTCAAGCCCTAGCTACCGTGCTTCCTACATGGATGCCTCACAATAACATGGGTGTCTACTTTTTGTATTTATACAGTGATAAGCCCTACCTAAAGGACTAACTAGATAGATAGAGATAACTCGGTAATTTAGCAAATGAAAAAGTATAGGATAATTGTATTCTTATATTGTTCACAAACTTAAGTATATTTTGTGAATGTGAATAATATTATGATTATATAGATTAATAATGTATATAAAAAAGCTAGCAACAAAAATAGAAAGAAGGATATTTTCATATGGTCTATGGGCTCTTATACCGCATATTAAATGTATATCTACCTTATTTGAGGGAAAACGAGAATTTTAATCCGCTGGTTCTGGTACATATTTTCCTAACCATAGGAAGTCCACTAGAGATATAGGGTATAACAATCAATCTAGATGTCTAAGCAATTAGATATGCACCTAGTCAAGTTTGTATCACAAAAGAGATCATGTAAAGCAGTAATATGATAGGAGAATGGCGTACAATCTCAGTAGTGACACAAACAGACTGGCTCCAGACTAAGAATCTGCAGCTGTCAGTAGGTGACAAGCAACAGCAGCTAGATATGAATTCTTACCCACAGCTACTCTTATTCGGGAAGTTCAATAAGAGTGCCTCTAGAATCAAGGTTTAACATATAAAACTATGAGAAGCCACATTGTCATTTTTGTGAGTTTTAGTCTTATAAAAAAATTATAAAAGTGCCAAAAGTACAAGATTGGTTGAAAAGGGTATTTCTTTACAGTACTCCTTTCTTAGGGCCAACATTCTCTTCATGGTTTTATTTGTTATATTTGCACAGACCACTCCCACTCCCCACTCCTTGCCATCTCCTTTGCCTGTTTTTAGTGAGATTGTTCCCATGCAGTTAGCATCATCAGTTACTAGTCTCTACAAGTCTGCTTTAGATGACCTCTATGTAGTTAAAGGCGCGCCTAGGCGCAAGTCGACAGGTAAGCGCCTGGGAGAGTGCCAAGCGTAGAAGAGATGAGGTGTGGTCGCCTAGGCGCGCGCCTCGGCGCAGGTTTCAGGCACACCCCTAACTCCAGGCGCAGACCACTTGCCGGTAAAGTATAAACTTCGTTTTTTTTTTACGTTTTTCACCTTCCAACCCTAATTTCAATCTTCCAACCTACTGAGAAGGTGAAAACGACCATTCCTCTTCGATCTTTCACAGATCTAAGCAAAAAAAGGTATGGATTTACGAATTTTAGCATGTGTATACAGTTTCTGTAAAAAACGTAAAAACCAGTACCATTTTTTCAAATCTTTTGTTTTTTGTTAACTATTTTCCATAGATCTTGATGGGTTTTAGTTCTATATGTATAAGAAAACATTACATTTGAGTTTTATACTTCTTTACTCTAGATTTGAGTTTGTTTTTAGGTTTTTTTACTGTTTTTCCGAAAAAATCAGTTACGGAAATAAAAAAAAAAGTGATTGTTTTTTCGTATTTCTTCTTTGAAACGTATTTCTATCCACATATATAGCTTTCCCATGCTTGTGTCTTCATGTGTGATAATTTTTTCATCTTTTTTTTGTAACTTAGGTAATTTTTTAAATTTTTTGGAAAAAAAAGTTACGAAAATTAGGAAAAATTTGTTCTTTTTTATATTTATTAGTTAATACCTATTATTATCCACATATATAGCTTACACATGCTTGTATCTTCATGTATGATGTACTTTTCATGCTTTTTTTTAATTTTTAGCTAATTTTTAATTATGAAAAATATAATTTTGCGCCTCAGGCTCCAGGCGCACCCTTTGCGCCTCGGTGCGCCTCGCACCTTTAACTACATAGAATGACCTGTGACGGGCTAGCATGACCTCTATTTCTATTTCCTATCTATTGCTTCCGATGTGTTTCCTCCAATAGTTCCCCAATTGCAAGCAATCTGCACATGGCATTCCTAACATTGTCTCTTCATATTGCATTCAGAATGGAAACAAAATGCTGGATAAGATGTTTGCTCCTCTCCAATACAATACATGGAAATTGATTAGTTTTCCTCCTAAAGGACAGGTGGCAAGTTGTATATGGGTGTAGAAATGAAGTATCATCCTAATGACTATTGAACTGTCATAGAATCATCCATTTTTTTTCTTTGAAATGATAACTATATTAGAAGCAGAAGCAGAATACAAAAAATATAGGGGCAGAGATTGCCCCGCACACAACTCATGAGCCCAAGCTCCTTGTTAGTGAGAGCATGAAATACACCATAAGCATATCTAATACATCACAAAAAGAGAAAAGATAACAGCTAATGAAGTAAGAGATTTCATCAATAACGAAGCCAAACACCAAGGACCAGGTAGGACTGAGATGCCCAAGCTGTAACATGTGACAAGTTGCCTTCAACAAGTAGGTTAGCATTCAATTCAGCTAGCCTAATGAATGAGATACGGCACAGTTGACGTGAAAAGTAACTGTGTGACCAATGATGCAGTTACTATTCACGTCAACAGTAGCACACGGTTATTTTTGGGATGTTTGAACCGTTTATGGATTTTAACGGCCAATATTAGAACTTTCTTAATTCAGTTTCAGTCCTAATTAGAAGGTATCCAATTACTATTGGAAGCTTCTATTTAGTAAAAAGTTCTTCTAAGAAATTTCCTATTTCTCTTTTGTTTTGAATGGAAGTTGCTTAATTTACAAGTCTATATTTCTTGAAAAAAAAAAAATCTTAGAACACTATGTAAAAGTTGTAAAGGCAGATTCAGAATTTAGGGAATGAATATTGATTCTTTTCTGGATCTCTTGTTTCTACATTCTACATCCTCTGTTTCCTTTCTTCTTTAGTCTTCTGCTGAAAGTTATAGTTGGACAAAACTAAACTTGAGCAAAAATTCCAGGGTGACCGTTTCCTCTAATTCTTCCCCTGGTTTTAGAGTGCACCACTGTAGAAAACTTGGAATTAATCTGTTCCAGGTTTCTTTAAATTACTGAGTACAAGTTCTGCATTAGCTACACCAAACCAGTAAGCAAAGCCTGAACTCCAGCTTCATTAGAATCCATAATGCCCATCGGAACAGAATAGGCCCAAAGCAACAGCTCATCATGATCACAAATCACTCAGCCAATTCCTGCAGGACCCAGGTTACCGAAAGAAGCTCCTTCCAAGCAACTTGAATGACCCAAAAGGATAGAGGAGACCACCCTGGGTTCGGCTTTGGCATCCTCATTCTATTGTTAATGATGGACTTCCAACTACGATGAACTTCAAAGGAAAAAATAACTATCGAACTCCTTTGTAGCTGCTGTCCATGAAAGACTAAGACCATAAATTTGCAAATACAAAGAAATAGTAGACTTCTCTTCATCTTCAAAACTTCTCCAATTGCGCTGTCCCTAAATGGTTCAAAAGATGTCAAAAAGGCACCATAGAACAAAGCACCTTACTTTTAATACAAGATGAGAACACCTCCATCCAAGAAGAAGAGAGTAACAGGATTAGAACACGCCCATGTAATGTTAAACTGATCAATGACCCTCCAAACAGAATAAGAAACTTCACAATGGTGAAACAAGTGAGATTGCAAGACCTTCTTTCTTACACAAAATGCAATGATTAGGAATCACACAAGTTTTACACTTGAGAAATCCATAGTATTAATCTTTTAATGCCACAATGACTACCCAAACATTGAATCTTAAGAAGGATGCCAAAGACCAAACTTTCTTCCACATACAATAAGGGGTCTTGCTAGGGGAGAAAAAAGATGTGAAAGAACAGACATTAAAAACACCATTAGGATTGAGTGACCAAATCTCCGTATCCCATTCGGTAGGTGAAACAGACCTCCTCAAGGACAAGGAGAAGAGAAGAAAAGGCCAGGATATCATCATCTTTCAAATTTCTCCTAAAACCCCAGCCCCAAACAACCTTCCCACCCATTCTCTCAGAACAGTGAAGAATAATCTTCCCTTTCTCAACCAATTGCAAAAGGGGTACACGAACCTTGTGATATTGATTGTTTCAAGATTTCTTGACCTATGGATCTTGCCATTGCTTCTCTATCAACTTGACAGCAAAATAGAGTTCTTCCAGCATGACTTATACGAGGTGCATATGGTGCACATAAAAAATGTTGCTTATGGTCAGACAAGATATGAATGTTGAAGAAGGCTATTTATAGGCCAATACAGTCACTAGAAGACTGGTTCAACGTGCTCAGGAAAGTGGTTTTATTACATGAATGTGAAAGAGCCCATTCCGATCACTTTGTTTTGGTCAAAGAATAGAATCTGAAATGAAGTACTTCCAGCGAAGAGATCTCAGTTACCTTCCTTGCTCTTTAGTTTTGAACTTGCAGATGGCGGGTTGGGTTATGATTTCTCAGCAGATGTGACAAACTTACTGTAAAAGACAGAAATGTTGGGATCTGAGCCTAGCAATAATGCAATAGACAATAGTTCTAAACTAGAAGATAAACATGATCACATATATTAAGGGGGGAAAGACAAGGCTAGTTGGCAAGTTTGTTTACCTGACAATAACACATTCTGACATTATATTTGCAGTTGGTGTGATAAGTCAGTCAGTGGATGCTCTTTTGCCAACCACATGAAGATGTTATATGCAACATTGAGGTATCTAAAGAGTTGTTCTAGTCAATGAGTATGTATCTGTAGCCATTACAGCTATACACATCTTCCCTGCTGTGGAGTGGATAGAATATCAGCTCGACAAATGACTACATCAGGTTATTACACTTGTAACTAAAAGGTTTAGTCACTTGGAGGAGCATGAAAGCAGAGCTTGATCTATTGTGTTAGGATAAGACCCATGGCACAAACAGCTAGCAAGATGTTGTGGGTTAATTTGCTTAAAGATATGATTTTAAGATGTGTGATTACACATAAATACACTGTTAAATCAAGTGAGGATTTAAGCAGTTACTAATCCTGCTTTTCTCAAGAGAAATGAACATATAGAGGTTTGATTGCAATATCATCTGAAATTTGGTTTTGAGTAGAAGGTATCACATCATATGTCATTCCAATTTGATCAGACGTCTTCAGAGAGAAGGCATCTACATCATGATACCAGATAATAGGACAGATTAAAATAGTTCACCACCTATGGGTACAAGCACCACTGCAGAAATAAAGGGCTAAAGTATAGACATAGCACACTACTCTATGCATACAGAAGAATCACCACCATACATATACATAACTAATGAATAGAATCAGTTCGCCACTTTAAGGATATAGAAGAATCACCACCATACAGATACAGAACTAGGCATCTCACCACTCTAGGATCCCTCCAAGAGATATAGAAGACAAAAGAAACCTGAGATTCACTCACACTTCTTCAATATAAAAAAAAAAATGTCCAATCCATTATATGTTTTGATTCATGCTACAAGGAGTATATATAGATAGGAACAACCCTCCCATATAAGCAATTTGCAAGACTAAAAGCAACTTTCTAAAAGTAATAGTTTCCTAAACTAAGTATTAGCTTCTTAGGTACTTTCCCAACAAAGGTTTCCAAAATAACAATTCCTAAGCCTTGCATAGTTTCCTAAACCCATTGAAGCAAATTCCATGTATGTATGTATGTATGTATGTATGTAAGAAGTTTCCCAATTTTCTATACAAATAGTTTCCTAAGTTTGATTTATATGAGATCTTGATTAGTTCTATATGGTTTTATTGCAGCCGATCCAAGCTCGGATAAAGGAGGGTTTTGCGTCAAGTGCTTGCCGACAAGGAAAACCCATGCATAAATCGATTTAGGACATTCTCCCAGGCTAGGGCGTTACCCGTAAGCGACGCTCTACATCAAATCCTAAATGCAGTGGAAAATGGACAAGGGCTGCTAAGGTGTTCCCCCAGAAGCGAGCGTTGCATCAGAACCCAGGTGTAGTAGAAAATAAGTAAAGGTTACAAAAGTGTTCCCTCGGAAGCGACTTGCTTCATCAAAAACTAGGTGCAGTGAAAAGTATGTATGGGTTCCCGCACCATTCGAGAAGTGCATGGGCAAATAGTCTAGGTCAAGAGAACAAGAGTCATATCGCTACCTAGAATATAGGCACATTGACATGTAAGAGTTTAAAATTTGTGGATACTATGAAACGTAGGAGAGTCAACATCTCTTGTATTCAAGAAACTAAGTGGAAAGCGCTAAAACTAAAGAAATCGATGAATATAAGATTTGGTATGTAACAAAAGGACAATAATAGAAATGGTGCATGGATAATTTAAAGGATAAAGTTGTAGAAGTTAAAAGAACCAGTGATAGAATTATACTAATAAAACTTGTTATAGGAGAGAGGATCATAAATTTCATTAGTGTATATGCACCACATGTAGAGTTAGAGGATAGTATCAAGAGATAGTTCTAGAAAGACATGGATGAAGTCATGCAAGACATTCCCAACACAGAGGGAATATTTATAGGAACCTATTTTAATAGTCATATAGGAAAAGAAAAACACTAATATGATAGGGTACATGAGGGTTATGGTATTGGAGAAAGAAATGACATGGGGAAAGCTATACTCAATTTTGCCTCATCATATAGCCTAGTTATAGCAAACACATACTTTAAGAAGATGGATGAACATTTAATACCCTTTAAAAGTGGACCATATAAAAGCTAAATAGACTTTTTCCTACTTAAGAATGTCGAAAGATCAATGTGTAAAGATTATAAGATGATACCTGGTGAGAGTCTTACCTCATAACATAGATTAATGGTTATGGATATCTACATTAAAGTATAGAAGAAAGGAAATAAACTTAATAGGTGTCCAAAAATTAAGTGATGGAACTTAAAAGGAGAGAAGATAACATCATTTACAAACAAGTTGATAATAGAAGGAAACTAGAACAATGAAACAAAAGTAAATACTACGTAGACTAATATGGCCATGTCCATTATGAAAGTGGCAAAAGATGTCCTAAGAGAATCTAAAAGTAAAAGGTAACCAACAAAGGAAACTTGATGGTGGAGTGAAAAAGTGCAAAAAGTTATGAAAGAGAAACGTGTGTGTTTTAAAGCATGGCAAAGAACTAAAAATAATGAAAACTTTGAGCAATATAAGAATGTTAAAAAGGTTACTAAGAGAGTAGTAAGTAAGGCTAAACTCAAGGTATATGATGATCTCTATAGTAGATTAGGAACAAGAGAAAGTAAGACAGATATGTCTAAACTCGCAAAAGTAAAAGAAAGGAAGAGTAAGAACTTTGACCACATAAGCATATTAGAAGTGATGACCAAAGCGTACTAGTTAAAGATAACGAGGTCAAATAAAGATGGGAAAGTTACTTTCAAAATTCGCTAAATGATAATTACCTTGAGAATATAGGGATTTAAAGTACTATAAACCCAAATAATGTTGGGCATTATAGATATGACCATAGGATTAGAATACTTAAAGTGAAAGAGACCTTGAAAATGATGAAATCAAGAAAGGCTCTAGGGCCTGATGGTATACCAATAGAGGTTTGGAAGTGTATGGGAGATACTGGGTAGTTTGGTTGATAAAATTGTTTAACAAAATTGTGAAATTGAAGAAAATGTCAACTAAATGGAAGAAGAGCTCTATTGTACCAATTTACAAGAATAAAGGAGACATACAAAGTTGCACTAATTATCGGGGGATCAAACTTATAAGTCATACCATGAAACCTTTTCAAAAAGTGATAGAGAAGAGGTTGTGGCATAAGACAAGTGTATCGAAGAACCAGTTTGGTTTCTACATGGGAGGTCTACCATGAAAGTCATTTTCAAACTTAGACAATTAATGAAGAAATATAGGGAGATGAGGAAGGAACTTCACATGGTATTTATTAACATAGAAAAAGCTTATAGTAAGGTCCCTAGAAAGTTAGTGTGGTGGGTGGTGGGCAAGAAAGGGATTTCATGGGGGTATATAGACATAATTAAGAATATATATGAGGGAGCGATAACAAACGTTAGGACCACTAGTGGAGAGACTGGTAATTTTTCTATCTCTATAGGATTACACCAAGGATCGGATTGAGCCTATACCTTTTCAAGTTGGTTATGGATGAGTTAACAAAACATCTACACAAGGAGATTCCATGGTACAGCTTATTTGCAGATGATACAGTTTTGATTGATGAAATAAGCGAAGGCATAAACAAAAAGCTAGAGTTATGGAGAGATGCACTAGAATCTAAAGGATTTAAAATTAGTCGAACCAAGACAGAGTATATGGCATGCAATTTTAGTGAAGAGATGGAGTGGAGCACCAGTAAAGAGTGATAACAAAGAAGTCCCCCGAAACAAATACTTCTGATACTTGGGATCATAATTCATGAGAGTGGAGAGATTGAGAGGAAGGTTACCCAGAGAATCCAAGCGGGTTGAAACAAATGGAGATGCACCTCTTGAGTTTTGTGTGATTAGAGGGTGCCACTCAAACTGAAAGAAAAATTCTATAAGATGGCTGTAATGCCAGCCATGCTCTATAGATCAGAATGATAGGCAATTAAGGAACAATATGTACATAGGATGAATGTTGCCGAAATACAGATGTTGAGGTAGATAAGTGGTAAGACAACAAAGGATAGAATAAAAAATGAAAACATTAGAGGAAACTTAACAGTAGCACTAATAGGTAATAAGATGAGGGAGATTAACCTTAAATGGTTTGGATATGTCCAACATAGACCAAAAAGGACACCAGTTAGAATGAGTGAGGCGATCCAAGTTGAAGGTTCTAAAAGGGCAAGGGAAGGCCTAAAAGAATGTGGATTGAAGTGGTGAGAAATGATTTTAAAATTTTGGGACTAAATGAAGCCATGACACTTAATAGAGGGGAATGGAGAAATAAGATTTATATGACCGACCCCTAATCGAGATAAGGTCTTTATGATAATGAGATCTTGATTAGTCAACACCTTTTTTACAAGGAGAAAGCTTCAAGAACAAGTTTTGACCAAGGGAAAAAGGAAGTGTCATAGGACATCCACTCGTAGTAGGTTTGAAACGTCCAAGACGTGATGATCCAAGATGTCTATTTTATGTGGATCCAATCCATCCAAAATGTGATGATTTAGAATGTCCTATTTATTTTGTCCTAAGACATCAATATCACAAGGATATAACATTATCTTCCTTGGTCTAAAATCAATTATTTGAATTAGAGACACTCCCCTACCATTCTCTCCGGGTTGGAAAGAACTCGTCCTCGAGTTTTCAACATTGTCTTTTCTTTTGTATAAAGAAAGATCAACTATGTTGAAAGTGTCTGAAATCTTGGCATCCACATCAGTGACAAACCCAAAATACTCATTATAGTTTCTATTTAATGCTACCTTGCCGTTGGATGCATTAGATGCGAAAGATGGTGTAGTGTAACCAGCCATCATCATCTTCCTAAGGAAATTCATCACTAACGGAATCATTTGCATTGCTCTAGTCTCCTAGTGTCTTAAACACATTGATCAATGAATTTTCTTCACTAGGATACTTGTCAACGATAGGTCCTTCATCATAGTCTTGATCACCCATGACTAGAATATGTGATGTTGGAGTAATGTCAAACATGTTGGATGCATCTTGGAGCGAATTGTCAACAAAGATTCATTTGACATGGATGAGATATCAAATACATTGGAAGTGTCTTGATACTCTTCTTCTGATTGCATATTCACCATAGGATTTGAAACTTGAATACTATTTCCTCCATAATTGTAGGTTATGATATGCTTTCAATGTTCCTCCAAAACATTTAGTCGAATAGAAATATCTTCAAGTTGTCTCCTAATGTCATCCATCTCCAAGTCACAAACATCTTTGTTAAAAGTATTCATAACACCATCGCAACTATCTGTGATACCAATTTATGATAGAATAAAATACCACCACTCTATGGATACAAGAGAACCATCATCACAGAGATACAAGGCTAAAGTATAGAAATAGCTCACAACCCTATAGATACAAAAGAAGCACTAGTATAGAGATAGAAAGCTAATGGATAGAACTAGCTCACCTCTTTATGGATACATAATAATCATCAACTTTAAAATATAAAACTAGGTGTCTCACCACTCTAGGATCCCTCCATTAGATATAGAAGACCAAAGAAAGTTGGAATTCACTCACACTTTTTCAATAAAAAAAGTCCAATTCAGTATATGCTTTGATTTATGCTATAAGGGGTATAAATAGATAGGAATATCCCTCCCATATAAGTAATTTACAAAAACTAAAAGTAACTTCCTAAAAATAATAGTTTCCTAAACTAAGTATTAGCTTGTAAGCCTTAGGTACTTTCCCAACAATAGTTTCCTAAACATGGGTGTTTCCTAAATAACAATTTCTAAGCCTTGGGTAGTTTCTAAAACCCATTCAAGCAATTTTTCACATATATTTTATGTACAAAAAGTTCCTAATTTCCCATACAAGTAGTATCCTAACTTTGACTGGTATGAGATCTTGACCAGTCAACACCTATTTGACTAGGGAAAAACTTCAAGAAGTTTTGACCAAGAGAAAAAGGAAAGTGCCATAGGACATCCACTTCTGGCAAATATGAAATCTCCAAAACGTGATGATTGACTATGTCCATTTTATGTGGATCTGATCCATCCAAAATGTGACAATTTGAAACATCCTACTTATGTTGTCCTACGAAATCCATTGAATGTTGATCTAAGACGTCCATATCATGAGGATCTAACATTTTCTTCTGTTGAAATGTGTCCAGATTCATTCCTAGTCAATTTCTATCTTAGGAATCTTTAATTTTGTATTCCATGATTGTAGCCATATCTTTTTCTCCTAGGATTGTGCTGTTTTAGCTCTAGGAAAGTTTCTATTTTTCATGTCTCTTAATTCATTATAAATTGTATCATATCGAATATATAAAGAATAATAAGAAACAAAGTGGTTTTCTTCTCTCTGGTGTATGTTTTTATGGTATCAGAGCTTAGTTCTAAAAAACCCTATTTTCTTCACTAGTCTTTATTGCTGGATTTTTTCCAACTTTCATTGCCACAAATTTTTTCTGATCCATCACTTTCAAACCCTGGTATCAATCTTATCCATCATCGGTATATTCCAAGGTGAGTGAAGATCAGCACTGCAAAAGTGGGCAGATTTGCTATCTGTTGGACTGCCGATCTATTAGAACTTGCCACTGGAGAGATCTATGCTCCTGACTCTTACTCTACATCGATCAGGCTTTCTCTCTAATCAGAAACTTAGTAGCAGTCAGTTTTACAAAGAGATACTTTCTCTCTTGTCGTCATCGTCATCAGAACTCTATGCCTTCCTCTTCTTTTATTCACAAATTACTTCGGTACATAGATCTGTAACTTGTCATCAATCTGATCCATCATCGGTATATTCCGAGGCAAGTGAAGATCAGCACTGCAAAAGTGGGCAGATTCGCTATCTGTTGGACTGCCGATCTATTAGAACTTGCCAGAGGAGAGATCTATGCTCCTGACTCTTACTCTATATTGATCAGGCTTCCTCTCTAATCAGAAGCTTAGTAGCAGTCAGTTTTACAAAGAGATACTTTCTCTCTTGTAGTCGTCGTCATCAGAACTCTATACCTTCCTCTTCTTCTATTCACAAATTACTTTGGTACATAGATCTGTAACTTCGACGGTTACAGTTTTACTAGATCTTGACCAAGGGAGAAAGCATAATCTTAAGAGGTTGCCTTGCATGGTTACAGTCTCCTTCTTCACTGCTGACAGCCAGCTGGGCAGATCTTCACCGGCAAAAGAATCGAGGGAAAGAAGACTCAACCGCAGGTTGGATGATAGCTGCTTGCAAGAGTCCAAACGAGATTGGAAGTTTTGTCACTGCTGGCGGATATTCCAGTGAAAGCAGACCCAAAACAAATTCTTATTTTCTCCAGTGGCACTGATCAGTGAACAGCCTGAGAAAGAGAGAGAGAAGCAGAGAAGTTGCCAAGAGGAAGGAGTGCTGTCAGGTTTTTAACCTATCCATTAAACAGCATTCCTCAAATCTGATAGCGGCATAGTGGCACACCCATAAACAGTACACACCCCATTTTCAATGTGTCTTCCTTGATCCGAAGTCAGTTATTTGAAATAGAGACACTCCCATGTCACATCATATGTCAAATATGAAGACTGATTGGGAGATTGCTTTTGCTACAACATTTGCACTAATAAACTTCCCTCATTTCTCACTTTTTTCTACTTCACTTCTTTTCTGTATTGGAACAATTTCTTCTTCTTTTCTAGAGAGAAGATGGTTCCTCAGGTGATTGGTCTCTCAAGTCTGCTCTTTCTAAACATACCAATAGTGAAGGCGGTTCTGCTGGGATAACTGACACAATATGGTAGAGGCAAGGCATTAATCACAAAGCTCCACATACTCTGGAATATTTTGTAGTTGCTCTCATAGATGAAACAGGTTAAGTGAACGCCATTAGAGGACTCCTTTGCTCCTTGAAGACATGATCTCACTATAATTGATATTGCTAACAAATGTTTCACAGGGAATTTCAGTTCATGCTTTGAGAAAGGCCAATAACAATGCTTATTATCTTAGCAACGAAGGGGCCGAGAAAAATAATTTATTTCAGCTTAATTTCTACCATGTGGTATCATGTTTCTGTTCCATTTTATATTTCAATGCACTATTCATAGGATGGCTATAAGGCCAATCATGCTCTATGGATCAAAGTATTGGGTAGTTAAAAAACATCATGTTCATAGGATGAGCATCGCGGAAATGAGGATGTTCAGATGAATGTATGGCAAGACAAGAAAATATAGAATTAGGAATGAAAAAAATTAGAAGAAGCTTAGGAGTAGTACAAATAGGTAACAAGATGAGAGCGCTTAGACTTAAATGGTTTGGACATGTTCAAATGAGACTCAAAACAGCACCGGTTAGAAGGAGTGAGGCAATGCAAGTAGAAGGTTCTAAAAGGGCAAGGGGAAGGCCCAAAAGAACGTGGATAAAAGTGGTGAAAAAAGATTTAAAAACTTTAGGACTAAATGAAGCCATGGTACTTAATAGAGGGGAATGAAGGAACAAGATTCATGTGGCCAACCCCTTACTGAGATAAGGTCTTGATGATGATGATGATGATGATGATGAATACACTATTCATTATTTGCTTTGGGAAAAATTAAAGATGGATTCATTGATGAATATCATCATACAACACGGAACAAAACTAACGGAAACAACAAAGCTATAAGAGGGGAGAAACATAAATTTCGCTAGGAAGCAGTAATTCAACATGAGCATCGACTTGCAAACTGGAAGATAGAAGCAGGATACCTGATCGTCATTGTCCTTCTCGGCCATTTGGATCATGTAATCGAGAGCCAACATAAACCCAGATTCCATCTCATCGACCCTCTTACCGATAACACCCTGTGCAACTAATTCCACCACTGCTGCCTCCGATGTTTCATCCATGTCCATATCCTCCAACTGCATAAATACGTCACCAAGCGTTTGAGCATAGAATGCATGCAGGACGATTGTTTGAGTAAATGCCTCAAAGAAGAAGAGCCGTCACCAGTCCTATCATTTCTTGAAGCATAGAGGTGACTTGTTCACCTCCACTGAGGAGGGCTTCGTACGTGGCAGAGTCCCATTCCTCTTCTGCTTGCTCGTTGTCATAGCCACCAAGGCTGCTTCTTAGTGCAGCCACATCGCTATCTGAAAACCCACCTCCAACTTCGTAGCTTGTGCAGAAAGTAGAAGTTTGATGGGTTCTACAAGACTTCAGTATTGCAGCAGTACAAGGAGAAGAAGAGACGGTGAATACTGGCGATGAAGAGGGTGAGCACAAATGAAAAGAAGGTATGGTTTTGGTTTTAGTTTTAGTTTTGGAGCTGACAAGAGAAGAAGCGGCGGATGAGACTGGAGAGCTATAGAAGGAAGTGCGGAGAAGCGCTCCCGGCATTTTTTCTGACCGGAAACTGCTTGTGGGGGGCTTTTGGAGTAGAAAACGGATGAAAGCGGCTCCGGTTCAGATATGGCCCCGAATTTTGACTTCCAAATACATCGAAGCTCTTCAAATTAGGAAATCGTTTGTCAAAAGCCGAGATATACAGAATCCGTTAGCTGTCCTTTTAAGTGTGGGCGGGTTCTGTTTTCATCTATCACTTCTTTAAATACTTGCAAAGACGAGAAAAGTTGGAATTGCAGGCCCATTATATGTTGACTCAACAAAGAAACAAAAAAACAAAGTGATCAATTTGGTTAGAGAAATAAGGTAACGATTGAGATTTTTCCACTATATACAAACAAAAAGAGTTACATATATTGAAAAAAAATTATAAAATAAATCGAAGTTAATAGAAATTTTTGGCCCAAGACTATTAATTTATCATGTATTTGGCAATATCAAACTTTTGCTATAAGTTTATGCTTTAGGCTTTCATTAGTTGTAAATGTGATATATGTAAATATTTATTTATAATGAATAAATAAATAACAATTATAAAAACAAAGATAATTGTTTTTCTTTTGTTTTCATACTGATCTCTAATTTCTTAATACTTCCTACTAATAATCATCAATGAAACAATTCAACTAGACGTTATAACAACCCTAATTTTTAAATTTTATTTTATGTAAATTTTAAGCTTTATTTTGAATGAAATGCAAATTTAAAATACTGTGTTTTGAATTTTGAGCAATTTACCTTTTGAAAGACACTTAGCTGACCCTCAAAATCTCAATATTTGAAATGTACATGCTAAGACGATTCAACACTAACTTTGTCCTAAATGGATATCAGGTGAAAAATTCTCGAACTTTTAATAATTTAAGAGGACTCCAAATAGATAATAGCATCCGAACCAAAAACAAAAGGAAGGGAGAAAAATTTGACGTCTCCCCCCTCTGCTCGGATTTCCATCCGTAGGATGACCAGACTATCATTGTCAGCTAGCCACCGAAAACCCTTCTTTCTGCTCCCTTCCATTCGGACTACTGTCGACTGCACCTAGCAAAACCCTCTCATCACGCCAACACAACAGACCTAGAGAACCCCCTTCTTCAGTCTCATGTTATCCCCAGCCGTACTTTTGTTTCTCCTTCTCCTCAGGTTAGACACACGGAAAAACCCAAAACCTCTTTCTTCTTTTCTTCACCTCTCTCTTCTCGGTCTGGTATTAGGCAATGACCCTGCTAGGTCTACCGATCACCGCCAGATCCACTCTCTCTCTCTCTGCCATCGCAGGCCACCACTGTCTTCCCACTCACACACACACACTCTCTCTCTCTCTCTCTACTGATGAGTTGGCATAGGTGGGCCCCACTACCCCTTATATTTTAACATCTTCTACTACCCAATCCAGGAGGGATCTTGCAATTTTGAGATAGCCATCACAATCCTTGCAATGTGAGGAACAAGGCCCATCTTTTTGTTTATTGATCAAAGAAGATCCAATTGTCGATCGTGATCAGACCCTTAATGGGACATCAAATCATCTAATCTATGACCAAAATAATCATCTATCATGATCCAATCTATTCATTTGATTCCCTTGATCCAAAAATTAAGATTCATATCAGTGATCTGCGATCCAGAGCCTGTTGAGGTAATTTGATCAATCTTGATCAACGACTGAGATCAACCGAAGATATGTGTATGAAATTGGATTCAATTCAACTAGCCACACCATTCAAATGATCCTTTAAGATTATTTAATGAGATTTATTACTAGATTTTTTAGTCTAGGGCAATTAGGTTGATGATTTTGGTCAAATTGCTACAGATAGTCTGGATCAGACACCTTCAAGATGATTAGTTGATGATCCAGCAATAGAGACAATCAGATATCATTTAGATTTACCTATGCAAGGTAGTATTATCATTCTAACAATTTAATTTCATGATTTTGGCTATAATTAGTTAAAATTAAGTATGATTTGCATATAAACATGCCCAATTAGTTGATTAAATGATGGATTACCTAGAATAAACCTAATATGAGTATAATAATTCTAGATTACATTATAAATTAGAGTAAGAAATGAATCTAATAGTTATTCTCAGGCCTAATTCAATGTGATGTGGATTATCACCCAACCTTGGGGACCCAGCTTGAGATCCTAGCTATAAACTATTGCATTGTGTTAACACACAATAAAATTGAGAACTAGAATTATAATCATTACTTTACAACCAAGAACCCAACTTAGATGAATAACTTGGATTCTAAATTAGACTTGAATGTGATGTATATCTGGGTAGTAGGACTAAGGCTGATCGATCCCAGAGTTGAGTCTGATTGCGACTTAGGAGATGCAAACAAGTGATTCTTCATCTAAGGAAGGTAGATTAAGATTGCTATCTTAGAAATATTAATAATTGATGTGTTTTTATAAGAAGGAATTAATACAGATGATGATTTACAAGTACTATCTTTAATTACTAAAATTAGGGAAGCATGTGAAGAACTATATGGTTATCTAGTGACACGTTTGACTTTACCAAATCGAAAAGCGAAAGCCTAAATTTAAATTGGAAATGCTAATGTTGGCCCAGCTGGAACATCCAAACAAAAGAGTAGAGACTATACTCTTCAATTGGAACTTATTGTATATATATTTAGTTGACATTGAAATACTAGAAACATGATTTACTTTTAGACTAGCTACAAAGTGATTTAAGGATTGGTCTCAAGGTAGAAAAAAGTTTAAGATGTTAAACTCAGAATTGTACTCATGACTAGAAGCTGAAGGAAAGAATCCTAAGCTTTTCATAATCAAGAGATAGAATAACAATTTCATTATCAGTGGCCATTAACATGATTTATTTTAACTTGATTTTTATTATTATTCATTGAAAAGGTTAAGCTACTGTTATGTATGACTTCTAATGATTGTATTCATATGAAATGATTCACATTCATGCTTAGAAAGGATCTCTAAATTCCATGGACAAACATAATAGAGATGCACACCCTATGGCCTAGAGTTGTAACATATTTGACATTATTGATGAGACTTTATCACTAGTTTGACTGTGGTCCACTTAACGACATGCATTTTTATAATTTTTTAAAGCTCATCCTTCATAATCATTACTTTGGAAGCATTGTTAAATGATTGAAAGCATAGAATAGTTGCATTATCTTTTATAATATAACTATTTATCATGAGCCATGAACTACGCATGTATAGTTGGATGCTAGTTGTTTTGATGTTGATTTTGAATGCAAGTTTTTGGAGACTTGAAGTGAATTATTTAATCAATAATGAATGCATGTCTTGAAAGCTCATGAAAATATGTTTTTATAGCTTGTTGTGGATCGGAGAGGAATATATTTGAATGATTTCTCACAAGACTTTGAAATAACAGTCTTATCCTCATATAATGATTTTAGAGATATTATTTGATTCATGCTTTGAGTAGGCACTCTATGAGTTGTCATAAGTCATGGAGATGTTATCTAACTAACGTTTTAGGCAAGTTCTCCACGAGCAACTATAAGTCCTAGAGATTGATTCTAGATATGTTATTTTATTTATGTTTTAGGCAGGCACTCTATGAGTGGCTGTAAGTTGACTAACATTTTAGGTAAGTGTTGTATGAGCAACTATGAGTCTTGAAGATTAATTCTAAATATGTTATTTGATTTATGTTTCAGGTAGGCACGCTATAAGTGGCCACAAGTCCTAAAGATGTTATTTGACTAACATTTTAGGCAAATGCTCTACAAGCAACTATGAGTCCTGAAGATGCTATTGATTGATGTTTCTAGGCAAGCACTCTATGAGTCATTATAAGTTTGGGAATGCAGATTTTCATTGACATTTTAGGTGGGCACTCTATGAGTAGCTGTAAGCCTTGATGGATGTGGGTTTGTTGATGCTTTAGGTAGGCTCTTTATGAGCAGCCCTAAGTCCTAATGGTTATGGCTTCATCGATGCTTTCGACAGGCACTCTCTAACTAGCTGTAAGTCTAGGAGATGCGATTTTGATCCTTGTTATTTGATTTTGAAGATGTTAGTTGATTTATGCTTAAGACAGGTGCTCTATGAATAGTTATAAACCATGATGGTTATGGTTTCATTGATACTTTAAGTAGTTGCTCTATGAGCAGTTGTAAGGCTTGTTGGACTTGGATTTCATTGATATTTTGGGTAGGCACTCTCTGAGTAACCCTAAGTCCTGGAGATGTGGTTTTGATTGTTGTTTTGGAAGGTGCTCCATGAGTACCATAAGACTTGGAGGCATGCACACTTGGGGCTACAATAAGACTTGGAGGTAGACACATCTGGGACGGCCATAAGACCTAGAGGCAAGCTGTTTGGGATAGCTGTAAGACTAAGGCACGTGTGCTACTTATTGTTGTAAGCCTTGGAGACCCTTTGCTAAGAGGTGCAATTGGCCACTGATCTCTGAGATGATATTGATACCAACTTGCAATGGAGATGGTGGGTAGTAGAGTTAACTTCTCATGGGAAAGCACTTTAAAAGGGTTGTCAGGTAGCCCCCATGAGGTCCAATGATGATAGACCGTGCAGTATCCAAAGTCAACATAGAGGCTATAGAAGTCACCTAGGGTTAGTAGTGCCCTATGAGCGTAGGAGTCTGGGTTTTGAAACACTTTATCAATCAACAAACCCAGACTCCTACACTCATAGGGCCCTACCATCACCCCAGGAAACTTCCGTAGCCTCTATGTTGACTCAAGGACTATCATCACGGTTCTAACCTTATCAATCCTTTCTAAGTACCTCAATGTTATAAGAATTGTTTTGTCTAAAGAGAGAAAACAATCATTTGAAGAAACCTTTAGGATATATATGGAATCAATTCAAAAATCCATTGAGGAAATGAAACAAATGATAGAGGAGAGTGAAAAAACTCTTCAAAGAATTTCAAGGTGGGAATTCCATATGTTCCTATTGAACCTCAAAGGTTTCAATCATCTCTGCCCATTATTACTAATATTAGGATGGACATATCTTATGATCATTCCAACCCACAAAGTCCATAATCATCTTTGCAAACCTCCAACTTATATCCACTTGAGTCATGTCCTAATAGTTTTTATGATTATAATGAAGAGACATCCATTGATGAAGAGCTTGAATATTTAAACATTGAGCTTTTACTATACACTTCTCAATGGCAAGACTGAATAGAAATGCTTATAGAGCCTAAACTACAAATTGAGCCTTGCAGTATAGAAGAAGTACCTAATTGGGACCTACAAACCTTATTTGATCAAACTCTAGATAGCAATATAGGTCCACCTAAAACCTTACCTATGTTTGAAGAACAAAAAGAAGAATAGTCCATTGATGTACTGACCTTATATCATACATTAGAAGACACTAAGGGCTTAAGCCTCACCATATCCCTACTTCTATTAGATCAAGAGCAACCTTTTAGAGAAGTACAAAGTAGCTTATACCCCAGTTTTAAGAAAATGTAAGGGAAAAGGAGGAAAAATATGTACTAATTGTTTCCGACTCATTATCCCTCAATTTGTTGAACAATGAGACCATTCATTTCAATATGGTCCAACAAATATCACATTGGTCTTTTATGCTATCAAGTTACCACTACCTCATATTTCAAGATGGAGGATATTTATTAACTATCATGAAATTTTAAAAATGGAGATCATCAATTTCAATGTGATCCCACCAAATTAAAAATTGTGGTGGTCTATTGTGTCCTAATGCCTAATGTTATCACCACCAAAATTTTCAAGGTAGAGAGAGAGAGTGTGTGTGTGTGTGTGTGTGTGTGTGTGTGTGTGTCTATATATATATATATATATATATATTACTGCGAGATTCTAAAGTGGCATGAAAATTTCCCCATTTCATTTGTTAAGGTCTAGATTAGGAGAAATTAGGTTAAACTAGTAAGGTCTAATCTAGGATACATTAGGTTAGTTGTAGGATATGTTTGACTAAAAATTTGGTCTATTGTGTCCTAGTGTTATCACCACCAAAATTTTCAAATATATATATATATATATATATAGGCAATTACAAGATTCTAAAGTGGCATGAAAATTTCCCCATTTCATTTGTTAAGGTCCAAATTAGGAAAAATTAGGTTAAACTAATAAGGTCTAGACTAGGGTACATTAGGTTAGTTGTAGGATATGTCTGGCTAAATATATTAAACTTAGTATTCACTGGGAAGCAACCTAGGATTTTAAAGTTTCATTGTTTTACATTAACCGTTTATCATTTAAGGTCCTGTGTTTTCAAAACATTAGGGATAATGCTTAGTTCTGGTTGGGGGTGTAGACATGCATGAGATGTCTAGTTTTCTTCATACAAATATTTTTAATTTTAATTTTCTAAGTTTTAAGGTAAAAGTTCTTTTGTTGTAAAGAGAATTGGATTGTTATAAGATTAGTATTTCCACTACTTTAACTTCTCAATAGAAATTCATATGGTTAATTCTGCATTTGATTCATGTCTTGAAGTGTTTTATGAAAGTTAAGTCTCGGTATACATTTACACACAGTGCATAGTCTAGACTAATAGATGGTTATGACTCAAAGACCCTGAGGAATTAGTGGAGACCTATATACTGAAGTGAGTATTAGAGACTATTGTCTTTCTAAAGGTTACAAGTTATTCCATATTTTCTTCAGTGAACATTACTTTGAAAGATCCTGGTATCTTTGTTTTGGTCAAATTCCAAGAATAAAAAAGAAGAACTAAATTTGTTTCCTGAATATTTATTAACTCAAATAGGTTTTAAGAAACATTGGAAATGATATGGGTCATCCTTATTTTAGCTAGGGATATAAAGACTATTTAGTATATTATACAACTAGTTAGACCCTTTAAGCCTCTAGGTAAGACCTTTTCTTCTCAAAACCCCAATTTAACTTAACTTAAATAAACCTTAGTAAGAATAGTTGTTACCTACTTGTCAAAAATGAGTAGAGATAGTAGAAAAATTATCAAAAGGACAAAATTCAAAGAAGTAAAAAATATCAAAGTATTTACATAGAAAGAAAAAGCCTTCTTAAAAAATGTGCATACAAAGAAAAGTGTTTCTTCATGGAAAAACAAGGAAAAGTGAAAAAGAAAAGTATCTAAAAAGGAAAAGAGAAGAAAAATTGAAATGTAGAGAAAGGAAAAGTAAGAAAAGATATTCACTTCATTGCAATCAAAAGGGAAGTTGTCCAAACAAATAATCATTGAAGATCTCTACTCAGATTTGAAACTTTGAATCCTTATACCCTTCTTTTCAGAACCTATCCTAAGCCTATGTTTCATCCTATTTAAAGACCTATTGATATTAAAGTGGACAACAACCTTGATGAGGATATAAATAAGGAAGTAAGGTGAATTATTCTTTATGGTCTTGGTAATGGCATCCATTCTAAGGGATCACATTTCTTTGTCTCATTAATGCTTAAAAGAGTATGTGAACTATCTGTCTTGTTGAATTCAGACACATAGTGAGAGAATTTTGTTTGACCCCATTTCTTTTGATAGCTTTATTTTTTAATGTATACAAGTGAGAATTTGAGTTCAAAACATCTGTCTAATGGAGCAATGAGCATATTTATTTAGAAGTCTTGACTTATGTAGTTGTACCCATGCTGTGCTCCAAGATGTAACTATAATAAAATGGTTTTATTATGGATATCTTATGGAATTTCTCATTCATCTTTATTAAGTTGTTAAAGTTAGTAGAGTGAAAATTGATGAGAATTCTCTAAGATAAAATAAAGACTTGAACTTATGATTTTTGTGGGGTATATTCACTGCAAACCCATACGAGGCAAACTAGTCCACTAGGGCCTAAGGTTTAAGAGCTTGTTACATATGCTAAATGTAACTTTGAGTATCTATAAAAATGACAACCATTTTATTTTCATGATTTTTCAAATACTTTGCTTGGGACTAGAAAAATGCTAATTTGGGGGGGTTATATAAGTCTTCAATTTTGTATAAACAGTAGCCCATGTGTTATAAGTTATAATGTTAAATTAGGATTTTTGGCCAAAATTTGGTAACACGTGTATTTTTAACCTAATAATTCAAAATTTTGATATTTTATAGGTTTAGAAGTTAATCTATATTAATTATGTGAATTATCATATTTTTTTAGCATTTAATTAGTTTTCTTTTGTGGGTCAAGCTATGCGGTTAGCTCACTAGGGGTTGTAGGGGGTGACGCACCCCTGCCTGGGGATGTAGGGGTAGAGCCCTAGTAGAAATTGAAAGAAAGAAAAGGTAATTAAAATGATTCATGCAAAAATCCATACATTTCCACCACCTTTGCATGAGAGCTATTCAAGCCACTTAACCATTAAAACCATGAAAAAGGGTGACAAGCCACATGAGCTACTCAAGCCTTGAAGCCACTTAAGCCACCAAGGAATGAGCCATCAAGCCAAGGAAGAGTTCCACATGGAGCCACACGATTGGAGCATCAATTCATGCAACTTTCCTATGTTAAAAGTTGATTTTTAAGGGATTTTGAGATTAATGTAAAAGGTAAAATGATCATGCATTAAGGGTCCCATGAAGAGAGAAAACTCCACATTTCTAATCCATTTCCCACTCTTAATCCACCCTCCATGCTAGCATTACATAAAATTTACATTAAAGAGGGAGGCACCTCCTCAAAAAGTGGTGCCTCCCCCTTGGTGAAGTGCTTAAAGTCATGTGGTTTACTAAGATGGAAACTTTAAGTCAATTCAAAACCATCCAAACCCTAGATCTTACTTAGAATTTTTTCACCACTTTTCATTCCTCATTCCTCATCTCCCCTCTCATCTCATCATTTAATTAAGAGGGTGGAGGGCTACTTTCCCTCTATGGAAAAGGATGCCTCGCCTCTTTCTAATTTAAAAACCAGTTAGCTTATATTTATTCCTCTCTCTTATGTCATCTTTATGACATCATTCCTACCAAATTTACTCCTTCTAACCTTCCTCATTCAATATGCTAACCATAGAGCCACTTTCCTCATAGATTCAAACTTTCCCAAATTAGAAACCCACTCATCTATGTATACCTCCATGGTTCATACAAATTTTCTAAGTAGAATTTGTGTGAGACAACTTTGAAATCAAACTCTCCTTTGGTGCTTAGTTGCTGCTGGACTTTGAAAATTCTTTAATGCTTTTCTTCCTTTGGTTTTCTAGTTATTGTCTTAGTTAATTGCTCTCCAATTCAAGTTAGTAGTTTACTTGTTTTGATTTAGTTTCATTGCTCTAAATTTTCCTTGTTTTGTTGCTTAGATTACATGCAACTTTCCAGCCTTCAATCCCCCTCCTTTCTTGCTTCAATTCTTTAGTTTTTCTTAATTATTCAACCAAGATTTAAGTTAGTTATTCTTTGGTGTGACAGCCAAGAGAATAGCTATCTTAGAACTTGGAAATCCCCTCTTGAATTTCATGTTTTTTTTCCTTGTTCACCACTTTAGTTTGGGTCCATTTCCCTTAGCTAATTCACCCTTTTAGCCTTCTTTTCTTCAAATTCCTTTCTAGGTTTTATTTGTATATCATTATACTTTATGTTGATGTTTTGTTATAGTTTTGATATATTTTTGCTAGCTTAAACCATGCCAATTTCTAGAATTTGTATACAGTTTTATGTGCATAATTTTGGTGTAATTTGAAAGTGAATCAATAAAGTTGTTTGAGGTTTCTTATTATGGAATGTTTCTTACATCAAAGTACTTTATATTTGAGTTGTTTATTTCCATAAAAGTTGTGGTTTCAGTTTTTTTCTAGTGCTCGAATTATTTGATGTTCTTAAGTAGTTGAAATCTGAAAAAATTTCCCTTAACTTTGTGCCTTGTTTCTAGCCATCTAAACACCTTATTTGCTTAAATCCTTAGGATCCTATTTATATTTTCATATTTTTTATTGGATTCATTAATTATTTTTAACGATAGTTCACTTTAGATTCATCAATTCTTATCACTTTGCACGCTAGAACCATGCATATAATCCATGGATGATACACATGGAACTAGATCATTTTCTTTTTTGGTTTATGCTAGGATTAGTTGCATAATCTTGATTGAAAGTAATTAATTCATTGTTTGCATCATATGTTATGTTTAAAATTTTTTTTTTTTAATTTTTGAATGTTTCATTTTAAAGATGTTTTAGTTTAGGAAAGTGTTAGACTAGGGAAGTTTCCTTTTTAGTAGTTTTCTTAAGTTTAGTTGCTTAGTTTGATTTATTCTAAATTAGCATTAGTTTCTTTTAGTTACTTGCATGTTAGATAGGTAAGTTTCCATTATAATTGCTTATTTTTAGTTTTTAAAAAGTTTCTTTTAATTCTATTTTCTAATTCTATGCATGTTTCCTTATTAGTTTGTTTTAATTTCCTAGTTTGATCATAACTCTTTCTTTTTGGCTGAAGTTAGTTAATCTAAATAAAATCCAATCCATTGCAAATCTATGTGATTCTCCTAGGATTGACCTCACTTGCATACACTTACTACAATTGATTCATATGCTTGTGAGTAATTTAAAGTTGCACTAAGTTTTTGGGACAGTTGCCAAGGATGATAGACCTTGAAGTATCCATGAGTCGACATAGAGGCTACAATAGTTGCTTGGGGTGATGGTAGGGCCCTATGAGCTAGGAGTTTGGGTTTTGGTTTGGGCATGTTATACATGCTGATCATTCTCAAGAATATAAACCAATCCCTTTGCAATAGGGTTATTTGTTATCATCCTAATGGTAGGACTATGTGGCATAGTCCTAGTGGTAGGACTGTATGCCATCCGGTTTTCACAATTTTGGTTTTCATCTTAATTTGATGTGGAAGATTTATGTGTTTACTTAATTGATGATTTGTGTTTGAAACCATGAATAACTTTTGGTTTTTCAGGATCACAAATTTATTGAATGTTGATTTGCTACTGATTGGACTTTGAACATATAGCATGCTATTTGACTTTATTGATTGACTCCATCTTTAATTACTGTGATTTAATGTTTACATTTAACTAATCATTTTACCATTAGCATTATGATGTATATTGACTTTTCCAAACCAATGGTTTTACCATGGCTAGCTTACTAATGTGTTGGATTAATTGAGAATTTTGAGTGATTTTACATGGTCAACTATTGAGTCATACATGCATTTGGAATGCAATGTGTTTATGAAGGATAATATGTTAGATGACTACCTTTACATATTATAATGAGAGTGTTAAATACCTCAAATCTTTATACTATTGAATGGCAAACAATTGACGTATTGATAATGATATCTTGAGTGATCATGTATGGTGAACAATCTTGAAGGACTACATTTTTAAAATGATAAAGGCACATAATGCTTGAATCTTCATGAAATGATAAGGCAATGATATCTTTAGAATTCATGGAAGTTTTATGATTTGTCAACTATACTAATTTACATACGTAAACTTATTTCATAGATGTGTGATTTGAGAGCTTTTAATTTTGACATGAGCATTTATTTTGAAACATCATGAGCATCTGTTTAAATGTAATAAATTGTCAAATTACATTGGGATGTAAATTACAAACTACATGCTTAAATAGTGACTTTTTCTACCTACACAAGCTCAAGCTTGTTGAGATATTGTAATTTGTTTGCAATGTCTCAGACTTGAAGAATTAGAATGGAAGAATGATTAAGTCGAGCTTAGAATGTTAAGGGACATGTGAAGATAAAGTTATGGAGGATTGGAATTTCTAGTATTTGAAGGGTGAGGTTCACAACTTAATATTTGTTTCCTGTATTACTTAAGAATGTGAATCTATGTGAACATTGGAAGTAGTAGACTCATTTTTGTTTAGTGGATTGTATTGTGATGTGGTTGTGACTAAAGGTTCTTAGTTGTGATGAGTTTTAGTATTTGTTTCTTTCTTTGTAAATAATGAAAATGATTTGTGTCTATCAGGTATTCCACATTGCATGCGTTGAATGTGTGTCTATCCCAAAAACAGAGGAACTCTGCCAGATTTTTGGTAGGAATGAGACATTCATTCCATAGTAAAATCCTTGTTTTTGTGTAAGAATGACACTGATGATTTTCAAAAACACTTTTAAACTAAAAGAAGTTTTTTCTATTTTGTTTTCAAAAAGACTTTCAAACAAGGGATATCTTGAATTTGAAAATAATAGTTAAAATATATTTTGAGAACCTAGGATGTTGCAGTTTGGTCTTAGAGCCCAGATTCAATCCACTCACAACCAATCACAATGAGGAAAGTTGTTGGGAGTCCATAAAACAAGGAGAGTTAGTCCTTGTGAAAGTAAAAAGTAGAGTATCTTTATGGATTAGTATGATTCTTGGATGAAATAATCAAAATATGGGAACATATGAGTCAGTATCTTCAAGTGAAAACATTGGCATGTGATGGAATATCTATTTGTATGGACGACCACTTGAGAGTTCAAGTTTTAACTTGGATGATGAGTATGGAGCTTTGGAAAGTATGACAATTATTGTATAACAATAGTCTGATACTCACTACTAAGGAGATCAGGAGAGAGTTAAAATAGTAGAAATCTCATGAAAACTTGGAGAATTATAGAATTAGTCTAAATATGCAACAAAGACTTGGTAGTGATAATTTTGAGGTACTATGCAAGATCAATAGTAAAATTTTGGAAATAAAAGATTTTAAGGTTTATGTGGATGAGATAAATGATTTGTGATAGTAATTTGATTCTAAATAATGAATTTAGACATAATTGTAGACAAGTTCTTAAAGAAAAGAACTAAAACAAGAGATTAAGCAATGGATGCTTCCAATTGATAAACTTTGATTTATGATAGTTCCATTTATATGACAACCTTGGAGAATTTAGCACCAACTTATGAAGTATATAAAACTTCATTAAGCAAAAATTTCTTTCTGCAATGATAGTTAGAGAAGAATGAAAATGAGAAGAGTTTGACCTTTCAAAAGACAAAATAGGTAAAATAAGTAAGCAAGAGTGATATTAACTTTGGATTAAGTGCTTTCTAAGAGGATAATCTTAAGACTTATCAACCCTCTATAGAGGACTCAAATGAACTTGAAAATTTGAAAATTCAATTGAACATTGGTGAGAAGCAAGATAAATATCAAGGGGTTTGAAAGAAAGAATATGAAATTACATAATGATGAATAGAGACTTGGTGGAAGGATTAAGACAATTATGCAAAGATATATCAAAAAGCAATATGAAGACTACAAGTATGAAGTTAAAATTATATGTTTTGAGGATTTTATGGGATATAGAGATCACAAGATTTAGAATAAAAAGGGACGTTGAGAAGTAAGATAATTCCTTGATTAAACTAAATTATGAAATCATACATCCTAAGTCTTAACTCATCATCATCATCAAGACCTTATCCCAATTAGGGGTCAGCCACATGAATCTTATTTCTCCATTCCACTCTATTAAATACCATGGCTTCATTTAGTCCCAACGTTTTTAAATCTTTCCTCACCACTTCTATCCACTTTCTTTTGGGCCTTCCCCTTGCCCTTTTAGAACCTTCTACTTGTATTGCCTCACTTCTTCTAACCGGTGCCGTTGTTGGTCTCCTTTGAACATGTCCAAACCATCTAAGTCTAGTCTCCCTCATCTTGTTACCTATTGGTGCTATCCCTAAATTTCCTCAAATATTTTCATTTCTAATTCTATCCTTTCTTGTCTTACCAGTCATCCATCTCAACATCCTCATTTCTGCGATGCTCATCTTATGAGTATGATGTTCCTTAACTGCCCAACACTCTGATCCATAGAGCATGGCTGGCCTTATGGCCATTCTATAGAATTTTCCTTTTAGTTTGAGTGGCACCCATTGATCACACAAAACTCCAGATGCACATCTCCATTTGTTCCAACCCGCTTGGATTCTTTGGGTAACCTCCTCTCAATCTCTCAATCTCTCCACTCTCATAAACCATTGATCCTAAGTACCGAAAGTGGTCTTTAACGGGGACTTTTTGGTTATCAATCTTGACTGGTGTTCTACTCCTACTCTCCTTGCTAAAATTACATTCCACATATTTTGTCTTAGTTCGGCTAATTTTAAATCCTTCAGATTCTAATGCTTCTCTCCATAACTCTACCTTTATGTTTACACCCTCCCTTGTCTCATCAAGTAAGACTATATCATCTACAAATAGCATGCACTAGGGAATCTCCTCATGCAGATGTTTTGTTAACTCATCCATAACCAATGTGAAAAGGTATGGACTTAATGCCGATCCTTGGTGCAATCCTATAGTGACAGGAAAATCACCAGTCACGCCACTAGTGGTCTTAACATTTGTTATTGCTCCCTCATACATATCTTTAATTATGTCTATACATCCCTGAGAAACCCCTTTACCACCCAACACCCTCAATATTAACTCTCTAGGGACTCTATCATAAGCTTTCTCTAGGGACTCTCTAAATCTTAACTAAGAACTAAAATTTATAAATAGACGAGAAGTATATATACACACACACACACACGCACGCACATAAACAGAGAGAGAGAGTTGTTTGATGAATGGTATAAAGAAGTTTGAGGAATATAATGTATATAAAATTGCTTAAGGACTTACATGGCAAAAGAGCCATGCTGATTTGAGGAGAAGATATTTAGAGTTCTAGGTCGAGGATGACATGAGACAGCACTCCCCAGGGTTTTTCTGACTAGCTTAAACATACGCAATTTTTGGGAAAAAATTGTTTTAAGGGGGAGAGTGTGATATATGTAAATATTCATTTACAATAAATAAATCAATCACAATTACAAAAAATCAGTTAATTTTTCCTTTTGTTTCCATACCAATCTCACATTTCTTAACACTCTCTACTAATAATCATCAATTAAACAATCCAACTAGACGTTGTAACAACTCCAATTTTAAATTCCATTTCATGTAATTTTTCAACTTTATTTTGAATGAAATGTGAAATTGGAATCTTGTGTTTTGAGTTTCATGCAATTGACCTTCTGAAAGACACTTAGTTGACCCTCAAAACTAAAATATTTGGAATGTATGCATCGAGACTATTCCAACACACTAATTTTCCTCCAAATGGAGATCAAGGTGTAAAATTTCTAATTTTTACTAATTTAAGGGGTGTCCAAATTGATAACAACACCCCCACCTCATTTGGTGTCTGATGTGGTGGAACGATTGGCGACACGTGGAGTTGGGCTCAATACTTGTCATCTAGTGTCCCACATCAGGTGGCAACCCCAAAAAGAAAAGAATTAAGGACGCCAATGGAAGGGAGAGAAACTTAGCATCATCCCCCTCTGGTTGGATTCCCACAGGCATGGCGACCGGATTATCATGGTTAGTTAGCCATCAAAACCCTTCTCCCAACTACCCTCCATTAGGACTGCTGTTGGTCGCACTCAGTGAAACTCTCTCCTCTGGCCAACGCAACAAACCTAGAAAACCCCCTTCTATGGTCTCATTTTTTCCCTGACCGAATTTTTGTTTCTCCTTCCCCTCTAATTGGCCACATGAGAAAACCTAAAACCCTTTTCCTCTTTTCTTCCCTATTTCTCTTCTTGGTCTAGTTTCAATCGATGATCAAGCTAAGCAACTATCGAGCTAGGACTGTTGGCCTCTATGAGAACCCCCTCTCTCTTCCTATTTCCCCTCTCTTCAATGCAGCAAGCCGACGTGACATTAGATTTGAATGGTTGTGCTAGCATTCCCCTCCCTTTTCCTCCTCTCCTCTCCTCAGTCGAGTTTCCCTTCAGCGTAGTCTACCCAACACTCTAGTGCACACAAGTTGGCCACACAGGACTGTCTTCCTCCTCTGTTTTCTTCTTCCTTCGATGAGGATGATTGGAAAATCCTTTTGCCTCTCCCTCTATATGGTTGAGTTCGGGTGGTGATCATGCCAGCCCCACCCCCAGCCACCATTGTCTTCCTTGTTTCTCCTTCCCACTCTCTCTCTCTCTCTCTCTCTCTCTCTCTCTCTCTCTCTCTCTCTCTCTCTCTTGATGAGTTGTCATGGGTGGGCCCCACCACCCCCTTAAACTCTTACATCTTCTGCTGCCCAATCCAGGAGGGATCTTGCAGATTTAAGATAGCCATCACAATCCTTACAACATAAGGAACAAGACCCATCTTTTCGTTCGTTGATTGGAGAAGATCCAACTATCGCTCGTGATTAGACCCTCCCTTCATGGTCTAAACCATTCATTATGATCCCCTTGACTCGGAGATCAAGATCCTCATCAGTGATCTTTGATTTGGAGTGTGGTTGAGGCAATCGTATTGATCTTGATCAATGGTTGCGATCAATCAAGGATACATGTATGAAATTGGATCCAATTCGACAAGCCACACCATTCAAATGATCCTTTATCCCACCAATAAGACAAAGAGGGGAAAGAAACATGATAAAAGTTCTGAGATAGCTTGGTATACCTAACTAATTCCTAAAATGAATCACATTATTCCACTCATAACCTTGTTTAGCTTTTGCCAAAGTTCAAATATTTCAAAATTCTAAATATTTTTTAATTTTAAGTATGAACATTATGATAGATTGAGCCCACAACACCTTGGAGTTCCAACTAGGCATGGCAGTGGATTAGGTCAATTAAGGGGGCTCAAACCAAATGACCTGTTTAGGGTTAAGTTAGGGCCAATATATTTATGACTCGAGTAGGGTTAGGGTCAAAAAATCTATAACCAAGGAGAGCTAGGGTTAGTGATAAAAAAAAATTAGGGGACTAAGTAGCTCGTATAGTTTGTTTTAAATGACAACAATACTCGCATAAATTTTTTAAGATACAAATATGAGGATATTATGGTAGTTGTTTCCATTCAATAATAAGAAATGATCAAAATTACAAAGCCTTCATGTAAAAGTATAGTATGGTGTATTGGGAACTGTTTTTGAACACTGTAGAAGTATACTGTGGTGTAGGTTTTGAAAATGTTTATGAATATTATACGAAGCTAGGGTCAAGTAGAATATCTGACTTAAATGTCTCGTAAGAGATAGGGTTTGGGGTAGAAAATGTTTTACTTGAGTAAAGCTAAGGTAAAAAATTCTTTGATCCAAGCAGTGCCAAGATCTAGTTAAGGGCAAAGGAAAAGAACTAGGGTTATGATTAGCTAAAAATTGGACTTGACCGACCCACTGTTATCCCTAGTTCTAACTACCCAATATTCCCTTTCTAACTTTCTTATAATATAGGGATAAAAATTAATCTTCCCCTAAAGTTTCAAATTTCATTAGCCACCTAGAGCTGTCTAGATTCCCATTTAATGGACCAACTTGTAGTTTATAAGTGGGATATGCTAAAACCATGCTCATGCTGGGATCCTGCATACCCACTGTTTGATTGCGCTCACTTGGAAGGTTTATGGAGTAAGAAATTTATACTCTAATATAAAGGGAAGTCACTCGTCCTATTTCGGCCTACTCAATGGCAACAAAAATCCTACTAAAAGTACCATATTATTCTTTAGGAAATAAGATTTGTTTAAAAAAGAATTCCTTTTTGACGTGTAGTTGGTTCTCCACCATTACTCCTCTAACTTCTTGTCGACACATATCTACTCCCTAGTGCTACCACTTCCAACCCAAAATGGAGATGGAGATTAATTCTAATCTCCTATATTCCCCAACTCCACTTTATTACTACTCCACCTCATTAAACCCATTGTAAGTTTTGATAGGAACTCTTTGTTTTCTTCCTCTTCCTACAGTTTCATGGAGAGTAGTTGATTTACATTTTAGATTAATTTAATACTTAGGAAGAAATGGGGACTGCAACAAAAGAAACAATATCTCTTTCACTGCAAGTTGTTGATTAGGTACTGGCTATTCATTCACTTGCGATTTAAGGTTGATCATTTATTTTCATTGAAACCAAAGCCCCAGTTTTTTGGGCTATAATATCCAACTAGATCTCAGTGGTGGGAAATCCTAATAAATTTGAGACAAAAATCAATCACCACTATCCAAAAAATTCTGCTCTTAAGTGACTAAGAAAATATATTGAAAGCAAAGATTAAAAGATGCAGTCTCCACCAACATGTAGAAGATGACAATTAGATTTTCTTGACCATGTAAGCTTGCCTTTTGTTTGCATTGTGCTCCAATTTGAAGTAATGTTTTAACCTGTACCAACATTTTGTTTTCCCTTTATGTAGGATGATTAATGGGACTTCTCCATCTTGATTTTCATACTACATTGTACAAACTTTATGAACTAATGTATCTTTTTCTTCATTTTGCTAAGATAAGGAGTTAATCACACAAATCTATCAAAATGGCAACATTGAAATGCCACAATTTATTATTTTAATTAACATGTACATGTGATCTTCTTAATTTCATCAATATTTTCTTCTTGTTTGGTTAATTAATTAATTTTTTATAAATATGAGATAAAAATATGGTCACCATTGTCTTGAGAGGAAAATTTCATCTTAAAAACTAAAAAAGAACAAAATCCAGCCAAATTCCATATTAGAAAGACCAAAGTCCAATGTGGTACATATTTGACCAAGGCATCTTTAGGTGAAATATGTTCTATTTTTTTTAGGAGCAAAATGGTTTGGAAATTCAATTCAGATCAACAATACTAATAGATTAGATCATCTAAATATCAATAGGCTTACCACTAATTGATTTGATCAATTCAATTAGTTGCTTTGGTTTCAACTGTTTCATAGTGCCAAATGTATGCTTACTTTAGCTATACCATAACTCCATTTGATGTTTTGTGTTTTCTTGTGATTTAGAAACAAAAGGGCTTATTTTGATGATCAATATCCTTGTATAATTGATGCCTACTACTCACTTACTAAGCTTGTATTGACAGCTTCATATATTCTATAGATATTGTACTATGATCAAAGCATCCATATAATATAATATTAATTTGTATTAATGTGTATGGTTCTTTTATAACTATTGCTAAAATGCTGGTCTTGCTAAATTTCTTACATCTTGTTATTGGGTTTTGATAGCTACAACTTGAATGTGTAAATTTGCTAAAGAAAACATAGTTTTAGACCAAGAATTGCGTACTGAGGTAGGTCATAAAAAACCTGATAGATTTCCACATAACTTGTTCAGGAGTTTTTATAGCATAGTCATAGAGAAAAGATTTTCTTCATAATATGCTTTTCCTAAAGTACGATTTTTAAAGAGCTAGATTCCATTGGATTTGTTCAAAATTGAGAGAGATTCATGAACTACTTCCACTGCAGTTTCTTTTTCATAGCTCCTTGCTCCATGGTTGATTTCTTGCTCCATCTATTATATATATATATATATATATATATTCTAATTTGTGCCTTTCTCCTCTTTATTTTATTCTACTTTCAATTACTTACATATGGTTTGAATTTTGGAGATTTTAATATGTTTTCTTTTTTCACATCTACTCTGGTTCATGTGCCTTCAATGTGCATGAATGTTAATTGGGTTAGTTGGGCATAAAATGGTCACTTTAAAAATAAAATTTTCTTGCTTGGTTGTCCTATTTGGTTTGATTTATATTGCACCTTTTTCTTTAAAGTAACATATGTTTCAAATGCTCCACTTACTACTTCTAGGAGTTTGTTATACTAAACCTTGCAGAAGCATAGCATCATTACGTAAAATTCTTTAGTATTCTTACTTACTAACTCACTTTTGGGTGACAAAAAGGAATTTGAAATTTCTTCCACAATATACTTTGAAATAACTTTCATTTGAAGTATATAAATATTTTCTTATACTCCATTCTTCTTCTACTATGTTAAAAGAATTTAGTGATGAAAAATAACATCTAAAATGCCTACATTATCTTTTTCTATAAAAAATTCTACACTATTTTTTTTTCCTTCCAACTCTCTTATCTTAGTTTAAACTTAACATATCAAGACTATTTAGTATTTTTGAACAAAATTTGAAGCCTCTTAACACTTTTCATAAAAATTAATTTGCTTCTAATATTCTCATTATTTCTAGGTCCATATTTTTTGTAGCAGAATAGTCCTTCATTAACCCAGTTAATCAGTTGCTCCTTGATGGCTTCCATTCTAGTTCTTGTTTATTAACACAAAAAGAAAAAAATGACCAACTTGATAATAAACAATCACCTAATATTTTTTAAAGAAAAGCAACAACATGTTCAACATCCTCAAAATAATCCATATTTAATTCCCTCAAAGAACAATATTTATTGTTAGAATTTTCCTCCTGGATGTTGTAGAACTGCTCCACACCTGTATCTTCATCAATCTAAATCTCATGCTTGTCATGAATCTTTTAGTCTGTGATTTGTAGAATAAATTATAAACCAATGACTTTATAATCACTAGTGCGTTACTATGTTTAAAATTAAAATATGAACCACTAACTTTGTATTAATGTTCTATACTAGTGTTATGATCTTTATAAACTATAATACACTTATAATTTATGAGGTTAATATGTTTTTATAAGTAAACATGATTACCATCTTTCTTTTTAAAGTTCCAACTATAAATTAGGGTACTTGATATTTATTGTACATGGAACATAAACATTTCCAAACTAGCAAATAGTAGTTATTGATACCTTGGTTCATATGTCTTTTTTCAAATTATTGGTGCAAAATTTTAATACCTTCTTTACCTAATGAATTTTTCATCTTATATTAACAACCATAATAGCTGAATTTCAATATACTACTGTGACCATTTAGGTTTTTTGAAATAGATTCTTTAGAAATATCTTTCAAAATACATCAGTGTATCCATGATTTTTTTTTTATAAAACATTTTGAAAAGAAACAAGCATTCATGAACATTGATTTTCAAAACCACTTCTTCAAATTTGGCATCCCTAATATAAAACTTCTCATGTCAAAGTAATTAGTACTGTATGACACATTCAAGACCTACTGATCACAACCACAGCCAACTAACAAAATCTATAAAATTGTACTACATGTGATAATTCAAAATTATTACATGTCCATCAACAATAAATTGAAATAATATTTGAATAATTTAAATCCTACGAAACATAATTAAACTATAGTTTTTCTATCATACTTTCATTAGGTTTACTTGTCTTTTAAACTCTTCCTACTTCCCAACTATCCACTCCTCTAATAATCTTGCTTAAAAAATGTTGTAGGGGTGAGTATGGATACTCAATGGATAAACCCTTAAACCAAGTTTGAAAACCTCAGCATCTGTATGGCATATCATAATCAAATTATCAATCTTCCAAATATATTAGTGCAACATTATGTGACAACCCGAGTTTTTATATGATGCAAATTTGATAAAAAGGTGAGATCTCTTGTTTTATAAATATGAAATGCATGAAAATCTTTTTCGTTTTGGAAAACAATCTTTTGTATAAAACCCCGAGTGTCAAAACACATTTTCCAATTATCTAACCATGGCAAAGCTTTAAGTCAACATTATTTCCAATAAAGTGTTAGTCACGGCCTCAGCTATAGAGAGTAACTACAATCAAGTAACATTGAAAGATAAGGTAGGGGTTTACTTGCACTTAATTTGGGTGTCTTTTGTCACAAGCATTCCTTGCCCTTAAGTGTTTACTTTGTGTCTGAAAAATGTTGAGGATTGGGTGAGTATATACTATGCTCAGTGGGAGTCCATCACAACTAGTTTTACAATGCATGCTATATTTAAAATCATGTGCTTTTTCAAGACATGTGCATGTTTGAACACTCATGCTCAATATCGATATCAAAAACTATTGTCAAATTGAAATACTAATGACTTAAAGAATCACACAAACCAAGTCGAAGGTACCATATATATCATAACATAATGATATGCATAAGATGCTTCATTGAATCCAACTCATGGATATCTAGTATGGTATGGTCGACCAACCTCATATCATGCCATATGCAATGCAAATAAGTCCACGAAACCATAGGGTCCAACTATGCCCACGACCTCACCGCCGTGTGGTCCCCAGGTACCTAGGGACACAGGATCATATACCTCCACGGGGCATATGACACTTCGACCCAGTGCCGTGACACCAGTGGTAGCCCCCTGTACCACATGCAGTCGAAGCAGGGACATGCCCTTTTTGGGCGTGGTACCCATCCACCTAATAGTGGTAGAGGCTGGGAGGCCATCCCAGACCTCTCGGCATAGCGCCCACGAGCTTATTAGCCCAAATCATGTACGATCAAACAAGCCAAAAACCTCTTTTTCAAAACCTGTCCTCTTTGGGTCCCTCACAACTGCCTGGCCCTCACAACTGCCTACCTAGTGTCTTTTGGGCACTCCAGCATCTTTTAGTAACCCTCAAGGACATGCAATCTTTCAAAAACTAAATGCTCACAAATCATGCAATATATGCATTTGTTTGCAAAACATATCTATGCATAATGTATATGCAATTATTTGCAAAACATATCTATGCCAAAACATATCTATGCATAAAGCATTTATTATATGTATGCTGAATTAAGTCATGCTAAACAAGTTGTATAACTTATACTTAAAACATGCATAAAACAATCATGGCTCTTAAAAAGTCTAGTAGCGATAGAGCACCTACCTAGCTAGGTCGCGCTAACCCCTTTGTCCTCGTACGCTCCTAAACATGGTTTGGGGAATCAAGGTTAGTTTGGCCTATCTTTTATAGGTTTTAGAGTGGTTGGGCTTATTACTTAGATATTAAGGGCTCATCCTCATTCCTATGGGTGTCCTAAGGTCCTAATTGGGCCTTGGTATCATCAATTTTCCAAAGGTCTAGTGGCCACGTGCCACCATCCTATTCTAAGGGTCGTGCCTATCTTAAATTAGGCCTTGATTAGAGATTTTATAGTTTGCGTGTGTCCGCGTCATTGACACGGACACAACGCCTTTTGCGGCGTCTCAATCGGAGCTCTAGATCTCAAGTTATAAGCTTTTTAGTATCACATATACATAAAGGCCTTTAAGAGGTGGAATCCCAGAATGCTCGTGTTGCGCGTCAGCGGCATGCACCCCAGCGGGCGCATCTGCAGACGCGCTGGATTTCCCGCCTGACTTTTTCATTTGCGGGAGCGTCCACGGACTCGGCCGCTGGTTTCTCTCCAACGTAGACGACGTGTTTCGTCTAGTGGGGAACGTTTCGTTCGTTGGGGGACCGGGGCATCCTCAGGACGCCCTAGTTCGACCCTGTCGAACCAGTGCAGCCCAGGGATCGTCCCTGGGTCCTTTGTGATGCTCTAGGGCTCCGTTTTGCATGATTTTACTTGCAAAAACTTAGGGAAACTTAGCCTATGACTAATGGGAAGACGGGTTTGGAGGGATCTTGGGCATACCTGGCTCGTTGCTAGGTTTTTCTCCACGTTTCTCCTCTTGGTTGCTTCTCCAAAATGGGTTTTTCTCAAGCTTTTGGGCTGCCATTAGAGGTGCCCAAGAGCTCTATTTATAGAGCTATAAGATGGTTCTGGAGGGGGCTCTCACCGCCCTTGAATGGCGGTGGAGAAACCTCCAGAATGGTGGTGATTTCTCCTCCAATCACTGTCGTTCTAGAACCCTCTAGGAGGTTGAAGAAGAGGGGTGCCCGTATCAAAACGGGCCGCTATGTTTTGCAGGCTAAATCCGTTTTTTAGTAAAAATTATATTTTTGCCCCTAAACTTCAAAGGCCCATAACTTGCTCATTTTAACTCCGTTTTGGGTGATTTTGGTCTTGTTGGATTCCTTTTTCCGAGACGCACCTAATGGTACCATTTTTAGGACCAAATTTCTTGGTTCAGTCAGGGTGAACAGTGAAATGACTAAAATACCCTTATCTTCAAAAACTGAACTTTTCATTGCTAACTTGGGATTTTAATTTTACAAAATTTGAGTCATTACACATTATGAGTAATGCATAAATTAAAATAAATAATAATTCAAGTAAGAAGTATAATAGCAAACATATCATCAAACAAGTTGCCGCATTCAACCACGAGCCTCAAGGCAATGGTCTAGACCCTCGAGGATGACCTACATGCTCACCATCTCCAAAATCTTTGTGTGGTCACTATGCACGTAGTGGAAAACATCACCTATTTACTTTTGTCTGTGGATACAAACATACTATATCAATACTCATGGGGACATGAATCACGTAGGATGTAGTCTGCCCATGACACATACTTTCCAAATGTAGGCTATTCACTCAATAGGTATCCTATTTTGGAGGTCAAAGGCTAGTCTAAACTCTCTTAGGATAGTGTCACAAGGTATCACAACCCTCTTATGACTAACTCTACTCATTGGATATCTTAGCACACTTGTGCCATGTCCTAATCTCACCCATATAGGGCCCACATATCAACATAATCATACTATGAGCATGATCATATACATATCATCTCATGGAGTTGCATAAGGCAAGTTAAGTCAACAAAAATATACATCCTCATGACCACACTAAAGATACTCATGCACATCATAACATCATAATCCACAGAATCATGAGGTTCAAATATTCACAGTCTCAATATATTGGCAGAAACTTCATGAAAGCAACTAATCAACCCATGATTCATGAATATTATGTTATGAACAAATCTCTTGGTGAATAGTTTCAACTAGCACATTATAAAGTTAGATTATGATGTTTAGGTACTTTTTCCAGATGCTTAGGTGTTTTCATTCATGAATATACTAGTTTTACAACTTTGGTCATCTAAGAGTCATTATTTATTGTTGAGTAATCTATCGTTAGTACTTAAGTCTAGTTAATGTGTAAGGTTCAGAATTCCTTCCATATCATTATTTTCTGTTTTTGAGTGTCTGGTAACTCACTTTATATGTATTTGAATTGTAAATCATGTGGTCTAACCTCTACAAATGCTAAAAGTGGATCACGCCCTAAACAATCCACCTAGTTTACTTGTCCCTAAACTGATTACTATTATGCTAAGTGTTTGCTAATTCTAGATAAGCTAGCTAACTATTAAACATCTTTGATTCTGTTATAAACTTAGTTTAATAAGCAATCTAACCAATAAGTTTAGCTATTAGATTCATTAAGGGAAAGGATCAATTAGCCTTTATTATAAAAGTACTCAAGCTGTCTGCCATCATGAACCAAAGACAGTCCATCTTCATGCTAATTATCTAATGATCTAAGTATCTTATTTTCATGATCAATCCATTCTAGGTATTTCTTATTGAATAATATTTGCATCCATATTAGATTTGGTAGATTAGAGGTCTAGATTATATCTGGCAGTTAGATCTTTTAAGAGGGTTTTCTATAGAAACCTGCATTAGTCTGTAGATAGCTCTATGCATTTTGACCTTTTTTTTTTTTTTTTTTTCAAATCTTATTATAATTTCATCAAATTTTAAAATTTTGATTATTATCAAGTTCAATATATGTGGTTAAAATATCATAGAAAATTTTTACCATTTGATACCTGAACCTATAGGGCTTTTAGCCTGTTTGCAAAACTAATATCCTGATATCCACTATATAAAGTAGTCGCTAAATAATGATTCCCTCATGATCCCATCAAGCTTTCTAAATGTAATTCTCATATTATTGTTAGGGATTAAATCAAGAACACAAAGGCATATATTTCATGGCAAGATACATTTGATAAGTATATCACGAGATACAAGAAAACAACAATCATTGGTTATGCAGGCAGTAGAACTCATGGTGTGGAAAAAATGCTATTAAAGAATGAGACTCTCTTTACTAAAGTCCATGAGGATTCTACTAGAATGAAATATAATTGAATACTAAGCATGTAAAAATCATTTAATTTTTTTTTAGCATACCAACAAATCTAGCATGGTAAAAAGGGAGAATTATTCTATCATGAAAAAAAAATCCATTGAAAGTCTCTTGGAAATCTCTACAACTAGTAAAAAACCCTTTTGAAAATCTCAATCTAAGAATCGAACCACCCCTACCTATTTCTCCTCCTTTTTGTCTTCTTTCTTCCTTTCTCCTCTAGTTTTCTCATGTTCTGCATAGGTCCAAGTCGAGATGTCTTTCACCCTTAGTTTTCTTCAAAGGCTTGACATTCTCTACTATATATAACTTTTCCTTGGTCTTTTTCAAATTTTATTAGGTAATTGGACTCCTTTAACACTCCTAAGCCTCTCTAACCTTCATGATGTTTCCATATTCAATATATTTATAAAGTGAGTCATACTTCTAGCAATTTTTTTTTTTTTTTTTAATCTTTTACCAACAATTCCTACTTAGGTTCGTACTCACACCTGAATTTTCACTTATGGGCACTAGACTACCATCATTGGGCTGGATTCTCACAACAAAACATCCAGGTATCCACTTGGATCCCAGCTTAATTGGGTCTCTCAACTTGGGGTCCCATTTTAGGATCCTAATCCAACTTAACTTGTTCCATCGTAATAGTCTTACTCCATTTATGAATATTATAAGTTCTTAACATATAGGCTTGGGCTATCTTTTTTGAATCCAAATGGCTAGATAAAAAAATCACATGCTAGCCTATGGTTCTCCAAACCAAATGTATCACATAAATTCATGTTCTGATGGTTGCTCTCTACCTAGCTAAAAGAAAACATGGTGGCTCCCTCTTAGTTAGCCATGCACCACTATTCTAACTTTTATTTACCATATAAACAACTTACATTCATATACATAACCATGGAATTCAATATACTTATTAGGGTAAAAATCAAGATATTACAATTGCTATAAATAGTTGCTCATTGTGCTATTAAGAAATGTTGCCGACCAAATGGCTAGGCAAAGAGTTAGCAACAACCAATTTAGAAAAGTTGATTTGTTGTAAAGAACAAAAAAGAAGAAGAGAGACTTATTAGAAAAAAAAAAAAAGAGTATGATAAAAGATGCAATAGGTAAAAGGAAACTCTTAAAGGAAAAGGAAAAACTTATTACTAAGGATAGCCATCTACTTTAGATGCTACTTCCTAAGCTATTTCTATTATCCTTTTAGTACTAGGAATATAATAAATTTCTTTATTCATAGACTATAAGATATAAAATTCCTTGCATATTGTAAATATTTGCATAAGTTCCATATTATTATAGTGAACTCCTCTCATCTCCTAAGAATTATACTCAATGACAAGCTTCTAGAAGTGACTTAAAGAGGCAAAATATTAATTTTGAAGCTAAAGTGGACAAAAACTATGTACATTGCAATGCTAAATGATTTGAATGAGAGCCACCAACTTCATATCAATGAATTATTAGAAGATTTGTATTGTCTATATAATGGCAATGACAAATACAATACTAATTGTTGAAATTAATGGACCAACTTCTAATGATTCCATTGTTCGTAAGATCTAAATTTATAGATGTATACAATGGTTGACTATTAGATCAAATAATAAAGTAAGTCAGTTGGCTATTATGAGTTTGTTAGGAGTTGGCTGCTATTCAATAGGAAGTATATCATTGACTACATAGACATTTAAAAATTTTCAAAGTTGACATATATAAAAACCTTTGATTTTCCATCTTCATCCCTTGTTACTACAATACTAGTAATTGTAGTAGTCCCACTATGACGAATACTAGGATCATGATGGGATAATTATTTAGACGAGCTTGCCACTAAGAGGGTGAAGTTTAGCTTATCTAGAGCTCTTGCCGTAACATACACATGGCTAACAGAGTGATGAGTGGTGAATCTTCTTGCAGTTGTGTACAATATGTCTATGATTGATTTAGGACAAGTTGGCAATGCTTTTCATGCCAGAAATGTCCCCACTATATTAACTGTAACTTTTCCTCTTTTTTCATCATAGATATGATCTTAACTTTGTTGTAAATTGAACTTCAGCTTTTGATGTGAATTTCAAACATTAGACCATTATTGCTTCCCTTGGAGTACACCTTCTAAGATTTCCTATGCATTCTCTAGGAACAAATATATCCTCCTAATATTAGCTTGAATAGAAAAAATTAGCTAACATATAACTACAAAATTCTTTTCCTCCTATTTTCTAGTAGTTATAGGATCATTTAATTTCTCTGTGCTTTCACTCATCTTGTCACTTCTCACAATTAATTTCATGGATTGAGACAAACTAAGGTAATTGTGTGGGTTCAACTTCTCAATAATAAATTATGGATTGGATGAATCTATATTGTTGGAGATAGGCAATTTGAAAATGTATTCTTGGACAACTTATGTGATACCCTAGGTTTATGAATGCATTTTCGAATGAAAACATATTTTTCTAATGCGTGACTGATCCCTATTTTAAATTCAAATTTATGAAAACAATGTAGTAGAACAATCGTTTTCCTTTTTAAATTCATTTTGAAAACCTCGAATGTCTCTTCTATTTCAAAAATCAAGGATTTAACAGTGAAATGAGTGCTACATTTTCTAAAAAAAATCAACAATCTCTCTCTCTCTCTCTCTCTCTCTCTCTCTCTCTCTCTCTCTCTTTTAAACATCACGCATTTAATGCATGTAGTGCTAATAACTTGACAAAACAATTTGATTTCAAAAACAAAACTAATTAGATCTTTCTCCTTTCTCAATTACAAAATGAAAATGAAAATGCATACATCCCAGATCTAGGCAGTCACAGCTCACAATCCAATGTATTAATTACATATACATGTCCAAAAAGATGGTTCATATACTTACACTAGTCATATAGTCTTATACACAACTGTTTTCATCTAAGATTTTGTTCTCTTCGTGCTACTTGCCTCAAGTCAATTTATATAAAATCCTAAGATATTGTGAACAAATTATAATATCTTAGCAAGCTTGTGCTTAAGCAAGTAGTTTCACATCTATTTCACCAACTATATGAAGTCCATTTTCAAAAGATATTTCAAATAAATTATAATATAGTTCAAATAAGAGAATATATAAATCAACAATAGTGATTGTACATTTTGAAATCACATATCAACTGAGTACTATAATTATGTGCTAAAACATTTTAGATAATATCAACATAAAACATGCATAGTTTTGAATATACATTTTTCAAATGATCAAATCCATATAGTAATCTCACTTAAATAATAACATGTAATATATGACAAAATCACATATGTGCATAACTTTTAAATCATGCAAAAGATCCATCAATACACTTGACAAATCAAGTAACATAAGATTATTGAAATCTTAAAGTAGTAACTGATTAAATTTCAATGTGAGTAATCCCAAATTGACAGTATCATCTATACACATGCATCATGGCAAACATATCAGCCAATTGGTCATGAGTACTTATCTAAAGACCATAAAAAAACTCATCTTACATGGAGCCATAGTTCATCTTACATGGAGCCATAAAATAGAAATCTCATGGATGACTATGCTCACAACTAGCTCACTGAATCATGTGTCTTTGGAATCTAGAGACCTACCACCGTAGTTCTTATGAGGAACTATAGGTATGTCTCCAAAGGGTGTCACAATCACCTCTAGTGGTTATTCCTATATTAGCAGTCAAGAAAATAAATGCCTTCTTTGGGCATGGATACCTCCACATATAATGGCAAGATGCTAGGAGGGCAACTTGTAAAACCTCTTAGCATAGTGCCACCAGGTTCATCAGCTTGAACAAGATATATCTCAATTCAAATATCAGTATATCATATAATATATATATCTCACACAAAATCATGCATTTCTATAACTCATTTCAAATCATCTTTTTTCTCATGAGTATATCATATAATATATATATCTCACACAAATATCAGTATATAAATGGGGCATGAAATTGATGCATCTTACAAATCATCTTTTTTCTCATGAGTTAGAAATAACATGAACAACTGTATGCCATAGAATAGACAGTACCATCTTTCTTTAAAGATCAAAGCTTGCATTGTGAATTAAAGATCAAACATAACTTTCATGCCCCATTTATAAGTGCTTACATACTTTAAGAGCATAAATAACATAAAGTGACAAAATATCAATTTCATGAAAGTCATGTATTTTCAAATGGAATGCACAACATCAAATAATCAATATAGTTTAATTATTTAAAATCCACATGCTTTTTTAGTAAACTGATGACATGTTCCAAAATCCAAATGACAAATATATGCTAAAACTAACTATCTCATGTGACATTTCTTCAAATTCTATTGTGTCCTTTCCTCAGTCTGAAATATAGGTTAGCTTGTATCATACAAAAATTGCCAAATCTTACTTCAAACTAGATAAAAAGCCAATATCCAAGTTGTACATCAATTATAGATCTTAAATTAAGATACAAGTAATGTAACCATTGTTAGATTTGTGTGTAAGATCCCAATTATACATTATAATCATATCTTACCTGCTAAATTGATGATCTAGGTATTTCTAACTTAACATTAAATGTAGATCTAACATTTATCAATGATTAGATGGATCCTATATCACCGACTAATGAATAATGATCATAAGAGCTCATAATACAAAATTCTTAATCTTGTTTTTCAGTTATAGTTATAGAATTACAATACCAAGTACAAAAACACCATTATATCTGAGCTGTAGATTTCTAACGGTTCATCATATTCATAAAATACAAATTTGAACCATTGATATATCAATTATGCTCATTGATTGATGGTTTATAGTAAGTGTTTGGTGATCTAAGCTAAGATCGATGCATAATAAAGGGGATTTCATGTGTAGCAAGTCAATCTATTTTTTTTATCACCGATCAATGATCAGATCTTAGGCAGAGTTGTCGAGTCCCAATTAGTCATTGTTCATTAGTAAAACGAGTAGGAATAAGGTTGAAAAATACTTGGATCTATTGTTCTTATTGTCAATCAACACTCTAAATGAGATAAATGATATAAGTTCTTTGATTAACCTTCTAATGGTTAAATTGATGACTAAATCAATGAAATACGTTGACCAATCCTTGTAAAATTCTAGATATATTTTTTACTTGCGCAATTAAAAAAATCTACTAATGATATTTGATGGACAATTCTATGATTTTCAAGATCTACTATGTGCATGATAATGGATTTGAATTTTCAATGAATTCATGAGAATCAATGTCAATCTTACCAGTAATCACCTTGATCATTATCTAATGAGTTGTTTGGAGCATCAAATGATCACCAAATCATCATGGATTACCACAATCATGATTGCACATCATTATCAAGTTTAGATCTAGGTTAGATATTCACTAATTGATGAATAGTTTGGAAGATTTTGTTCCTGACATTGAGGGGGATGAGATGAATGGCTTGTCCCTTTGATTTGAGCTGCTATTACCTCTATACCAGATGTCTACCAATGGCTCTTTTTAACAATTATGGAGCTTTGTCTATGGCATAGAGAGGAGGGATGGAAGAGAAATAGGGCAAAGGAAGAGGGAGAATGTAGGGGAAGTTGTAGCTTTAAGGAATGCTTAGTCGGTGGCATACTGTGGTTGAATCGTGCCACTACTCATGGAGTATCAACAAGGAGAAAAGCAGGGAAAAAGAAAATAAGTGCTAAATGACTACTTGTGGATTGTTATTGCTGACTCAACAGTGAGCTTAGGTGTAATCTAATGAAGGCGATGAGATGGAGAGACAAGATCTATGAGGAAGAGCTTGAGTAGAAGAAAAAGAGGGATGAAGGAGAGGGTGGGAGTCAAAGTTTTAAGGTTTACATGCTATGAAATTCATGGTGGCTTGCCTAGATAGGTATCAATGGTGGAAGGCACAAATGCATAGCCATTGTTGTTGATTGGTTGTGCAGTGGGGAAGAAATAGGAAGAGAGAGAAGAGAGAAGGGAGTTTGTCAGGTTTAGGTATTTTGGGGGAGGGGGATGCTAATATCAAAATATACCCCTCATTTAAGTTAAAATATTTATATATATTATACATTTTATTAATCATTTATTAGTTCTTTTTTAAACATAATTATTCCTACTTTTAAATTTGACATGATGACATCATCATGCACAACCATAATGTCATTTGACCTACTTGATGTAGATTTCAACAAGTAGGGCCGTCGATGAATTTATAAAAATACCTCTCCTTAGAAAACTCAAACTTTTTCATCCGAACTCAAACTTTAGAATGCTTAGTTTCATTGGATTTCTTTTCTTGAGTGCAATCCAAAATTTGAGGTTCCAACACTTGATTTGTCTTCTATGAAAAGCTCATTTCTTGGAATTCAAAAACTAAAAATTCTATATTCTTATTTCTTCATAATTTAAAATAAATAATAAATTACATAGAATGAAATTTAAAAATCCTTAAAGGAATTTAGTCCTCAAAATTCTTTTCATATTATTCCTTAAACCATTTTAGGTGTGTCCTTATCTCATTTTTTTTTTCTTCCATGTAACCTACTCATTTGGATCGTATCATCAAAAGACCTCAACTAATAAAATGATCATTGTTCTTAGCTTCTATTCCTTTATGTATAAAATATGATGGTATTTTATTTAAAGATTAGGTCTAGTTTTAAATGTAGTTGATATATTCTCAAGCACATGAGTAGGATTTGACCTGTACTTCTACTTCACACTATGTCAAAATGTCATTCTACATTCTTTTCCTTACCTCCTTCATGTCCTTCCATTATAACTATGCCAAAAGACTAAGAATATTTTGTTGCATTTAGATGATTGATGTACTATGAATGATGGGTCTCTTTGAGGATTTCTTGTTTCAATAAGCATTTGTTGATGCTAAAATTCTTTCATGCATTTGTATATTATCCATTGCTTCTCTTGTAAGACATGCTTTTTCAACTTGAGCTTGTGTCTCAACATTATATGTGTGTATCTAAAGAACTCTCAAAGGTAGGTATCATTACCAAGTTTGTAGTGAGTAATTTACCACATTATTATTTTGTCTATATCAAGCTACTTGTTATAGCAACTTTTCATCTGTTGGAAAACATGCTTTCACACTTCTCATCCAAGATATCCTATGCTTCTATCATTTACTAGAGCCATCATCGAAAGCCACTAAACCTTAACTATCTAATTGTATAAATAAGTATCAATATAGTGGTTGTCTTTCCAATTTCTAGAAGCTTGCCTTTCATGTGTCACCTTATACTAATCTTATGTCCTTCCTTATCAACATTGTTAATGGTAGGATAGAGCATAATAATCCTTCAATACATCTAGTGTAGTATCCAATAAGGTTCAAAAATATCTATATTTTGTTGCTGTTTCAAATGTTTTCCTACTTCACTTCTCTCTCTACTATCACTAGATCCAATGTGATTATGATTTCAAAATAACTTAGTCAAAATAGTTGACTTCATGTAATTAAGACTTATGTGCAAGAATTTCAAATGTTCCTCCTTGATATATTATATAACTTAGGGTGTTGTTCACAATGACAAATTTATTTAGAAATAGCTAGAATATCTTGTTCATATGATCTATGAATTAAGTTGAAGTATTTGTTAGCCTAAATGACATCATTCTAGGGCAATGATGCTCATATTTAATTATGAATAATGACCTTGGGGTGTCTTCTATTTTGAAAATAATCTAAAGATACTAGGACCTCAAATTGAACCTTGAAAAGATTATAACTAACCAAAATTGATCGAATAGGTCTTAGGTCACTTATCCTTAATAGAGACCTCTTATTGATCATGAATCCATTCAAACAGTTAAGAGTAATGTAAAGTATTATCAACTCTCCCTCTTGTTGACAAGATTAATTGGTGCTTCTTAGCAAAACAATGGGCCTAATGAATTTTTGGTTTCAATGATTCATTTAGTCATTTCATTTCTTAAGATTTTTCAATTAGGTAAGCATCATGTCATGAGAAATTTTTGAAGTAAAACTATTTGTAAGGATAAATTCCAATGAACACAGTTCCTTCTAGGTAATTCTACTAATTCTTTTGAACATACTATCTATTCTTTAATTTTAGCACTCCATCACTTTCATCCTTCAAAATATATTTTATTCACATGTTTTTATCTCTCTTATACTATTTAGTAATAAAAATCACAAGTTGAATCTTATCTAATCTTTTAATTTAGGCCAATTTAACTATCAATTAGGAAAAAATAATTCAAGATCTTTCATTTCTAATGTCTGAATTCAATCAATGACCATCTTCTTTAACTATGTTAGATCCATGATCTTCTTAAACTTGCTTCACATATTCTCTTACACAAGTGTTCCATTTCATAAGAATATTTACTATCTTTGTTTAGACAACACTTTTACAACCATGGTAATTAAATTTACGTATATATTTCTAACTCTGACTAACTCACTTTACAATTAACCTTTTCCTAATCACTGACAATTACATAATTTTCCATCTTCACTATTCCATGTCTACCAAATATAAGTCCTTCATCTTTATCCTCTTGGATTAATTTCTCTACATGATTTTTTGAACATAATGGACATTGTAAATAGTTCTAAATAAAGTAACATTTGAATCCTTTGATAATAACATTTCCACTAGTCCTTTCAATATAATAAGAAATCATTTGAATTTTATTGACTATAAGCATACTTTACTTCCTTATCTATATGCTTATCCTCGTTGTTATCTCCAAACTACATTTAGAAAATAGTTGTAATGTTCTCAAACAATATTCACATTCAAATTGAGCTAGAACTCTTTGGAGGACTAAGTAGATATTTATTTATTGTCTCTCAATGGTAATTGGATTATTCTATTGTATTTCAGTGCACATCAAGGCTCATGACAACATATTAGGTTTTATGGATCCCAAGTTTATCATCATAAGCTAGATACTTCCATAATAATCAACATTAGAATCTTCAGATGTTCATATTTTCACTAAGCCCTTATAATATCTCAAGAAATTCATTAAATTCATTCTTAATTTATTACTTATATACTACCTAAAGAGATCATTCATAATCACATTACAAATTCATGATCAAAATATCATCATATATCAAATATTCTCACCTAGAATATTATTAGAATCTTTTGGTATCAATACTTCAATCGAATTTCTTGTAGTATCCCTCGAATTTAGTCAATTAGATCCACTAACATGTTCATACGCATGTCATAATCCTCTTAACTATATAAGACTTCATTTTCTATGATTATGTTCTAAATCGCTTCAATTATTCTTAAGCTATTGTTTTAGAATTGCAATTACATCTCACAATGTTCCATGTAGTTCATCCAAGTTTGAGCTAAATTCTCTTGAATTATTAGTTCAATATATCTAGCATTTGTATCAGCTAAAGATACCATTAATATAATCTTATACTTTCTTTATTTACTCTAAGAATCATATTAATCTCATGTGGTTACTTGTTTCCTTACACATCATCATCAAGACCTTATCCCAATTAGGGGTCGGCCGCATGAATCTTATTCCTCCATTCCTCTATTATGTACCATAGCTTCATTTAGTCTCAAAAATTTTAAATCTTTTCTCATCACTTCTATCCACATTCTTTTGGACCTTCCCCTTCCCCTTTTAAAACCTTCTACTAGAATTGCCTCACTCCTTCTAACTGGTGTCATTTTTGGTCTCCTTTGAACATGTCCAAACCATCTAAGTCTAGTCTCCCTCATCTTGTTACCTATTGGGCTGTTTCTAGATTTCCTCTAATATTTTCCTTCCTAATTCTATCCTTTCTTGTCTTACCACTCATCTATCTCAACATCCTCATTTCTGCGATGCTTATCCTATGAGCATGATGTTCCTTAACTGCCCAACACTCTGATCCATAGTGCATGGCTGGCCTTATGGCCATCCTATAGAATTTTTATTTTAGTTTGAGAGCACCTGCCGATCACACAAAACTTCAGATGAACATCTCCATTTGTTCTAACTTGCTTGGATTCTCTGGGTAACCTGCCTCTCAATCTCTCCACTTTGATGAATTATTGATCCTAAGTATCGAAAGTGGTCTTTTACGGCGACTTCTTGGTTATCAATCTTGATTGGTGTTCTGCTCCTACTCTCCTTGCTAAAATTACATTCCATATATTCTGTCTTAGTTCTGCTAATTTTAAACTCTTTAGATTCTAATGCTTCTCTCCATAACTCTAGCTTTGTGTTTACAACCTCCCTTGTCTCATCAATTAAGACTATATCATCTGCAAATAGCATGCACCAGGGAATCTCCTCATGCAGATGTTTTGTTAACTCATCCATAACCAATGTGAAAAGGTATGGACTCAATGATGATCTTGGTGCAATCCTATAGTGACAGGAAAATCACTAGTCTCGCCACTAGCAGTCTTAACATTTGTTGCCGCTCCCTCATACATATCTTTAATTATGTCTATATACCCCTGTGATACCCCTTTCTCTCTCAACACCCTCCATATTAACTCTCTGGGGACTATCATAAGCTTTCTCTAAGTCGATAAAGACCATGTGGAAGTCTTTCCTCCTCTCCTTAAATTTCTCTACCAATTGTCTTAGTAAGAAAATAGCTTCCATGGTAGACCTCCCAAGCATGAAACCAAACCGATTCTCTGATACACTTGTCTCATGTCGTAACCTCTTCTCAATCATTCTTTCAAAAAGTTTCATAGTGTGGCTCATAAGTTTGATCCCTCGATAATTAGTGCATCTCTGTATGTCTCCTTTATTCTTATAAGTTGGTATAATAGAGCTTTTCCTCCACTCATCTAGCAATTTCTTTGATCATTATAATCTTGTTAAACAACTTGGTCAACCATACTACCCCAATATCTCCCATATGCTTCCAAATCTCTACTAGTATACCATTGGGCCCCATGGCCTTTCTTGATTTCATCTTTTTCAAGACCTCTTTCACTTCAGGTATTCTAATCCTATATTCATATCTATAACATCCAATGTTATTTAGGTTTATAGTATTTTCAATCACTATATTCTCAGAGCCATTGTCATTTAACAATTTTTGAAAGTACATCTCCCACCTTTGTTTAATCTCATTATCTTTGACTAATACCCTTTGATCATCACTTCTAATGCACCTAACATGATCTAAGTCCTTACCCTTCTATTCTCTTACTTTTGCAAGTTTAAACACATCTTTCTCACCTTCTTTTGTTCCTAATCTATTATGTAGCTCATCATATGCCTTAAATTTAGCCTCACTTACTATTCTCTTGGCAACCATGTTAGCATTCTTATATTTTTCATATCTTTCATTATTTTTAATCTTCTGCCATACTTTAAAACACATCCGTTTTTCTTTAATAACTTTTGCACTGTTTCACTCCACCACAATGTTTCCTTTACTAATTGCCTTTTGCCTTTAGATACTCCTAAGACATCTTTTGCCACTTTTTTAATGGACTCAGCAATATTAATCCACATGGTATTTACTTAGGTTTCATAGTTCCAGTTTCCTTCTACCATCAACTTATTTTTGAATGAGGTTATTTTCTCTCCTTTTAAGTTCTACCACTTATTTTTTGGATACCTATTAAGTTCATTTCTTTTCCTTCATCTTTCATTAGGATATCCATAACCATTAACCCATGTTGTGACGTTAAATTCTCACCAAGTATCACCTTACAATCCTTACACATTGATCATTCATTATTCCTAAATAGAAAGAAGTCTATTTGGCTTTTAAGAAGTCCACTTTTAAAGGTTATTAAGTGTTCATCCCTCTTCTTAAAGAGTATATTTGCAATGGCTAGGTTATATGATGAACCAAAATAGAGGATAGTTTCCCCCATCTCATTTCGTTCACTTATACTATACCCTCTGTGTATTCTATCATATCCTTCCTTTTCTTTTCCTACATGGCCATGTAAGTCTGCTCCTACAAATATCCCCTCAGTGTTGAGAATTTCTTGCATGACTCTCTTCATATCTTCCCAAAACTATTTCTTGATTATATCTTCTAACCCTATTTGTGGTGTGTATGCACTTATAACATTTATGATTTGCTCTCCTAGAACAAGTTTTATTATTATAATTCTGTCACTAATTCTTTTAACGTCTACAACTTTATCCTTTAATTCTTTATCCACTATATTCTTATGCCAATTTTTTTATTATCCTTTCCTACATACCATAATTTATACCCATCAATTTCTCTAGCTTTAGTCCATTTCCACTTGGTTTTTTGGATACAAGCAATGTTAATTCTCCTACGTTTCATCGTGTCTACTAACTCCAAACTCTTACCTGTCAATGTCCCTATATTCCATGTGGAAATACGAACGCCGTTCTTGATCTCCATGGCATGAACCCATGTCCACTTGTCACTGTACCTAGGTTCTGATGCAACACGTTGCTTCCGAGGGGATGCTCTAGTAGCCCTTGTCCATTTTTCACTACACCTAGGATTCGATGTAGCGTGTCGCTTCTGGGGGAACGCCCTAGCAACCCTTGCCCATTTTTCACTACACTTGGGATCCAATGCAGCACGTCAATTATGGGGAACGCCCTAGCTTGAGGGAATATCAGTTTTTGATTCATGTCATATTAGGATTGCCATAGTTTAAAAAAGCTGAAGATGATTTTCATTTCTTCCTTACAAGTAGGAAAGAAATAACAAAATCATCTTCAGCTTCTCCCTTGTTGGCTGGCACCTGACTCAAGGGTTGCCATATTTTAAGAAGCTGGAGATGATTTTCATTTCTTCCTTGCAAACTAATATACAAATGCATATTCATTTGCAAGCAGGAAATAAATAACAAAGTCATCTTCAACTTCTCCCTTGCAACTGGCACCTAACAAAATCTCTTGTTTTCTTGACTACTTATGACTTCACACCGAGTCATTATCTATAAGTTACATGAACCTAAATTAGATGTCATCCTGATTCTCCTAGGTTGTTCTTTACTGAATCTAGCTTATTCCCTACCTCAAAGTATCACTGGAAGGGTTGGCAAATCTCTAGCTTTACTCTCTTAGGTGGTATGTATTTCACATTTATCAACATTACCTATACGATCATCTCTATAACTCATATCTAGAAAATTAATTTTCACTTGTCTAACTATATATGACTTTTGGACATGTAGGACTAGCTATGGGACGATAAATTGAGCTCTAATACCAACTGTGACTAGCCGGGGTTATTGAATACATTTTTAAATGCCAAACTTTTATGACAACAATGTAGCAAAAAAAATCTTTTTTCTTTTTAAATTCATTTTGAAAACCTAGAGTGTCTATTGTACTTCAAAAATCAAGGATTTAATGATGAAAGGAGTGCTACATTTTTGCTAAAACTTTGCTAAAGTTTTCTCTATTTTTGAAATATTACAAATTTAATGCATGTGATGCAAATAACTTGATAAAAAAATTTGATATTAAGAACAAAAATAACTAGAGACTTTGTTTCTATTTTTAAGTACAAAATTAAAATGAAAAAAATACATCCCAGATCTAGCTAGTTACAGCTCACAGTCCAACTATATTAATTGTATATACATTTTTAGAAAAGATAAATCATATACTTACATTATTTATATAATCTTATACATAATTGTCTCTATCCAAGATTGAGTCCACCTTGAGCTACTTGCCTCAAGTCAATTTCTAACTTGCACTTGTGTAGGTAGCTTAAATCTATTTCACAAACTTTACAAAGTCTAATTCCAAAAGATATTTCAAATGATTTATAATGAAGTTCTAAATAATAGAATGTATAAATCATCGATAATGATTACATATTTTGAAATCACATACCAACTTAGTGCAGCAATTTCATGCTAAAGCATTTTAAATAATATCAATGTAAAACATGCATAACTTTGATATTCATTTTTCAAATGATCAAATCCAAATGGTAATCTCACATAAATAGTAGCATGCTATATATCACAAAATCACATATGTGCATAACTTTTGAATCACGCAAAATATCCATCATCACACTTGATAAATCAAGTAACATAAGATTATCAAAATCTTAAAGTAATAATCAATTAAATTGCGACATCAATAGTCCCATACTAATAGTATTATATGTGCACATATGAACCATAGCAAACATATTAGTCGATTGGTCATGAGTACTCATCTAAGGACCATCAATAGGCTGATCTTACGTGGAGCCATGACTCATTTTACATGGAGCCACACAACAAAAATCTCATGGACAGCTATGCTTATGACCAACTCACTGAATTGTGTATCTCTAGTATCTAAAGGCTAGCTACCACAATCCTCACAGGAAATTATGGATATGTCTTGAAAGGGTGCTATGATCACCTCTAGTAGTTGTTCCTACCACAGTAGTCAAGAAAAAAAGTGTCATCTTTAAGCATAGATACCTCCACCTGTAAAGATAAGATGCTGGGAGGCCAACCTATAAAACCTTTTAGCATAATGCCCACCAAGCTCATTACCTGAAGAAGATATATCTCAATTCAATTATTAGTATATCATATAACATATATCTCATTCAAAATCATGCATTTTTGTAACTCATTTCAAAACATAGGATTGATGCATCTTATAAAATTATCATTTTCTCATGAGTTAGAAATAACATGAACAATTATATGTCATAGAATAGACAATATCATCTTTCTTTCAAGATCAAAGCATACATTATGAATTCAAAATCATACATTAAATTTCATGCCTCATTCATAAGTGTTTTCATACTTTAAGAGCATAAATGACATAACGTGACAAAATATCAATTTCATGAAAATCATGTACTTTCAATTAAATGCAGAATAATCAAATAATTAATATGGTTCAATTATTTAAAATCCACATGTTTCCAATAAAGTTGATGATTTGTTCCAAAATCCAAATGTTAAATACATAATAAAACTAACTATCTCGTGTGGCCTTTCTTCAAATTCAATCATGTCTTTCCAAATTGCTCTTCAATCTAGAAAAAAATGCTAATACCCAGTTTGTACATCAATTGTAGATCTTGAATTGAGATACAAATAATGTAACTATTCTTAGATTTCCTTGCAAGATCTCAATCATACATCATAATCACATCTTATGTCCTACATCGATGATCTAGGTATTTTTAACTTAACATTAAATGTAGATATAACATTTATCAATAATCAAATGGTTTTGATTAATTGAAAATTATAAAATTAGAGAGATCAACTACTACATGAAGGCATTTAAAAATTGATAATAGAAGCTAGTTAAAAAGTGATGTTTATCGAGTCAACTTCAAAAGTCGATAACTTTTTAAAGTCGTTTAGACAAAAAACTTTAAAAATCAAGTACTTATATGTCGTTTAACTAAACGACTTCAAAAGTGTGGAATCTTTGAAGTCATTTATTTAAAGGACTTCAAAAGTGTTAGACTTTTGAAGTCGTTTAGTGATAAATGACCTCAAAACTATTAGGTGATTTTGGAGTACTTTTGAAGTTGTTTAACATAAGCAACTTCAAAAGTATGGTATTTTCGAAAGTGTTTATATCTAAATGTGACGACCCGAGTTTTCCCATGCATTTTTAAATGCAATATCTAATTTCTAAGGTGGGATGCATCCCTATTTGAAAACCATTTTATAAAAACAATGCAATGCAGTGGAAAATCTTTAGTTTTAAACTCATTTTGAAAACCCTGAGTGTCATTTGCTTTCACAACAACCGAAGTAGTTCTTGAAAAACTTTAGAAATCATAAATGTTTTCCCAGGTCTATCCAGTCACAGCTCACAGCCCAACTGTAAATAAATACAAATACATGTCCAAAGGGTAGAGTGTTTACTTACATTTATAATTGTCTCCTTTTGATTTACTTGCTCATAACACTAAGATTTCCTGAGGCGTCTTCTGTCACACGCGTATCCTGTCCTTAAGTGCTTACTTGTGTCTGAAAAATGTTAAGGATTGGGTGAGTATATACTATACTCAGTAGGAGTCTATCACTACTAGTTTTACAATGCATGCTATGTTTAAAATCATATGCTCTTTAAGACATGTACATGTTTGAATACTCATGTTCAATATCGATACTAAAAACCATTGTCGAATTGGAATACTGATGATTTAAAGAATCGCATAATCTAAGTCGAAAGTATCATATATATCATAAACATAATAACATGCTCAACTGAATCCAACTCATGGATATATGGTATGGTCGACTAACCTCATGTCATGCCATATGCAATGTAAGTAAATCCTCAAACCATAGGGCCGCCCACTATGCCCACGACCTCACCGCCGTGTGGTCCCCAGGTACCTAGGGACACAGGGTCATAGCCTCCACGGGGCATATGACACTTCGACCCAGTGCCGTGACACCAGTGGTAGCCCCCTGTACCACATGCAGTCGAAACAGGGACATGCCCTTTTTGGGCATGGTACCCATTCCACCTAATAGTGGTAGAGGCTGGGAGGCCACCCCAGAACTCTTGGCATAGCGCCCACGAGCTTATAAGCCCAAATCATATAAGATCTAACAAGGGAAAACCTCTTTTTCAAAACCTGTCCTCTTTGGGTCCCTCACAACTGCCTACCCAGCGTCTTTTGGTAACCCTCAAGGACATGTAATTTTTTTTACAACTCAATAACCACAAATCATGCAATTTATGCAATTTTTTGCAAAACATGTCTATGCATAATGTATTTATCATATGCATGCTGAATTCATTTATATGCTAAACAAGTCATAAAATTAAGTCATGCTAAACAAGTCATATAATTTATACTTAAAACATGCATTCAAAACAATCATGGGCTCTTTTTTAAAAGTCTAGTAGCGATAGAGCACCTACCTCGAAGTCTCCTGGAGTCGCATCCTTCATCACTCAACCCACCCCTAGGTCTCATTTATAAACTCCTGGATATGAATGGATACAAGGAGTCCTTACCAATTTCGATCTATTTAGAAATTAGATCATTATATTTGCCTTTTAGGGTCCATGGGTCCTTGCCTAATTCATTGTCAAGCTAGATCCTATGATGTGGATCTACTATTCAATGGTTAACTCTATAAATTGTCTTCTGATCCTAACTTTATAGTCTCATTAGGTCCACGTGTCCCAGTTCCCAGGACACCTGTGCATCCTGGTTGAACCGCGACCGCCTCATGTGCGTGCGTGCCCAAAGGCCGTGCCAGGGACCACATTTTGCACGCGCACATGCATGCTCAAGCAATGTGCTATGGCGCGCATCCTGAATGGCATCGCACGGACGCACCGTTGGTGTAGCATGGCGCGTCTCAGCTCCTAGGGCACCCCGTGCATCTCAGTCGAGCCAAGACCCGTGCCCCATGTCGCGCGCATACCCGAAGGCCGCACCAGGGACAGTGTACTCACTATCGTACGCCTGGAACCCATCCCAGGGACCCTGTCCTAGGCGCACGTGGAGCATGGAATCCCTGGGATGCCTTGTTCGTACAAAGCCGGTTGGAACTGGCTTGGGACGTTTTCTGGATAGGAAAACCGGCTGGAAAAACCGGTTGGGAAAAGACCATATCGGGCATGGATCTGGTCTGGGGGAAGCAAAATGGAGAGAGGGAAAGAGGGACTTACTTGGGTAGCCAGGGACACCCTCCTTCGGGTGGTGCGGCTCCCTCTTTCCGTCTGAAAACCCTATGACGCAGAAAATTGTGAAGAGGAAAAACCCCAATGTCGAGCAGGACTGGAAAAGAGAAGAGAGGGGAATAGAGAAATGGAAATGGCCAGCCTGACTCCGGCCTGGCCGTTGCCGGAAATCTCAGGGAAACTGGGTTTCCGATTTTTGCCGGAAATCACAGCCCCAAATGACCGGAAAAATCGTGTTTTGAAGAGGGGGAGATAGGGCTTTTTATAGCCTTGCTATGGCGGTGCTGCCAATGGCAGTGCCGCCATTGGCGGTGGGAGAAACCTCTGGAAACAGGGTTTCTGGAGAAGTCTAGAGGAAGAAGAAGATGGAGTGCCGTTATCAGAATGGTCCCCTGCGTTTTCTGTCTTTTTCGTTTTTAATTTAAATTACAGAAATGCCCCTAATCTTTAAACGGTCGTAACTTCTTCATACAAACTTTGTTTTCGGCGTTCTTTGAGGCGTTGGATTCCATTTTTCGAGTAGAATCTCATGGTACCAAGTTTTATAAAAAATTCCTTCATTTAATATTTTAAATAAAGTAAAACAGTAAACATGGTTCATTTCCCATAGAATGTCCAATTCATTTGTGTTAACTGGATGCAAAATAGCGTAAATTGCTCGGGGCATTACACTAAAAAAACTTGAAAAGTACTCCAAAAGTTCCATTGAAGTTGTTTATCCCTAAACAACTTCAAAAGTACTAGATTTTTGAATTTTGAGGCTTAACAACTTTAAAACTACGCAAAAAAGACTTTTGAAGTTGTTTAGCCCACTACTACATAGTGGGCTTTTAAAGTCAGTCAAAAGTGATAATCAAAATCATTTAATAAGGGACGTTGATTAAGCCGACTTGGAAAATTGGAAACTTTTAAAAATCAAGGATGTTTGAAGTCGCTTGAATAAATGACTTCAAAAGTCACAAACTTTTGATGTCGCTTAGACTAAAATGACTTCAAAAGTTGGTGACTTTCGAAGTTGTTTAGCCCTAAGCAACTTCAAATGTCCAACTTTTTTGAAGCACTTTTGAAGTCATTTACACTAAATGACTTCAAAAGTCACAACTTTTGCAGTTGCTTAGGCTAAGCGACTTCAAAACTTTCAAACTTTTGAAGTCGCTTATCCCTAAAAAAATTTAAAAGTCACAACTTTTGAAGTCATTTAGCCCTAAATAACTTCAAAAGTTGAGAATTTTGAAGTCATTTAGCCCTAAATAACTTCAAAATTCTCAACTTTTGAAGTTGCTTAACCCCAAACAACTTTAAAAGTCTCAACTTTTGAAGTCGTTTAGGGCTAAACAGCTTAAATATATTTATTTTTTTTTTCAATTTTCTATTCGAGCACTACCAGCTGTATACAATTGAATAACAAACATCCTATGTACACATGATACTTCAAATAATATTTATAAATGTGCAAAACCTATTCCAATACAACATGTATCCACATCTTCCTTGATACAATACCACCTCTATACATTGAATAACAAACTTCATATACACCGGATACTTTAATCTATATAAATATGAAAACCAACATCCACTATAACATGCATCCACATCTTTCTTGATGCATTACCACCTGTATGTACATTGAATAACAAACATCTTATATACCTGATACTTCAAACAATCCTTATAAACATGAAAAATCAACATCCATTACAACATGCATCCACATCTTTCTTGATACACTGAATTGTTCTTACAATATAACACCTAATACGCCCATAACGGGTACAAAACATCCAAACTCATCATTATCCATCCACATCTATCTTGAAAATACTTTATAAAAGAAACTACATGCATTTTCTATAACATTCAAATTCACTTCATTTGTAAATCCATACACATACACATACACATTCACATTCACATAAACTCTCTAAGTAACTCTCCCATTCATCATCTCATAAAAGTTATATAATTCAATGAATATATTGAAAACCAATTACCACATATTCACTTCATGTATGAGCTCCAAATTTACTTCATCCATACTCATTTATTTCCACACTCCAACATTCCACTCATTCATCACTTAAAAAATGTATATATTTCCAAAAAAATAAAATAAACTAAAAGAACACATACAAGTGAATGAAAAGAATACTTCATTATGTATTTCAAGTTCTTATGAAAAGTAAAAAGTGTCCTACCTTCTATAAATGGGAGATAGGAATACTATCGAATATGATGGTCCTCATGTATCTTTGGACATAGTACTAAAACTCTTAACCAGACTGTTGTTTAGGGCACTGTGCAACAAGGACAATAGAAAAGAACCCATAAATATCATTTGTAATATTGTAGGTTTAACTAGTGGTAACTTAGAGTGATTAATTGCGTCCTACACCTTGACAATATTCCAAGTGCCTTTTGGTGGTTGTACAGTCTCGGTAATATTAGACCATTAAAATCATACTCTACAAATTTAAATTTTAAATGCATTATACATGAATAACAAATGATTTATCTACACATAATACATGAAAAAAATAAAACCTTACTTATTTATAATTTCTATGAGGCCGAGATGGATTTGTGATCCACAAGAATAAAAAATGAAAGCACGCCATTGTGCACATCCAAAAGGAATAACATCCAATGAGACCTACATAGACGGTTATATGAATTGTAATGAAAGTTGACAATCCCTAGGTATAGAATAAGTTGACAAGAAAATATAAAATTAAAACTTATCTGTTATTGTAGGGAATCATTAAGCCTGGTCCTTGAGAGCAGTGAAAGAAGCTTGGTAAAATAACTTGAACATGGCTCTCTATCATCCATAGCTTTGTCGCTCCAGAAATGAGGCTAGAGTTAAGGAATTGGTAAATTGTACCCTAATCCTCTAAAAGCCTAGTTGCATCATTGAAGAAGCTGCAAAAAGTATTAATTTTTACTTATACCATGAAAATATAACATGTAAATGTCAAATATTTTATAAGAAAGGATGTGCATATACCCCTTGTAGGAGACAATGTGAGAGTGCTTGAGTTGATCCCATAGGCAAACTCGTAATAGGTCCTCTACCATACATGGAACTTCAACAATGTCCTCGGCAAGCACTCCCTCCTTGATACATATGGGGTTGATTGCCATATCATCGTTTGTTATTGTTTTAGTTAAAACTCATAAGTGCATGAATCAATGTAGTATTCTCACACAAGTGAGGTCAATCCCACGAGGAGTGAACTATTGTGATGCTAGTGGTTCCTACTTAAACTACCTAACCTAGCCAAAATTCAAGTGATTTTTCTTTTCTTTTTTATCTAAATTAAGAAAGAAAAATAAAACATGAAATTAGAAACTAAGTAAAAATAAGAAGTGGAAACTATACAAAAATAAGAAATTGAAACTAAGCAAAAACAAGAAACTTGTTAAATGAAAAGCTTTCCTAAAACATGTACTTCCTAAACTTAAAACTTTCCTAAATTAAAAACATCTAATTTTATGACTTCCTAAAGTGAAAGATTCATAAAATGAATTTAGCAAATTTCTTAAACTAACATGCATTTAACTAAAGGAAACAAGTGAAAAATAGATAATGAACTACACTAGGAAACATAAACTAAGAAAACTACTATAATGAAAACTTTCCTAAATTAACACTTTCCTAAACCAGAATTAGAAACTTTCTAAAGTTAGAACTTTTTAAAACAAATTTAGGAAACTTTTTAACACTAAAATAGCATGCAAAAACCAAAAACTAATGAGATCTAACTAACATTAATAATAAATTAGAAATATGCTTGTGAATGGAAACTACAATTAAAGAGATTTTCACTTCTTAAATCCTAAAACTTCTTAAAGGTGGAACTTTCTAAAATTCAAAAAGGAAAATTTCTAAACCTAGAATAAGATGCAAACAATGAATTAACTATTGCTAAAACTAAATTAAGTATAATGGTATGCAAAGAAACTCATTAAGGAAATTGAGAAAAACAAAGGCTAAGTGGGTGAACAGCTAAGGGAAAATCACCTAAAACTAAGAGAAAAATAGGGTAGAAAACATGGAATTCAAGTCAGGAAATCAAGAATTTAAGCTACCTATTTCTTGGCAGTCACTACTAGATATGAGTTATCTTAAGTCCTGAGGGAATAACAAGGAAAATAAGGGGAATTGAGGTAAAGAAGAAAGGAGAAAGCTAGATGGAAAGAAAGGTGCAAAACTAGAAAGCAAAACAATGAAAGCTGAACCAAAGCAAGAAAAATACTAACTTGAATTGAAGAGAAAATAACCAAGACAACAACTAAAAAACCAAAGGAAGAAAATCATCTAAGAAATCCCAAAGTCCAGCAGCAAATAACACCAAAGGAAAGCTTGAATTCAAGGCATGTCACCCACCTCTACTTAGAAAAGTCGCATGGACTATGGGGCTATATATAGATCAGTGGTTTCTTAACATAGGAAGGGGAGAAAGCATAAGGAAAGTGGACCTAGGGATAAGGTATTGAATGAGGAAGTTTAGATGGAAGATGAATTAGCAAGATGATGCCATCAAGATGATGCCATAAACATGGCATGAGAGAGAGATAAGAAGTATGGGCTGGCTGGTTTCTAATTTTGAAAAGGATATAGGTGTATTTTCTATTTTTAGAAGGACAGTGGGGTGACATGGGGAAAATTGATTGCCTAAGTGGTTTTCTAGGAAGTGGGAATTGGTTGGATGGTTAGGAAGGGAGTTTAGGAAGGTTAAAGAGTTATGGAATGGTAGGACTCTTGAATAGAAAGTCAAACTTGTGGTGGTCTTTGGTGAAGAGGTGGAAAGTGATAAAAAGGTGGAAAAAGTGGGAAAAACATCAAAATTTGAAGGCTCTCATCCTATTAGTCCATATTCTAGCTTATCCTAATATATTTTTCCTTAATTATCTTCAAAATAACTCATGGATAACTCTCTTGAACCTCCTCCAATCCTAGCCATCCATTAGCTAAGCTTGATGGCTTAGATGGTTAACTTTGAAGGCTCCATTGGCTAGGTGTCATGGCTGGCTTAGGAAACTTCCTTAGCTTGTGTTTTTGGCTTCAACCCTTGGCATGAGTGGCTTATATGATTTGGCTTGAATTCCTTAGCTTGCCACCTTCTTTCATGGCTTATATGGTTAAGGTGGCTTGATGGCTCCTATATAGAAGGTGGTAGAAATGTATGGCTTACTTCATGGGTTCACTTTGGCTATCTTTACCTCCTTTAATCACATCCATTACTCATTCATAAGATGATATTTCCCTTGATCTCATGTTGGATTGATGATTTTGAGGCTTTGACTCAATCGTTTGATCTTGATCTTCAATTTTCATCTTAATCGATCTCTGTTGTTGGATCATTATCTCCCTTCCTAAAAAAGAAAAAAATTATAATTAATTCCTAAAAAATAATTTTAATCAGATACTTACCTGGGATTAGCCTTTGGACCTATAAAATATTAAAAATTTTGAGTTATTAGGTCAAAAAATGATAGTGTTATGAATTTTGGCCTAAAAATCCTAATTTGACACTATAAGTTGTAACACATGGATACTAATTGGGTGATTTTTATGCAAAATTAAACACTTAGCACACCCCCAGCTAGCATTTTTCTAGTCTTACGTAAAACATGTGAAAAATCATTTTACAAAGATAGGTAGAAAGTGTCACTTTTGTAGGTACTTGTGAGTGCGTTTAACAAATGCAACAAGCCCTCAAACCCTTAGGTTACCCCTAGTGGAAGAGTTAGGCCTTGTGAGGTTTACATAGATTATAATTACAAAATTCACTAAGGTTGAGTTCCCTATTTTATCTCAAAGAATCCTCATTCATTAGCAATCTACTAGTTTTTCACAACTTAATGGAGAAGATTGACCATTTTACAAATCATATACGTACTAAAGACATTTCATTCTAGTTATTTCTCAGAGTGCATGTGCATGTATAGTCACATAATTTTTTACTTCTAACTGGATATGCTTAAATTCCATTGAAAATATGTCTTGACCTAAAATTCTCACATGTATACTCTTAAAAAAGAAACTCTCATATAAGGGTTTAAACATATTTCTCTCATTATGTGACCGAATCCAACAAACTAATGGTTCACATAATTCTTTAAATGCTAATGAGACTAAGGGAAGTGATCCTTAAGAGTGGATATTATTACCAAGAATAGTAGAGGTAATTTACCTTAATTCCTTCTTTTTATCACCTCTTTAAGGCTATGTTCCACCTAAGATCCATAGGTCTTTAGATAGGACAAAACATATGCTTAGGATAGGTTCAGAAAAGATGGGTATAAGATTTCAAAGATTCAAAAGAGAGTAGAGATCTTCAATGAATAACTATTAGGACAACTTTTGGTTGCACTTGAAGTGAATATTTCTTTGTATTTTTGTCTTTCTCTTTCAAGTTTTATCCTCTTTTGCCGTTTCTAATACTTTTTTCTTTTCTTTTTCTTTGGCCTCTTTGGAAGAAAGACGGCTAATTTTCTCACTTCTTTGGCTCTATCCTCTTTTGAACTTTTCTACTAACTCTACTCATTTTGAAAATAGGTAATGGTTATTTATTTTTCTTGTTTATTTTTAGTTAAGGTGAGTGGGGTTAAGAAAGAAAGGCTTTAATAATAGGCTTAAAGGTTAACTAGTGGTATGCAATATACTAGGTAGGCTTAATGTCTCTCGGCTAAACAAGAATGGCATATATCACTCCTTAAGTTTCCTAAAGCCTATCAGATTTAATAAATTTTTTGGAAATAAAGCTATTACTCCTATTTATTCATGATAGTTAACCAAAACAAGAATAATAGAATCACACTAAATTATGTACACTGAAAAAATTGTGGAATTACTTATAACTCTCTAAAAGAAGATAGTTCCTAAACTCACTAGGTTATAGGTTTCCACTGATTTTCCTCTGGGCTACTAAGTCATACCTCTCTATTAGTTTTGATTATGTGTTCTGTGTAAATAGTTTCTAAGAATTAACTTTCATAAAATGCTTTAACATATGAATAGTTTGCAAAACTAGTCATACACATTCCCATCAAAAGGTGAAAACATTAAAATTACGAAATTCTGAACATCCATTTCTCATCACAGTAAGGGAACTCCAAAAAAATGTATATTTTTTTTTATTTATGAAAACCTTAATAAAATTCAAAATCCTTATATGCATCTGCATCCACCAACCTGAATGAAACAATGTACCCAATGTTTGAAAGCATAGGATCCCATATGGAAACATGTAGAAGATTGATATTTTAAAAACATCTGGGTTACCTCCCAGGGAGTGCTAAGTTTATGTCTTCAGTGAGACATAATGATAAGTGGAATGATGGTAATTTGCAAGGGCTCCTGGAGTAGTAATCTAAGGTGGGTCTTGATATTGAGGTGCCTCTAATAATATTTCATCAATCTTAGGATTATTCATCTTTATGAAAGGTTTTAACCTCTGAACAATGACTTTTTAGAGTTTTCCATCCTTCTCAACTCGTTGGCCCTACGAGGATAGATAGTGTGCACTATATAAGGTCTAGTCCATCTATATCTAAGTTTTCCTAAGAATAGATGCAATATAGAGTCATATAATAAGATCTTTTGTCCTCGTGTGAAGGATTTTCTTAATATTTGGCTATCATGTACAACCTTCATTCATTCTTTGTATAATCATGCAAAGTTATATGCATCTTTCCTTAATTCTTTCAAATAATTGATTTGGAGTTTTTGGTTGGTCCCAACAGCATCTAAGTTAAAATTGAACTTTTTAATAACCCAATATGCCTTATACTTTAAGTCAATAGGTAAGTGGTAGACCTTTCCATAGACCAAGCAGTAGGGTGACATTCCTATAAGAGTCTTATATGTTGTACGATAAGCCCCCAAAGTGTCATTAAGTCTCATAGACCAATCTTTCTTACTTGAATTGATAGTCTTTTCTAAAATTCGATTTATCTCCCTATTGGATACCTCTACTTGGCCATCGATCTAAGAGTGGTATGGGGTAGCTATTCTATGGTTGACACCATACTTTTTCATTAAATTCTCAAATACTTTATTACAAAAGTGTTTTCCCCCATCACTTATTATAGCTTTAGGAGTTCAAAAACATGCAAAAATATTTTCTTTTAAAATTTTACCACAACCTTGTGGTTATTGGTTTTGCAAGGCATAGCCTCCACCCACTTGGATACATAGTCTACTCCCACTAGGATGTAAAAGATTTCCAGTAGAATTAGGAAAGGGCCCCATGAAATATATGCCCCAAACATCAAATTGATCTACAATGAGTATTGGGTTGAAGGGCATCATATGTCTCCTTCCTAGCTACCTAATCTTTGACACCTCACACATGCTGTGCAGTAAGCATGTGCATCCTTAAATATGGTAGTCCAATAAAAACCAAACTGTAGATTTTTTGCAGCTGTCTTTCTCAAACTAAAATGCCCCCACATGCATGATCATGATAAAAGGAGATGATTTGATTATGTTTATTATTTGGTATGCATCTCTTAATCACTTGATTAGGACAGTACTTGAATAAGTATGGGTCACCCCAAATAAAATATTGAACCTCATTCAAAAATCCCTTTTTATCTTGTTTGGTCCAATAATTTGGCATTTGTCCTATAACAAGGTATTAATAATATCACCATACCAAAGCAACTGGAAATATGCAATAACTGTTCAACCAAAAGAGATTCAGTTATAGGCATGTGATTGCTAGTATGCTCCACCATTAGTCTGTATAAGTGATATGTTACAACATTCTCGGCACCTTTCTTATCCCTAATTTCTAAGTCAAACTCCTGTAGCAATAGTATCCAACGAATCAACCTAGGTTTGGCATCCTTTCTAGAAAGGAGGTACTTTAAAGTCATATGATCTGAGCATATTATAACTTTAGATCTTAACAGGTAAGATCTAAATTTATCCAAAGAAAACACTATAGCTAACAACTCTTTCTTAGTGGTCGAGTAATTGAGTGGGTGTCATTTAGTGTTTTATTAGCATAATATATTACATGGGGTAGTTTATCAATGCGTTGCCCAAAATAGCTCCCATGGCATAATTCGATGCATCACACATTATCTTGAAAGGTGTGTTCCAATCTAGTGTTGGATAATGGGTGCAGAAGTCAACTTGGCCTTAAGTTACTCAAATGCTTTTTTATAGTTCTCATGAGAGTCAAAAGTGGCCTCCTTTATAAGTAAATTATAAAGGGGCTTGGCAATTTTGCTAAAATCCTTGATGAAACATCTGTAAAAGCTAGCACGTCCTAAAAAGGAGCAAATTTCTTTCACTGTCCTTGGTGGAGGAAGGTTGTCTATTAAATTCACTTTTGCATTATCAACTCTTATTCCATTGGGTGATATTATATGGCCCAAAACTATCCCATCTATACCATAAAATGGCACCTTTCCCAGTTTAAAATAAGAATTTTCTCTTAACACCTTGCTAGAACTAACTTTAAGTGGTGTAAGCACTCATCAAATGATGACCCAAATACTGAGAAATCATCCATAAAAACCTCAAGAAACCTTTCTACCATATTAGAGAAAATTCTCAACATACAACTTTGAAATGTAGCTGGAGCGCTACAAAGCCCAAAAGGCATATGTCGATAGGCGAAGGTTCCAAAAGGGCAAGTGAAGGTGGTCTTCTCCTAATCCTGTAATGTTATAGGAGTTTGGTTGTAACTAAAATATCCATCCAAAAAATAGTAGTAGCTATGTCCAACCAACCTCTTTAGTAATTGGTCAATGAAGGGTAGAGGAAAATGATCTTTCCTCATGATTGTGTTCAACTTTCGATAGTCAATGTAAACTTTCCACCCAGTGTCACATGTGTAGGTACCGACTCATTATCCTTATTTTTGACTACTGTGATCCTGAATTTCTTAAGTACAACTTGAACGGGGTGATCTAAGCACTGTTAGAGATAGGATATATAACACCAATATCTAAGAGCTTTAGGACTTCATCTCTGACCACGTCCTTCATGTGGGTTTAGTCATCTTTGGGTTTCCCCAGAAGGTTTAGCATTTTCGTCTAAGTGTATCCTATGCATGCATACGGCTGGACTAATCCCTTTTATGTCTACTATCGCCCACCCTAGAGCAGTTTTATGTTCCTTAAGAACATCTAAAAGCTTACCCTCTTATTCATTATCTAAATATGATGCTATTATCACAAGGTTTCATCTGGGCCTAGGTATGAATATTTCAAGTTGTCAGGCAATGGTTTTAAGTCCAGAGATGGTGGTTGCTCTATCGATGGTGTGGGGATAGATTTAGAGGGTGGAAGTGGTTCCACATAAGGATCCCACTTAGAGGTATCCATGATTGGAGCAACCTCCAAAAGGTTGTTTACCTCCTCAATAGACTTATTTATATCAAATTTTCCATTAAAGTACATAAGACAAGCCTCTAGTGGGTCAAAGATGGATAATGGTGGATGAATGTCATTGATTAGACTCTTGATCAAATTGATATCACAAGAATCATCAAGGGCTAAATGTTGTTGATCAGCATTAAATACATTTAGCTTAAATTTCATGTTGCCATGTGACAATTTCGTTACACCATTCCTATAGTTAATAATGGCATTAGATGTCACCAAGAATGGATGTCCAAGTATGAGCAGAATCTAACTATCGGATTAGATATAGTTTGGGTGTCCGATACAATGAAATCAATTGGGTAATAAAATTGGTCCACCTATATCATGACATCTTCAACCAAACCATGTGGTATCTTGATGGATCTATCTACTAATTGTAGTGTGGTAGTGGTTGGTTTTAACTCACCATGTCTTAGTTGCTCATATACAGAATATGGTAACAAGTTAACACTCGCCCCTAGGTCAAGTAATGCCCTATTTATGGTAAGATCTCCAATAATGCAAGAAATGGTAGGACACCCTAGGTCTCTAAACTTTAGTGGGGTCTTATGTTGAATCAAAGAGCCTACCTGCTCGGTGAGGAAATCTTTCTTTTGTACATTTAGCTTTCTTTTTCTTGTGCAAAGCTCTTTTAGGAACTTGGCATAGGTGGGGATGTCTTTAATTGCATTGAGCAATGGAATTTTGATTTGAACTTGTTTAAATACCTCTATTAACTCATTGAAGCTTGTTCCCTTTCTAGCCTTGTTTAGTAACTGAGGAAAAGGGGCTTTAGGAACATAGGGTACCTCCACTATAAGTTCTATATGGTTTTTCAGCCTCTTCTCTTTCTCCTATGTTTTGGTTGCCTCTTTCTCCTCTGTAGTTTTCTTAGCCTGCCCTACTTTGTTATTAATCTTATGACTATTCTTAAGGGTGGTTATAAACTTGGCATGCTCATGAGGGTTCAGATTTTGAGAACTTGACCTATCTCAAATTGACCCTTAAGGTTGGGAATGGGTTGATTAGGGAACTGACCCTTTCCTCTATCATGTAATTTAGCTGATAATTGGCTCACCTACATATCTAATTTGGCTAGGGCTTGAGAATTGATATTGTGGAATCGATTCAGAGCCCTTTTTTTTTTTCTTCATTATGTTTTTCAAACATGCTCTCATTTCTATCCTCTAAAGATGATTTCTTTAGTTGCTGAGGTTGTTGGAAGCTAGGTGGTTGTTGAGGAACTATAGGCTTAGGAGGAAAATTTTGGGTAGGGGATTCATTAGCGGTCACCTTGGTGATTATTCTTTGACTAAGAAAAATTGGGATGGCTAACCCATCTAAGATTGTATGTCTTAGAATACGAGTTGTTGCTAGGTTGATGATATGCATTCAATGCATTTGCTTCGTCTACAAGATATTCATGTTATACTTTATTGGATGGATAGGATGAAGTTAGATGAGCTAGACTAGAACAAGTAGAGCATACCTCTTGTGGTGGTTTATGGGATAAAGTAGCAGCCATTGAAGATTGAAGCAAAGTCTCAAGCTTGTCCATTTTTCCACCTAAAGGCTCTAGTTTGTTTAATTTGTCAACTACAAAGTCAAGCTTATAGGATAGATTTGTATGCATTCCTATCTCATATATACCCCCTCTCTTTGGAGGCTGGTTAGTTCTCTCTCACCTATTTGAATAATCCCATTGCTAGGAATTATCAAATAATGTCTGAAAAAACTCTCAAGCCTCTCTCTCATCTTTTAGCATGAGGGACCCTCCACTTGCTGCATTGACCATTTGTCTGTTTTGAGACGTTAATGCCTCATAGAAGTATTGAACTTGCTACCATTTCTCAAATCAATGATGAGGACATTTCTGTAGTAGTTCATTCCATCGTTCCCAACACGTGTATTATTATTCATCATCCCTTTGTTGGAAATTGATAATTTCATGACAAAGGGCATTATTTTTGTAAACGAGGAAGAATTTGTTCAAAAACTTCTCAGACAATTGATCCCATGTATTTAAACCTACCTCCAAGGAATTAAGCTATGACTTGGCTTTGTCCTTGAGTGAGAATGAGAATAGACTAAGCCTAATAGAATCATCCAAAAAATTTCTGAACCTAAATGTAGCACAAATATCAAGGAATTCCTTGATATATAGGTAGGGGCCTTCACGGTCTCGACCACAAAAGGTGAGGAGTAATTGAATGACTCTTGGCTTTAGCTTAAAGTGGTCAGCATTTATAGGAGGTAAAGTTATGCATGATGGGGTGTTGAGTTGTAGAGGTGCATAGAAATATCTAATTTCCTTGCACTAAACTCATGTTAACGGTTTCTTTCCCCTTATCTTAAGTTGCGTTGAATGTCTAGGTTGAAAGGTGTTAGCTCTAGGTTTTGAGATCGACGCCCTTGCATAAACTACCCTAAACTAAATGTCCTAATCTAAATACTGACTCTAACTCTACGTGATATGTAATCAAATCCTAGTAAGCAATAATCTATTAGTGACTTGATTGTCTTTGTTTAGTGCATAAGTGGTAGCTTCTTAGACCTAGATCTAGAAGCTCCTCCTTCTATCCAAATTTGACTACTGCTTACTAGTTAGGTTCTACTCAAAAGTGGTTAATACAATCCTCATGTGAGGAGATGTTTAGACTTCAACTAATGTCAATAGAAGGCCTAAAAAAATTACTTGGATTTGAAGACACCCACTATAACCACAATGCTCAGAAGCCACTGGAGTGATAATAGATCGCATCCTTCTAAAAGGGTCCTATGAGCTCGATACCCTAAGTCTTTTTCTACTTGATTTTAAATAAAGATTCAAAGGTTGGGATCATGGCATACAAGGAGATTGATTGATTCCTAGGTAAGCTAAGGAACTAGTGATGAAATGCAGTCCTTATCTTATAAGGGTTCCTGTGGGGCCCTTATTGTCATTAATTTCATTCCACCATAATCCTGTGAATATGTAATGCAAAACAAAAGCAAACTCATACAACCTATATGCTATCCAACGAAGGTTAGATAGGTGCTCTAATGCAATAATCCTAAGTAAAGATGCAACAATTATCAATGAATGATCCTAATATATATGAATTATACTAATATCCAAATGCAAATTATTCTAAAAATTGAGTGAGAGATACTCACAGTGAGGGGTCCAATGATGATCAAGTGTGGGCCACCATACCCCACACTTGCCCAGTATTATTAGAACCCATTTAAAATTAAATAATAAAGAAATTGAAATTTACAATGGGCCTCACTACAAGCTTCACTCTATCCTAATCTAGGAAAGCAATAAAACCTAAGCTAAGATGATGAGGTTGTGGCCCATAGGATCGCCGCCACTCCTTTGCCAATTTTCCTCATACAAAAATCAAAGAAATATGGTCAATATGAGGAAAATAACAACCAATGTGGAAAGTATGCAAAAACCCTTATCTAATGTAACCTAAACCTAGGCTAGAGGAAAATAATCTAAAGTATAAAACATTACATAAATAATTGCAACTCCCTAGCAACGTTGCCAAAAACTTGTTGTTCTTTTAATTTAAACTCGTAAGTGCACTAATAAATGTAGTATTCTCACACAGGTGATGTCAATCCCACGAGGTGTGTACTATTTTGATGTTAGTGGTTCCTACTTTAAACTATCTAACCTAGCCGAAATTCATATGATTTTTCTTTTTTTACCTAAATTAAGAATGAAAATTAAAACATGACATTAGAAACTAAGGAAAAAAAAGAAATAGAAACCAAACAAAAATAAGAAATGGAAACTAATCAAAAACAAGAAACATGTTAGATGAAAAACATTCCTAAAACATGCACTTTATAAAATTAAAACTTTCCTAAATTAAAATTTCTAATTTTATGACTTTCCTAATTAATAACTTTCCTAAAGTGAAACTTTCATAAAATGCAATTTAGCAACTTTCCTAAACTAACATGCATTTAACTAAAGGAAACAAATGCAAAATAGACATGAATTAATCGAGGAAACATAAATTAAGGAAACTACTAAGATGGAAACTTTCCTAATTTAACACTTTCCTAAGCTAGAATTAGAAACTTTCTAAAGTTAAGACTTTCTAAAACCAATTGAGAAAACTTTCTAACACTAAAATAGCATGAAAAAATAAATAACTAATGAGATCTAACTAACTTTAATAGGAAATTAGAAACATGCATATGAATGGAAACTACAATTAAAGAGATTTTCACTTCTTAAATCCTAAAACTTCCTAAAGATGGAACTTTCTAAAATTCAAAAAGGAAACTTTCTAAACCTGAAATAATATTTAAAAAAGAATTAAATACTTCTAAAACTAAATTAAGTAGCTAAATTAACCAAGAATCTAAAAGGAAAAGGATTTAGAACCATTGCACATGGTTTATGGACTTTGTGCTTGATTTTGGAGCCCTAAAGATAGTTAAATTTAATGTACCTATAGTGAGTTACTATCCAAGCTAAGTCTGGGATCCGATAAATGGCATGAAAATCTAAATGTGCACCTAAGGATTCAAGAAAATAAGATGTTTTGATGGTTATAATTAAAGCACAAAATTATGGAAAAATCAATTTTCAAATTTTAGTACTTAAAAACATTCAATAATCTTGCATTAGAAAGCTATTCAAACCATAATTTTTATGCAATAAAACAACCCAGATCCAAAGTACCTTGATGAAAGAAACATTCCATAATAAGAGTTCCCACAAAACATTTTGAATCATATCCAATTTACATCAAAATTATGTGCATAAAACTGTCCACATAATATGAAAAATGTGCACTTTTCTAAAGCCTAGAATCCTATCTAAACAACAAAAAAATTCCAATATAAAGCTTATAATCTAAATTATAATGACATTTAAAGAAAAATTAGAAAGGAATTTGAAAAAAAAGAAGGCTAGGTGGGTGAACTAGCTAAGGGAAAATCACCTAAAACTAAGAGAAAAAGAGGGTGGATAACATGGAATTCAAGTGGGGAAATCAGGGATTTAAGCTACCTCTTCTCTTGGCTGTCACTACTAGAGATGAGTTATCTTAAACCTTGAGGGAATATCAAAGAAAACAAGTGGAATTTAGGTAAATAAGAAAGGATAAAGCTAGATGAAAAGAAAGGTGCAAAACAATGAAAGCTAAGCAATGAAAGCTAAACCAAAGTGAGCAAACTACTAACCTTAATTATACAGCAAATAACCAAGACAATAACCAAAAAACCAAATGAAGAAAAGCATCTAAGAAATCCCAAATTCTACCAGAAAATAACACCAAAGGAAAGCTTGATTTCAATGTGTCACCCACCTCTACTTGAAAAATTCGTATGGACTATGGGGTTATTTATAGATGAGTGGTTTCTTAACATAGGAAGGGGAGAAAACATAAGAAAAGTGGCCCTAGGGATAAGGTATTGAATGAGAAAGGTTAGGTGGAAGATGACTTAGCAAGATGACGTTATAAACATGACATAAGAGAGCGATAAGAAGCATGGGCTGGTTGGTTTCTAATTTTGGAAAGAATATAGGTGTCTTTTCTATTTTTAGAAGGAAAGCGGGGTGACATGGGGAAAATTGATTGGCTAAGTGGTTTTCTAGGAAATGGGAATTGCTTGGATGGTTAGGAAGGGAGTTTAGGAAGGTGGAAGAGTTATGGAATTGTTGGACTCTTGAATAGAAAGTCAAACTCGTGGTGGTCTTTGGTGATGAGATGGAAAGTGATGAAAAGGTGGAAAAAAGTGGGGAAAACATCAAATTTTGAAGGATCACTTCCTATTGGTCCATATGCCAACTTATCCTAATATATTTTTTCTTAATTATCTTCAAAATAACTCATGGATAACTCTCTTGAATCTCCTCCAATCCTAGCCATCCATTTAGCTAAGCTTGATGGCTTAGATGGTTAACTTTGAAGGCACCATTGGCTAGGATTTATGGCTGGCTTAGGAAACTTCATTAGCTTATTTTCTTGGCTTCAACCCTTAGCTTGTGTTGCTTGTATGATTTGGCTTGAATTCCTCAGCTTGACACCTTTCATGGCTTATATGGCTAAGGTGGCTTGATATCTCCCATCCATAAGGTGGTGGAAATGCATGGCTTACTTCATGGTGCTACTTTGGACATCTTTGGCTGCTTTAATCACATCCATTACTAGTTCATAAGATGATCTTGCCATTGATCTCATGTTGGATTGATGATTTTGAGGCTTTGTCTCAATCTTTTGGTCTTGATCTTCAATTTTTATCTCAATCGATTGGATAATCATCTCCCTTCCTACAAAAGATAAAAAAATCTAATTAATTCCTAAAAAATAAGATTAATCACATACTTACATGGGATTAACCTTTGGACCTACAAAATATCAAAATTTTAAGTTATTAGGTCCAAAAATGCTTGTGTTATGAATTTTTGTCTAAAAATTCTAATTTAACACTATAAGTTGTGACGCATGGGTGCTAATTGGGTGTTTTTTATGAAAAATTGAACACTTATTATCATTGAGGAGACCATAGATTAGCTTTAGGGATTGACACATTCCTTGGAGGGTTGCTGTAAAAGATGTAAAAAGTTTTAGCTAAATAATATTGATCAATGAAGAGGACCCAATTTATGATGAAAAAAAGAATAAAGATATATAAAAGTACTTGTCCATTGGTGTAGATGCAATAGGTGATACTACAAAGGTGGCCAAACTTGGTCCATATGTTGTTGTTGATTAACCATATAAAATTATTAAACCATTAATTTGAGGTCTCCAGCTAAAAAATATTGACGAGGAAGATAGTATGATAAGATACATACTGTGGACTCTATGAGAATGACTACTACCTCTAATCAAGCAACATGATATGCAATTGCCTACCCAATAGTTATAATATTTTTCATTTCTAATGGAAATTGCAGGCATGCATATTGGCATTCAAAGCCATGGTAATGGACACTCTCTTAGTATGTGGTGGCCATGCAAAACATTTGATTTATGCTCATAGCATGAACCAACTGGGACAATGTTTTGACTAGAATCTAGAGCCAGTAGGCACTAACCCACCTACAAATCAAATATATAATAGAGAGGTTCAGATAGAGAATTATTATAGTAGAAAGGGAAGCCCTGGTGCACTAAGCTCCCGCCTATGAGGGGCCTGGGGAAGGGGTGGACCACAATGAAAATTTCTAATTTTGTGTATATATACCTCATCGAGGGGCGCCGAATGTCCTTCATGAAATTCATCAATTGGGAAATTGCAGCTCACATTTGATGGAGTATAGGGGCGCTTTGAGAATTATGTGCAAGGGATGGAGTAACAATCATCAAACCTCCCTCACGTAACTGACTAAATATATCAATCTTTATTTTCTCAACAAGCTCATTGTAGGCCTCCTCATTATCTTGAACTGTATGTAAATGACCTTTACCAAAGAATTTAGAAGGAACATCACAGTGGCCCATGCCCTAACACAATTAGGGTGGTCCTTCTTATTTCCCATAGCCCTATACAGGATGTCCTTGTTGGCAGCATTGGTGCTTAGAGTTCTTGTTGTGCTTTCTTGGGTAAGAATGTCCTGTAAATTTTAATTAGAAAGACAGGATCATGTCATTTAATTAATTGTATAAAATTTATAGATAGGTCACACCACTTACTATGCGAGAAGCAATTTGTGTAGTACTTTCATTTGAGAACTTGTTGCTAGTATGGCCCATCGAATGCGTCATCTTCCAGAGGATGGAGTGATTAATGGGTTCCGTAGTCCTAGCTTTCTTTTTCTGTCAAGCAAAGACAATATAATTAGAGAACAACATGTATATAACTATAGAAGCATTAAATTGAAAAGGATAAATTGTCACAAATTCTTACTTTGTGCTCTTCTAAATGAATGTAGCCCAACCTGGACAGGTGGTGCTGCATATTTGTTCCATACACCTTTCTTCTCCTTCCACTCTTCACATGCACATTTGTACATGTTTGATCAAGTGCAATAATTGGCTGCTACATGTAATTAATTAAATAAAACATGATTTTTGCACATACCTCAAATTTGGTGGAAGTACGATTATGTACAAATGCATTCCAAACCTCTTGGCCAATGATGTCAGAGTAAATGGGAGGCAGTGTGTACAGCCTCAATGGATCGTTGACATATGGTGCTATGTAATTGTGAGCAAGGTAGTTCTTCTATTTTCTCCATTGCTCACCAGCCCCTTATAAAACACATGTCTTCTTGTCATCAGGCATGTCAAAGGTAGTCTTCGAATTACACAGCAAATTACTCTATTTGAAAAATAAAGTAAGTTGTAAATTATATAATACATGTACTTAATGTTTACATACCTTTTCCATTTCCCATATTGAATCTTTTGCCGAGGATGGCACAAGACTCCAATCCTCAAATGTTATAGGAACCATGCTTCTTACTATAGAGTAGAGAAAACTACTATAAGCGGCTGCACTCTCACCAATCTCTTGCCCTCTACTATTGTATTGGATAGTTTCTTTAATTCCCTTAGACTTTTTGTTGATAACCTTTTCGATTGTTGTTCACCCTCTGCCCTTTCTCTTTGGAGTAGTGCTCATGTTGGCCTACGTTTGTGCTCTTCATTGTGGCTGTAATCTTTAGTTTGATGTTCTTCTTGTTCCATCATTACTACAAAGAAGAACACAATGATATTAGAATAATGACATAAAAAATTCCATATAATTCATTTAAAGAAAACAAATTGACATGACATATGCAACAAACAAACCAAAAGCAAATTAGATAAAACATAGACGAAAATAGAAACTTTCTAAAGTATAGATATTTCTAAACTTAAACTTTCTTAAAACTAAACCTAGAAACTAATTTGCATGATTTTAAGTAAAGCAATGTTAACTTGCATGATTCTAGCCATCACATAGCACATGTATATACACATTCATTTACACTCATATAAACTTGATTGAAACAATTTAGCTTTACATAAGCAACCATTACCATTCAACAATCAAGAGATACATCTTAAAGCATTTACTAGTAAGCCTACATGTATGTCTTGTTGTGTCTTGTTCATGCCCATTTCTAACAATGCATTATAAGTCATTCTTATCAAAATGATCAAGCATGTATTAGGACCACCTACTGATTAGTTATGAGAAACAAGCATGTATTTGCTTTAGTTTTAGTCCATTTATATTCTTAAGAATTTAGTTACCACTTGTCCTCAAGCACATACACACACCCATCTTTTGTTCTTAAACATAGTTAGGTGAAATGATGTTTAAAATTTTTGAGTGTCATGTTTCTTTTCTAAAGATCAAGATTTTCAGAGAAATGAGTGCTACATTTCTACCAAAAATCTAGTAGCATCTCCTATGCTTTTTGGACTTACACATTTTACGCATGCGAATGCGATGTCCTTGATAAACACAGTTTAAGTAAAGAGAAAGAAAAAAAGGAAGATTCCGCCTCCATCCATTCACATAAACATACAATGTCTAACATATTTGACAAACAAACTGCAAGAAATTAGATAAAGGATGCATGAAAATGTAAGCTTGCTTAGTATAGATATTTGTAAGAGTAAGGGCTACAAATCCTATAGACCTGTCACTAGTCTTTTAACTCCACTACTTCGAGTTCACATCTCTTAGTGGGAAAGATACATCCCATACTGAGTCTATGAACGTAGCTTGCTAATGGTCATTCATAAGATTTCTTAAGGGTTGAACTTCTTAATTCTAAACGACTATATGTATTTGATTGATACTAAGTTTCCAAAGTTTGCTTGTGCCACAAAATATTTTAGAAACGGACTCCTATAGAACTAAAGAAATGTGATAACCAAAGAAGTGCAAAAACTATAGTAATAAAAGAACTTTAAGTAAAATAAGATGACTAAATTATGAGGTGGGAAGGGTGTGTGTGTGTTAACTTGTAAGTAAAGTAGAATTCTTTCTTCCTCCCTATCTAAAGGTAAAACATAACCCACATGTACTTCTTACAAATACTTGGAAAACTTTGCAAGAACAAGAGAGCTATTGTAGTCTCTCAAATACAAAGAAGTTTGGAAGAAGAAGAACTCTCTCTCCAAAATAAAGCACAAATGTAAAGATTAGACAGAGAATGTCTTCAAATGAAGTTAAGCTAAGTGTTTCTTCTTAGTTCCTTATTGTGCTGCCTTTGTTTTATTGTTTGTTTGATGTTTGATTCCATACTTTATTTTCCTAGAACTATTGTCTTGTTTTATTTGATTCTTACTTCTTATTTTGTTCCTTAGAACCTTAAATCTAAAGGCTACAACTCTCTTGTAGTGACAGCCAAGATAGAGTAGTTATTAGATTAAGTTTGTTGATCTTTCTCCTTAAATTTTCCTATCAATTTCATGCTTTCTTTTCCCATTTATTCCCCTTTGTTTTTCACAAGTGACTTCATGATTTACATGCATGTTTTTTGTTACTTGATATTTGGGTGATTGAAGATACATTAGAAATTAATTTTGGACATTGTAATTACTTCTAAGTAGGGTGTGCACACCCCTTGGAGGGTGTGCATCACCCTTGTACCTTTATTCCTTCAATAAATGAAAAGTTTATGCTTCAATGATGAAATGCTCACTATTATGGTTCTTTTGTTTATTTTTTATTTAGTTTTTCTTGGATGTTAGTTATTCCTTTCATGCTTAATTACTTGTATTTCATCCTAGGTTAGTTACAATTGAATCTCATGCAAATTACGCGCTTGAGCCATGCGCACAAACCCATGGTTCATGTGTATAGTTTTGAACTGTTTCTCTTTAAAACTTTAGTTTGTTTTGGTTAGTCTTCCATGCATTCCATTCATGCATTCTATCTAGGTTAGTTTGCAGCTTATTCCATGCTTTTAGATCTCATAATCATGTGCATCATGCTTTCTATTCTTACCTTTAATTCATGTATTATCAATGTAATGAAACATTCACATTCCACTTCAGATTAGTGCATATTAGTTGGCTCTTAATACTTTAGTTTGTTTTTTTAGTTTAGGTTTCCATGCAATAGTCATTAATTTCATGCATTCCATGTTTGGTTAGTTTACATCTTGGTTCATGCATACTCTCATGCTTAATTCATGCACTTTAGGTTACTTTATTTCATGTAATTTCCAAGTTTAAACCACACGTCATTTTGTGCTGTTATGTGGGATTATTCCACACAATTGGTAAGGAATAATCTGGCATGATCATATAAACCAAATTATATATACCTTAAAATACTCATTTTATTTTCTGTCTTCTCTATGTTCACTCCATGCCTCAATATGGTCTGATTGGAAAGCTTTCTATCATCCATTTTGTGTGGTACATTATGAAGGATTATTCCATACAATCATCAAGGAATAATCTAGCATAATTGCATAATGGGATTATATAAGCCTTGCCAGGTGGGGACTTTTTGAATGTTTTCCATAAAGTATATGCATGGTTTTTAGATTAGAGACAGATATCCTTGTACCAAATAAAGTGCTCATATCCTTGTACCAAATAAAGTGCTCCTTAAGGGGGTCAAAAATAGATTCAATGGTTTAAGATTATGTTTGGTGAATTTTTACTCGTTTAATGTTGCAAAAAACATATCTTAATAGGTATATACATCAACATCAAACTTGATAGCATTTTTCATCTGCTTTGGTCCTTGTAGTTATACCGTTTATTATAATAAAACATACTAGGACAGCCTCTTCAACGTCCTCTTTACCCAGTCCCTAAGTATATATATCTTTAAATCTCTAGGAACAAAATAGAGATGGTCCCTAAGTATACTAACAATAACAAAACTAAGGATATCAGAGACAAAATATGGCCTACTGGTAGAATGCATCTCATCCCAACATAATCACGTCTCATCTACTCAAGTCATGTTCATATATCCAAATGAAATGAAAAACATTCCAATCACACTCATCCATACTCAAATCCATCAAAACCATGAACTAGATTCAGAATATCCACCTGGAAAAGCATTCTTTTTCCTTTCCTCCTCTTTCTTCTCCCCCTTCTTCTATCAAATTGGGCTTTTGCACTTGCACGAAGGTCTAGGCATCATTAGTGTCAAATTTTGGCGGTGGCCTAGTTTGCTTCTCTTTCTCCTTATCCCTTTCTTCTTGTTTTCCCTATTTTTCTTCTCCACTTTTTTCTCCTCCTTCTCATCATCAGTTTTTTCTCACCTAAGCATTAGTCTGGGTGTCATTGGCATTAGATGGCACCAGTGGTTTGGATCGGCTTCTCTTTCTCCTCCTCTCTTTGTCTCCTTCTCCCCCTCCTCCTCCTTCTTCTTCTTCCACTTTTCTTCTCCTCCTTCTTCTCATGTCGGTTTTCCTTAGCTACGTGCAACAGTCTGTGTCATCAATCGGTGCCAAATGGGCACCGTCAGCATCTATCCTCTTGTCCTCTCCCATCTCGTCTCTCTCTTCTCTCTCTTCTCTTCTCTTCTCTTTGGTCGGCTTTGCTAGGATTTTTCCTCTCCTATCAGGTTTTTGAGAATAGACTTGGGTCTGTTCTTTTCATCGACCAAGGCTTAAGAGGGAGAGTGTGTCGTTATCAAAATGGCCGCCTCCTTTAGTTTATTTAATAAATTTAATTTTGGAAAATTTTACACTTGAAAATTATATTATTTTTACTACTTAATTATTTGATTATATAATTACAATAAAAAAATAAATGAGTGCTACTCAATTCTTCAATTTTTGCAAGGGGCCTAGTATGTGAAATTACCAAATTACCCCTTTTAAGAAAATTAAAACATATTCGTTTGAATTTTGATTTCAGCAAATTTAGTGTTGTTGGAATCATTTTTTCAAGTACAATCCCAATGTTGAGCTATTAACATCAAATTTGATGTCCATAAAATTTTTACTTTCTAGAACTCCAAAAGTTAAGAATTTCAAAATTATTTTCTTTTGACTTAGATTTCACATAATTCAAAATTTTTGTAAATTGCTATTTAAAAATCAAAGATGTTGCATAATGATTAGGGTAAATTTGGTTGATCATTCTTGGTGCTAAATTTGGTTGTACATAATAAAGTCATTTAGTGTAAATGACTTTAATAGTGTCTACTTTTAATGTCATTTTGCACTAAATTATTTTAAAAGCAACAGACTTTTAAAGTTGTTTACACTAAACAACTTTATAAATTATTTTTAATTCAAATTATATATATTTCTTCTTAGTACTTTAAAATATCTAACAATTAATGCACAATGAAAGTGATTTTTTTATTTTATTTTTTATAGTCAACATTGATTCATGCATTCTTTGTACACACATATAGCTCATTTATCAATTCATATATGGAATTATATATATTGTAACTCACTAATACAATTCACATACCAACTACATATAGTTTTCAAACCCAAGCATCCTCCTCACCATTTTCATGCAAACAATACTCATTCTCACTAAGTACTACTTTGATTAATGGGATTGTTTTGGTAATAGAAGGGTAATCTAATTCAGTATTTCCTAGTTCGTCTTCATCATAAAAATCCCTCAAATAGGATGATAAAACACTTGATAATCTCTTATCATGTTTGTCTTGCATGTAAAATAATTGTTTTGCTTGAGATAAAAAATAAATTGATTATTTTTATAGCTGGTCATATTGAGGTCAACCAATGCCAATCCAAGGCATCAGTTTTGATGGTGTATTTATTGTGTTCCACCCAATCATACTTAAACATAACTATAGTTCTTAAAGTATAATCCAAGGCCCATATCTCTCTTATAACCTTGTAATAAATATCATCCACTACTATGGGCCTGCTATCATTTGAACTAGAAAAGAATGTAGACTAAGCTAACTCCACTATTCTATTGCACTCTTGAGTTGTCACCTTCTTTTGTGTAAAAGTGATAACCATTAATGGCATATCTTATTACTTCTGGTCATGGTCCCATTGCCATCTAGCCTAAGGTTTTCCAATATACCATTGCTTGCTACTTCTCGTTGATCTTGAATCTATGTATACACATATTAAGTAGGATATGTGATTATTGCAATTAAGTAAGATTATATATATACATATATACAAAATGTAGTTTACTAATTAATATTAAGTAACAATTCTTTCATTTTACCTTATTACGGAGCTAAGTACTGAAAGTGCTATAATGCTCAAATTATAGCTACTTTTGTTTCTTTGTGTAGCTTGGATTCTTTGCCTTGAGTACATTCATGTGTTCACTACACACACACACACACACACACACACACACACACACACAAATAATGGAGTGATTAGAGAAAATTTAACCATCAATAATTAAATTTTATCTAAGTGCATGATCAACTTACTCAATGTATGGTTGGAGCTCATCAACATTTTGCAACACATAAAAATGCTTCTAGTCCCATTCTTTATAGTTAATAATTGATACATAACCACTCAATAGAGGTTTGCCAACCTTAGGATCATGAAATGCAATCGATTGTTTCTTTCTTGGAATTCCAATTACATCCACTCTTGATAAGTACTTTGTGCAAAACTCCACTACTTCCTCTGCAATATAAGATTCAACTATACACCCCTTTGGCTACCTGTGATTATGTACATACCCTTTTAAAATTTTCATCTACCTCTCAAACGGGTACATCCATTGCAAGTAAATTGGCCCTCAAAGTCTGACCTCATCAATGAGGTGCATTATTAAGTGTACCACTATGTCAGGGAAGGATGCTGGGAAGATTGTCTCAAGCTCACATAAAGTTGTCATTAGATGACCTTGAATTTCTTGTCATTTTGAAACATCCACCACCTTCTTGCACAAAGCATTAAAGAAGTAGTATAATTTTGTAATAGCTCCCCTAACTTTGTTTAGTAACACAGAACGTATTACTAGAGGCAGGAGTTGTTGCATCAATGCATGGAAATTGTGGGACTTCATCCCCAATAATTTTAGCTCTTCCATGGAGACAATGTTTTTTAAAGTTTGAAGAGTAGTTGTCTTGGACTTTGAGCTCCGATAAGGTTTTACACATTATTCTCCTCTCCTTTCTATCGAGCATATAATTTGCCTCAATTGCCCCTATCTTCTGGATGTAACCTCCACTTCAAACCCATCTTCATAAGATCCATTTGAGCTGCAAGTCCATTCTTTGTTTATCTTGGGATATTAAGCAAGGTATTTGTCAAGCTTTAACACACATTCTTTTCAATGCGCATGACATCAAGCACATGTTGTAAAGTTGGTGATTTCCACTATGCTAGTTGAAAGAATATTGATTTCTTCTTCTAACAAATTCTACAAATACTTTCATCTACTGGTTTACTTGATTTCTTCTTTTCCCACAAGACATTAATATTTTCAACCTGCTCCAATGCTTGTAGTCCAGTCAACATCTTTGGAGGTGCCCTTGTCTCTATATTACTGTTAAATTCTCCCTTCTTAAAATGATATGGATGCCCTCTAAAGCAATCATCTTTTGTGCCCAAGGAATGCCATTTTCCTACCATGTTTAAGTCATATAGCACATGTTTGATCATTACACATAGGACAAGCACTGTATCCCTTCATGGTGCATACAAACAAATTACTATATAGAGGGAAGTCACTTATTATCCACAACAGTATAGCCTTTAGGGTGAACGACTCTTTCATGTATGCATCGTATGCTTCAAAGCCTATGTCTCATAATGTGTCAAGATCATCAATCAAATTAATATAACAGGCCAACAATTATACTTATTGCTCATAGAACCATGAGGATTGATCACAACTATATATAATCTAAGTAGTAGGTTTCTAGGTTGTTCACCAAAATTAGGGCACATGAAGTCTACAAGCTTCCATGCTTACTATCTACTTGATGGTGTGCAATGCTATTGGCTACTTTGTCCTTAGCATGCCATACTAATTTCTTCACTATTTTCATTATATGGAACATTTTTTTGAACCTTGGAATAGGAGGAAGTACCATAGAACCTCTGCAGGAACGTCTGTAAGTGTCTTAGTTGGATTCTTCTTTAACTTTCATCTTAATTATCCACAAGTTGGGCATGTAGTTTTATCCATGTACTCCTTCCTATACAAGATACAATCATTAGGACATGCATGTATCTTCTCATACTTCCACCATCGTGCAACCAGGGTTTTCTTTGCCTCCCATGTGGACTTAGCCAATTTATTATGCTTGCGTAGCATCTTACTCCCTACATTCAAGACTTTCTATTCTTAGCCAATTTATTATGCTTCGGTAGCATCTTACCCCCTACTTTCAAGACTTTCTATTCTTATCCAATTTATTATGCTTCAGTAGCATCTTACCCCCTACTTTTAAGACTTTCGGTAGCATGTATCTTAATTTCACGTTGTAAAGTTCTACCACTACAGACAACTTGGTATAATCTTTACACTCAGGGTACAACAACACATTGACTTCCTCTAATGCAGTATGAAATTGTTCAGGGTCATCTTGGAAGTCATCATATGCATCTTAAAACATTAGTACAGTTGTACTGTCTCCAACACTTTCGACAGTGTCTTGATCATATCTTACAAGCCTTGTCAAGGGCCTATGTAGAAGTTCTTCTCCATGACAATTCCATGGATGATAGCTTTCATCGATTCCAATGAAGCATAAGTGTTCTCTCAACAACCCTACAGTTACTTTTTTCAAGTTTTCACATTTTGATCACGGACAACACCTGTGATTACAATCAACACCTGCCCTAAGTGCAAACTCTATGAACTTTTCTATTCCCTCACATTCTTTTGATGTTCTTGTCACAATCATCCAAGCATATTTGTTCATTATCACAAGAAATTAAAGCAAATCTTTGTGGAGACTTGTTAAACATGAAAAGATTAGGTTAGGCATTTTACCAAACATTAGGTATGCAAGAATTAGATGTATATGAAATAACTACATTTCATGGAAATTTTTAATTAACAATGAAAAAAGAGAGAAATATGACAAATGTATTCAAAAAGAAAATTAACTTTGAAAAGGAATGTTTCTAATCTATAACCTTGTAAAAAAATTTCAATATGCATGATACATATGAGACAAACAAAGAGACACTAACCAACACTCAAAAATCAATATTGACCCCAAATATGTGAATGTAGTTCCAATACACCAAGTAGGATTTGGTTCAGGATAGACTAACAAAAATTCGGCTTAGTTTTTGTGTATAGATCATGAACACAGTAGAAAAAAGCATGACAAAAGTTGATGAAATAACTCTTAAAACAAACTTGTAAAATTAAAGTCGTTTGTTATAAACAACTTAAAAGTGTGGACTTTTAAATTCATTTATAGTTAAATGACTTTAAATGTCAAGTCTTTTAAACTCATTTAACTATAAACAACTTTGAAAATCCACACTTTTCATTTACATCAAACTACTTTAAAAATTTACAAGATTTCACTTTAAATATATACTTATTTGATCTTTGTACATTATAATATCTTATATAAATACACAATGAAATTGATTTTACACACACAAACATATATAATATATATGCATAAACAAGCATGTGAACAAGGAAATCAAATTTTTTTATTATATTATATCCAATGTTACATATGATTTGATCTTACTAATACAAGATCAAAGAGAGAATTTGCTCTTTTTCTTCAAAATCCAGTCTCCTAGTATTCAGGTGACACCATTCTATGGAGAGAGAGTGTCTTGTATTCTTTTGGCTAAAAGTTGATAGTATAACCACCACTCTTTATCAAACCCTAATTTTGGATGAGAACTACAAATCATAATATTCTCCCTTTCTCTAATAGTGAGGGTTAGAGAGAAACAATTGTCATTTGTAATGAAATCATATGATTTTTGCAAAATCAAGACAATCTAACACACTTCTTAACCCATCATCTATAGTGATAAAACCTACATGATCTACAAAATGAAAATAGAGAGAGTTAGTAACAACAAAGAAATTCATGATCAAAAGTAGTTATGGTTTACTTATAGTTATTTTCATGACAAAAATAGTCAAAATATCCAAAATGGAAAGCAAGAAGGGAAAAAGAGAGAAACATAAGGACTAGAGGAGGAAGCCATCATGCCACCAATGAGAAGAAGAAGATACATGAAAAAATGATATGTATTTAGCTATTTATAAATGAACAAGCACTTTACAAGTCATTTAGTTCTAAATCACTTTAAAAAATAGTAACTTCTGAAGTCGTTTAGAATTAAACGACTTTAAAAGTATACCTAGGAATGGACTTTTAAAGTCATTTGACTTAACTAACTTCAAAAGTAACTAAATTTTAAAGTCATTTATGACTAAATGACTTCAAAAGTTATTGACATTTGAAGTTGTTTAGGGTCAAACAACTTTAAAATCCATTCCCACATAAAATAATCTTTTCTTGAATTTATTAGCATACTTTTGAAGTCGCTTAGCCTAAATAACTTCAAAAGTAATTGACTTTTAAAGTTGCTTAGCCTAAATGTCTTCAAAATTTATTGACTTTTAAAGTCATTTAGAACCAAATGACTTTAAAAGTCCTTCCCACAAAAATGTTCCTCTTCGCGCTAGACTTTTAAAGTTGTTCACATTTAAATGACTTCTTAAGTCTATATTTTTAAAGTCATTTATTTCTAACCAATTGTCAAATATTTATGAAGTTAGTGGTCAATATAATGACTTATTTATGCCGACTTTAAAAGCCTCATATGTAGTAGTGTCCCTAAATGACTTCAAAAGTGTTGATTTTTTAAGTCGTTTGGAATTACATGACTTCAAAAGTCTTTTTTTTTTTTTTTTTTTTAATTTGTGATGTTCTGGTCACTACCACATGTATGCAATTCAATATTGCTCTTAATATTACAATATTTATTCACATGAAAAACAAACATACATTAATTGGGTACAAAACGTCCAAATTCATCATTATGCATCTACATCTATCTTGAGAAACCATAATACACATTTGCATTTACTTTCACATAAAGTTACCCTCATTCATCATCCCATAAAAGTTATAATTCAATGAATATATTGAAAACTGACTCCCATATTCACTTTCCTTATAAGCTCCAAATTCACTTTATCCATACTCATTTACTCCCACACTCCACACTAAGTTACCCTCATTCATCATCCCATAAAAGTTTTATAATTCAATGAATATATTGAAAACCAACCCCCATATTCACTTCACTTACAACTCCTATAAGTTTTCACTCATTCATCACTTAAATATATATATATATATATTTCAAAGAAAATAATAAAACTAAAAGAATCGATACAAGGGAATGAAAAAATAATTTATTATGTATTTTACAATCATGTAGCTGCTCCAAGTGTTCTAATTGAAACTTAGTACATACTCAGCCCATTCGCTTCATACTTTCTTTAGGTTTAGTTGGGAGTAACTCTTCCTATTTGCCCACTCAAAAAGCATAGTAGCCTATAGTACAATATATTTAATAATGGTCACAGTCTTTTCCATAAAAAACTATGGGAAAATATAAGATTATGAAAATTAAAAGTGTCTTACCTTTCTTAATTGGGAGACACCAACACCATCATATATTAGTGTCCTCATTTATCTTAGTATGTAGTACCCACACTTCCAATCAAACTATTGTCTAGGGAGGTGTGCAACAAGGACATAGAAAGAATCCATAAATATTATTTACAATATTGTAAGTTTAATTAGATATAAAATAGAATAATTAACTATTTTCTATACCTTCATAGACTTTCAAATGAGTTTCAGTGGTTGTACAATCTCGATCACATCAGCTCATTCTAACCTTGCTCTACAAATTTAAATTTGAAATGTATTATAGATGAATAATAAATTATTTATCAACATAATACATGAAAAGAATAAAATCTTACTTATTTATAATTTCTATGATGATGGGATAGATGTACGATTGATAAGTGTCTAAATTTTCATAAAAAATACCTAATTAGTTACCCATGCATTACAACTTATAGGGGTAAATTAAGGTTTTTAGAACAAAATTTGTAACACGTTCATTTTTACCTAATGAAGCAAAATTTTCTTATTTTGTAGGTCCAGAGGCTAATCCAAGGTATGTTTATGATTAATCATATTTTCTTAGAATTTAATTAGAGTTTTTACTTTTTTTTTAAAACAAGATGGTGATTCGACGGTCAAGATTGATCGAGATGAATATTGAAGATCAAGATCAAAAGATCAAGTCAAAGCCTAAAAGACATCAAGCCAAAGGTTAAGTTCATCTTAGGGCAAGCAATGGATAAAATCAAAGGAGTTGAAGGTAGGCAAAGTGGGCCCATGAAGCAAGCCATGCATTTCCACCAACTTTGCATGAAAGCCACTTAAGCCATCCTAGTCGTGTAAACCATGAGAGAAGGTGGTAAGCTAAGGAAATGCCAAGGGATAGAGCTAAGAAGACAAGCCAAGGAAGCTTCCAAAGCCAACCATGAAGCCTAGCTAATGAAGCCTTCAAAGTTAGCCATCTAAGTCACCATGCTAAGCTAAATGGAAAGCTAGGTTTGGATGAAATTCAAGAGGATTATTTATAAGATTTTGAGGGATATTTTAATATAAATTAAGTGAAAACATATGAGGATAAGTTGGCATATAGACCAATAGGTTGAGAGCCTTCCAATTTTGATGTTTTTCTCACTTTTTCCCACCTTTTTCTCACTTTCCACCTCACCATCAAATACCACCACGAATTTAACTTTCCATTCAAGAGTTCTACCATTTCATAACTCTTCCTCTTTCTTAAACTCCCATCCTAACCACCCAACTAATCCCAAGTCCTTAGGAAATCACTTAACCAATCATAAACCTCTATCTTACCTCACTTTCCTAAGTCTTTCCTACACCCCACTTTTCTCCCACCTTCTTTTCCTACCTTATCACCTCACCTAACTTCATAATTTCAAGGGTTCCACTTTTTGAAGGGGGGAGATGTCCCTCCCTAAAATAGAGGCATCTCCCACCTTAAGACAACAAAAAAACCAGCCATGATATTGCCCTTGTTTCCTAATTGAAAATCGTAGCATTTCTCTCATATTAACCACACAAAATAGCTTGATTTCATCTCCACCACACCTTATTAGTAGGACATTCTAGGAGAAAAATATAAAACTTAGTGGACTTACTTTCAAAAAGGAAAAAGACACCTCCTCCATGAGGGAGGAAGAATCCTCTTCCTACTTCTCCCTTCTCCTCTCATTTGCTTTAGATATCATCTCCATAGGTGCCGCTACTCTTGTCCTAAGGTGTGAGGCATCCCTTCAAGTGATCCACATCTGGTTTTTGTGCTTTTTAAGGTTGGTCATCTCACTTCTTCTCTTATTTACTTTAGTTCCTCAATTCATTTCATGATGGTTTCTACCTTGTCCTCTTTTGTTGTTCTTTGCCTTAGAAATTAAGATTCAAGGCAGGTTTTATCTTGGAGTAACAGCCAAGGGAGGTCATCTTGAATCTAGTTTTCCCTTTTCCTTTCATAGCTTTTGTGTTCTCTTTTAAGTTACATTGATTTCCAGCCTTACTTCCTTGAGTTCATGTGAGTTTTGACTTATTATTCCATAAGATTTTCCCTTGATTTCAAGCATGCTTATTCATGATTGATTGTTTGAACAATTGAAGAAGGGTTGGCTTGTAATTAAGGAGTGATTAAAGATTAAGTGAACTTCAATGTAATAGAATTTAAATTTCAGATTTGGATTACATGTATGGGGCATCGTGTTGAAGAAATTTTTGATGTGATTAAATAAGGTTATATAGAATTTCAATTTATAAGTATGCCCATCAGTGAATGATCTTTGACGTTGTATGTTTGATTACATTAGAAGTGAGTAATTCCATATTTTACATGTTCTTTTCATTGAATAATTCAATTACTATGCTGCTGGAATTTCTTTTCATGAATTGTTTATGTTAATTTCCGGCACCATACAACTCATGTTCACCTAATTTTTCAAGATCCCAACTAGATAGTAGAAAGCTTAGTTAATATTAGAATAATATTCCATGCTTAGGGTTCCAAAGTAGTTGATTAAATCTACTCTTATCTAGTGAATCATGCATACCAATCCATGGTCACATGCATGATACTTTGGTAGTTTTCCTTTCATTGTTTGTTAGTGATTGCTTTAATTTATTTCTCTTGTTTAGTTGTAATTAGACTCCATTAGTTTGCATCTCAGTTAGTATGAAAAGTAATTAATTTTTCATACTCACTAAAGTAGTTTATTGGGTGCTTAGTTTTCTTAGATTTGCATGATTAGGAAAGTAGTTTGTTAAAGCATGTTTTCCATAGACTATTTGATTAATTTCATGCTTAGGAAAGTTAGTTCAAGAAATTTGTTAAATCTTCACTTAAGGAAAATTTTCACTTTAGTATAGTTTTTATTTTAGGAAAATCATCAAATTAGAAAGTCTTCAATTTAGAAAAGTTTAATTTTACAAAGTTCATATTTTAGGAAATTTTTCAATTTTAGCATGTTTCTAATTTTTTCTTAGTTTCCAATGGAAATGTGTTAAATTTTGGCTATGTTAGATAGTTTAAAGTAGGGATTACTAGCATCACATCAGTTCAACTCCTCGTGGGATCAACCTTAGTAGTGTGCTATATTGCAAATGATTCATGTGCTTGCTAATTTTAATTAAAACAACAACAACAATCCACATGAATAAAAAAAGAAAGCTTGACCACTGCATACATCCAAAATGAATGAGACCTATATGAATAGTCATATGAATTGTAGTTAAAATTGACAATCCCTATTGTACATAGCCTTCACAGTCTTCCAATGAGCCTTATTTAGCCTGTACATTTGTACATACATAATTAAGTACAATAATTAGATGTTACATGTAATTAATTACATGGGTGGAAAACAAATTTTCTTGAGGCAAAATGCAATGAGGCATGAAAAAAGAAGTAATAAAAAGGATAAGTTCATAAATATGGATGCATAAGTTTCTAATAATCCTTAGCTTTGAAAAACTGTTAATAATAATTAAAATAACAAACTACGAGAAAGATATACATTGAAAGTAAAAGATAAACAAAAATATATATAAAATGAAGAAGAAAAATCATTACTCTGGTATAAGAGATGCATAGAAATAAAATACTATGTTACCCTATAATCTATCAATAAAAGAATAAACATTATTTAAAGAATAGAACAATGAAAATTTAAATTTCCTACAAAATCAGAAACAACTCTCTTAGAATCTTGTTGGGAAAATGCATATTGATGAATATAAATATTTAATGAATATATTAGTATACATATCATCTCTAAACATAAAATTGTCAAATTTCTCAAGTCGAACCTATATTGATTCATAATCTTAAGGGTTTTTCTTCTTCTTTTTTCTTTTCTTTTGTGGGTGAATGTAGTAGATGTATATGATATTTGTATAAGGACATAAATCTATAGAACCTTATACGAAATGACAAAACTAGGTGAAAAGTGGATGTGTGTAATGCCCGAGCAATTTACGCTATTTAGGACAGTATATAGGACATGAACTGTGTTAAATATTTTACTTTATTTAAAATATTAAATGAAGGGAATTTGTGAGGAAACTTGTACCATTAGATTCTACTCAAGAAATGGAATCCAACGCCTCAAAAATCACCCAAAACGGAGTTCGTATGAAGAAGTTACGATCGTTTAAAGATAGGGGTATTTTTGGAATTTAAACAGAAAACGTTTAAAACGAAAAAAGATGAAAAACGCAGGGGGCCGTTTTGATAATGGCACCCATTGTCATCTTCAACCTCTAGATCCCTCCAGAAACCCCGTTTCTAGAGGATTCTATCACCGCCAATGGCGGCACCGCCATTGGCAGCACCGCCATAGCAAGGATATAAATACCGCATCTTCCCCCTCCCCAAAACACAAGTTTTTCGGCCAGTTTGAGATTGGGGTTTCCGGCAAAACCAGAACCCGTCTCAAACCCAGTTTCCATGAGTTTTCCAACAACGGCTAGGCCCGAGTCAGGCCGGCCATTGCCAGTTACCCATTCCCCTCTCTTCTTTCCCCTTTTCTTCATCCGGTCACACCAGAATGGTGGGCTTTTCCTCTTCACGAATTCCGGCGAGCAGGAGCTTCAGGGTGAAGAATAGGCCCACCCATCAGCGATGGGTACTCTCCCAGACCACCCAGGTAAGCCCCCCACCCCTTCCTATTTAGTTTTGCTTCTTCCCTGCCCAGATCCACACTGGATTTGGGTGTTTTCCGACTAGGGAGATGCTGTGGAAACCGGAGAAGACGGGTTTCCTCTGAAACCTGTTGTCACGGGACACACCCCGTGACACACACAAGTGACACGTTCCCTGGGGGCCAACATCGCACGCACACAAGCGTGCGGTAGGCTTTTGACTCGTCCAAGATGCGCAGGGCGTCCTGGGCACCAAGACGTGGCTCGCCTGTGTTGAAGACGCATTTGCAGGACGTTGACTGGGATGCGTGTTGTAGCGCTACTTGGGCATGCATGTACGATAGTGCGTACACTGTCCCAAGTGCGGCCTTCAGGTGCACGCGTGACATGGGGCACAGGTCCTGGCTCGACCAGGGTGCACGGGGTGCCCTAAGAGCTGAGACGTGCCATGCTACAAGGTGCGTCCGTGCGATGATGAGCGTCATAGCGCATCACTTGAGCATGCATGTGCGCGTATAAAACGCGGTCCCTGTCACGGCCTTTGGGCACGCACGCACGTAAGGCAGTCGCGATTCAACCAGGATACACGGGTGTCCTAGGAACTGGGGCACGCGGACCTAATAAGACTTTAAAGTTAGGATTAGAGTACAATTTATGGAGTTAACCATGGAAAAATAGATTCATATCATAGTATCTACCCTGACAAATGAATTAGGCAAGGACCATGGACCCTAAAGGCAGAGCTAATGATCTAATGTCTAAATGGATTGAATTTAATAAGGACTCCTTGTATCCATTCATACCTAGGAATTTATAAAAGAGACCCAGGGACGGGTTGAGTGATAAAGGACGCGACTCCAGGAGACTTTGAGGTAGGTGCTCTATCACTACTAGACTTTTTAAAAGAGTCATGATTGTTTTGGGAATGCCTGTTTTAAGTATAAGTATATGGCTTGTTTAGCATAACTTAATTCAGCGTACATATGATAAATGTTTTATGCATAGATATGTTTTGCAAACAATTACATACATTGTATGATTTGTGAGCATTGAGTTTTTGAAAGATTGCATGTCCTTGAGGGTTACCAAAAGACGTTGGAGTGCCCAAAAGACTCTGGGTAGGCAGTTGTGAGGGCCAGGCAATTGTGAGGGACCAAAAGAGGACGGGTTTTGAAAAAGAGGTTTTTGCTTGTTTGATCTGATATGATTTGGGTTGATAAGCTCGTGGGCGCCATGCCGAGAGGTTTGGGTTGGCCTCCAGCCTCTACCACTATTAGGTGGATGGGTACCGTGCCCAAAAAGGGCAACGTCCCTACGTCGACTGCATGTGGTACAGGGGGCTACCACTGGTGTCACGGCACTGGGTCGACGTGTCATATGCCCTGTTGAGGCTATGACCGAGTGTCCTCAGGTACCCGGGGACCACACAGCGGCGAGGTCGTGGGCATAGTTGGACCTTATGGTTTGATGATTTACTTACATTGCATATGGCAAGACATGAGGTTGGTTGACCATACCAGATATCCATGAGTTGGATTCAGTTAAGCATCTTATGCATATCATTATGTTTATGATATATGATACTTTCGACTTGGATTATGCTATTCTTTAAGTCGTCAATATTTCAATCGACTATGGTTTTTAATATTGATATTGAACGTGATTGTTCGAACATACACATGTTTTTAAGAGCATATGATTTTAAACATAGCATGCATTGCAAAACTAGTAGTGATAGACTCCTACTGAGTATAGTATATACTCACCCTATCCTTAACATTTTTCAGGATAGTTCTACTCACAAATAGAAGACGCCTCAGGAGATATTAGTGCTACGAGCAAGTGAATTAAAAAGGAGACAATTATACATGTAAGTAAACTCTCAACCCTTTGGACATGTATTTGTATTTATTTACTATTGGGCTGTGTGTTGTGACTGGATAGACCTGGGGAAACACAATTATGATTTCTGAAGTTTTTCAAAAAACTACTTGGTGGTTGTGAAAGCAAATGACACTCGGGGTTTTCAAAATGAGTTTAAAACTAAAGACTTTCCGCTACATTGCATGGTTTTTTTATAAAATTGTTTTCAAATAGGGATGCATCCAGCCTTAGAAATTAGATATAGCATTTAAAAATGCATGAGAAAACCCGGGTCGTCACAGTTGGTATCAGAGCCAGGTTTTATCCTTTCACAGCCAGTCCAGCATGTCCAAGGGTCATAGACAATAGAGAAAATCAAGAAGTAGTATAAATAGGAGTAGTAGAGATGACTACTTCTATTTGAGGATTACAATATTAATGCTCAAGGCATTTCACCATAAATAAATAGGTGAAACACAGCTTGGTTTAACAAATAATTAGGCAGAGGATAGTACAACCTTTATCCAAAATCTAGTCTAAGACGACTTAAGGATTAAGAATTGTTGTGTGGTGCAAATATGAAAACTCATATATGGATCATATTATGAGAATGATGAATGAGGACGTTAGTGAACTTGTTAGTAGATAGTTCTGACCTGCAATAAAGTAATCTTATCAAAGGTGAGAAAATCAAAGACCTAGATAGCTATCTTACCATCATAAAGAATATCAGAATATGAGTACACTATCACAAGGATATGATATGAGTATGATAGGGGATGTAAAAGATAGACTTTAAGCAGAATTTTGATGATAATCTAAGAGGGATGAGAATGCAAGATGATATTAGGAGATGACTGTGACTTGAACTAGGTCACAAAGGTCTGGATCTTGAAGGACTTAGCTCAATTTTGGATATCTTAATTGGAGTCTTATGAAGAGTGAAGTGCTATTGAATAATAACTACCTGAGTATTATGGAGCAAATCAGAAGATGTATACAAGTGACATATTATGTGATTAAGAGAAACATAACATGAATATAGGAAAATGAATTTGACCTAGGTATCAAAAGATTTTGATGATAATACTAAGGATGATAATAGATCGATCTTAACATGAACTTGTAAGGAAAGTATAACATGATCAAAACATCAATGTCATTATTAAGACATTGTATGAATTTTATTGAGGCTACAGGCAACTGAGGAATTCATGATCTTAAGACAGTTAGAATTTCTTAGAGAAGCATTTAGTTTATCATATCTATTAAGTAAAGGAGTAGATGCAGTATCGATTTTATGCAACAAAGCACATGAAGACATTGATCTAGGTAGACAAAAATGAGGATACATTGAATCAAGGTAGACAAAATAAAATAAAATAAGGATTTTGAAGAAAAGAAAGAAAGAGATAGAGATGTAACTACCAGTATTCAATGAATATTGAATATTCAAAAAGAAGATCATGACTTTATGGAGATACATAGAATTCTGTCATCTTGAATCCCATAGGAAGGTAGCTCAAACAAATGCGAAGGAATGATGATAGATGAGTTGGTGATCTTATTGTAAAAAGAGTATAAAAGAGAGAAAGTATATGGGGTTTAAGACTTTGAGTAGAGTATCAAATTTTAGGAGATTATGCGACAAGAAATTTTCAAAGAAGAATGGCGACCAATTAGAAGTTAAACTTCTACAAATGATTTGATATCAATTAGATTCTTATCAGATCCATTAGCTTATGAGGAACACCAATGGATATAGTCCATAAAAAGAAAATTTTGGTGATATCCTACCTTGCCACTACATGAGTGAATAAAGGAATTAAGCTGGGACAGTAACTTGTCCATTTAGCAATAGGGTACCATCAAGGATCAAATTGAGATCTTGCTATCATAAATTTGGAAGACCAAAAATCTTAAGACCATTATTTAGTCATCACCTTTAGAGCACTGTTGACTAAATAAAGGTATCCCACCCTAATTAATCAAGTATGTTAGTATCTATGAGTTAGTAGTCGAAGTTATATACTCAGAAGGATGTTGTAAGTCTTTAGACTTGAGTTTTCCTAGAAAGTACTTGTTAAACTAAGTCAATTGAGGGTATGAGGTCAGTTGATGAGAACAATTGCAACTGAGATAGGAGCAAAAAATAAGAAGTGATCTAAACCAATGGGAAAGATTTTTCAAACCTTAATGACTACCATGACAAGGTGAAGAAATTACTTTGGGTCTGAAAAATACTACTGACTTGGATAGAAAAGAAAGGCAAATAAGTACTAATCACTTTAGAGGCCCTTGAGATTATGACATAGATATATATGGAAAGAGATCAATAGGTAATCAAATAAAGTCTTTCTATGTCTAAGAAAATTGTTCCATGCTCACCTGAGTGTTTTTCAAATTTGATGATCTAACAATTTCAGCATAACTTGATGTAATAGCTATTGAATGAGAACTACTATTACAAGCTAAGTATGAGGAGACACTTGAAAGATAAAATTTGAGGAATTGAGAAAATCACTACTTATGAGGATGCCTCCTGACAGTACAGACTACACGGTTGACAATAAAACCTTGATAAAAGATTGCACAATATATTGACATAGGGGATGGAAGGAGAAAAGGTGAGATGGCTAGCACACTATAAGGTGAATATTTGATGTTACATTGCCTTTAGACAAAAAGTTAGTTGCTATGTGCATATACCAAGTACGAAAAATCAATTGAAGGAATTTCCTAAGAACTAACCCTACCAGATTGAGTATAGAACTTTTGGACTAAAAGGTTACGAAGAAAACCATTAAGCAAAGAGAGGACAACAAGGATGATGACAAAGGATTCAACCATGACCTAGTAAGGGTACTCGGTTATGAATAAGAGACTTTTTGCTTTGCATAAATGGGAACATTATTGAAAATCCTAATGACAAATTGATGTGAATAGTGAGATAGGCTTCTGGACAAGAACATGTGACCCGTGATGATGAATCGACCATTAACATTTGACATGAGTTTGGATAAAATCTTCACTGAGAAAAGCATTTAATGAATTCAATAGTTCTGAAACTGGATATGGTGTTAGGACATTTTACTTTCAGTATATGATAAGGACCTCAATGGAAGATGCTACAAATTGACTTTCATGATTTTATTTTGAATGTAACTTTGGTCGAGGAATCAAGTCACATATGGAAAACGACAGATAGTTGAAATTCAAAGTTAATCAAGGGTTTGGCTGTAGAGCACATGATACCATGTCAATTATTGAAGTATCTTGGGGACAAAGGTAAAAGATAAGAAGCAAAGTTAGACACAATAGAAAGAAGGTAAAATTTTTGGATTCTTACCAACCATTAGAAGGAGATGTGGATGATGAAGAAATCACTAGATGGAAGTCAAGAAGAAAAAGGATTATCCTATAAAATAGGAGAAATAAGATCATATGATCTCAAAGAAGTATGGAGTAATTTATACATGAATAAAGAAGCATGATCTTATGAGGAGACTATCCTATACATGATGAGATAGGTATAGGAATCTAAGGATTTTAAGATAAATGAATTACTGCTAGAAACCGGTACTGTTAAAACTGGTATGTATGGGAGTATGCATCAGAGTACGTAGCGAAAGCAGCCCTTATAAGTAAGGCCTTGTAAAAGGAATAATAAAAATGATAAATTGAGGTTGAGCCTAGATTGGATTCCTAAGGGGAGAATGCATTCACCAAGAAGATATCAAAGAGACAAAATACCTTGAAGATGATAATTTATGGAATTTCGAGGACGAAATTCTTTTAAGGGGGTAATAATGTAACGCCCGAGCAATTTACGCTATTTAGGATAGTATATAGGACATGAATTGTGTTAAATTTTTCACTTTATTTAAAATAGTAAATGAAGGAATTTGTGAGGAAACTTGGTATCATTAGATTTTACTCGAAAAATGGAATCCAATGCCTCAAAAATCACCCAAAACGGAGTTCGTAGGAAGAAGTTACAGCCGTTTAAAGATAGGGGTATTTCTGGAATTTAAATAGAAAATGTTTAAAACGAAAAAAGATGAAAAATGCAGGGGGTCGTTTTGATAACAGCACCCCCTGCCGTCTTCAACCTCTAGACCCCTCCAGAACCCCATTTCTAAAGGATTCTGCCATCGCCAATGGCGGCACAGCCATTGGCAGCACCGCCATGGCAAGGATATAAATACCCCATCTTCCCCCTCCCCAAAACACATGTTTTTTGGCCAGTTTGAGACTGGGGTTTTCGGTAAAACCAGAACCCGTCTCAAAGCTAGTTTCCATGAGTTTTTCGGCAACGGCCAGGCCCAAGTCAGGCCGGCCATTGCTAGTTTCCCGTTCCCCTCTCTTCTTTCCCCTTTTCTTCATCTGGTTGCACCAGAATGGTGGGCTTTTCCTCTTCACAATTTTCAGCGAGCAGGAGCTTCAGGGTGAAGAATAGGCACACCCATTGGTGATGGGTACTCTCCCAGTGTAATGACTCCAATTTTGTACTATTGAAATTCCAAGTTTAGCAATGAAAAGTTCAGTTTTAAAGAAAAGGGCATTTTGGTCATTTCACTAGTCACCTTGACTAAACCCAGGATTTTGGTACTAAAAGTGGTTCCATTAGATGCGTCTCAGAAAAAGGAATCCAACGAGACCAAAATCACCCAAAACAGAGTTAAAATGAGCAAGATATGGCCCTTTGAAGTTCAGGGGCAAAACTGTAAATTTCACAAAAAACGACTTAACCTGAAAAACACAGGTGCCCGTTTTGATACGGGCACCCCATCGTCTTCAAGCTCCTAGAGGCTTCTGGAACAGAGGTGTTTCAAGGAGAAACCACCGCCATTCTGGAGGTTTCTCCACCGCCATTCAAAGGCGGTTAGAACCCCTCCAAAACCCTCTTTAAAAGCTCTATAAATAGAGCTCTTAGGTGCCTCTAATGGCAGCCCAAAACCTTGGAGAAAACCCATCGCGGAGCAGTGACCAAGAGGGGAAAATGTGGAGAGAAAACCACCCACGAAGTAGGTATGCTCAAAAACTCCCCAAACCCATCTCACCCATAGTCTTAGGCTCAATTCCCCTAAGTTTTTGCATGAAAAACCATGCAAAACGGAGCCTGGGAGCGCCACTAAGGACCCTGGGACATCCTCAGGGCTGCACTGGTTCGACAGGATCAAACCAGGGTGACCTGAGGACGACCCTGGTCTCTAACGGGCGGGACAATCCAATAGGAACGTCCCACGTCGATGCCCGTTTCAAAAACCAAACAGGCGCGTCCAGGGAAACGCCCACTAAAGGGATAGACAGGCGGAGTTGTCACGCGCGTCTGCAGGCGCGCTAGCACACGTTGATTTTTTTTGGTTACTTAAGGAAGCAGGGCGCACGTCGTAGACGCGCAGCGCCCTAGCATTCCGGTTTTTTTTTTTTAAGACCCTATGTACATACAATACTAAAACGCTTATAACTTGAGATCTAGAGCTCCGATTGAGGGCCGCAAAAGGCTTTGTGTCTGTATCGACGACGCGGACACATCCAAATCATAAAATCCCTGATCAAGGCCCAGTAAAAGTAGGGCATGACCCTTAGGATAGGGTGGTGGCGCGTGACCACTAGAACTTTGGAAAACTGAGAATACCAAGGCCCAATTAGGACCTTAGGACACCCATAGGCATAGGGATGGACCCCTAATGCTTAAGTAATAAGACCCAACTGCTCTAAACCCATCAAAGATAAGTTAAACTAACCTTGAGTCCCCAAACCATGTTCAGGAGTGTACGAGGACAAGAGGGTTAACGCGACCTAGTCAGGTAGGTGCTCTATCACTATTAGATTCTTTTAAAAGAACTATTGTTATTTTGAGCACATATGTTTTAGATATATGACTTGATTTGCATGTGATTTGCATGAATTAATTCAGCATGCATGTTAAATGCTTTGTACATAGCCATGTTTTGAAATGACTGCATATACATTATGCACATATATGTGTTGCAAACAAGTGCATGCATTGCATGATTTAAGTACTTGCAAAGATTGCATATCCTTGAGGGTTGCCAAAAGACGCTGGAGTGCCGAGGGCCAGGCAGTTGTGAGGGACCGAAAAGAGGACAAGTTTTAACAAAAGGTTTTGACTTATCTTATGTGATTTGGGCAAGTAAGCCCGTGGGTGCGATGCCGAGGGGTCTGGGTTGGCCACCCGGCCTCTACCACTAATAGGTGGATGGGTACCACGCCCAAAAAGAGGCAAGTCCCTACGTCGACTGCATGTGGTACAGGGGGCTACCACTGGTGTCACGGCACTAGGTCGGCGTGTCATAGGCCCCGTGGAGGCTATGACCAAGTGTCCTCAGGTACCTGGGGACCACACGGCGAGGAGGTCGTGGGCATAGTGGACCCTATGGTTTGATGAGTTATGTGCATTTTATATAGCATGATATGAGGTTGGTCGACCATACCATACTAGAAGTCCATGAGTTGGACTCCATGAAGCATCTATTGCATATCATGATGTCATCATATATATATATGATACTTTCAGCTTTGGATTATGTGATCTTTTAAGTTATGAGAATTTCAGTTGATTATGGATTCTTATACTGATGTTGAACTCGAGTATTCAAACATACGCATATTTTGAATTTCAGTTGATTATGGATTCTTATACTGATATTGAACTCGAGTATTCAAACATATGCATATTTTGAATTTCAGTTGATTATGGATTCTTATACTGATATTGAACTCGAGTATTCAAACATACACATGTTTTGAATGAGCATATGATTTTGAAACATCTCATGCATTTATAAAACTAGTAGTGATAGGCCCTACTGAGTATATTATATACTCACCCAATCCTCAACATTTTTCAGATACAAAGTAAATACTTAAGGACAAGGGACATTTGTACTAGGAGACATAGGCTAAGTATAAGTAAGTAAACCCCTATCTTATCTTTCAATGTTACTTGATTGTAGTTACTCTCTAATAGCTGGGGCTGTGACTAACACTTTCTTGGGAACAAAATTGATTTAAAACTTTACCATGGCTAAATAGATTGAGAATGTGTTTGAGCACTCGAGGTTTTTATGAAAGGTTGTTTTCCAAATGAGAAATTTTTTCATGCATTTCATGTTTATAAAACAAGAGATCTTGCCTTTTTATCAAAATTGCATCATATAAAAACCCGGGTCGTGACAGTTGGTATCAGAGCACGGTTTAACGTTACTCACAGCCCAGTTATGAGGAGAATAACTTATAATCAAGTTTCATCCATGAAAGAGTAAGGGGTAATAGGATAACACAAACTAAGATTTGGTGAATTGCCTTGTGATTACAGATGCCTAGGAAGAAGGGAAGCAATGCTCCAAGACCTGAAGCCCCACCAGTGGACTCCACTGGGTCGGGCAATGAGATGGCTGAGTTATTTCAGCAATTCTTATAGAACATGGGACAATACATGAATAGCCATAGCCAAACTCCTACCCCACGAGATCCTTCCCCTAATAAAACAATAGATAGGACTGAGGTTCAGTTAGAAAGGTTTCAGAAACTAGCTCCCTCATTCACAAGAGAAGATGAAGCATCTACAGCTGAAAAATGGTTAATTGATATTGAAAAGATATTTAAGGCCATGAACATAGCTGAAGAAAGAAAAGTACCCATGGCCACATTTGTGTTTAGAGGAGAGGCTACCTTTTGGTGGGAAACAGCAGAAAGAACTTATTTTGATCAGCAAGAAACAATAGGATGGGAAGAGTTTAAAAAGGTCTTTAATGACAAATATTACCCTAAACATATAAGGAAACAAAAGGAAAAGGAATTTATGGACTTAGAACAAGGAAGTATGACCGTCCAATAGTATGAAAGTAGATTCATCAGCCTTCGAAGATTTGCACCCCGTGCTTGTGCTGATGAAGAAGATGCAGCTGAAAGATTTGTAGACGGACTCAACCCAGAACTCAGGAACAGAGTTCTAGGTTTCCAACCTTCCACAGTAGCCAAAGCAGTAGAGATGGCCTCCCTATATGAAAAAGATTATCAAAGGAACCAGGCAATAAGAGAAACTAAGAACATCAACACTATGAAGAACAAAAGAAAGAGACCCTTTCAGTCATCTGGACCTAGGCCACCTTTCAAGAAGCCGTTTGAAAACAAAGAAAGAAGACCAGACTGGAAGGCATGCCCTAGGTGTAACAGAAATCATCCAGGCAACCCGGGTCGTGACACCCAAACCACCTAGGTAAGCCCCCCACCCCTTCCTATTTAGTTTTGCTTCTTCCCTGCCTAAATCCATGCCGGATCTGGGTGTTTTCCGGTTAGGGAGATGCTGTGGAAACCGGAGAAGATAGGTTTCCTCTGAAACCCATCCAAAACCCATTGTCACGGGATGCACACGAGTGACGCGTTCCTTGGGGGCCAGCATCGCGCGCATGCAAGCGTGCGGCAGGCTTTTGACTAGTCTAGGATGCGCGGGGCGTCTTGGGCACCAAGACGCGGCCCGCCCGCATTGAAGAAGCATTTGTAGGACGTTGACTAGGACACGTGCTGTAGCGCTCTACTTGGGCATGCATGTACGACAGTGCGTACACTGTCCCAAGTGCGGCCTTCAGGTGTGTGCGCGACATGGGGCACGGGTCCTGGCTCGACCAGGATGCACGGGGTGCCCTGGGAGCTAAGACACGCTATGCTACAAGGTGCGTCCATGCGATGATGTGCATCATAGCGCGTCACTTGAGCATGCATGTGCGCATACAAAATGCGGTCCTTGTCACGGCCTTTGGGCGCTCACGCACGTAAGGCGGTCGCAGTTCAACCAGGATACACTGGTGTCTTGGGAACTGGGGCACGCAGACCTAATAAGACTTTAAAGTTAGGATTAGAGTACAATTTACTTAGTTAACCATGGAAAAATAGATTCATATCATAGGATCTAGCATGACAAATGAATTAGGCAAGGACCATGGACCCTAAAGGCAGAGCTAATGATCTAATGTCTAAATGGATTGAAATTAATAAGGACTCCTTGTATCCATTCATATCCAGGAATTTATAAAAGGGACCCAGGGACGGGTTAAGTGATAAAGGACGCGACTCCAGGAGACTTTGAGGTAGGTGCTCTATCGCTACTAGACTTTTTAAAAGAACCATGATTGTTTTGGGAATGCATGTTTTAAGTATAAGTATATGACTTGTTTAGCATAACTTAATTCAGCATACATATGATAAATGCTTTATGCATAGATATGTTTTGCAAGTAATTGCATATACATTATGCATAGATATGTTTTGCAAACAATTGCATACATTGTATGATTTGTGAGCATTGAGTTTTTGAAAGATTGTATGTCCTTGAGGGTTACCAAAAGACGCTGGGTAGGCAGTTGTGAGGGCTAGGTAGTTGTGAGGGACCCAAAGAGGATCGGTTTTGAAAAAGAGGTTTTCGCTTGTTTAATCTGATATGATTTGGGCTAATAAGCTCGTGGGCGCTATGCCGAGAGGTTTGGGTTGGCCTCCAGACTCTACCACTATTAGGTGGATGGGTACCATGCCCAAAAAGGGCAACGTCCCTATGCCGACTGCATGTGGTACAGGGGGCTACCACTGGTATCACGGCACTGGGTCAACGTGTCATATGCCCCATTGAGGCTATGACCTAGTGTCCTCAGGTATCTAGGGACCACATGGCGGCGAGGTCGTGGGCATAATTGGGCCCTATGGTTTGATGATTTACTTACATTGCATATGGCATGACATGAGGTTGGTCGACCATACCAGATATCCTTGAGTTGGATTCAGTTAAGCATCTTATGCATATCATTATGTTTATGATATATGATACTTTCGATTTGGATTATGCTATTCTTTAAGTCGTCAGTATTTTAATTCGACTGTGGTTTTTAATATCGATATTGAATGTGATTGTTCGAACATGCACATGTTTTTAGGAGCATATGATTTTAAACATAGCATGCATTGCAAAACTAGTAGTGATAAACTCCTACTGAGTATAGTATATACTCACCCTATCCTTAACATTTTTCAGGATAGTTCTACTCACAAATAGAAGACGCCTCAGGAGATATTAGTGCTATGAGCAAGTGAATTAAAAAGGAGACAATTATACATGTAAGTAAACTCTCAACCCTTTGGACATGTATTTGTATTTATTTACAGTTGAGCTGTGTGTTGTGACTGGATAGACCTGGGAAAACACAATTATGATTTCTAAAGTTTTTCAGAGAAAAAAAACTACTTGGTGGTTGGGAAAGCAAATGACACTCGGGGTTTTCAAAATGAGTTTAAAACTAAAGACTTTCCGGTTCATTGCATGGTTTTTTTATAAAATGGTTTTCAAATAAGGATGCATCCCACCTTAGGAATTAGATATTGCATTTAAAAATGCATGAGAAAACTCAGGTCATCACAATGTGTTGTTAGACTGGTGGATCAACATTTTGACTAGTACAGATGGATGCGCTTCCCTATTTTGTGAGCACAATACAGGCGAACATACTGTACTTGGATTTTGGCCTTTCTTTGCATGTTATCCATGTTCTTGATTGAAACATAAACCATGAGCATTAAAATTTTACTCCACCCATAAATCAAGTGAATGGTTCTTCTGATTAGAGCATTGCTGCATTGCTATTCAATTCCTATTGAAAAGGGAATGCTATTTGGTGAGCTATTGAATATAAAAATAGATGAAAGTTTGTATAGGGAATAGCTTCCCATCATTGTTCTCAAACTATTATAAACCAATTTCTCTTTGATCACGATGTTGACACAAGACTTGTTCTATGATGCCTAGCTTACCATGCCTCTAGATTGTACAATCATGAGTGTGGAAATTTAGCATATATAACTGGTCTTAGTTCTAAGGACTTCATGGACTCTCCAGTTCATATAGTTGTTCCAGTTTCTTGCATTTTTTTGGTGAGATTTCATAGAGAAATAGTAATATAGTTAAATTTAAGGGCTATAATGTAGCATGGCTTTTGTTGTAATAAGGAGATATTTAAAATATGAAATATTTATTTTACTCATCAAAATAACCAAGGACCTACCTAATGTAATACACTAAGTAGAAGAAAATTTCTTTTTACTATTGGGTATATTGAATTATACTATAAAATTGGTATGTGATACATGTTATACTATTTGGTCTTTATTTAAAACTTTAGAAATTTGGAAAGGAATATCCCAAGGTAGCAATGGTTGCAATAGCAAAAGGAACCACTCCTAAGAAGATGGCCTTTTCTACTCCAAGCAATGATGAGGCCCTTCACATGATGGGGGTGTTAGGAGCTACAGACAAAAGCTGTGCTGAGTTGTCCTAACAATTGATTAGTTGTAAGAGATTCAAGCTGGGTTCTATATCTACTATGTATAATGCACTGATTCACGAATCTAAGACTAGGGCATCAGTAAACACTGTTTGGTCTGGACTCCAAATCTAGGCATCTTTGTTGAACACACATAGACTAGGAAATAAGTACAACACACTCCGTGAACTTACATGTTTTATTCTATTCAATAGGATGCTTCATTAGTCTTCCCCTCATTGAAGGTGAATGATGGTAGGCTTATAGGAGGTTGTTCCTAGTGCTCCTTGAGCATTCATTTTGCAGAAGATCTATGCTTGAACCATAGGTAGGGTTGAAAGGAATATCTAAATGTATACTTGAACCACTCAATTCAAAATCTGGGTTTTCTCAGATCTTGCCTATGAGTTAAGCTCTTTGTGTTGAGTAAGATGATCAGCTCAGATCTCTGATTCGAGTAGTCGTCATCTCCATTGATGGCCTACCAACTCCGGCACCAAAACCCTTCTTCTTCTCCTCACTAGTGTGACGCATCTTCTTCGATGATCAAGCCTACTCTTTGGTAAGAACGGATGCTCCCCACTTCTCTCTTTCCTCCTTCTTTCCCGTCTTCCTCTTCTTCTTTGCTTTCTCTCATTGGGTTTCCTCTCATCATGTGTGTCAAGTTGGGGAAGATGATCACTTAAGTAGGAGGGGGTGACTTTTAAAGTTGTTTACATCAAACAACTTTAGAATATGTGACTTTTAAAGCTGTTTGCTATAAATGACTTTAAAATCTAATATATTTTCAGTTCAAATATATATATATATATATATTTGATTTTAGTAGTTTAAAATATCTTACATAAATCCACAATGAAACTGATTTTTTATTATACTAGGTGTTGATTCACGCATTCTTTACACACACACACACATAAACAAATACATGAACAAGGAAATCAAAGTATTTTTTTTATTAGATCCAATGTTACATATATCCAATGTTATATATTATTAGACCTTATTAATACAATATCATGATCAAAGAGCTAATCTGATCTGTTGCATCAAAATCTGCCCCCATAGTATTCAATTGACACCACACTATGAGGAGAGAAAGGGCTTTAAGTTGCAACTTCCTTGGCTAACTTGATGGTATAACCACCACTCTTCATTAAAATCTAATGCTGGATGAGAACCACAAATAGTAATGTTCCCCATTTTTCCAATAATGAGGGTTAGAGAGAGAAGTACTTGTTTTTTTGTAATGAAATCATGCCATTTTGTCAAAATCATGATGATCTAACACACTTCTTAACCCCATCAACTATAGTGATAAAACCCACTTAATCTAGAAAATGCAAATAGAGAGAGTTGGTAATAAGAAAGTAAAGAGTGAGAAAAAGAGGTTATTGTTTACTTACCATATTTTTCATGCCACAAACTATCAAAATATCCAAAATGCAAAGTAAGAAGGGGAAAAGGACAGAGAAAAACACAAGGACTAGAGGAGGAGGCTATCATGCCACCTGTGAGAAGAAGAACATGAACGTGGGATACAGGAAAAAATGAGATGACTTCGACATTTTATAGAGGAACAAGGATTTTTGAAGTCGTTTAGTCATAAATGACTTTAAAAGTATAAACTTTTGAAGTCATTTGAGTCAAACGACTTCAGAAGTATACATTTATTTTGGTGCTAAGAGAAACTTTATGGGGAAAAGGAGTTTTTGAGTCCTAATCAATCATCTATCATCACTAAAACAAGTAGGAATAAGATCAGTCAATATTTAGATCTACTATTCATGTCCTCGATCAACAATCTAAAATTATAAAAATGGTTTAAATTCTTAGATTAACCTTCCAATGATCAGATTGATGTTTAAATTGATGAAATCAATTGATCTATCCTTGTAAAACTATAGAAATATTTTTTACTCATTTAATTGGGATGATCTGTCAATAATATTTCATAGACAAAGCCTATATTTTCTTAGATCTATTGTGTGCATAGTAATGGATTTGAAATATTCAATGAATTCATGATAATCAATGTCGATCTTACCTTCAATCACCTTGATACTCATCTAATGGATTGTTTGAGTGTTAGATCATCACTAATTAGCACAATCATGACCTATATCATTGTCAAATTTGAATATCCATTAGATTTGTGCTGATCAATGAATAGTTTGGGGGCTTTATTCTTAACGTGGAGGGTGACCTGATGAACGGTTGTGATCTTCCATTAGAGCTACTATTACCTCTATACCAGATGGAAACAATGGATTTGTTTTAAGATTATAAAGCTTTATCGATGGCATAGAGAGGAGGGATGGAAGGGAAATACGACAATGGAAGAGGGATAACATTGGGGAAGTTGCAACTTTAAGGGATGTCAGGTCGGCAGCACCCAACAACCAAATTGTGTAGCTAACGATGGTGTCTCAATAAGGAGAATAGCATGGAGAAAGAAGGTTGGGTGCTGAATAGTTACCTGTGGATGTTTCTTGTAGCCTCGATAGTAAACTTTGGTGAAATATGACAAAGGGGATGAGAGGGAGAGACGAGATATGTGAAGAAGAGTTTGAGTGGAAGAAAGAGGGGGGTGAAGAAGAAGGTGAGGGTTGGGGTTTTAAGGTTTACATGCTTCGAAATTTGTGATGGTTGGCCCAAGAGGCGTGATCAACTATGGCAAGCACCGATGTGTTGCTGCCGGTGTTGACCGATTGTGAGGTGGTGGGGAAGAAAGAGAAAGAGAGAAGGGAGTTTGTAGGGTTTAGGTTTTTTTGGAGAGGTCTAAATTGATCCCTCTTTTAGGTTTAAATCTTTATATTATATATACATATTATTATTCATTTGTTAATTCTTTTATAAACAAAATGATTCCTTCTTTTAAATCTAGCATGATGATGGTCAAAGACATCGTCATGCATGACCATAATGTTACCTAACCTGCTCGATGTAGATTTCAACAAGTGGGGCCACCAATGAATTTATAAAAACATCCCCTGTTAGAAAAATCAAACTTTTCCATCCAGACTTCAATTTTAGAAAGCTTAGTCTCTATGGAATCCTTTTTCCAAATACAATAAAAAATTTGAGGTTTGGACACTTGATTTGACTTCTAACAGGATCTCATTTCTTGGAATACAAAAACTGAAATTCTATATTCTTATTTCTTCACAATTTAAAATAAATAAAAAATTGCATGGAATGAGATCTAAAAATTAAGAATATTATAGTTTTTGCCTTCTTTTGCCATGGTTACTATTCCCAATTAGTTGTAGACTTGATTTCTTAGTTTTGTTGCTTGAGAATTTTGTTGTTTAATCTTCAAGTCGGCAAACATAGACAACAATCCTTTTTCTTTAAATCATGAGCAGTTACCACATACTTTTGACAAAGATGGACCATATTCTCCCCCCCTTTTTTTGTAAATAATGACAAAACTTGTATTTAATACATGCAATAGTGTTATATTATTGACCAAGCAAAACTTCCACTTCCTTATAAGCTGTTCCTTATTTCTGGTGATGAGCTGAAGTTTGATGATCCAACAACTAGTATTGATCGAACATGCTTAAACTAGTGTGTTGTATGTGTTGAGAGCTACTAACAATCGTTACTACACATGAGGCTTTTAAAGTTGGTATAAAGAAGTCATTATTTTGACTACTGACATTGTAAATATTTTACAAGTTGCTTACTAAAAAATGACTTTAAAAATAAAGACTTAAGAAGTCGTTAATCAAAAACAACTTCTCTAGTCTAGTAGGAACAGGAATATTTTCATAGGAAATGACTTTTAAAGTCATTTATTTCTAAAATACTTTAAAAGTGATTGACTTTTAAGGTCGTGTAGACCTAAATGACTTCAAAAGTGTGTATAAAGTCATTTGAGTCAAACGACTTTAAAAGCATACACTTTATTTTGGCGTGAATAGGGATTTTATGCTGGAAAGGACTTTTGAAGTCGTTTATGATAAATGACTTTAAAAGTACAACAAATGAATTTAAAAGCATACACTTTATTTTGGTGCAAATAGGGATTTTAAGCGAGAAAAGACTTTTGAAGTTGTTTAGGACTAAACGACTTCAAAAGTCAATGACCTTTAAAGTATTTTGTTGCAAAGAACTTTAAAAGTTCCCCAATTTTAAAGTCATTTACAAAAAATGACTTTGAAAGTGGGGGACTTTTAAAGTGGAATTTATCTCTTGATTGGTCCACCTTTGCATGATCATCTTAACTTTTACATATATCTATCAAAACCTTCCATTTATCCCTTGAGAATAACACTTTTAGTATGAAATAATTTCTTTCTCCAATCATGTGACTCCATGTGGATTGATGGTTCATTTCTTGATTCTTGAATGACTAACTCCCTTGGCTTTAAAACTTGAATGGCTTGGCTTCCTTAAGTTTCGTATTTAGACTAAGAAACCTCATGTATGGCTCCAATTCTCATGCAAAGTGGTGGAATTGCATGGCTTTTTGGTTGGATCATTTTTTATTCTTCCCATTGCCTTCTTGCTTGGCTTAGAATCATTTTGAACCTTGATCACACCTCGAAATGATGTTATTTAGGCTTTGATTTGATATTTTGATCTTGATTTTCAATTCTCATCTTGATCAATCTCAACCTTTGGATTATCTTCTATATACCTACAAAAGATTAAAAACCCTAATTAAGTCCTAGAAATTTATGATGGTTCTCATGCCTACTATGGATTAGCTCTTAAGCCTACAAAATATAAAACTTTTGAATTATTAGGTCCAAGATGCATGTGTCACAAATTTATGGAAACACCTTAGAAATAACACTATATTTGATAACATATGGGCTACTAATTGGGTACTTTTTATACAAAATTGAATGCCTATTACACACCCTAACGACCATTTTTTTGCTCTCAAGCAAACATGCTAGAAATCATGAAAATAAAAATGAATGCCAGTTTCATAGGTACTCATGATTGCATTTAGCATATGCAACAAGCCCTTAAACTCCCTAGGTTACCCCATAGTGGATGAGTTAAGCCTCATGAGGGTTTATAGTGAATATACCTACAAAATTCTAGAAGGTGAAGTCTTTAATTTATCTTAGAGAATTATCATCCATTAGCACTCTACTGACTTTAATAACTTAAGAAAGATGAATGCAAAATTCTACAAGTTATCCACATGCTAAAACTATTTTATTATTCTTTATATTTTAGAGTGCATGTGTGTGTATATAGGCTATATAAAATAGCACTTATAAATAGTAATGCTAATTAGGACTTCTTAACAATAACGCTTATTGCTTCATTACTTACAAAGATACCTCAACCACAAATTCTAGCTAGTATACACTCAAAAATAAAGCTCCCAGAGAAATAGGTTCAAACAAATTCCTCTCATTATGTGACCCAATCCAAAGATATTGATGGTTTGCATAATCTTATAACCACAATTGAGACAAAGAAATGTAATCTCTAAGAATAGATGCCATTACCAAGACTAGTAAAGGTCTTCAAATAGAACAAAATGTAGGCTTAGGTAGGGTTCTAAAAAGAAGGTGTATAAGGATTCAAAATTTCAAATATAAGTAGAGGTCTTCAATGTATATTTGGACACTTTTCTTTTTTATTGTACTTGAAATGAATATCTTGTTTAAGTGGGATACTTTTAAAGTCATTTGTTGTAAAAGACTTTAAAAGTATAGTACTTTTAAAGTCTTTTACAACAAACAACTTTAAAAGTGGGGTACTTTTAAAGTTGTTTTCTGCAAATGACTTTAAAAGTGGGGTACTTTTGAAGTTTTTTGCTACAACGACTTTAAAAGTGAGGTACTTTTAAAGTCACTTGTTGTAAACAACTTAAAAAGTGGAGTACTTTTAAAGTCATTTTCTTCAAATGACTTTAAAAGTACCCCACTTAAATGATTGCTTTCCCCAACCCGACACACAGAAAGAGAGAAAGCCTTATAGGAAAAAATATAGAAGAAGGAGAAGAAGAAGGAGAAGGAGAAGAGGGGAGAAAGAGAGAAGTTGGGAGTAGTCTTTCTTGCCTTAGAGTAGCCTTGCTCGTCAGAGAAGACACATCATGTTGGAGAGTAGAAGAAGAAGGGTTTTGGTGCTAGAGTTTGTAGGCTATCAATGGAGGAAATGACAGCTCAAATCTCTAATCTAAGCTGATCAGCTCACTCAGCACAAATAGCCTAACTTATAGGTAAGATCTAAGAAAAGCCAGATCTTGATTTGAGCGATTCAAGTGTACTTGTGGCTTAATCATACATCTAGATATTCCTTTCAAGCCTACTTGTTGTGGGAATGTAAATCTTCTACACCTCTTAGGGGTCTTTTGAGTTAGATGTCCCAAACTATTTGAACAAAGGAGTGTAAGAATTTGTCCATACTAAAAGAATTAGGAAAATTAGAGGCCCAGTATAGTCTAGGGAATCTCAAGCCCATGTAGCTAGGGATCCAACTAGAAGTTGATTCTGTCTCCACTATATAATTTAAATTTGCAGTGAGACTTCATAAAATCAATGTTTTTGGTGATCTTCTTCCATGTGCCTGATCCTATAGAACACTCAACTGCTTTTGCCTACCAAACTTTATGGTGATTATGTGTCTCTATGATAAGAGTTTGTTAAAGACCATTATTCCCAAAATATCTCCATAATCACTTTTATAAAAGAGCTCTATTCATTTCCTCTAACCTTCTAGTGCCCAACCCACTTTCTTCTTCGATATGCATAATTTTTTCCATGCAACTAGATGTAATTTGTTGGAATCATCTACACCTTTCCATAAGAATCTTCTCAAAATTTCATTGATTTTTGAGATGGCAATAGTTGGACACTTCAATATAGACATTTAGTAAAGTTGCATGTTCGATAGAGATGATTAAACATATGACTCTGCCACCCTTGGAGAGATAAGCTCTCTTGCTAGATGAGAGCTTTTTTAGTATTATTTTGGCAAAAGGTCTTAGAGTGATATTTTGGATTTGATGAAGGAGATAGGAGACCTAAATTGCTTAATAAGATTTGTACCACCTTCCAATTAAGATAGTTTGCAACATTGTTAAGAATATGTGAATAAGTATTTACACCCAAGATTTATGATTAGCTAAATTTATTTTTTGACTAGTCACCAATTTAAAACACCTAAGAATGGATTTGATTCTCAAGGCATGTGGTGGAGTCTCCTTTTTCTAATGTTGGACACACAACCTACGAGCAACCTCCAACCTTAGTCACCCACATAAGAGGTTCTTCTCTGTGTGTGTGTGTGTGTGTGTGTGTGTGTGTGTGTGTGTGTGTGTGTGTGTGTGTGTGTGTGTGTTTCAAACTATGCCTTGGTGTTTATTATTTTAAACAAAAACCCTTGGGAGTATACAAGATCTATTGTAGGCTAAGTATAAAGAGTTGTTGAACTACATGGATGGAATAAATTTCTACCAAATTTAAGGGTTTTATTTTGAACAAAATCTAAAACTAAAGTACAGCAAATTCAACTTGAACTAAGATGATAAAGAGTAACTTAGGAATTGTGAATCCATCAAAAGAATCATGATAATGTTTCTCATTACTTGAAAACATGTATGAATTAAAAGTCTTGGTTGCAAGTTAAAACTTCTTCTAAAGAAGGAACAAATATTCTAGTGCAAGACCTATCTAAATTAGCACGAATTATCTACAAACCATAGGCATGCCATGTCTAATCTTAGCATAACTCATGAAAGAAAGCATTCACTCAGATATTAAAGATAATTTGATAAGCATCTCATTTAAACTACAAGTGTTAGGATTGATACCAGATAAAAATATCAAAATTGTTCTTCAAAGAAAATCTTATCATGAAAATTTTCATACATCAATAAAATTATATGAAAAACATGAGCGCTCATCTTTAGCTTCTTCTAATCTATAAGCTTCAAGATGGTGAAGGTAAGGAGGGTGCTTGGTGTTGTTGACGAAGGCTTATAATAAATTGGTTGAGAAAATAAAAACAGATATATGAAAACAATTGCGTGAAGGAGATTTGATGATTGTTTCATTATCCTTATGTAATAATTCTCTACCTCAACTTCTCTATTGTATATCTGATTTACGGGTGGGTCAATGCCTATTAACCCTTAGTTCTCATCAAAACATCATGGCAGTTGGTTCATGCTACGAGCATGAATCAACCATTTTGCATAGAATTAATATGCCACCACATACAAAGCGAGTGTACATTGCCATGGCTTTGGATGTGAATACTAGCCTACCATTCCCTTTAGAAATGAAAAATATTATAACCATTGGATAAACATTTGCATATCATGTCGCTTGGCTGGAGGCACTAGTCATTCCCATAGAGTACACAGTATGTATCTTATCATACTACCTTCCTCATCAATAATTCTCAATTAGAGACCTCAATTTAATTGTTTATTAACTTTATATAGTTAATCAACAACAACATGCGCCATCAAGGTCTCCCACTATTGCACCATCACCGATTGTCACACTAATAGAATAAGTACTTGTACATATGTTTATTTTTTTCATCACAAATTAGGTCCTCTTCATTGATTAATATTATTTGGTTAAAAATTTCTACATCTTTTACAACAGCTGTCTAAGGATCATGTAGAAGTCCTACCTAACACATCTTGATCCTTAAGGTCAATCTATAGTCTCATAACAAAGATAGGGCAATCAATCATCTATAAATCAAGGAGGGAGTGCTTAACGATGATGTTGTTGAAGAGCCACTTATGGCAAAGGACCTATTACATGTTTGCCTATGGGATCAACTCAAGCATCCTCACATTATCTCTTACATGGGTATATGCACATATTTGCTTATAAAATATTTAACATTACATGTTATATTTTCATGGTATAGGTAATAATTATTTCTTTTATGTAGCTTCTAGAATGATGCAACTAGCTTTTTTGAGGTCAATGGTATACTTTACTAGTTCCTTAACCCTGGCATCATTTCTAGAGCAATGGTTGATAGAGAAGCATGTTGGTGATATTTTATTAGGCTTCTTTTAGTGCTTTAAGGAACATGACTTAATGATTCCCTACAATAGTAGGTAAGTTTTGATTTTCTTATTTTCTTGCAAACTTATTCTATACTTAAGGATTGTTAACTTTAATTACAATTCATATGACTATCTATAAAGGGCTCATTGGATGCTACTCATTTTGGATGTGTATAAATAAATAAGCTTTTATAAATAAATAAATAATCTTTTATAAATAAATAAATAAGCTTTTATTCTTTTCATGTATTATGTATAGATAAATAATTTGTTATTAATCTATAATGCAATTGAAATTGAAATTTGTAGAGTATAGTTAACATGGGTTAATCTAACTGAAACTATACAACCACTGAAACTCACTTGAAAGAATGTCAAGGTATAGAAAATAATTAATTACTCTATTTTATAACTAATTAAATTTACATTACAAATGATATTTATGGATTCTTTTGTTGTTCTTGCTGCATAGTGCCCTAGATAACAATCAGACTGCTAGTGCTGGTACTATATGCTGAGATACATGAGGACCTTAGTATTCGATGGTATTGGTATCTCCCAATTCAGAAAGATAAGACTCTTTTACTTTTCATAATCTTATATTTTTCATAGATTTTTATGGATCCATTTTAAAGAATATGACCTGAATTAAATATGTTGTATTACAAGCTATTATGCTTTTTGAATGGGTAAATAGGAAGAGTTACTTCAAAGTATACCTTAATGAAATAATAAGCAAATGAGATATGTATTGAGATTCAATTATAACACTTGGAGTAGTTACTTGATTGTAAAATACATAATAAAGTATTTTTTTCGCTCACTTGTATGTGTTCTTTTAGTTTTTATTGTTTTCTTTGAAATATATATATATATATATATTAAGTGATAAGTGTAAACTTGGAGTATGAGAACAAATGAGTATGGGATAGAGTTGTAAGTGAACTGAATATGGGAGTTAGTTTTCAATATATTCATTGAATTACATAGATTTTATAGAATAATGAATGAGGGTAACTTAGTGTGGAGTATTGTAATGACTCCAATTTTGTAACATTGAAATCCCAAGTTAGCAATGAAAATTTCACTTTTTGGAGATAAGGGTATTTTGGTCATTTCACTATTCACCTTGACTGAACCCAGAAATTTGGTCCTGAGAATGGTACCATTAGGTGCATCTCAGAAAAAGGAATCCAACAAGACCAAAATCACCCCTACCTTGTCTTTCAATGTTACTTGATTGTAGTTACTCTCAATAGCTGAGGCTGTGACTAACACTTTCTTGGGAATAGAGTCAATTTAAAACTATGCCATGGCTAGATAATTTGAAAATGTGTTTTGACACTTGGGGTTTTATACGAAAGATTGTTTTCCAAAACAAAAAGATTTTAATGCATTTCATATTTATAAAACAAGAGATCTCGCCTTTTTATCAAATTTGCATCATATAAAACCCGGGTCGTCACAAGTATAGAGTTGTAAGTTAAGTGAATATGAGAGTTAGTCTTTAATATATTTATTAAATTATATAACTTAGCTTTTATAGAATGATGAATGAGGGTAACTTAGTGTGGAGTATGGAGTTATAAGTTAAGTGAATATGGGAGTTGCTTTTCAATATATTCATTGAATTATATAACTTTTATGGGATGATGAATGAGGGTAACTTAGTGTGGAGTCTGAGAGTTGAGAGTTGTAAGTGAAGTGAATATGAGAGTTGGTTTTTAATATATTCATTGAATTATATAACTTTTATGGGATGATGAATGAGGCTAACTTAGTGTGAATGTGAAAGTAAATGTAAATGTATATAGATTTACAAATGAATTAAATGTGAATGTTGTAGTAAATGCATGTGTTGTGGTTAATTTCTCATTTTGTGATTTTTTAAGATTGATGTGGATGGATAATTAATAATGAATTTATATATTTTGTACACAATGTGGAAGTAAATATATGCTTGTTTTTCATGTGTATAAATACTGTAAAATCAGGAACAATATTGAATTGTATACAAGTGGTAGTGATTGGAATGCCAAAAATGAAAAAAAGAAAAAGAAAAGATTTTGTAGTTGTTTAGCCCTAAACAACTTCAAAAGTAGGCTACTTTTAAAGTCATTTAGGGCTGAACGACTTTAAAAATATACCACTTTTAAAGTCATTTAGAGATAAATGACTTTAAAAGTTGAATATTTTTGAAGTCGTTTAGACCTAAACGACTTTAAAAGTGGGGCACCATTGAAGTACTTTTGAAGTCATTTAAGGATAAACAACTTCAAAAGTTTTACATAAATGACTTTAAAAGTCCTTGATTTTTAAAGTTGTTTATGTAAAAGACTTTAAAATTATCGACTTTTGAAGTTGGCTCCATAGAAGTTGCTTTTTAACTAACTTATTATCACTTTTTACCAACTTTAAAAGCCTCCTATGTTGTAGTGAATATGATGTTCATTTCAAAAACTCCTAGCCCGAGATGTTGCAATCTAGTAGTGGCAGTAGTGGGCTACTGAAGTAGCATTGATCTGACCGAAAAAGTTTTGATTGTGTTTCTGCCAAAGAAGTTGATCCATGGAATGAAATGTACTGGAGCTTAGATGGTGTTACCACCATGGGCTTGGATTGAAGGTCGATACTATCTAGTAAAAGGAAGTATCCAGATGGGTGGATCAGACGGTCCAACTGTGGCTGTAGCAATCGTTGGAGCGTTTGAGCTAGCAATGACCGGAAGCATCCACAAGGCACCACCATCACATTTGTTCACATTGTTAGAATGTTTCGTCATCAGGATCTGAAGTTTTTTTGGGATCTAAAGTAACCAGAAGCTCTCTCGGTCTCTGGACCGACTGCTCCTTCCCCACTCTCCTAAGGATTTCTCTCATCGGCAGCGGACGATGGGCGACGATTCTTCTGTGATCTCCCTCTTTGGTGATCTATCTCTTCGATGATCTCCCTCTCTCGATTGGAGATGGGTGATCGCTATCGCTTCGAATCGCCTTTCCAATGGTCTCTCCTCTCTCACCGGCGACAGCAGGGTACTGACGATGGGCGATGATTCTTCAATGATCACCGACTCTCGGGCAGTCTCTCTCCTCTCCGTGCGGTTGCCCAACGATCCTCCCTCTCATTCGTCATCGCACTAATCGTCACCATGCTTTGACAATACTCTCTTAAAAAATAGACCTGGTTTCAAAATCCGTCATCAAATCATCATCTCCACTACATTGTTCTAATTTTTGAACTCGGCATTGTCTCCTACAGTAAGCCATGAACCAGTGACATCATCATCAGATCTTCGTCGGGCTACAACAGTTGACCCCTCCAGCGGTTTGCAACAATTGACGATCTCTCACTGATGGCTCTCCCTCGGTGCCTCTGGATCAGCTTTTAAAAACTATCTCAGTCTTTAGCAACCTTCCCGGTTTTCCTCACTCTCGATTCCCAGGGTTTCATCAGTTTTCAAACCGTGGCGGCCTTAGCAGCTCAGCAGGTGTGACGACCCAGGTATTGGAAATAATATTTTAAATATTTTTTAAATAAACATGACGTTCCTTTTTTCTTTTGAAAAATCATATGATAATACTACATTTGAAAGCGGTACCTCCAGCCTCGAGTGTCGATTGCAAAACTTCGCAAGTACTAAAAATAACACTTATGCACACCATTACCTATTGGTCTCAACCTAAATCAACTATTCTAACCATACTTGAAATTAAAATTAAAGTGTCAATTATGTCACTAGCAATTGCCTGATGTCCATGAAATTGTATATTAAAGCGAGTTTCCTAGACCTTCATACCTTTTCACTTGCGGTACTTTCTCGCACGTGCCACATGTTGGGACTTGTTTTCCACAACCATCTCATGTAATATTGTTACAAGGGGGGTGAGTACGACAACTCAGTAGAAATTTACTAAGCTAGACAAAACATGCAAAAACACACGTATGCAAGAAGTTATTGAGTGATGCATCTAGTTAATCTCAATTACATCAAAACACTCAAAAACCAAGCTAAAATCTCAGAATTATACCTTACTAATCATACAAATTTTCAATTATTGAATTCATGAGTAAACTCATCAGGGATCAAATCATAAATATATAGCTAATCAAATAGGAGCATGCTACTGGGGCCACAAAGGTAAATGGTTTCTAACCCTCAAGGATGATTGAACAGTCATGTTGATGTGTTTAACCGCAAGTCCACGAGCTATTGTAGTGTAGCTAATGCAAGTACGGGTCGATTCCACAGGAACTCGACTTAAAAAGTGAAAGTTTAAATAAAATTTAATTATAAAAAATTAAAAAGAAAATATTGAAATTAATGAAATTAGAATAAGAGTTTAGATTTACTCAACTGCTAACAATTACAAAATTTCCAATTCAAAAAGAAAGAAAATAAACCAAATAACATGACACATCTACTTTTCTTAGCTTAATCACTATCAATTTCTTCAAATATGGTCATCTTAAAGTTAATCAACCTTCATCAATGTCTTTAGCATGTCCTTGATTAAAGGTATGACGGTTGGATTTGTCAGATTCCTTAAAATTTTAAAGATCTGGAGTAAATGGTGATTTTGGATTTGGACGGTCTAGATCACTTTATGGATTTCAAATTAAAGATTAGAGACATTAATTAAGTTTAGAAATGTCCTAAGAATGAAATCTAAAAGTTAATTGAAAATCAGATGAAAAACAGAGGAGAAATTGAGAATTCTTGTCTATTAAGGCTACCTGTTGATTGTGTTAAGCCTTAATTGATCTGGCTTGGATTGGGCAGTTCTTGGATAAGTAGAATGAAGATAAAATAAAACTGGGATAGAAGCAGGATATAGAAGGAATTGAAATGAGGATTCATATGTAATTAAAATTAAAGGGTAAAGGGAAAAATTGAAATTAAACTAAAATCTAGTTAAAACAAAAAAAGAAATTGGAAAACCCAATGAAGGAGGAGAAGCCAGTGGAGGAGGGGGGAGAAGAGGAGATGAGGAAAGAAGATGAGTGGGAGAGGGAAGACAGAGCAAAACCCATGTCAGGTTTCTTCCTTTGAGCCGTCCAGTGCATTGAAGCAGAGAGGAGGTAAGGGGTTGATGTAGTTGAAGAAGAGAGGGAGATAGAGGAGGTACTGGTTGCTCTTGTGAGAGGATCCATCGAGGTTCTTTGATAGAGGAAGAACTGGAATAGGGTAATTCAGCACAACAGAGATGTGAGGAATAGCATAGAGGGGAGTAGATGACGATGTTGTTAGGTTGTGCTGACAAAGGCAGTGAGGAGTGCTGGTGCTGGCTTGCCAATGACAGTGCTAGGGCAGAGTATTTCTAGAGGAGAATGGTGCAGTTAGAGAACAAAGAAGAGAAGGATGCTAGCAACAGAGGGAAAGGCAAAGGAGGGTGGTGAGATAGAGAGAAGGGAAGGAGAAGAAGAGAAGCTGGTAGGCAGAGAAGGGAGTTGTCGGTGAACAAAGAAGAGAGAAGATAGCATAGAGAAGAGTGCGCTAGTGTGGAGACGATGGAGGGTGAAGGCAGAGTGAGACAGAGAAGGATAGTAGAGGGCAGGTGAGAGAAGAAAGGGGAGGTTGGCGTGATAAGAGGCACCGGTGATGCTGAAGTAGAGAGAATGAGAGGGAGAGAAAGGGAAAGAGGAGAGAGAGATATGTGGGGAGAGAAGGTCTGCTTGTCTGGGAGCTAGAGAAATAGAGAAAGACTGTGAGGGAGATGGAAAATAGAGGGAGAGTAAAAAAGAAAAGAGAAAGAGAGGGGAGAGAAGGAGAGAAGGAGAAGAGAGTGACAGAGAGAAGGGGGAGTGGTGAAAGTGAGAAGAAGAAGAGAAGTGGGAAGGAGAGAGAAGAAGGGGAAAGGGGGTTATGGGTTTCCTCTTTTCTATCCAGCCAAAAGAGGGAGGCTAGGTTTAGATTGCCTTCTTCTCTTATATAATCACTTTGTTTCCTCTTTTCAAACATTCCCCTCTAATTTCCTTCTAATCTTGGTTCTTCCACTTTGGAAACATCCCCACTAATTCTTTGCATGTTTTCCTTTCTCTTCAACATTCACTTCCTTAATCAAGTGCCCATGTACCTTTTGTTCCTTGATGATGATCTAGTCCACTAATTCGATTCAAGCCATTCAATGTTCAATTTAGTTAATCTGTGCTATAAGAAATGCAATTAGATTCATCTCGATCATACTTTAATCCACAGATTAGGTCTTAATAATCATCTGACCATTGATTTTGATAAATTAATGATATGATGATCAATTAGAGCTAAATTCAAAATTAAGCTAAAAATTACAAATTTGATTGATTAGATGATCTAATTGAATGCTAAATTAAGGGTATTTTAACCAAAATTGAACACTTAACACACCCCCAACCAGCATTTTGCTAATGATGAGCAAAACATTTGAAAAAACAAATTTCAAAATTTATTTTCAAGTCAACTCCTTTTTTCCTTGGAGAATTATCTTCAATAAATCATCAACTTTATCATACTAATAAAATTGATTGAAGAATTCAAGACCCTACCCATATGCTAATAACATTTTAATTAAGCTTAGATCTCAGAGTGAGTGTGTGAGTGTATAGTCTACATATAGTATAATCTTTATTTCTAAGTAGACTTCTAACTTTGGAACTCCGTCTAAAATATGTTTTGACCTCAATCCTCACTAATGACATACACTTAAAAACAAAATCTCTTAGATTAAAGGTTCAAATCATATTTCTCTTTTAAATATGTGAGTAGAGTCAATAAAAGCAAATTTATCTCACATATACTCATGAAGAGTGGGAGCTATTAAGAAATTTAATTTGTGGATCCCTTTGGAATAGATGCATTACCTTTGAACATTTAGAAATACTACTCTTTTAGATCATATCCATTTATTTTCTTATCAAGACTATATTTCTCCTAGAATTAATAGGTCTTTGATTGGGACAAAACGTAGGCTTAGGATGGGGCACCAAAGAAAGGGTATAAGGGTATTCAAAGTTTCTTCAAAAATAAGTAGAGGTCTTCTGCTAAAGTTGATAATTTTTTGTTTACTTTGCTTGTATTGAAGTGAATATTTCTTTTCTTTGCATTCTTCATAGTTCTTTTTTATTTTTTTAACACTTTTCTTTCTTTTCAACCTTTTGAATCACTTTTGAAGAACATTTCTTTTCTTGGTATTCACTTTTCTACTTTCATTGCAACTAAATGTATTTTTTCATTCATCTCTAACTTATCTTTTGAAAGAAAATGGGTAATGGATAATTTATACTGGGTTACTATGGGTAAGGTAATTTGGGTGACAAAAGAGAAGGCTTTATATGAAAGGCTCAAAGTGGCTAACTACTAGTAAAAATACTTTGTGGGGTAGGCTTTATATCTCTAGGTTGACAACAAGGATGGCCTAAATCATTTTCTAGGTTTCCCATAATCTATTAGATTCAATGAACTTTTAGAACTTTAAAGGTACTATTCTAATTATTTAGGTAATTGGCAAAATTTAATAATTGATGGGATCAATTTCTCTTTCAGCATGCTGAAGAAAATTAGGAACATTTATAACCTCTCAAAAAGAATGAATGGATCTAAAACTAACTCAGGTTATAGGTCTCCACTAAATTTCTTCAGGATCTGTCAGTTATAACCACTTATGAATTTAGACTATCTATATGCCACTGGTGTACAGATATGATCTGAGACTTAGCTTTCATGGAATACTTTAGAAAATGTGTAAAATGATGAATTAATCATGTTCAGTTTTATTAGTAAGCCAAAGTTATCTAGATTTTATTTTAGAAAATCCAATTCTCATAATAGTGTGGGAATTGACCTAAAATTTTTCAATTTTTTTTTTTGAAAATTAAGGAAATCACCTAAAAACCTAGAATTTGCTAGAATTCTACACCCCCAACCTAACAGAAACATTGTCCTCAATGTTTAAAAAGTAGGACCTAAAGTGAACATGGGTGATGTAGAAAATAATAAAAAGAAAAAAAAGCCTTTGGGTTACCTCCTAGTGAGCGTTAAATTTAACGTCTTTAGCTAGACATCTCCTAATGTAACCTAATTTAGGCCTAACTGGTGTTAAGTTTTCCTAATCCTAAAACTGAAATGGCACGATTTCTCACGTCACTTCAGAATCTTGTGATAGTTAATATTTTTCATCCACCTTGAAATTTGTGGTGATGGTAGAATTATACCGTAGTTGATTACAGAGATTATAAATTGAGTGGGACCATTCTGATGATCTCCTATCTTCAAAATTTCATGATAGTCAATATATTTCCTCCACCTTGAAAATTTAGGTGGTGGAATCTATCTAATAATGTGAACTATCACGAAGTTAAATTCTATTGAACCGTATGGAAGTTGATGGTCCTTTTCCTGACTAAATTTAAGAATAATAATGACCGTTGTATTCCATTTGTTTTCCTCTATTTCCTTACACTGTCCTGAAATTGGGGTATAAGCTGTCTCTTCCCTTCCAAAAAAGGTTGCTCTTGTATTAATAAAGGAGGGAACATATCTTCTCCTGTGTACCCTAGAATTGGATGATGTATGACTAGTACATCATTGGACTCTTTCTCTTTTTGTTCAATTGGCATAGGTAAGATTTTAGGTGGACCTAAATTCTTATCTAATGGTTGTTCAGTTAAGGTTTATAGGTCCCATTCAAGTACATCTTCTACATTACAAGGCTCAATTAGGATATCAGGCTTTGTAGGGGTTTCTATTATTGATGGAAGAAGAGTGGATTCCCTCGATGGAATGTCCTCGAACTGAGGTTTCCATTTTTTTGTTTCCATGATAGGAACAGAATCAAGGAGGGCATTAACTTCCTCTATTAATGCATCCTCATTAAACTCATTAAAATGGGTCAAACAGGCCTTGAGTGGGTCTGATAAGGAAGATGACTAAAACTGATCTTGCACAACTAAATTGATCATGTTGACACTGTGCAAATCATCAGTGGTTTCACCAGGTTACTTAGAACTGTTAAAGATGTTTAGCTCTAATGCCATATTGCTAAAAGACAGTTTCATGACATCATTTCTACAGTTGATTAAAGCATTAAACATAGTAAAAAATGGTCGTCCTAGGATGACTGGTATTTCATTCTTCTCATTTGCCACTAGTTGTGTATCCATAACTAGAAAATATACAGGGAAGAAAAATTATTCTACATGGACTAACACATCCTCTATTACCCCTCTCAGTATTTTCAGAGAACGATCAGCTAGTTGGAGTGTAGTAGATGTATGTTTTAGTTCACCCAAACATAACTATTCATATACCGAGTATGGTAATAGGTTTACACTAGATCCCAAATTAAGCAAAGCTTGGTTAATCTTGTGGTTGCCAATAATGTAAGTAAGAGTGGGGCAACTAGGATCTTTGTACTTTGGTGGTGTATGATGTTGAAGAATATAACTAACTTGTTCAGTCAGAAATGCCTTCTTTTGAACATTTAATTTTCCTTTTATGGTGCATAAGTCTTTTAAGAATTTGACATATGATGGGATTTGTTTTATTGTATATAAGATCGGTATGTTGATCTTGACCTGCTTGAAAATCTCTAAAATCTTATCATTAGAGGCAAACTTTAGAGCTTGACACAACCATTGAGGAAATGAAGTAGGTATAGGACATGTGTCAACAGTTGAGATAGGGTCATTTTGTTTATAGTCTTCTTTAACTTTGTTGGATTTTTCAACCTTTTCAGTCTTTTAGGGCTTATCTTTCTCAATTTTTTTACCACTCTTAAGAATGGTAACAACCTTAGTTTGTTCCATGATAGAGCTAGATGATTCATTAGATGCATTAGTGCTAACTGCATTCATAGACTAGTTGGTTTATTTCAATTGGGCTTTTAATTGAGAAATTTTCCTCTCCTAGTTTTGAACAGGTTGATTGTTATTATCCTTTACATGCCTCTTAGTTGGGGGCAAGAAAAGTCCAGAAGAAGGGGGTTGATGAGTTTGGTATGGTAAGGTAAGGTAAGAAGTCCTTGGTTTTGTTGATGAGGTTGATATGGTCCTAATTGTGGAACATTTATAGTAGGTCCATTTTTCCAATTGAAGTTTCGTTGGTTTCTCTAGTTGGGGTTGTAAGTCTCTGAATATAGGGAGAAAGGTCCTTTATATGTGTTAAGTGCGTTAGCATGATCATGAAGTACCTCTTAGAATGCTAAAATGGTAGGGCATTCCTGAGTAAGATGGGGTGGTACTCTCATAGATGCTACACACTTATTCTTCTTTATTTGAATTTTTCTTTCCCATTCCTATGGCTTCTACTTTTCTCATTAGGGATGCTACTCTGGCATTGATTTCATTTTTTTCAAACATGGCATACATGCCTCTCCTAGCATGGGTGGTAGTGGGCTTAGGTCTATCTATATGTTTTATTCTTTCTTAGTTAGCCCAAGTCTATGCACTTTCAACTAGCCATTCCAAATACTCCTTCGCCTCATTTGGTTGTTTGTTAAGAAAGTTATTATTGCATGTCATTTCTACTAATTGGCGCATGTTCGAATTTAGTCATTCATAAAAGAAGATGATGATGGCCATGGTTCATAGCCATGATGTGGGCAAGTGAGTAGTAGATCTTTAAACCTTTCCCAACATTGATAGAATGATTCTTTATCCTTCTGGGTAAAGTTCATTATCTTACGGCAAAATGTATTTGTTTTATGCATAGGGAAATTTTTTTTCAAGAATTCCTTAGTCATTTCATTCCAAGTTCTTATGGAACTGCTGGCAGTGCATTAAACCACATTTTTGCTTTTTCCTTTAAAGAGAAAGGAAAAGGCTTAAACCTAACAGTGTTAGGACCTATATTTTTTGTCCTTTGGGTATTACATACCTCATTAAATTCTTTAAAATGCAAGTAAGGACTCTCACTATCTAAACCATAGAATTTGGGAAGTAATTAGATTACTCTTGTTTTTAATTCTAATGCACCGGCATTTATGAGGAAGAATGACATAGGATGGAGTACTGGTGCGTGTAGGCTAAAGGTAGTCTTTTAAAGTTTAGTCACGAAACTTTTGATAACCCTTATTATTATTATTATTATCCCCATGTTCACTTTGTTGGTCCCAGTCTCTAATGTTATTTCTTCTCTAATCTCTATTTGATTGATGATTATTCCTCCTTGGTGGAGGTTAATATTCATCAGTCATTAGGGGTGGTGGGCCCTCTTTCATGATGAGTGGAGGCCCTTGACTACCATTGGGTGAATTACCCCTTAAGCGTTGATCAGTCATTGATGTGGCCGATCTTGTTGTATGTCTTTTTGGTTGCACTTAACTAACCTGTTAATTTTGTCCTTGTGTGTTGATGTTTTTTTTTTTTTGGGTTGGGAAAACTAACCTAAATGATTCAACCTAACTTTTAGAATGATGCACCATCAAAGGGCACAATCAAATAATCCTAAGGCTAATAACCAACAATATTTTGACTTTCTTGAATTTGTGTGGGGATAATGCTTTCGATTAGCCTAATTTAGTGCTCATCCTCTCTTTCAAATTTGACTACTGCTTACCACTTAGGTTCTGCACAAGGTGGTTAATACAATCCTCATATAAGGAGGCATTTAGACCTCAACAAACTTCAATGGAAGGCATGGAAAAATCACTTCGATTTTAAGACATCCACTATAACTACACTGCTCAAAAGTGACTGGAGTAACAATAGATCGTGTCCTATTAAGTTAATCTGAAAGGTAGGGTTGCGCGCTTGTGGTTATTATCCTAGGTGGGCCAAGAGGTGGTGATGAAATTCACCCTTGATTTTGTGGGGCCAAGTGCCCTTTCTAATTAGTTTCCACTCTCCATGGCAGTTTGATCAATATATAAATCATCTTAAAGCATTAAACATGCCCTAAGAATGCAATTAAAAATAATAAACTAATGCAAAATCATAAGAAAAATGCAACAATTATAAAAAATGCTTTCTATATGCAATTACACTACCAAACAATGCAAATGCAAAACCTAATCTAGAAAATAAAATGAGTGAGGAAAACTTATAGTGCAGTTTCTGATGAAGATCAAGTGTGGGCTACCTTATCCCACACTTGCCTTGTATTATACAACCCTTTTAAAATTAAAATTGAAATTGCAAATTAGAAAGATCCTCACTACATGATTCACTTAAAAGAAAAGAAAAATCTTATTCTATGAAAGCAGGGAAATATATATTTTGATGAAGATCCACTTGCCAATTTCCTCCACTTTCCTATTTCCTAAAAAGGAAAAATAGAATTAAGTACCAAATTTAGGAAACAGGATGATTATGCACTAAAAAAAAATTGAAAAATGCACCTAAAAATGCCTAAAATGCTAAAAGTATGAAATCCTAATTTTTTTAGTTTTCTAGATTTTTTTTTTTTTTGCATTTTTAATTAAATTTTATCAAAACTACGTTGCGGGTCCTCAGAAATGGTGCCAAAAACTTGTTGATGTATTTAACCACATGTGTACAGGCTATTGTACTATACCTAATGCAAGTACAGGTCGATCCCATAAGGACTTGACTTAAAAGTGAGAGTTTAGATAAAATTTAATAGCCAAAAATTAAAAAGAAATTACTAAAATTATTGGAATTAGAATTAGAGTTTAGATCTACTCAACTACTAAAAATTACAAAAATTTCAATTTAAAAAGAAAGAAAATGAACCAAATAACATAAAAAATCTGCTTTCCTAGCTTAATCACTATCAATATCTTCAAATTTGGTCATCTTAGAGTTGATCAACCTTCATCAATGTCTTCCACATGTCCTTGATTAAAGATATGATGGTTGAATTTGTCAAATTCCTCAAAATTGTAAAAATCTGAAGTAAATGGTGATTTGGGATTTGGATGTCCTAGATCACTTTATGGATTTCAGATTAAAGATCAAAGACATTAATTAAGTTCAAGAATGTCCTAAGAATGAATTCTAAAAGTTAATAGAAAATCAAATGAGAAATAAAGGAGCAATTGTGAATTCTTGTCTATTAAGGCTAAGCCATTGATTGGGTTAAGCCTTTATTGATCTGGCTCGGATTGAGCAATTCTTGGATAAGCAATATGAATATAAAATAAAATTGGAATAGAAGCAAGATATAGAAGGAATTAAAATGAGGATTCAGATGTAATTAAAATTAAAGGGTAAATGGTAGAATTGGAATTCAACTAAAATCTAGTTAAAACAAAAGAAGGAAACTAGGAAACCTGAGGGATGAGGAGAAGCCAATGGAGGAGGGGGAGAAGAGGAGATGAGGGAAGAAGATGAGTGGGAGAGGGAAGATAGAGGAAAACCCGCATTGGGTTTTTTCCTCTAAGCAGTTAGGTGCATTGAAGCAGAGAGGAGGTGAGGTGTTGATGCGACCGAAGAAAAGAGGGAGACAGAGGAGGTGCTGGGTGCTTTAGCAAGAGGATCTGTGGAGGTTCTCCCATAGAGAAAGAACTAGAATAGGGCAATCCAGAGTGACAGAGATGTGAGGAGCAGTGGAGAGGGGAGCAGATGAAGATGCTATTGGGTTGTGCAGATAGAGGCAGTGAGGAGTGGTGGTGTTGGCTTGCCAATGATGGTGCTGGGGTAGTGTGTTTCTAGAGGAGAATGGTGTAGTTAGAGAACAGAGAAGAGAAGGATTCTAGTAACAGAGGGAAAGGTAGAGGAGGGTGGTGTGATAGAGAGAAGGGGAAGGAGAAGAAGGGAAGCCGGCTGGCGGAGAAGGGAGCTGCCAGTGAAAAGAGAGGAGAGAAGGGAGCAAAGAGAAGAGTGCACTAGTGTGGAGACGACAGAGGGTGAAGAGGGAGTGAGACAAAGAAGGATAGCAGAGGGCAGGTGAAAGAAGAAAGGGGGAGGTTGGTGTGACAAGAGGCACCGTTGATGCTGAAGTAGAGGCACCGTTGATGCTGAAGTAGAGAGAAGGAGAGGGAGAGAAAGGGAAATAGGAGAGAGTGATATGTGGCGAGAGAAGGTTGGCTTGTCTGGGAGCCAGAGAAATAGAGAGAGATAGTGAGGGAGAAGGAAAACAGACAGAGAGTAAAAAGGAAAAGAGAAAGAGAGGGGAGAGAAGGTGAAGAGAATGATAGAGAGAAGGGGGAGCGATGAAGGGGAACGGGGGTGATGGTTTTCCTCTTTTCTATCTATCCAAAAGAGAGAGGATTGGTTTAGATTGTCTTCTTCTCTTATATAATCACTTTGTTTCCTCTTTTCAAACATTCCCCTCTAATTTCCTTCTAATCTTGGTTCTTCCACTTTGGAAACTTCCCCACTAACTTTTTGCATGTTTCCATTCCTCTTCAACATTCACTTCCTTAATCAAGTGCCCATATGCCTTTTGTTCCTTGATGATGATCTAGTCCACTGATTCGATCCAAGCCATTCAGTGTTCAATTTAGTTGATCTGCACCATACAAAATGCATTTAGATTCATCTCAATCATAATTTAATCCACATATTAGCTCCTAATGATCATCTGACTGTTGATTTTGACAAATTAATGATTTGATGATCAATTAGAGCTAAATTCAAAATCAAGCAAAAAATTACAAATTTGATCGATTAGGTGATCTAATTGAATGCTAAGTTAGGGGTATTTTAACCAAAATTAAGTACTTAACAAGTCTTCTATGCGTGTAGCATTAAATTAGCTATGAGTTGCTCCACGATTTAAACTATACCCACATAGGGAGAGTGGATCAAAGAAGTGGGAGCCTTACCATGATACTATAACTCACCTGACAACCTCATATGGGCTAAGTATCTAAATATATACATATTTGGGAGTGGCAGTTGCCAACTACCACTCTTGGCATAGCAACCACTGGGATCTTACCATCCAGCCCCGCAAACATGGCTGCCATAAGCCACTACATGTCTAGTGCAAGTATGTCAAAGACTCTCTATAGAGTGAAATCTCATAGCAGAACACATATAGTGATAAACCTGATTGAATATCATGGATTGCAAATAATTCCATTATACATAGTTATACTAGTTCTCCTTGACGAATTAGGACTATCCATGCACATAGTAGGAAACCATAATATTTAGTTAAATTACTGTAATATCCTTAATTTTTAGGATAAAATAGGAAATTATTAAATAAATTAAAATAAAAATTTATGGATGAAATTTTTTCCTGAAAACATAATAATTTGAAAGTGCTCGTCGATAGGAGTCCAACGCCACCAAGAACGCGAAAAACGGAGCTCAAACGAAGGAGTTATGAGCCATCGAAGTTGTAAGGGCAATTTTGTCATTTGACAGAAACGTATAACACAGGGGCCCAAATTGATAATGGCACCCCCGTCTTCCACACGTCTGTACCCAGATTCGGCAAAATCGCCAGAGAAGCCATGGAAAGAGGCGTGAATGGAAGAGGTTCTCTTCCCCTAGGACTCTAGGCTTATATCTACTCTCCCCAGGTTGCCAAAACGCTCCACTTTGAGCGTTTTCTCTGAGTGTTTACGCAAAACCCTAGCCCTGCAAAACTTGGATTTTTCCGGCGACTGGAGCCCCGGCAACACGAGCAACCACGGCTAGGTGCAAGGTAAGCCTTAAAACTATGTTTTTTAGTATTTATTAAATAGAGAAAATAATTAGAAAACCATTTAAAAATTAGGAAAAAATCAGATTTTTTTAGGAACTTTGTGCACGCTACTGTTGGAGCGCGATTTCATAGACCAAACGTTGTCCGTTTAGAAATTGCACCGTCCAACTAGTCCACAAGAGACCCAAGAGCAAACCCTTTAAATTTGGGAGTGATCCAACGGTGGATTTCTCCAGAAAATCCAAAAACCAGTACCTAGGGATGTTTTTAGGAACTTGGGAAAAACCGTTTAAAAAACATGGTTTTTGGAGAAATCAATGCAAAAGGATGATAGAAATGGAAACTAGACAAAATTTGGAACAAAATGGTTCAAAAACCAAGTGATTTCGACACCTGTAGGGTCACCGGTGATGACCGGAAGCCGGTCGTCTTCTCAGGCGCCGGTTTCCGCATTGCCGGTGTAAACCGGGCTGCCCGTGTAACCCAGTGTACACTGGGTGCCGGTGTAACCCGGTGTAAACCGGGCCGCCAGTGTAACCCAGTGTACACTGGTCGCTGGTGTAACCCGGTGTAAAGCAAGGCCGCTGGTGTAAACCAGTGCACCTGCCAAACACCCTATAAATTAATAAATATTAATTTATGAAGTATTTTCACTTAAAATTGATTTTTGGGAGCTAGAGGAGTCCAAATCACGATCCGAAAGATGCGTTGTGACCGTATTGACGACGCGGACCTAGTTTTAACTTAAAAATTTAGAAATGACCACTTTTTATTTAGAAAAATTTTAAAATAGTGGTGTGACACGTACAGGTGCACTTGAATATACCAATTAAAGGGAGTTATTAGCAAGCTAGTGGTCTCACACTGAGGTAGGTGACGACAACTAATGTTTTGTTTTGAATTTTAAACCATGTTTAAACATAGCATCATGTGTGATTGTGTTTTAAAATGCAATTATTATTTACCGTGGATTTCATGCGACATTGCGTACAGGATGGTTATTCCAAATTGAAATCTTTTACTGAATAAACTTATTTAAAATGCTTTTACAAGTATGATGTTAATTAGTTATGCTTAATTAGAGTTTTATTTCTTATTGTATATATAGAAAATACATGAATTTACATGGAAATGAGAATAGAGGCTTATTAAATTTGGTCCTTTTATAGGCTAACCCGGGATGAGGGGCATGTCTTGGGGATTGCAAGCTATAAGTGCTCTTGAGTTTTAGCATATACATATGATTTCCGTGTTTTATATTTGATGACGGGTGCTCTCGTCCGGTGGGCGTCATGCTAGGAGGGATAGGGCCGGCCACCCACCTTCTGAGATTATGATGTGATGAGTTGGTGATATGATAGACACCTGCCCCTAGATGGCATTCGGTAGGGGTTTGGTAACATGGATAGTCCACACTACCGGCCCGAGCCTTTCCATGGGGACGGACGCTAAGTCTCCGTTATGGTGTCGACGGGGAGCGGCGGTGGTTGATACCCATGGAGGGTTGCCACCTGCAGCATGATGGCCCATATTCTTATTATGTGTGCATGTATGATGAGCATGGTTATGGATGATATGCACGGGTGTGACGACACTCGAGAGGTTGACTACGTGTACTCTACGATCAGGGATGTTAGTGCGATGTGGTGGGACCCATTACCTTAGGGTGCCCTTATTCTGGATGTATGCTCCATTTTATTGATTCATGTCATGTTTTAGCATATGGAATAAATTGGCATTTATTGAACATGGCATTATGATATCACTATCTTCATAAATGTTAGATTTTTCATCAGTATTGTTCATTATTTCTTTCATTTATTACATTAATTGTCTATGTACCTACACAAGCGATAGCTTCTTTGAGGCATTGCTTTGTTTTGCAATGCCTTAGATCTCAGCGCGATAACGGGAAAGGCAAGGCTGTTGAGAAGCCGTGAGAGCTCTTGAAGACCATTTTTCTATAGTATTAGCCAGTGATGTGAGTCATTAAACAGGATTATCATTTGGATTTTTATTTTGGACTGCATATTTTATATTGGGATGTGATTTAGATCTTTGGACATATGTTGGACATTTATATGGGATGTTATGATGGATAGACCCTGGGCCATATTATTATTGTGTTTTGGACATTTATTTGATTTAAAATAAAGGCGCCTATTTATTTGACGTTGATTTATACGCGGATTATTTATTTATGTTTAAATTACATGTACGTCATTTTGAGAAAGGAAAACTAACACTCGGAGTTTTTAAGATAGGTTTAGTAAAATGTTGAATAAATCTTTTCTTATGGGATCCCAAATGCTCTTATTTAAATTGCCATTATATAAAAAAAAAAAAATTGTCTTAAAAATCCGGGGTGTTACAAAGTTGGTATCAGAGCCCAGTCTAGTCCATCATAATCCTTGTGAATGTCCATTTATATGTGAATAACAGTCCATAATAGTTGTAGAGAGAGAAACGATGAGAGAGGAACTTACACTTAGTGACATGTAAAATTTTGACAGATGGCTCCTCGGAGAAGGACAAGGTCTACCCCTGCTACACCCGTGGCTCCACTGTGAGTCCTCGATCAAGGGGATCGAGATGCCGAGTTATTGAATCGGTTAATGTCAGGACTCGTACCACTTATACAAGACGGCGAGGTTAGGACGGTTGTTGATGCGGCTAACCCTAGCCCTATTCCACCACCTAAAGTGGCACCCATGGTTTCGTCGGTTCGGTCCTCACAACCAAGGTACGGGAACCATCGGTACAGAGCCACGGAGGGTGATGCTACGAGTGACTCTAAGAAGGCGACAAATTATTGGAAAGGTTTCAAAAGATGGTGAAACCCTTTTATGGCGATGGTAACACGGAGGAGGCCGAGCGATGGTTATTTGAGGCGGAGAGGACATTCGACGCTATGAAGATCTCACGGATGATCAAGTTAGAGTAGCCTCCTACCTGTGAAAGGTGAGGCCGGCTTCGGTGGCGGACTTTCACACTCACCCGACCAGATCCGGCCGAGACGATGACATGGGCAGCCTTTAAACGGCTTTCGACACTCGGTATTTTCCACCTCATGCATTGCGGTCCATGAAGAAGGAGTTTGCCACCTGGAGCGAGAGAGATATGACGGTTCAGCGGTGCACGAACCGATTTACACGACCGAGGAGATTTGCACCTCACGCACCGGCCTTAGACACGAGAGGCAGGCGGCAGATTTGTGGATGGGTTGACTCCTTGGGCGAGAGATCGAGTGATTTCTTCTCGACCCACTTACGTGCGAGATGCGCCGATATGGCGTCCATGCATGAGAAGAACTCTCTCGGGAATAGAGGGAGTGCGTTTCAGCCCTTTAAGGGCAAGCGGCCATTTGGTGCTATGCAGACACATGGGGCATCAGGTTATCCGCCACAGGCCAAATTTAAGAGAGACGGCGAGAGGAAGAGATGTGATAGGTGCGAGGGTTGGCACCACGGGCGAGGGTGCAATAGATTCGACCGACCACGGCGGCGAGAGGCAGCCACAACCACGAGAGGCAGTCCTATACACCTTACCGAGAGACAGCCATACGGGTGTTTCCAGCGTGGAGACGTTGGCCATTTCATTAAGGACTGCCCTAAGGGCGAGGCGGTGAGAGATGGGAGCAGAGGCAGCTAACGTGCCACATAGCCAGGGAGGAGTATTTGCCATCTCATCAGGACAGGCACAGGCATCACACCAGGTCGTAGAAGGTACTCTTCTAGTCTCGGATAGACATGCCAGAGTTCTTTTTGACACAGGGTCTACACATTCTTTTATATCATGTATTTTTGCATCTTGCCTTGATATATGTGTACACAAACTAGCATTTGGATTAGATATTATGACACCTGTGGGAGAGACAGTAGAGACTACAGAATATATTAGAGATATACCTGTAGAGATATCAGGCGTGAGTATGGACACAGACTTCATCTTACTAGACATGGTAGACTACGATGTTATTCTTGGGATGGATTGGTTAGCCAACTATGGTGCTATGGTAGGCTTAGAAAGAAGCGAGTCACTTTTCTTATACAGGCAACGAGAAATAGTGTTCCGGGGTAGGAAAGATCGAGCGGTACATGCATCATTTCTGCTATGAAGGCGGCACGATTTTATGCACGAGGGTGTAACGCATTCCTCGCATATGTGACTGTTGAGGAAAAGGAGCAGCCACGGCTTGACGAGATTGATGTTGTCCGTGCTTTTGCTGATGTATTTCCTGAGGAATTACCGGGATTGCTTTGCCAAGTAGGGAGATTGACTTCACCATTGACTTGGTGCGGGTACATCGCCTATCTCTAAGGCACCATATAGGATGGCTCCAGCGAGTTGAGAGAACTTCGGTACAATTGCAAGAGTTCTTGGATAAGGGCTTTATCGGTAGAGTGGATCACCATGGGGAGCACCGGTCCTTTTCGTGAAGAAAAAGGATGGATCACTGAGACTATGCATTGATTATCGGTTGTTGAATGGTGTTACTATAAAGAACCGATACCCTTTTCCATGCATAGATGATTTATTTGATCAGCTCCAATCGGCACAAGTGTTCTCCAAGATAGATCTGAGGTCAGGGTATCATCAGCTGAGGGTTAGAGAAGAGGATATCTCGAAGACTGCCTTTAGGAGTCGTTATGGTCATTATGAGTTTCTAGTGATGCCGTTTGGATTGACGAACGCACCTACAGTGTTCATGGATCTAATGAACCGTGTCTTTCGAGCTTATCTGGATAAGTTCGTGATTGTATTCGTGGATGACATCTTGATTTATTCGCTTAGTCATGATACACATAGGGAGCATCTCCACACGGTATTGGACACACTTCGTCGACATCAGTTGTATGCCAAGCTCAGTAAGTGTGATTTTTGGCTAGACCAGGTGCATTTCTTAGGCCACGTCATATCTAAGGATGGAGTGGCCGTGGATTCAACAAAGGTAGAGGCAGTACTACACTGGGAGAGGCCCAAGACAGTGACTGAGATACGCAGTTTTCTCGGTTTGGCAGGGTATTATCGTCGTTTTATAGAGGGATTCTCTAAGATCGCATTACCATTGACCACCCTGACTAGGAAAGACACTCAATTTGTATGGACCGAGGCTTGCGAGGAGAGCTTCCAAGAGCTCAAGAGGAGACTTACTACTGCTCCGGTATTGACCTTACCATCTGGTGCAGGCGGTTATGTAGTTTATTGCGACGCCTCTGGCAAGGGATTAGGAGCAGTGTTGATGCAACATGGGAAGGTAATTGCCTATGCGTCTAGACAGCTGAAGACACATGAGATAAATTACCCAACACATGACCTGGAATTAGCAGCCGTGGTATTTGCGTTGAAGTCCTGGAGACATTATCTTTATGGTGAGAGATTTGAGGTATTCACTGATCATAAGAGCCTCAAGTACTTCTTTACTCAGAGTGAATTGAATATGAGGCAGCGCAGATGGATGGAGTATCTCAAGGACTTCAACTTCACCATACAGTACCATCTTGGGAAGGCTAACGTCGTTGCAGATGCCCTGAGTAGGAAGGCGGGTGTGATGATTGCCAATTTGACAACTCGGTCTAAGTTCTTTGACAGGATCTTAGAGGCATAGGGCAAAGACAAGGAAACACAGGATTTGACAGATAAGACAGATGTTTCGAGGGGACCAGATGGAGGGGTAAGATTTAAGGGAAGGTTGATAGTACCAGCAGATGACGAATTGAAGTGCGAGTTACTTCAAGAAGCACACCAATCCCCTTATACAATTCATCCTGGGGGTACGAAGATGTATCAGGATCTCAAGAGGCATTTTTGGTGGAATGGTATGAAAAAGGATGTTGGAGAGTGCGTTGCACGATGTTTGACCTGTCAGCTGGTCAAGGCTGAGCATCAGCGTCCATCAGGACTACTTCAGACACTGGACCTTCCAGAGTGGAAGTGGGACCATATTACCATGGACTTCGTTCTAGGTCTTCCGAGGACCGCTAGCGGCCACGACATGATATGGGTCGTCGTGGACAGGTTGACCAAGTCTGCTCATTTCCTTCCTATCAGACAAAATCAAACCGTGGATAGCTTAGCAAAATTATATGTTAAGGAGAGATCGTCAGTCTACATGGCGTTCCCTTGATAATTATATCGGATTGAGATACGCGATTTACCTCAAAATACTGGAAGAGCGTGCAAGAGGCATTAGGGTCAAGACTGAAATTTAGCACAGCATTCCATCCTCAGACAGACGGACAGAGCGAGAGGACCATCCAGACTATTGAGGATATGGTACGAGCCTGTGTTATGGATTGGAAGGGTAGCTGGGAAGATCATTTACCTTTGGTGGAATTTGCTTATAATAATAGTCATCACGCTAGTATTGGCATGGCTCCATATGAGGCACTTTATGGCAGACCTTGTCGGTCACCTTTATGTTGGAGTGATGTAGGAGAAAGACGCGTGGTGAAATCTGAGTTAGTGGAAGAATGTGCAGAGAAAGTCCAACTCATCCGGAAGAGGTTACTGACAGCTCACAGTCGACAGAAAAGTTATGCAGACAAGAGGCGAAAAGACTTAGAGTTCTTTGAGGGCGAGCATGTATTCTTGAAAGTTTCTCCTATGAAAGGGGTGTTGAGGTTTGGAAATAAAGGGAAGCTTAGTCCCAGGTATATTGGACCTTTCGAGATCTTACGCCGAGTTGGGCTGTGGCATATCGGTAGCCTTACCACCACGGTAGCAAATGTGCATGACGTCTTTCACGTGTCTATCTTTGAGGAAATACGTGCGGATCCCTCACACGTATTGGAGCAGATCCCGGAGAGCTACAGGCTGACATGACATTTGAGGAGAGACCAGTGCGCGTCCTAGATACAAAAGTCAAGGAGTTAAGGAATAAGACCATTGCCTTGGTCAAAGTCCTTTGGCAGCATCATTCACTACAGGAGGCTACCTGGGAGACTGAGGAGGAGATGCGAAAGATCCATCCAGAGTTATTTACATAGAGGTATGTAGCTAAATTTTGAGGACGAAATTTTTATAAGGAGGGAAGAATGTAATATCCTTAATTTTTAGGATAAAATAGGAAATTATTAAATAAATTAAAATAAAAATTTATGGATGAAATTTTTTCCTAAAAACATAATAATTTGAAAGTGCTCATCGATAGGAGTCCAACGCCACCAAGAACGCGAAAAACGGAGCTCAAACGAGGGAGTTATGAGCCGTCGAAGTTGTAAGGGCAATTTTGTCATTTGACAGAAACGTATAACACAGGGGCCCAAATTGATAATGGCACCCCCGTCTTCCACACGTCTGTACCCAGATTCGGCAAAATCGCCAGAGAAGCCATGGAAAGAGGCGTGAATGGAAGAGGTTCTCTTCCCCTAGGACTCTAGGCCTATATCTACTCTCCCCAGGTTGCCAAAACGCTCCACTTTGAGCGTTTTCTCTGAGTGTTTACGCAAAACCCTAGCCCTGCAAAACTTGGATTTTTCCGGCGACTGGAGCCCCGGCAACACGAGCAACCATGGCTAGGTGCAAGGTAAGCCTTAAAACTATGTTTTTTAGTATTTATTAAATAGAGAAAATAATTAGAAAACCATTTAAAAATTAGGAAAAAATCAGATTTTTTTTAGGAACTTTGTGCACGCTACTGTTGGAGCGCGATTTCATAGACCAAACATTGTCCGTTTAGAAATTGCACCGTCCAACTAGTCCACAAGAGACCCAAGAGCAAACCCTTTAAATTTGGGAGTGATCCAACGGTGGAATTCTCCAGAAAATCCAAAAACCAGTACTTAGGGATGTTTTTAGGAACTTGGGAAAAACCGTTTAAAAAACATGGTTTTTGGAGAAATCAATGCAAAAGGATGATAGAAATGGAAACTAGACAAAATTTGGAACAAAATGGTTCAAAAACCAAGTGATTTCGACACCTGTAGGGTCATAGGTGATGACAGGACGCCGGTCATCTTCTCAGGCGCCGGTTTCCGCATTGCTGGTGTAAACCGAGCTGCCCGTGTAACCCAGTGTAAACTGGGTGCCGGTGTAACTCGGTGTAAACCGGGCCGCCAATGTAACCCAGTGTACACTGGTCGCTGGTGTAACCCGGTGTAAAGCAAGGCGTGGTGTAAACCCGGTGCACTGCTAAACACCCTATAAATTAATAAATATTAATTTATGAAGTATTTTCACTTAAAATTGATTTTTGGGAGCTAGAGGAGTCCAAATCACGATCCGAAAGATGCGTTGTGACCGTATTGACGACGCGGACCTAGTTTTAACTTAAAAATTTAGAAATGACCACTTTTTATTTAGAAAAATTTTAAAATAGTGGTGTGACACGTACAGGTGCACTTGAATATACCAATTAAAGGGAGTTATTAGCAAGCTAGTGGTCTCACACTGAGGTAGGTGACGACAACTAATGTTTTGTTTTGAATTTTAAACCATGTTTAAACATAGCATCATGTGTGATTGTGTTTTAAAATGCAATTATTATTTCTGAAGTGGATTTCATGCGACATTGCATACAGGATGGTTATTCCAAATTGAAATCTTTTACTGAATAAACTTATTTAAAATGCTTTTACAAGTATGATGTTAATTAGTTATGCTTAATTAGAGTTTTATTTCTTATTGTATATATAGAAAATACATGAATTTACATGGAAATGAGAATAGAGGCTTATTAGCTGGTCCTTTTATAAAGCTAACCCCGGGATGAGGGGCATGTCTTGGGGATTGCAAGCTATAAGTGCTCTTGAGTTTTAGCATATACATATGATTTCCGTGTTTTATATTTGATGACGGGTGCTCTCGCCCGGTGGGCGTCATGTTAGGAGGGATAGGGCCGGCCACCCACCTTCCGAGATTATGATGTGATGAGTTGGTGATATGATAGACACCTGCCCATAGATGGCATTCGGTAGGGGTTTGGTAACATGGATAGTCCACACTACCGGTCTGAGCCTTTCCATGGGGACAGACGCTAAGTCTCCCGTTATGGTGTCGACGGGGAGCGGCGGTGGTTGATACCCATGGAGGGTTGCCACTGCAACATGATGGCCCATATTCTTATTATGTGTGCATCTATGATGAGCATGGTTATGGATTATATGCCTAGGTGTGACGACACTCAGAGGTTGACTACGTGTATTTCTGATCAGGGATGTTAGTGCGATGTGGTGGGACCCATTACCTTAGGGTGCCCTTATTCTGGATGTATGCTCCATTTTATTGATTCATGTCATGTTTTAATTCCGTGAATTTCATGTTTTAGCATATGGAATAAATTGGCATTTATTGAACATGGCATTATGATATCACTATCTTCATAAATGTTAGATTTTTCATCAGTATTGTTCATTATTTCTTTCATTTATTACATTAATTGTCTATGTACCTACACAAGCGATAGCTTGTTAAGGCATTGCTTTGTTTTGCAATGCCTTAGATCTCAGCGCGATAACGGGAAAGGCAAGGTACATTTGTTGAGAAGCCGTGAGAGCTTGAAGACCATTTTTCTATAGTATTAGGCAGTGATGTGAGTCATTAAACAGGATTATCATTTGGATTTTTATTTTGGACTGCATATTTTATATTGGGATGTGATTTAGATCTTTGGACATATGTTGGACATTTATATGGGATGTTATGATGGATAGACCCTGGGCCATATTATTATTGTGTTTTGGACATTTATTTGATTTAAAATAAAGGCGCCTATTTATTTGACGTTGATTTATACGCGGATTATTTATTTATGTTTAAATTACATGTACGTCATTTTGAGAAAGGAAAACTAACACTCGGAGTTTTTAAGATAGGTTTAGTAAAATGTTGAATAAATCTTTTCTTATGGGATCCCAAATGCTCTTATTTAAATTGCCATTATAAAAAAAAAAAAAAAAAATTGTCTTAAATCGGGGGTGTTACAATTACACATGGAGAATTTGGGAAATTCAACATTTACAAGTATCATGCCATTGAAAAATGCTTATAGAAAACATAGTGCACGTGGCATTTGAGGTACATATAGTGAATTTCCAATTACTTAGTTTCAATATAGGGAAAGTATGGACTTTTCTAACAAGTAAATCAGAACAGTAGGAAATTTTCCTCATTTTATTATGTGAAGCTCATGCTTGGCCTTCTAACTATTCACATTGATCCATATAGAGTTTATGTTAATGGTCTTATTTTCAGCAAGAGGAGAATTAATTGGATCTGAAAAATTGGGCTGGTCAAATCACCTAGTAATCCAACCTACTCCTAATGACACTAGGAAACTCTACTAAGTCAGTGGGGATGAATGAATATAGAAAATCTATAGGGCAGTAATCTTATCATTCTATAGCAGTTAGTGAATAATGACTTGAATCCTATACCTAAGGTATTGATGTTCATTGTATAGCCAATAGAATTAACTGGTTTCAATTGGTTAATTCACGCAAATATAAATATTTGCATTATAAAAATTTGTGTTATGACATCCTTCCCTCATTAAAATTTCATCCTAAAAAATTTTCAAGTTAAATTAAAGAATAAATGAGGGAACTGGTGTCTCATTTACCTTTCAACTTCCCAAGTAGCTTCTTCATTTGAATGATGAAGCCCTAAAACATTGACTAATGGGATGGTCTTGTTCCTCAAAGTCTTTTCCTTGCGATCCAAAATTCATAGTGGGTTTGTTTTAAATGTCAAATTTGATTGCAATGCTAGTGGCACCTGATCAAGTACATGGATAGGATCACATACATACTTCCTCAATATTGACACATGAAACACATTATGTACCTCTTACTTGTGGTGGCAATGCAAGCCAATGGCAACCTATCCAATTCTCTTTATAATTTCAAATGGATTCACAAATTTCGAACTCAGCTTTCTCTTAATACCAAACCTCATCATTCCTTTTGTTGGCTAGACTTTTAGAAAGACAAAGTCTCCAACTGCCAACTCAAGATCTCTACACCTTCTGTTTGCATAGCAGTTTTGTCTGTTTTGGGCTGCTAATAACCACTTCTCGATTAATCTCACCTTTGCTGTGCATTGCTCAATCACTTTGATTTCATAAACTGTTGCTCTCCAACATTGCTCCAGCATGTTGATGTACGACAAGGTCTACGATAGAATGTCCCATATGGTGCCATGCCAATGCTGAAATGGTAGTTGTTGTTATAAGAAAATTCAATGAGTGGGAGGTGTTTGTCCCAGTTACCCTTCTATTCAATAGTGTAGACCCTCAACATGTCTTTAAGGGTTTGAATGGTCCTTTTAGACTGTTTATTTATCTGAGGGTGGAAAGTAATGCAGAATCTCATATATGAGCCAAGACGATCCTAAATGCTCTATCAAAAATGAGAAGTGAACTTACCACCCCCATTAGATATAAAGGTCAATGGAACCTTATGTAGTCTCACAATCTCCTTGATGTAGAGCTTACTCAAGCTCTCTAGTGGTTGCCTCTATATGATCGATAAGACATATGTTGATTTTGTTGGCTGGTACCTGACTACCAATATCATGCAATGCCCACTAAAAGCCATATGTAGTCTTGCGATGAAATACATGGTAATGTGGTCCTATTAGAAGTGAACCAACAATTCCTGTCAGATATAATGGTTAATGGAAGATGTAGAGCTTAGCTAAGCTCTTTAGTGGTTGCCTTTGTATGATCGGTAAGAAATATGTTGATTTTGTTGTTTGGTCCATGATTACCAATATATTGTTATGCCCATTGGAAGTCCTGGGTAGTCCCATAATGAAATACATTGTAATGTGGTCCTATTTTCACACCGGAAGCTCCAAGTTATGTATTAACCCTATTGGTCTTTGATTTTTAGCCTTCTCCTCTGACAAGTGAGGCACCATGCCATACAATAGCCTATGGCCTTCTTCATTGCATTCCACTAGAAATTTCACTTTTAATCTTAGTACATCTTTGTGCCTCTCAAGTGGATGGTGTACCTGGATGCATGAGATTCCTATAACAAATACCTACCTCGGACCTATAGTATGGTACCACCAATCTGCCTTGGAAGTGTATATTTCCATCTGCAACCTTTGAGAAACTATCCTTATAGCACATCACCAGAATCTCTTCACAATCTCTTTGAGCTTAGAGCATTCAGTCCACAAAGGCAGATTTTACTAATATATTGGCCAAAACTCCCTCTATCTTCAGGTTCAATGCATCCACAACTACAGCACTTTCCTTAGATGGTACTGTATGGTGAAGTCATTGTTCTTTAGCTATCCCATCCATCTTCATTGCCTTGTATTCAGGTCACTCTACGAGAATATGTATTTAACACTTTAATGGTCTGTGAAGACTTCAAACTTCTCATTATATAGATAGTGTTTCCAGATCTTTAGTGCAAAGACCGCTACAGCTAGTTCCAAGTCATGTGTGGGGTGATTTACCTCATGAGTCTTTAGCTATTTGGATGTATATCTGATGACCTTACCACATTGCATTAGGATGCATCCCAGACCCTTACTAAGAATGTCATTGTAAAATATAAATCCACCTCTTCCACTTGGCAAGGTTAGGATTGGTATTGAAGTAAGTCTTCTTTTCAATCCTTGGAAGCTATGTTCACACTCATCTATCCACACAAACTTCAATTCCTTTCCCATCAATTCGGTCATCACCTGGGCTATTTGGGAAAATCCCTTAATGAACCTTCAGTATAGCTAACCAAGCCAAGGAAAAGTTTAACCTCTGTCAATATATTAGGTCTGCCCTGATTCGTGACTATTTAAATCTTCTTAGAGTTGAATGCTACACCATCTTTGGAGATCACATGACCAAGAAATTGTACTTTGTCTGACCCAAATGCACTTTTGTTAAATTTTACTAACAACCATTGAGTTTAGAGCATGCTCAAGGCAATTCATAGATGTTCTCAGTGTTCCTTCATAAAGGAAGAAAATATTAGGATGTCATTGACAAAAGTAATGACAAATTTGTCAAGATAGTCTTTGAATACCCTATTCATTAAATCCATAAAGGCTGCAAGCATATTTGTTAATCCGAATGGCATCACAAGAAATTCATAATGATCATACAGGGTTAGGAATGTTATCTTTAGAATATCTTCATCATGAATCCTTAGCTAATGATATCCTAACCTCAAATCAAATTTTGAGAAAACCCTAACAGAATATAACTAGTCAAAAAGATTGTCAACACGCAATATTGGAAATTTGTTCTTGACTATAACTCTATTCAGCAACCTGTAATCAATGCATAGTCTCATAGATCCATCCTTCTTCACAAACAACACCAGAGCTCCCCAGGGTGACACACTTGGTCGAATGACTGCTTGGTCCATTAACTCTCAGAGTTGTATCTTAAACTCTAACTATGAGAAAATATCCTAGATTTCTTGCACTATGTTAAGGTACTCAATTGCAGGTGTTAACTCCTCTCGCCACCACACTGGAAAGATATGCTGGATAACCTTTCGCAATGAGTTGCACTATTCTCATTGTTGAAATGGTGCTCACTCTAGTAGTGTCCAATCTGCCCTAAAAACTGATGGTCTCACCTCTTGGAATATCAAAAGAGACTCCCTTCTTTTATAATCAATCACCACTCATGTCGTATTAACCATTTGATGTCCAATATGAAATAGAAGTTTGTCATGTTTAGCAGGATTAAATAAACATTGAGTTCTCTATTTGACAAATAGATGGTAATGTCAAGGATGAATTCTTTGGTCATCATTGATTCTCCCACTAGGTGTTAATCTCCAAGAAAAAGCTCAATCATTGTGCAACACAATTCATGCAAGACGTAAAATGACATGACATGAAAGAATGTGTAGATTTAGGGTCAATCAACACTCAAGCAAGGCTATTAAGAATCTAAAGAGTACCTTCCACAACATTGTTCAAAGTGCATGCTTGCTCAATCATCAAAGAAAAAACTCTAACTTGGCTCTTCAGGGCATGCTCTTGTGAAGTCGGTCAGTCTTCTTCTTGTTTAAATAGTCATATGAAATGCCCTTGTCCGCCACATAAGTAGCATTGATGTTGTGCTCGGTAGTAAGGCTTGCTTTGATGAAATCCTTTACAAGATGGACACCATGAAGGATCCTCTTCTTTTCCCTTAAAATTCTACTATGCCTGTCTATGTGGCCATGGAGATCTAATAGGTGTTGCAAGTTTCTTCCCTTTCTAGCTATGCTTTGATCCGTTGGCCTAATTTGTCTCCTTCCTTGATTCTTTAAAATCTCTCTCTAAAATGGTGGCTAATTGTAATATTTGAAAATTCTATTCTCTTAATAAAATTATTTGTGCAAGTTTAATAACAAAATTAAGTTCCCTTACTTGATTATGAGTTGAGTATACTAGATTCCGCACTAGAGTTCAAAACACGAAATTAGCAAATCTATGTCATTATATATAAATTTCTGTGATGTTCAAATGGACGCTTAGATTTCAATGGATTAAGAGTGATCCTAACTATTGAGATTAATCTATAGTAAATTGATTAAAGGAAGTGTTATCTCAGATTAAATTGTGATGAAAATAAAAATTGAGTGGAAGTCTATGATTGGTCCACATAACCTGGGAGTCTTCGTGAAACTAGACCCTATTTTTAGTTGGCCCTTAGGGTTAGGGATAGGTTGACTGGGAAGCATTCCTTTTATCCCTTTCACTTAAAGATGTAAGCAACTAAATCATTTATCTCTCTAGCCTGGCGATATTTTATTTACTCTCATTCTCAGTTTGATGTAGGGTTTTAGTATTTTTATTAAGTTTTTTCATAATATATTGCATATTATTTTCCATTGATGGTTTTTGTGTTTGTTGGGGTAGTTGAAAACTTGGTGGTTTCTGTGAAGTGAAAATCCTAGAAAAGTTTTGAACAAGGAGGTTCTCAGATGTACCTCCCTGGTAAGTATTCTTAGGCCATGAAAAGAATTGGGATGTCAAGCCCGTCCTAAATTATAGGTCTCAGAATATGGGTTGTTGTTGCTAGGATTGCTATATGAGCCAAGTGCATTCATTTGCTTTAAAAGGTATTTAGGGTACACTTTATTTGATAGACAAGCTAGAGTTAGATGGGATGGACTAGAACATGTAGCACATACCTCTTATGTAGGTTTATGGGATAAAATAGCAGCCATGAAAGTTTTAAACATAGTTTCAAAATTTTTTGTTTCACCTAAAGGCTCTAATTTGTTTAATTTTTCAACTACAAAGTTGAGCTTATAGAATATGTCCATATGTACTCCTATCTCATATTGACCCCCTTTCTTTGGATGTTGGTTATTTCTCTCTTTTCTATTTGAATAATCCCATTGCTAGGAATTATTTGTCATTGTCTAAAAGAACTCCTAGGCCTCTCTCTCATCTTTTGGCATGAGGGCCCTTCCACTAGCAGCATCTATCATTTGTCCATTCTGAGTCGTCAATGCGTTATAAAAGTATTGAACCTTCTATTATTTCTCAAATCCATGATGAGGGCATTTCTACATCAGTTCATTCTACCATTCCCGCATCCATAATATTGTTTATCACCTTTGTTGGAAATTGATAATTTCACGGCAAAGGGCATTTATTTTGTGAGTAGGGAGGAATTTGTTCAAAAACTTCCTAGACAATTGGTTCCATGTATTAATGGAACCTATCTTCAAGGAGTTGAGCCATGACTTGGATTTATCCTTGAGTGAGAAGGGGATTAACCTAATCCTAATAGCATCATCGAAAAAAATTTGGAACCAAAATGTGGGGCAAATATCAAGGAACTCCTTGATATGAGGTAGGGGTCATCTTGATCTCGACCATAAAAAGTGGAGAGTAATTGGATAACTCCAGTCTTTAACTCAAAGTGGTCTACATTTGTAGGAGGTAAAGCTATGTAGGATGGGGTGTTGAGTTGTGGTGGCACATAGCTTTGTGCTCGACTTCTTTTCGTGGTTCAGCCATGGGGATAGGAACTCTGTTTCTTTCCCCTTATCTAAGGTTGTCTTAAATCTTTGGGTCAAAAGGTGTTAACTCCAAGTTCTGAGATCAATGGCCTTGCATATACTATCCTAATCTACAAGCCCTAATCTATATGCTGACTCTTATTCTACATGATGCACAATCAAATCCTAGTATTTACTAATCAAGGAGTATCTTATTTATCTTTTCTTAGTGCATAAGTGGTAGCTTCTTAGACATAGAGCTAGACAACTTCTCCTTTGTTCTAGATTTGACAACGGGTTACCAGTTAGGTTTTGCTCAAAAGTGATTAATAGAATCTTCATGTCAGGAGGTGTTTAGACCCCAACTAACATCAATGAAAGATGTGGGAAAAAATCACTTGGATTTTAAGACACCCATTATAATCACAGTGCTTAGAAGCCACTAGAGTGATAATAGATTGTGTCTTTTCCAAAAAGGGTCCTATGAGCTTAATACCCTGAGTCCCTTTCTACTGGATTTTAAAATTAAAGTTCAACGGTTGGAATTAGGACATGGAAGGATGTTGGTTGATTCCTAGGTGGGCCACGGAGCTTGTGATCAAATCCAGTCCTTATATTATGTGTTCCGACAGGGCCCTTCCTAGCATCCATAATAAAGCAATTAAATATGCAAGGCAAAACAGATGCATCCGATATGCTATCCAACCAATGTTAGATATGTGCTTTCTAATGAACAAACCTAAGTAAAGATGAAACCATTAAAGTGAATGATCCTAATCTATATTATTTATTCTACCATCCAAATGCAATTTTATAATAATTGTAAATTATCCTAGAATTTAAAATTTGAGAGAGATTTGCGAAGGGGTCCGATGTTGAATAAGTGTAGGCCACCATACCCCACACTTTCGTTGTATTATTACAACCTATTTAAAATTTCAATAATAAAGAAATTGCAAATTACAATGGGCCTCACTACAAGTTCCACTCAATTTCTAATCTAAGAAAGCAATAGAAACCCTAGTCTATGATGATGAAGCCATGGCCCACAGGATCACAACTGCTCCTTTGCCAATATACCTAGCAAAAAATCAAACAAATTGGTTAGTATGAGAAAAATAGCAAATAAATGCAAAACCCTTAACTGATGCAACCTAAACCTAGACTGGAGGAAAATAATCTAAAGTATGAAACACTACACAAAACATTGCAACTCCCCTGCAATGGCATCAAAAACTTGTTGTGTATTTAAAGTAAACTCATAAGCACATGAATCAATTACAATATGGCACACCAATGAGGTTGATCCTACGAGCAATGGAACGAGTGTGATGCTAGTGGTCCCTACTTTAAACTATTGAATCTAGTCAAAATTCAAGAGATTTTTAACCTAAACTAAGAATTGAAATTGACACATGGAAATGAGAATGAAAATTATGTAAAAATTAGAAACATGCTAAAATTGAAAAATTTCCTAAAACACACTTTCTAATTAACACTTTCCAAAATTCTAGACTTTCTAAATTTGTGACTTTCCTAACCAAACTGATCAAGAACAGCACTACTAACTGCATTTCCTAATGTGAATGAGTGCACCAACTTAGATATTAGTTAATTAATGACTTTGCAAATATTAAAGCATACAATCTTACTTTAACATTAAATAAGCAATCCAAATATCTAATTGGGTGCTTGAAAATTCTAGTGAACATAAAGTGTACAGTGTTGGAAATTAAACAAAAAAAACCATGAAAAGAAATTCTTACAACATTGTAGTTGAATCATTCACTCTATAGAAAATATAAAACATTGAATTAATCAATTCTAATGTAAGCAAACATTCAAGAATGTAAAATATTGGCTGGTAGGCACTAGCATGAATTGAAAACTTCAATAAACTTTATTGAATTACATTAAAATCCATTAACATAAAGCTCCCATACATGTAATCCACTTACAAGTACATGCTAATCCTTCTTCAATTGTTCCAACTATCAATCATGAATAATCATGCTTGAAATTCACGAGAAATTCTAATGGAATAACAAGGAAAATCTCAATGGAAAATTAGGAAACATGACTGGAATTCAATGAAAGCTAAAACAAAACCATAAGGCAACAAAAGGCAAAGGGAAAATTTTGATTTAAGATGACTTTCCTTACTTGTCACTTCAAGGGAAAACCGCCCTTCAATCTTAGTCTTTAAGGCAAGGAAAAACAAAGCAAAAACTAGCATGAAAATAACTAAGATCAAATAAGAGGAACAAAGGAAGAGCGACTAACCTTTGAAGGATACATCAAACCCCTATAACTAGGCATGGAACACTTTTCAAGATACCACATACCTTAGGAAAACTAGCAGCTACCATAGTATTTGAAAATCAAAGCAAAATAGAGGAGAAAATAATGATAGGAAGAGGACGTCTCCTTCCTATCAAAGAGGCATCTTTTTCCTCAAGGAAATGGTCTCCCTGTCTTATGTTTGTGCTGCCTTTTTGTGGATTTTTCTCCTAATTTTTCTAGGGTACCCTAATAATGAGTTGTCGTGCAGATGAAATCAAATTGTTTTGGCTAGTTAAGGTGGTAGGTAGGTATGGTTTCAAAAGAGGAAAGTGGGTGAGACATAGCTTCCCTTTTGGAGGTGGAGTATGTGGGAGACACCACCTTTTCAGGTAGGGGTGGCTCGCCCTTCAAAAATTGTTGAATCATCCTACCAAATAGGAAAGAGATGGAGGGAAGGAGGTGGAGAATTATGATTGGTTGGGTAGTTCCTAAGAGGTGGACAGTGGTTGGGTTTTAGAATGGAGTTTTAGAATTATGATAGAGTTTTAGGAAGATGCAACTCTAGAATAGAATTTGAAATTCATAGTGCATCTTAGGGTGGTGGAAAGTGAGGAAAAAATGGAGAAAGGTGATAAAAACACCAAAAATCGAAGGTTGTCATCCTATTGGTCCACATGGCAACTTATCCTAATAAGATTTCTCTTAATTATCTTCATAATATCTCATTGATAATTCTCTTGAATTTCCTCCAATCATAGCCTTCCATGTCACATGGCTTGGATGGCTAACTTTGAAGGCTCCCTTGGTTGGCTTTGGAAGCTTTCTTGGCTTGGCTCCTTGACTTGTCACCTTGTCCATGGCTTTAATTTGGCTAAGGTGGATTACATGACTTCATGCAAAGGCAGTGGGAATGCATGGCTTACTTCATGGGCTTACTTTGGTCACCTTTAGCTCCTTTGATTGCATCCATTGTTTGCCCTAAGATGATCTTGACCTTTATATTGATGAATTTAAGCTTTGACTCGATCTTTTGATCTTGTTCTTTAATTTCATCCTAATCGATCTCACCAGTTTGATCACCTTCTCTTCTCCCACAAAAAGTGACAACTCTAATTAAATCCTAGAAAAATATGATTAATCACATGCCTATCTTAGATTAGCTACTAGACGTACAAAATATCAAACTTTTGGGTTATTAGCACAAAAATACATGTGCTACAAATTTTGGTCCAAAAACCCTAATTTAACCCTATAAGTTGCAATCTTAGATTAACCGAGAGGTTTAAGGTGCCACTTTCGTAGGTACTCACAATTGCATTTAGAACATGCAACAAGCCCTTAAACCTCTTACTCCTGGTGCATAAGTTAGGCCTCATGAGGGTTTGCAGTGAATATACTCACAAAATTCTCTAAGGTTAAGTCCCCCATTTTATATAAAAAATTGTCATTCATTAGCAATATACTAGTTTTTCACAATTTAGGAGAGAATATTATTAATCTTACAAATCATACACATACTAAAGACATTTTATTCTAGTTATTTCTCAGAGTGGATGTATATGTATAGTCACATAAGTTCTGACTTTTAACTAGTTATGCTTAAATTCCATTGGAAATATCTTTTGGGCTCAAATTCTCTTAGGTATGCTTATAGAAATGAAGCACTCATATGAGGGTTGAACATATTTCTCTCATTATGTGACCAAATCCAACAAACTAATGGTTCACAAAAATTTTCAAGTGCTGATGAGGCAAAGGAAAGCGATCCTTAAGAGTGGATGTTATTACAAAGAATAATAGGGATCTTATACCTTAATCCCTTCTTTTAATCTCCACTTTAAGGCTATGTTCCACCTAAGATCAATAGGTCTTTAGATAGGATGAAACATAGGCTTGGGTAGGGTTCTAGAAAGAAGGGTATAAGGATTTGAAAGGTTCAAAATTGAGTAGGTGTATTCTATTGATTGTTGGACAATTCTTCCTTAACTTTGATGAAGGTGAATTTTCGTTGTATTCTTGTCTTTCAATTTTTCTCTTCTTTTCCTTGATACTTCTTTCTTTTCACTTTTCTTTTTCTTTTGGCTTCTTTGAAAGTAAGACTACTAATTTTTTCTCACTTCTTTGACTTTTTATCCTTTTTGAACTTTTCCACTAATTCTACTTGTTTTGAAAATGGGTAATAGTTATTTATTTTTTTGGCTTGTTCTGGGATAATGTAAATGGGGTTAAGAAGAAAAGGCTTAATAGGGATAGGTTTAGTGGGTTAATTAGTGGTATAATATATATTGGGTTGGTTTTACATCTCTGGGCTGAACAAGGATGACCTATATCATTCCCTAGGTTTCTTAAAGCATATTCAATTTATAAATTTTCTTGAAAGAAAGCTATTACTCCTATTTATTCTTGATAGTTAACCAAAACAAGGATAATAGGATCACACTAAATTATGTACATTGAAGAAACTATAAAATTACTTATAAATCTTTAGAAAGGAAGATAGTCTCTAAACTCACTAGGTTATAGGTCTCCACTAATTTTTTTAAGGTCTTTAAGTCATACCTCTTTATTAGTCTTGACTATGTGCTGTGTGTAAATATTTTTTGAGAATTAACCTTCATAAAATGCTTCAACATATTAATAATATGAAAAATTAGCCATTTACACTCCCATTAGGATGTGAAAACAATGTAGTTACTAAATGTGAACATCCAGTTCTCATCATAGTAATGGAACATTTCCTTAAAATCTTTTTTCATTTTTCTAAATAAGAAGAAAAAACAAGATATCTCATGCATATCTATAACCCCAACCTAAATCATACAGTTTCCCCAATGTTTTGAAATATAGGACATCTATATGATAAATGAGTGGTGTAGAAGAATGATACTCTAAAACCTTAGGTTGCCTCCTAGTAAGCACCGAGTTTAACTTCTTTAGCAAGACATTAAAATTTGAAATTGGACTGTGTAAGACATGCCTCAAGAGGATTGAAGGTAGACAATGGTGGTAGAACTTCTGAAATTAAATATTCAATTAGGTTGCAAGCATTCCAACATCTAATTTTTGATGGCAGGCATTGAAAACATTGAGCTCAACCTTCATATTGCCAAAGGATAATCATATAGGAAGGAGCCCCTCTCATGCCCTATTAGTAAGTGAAAACTTTTAACACTAGGGTTTGATATAGGCTAGGTATCTAGGACAATGAAATTGACAGGGAAATAGAACCGATCCACCTATATTAATACATCCTCAACCATACCTTGTGAAATCCTAATTGATCTATGGGCTAATTGCAATGTGGTTTTGGTTGGCTTAAGCTCACCAAGCCCTAGCTGCTCATAGATAGTGTATAACATCAGATTAAAACTAGCCCCTAAGTTGTGTAATTCCCTATCTATGTCACATTTTCCTATAATGTAAGAAACTCTAGGACATCCGTGATCTATAAATTTTAGTGAGGTCTTGTATTGAATTAAAGAGCTCACCTACTCGGTGAGGAAGGCTTTTTTCTGTATAGAGTTCTTTAAGAAACTTGGCATAAGTAGGAATATCCTTTATAGCATTGAGTAATGTAATATTTATTTGTACATATTTAAACACTTCAATTATCTCATTAAAATTCGTTCCTTTCTTAGCCTTGTTGAGTAATTGAGGGAACAGAGCTTTAGGCACATAGGGTGCCTCCACTATAGGCTCAAATGGAGTAGGAGGTTTTTGTCTAATCTCTTTCTCTCATGTTTTGGCCTTTTCATTCTCCTCTTCCTTTTCCTCAGTTTGGCCTACCTTGTTATCAACTTGATAACTACTCCTAAGGGTTGTGATAGACATGGCTTGCTCATGGGGTATTTGTGAATGAGACCCTATTTTTACTTGGTCCTTAGGGTTAGGGATAGGCTAATTGGGAAACTTTCCTTTTTCCCTTTCACTTAAAGATGCATGCGGCTAACCCATTTCCCTCTTTAACCTCGTGATATTTTGTCGTTTCTCATTCCAAGTTTGATGTAGGGCTTTAGTATTTTCATCAAGTTTTTTCATGATATGTTGCATATTATCCTCCATTGATGGTTTGTGTGTTTGGTGGAGTAGTTAAAAGCTTGGTGGTTGTTGTGAAACGAAAATCCTAGGAAAGTTTTGAATAGGGAGGTTCTTAGACGTACCTCCTTGGTAAGTATTCTTAGACCATGACAAATTGGGATGCTTAGCCCATCCTAGATTGTAGGTCTCAGAAAATGGGTTTTTGTTGTTAAGAATGCGATATGCACCAAGTGCATTCGTTTGCTCTAAAAGGTATTCAAGGTACACTTTATTTGATGGACAAGCTAAAGTCAGATGGGTTGGACTAGAACAAGTAGCACATACCTCTTATGGGGGTTTATGGGATAAAGTAGTAGCCATGAAAGTTTCAAACATAGTTTCAAGTTTGTCCATTCTTCCACCTAAAAGCTTTAGGTTGTTTAGTTTTTCAACTAGGGAGTCAAGCATATAGGATCAATTGTATGCACTCCTATCTCATTTTGACCCCCTTTCTTTAGAGGCTGGCTATTTCCCTCTTTTCTATTTAAATAATCCCATTACTAGGAATTATCAGCAATTGTTTGAAAGAAATCGCAAGTCTCTCTCTCATCTTTTAGCACGAGGGCCCCTCCACTCATTACATCTACCATTTGTCTATTCTAAGGTTTAAATGCCTCATAGAAGTATTGAACCTGCTACCATTTCTCAAATCCATGATGTGGCCATTTCTGTAGTAGTTCATTACACCATTCCCAACATTCATAATATTGTTTATCATCCATTTATTAGAAATTAATAATTTCATGAATAAGGGCATTTGTTTTGTGAACGAGGAAGAATTTGTTTGAAAACTTCCTAGTCAATTGGTCCTATGCATTAATGGAACCTACCTCTAAGGAATTGAGCCATGATTTGGCTTTCTCCTTGAGTGGGAATGGGATTAAGCTAATCCTAGTAGCATCATCCAACAAATTTTGAAACCTAAATTTGGCACAAATAAAGGAGCTCCTTAATACATCGGTAGGGGTCTTCATGATCTCGACCATAAAAAGTGGGGAGAAATTAGATAACTCTCATCTTTAACTCAAAGTGGTTTACATTTGTAGGAGGTAAAGCTTTGGAGGATGGGGTGTTGAGTTGTAGTGGTGCAAAAAAATCTCTAATAGCTTTGCGCTCAACTTCTATTCGTGGTTTAGCCATGGGGATAGGAACTCGGTTTCTTGCCCCTTGTCTAAGGTTGTGTTGAATCTTTGGGTCAAAAGGTGCTAACTCTAAGTTTTGAGAACAATGCCCTTGCATAAACTATCCTAATCTAAATGTCCAAATCTATATGTTGACTCTTATTCTACATGATGCACAATCAAATCCTAGTATCCACCAATCGTGCAGTATCTTATTTATCTTTTCTTAGTACATAAGTAGTAGCTTCTTAGACATAGATCAAGACAGCTTCTCCTTTGTTCTAGATTTGACTATGGCTAACTAGGTAAGTTTTACTCAAAAGTGGTTAATACAATCTTTGTCTCAGGAGTTGTTTATACCTCACCTAACGTCAATGGAAGGCATGAGAAAATTATCAAGATTTTAAGACACCCACTATAACCATAGTGCTCGGAAGCCACTAGAGTGATAATAGATTGCATCCTTCTAAAAAGGTTCCTATGAGCTTGATACCTTAAGTATCCTTCTACTTTATTTTAAAATTAAAGTTCGAAGGTTGGAATTAGGACACACAAGGATGTTAATTGATTCCTAGGTGAGCCAAGGAGATGGTGATCAAATTCAGTCCTTATATTATGTGTTCTTGTATGTCCCTTCCAAGCATTAATATCATTCCACCATAAAAACAATTAAATATGCAATGCAAAACAAAAGCAAACATATGCAACCTATATATTATCCAACAAAGTTAGATTGGTGCTTTCTAATGAACAACCTTAAGTAAAGATGCAACAATTAAAGTGAATGATCCTATTCTATATTATTTATTCTACCATCCAAATGCAACTCTACACTAATTGCAAATTATCCTAGAATTTAAAATTTGGGTGAGGTTTACTGATAGTGAGGGGTCTAATGATGATCAAGTGTGGGCCACCATACCACACTTACCCTGTATTATTACAACCCATTTAAAAATTAAATAATAAAGAAATTGCAAATTGCAATGGGTCTCACTACAAGTTCCACTCAAATCCTAATCTAGGAAAGAAATAAAAACCCTCATCTATGATGATGAAGCTGTGGCCCATAGGATCGCCGCTCTTTTTCCAATTTCCCTCACACAAAAATCAAATAAATTGGTTAGTATGAGTAAAATAGGAAAGAAATGCAAAAGATGATGAAAAACCCTAAACTAATGACCTCTAAACCTAGATTAGAGGAAAATAATCTAAAGTATGGAACACTACACAAAACATTGCAACTCCCATGCAATGGTGCTAAAACTTGTTGTGTATTTTAAGTAAACTCACAAGCACATGGATCATTTGCAATATAGCACACTAGTGAGGTCGATCCCATGAGGAGTTGAATGAATGTGATGTTAGTGGTCTCTACTTTAAAATATCTAACCTAGCCAAAATTCAAGAGAAATTTAACCTAAACTAAGAAATGAAATCAACACACAAAAATGAAAATGAAAATTATGTAAAAAGTAGAAACATGCTAAAAGTGAAAACTTTCCTAAAACACACTTTCTAAAATTAAAACTTTCCTAAATTAAAGACTCTCTAAATTTATGACCTTCCCAAACTAAGCACTTTTCGTAAAGAGAAAACTTTCTAAAAATGCAAATTAGTAACTTTCCTAAATTTTCTTTCTTAAGCATGAAATTAAGAAACTAATCTAAAGAAACATATATTAAACAACTATTTTCCTAATCATGCAACTACTAAATAAAGCAATTAAAGTCATCTAATGGAAACTTTAACAACTAGCAACCTAAACAATAACATGCAGACAAACTAATCAAGAATAATACTACTAACTACTTTTGCTAATGTGAATGAGTACACCAACTTCGATATCAATTAATTAACAAATTTACAAATAATAAAGCATGCAATCTTAATTTATCATTAGCTAAGCAATCCAAAGATCTAATTGAGTGCTTGAAAATTCTAGGGAACATAAAGTGTATGGTGCTGGAAATTAAACAAAACAAGCCATGAAAAGAAATTCCAGAAGCATAGTAGTTGAATCATTCAATGAATGAAAAATATAAAACATGGAATTAATCAATTCTAATGTAAGAGAATATTCAAGAATGTAGACTATTAACTAGTGGACACCAACCTGAATTGAAAACTAACTCTATTGAATTACATTAAAATCCATTAACATAAAGCTCCCATACATTTAATCTAAATCTGAAATTAAATTCCTATTACAATGAAGTCCACTTGATCTTAATCCACCCACAAGTACAAGCTAATTATTCTTCAATTGTTCTAACTATCAATTATGAATAAGCATGCTTGAAATTCAAGGGAAATTCTAATGGAATATCAAGTCAAAACTCAAAGGAAACTCAGGAAACAAGGCTGGAATTCAATGGAAGCTAAAAAAGAACCAATAGGCAATGAAAGGAAAAGGGAAAAACTAGATTCAAGATGACTTCCTTGCTTGTCACTTCAGGGGAAAACCAACCTTGAATCTTAGTCAGTAAGGCAAGGAAAAATAAAGGAAACACTACTACACAAGAGGCTTTTAAGGTTGGTAAAAAATGATAATAGAAGTCGGTTAAAAAGTGACTTTTATCAAGCTGACTTCAAAAGTTGATAACTTTTTAAAGTTGTTTAGGCAAATGACATTAAATATCAAGGACTTTTGAAGTCATTTAAATCAACGACTTCAAAAGTGTTGAATTTTTGAAGTCATATAGCACAAATGGCTTCAAAACTATGGCACTTTTGAAATCGTTTAGTGATAAATGACTTCAAACCTATGGCACTTTTAAAGTACTTTTGAAGTTATTTAGTTAAATTACTTCAAAAGTTCCATAGTTTGAAGTTGTTTGTACTAAACAATTTTAAAAGTACTAAAATTTTGAAGTCATTTAGAGCTAAACAAATTTAAATGTATACACTTTTTAAGTTGTTTAGGGCTAAATGACTTTAAAAGTATTGACTTTTGAAGTCATTTAGGGCTAAATGACTTCAAAACTAAGCAAAAAAAGACTTTTGAACTCATTTAGCCCTACACAACTTCAAAAAGTGCTAATTTTTTAAGTCATTTAGGTCTAAACTACTTCAAAAGTGCTGATTTTTGAAGTCGTATAGGTCTAAACGACTTCAAAAGTCCTTTTTTTTTTTTTTTTTTCATTTGTGACATTCCAATCACTATCATCTGTTTACAATTTAATATTGCTCTTGATCTTACAATCTTTATTCACATGAAAAACAAATATATATTTACTTCCACATTGGGTACAAAACATCCAAATTCATCATTATGTATACACATCTATCTTGAGAAACCACAAAATGAGAGACCACAATACACATTCATTTCATTCGTAAATCTATACACATTTGCATTTACTTTCACATGAAGTTCCCCTCCTTCATCATCCCATAAAAGTTATAATTCAATGAATATATTTAAAACCAACTCCCATATTCAATTCACTTCATCCATACTCATTTACTCCCATACTCAACACTAAGTTATCCATATTCTTTATCCCATAAAAGTTATATAATTCAATGAATATATTGAAAACCAACTCCCATATTCACTTCACTTATAACTCCCATACTCTAAGTTTCTACTCATTCATCGCTTAAGAAAAAAAAAGTATATATATATATATATATGTATACATCCAAGAAAATAATGAAAACTAAAAGAACACATACAAGTGAATGAAAAAAATACTATATTATGTATTTTACAATCATGTAGCTACTCCAAGTGTTCTAATTAAAAGTCAGTACATACTCGGCCCATTTGTTTTGTGTTTTGTTGAGGTTTACTTTAGATTAACTCTTCCTGTTTGCCCAATTGGAAAGCACAACAGCTTGTAATACAACATATTTAATAAAGGTTACAATCTTTTAGTTCATCCATATTCAATTCACTTCATCCATACTCATTTACTCCCATACTCAACACTAAGTTATCCGCATTCTTTATCCCATAAAAGTTATATAATTCAATGAATATATTGAAAACCAACTCCCATATTTACTTCACTTATAACTCCCATACTCTAAGTTTCCACTCATTCATCGCTTAAGAAAAAGAAAATAAAAGTATATATATATATATATGTATACAGCAAAGAAAATATTGAAACTTAAAAGAACACATACAAGTGAATGAAAAAACACTTTATTATGTATTTTACAATCATGTAGCTACTCCAAGTGTTCTAATTGAAAGTCAGTACATACTTGGCCCATTTGTTTTGTATTTTATTGAGGTTTACTTTAGAGTAACTCTTCTTGTTTGCCCAATCTTTTAGTTGGATACATAAAAAACTATAGGAAAATATAAGATTATGAAAAGTAAAAGTGTCTTAACTTTCTTAAGGTTGAGTTATCACTAGCACTTTTCTCGATTTTCAGCTTGGCACATAATTAAATATGTTTAGTGATCAACATCTCATGCACTTATAGGAATGGATTCCTGCCGGGGTTGATCTTGTGGCTAAGTTGGTCTTGGCTTTGTAACCCAACCTTAATGTTGTAGGTTACTTTAATCCATGCTTACCTATTAAAAGAAGAATATATTTCTTATTCTAATATTTTCTCCAATTTTTTTTCCATCATGAGCTCCCTTCATAGCCACTATAGTCTTGGGAAAGACTTGGTTTAATTAGTTTTCTTTAACTCTACTCTTAGATAGTGAGCTTGTGAGTAGTACACCTTGAACCATCAATTAATAAATCTTTGGGCAAGAACTAATCTGTTATCTATATTCACATGGAGAAGGAGAAAAGGCACTTGTAATTATATTTTTTAATGTTCTCTGAGACTTTTAGACAATAAAAAATGGAAAGTGGAATTGCCAAAGCATGAGTCCTAACATAGTAAAATCATCTTTGATTTACTAAACTATCATATGTCTAGTTATGACCCTAATTCTATTAGGCCATAGACAATCCATTTAATCATGATTTTGGCATTCTTTCTGTGATGGAAGTGTTTTTTGTCACCATTTTGTGGGATTTACTAATGGAAGACTAATAGAACTTTTGAAAAGAAGTGAAATGTTATGGAGAGTCATTCAAAGGATCAAGAATATGGCATGTCAAGTGAAAAAGATCTTATGTTTCTTCTATAGTAATGGTTGATCCCATTTTCCAGTTCTTTTGGGGATTATTATCAGTCTGTTCTTAATATTCATGATGCTTAGACTTATAAACAGACTTATAATATTCCTTTACATTGCATTAGGGTTTATTAATAACTTCTGACAGTACTATAAATGACATGCAAGTGAGAAGTTTCTTTTTCTTCCATGATTAAGATTTTATATACATCTTGTTGGAAAGAAGGGTATTGATCCTTGTTTTGTAAAACTAGAACCAATATTTAGATGCTCTAAGATAATGTGTGGTGACTATTAAAGGTAAGGATTAGTTGGGGGTGATTTTAGAGAAATCTAATTGAAAATGCATCTCACAAAATGAAACATGAATTTTAGATATTATTTTGCTAACCCTAGAATGTTTTATTTAGTACAATAGCTACAAAAATAAAGTATCACCCAGTTGCTACTTATATCACCCGTTCAATGTTACATTTTCGTAATCAGTACTGTTAGTAGTGAACCTATGAATAGAGTGGCAACTATTTCTTGTGTTCTTGGTTTAGTTTTATGTTTGATGATTTTTTTATATATTTATTTCAACTAAGAGTTTTGATTTTGATATTGGTAACATTATTTATTAGTTTTATCTATCATCTGTATGCTTGTTTTCAAGTTTTCTTTTTACTATTGGAATTAAGTGTAGAAACTTATTTCAAATACAAGGATGATCAAATGAATAGTAAAATTTGTTAAACTAACATAATTATGAACTAATCGTAGAATAAAAACAAAGGAACATTGAAGAAACATGAATAAGACTATAAACATGGGTGGAAGACAAATTTTCTTGAGGAAAATTTTGATGAGACATGAAAATAGAAACAATAAAAAGGATAAGTTCATAAATATGGATGCATAGGTTTCTAATAATCATTTGCTTTGAAAAAAATGTTTGTAATAATTAAAATAATAAACAACGAGCAAGATATGCATTGGAAGTAAAAAAATAAACAAAAAAGTATTTAAAATAAAGAAGAAAAAGCATTACTCTGGCATAAGAGATGCATAGAAATAAAATACTATGTTACCCTATAATCTATCAATAAAAGAAGAAATACTATTTAAAGAATAGAAGAATGAAAAAGTAAAGTTCCTAAAAAATCAGAAACAAGTCTCTAAGAATCTTGTTGAGAAAATGTATATTGATGAATATAAATATCAAATGAATATATTAGTATAGATATCACCTCTAAACATAAAATCCTCAAATTTCTCAAGTCAAACCTATATTGATTCATACTCTTAAAGGTTTTTCTTCTTATTTTTCCTTTTTCTTTTGTGGTTGAATGTACTAGCTATAGATGATATTTATGTTTAAGTGCCTAAAATTTCAAAACTCTTTACAAAATGATAAAACCAGGTGAAAAGTGAGGTTCATGGTATTTTTGTAGGAATGACAGTACACTATGTTTTGATCCATATTGACTTATACAAATAGTGGATGACTTGTTAGACTAGTGGATCAACATTTTTGTTGGTATAGATGGATGCGCTTCCTTGTTTCCTTAGCACAATACGGGACAACATACTATACTGGACATTCTGGCCTTGCTTTGCATTTTATATCATTTATACATTCTTGATTGAAACATGAACTATAAGCAGTAAAAGTTTACTCCACCCATAAATCAAGTGAATGGTTCTTCTGACTAGAGCATTGCTGTATTGCTATTCAATACCTATTGAAAAGGAAATGCTATTTGGAGAACTGTTGAATATAGAAATAGATGTAACTTTGTCTAGGGAATAACTTCCCATCATTGTTCTCAAATTTTTTTAAACCAATTTCTCTTTAATAACGATGTTGACACAGGAATTGTTCTATGATGCTTGACTTACTATCCCTTTAGATTGTACAATCATAACGAGTGTGGAAATTTAGCATATGTAGCTAGTCTCAATTCTAAGGACTGCACGAACTCTCCAGTTCATATAGTTGTTCCAGTTTCTTGCATTTATTTGGTGTGATTTCATAGAAAAATCTTAATATAGTTAAATTTAAGGGCTGCAATGTAGCTTAATTTTGTCATAATAAGGAGATATTTAAAATATGATATATTTACTTTACTCATCAAAATAACCAAGGACCTACCTAATGTAATACACTAAGTGTAAGAAAACTCCTTTCTATTGGGTATATTGTATTATACTATAAAATTTGTATGTGATACATGTTACATGGTCTAGTCTTGATTTAGAACTTTGGGATTTTGGAAAGGAATATCCCAAGGTTACATAGGTATGCTTGAACCACTTAAATCTAGATCTGGACTTTCTCAAATCTTACGTATAAATTAGGTTCTTTGTGCTGAGTGAGATGATCAACTCGGATATCTGATCCAAGCACTCTTCTTCTTCATTGAAAGCCTGCCAACTCTAGCACCAAAACTGTTCTTCTTCTCACTAGTGTGACACATCTTCTTTGGTGAGCAAGGCTACTCTTCAGCAAGAATAGCGACTCCTCACTTGTCACTTTCCTCCCTCTTCTCCTTCTCCTTCTCCTTCCTCTTCTTCTCTATTTTTCCCATCAGGTTTCCTCTCGTTGTGTGTGTTGGGTTGGGGAAGACGATCATTTAAGTAGGAGTGGGTAACTTTTAAAGTTGTTTATAGCAAATGACTTTAAAAGGTAAACAACTTTAAAAGTCACATACCTTTAATGTTGCATGTTGTAAATGACTTTAAAAACTAATACATTTTCAATTCAAATAGATATATATATATATATTTGATTTTAGTACTTTACAATATCTTACATAAATACACAATGAAATCGATTGTTTATGATACTTAGCATTGAATATTGCATTCTTTACACACCCACACACACATATAAATAAACATGTGAACAAGGAAATCAACGTATTTTTTCATTTGATTCAATGTTACACATATCAAATATTACATATTGTGAGATTTTATTAATACAATATCATGATCAAAGAGCTAATTTGAAGGGGAAAAGGATAGTTATAGAGACAAGGATTAGAGGAGGAGGCTGTCATGCCACCCGTGAGAAGAAGAACATGAACATGGGATATAGGAAAAAATGAGATGACTTTATCATTTTATAGACGAACAAGGATTTTTGAAGTCATTTAGTCATAAACGACTTTAATAGTACAAAATTTTGAAGTCATTTGAGTCAAATGACTTCAAAAGCATACACTTATTATTGCATTAATAGGAATTTTGCACGTGAAAGGAGTTTTAAAGACGCTCAGATATAAATGACTTCAAAAGTCATTGAATTTTAAAGCCGTTTAGGACTAAAAACCTTCAAAAGTCAATGACCTTTAAAGTCATTTATGACTAAATGACTTCAAAAGTCAATGACTTTTAAAGTCGTTTAGTCCTAAATGACTTTAACCTCTTCTTCTATGTAAATTTCCTCCTAACGCCAAAATAAGTTTATACTTTCGAAGTTGTTTGACTCAAATGACTTCAAAAGTTTATACTTTTAAAGTCATTTATGATTAAACAACTTCAAAAGTAAATCAATTTTAAAGTTCTTTAAATATAAACAACTTTAAAAATATACACTTTTAAAGTTGTTTGAGTCAAATGACTTTAAAAGTCTTTCCCAAGAAAAAATTCCTCTTTGCGATAGACTAAAGAAGTCATTTTTTATTAAATAAATTCTTAAGTATTTACTTTTAAATTCATTTTATTTCTAAACAACTTGTAAAATATTTACGAAGTTGGTGGTCAAAATAACAGCTTCTTTACACTGACTTTAAAAATCTTCTGTGCAGTAATGAAAACAAAGAAAAATCTAGCATCAAACAAGAGAAACAAAGGAAGAGTGAGTAACCTTTGAAGGATAAATTAAACCCCTAGAACCAAGCATGGAACACTTTTGAAGATCCACACACCTTAGGAAAACTAGTAGCTACACAAAGTATATGAAAGTCAAAGCAAAAGAGAGGAGAAAATAAGGTTAGGAAGATGATGTGTCCTTCCTATAGAGGAGGTTTCATTTACCTCAATGAAAAGGTCTCCCTCTCTTATGTTTTTCTTGTCTTTTCATAGCTTTTTCTTCTAATTTTTCTAGGGTACCCTAATAATGAGGTGTGGTGGGGACGAAATCAAATTGTTTTAGATGGTTAAGATAGTAGGTAGCTATGGTTTCAAAAGAGGAAAGTGGGTGAGAGGTGCCTGTGCTTTCTGAGGTGGAGTAGGTGGGAGATGCTACCTTTTTAGGAAGGGGCATCTTTCCCTTCAAAAATCATTGAATTGCCCTACTAAATAGGAAGGTGGGTGGTTATATTCTCTTAAATTTCCTCCAATCCTAGCCTTCCATGTCACATGGCTTAGATGGCTAACTTTGAAGGCTCCCTTGGCTAGGCTTCATGGATGTCTTTGGAAGCTTTCTTGGCTTCACTTGGTGGTTGGCCTGGCTCCTTGACTTGTCACCTTGTCCATGGCTTGGATTTGGCTAAGGTGGCATACATGACTTCTATCAAAACGTGGTGGGAATGCATGGCTTACTTCATGGGCCCAATTTGGTCACCTTTAGCTACTTTGATTGCATCCATTGCACGCCCTGAGATGATTTTGACATTTATATTGATGACTTTTAAGCTTTGACTCTATCTTTTAATCTTGATCTTCAATTTCATCCCAATCGATCTTGGTCATTGGATTACTATCTCTTCTCCGAAAAATAGTGAATAATCCAATTAAATCCTCAAAAAAATATAATTAATCACATGCTTACCTAGGATTATCCTCTGGACCTACAAAATATCAAACTTTTGGGTTATTAGGTCAAAAATGAATGTCTTACAAAGTTTTGTCTAAAAACCCTAATTTATTACTACAAGTTGTAATACATGGATAACTAATTGGTTGGTTTTTATGAAAAATTAGACACTTATCTTATATGAATAGATAAAACTCTTACTTGTTTATGATTTCAATGAATAGGGCATGAATGTGGGCCCCTCAAGAATAAAAAAGTAGTACACGCCACCATGCACATCCAACCCCAACAACATCCAATTATACCTATATACACAATCAAATGAAGTACGATTCAACTTTACAATCCTTACGTGTAGAATATAATTTGGTAAAACAATATGGAAACTGAAACATACCCACTGTTTAGGGAATCATTAAGTTCTGCTCCTTCAGGCAATAGAAGAACCATGGTAGAATATCTGTAGCTTGCCTCTCCATTGCCCATTGCTTCACTTCTCTACAAATGACACCAGGGCAAGGAATTGGTAAAGCACATCATCAACCTCTAATTGCAGCATTGTATTAAGAAGGAAACTATATAAAAGAAATAATTATTACTTATCATTATTAATTAACACATAATACTAATTATCATTATTGAAGTAAATATTTGCATATAACTCATGTAGGAGACAATGTGAGGGTGTTGAAGTTGATTCCATTCACAAACCCTTATGAGGTCCTCATCTATAAATGGCACTTCAACTACATCATTAGCAACCATTTTGGCCTCAAGATGTACAAGGTTGAATACCCTGTCTTCTTTAATGAATGCAAAGAGGCTACTCAAGGATAGAGGCATGTTAGCTGCAAATTTTAGCTTATCCCTAATAGTTGCTATAAAGTTTCACAAATTTTTAATCAATATTGTTCACTGAATGCATTCAATTATAAAATGAAAATAAACATATATACCACAATGGGTTCGATCATTATGATGTGAAGTGGTGGTGAAGAGGAAGTTAGCCTCAATGGCGTTTGATGTTGCTTCTTATTAACATTTGATGTAGTCAATAAACAATTAAATTGAAGTATCTTAAAACTATTGTTGAAGATGCATGGTGGTATGACAAGATATATACCTTTGATTGTATGGGAATAACAAATTGATCCAGCCAAGTTACGTGATCTCCAAGGCATTCCTAGTGATAAAAACATCATTAGATTCTATCAAAAATGGTATGTAGACATTAACATTTAAAGCACCAATAACACACACACACACACACACAATGTGTGCACACATACTCTTTTCATGCAAAACCATGGACCTAACCTCATACAATGACCCAACTTCGACAGTATTTTTACAAACATTAAAGGCCAACAAGCATTAACCCACTTGAAATTACTAATATTGGATACAAAAGAAAGGGTGACGTAGGAGAATTAATTCGACAATGAAAATAAATGTGGTGGCATATATATTTCCTTGGTCAATGCTTTTGCTTTGAAGGGCACAGGTTGTTGTTCTTGCACTTTGTAGAATTACAACGAGTATGTGAGTAAGGTATCAGGTCTAAAGAGGTGGTATTAAACCTTCTAGATACAAGTCCTTAACTATGTCCATCATTATCTCATCATGCAACTCTACTTTTAACTCTTGGAATGCCTCCTCATTGTCATGTGTGGTTATTTTTCAACAAAAAGTGGAAAGAACAATATCATGCCCTTGGACCCTTACTCAACTAGGTCACTCCTCCTTATTTTCTATAACCCTATATAAGATGTCATCCTTTGCAACAATATTGCTTAAAGATCCTGTAGATGCTCTTGCTTTGATAAGTTTTTTCCTACAAAATTTGATTACGAGGACATGATAGATTCCATTAATTAATGTATACAATTCAAGCAATATAAGGGTAGACATGTGTAACCACTTACAATTTGAGAAGCAACTTCTACAGTAGCTTTGTTTTTTAATGTTTGGGCATTAGTGCCCATAGAATGAGCCATCTTCCAAAGGGCAGCATGGTTGATAGGATCGATAGTCATAGCTTTCTTTTGCTACTAAGCGAGATACTATTGTTAGGTAATGAAACATATATAATATATGGTATAAATTGAATGAATGGTGTAACTTTAAAATTACTCACAAGAGCATGAATCAATGTAGTAATTTGAATAGGAAAGAGGTTGATCCCATGAGGAATCTCACTAAATTTTCAATTTATTAGGTCATATTTAAGTTGCTTAACTTAGTTAAAGAGGGTTTTTATTAAATTAGTAAAGTAAGCAACATGGAATGGAAACATGGATAAAATAAGAAATTACAACAAGAGGAAAATTTCTAATTCAATGAAATTAGAAACTTTCCTAAATAGCATCCATTCAATAAAAGAAACTAATGCAAAACTAGAATGAATGAATCTAGAAAAGTTAAATTTAAGGAAACTTGCTAAAAATAAAACTTTCCTAAATTAACACTTCCTAAAGTTAAAATTGGAAACTTACTAAAAATAAAAATTTCTAAAATTAAATAAGGAAGCTTTATAAACTAAACTAAGATGCAAATAACTATGTAACTAATGCTAAACTAAGATCAAATAATAAACTAAGTAAAACTTCAGGTCAAGTCACCCAAGTACCATGTGCACGACCCATGGAGTTGTGCACATGGTTCATGGATTAGAAAATGGCTAAAATTTATGAATCAAAATCATGCCAATGTGATATATAATAAAATCACTAACTAAACAACTATAAATCTAAATGGGTTCTAGAAATCAAGAAAATAACATGTATAGATAGCTATAAATTAGACATGAACATTGAATGGAAAAAATTCTAGAAATTAAGTGCTAAAGAAACTCAATTCTAGTAAGGCATGAAAAATAACTTAACAATCACTTTTTAAGAAAAATAATACTTAAGAATTAAAGTACTTTACTACTAGAATTAGGTAGCAACAATGATCATTAAACAATTTTATTGATTGAATGATACATCAAGTTGAGTGCACATGAACATGTATACAAAATTTGGAAATTGTGCCCTTTTTCAATGTTTTTAACTTGTTTCAAATAAAATATTAAGCTGACTTCATTGACCTTAAACTAAACATAGATAACATGCAAGTGAAACCCAACAAAAAAGTGAGAGAAAAGAGGGCTTGAAAGATGGGAACTAGTCAAGGAATAAGATGTCTAAAATTAGCTCTAAAATTGGGGTGAAAATGTGGAAATCAAGGGAAGCAAGAAATTCAAGCTACTTTTTCTCTTGGAAATCACTACTAGAGAAGAAATAACTTAGATCTTAAAAGAATAAGCAAAATAAACTAGAGACATTGACGCAAAGATCAAGAGAAAAATGAGCTAGTTATATGTGTATGGAATTAAAGAAACAAAATAAGAACAAACTAACAATGAAAGCAAGAAACTAACTTAGAATGGAAGTGCAAAAGCAAGGTAACAATAGTTAAGGAATCCAAGAGAAAGCAACCCAGAAGAAAACCAAAGTCCTCAGCTCCATGGATCACCAAGATAGATTGCTTCTTTCAAGGATTTAGATCAAACCCTCTACTTGAATTTCACGTGGTATCCATGGAGATTATATAGATTTTTTTATTTCTATTTGGTGAGATATTATTCTAGGAAAGAAAGATGCAATTGGATAGAGGACTTAGGTGGAAAGTTAGGTGGAGAGAGGATTATATGATTAGCAAGTTAGGTGGCACGATGGAATTAGAAGGGCAGAGACATCATCTTTTTAGGAAGGTGGTGTGAAGTTCCTCCCCTTCTAATTGTGTGGTATTTGGTGCTTAGGAAAGAAAGAGAAAAGAGTGAGAGAAAAAAATAGGAAAGATGGGGGAAAAGATAGGAATTTGAGCTTCTTTGAGTGTGAAATAGAATTAGAAGTTTCCTACATAAAAAGTTAAGCAAGGGGGAGGTGCCAATTTTTTAGGAGGTGCCTCCCTCTGTAAGTATAAATCGTGGTATACCTAGGTTGGTTGATGAAAAAGGATGGGAAATGAATTTACAATGTGGGTTTTCTCTCTTGATCAGTCCACCTATGCATGATCATCTTACTAATTGCAAAGAGAAAAGAGTGAGAGAAAAAAATAGGAAAGATGGGGGAAAAGATAGGAATTTGAGTTGCTTTGGGTGTGAAATAGAATTAGAAGTTTCCTACATAAAAAGTTAAGCAAGGGGGAGGTGCCAATTTTTTAGGAGGTGCCTCCCTCTGTAAGCATAAATCGTGGTATACCTAGGTTGGTTGATGAAAAAGGATGGGAAATGAATTTACAATGTGGGTTTTCTCTCTTGATCAGTCCACCTATGCATGATCATCTTACCGATTGCAAATTTCCCTCAAAACCTTCTAATTATCATAGGAAATCACATTTTTTTTCCATGTTTAATTCCTTAAAATATTGCTCCAATTGTGTGACTCCAAGTGGCATGGCTCTATATGGCTTAATAGCTAACTTTGATGGCTCTTTCCTTGGTGGCTTGAGTGGCCTGAATGCTTGGATTCATGGTTTGAATAGTTTGTCACTCTTATGCATGGTTTGAATGGCTAAGGTGGCTTACAGGGCTTCCATGCAAAGGTGGTAAAAATGCATGGTTTATGCATGAGTATATTTTTGTTACTTTTAATTTCTTCCAATTGCTTGCTTGCCCGAGGATAATTTTTAGGATTGATGAAACACAATAGAACATGATTTTTTGTGGACCTTTTGGGGACTCCACCCCTAAGCTCCCAACAAGTGTGCACCACCCCCTGCACCCACAGTGAGCTAACTATGTAGCTCAACTCTTTAAAACTTTGAAAAGTGTGATATAGGACATTGAATCATCTTCTCACTTGATAATTTATGTACTTTCTTTAGATTAGCCTCTTAACCTGCAACATATCAAACTTTGAAATTATTAGGCTAGAAATGCATGTGTTATGCATTTTGGAAAGAAAAAAAAAGAACTTTAGACTCTAGTTTATAACACCCAGACTTCTAATTGGGTACCTTTTATACAAAGTTGAACACTTATCATAAACTCTCACATATACTTGCTTCATGTTCTTTCAATCTAGTGTAGTCCAACCTAGAGAGATGGTGCTGTATATGATTAGTTTCACTCATCTTTCTTCCTCTCACACTCTTTGCATACACATTTGATGTATAAGTAATTAAATGTAATCAAAGTTTATAATTAATTCAATAAAACATTAGTCTAACACATACTTCAAATCCAAGAAACATGTAGAACTTTACAAATTCAATATATATATATATATCTTGATCTATGATGTTGGAATAAATGTCAAACACTATATAGCCTTGACGGATCATCTACATTTGGAACTATGTAGTTGCGAACAAGGTAGTTCTTCCATTTTTTCTGTTGCTCACCAGCTCCTTGTAAAACACATGCCTTCTTCTCCCCAGGTACATAGAATGAAGACTATAAAGTATAAACAAGCATTGTTACTTTATTTGAAAAAAACAAGATAAGGTATGTACTATATTATGTAATACATATGATTTACATACCTCACCATTTGTAACATTGAACCTTTGAGTGTTGGTGACACCTATCTCCAATCATCAATTGAAATAGGCACCATGCTTCGTACCAAACAGCTTGTTCCTTAGTGTTGTACCAAACAACTTCTTTTGTTCCCTTTACCTTTCTCTTAATAACCTTTTCTATCATTGTTCACCCTCTACCCTTTCTCTTTCGAGGGTTGCTCACTAATATAATATATATATATATATATATTATACTCATACCTCTATATTTAATAGGTTTTAACCCCTGAATTATCTACAAATAGCACTAATTAGGGTTAATTCTACATTTTGTAAATCCAAGGTGAAAATGAGAAAAAGGGAATTTTGGTAGGTTTATCCCTTTAAAGAATTTTTTTTAAAAACAAGCTACATCATGGGCCCACGCATCTCAAGTTTAAAGTTGAAGAGTTTAGATTAAAATGTGGATGCCATTATCAAGGTCAAAGCAATCAAAAACCCTAAATGGAAGACCGAGCCTTGTCCATTCATAATAGGGTCTTTGTATGATAGAACTTCCCATGCATGCATGCAAAGCTATCCATTAACTTGGGAGGCTTTTAAGAGAAGGTCAATTGATATACATTATAATCGCATGCAATGAAAGTTTCTCTAAAATAAAATAAGTCAGAAGACTAGGGTCTGCTAGTCTTTTTCCTTATACTCTCTCTTCCACTCAACCAAAATTGGGGATATGGACCACATGAATTTTTGCATGTAAGGTGGTGAATCACACTCAATCTCATGTAATAACATGAGGAAAATAAGTGGAAAATATAAAGAAGTGAAGAGAGAGACAATTTATGGGAAACCAGTGGTTGGAAAGCATTCTTACTTTGTAATCTTTGAAGGTCAAGATGTATCCTTGTTCATGCACTCTAATCAAACAGTGATGGACCAATGAGAAGATTCCAATGAAAACTTTACTAAAAGCCCATCAATGGAAATTTTTTTGGTGGGTTGTTCACCATTTTTTCAGTAGTAAACAACATCTTTTTCAAGTGAATGGATATCCCACCATCCTTACACCTTATTGGTTGGAGAAAATTATGGTGAACTATGAGAAAAATAAGGAAAGACCAAGAGTGTATAAGAAAATCTCAATGGAATCTAAGCCATCCACTCTAAGGCATCCCAATCTAACAGTGGAGAGTAAAGAAGCCATTAAATAGGATCTCTTTGGATAAGAGCACTATAACCAAATCTCACCAACTCAAGCTAGGGTAATGATTACCTAAAGACCTAGAATGAAGCATTGGAATGTCATAACCCTAGCCACCTTACCTTTGTTCAAATGTCAAACCAAAACCTAAAGGAAGACAGAATCTCTACCACTCATTCTCCTATAATGATCCACCTTCCTTACAACTTTCTAAAATTCAAAACCACAATCGAAGTGTTGCATGCCTCCTTTTATTTGCTTTCCATTTCCCACTTCCTTTTTTTTCTATCTCTTCCTTCCCTCCTATCCTCTTTCCCTTCCCACTTACCCTTATCCCTCTCTTTTTTGACTTTATCTTTTCCATTTAACCAAATCTTTTCCTACTCCACCTTCCATTCCATGGCCCATCCTTCCTACCTATTGATTTCCACAGCCCCACCATCCTTTTTCTCTTATCCATTCCATCCTCACTTATCCCTTAGATCTTAACCATCAATCCTTCCACTCTCTTATGATTCTAGCCATTCACCTCTTGGCTTCTACTCTGAAACTCTATAAATAAGTGGTGAAGAACAAGAGAAGGGAATTTTTTACCTTTCCCTAGAATTGATAGCCAAACATAGGAGAAACAGAGGGAGAGAGATCAATCTTGACTAGTCTCCCCTAAGAGGTATGAATTCACATACATGGGAGAAGAGGTAAGGAAGCTCATCCATCCCAATTTCCTTTATTTTCTTTCTTCTTTCTCCACTTCTCATTTTTCCTTCCTTCCATGCATGGCATCCCATAGCCCTTGCACCTCATCTCTTTGCATTCTTTCCATCGCATGCTAGAATACACCTTAGTATACATGCTTTGCACTTAGTTTACATGCAGAGCCATCTCCCTTATCTCGCACCTTCCTTTATTTCCTTACTAGCTTCCACATATCCCCATCTTATCTTTGCATAGCCATGCACCACATTAGGAGTTGCATACATACCCCTCATACACCCTCCACTTCTACTTCTTCCTTGCATTTTATAGATTGCACGCAACAACCACCCCTTCACCTTCCCTCAATTTTTAAATCTTACACACCTTCATCTTCCATCCTTATTAATCCATCCTTTAATTCTAGTAACACACACTTCACATATTCTCCTTCTCCCACCTCTCAATCCATGCTTACAATCTATCTCCCTTTCTCTTCCATGCCTAATCCATTCCACCTTCTATTTTTCTGCCTTCTTTTTTGCTTTGGGATTTAGGAATCTATGGAAAAGGAAGAGAAGCCTTGTGCTCTTTTATGGAAATTAAGGACTCCTTCCACTCTTAAAAGCATGGTTGAGTATTTCTTTGGGTTTTCGGCATGTTGGGTTAAGAAGATGAGAAAAGATTGGTTGTAAATTAGTGTAACCTGGGTTGGATTCCTTATTGAGTGACATAATAAGAAGATTGTAAAGTGAATATTCAAGCCTAGAAGAAGAAGCCATGTGTACAAGGCCTTGTTAAGTGACAGAATGGATGACTCCTATAGTAGACACTTTAGAATGAAGTTTCTTTATTTGCTTTGTTTTCCTTGCTTTATGTACTTTCCAATGTAATCAAAGTTATATTAATAAAATAATTGTTTTTCCTTTACTTAGTTAATTTCTTTACTTTTTGACTTGCTTTATTATTTGACTAGGTTACTTGCTTAGTTATTTCCTTGCTTTGATTTAGTTAGCTTGGATTAATTGATTTAGTTTAGTATTCTTCCATTTCATTGAATGTTGGTTAGGTTAAAGTCAAAATACTTCAGCTTCAATTAACTAATCTATCAAAGGGTCCTTTTGGGATCTAGCTGTATTTACCAATTCTATACTTTAATAGAACCATGCACTTACAGTAATTATTAAAGCACATCACTTTCATTAGACTATTGTCATATTCTTAATGTTCTATTTTTCTTGCAAACTACAATGTTATGAAATGATAATAATTAAATGAAATATTCCATGTAATTCTTTTAAAGATATGTTATGACACTAAAATAAATCCCTTGTTTCTATCAAAGACCTTGTAGAGTATTCTCTATTTTTTTAGACTTGTGCATTTAATGCATGTGATATGATTCACCTAATAAGTTTTCATTTCACTTAAATGGATTCTCAATCTCCCCACCATTTCATTGGAAACATGAGCAGCATTTAGAAATATGAAACAACCAAATATATAACTACATTTTAACTAGATGACTCCATGTACAAGAATTTTAAAATCATTTTTAAAGACATTTTTTGGAACCAACTTCAAAAATTGCAAGTAAACACTCTGTTTCTGCTTCTTATTACTATCATACAATTCAACACTTCAATCATGTATTCTATATGTATATAACTAAAACTAACACAAGAGAAAAAAATCAATTAATTTTGGAATAACTCATTAACCATTCTTTAATTAAATATATTAAATGTTACATTGTATTCGATCTCATCAATACAAGCTAGCATTTGATCAATGACTGAATATGGAACTAACTCATGAAAATATAGCCTCTTAGTATTTAGCTCACCACATTCTCATAGTTCCTTTGATCTTAAAGCTTCAATTTCATGCATCTTCTGCCTAAAGAAAAATTTACAATCACTACCTCATGATTTTATGTTTGTATAGCCTTTTGTTCCCAACTGATTAGCTCTTTCAGTAAAAGATGTTTCTTGCAATTGAATCTTAATTTCAAATGAGAATCATAAACCCTAACTTTGAAAATGACTTTTCCCCATATCTAACTACTTCCTACCTCTAATTCCTTACATTGGGTCAATTTAGGAGACAAGTGGTACTTCGCAAATTAATTCCATGGAGGCTTGTTATTAAACCTTCTCATTTTTGTTTGCACTCTTTTCTTTCTCTTATGAGGGCTAGATCGAAAAGCCTTTTGTTCTCACTAAAATTGCACTAATTTCTTCTAAATCATGAAATCTAGCCAAGATCTTAACCTCAACATCTGCAATCACAAAACCCACTTCATCCACAATATTCTTCATGGAATTAACAAAAAAAGAATGGATGATAACAAGGGGTTTATTGGTCTTACCATGTTTTTCATGCCACAAATAGTCAAAATCTAGTAGTTGAATAGTAGACAGATGAGGGTAAAAAGAGACAGAAGAAACAAAGAAGGATGTTGTCCTTTCACTTATTAGATGTAGACTATTGATGGGTATAAGAAAAAAAGAGATGTCACATCAGGGGTTCTATAAACAAGTGATTGTTTTTAAAGTTAGTTTTTTCAAACTGACTTTACGAACTTTGTTATGAATTTTTCAAAGCTCCCTCCTCCCTCCTCCATGCAACATGCATAATATCCTTTAGTTTGCTTATTCTTGATGTACTTGCATCGTATGTAAGTACAGATATGTATATATATATATAAGAATATATATGCATATACATCAATAAAATTAATACAAACACATGCACATGCAAATTCTAGGATAACTCCTCTAATTACATTTCAAATATTTACATTTTAATTTGCCTCCTCATATATTATTTCAACCCAAGGACCCCCCTCACCATTATTACACACATAATCTTGATTCTCACCAAGTACATCGATTGATGGGATTGTTTTGGTAATATAAGGGTAATCTATTATAGTACAGCTAAGATTTGTTCATCACAAAAGTCCTTGGGGAAGGCTAATAAAATAGTGACCACCCCTTATCACATTCATCTTACACATAAAATATATGATTCGCTTGAGATGCTAAAATAAATTGATCATTTTCATAACCGATCTTATCGAGGCTAACCACTGTCAATCTAAGGGGTTAGTTTTGATGTTGTCTTTATTGTGTTTCATCCAATCACATTTGAACATAACCACAATTCTGCTGGTCTAATCGAAAGCCTATATCTCTCTTATAACCTCGTAATAAATCTATATGCCACTATTAGTTTGGTTATCCTTTGAACTAGACAAAAAAAAGTAACATTGGTAGCTACACTAACCTTGCTTAGTCATTTAATTATATGTATAGAACATGAGATAAAATGGGAAAGATCCTTATACCCACTCTAATCGATAGATATCAGTTTCTCTGGGTTGATCTGGAACATCTATTATCATCTAAAGCAATCTAAACTATTGGATCATTCTTTTAACACGTACAAAAGATAAAAAAACATGATTTAATATCAAGAAATTATGATATATCACATAGTTACCCTAGATTAGCTTCTGCACTTGTAAAATATTAGATCTATGGATTATTAGTCTAGAAATGCATTTGTCTTGAATTTTGGAAGAACGCTAGAATAATGCCCTATATTCTATGATACTTTCCTACTAATTGGGTGATTTTTATGCAAAGTTGACTACTTATCACACCTCCTAACTAGCTTTTTGCTAGTCCCTAGCAAAATATGAAAAAAATCATAAAAACAAATGATTGTCATTTTTGTAGGTATTCATAATTATATTTAGCATATGCAACAAGCCCTTGAACCCCTAGGTTAACCCTATTGGATGAGTTAGGCCCCATGATGGTTTTCTGATAAAAGAGAATTTTAAATAATAAAAAAAGTACCCAATTAGTAGCTCATGTGTTCTAAACTATAAGCATTATCCTAAGGTTTTTCCAAAATTTTATGAAACATGCATTTTTGAGCTAATGATTTCAAAAGTTTGATATTTTGTAGGTGCATAAGCTAAATCCATTGTCATAATTTTCTAAGAATTCATTAGGATTTTTTATCTTTTGTAGATATTGAAAGGATGATCCAATGGTTAAGATAGCTTTAGATGAGAATCTATGATCCAGATCAACTAAGAGAGTCAAGACCCATTTTTCATCAATTTCATAGTTCAAGCAAAAGTCAAGATCATTCCAAGCAAACATATTAGCACAAGGAAACATTTGGAAGAGTTCAAGGTGATTAGAAGTGGATCCAAGCAATTCCACCACATTTGCATGAGAATTTGAGCCATGCAAGCCACCTTAGCCATATGATCCATGCACTAAGGGCAAGGAGAAGCCAAGCAAATCAAGCCACGAAGCCAAGGGTGTGAGCCATGAAGCCATCAAGTTAGAAGCCATCAAAGGAAGCCAATTGAGCCACTTAAGCCAAGTCAACATGGGTTCACACATTGTTAGAACTTTCTACCCAATTTTCACTTGAAGAAAATGTGATTTGAAGAGAAGAAATAAGAGGAAAGTTGACTTGTCAAACATGGGTAGGTGGCATGCTAAGATAGATCAACAGGAGAAGAGCCTTAATTCTTTTTCTTTCTTCTTTTCTCTTTCCCTCATCATGAATCACTTACAAAGAGGAGTTGCACGCCTCTTCCCTAGAAAAGTGGCACCTCCTTCTTGTTTATTCCTTTTAGGTCTCCAATTCTACACAAATTCTTTTCTAATTCCCTTCCTAAGTTCCCAATGTCCCACCTTATAAATCATCCCATGATTTTCACTTTCTAAATCCCTTTCCCAACTCCACTTTATCATCTCCAATTCCTAATTTCCACTTTCTCTTTTTCACTTTCTAAATCTTATCATTATCTTTTCTTATCTCTTTTTCCTATTTTCCTAGGAATAGAATTCTACCACATCTTATCACTTTAGGAAGGATGGAGTATCATATAAAATAGGAAATCTCAAGCCCACTAACCCTAAGGAGTTCCATGGCCCTATACTTGGGCTAGTACTCCATGCTTCACCATGCCTAGGTCCTCCATGGTTCTCCACGCCATCTCCATTAAAGCGTATCATGTCCTTTTCCTTCTTGCACTTTAATGAATCAATCTTCATGGTTTTTCAAGCATCATTCAAAGCTAAGTCCATGTCCTTTTACTCTTAGTTTTTCATGCTATCTTGATTTCATATTTGAAATCTTTTCTTCCTTGATTCTATGTGCAACTTTCTAAGTCTTTTTCTTATGTTTTGATTCAAGTTTGACTTTAGATCCTTGCATTCAATAGAACATTAATCTCTTTTAATGATAGCCAAGAGATGTTAATCTTTGGATCAAGTTAGTTTTCCATGGAATTCCTTACTTGGTTGCCTTTACTTTGCTTCCTTGATTTCCCCCTTGTTTTAGTTCCCATCTTGATATCATTCTCTAATGCTATCCTATCCCTTGGTTCACTGCATGGCCTTTGCTGGATAATATTCAACTTGAGATTAAAGTCAAGACATCTTATTTATGTGTTTATGATTCATGTGCACCTTTTTTGTATAAAGTTTCATTAAATAAATAAAGTAATGTTTCATTCACAACAATTTAATATGCATGAGTTATACTATATGAACTACACTATGAACCAGGAATACAATTACACTAGAAAAATAAAGAGAGAATTAGATACTTAAAATGGGGTACTGCATGTGAGTTGGCTCATACAAGTGTGGGGCCATCCAATCTTAGAGTGGAAATGGCCAAAGCTTGACATGTATTATTACAACCCATTTTTAAATAAAAATTACACTTGGCCTCACTTCAAGTCCTCTCAAAAATAAAATTTCTAACCTAAAAAAAATCTTAATTACTCTCATGAAGCTTTGGCCTGCAAGATCACCACCACTCCTTTTGCGAATTGCCCTTGCACAAACGAGGAAGATGTGTCAATTCTAAGGATTTAGCAAAATATGCAAAAATCCTAAACTAAGGCTACCTAAACTGCAACTGAAGATAAATAATTCTAATTAAAACCCAGGCACAAATCCATTGTGGTTCCCTAGCAATGACACCAAAAACTTGATGTGTTCTAATAAGTACTCACAATTGCATGAATCAAAGTAGCATGATTTCATCAAGTGAGGTAAATCCTATGAGAAATCTCACATAGTTGTATTCAATTGGAATCTTATTTAGATCACTTATCCTTGCCTAAGAAAAAGTGTGTTTTGATTTATTCATGGAATTAAAAGAACATGAAATTAGAAACATGCATAAAATTATAATCTAAAGTAAAGAAAATTTTCTAAAAATAATGACTTTCTAAAACTAAGATTAGAAATTTTTAAGAATGGAATTAGAAACTTTCTAAAACTAAAACACATTCAAGAAAACAAAGTAAAGGAAAATCAGAAACATGGTAACTTACGAGCCTAATTCTAGAATGAATTTCCTAACATTAGAAAATGGAACTTCTTAATAAAATATAATATAATACTCAAATAACATCATCAATGAATCAAAGCATGCAAGATAGTGGCGCATGAACCAAGAAGAGTGTGCATGGAACTTAGAAAGAAGAGTGCATATGGAAAAAACATGTTTTATTGCATGTGTAACTTAAACTTCAACCTTCAGTATCTCATGCAATCCAAAGACCACTCAACAACGGAATACATGTGAACAAAAATAAAAAAAGAGAATGAAAGCAAGATAGGTTTGCATTCAAAAGGGAAACAATGAAGAAGATGATGGTTGATAATTAGAAAAGAACAAGAGCAAAGTAAAGCAAGCTACTAAAGAAGATCAAAGTATAACTATCATGGAAAAAGATAATCAAAATTCTAATCTCTCTTGGATGTCACTACAAGAGATTGATACCCCTTAGTTGAAGGAGAACTAGAGTAAAAGTAGAAGTAAATCAATAAGGGAAGGAATCAAAGAGCCGTGTGCATGAATAAAAGGAAGAAACCTCGCTAGAATGGAGAGTAAAATAGCATGGAGAACTACCTGAAGGATGCATGGAACTCCTTTGAAGATGGAATGGTGAATCTACAAGGAAAGATGCGTGGAAACCCTTTCAGTAAATTGCATTGGAACCTAGATAGAAAATTGTGTGTAATCCTCTAAAGAAAGATACATGCAAAGCCTCCTCCAAAGTAAAGTGCATAGAAAGGTATGCCCTACAGAAGTTGTATAGAAAGGAACTTCAAAGGAAAATTTCATTGAAGACTTAAGGAAACATGTGTACAAAAACTTCTGCTTTTTCTATCCATGATTTTGACACATATAGACATATACATATATAGAGAGGGGGAGAGGTATGTCTTCCTAATTTCCAGCCTAGGGAAGAGAGGAAAGTGGGATAAGAAGGGAGATAAGAAATGGGAAGGATTAGAAAGGGGAAAGCGCAAATGAAATTTCATTGTGACGACCCAGGTTTTTATATGATGCAATTTTGATAAACAGGCGAGATCTCTTGCTTTATAAGTATGAAATGCATGAAAATCTTTTTCATTTGGAAAACAATCTTTCAAAAAAACCCCGAGTGTCAAAACACATTCTCAAATTATCTAGCCATGGCAAAAATCAATATTATTCCTAAGAAAGTGTTAGTCAAAGCCCCAGCTATTAGAGCGTAACTACAATCAAGTAACATTGAAAGATAAGGTAGGGGTTTACTTACTTGTACTTAGTCTGGGTGGTTCCTAGCACAAGCATTCCTTGCCCTTAAGTATTTACTTGGTGTCTGAAAAATGTTGAGGATTGGATGAGTATATACTACACTCAGTAGGAGCCTATCACTACTTGTTTTATAATGCATGAGATGTTTTAAAATCATATGCTCATTCAAAACAGGTCCACGTCTGAATACTCAAGTTCAACATCGATATTAAAATCCATTGTTAAACTGAAATACTAACGACTTAAAGGATCACATAATCCAAAATCGAAAGTATCATATACATATATATCATAACATCATGATATGCATAAGATGCTTCATAGAATCCAACTCATGGATCTCTAGTATGGTATGGTTGACCAACCTCATATCATGCCATATGCAATGCACATAAATCCATGAAACCATAGGGTCCCACTATGCCCACGACCTCACCGCCGTGTGGTCCCCGGGTACCTAGGGACATAGGATCATATACCTCTAAGGGGCATATGACACTTCGACCCAGTGCCGTGACACCAGTGGTAGCCCCCTGTACCACATGTAGTCGAAGCAGGGACATGCCCTTTTTGGGCGTGGTACCCATCCACCTAATAGTGGTAGAGGCTGGGTGGCCAACCCACACCCCTCGGCATAGCACCCACGAGCTTACTAGCCTAAATAATGTACGATCAAATAAGCCAAAAACCTCTTTTCAAAACCTGTCCTCTTTGGGTCCCTCACAACTGCCTGGCCCTCAGCACTCCAGCGTCTTTTGGCAACCCTCAAGGACATGCAATCTTTGCAAAAACTTAATGCTCATAGATCATGCAATGTATGCAATAGTTTGCAAAACATATCTATGCATAATGTATATACAAAACATGTCTATGCATAAAGCATTTGTCACATGCATGCTAAACAAGTCATATACTTAAATTATGTATTTGCAAAACAATCATAGTTCTTTTAAAAGAATCTAGTAGCGATAGAGCACCTACCTGGCTAGGTCGCGTTAACCCTTTTTGTCCTCGTACGCTCCTGAACATGGTTTGGGGACTCAAGGTTAGTTTAGCCTATCTTTTATGGGTTTTAGAGTAATTGGTCTTATTACTTAGGCATTAGGGGTCCATCCCTATGCCTATGGGTGTCCTAAGGTTCTAATTGGGCCTTGGTATTATCAATTTTCCAAAGGTCTAGCGGCCACGCATCACCATCCTATTCTAAGGGTCATGCCCACCTTTGATTGGGGTTTGATCAAGGATTTTATAGTTTGGATGTGTCCGCGTCGTCAACACAAACACAACGCCTTTTGTGGCTCCTCAATCGGAGCTCTAGATCTCAAGTTATAAGCGTTTTAGTGTTGCACATACATAGGCATCTTAAGAATGAAAAAAAGGAATGCTAGGGTGCTGCGCATCTGCGTCGTGCGCCCTGGCTTCCTTAAGAAATGAAAAACCTGTGTACTGCTAGTTCGCTGTGTGTCTGCAGTGTGCGCCTCAGGGGCGCGTCTGCAGACGCACCGGGTTTTCCGCCCGACTGTCTCTTTTGCGGGCGCGTCCGAGGACGCGCCCATTTGGTTTTCCAAACTGTGGTCGACGTGGGACGTTCCGACTGGAACGTCCTGTTCGTTGGGGAACTGGGGCATCCTCAGGACACCCTGGTTCAAACCAGTGCGGCCCAGGGAACGTCCCTGGGTCCTTGGTGAGTCTCCAGGGCTCCATTTTGCATGGTTTTTCATGCAAAAACCTAGGGAAATTGATCTTAGAACTATGGTGGAGATGGGTTTTGAGGGATCTTGGGCATACCTGGCTCGTTGCTAGGTTTTTCTCCTTGTTTTCTCCTCTAGGTCATTGCTCCTCAACGGGTTTTCTTTAACGTTTTGGGCTGCCATTAGAGGCACCTAAGAGCTCTATTTATAGAGCTAAGAGAGGGTTCTGGAGGGGGCTCTTACCGCCTTTGAATGGCGATGGAGAAACCTTCAGAATGGCGGTGATTTCTCCTCCAATCACCGCCATTCGAGAACCCTCTAGAGCTTGAAGATGAAGGGGTGCCCGTATCAAAACGGGCCCCTGTGTTTTGCAGGCTAATCCTTTTTTAATAAAATTACATTTTTGCCCCTGAACTTCAAAGGGCCATAACTTGCTCATTTTAACTCCATTTTGGGTGCTTTTGGTCTCGTTGGATTCCTTTTTCCAAGATACATCTAATGGAACCATTTTTAGGACCAAATTTCTGGGTTTAGTCCAGGTGAATAGTGAAATGACTAAAATGCCCTTATCTTCAAAAACTGATCTTTTTTTTGCTTAACTTGGAATTTCAATATAACGAAATTGGAGTCATTACATTCATGGAACTCCTTCTTAAGTGTTCCATGATGGAAACTTATGGAGGGAGGGTAAGAGGATGGGAGAGGGAAAGTTGGTGATAGAGATCCTCTCTCTTGATTGGTTCACATAACATGCCTATCTCCTTGTTGATAATCATTCCATATCTCTTATTATTTATCTCTTTAGAACATGGTCTTTGCAAGTTGTAAAGATTGTGTTTTGCTTCTCAAAACGTGTGGACATGGCCTAGATGGCTTGCATGGTTTCCTTTGATGATTTTTGACTTGGTGGCTTCAGTGGCTTGTGTCTTGGCTTCATAGCTTGAAATCACATCTGAATGTGGTGGAAGTCTACTACCTTTTGCATGGCTCCATTTCTAGTCACCTTGAATTCTACCAATCATTTCTAGAATCCATTTTCTTGCTTTGGAATGATCCTAACCTTTACTTGAACTTTGAAATTACGGAAAATAGGTTCTTATCTCTCTGGGTTGATCTAGATAACCAGGTATCATCTAAAGCAATCTAAACTGTTGGGTCGTCCTTTTAGCACCTACAAAAGATTAAAAATACTATTTAGTATCTAGAAAATTATGATAGACTATATACTTAATTTGGATTAACTTATGCTCCTATAAAATATTAGACTTGTGGATTATTAGTTCAGAAATGCATGTGATATGTGTCATAGCTTTTGGAAGAAACCTAGAATTAAGCCCCATAGTCTATGGCACAGTTACTACTAGTTGGGTACTTTTTATGCAAAATTGACTACTTATCAATAGATAGATCTAAGCTAGAAGTCCACACAGAACATCATTAAAGCATGTCTCAATCAACGTCCTCACTGAAGTACATCTTACGCGAGTTATCCACAATAAATGACCACCATTGATTAGACAGAGTCAAAATAACAAACTATTCACTAACATCTTGCATGGAGCTAGATAAATCCCTCATGATGTCTCACTAGGGTCCAAAAATGAGATAGAATAATAGAATAACAATTGGACTTTACATCTTCTTAGATTTCACTCAAAAAGCAATGAAATACATCAAGTATTTGAATTTTAGAAGTTTGTTTCATTCTTTCCAATCCCAATGAAAACATTTCACTCGATACATATCATTTGTATTAGAAATCACTTCAAATTCTAATTAGACTTCAATAGTTCACTTGCTTTCTGATCTTTTCAAAATTTTCCATCCACTTCAAAAGATTTACCAGAAACATTGTTAAAGAAAAATTATGAAATTCAATGATACAATGGAAATTGAACATTTCAAATCCTTTCAAATTTCATAGTCCACTTCAAAATATTTACCAAAAATGTCATTGTAGCAAAGTTTTGAAACTCAAGGATATAATGAAAACCAAACATAACCTTTGAAATTAAAACCCTTTATTTTAGAAAATGCAAAAACTAAAATTCAATGTCATAATGGAAACCTATTTAAGGAAATGTTTTATTACAATGAATTCAAACAAAAATTTAATTTTTTGCTTTCTTAGAATTATTTGGGTGTGTGTGTGAATGATCTAGAAACCCTAAAAGAATGCGAACCATTAAATAAAGATGGGTAGTTGAGATCTCCTTTCCTTAGGATTTTGGGTTGACTTTTCAACATTGCAAAGGTGGATAGATTTTGGATCTTTCCAATCTTTATTCCTAGCCCTTAGATAATGCTTACCCTTACTTGGATGGATGGAATCCCTTTATGACATGTAAATCTTCTAACTTTATTCTTTCTCCACCATTAGATTGGGTTGTTCTAGAATGAATGGCCTTGATTCTTGTAGATTTTCAAATGTTCTGTGTTGACTAATTGTGCTTCAATACCTTTTAGGGATAATACATCGAATAATTGCTTGATCTACTTCTTTTGATTGAGTAGAAGAGAGAAAATAAGTAAAAAGTCTTTATATGGGTCCTACTCTTCTTTTATTTTTGAGAAGCTTTCAATGTATATGATCTTACTGTATGTGAATTTAAATTCTATCATAAGCTTCTTAAGGTGGTGAAATGTATGCAATTATGCTTAAATTGAGAATTTTCCACCTTTTCACCTTTTTTGCATAGGAGTTGTGTATGAGGTTTTTGACCGCTCTGACTTTGATAGTAACACTTAATGATCATTTTGAACTTCTAAGACTTTATTTTTTACATTTGTGATCATGACTTAGCTTGGAATGTGAAATTATTCTTTTAGGGGTAAAATTGATAATTTTGTGCAATTTTCCATTTGTACCATAAACTTGCAAAACACTAGAACTAACCCTAATTAGTGATAATTAAGTGATTTCTCAAACTAAATTTCTAAATATAGAGGTATGGATCTAATAATTATATATATATATTTCATTGTGTCACTCAAATAGTGTAGAGGATGTTTCCCAACAGCCAATACATCGAGGAGAGAAATCACCCACAACTCAAAAACTTTATGTGTGTAAACAAATAAGTGTGTGTGTGTGTGTGTGTGTGTGTGTAACTTTTGAGAGGTAGAGAGAGCTATGCTTTTGTGCATGTAAATAAGAGAAGATGGTAAGAAAAATGCGTGAAATATAGGACGATATGATGGGATGTTAAGGAGATGAATGTGATAAGGATAATAAGAAGAAAAATGTGTGTAAATAAAGTGTAATAACCCCAATTTTTGTAATTGATTGAGAAAATCAATAAAGTTTGAGTTTCAAATATTTTGGGCTGAAATATTAAGATTATTTAGAATATAATTTTTATAAAAGTATAATCAAATAATAAGACATGTAAAATTGGAATTAAACTTAGTAAACCCTTCAAAATGACTATTACCATGACAAATTCTGAATTCAGATGAAAAATCCTTAAGTTTCTTCATTTCTTGGACAAAAGGGTAAAATAGTAATTTTATCCAAAAATCAAAATATGAGACATCAAAATTTTGAATGTACTGAGAAATACGAATCCAACTCCACTAAGTACACTCAAATCCGAGATCATGGGAATAAAACCTAAAATTTTATACATAAATGGCAAAACGGTCTTTTTACACCATGTGGGGCCCACATGGGGCTCACAAGGGACCCAAAAATGAATCTTATGAGCAACCCACGTGAAGTCATGGGTCAACAAACACCAGCTGGTCTTGGAGAAGAAAAATGGAGCATGGGGAAGAAAAAAATGGAGCATGGGAGACTTTCATGCCATTTAATAATAAAAAAATTAAATATTATAATCATGAACGAAGACCAAAATGCCTATAAATACAACCCCAAAAATCCTCCAAAACTTCTCATAAAATCCTCATGAAATTTTCTTCACTCTCCCTAAAAAATTAGACCTAGATCCCTCCCAAAAAACCTAAAAGTCCCAAGAGATCTCTCTCTTTTCAATTTCTTTTTCTTTTTAGATTGGAACAAGAGGCCTAAAATCAATTAGGCACTCTATTCTAGATCTTATATCATCAATTTCACCTTCCAAAACTTCCTACCATACCTTAGCTACAAAATCCCCAAATCAATTTCAAGATCCAACGGTTCAAACAACGGGAATGTGCAAGAAGGGTGGATCTTCGGCCATATCTTCATCAAAGGGTATTTCTTTTAAATTGGACACATAAACAATATTTTTTCTCCAATCAGGTAGGTGGGAATACTTTATATAGATGTTTACTACTAGTTTATGTAATTTTTAGTTTACTGTAATTTATTTTGGTAATAGAAAGGTAAAAATAAAGTAAACACCAGAACCCTTAATTCAGGATGATGGAGTGCTTAGATGAAAATTCTGAATTCACCAATCGATCCAAAAGGGTCCAAAACCCCTAAGGTAGAAGTTTCACAATGATTAGAGATGTTTTGAGCCCTCAATTGAGAGAGGATTGATTGGACGGTCCAGAATGGACTGTCCGATCTCCGGATCTAACAGCGCCCAAGACACACGCATGACGCAACGTCAGAAACGGTGCACGCCAAAATGTTCCACGCACGCTGCGCATGGGACATCATCCCAAGCGGCACAACGGCGCATCCGTTAAAACAACAAGTGGATGTACCCAACGAGCGTCCTGTTTACGGGCGCACGGACAATGAGCGTCTTGCTCGTCCCGTCCGCGTCGGTGGACGTCCCAGACAGGTGCTTCCATCACGCCTCTGTGGCGGAAGCGCCCGACGAGCGGGAGCATTCCCCCCGGCTTGATTTTCCACCCGAAAGATCTGGGTCGTCCGTTCCTTGGGCCCAAATCAAATCTAAACCCTAAAAAGGACTGTGAACTTCTAGATTAAATTTCAGAGCCATTTGAACTCCAAATTAAGATTGGAAAGAAGCTATGAAAAGCTTGAAACCTATATTTTTTGATGAAATGATAAAATGGGCATAATATTCAATAAAACTTTCTGTATTAAAGAAACAAGTTTCCAATTACCTAGATCTTCAAGATGTGAGATGATCAGATCTTGAAAATATGTTTTACTAATGATATACTATTGAAATAAAGTGATATCTATGGTTTATTTAGACATATCTAATATATATTCAGGGATTTACCCATTATGGAAGAAAAACCCTAAAAATACAAAGGGACCCACTTGATCAATGAGATCAAGTGTGATCAGATCCTTGGGATGGATAAAATGAATGTTGATATAATGAAATCCAAGAAATCATGGATGGATTATGACAAAAATGGATGAATATGATCTTTGGAACTTAATAAAGAAAATCCCCTAAATATAACTAATACCCTTAATCAAAGGAAAAGATCTAAGATCTAATGGTTGGATCATAAGTAAAGGTTTCTAAAAACGTTAATGTAATTAGTTTCATTTTATATAATAGCATTTTAAATATGATTATGTTATAAAGCATGATAGTATAACATTTAAACTTTAGCATGATATGTGATTTCATTGTTATCATAAGGTGCTAGATTTAATTATCTTAGGGGCACTTTAGTATGATTTCATGCCATTCTAACTTAGGACAATGCTAGAATTTCATATAAGTTTATACTATAGTATGAGATTATACCTTAAATCTATGTTAGTTTAAATTGAGTTATTAAGGTATATTAGTTGGAAATCATGTTAGAGTAATTTTAAGTACCTTGCCTCATTATCATCAAGTGTTAAATTATGTAGTTTTATGTTTTGAATTTATAATTCATTTATGGTTAAATGTTATTAGTAGATCTACTTGTTATTAGATAAATAGCATAAAACATCAAAAATGTAATCTAATGAGAAAGTAGAGTCTCATTACACAAATAAGAATGGAGTACTTTGGACTTAATTAGTAAGGGCTATAGTTAGTAGGACAATATAAGGATTATCAAATCCTTGGCCCAAAGTAGGAAAAGAATAATAAACCCCATGCATGACATTATAAATATTCATGGATTTAATTAAAATCCATTAGAAAGAGTACTTAGGGTAAACATGCTTATAGGAACCTTATGAAAGGTTGAGCTATGGTCGTTCTAGTGAATGATGAACGTAGTGGTTAAGGGGGTTATCTAACAGAGCCTCGCTCTTCCCTTACCTTCCGTTGACGTTTGTGAGGTCTAAACACCTCCTTACATGAGGATTGAAGTAACCACTTTGTGTTCACCCATTCAGCTAGTAAGCCTTAGCTAATTGGAAATAAGAGGAGCAAATTCGCATTTAGGCTTAAATAAGTTACCTTCAACCAGCACATTAACTGGTTGAATAATAATAATAAGAGCATAAAAGGTTAGTAAATTACTTAAACCTAATAAAAACAGTAAGTAAGATAAGGATGATCAAACAAGATCCATTAGATCTTGGATGATCAAGAACAATAAGAATAAGAATACTATATTGTACTTAGTATACATGTTTATTAGTATGCTTGTTATAGTTCATTAGATTAGATAATCCAAACCCTTAATCAAAGATGATTCAAGGAAGAAAACCAAGATCATCCTCCTTAGGGATGATCCAATAACTGAACTTAGATCAAAGAAGAAGTAGATGATAGAAGATCTAGGACCCTGATCTTTATCAACATGTGTAGATTGTAAATCAATGGATCTATGAAAGATTAAGATCAAGGAGATGGACACACAATGATCTAATGTTTAGATCATTCTAAACATTAGATCTGGTTATCAATAGGATTGTTCAAAATTTATATATTGACAATATGTATGGATGTACAGATTACATACATCAGTCAGGATCATAGAAGATTGGGGAAAAGAGATCAATCCTTAAAGGTAGGAGGATTTGATGAATGCATTTACATGAGATATGAATGATTTTACTCATGATCTTATGTTGACAAGAGTAATGTTAATACTTGTATTAAATCTCTTGAAAACCATATGATACAATCAAACACATATAAGATGGTTAAGGACTAAACTATAAGTGAATAGGGAACTAGAAAATATTTCAGCCCTAAGTAAACAGATATATGGTCTGATACATATGAAATCTATTTTACATACAAGGTTGGAGGCTTGTGAGTTTGTTTTAATAGGCATAAGTTTAGGGGGATGCTATTGCTAGAGGAGTTACGAGGGTTTGGCCACCCGCTCCTTGAAATTTGATGATATGATGATAGCTTGCCCAAAGAGAGGCTAAAAGTCGGGTGGTGGCAATTATGGGAAGGCCACCACTGTGAAAGTCTTGCCCCTCCATACGAGCAGTGACATAATATTTTCCATCGTGGTATCAATGGTGAACAAGGCAGTTATCCGAACTTGCTAGTACGGATCAGACTGCAGCATAACAACCTTTTCGATTATTTTGTACTGTGATGGATATGGGAATAGGCATAGTGAAATGCCTTATGTTTTAGCATAATGAAATGCTAGGTAATTGTATATTACCAATATGGGATTAGCTGTAATACTAAATTCTCAAAATGAAGAGAATTGATCGACTTAGTTGGGAATGATATTTGATTACTTTCACAAATTTAACTGGTTTACCTATGAAGGGTATATATGTTTATAAATATACATAATTCACAAAGTAAAGAGTATGTTTAAGGATAATGGGGTTATGAAGTATTGGAATTACATTGTCAATTATTATGCTTCTTGAATCCCCTACCAAGCATTGCTTGCTGAGATATTGTAAATGTTGCAATATCTCAGATACAGGGAAGGAGAGTTAGGAGCTGAAGACGATAGAAGACTTGAAGAGAATAATCTTCAAGGTATACCCTTGAAGAAATGTATTTTTCTTTGTTGAGAGTTTTATTGTATGGTGAGCTTGAGTTTTGGATTATGTAATTTGGGCAAGTATTGTAATAGATTTAGTTGTACTGTGAACCACTGGATGGATCCTAAAATTTAATAAAAGTATATTCCTTCAATGGAATTTTATTTTGTGCACAAATTGTACTTATGTTATGTACGAAGTGGTGACTTGGGTTTTCAAAACAAGTTTTAAAGAAAAGAATTTCCGTTGCTTTGTTTTACGAAAATTTTTTACATTCTTAAGGGCCCTGCCTTTCAAAATACTTTACAAATCATGTTACCCCGACCCGATGTGGGTGGCTAGCCGCATGCGGGCGCTCGTGTGTGGTAAGACATGCGGGGACGCGTGTCCCCTAAGGGGGAGAGGTTGTGAAGCCTTGGCCGATGAGGGCGGGCTAAAAGGGCTGGTAGGCTTCTAAGCTAGTAGGCTTCTAGGCAATGTGAGAGATTGAGAGTTAGTCCCACATCGCTAGGGGAAAAGTTATTGGGCTCTTGATAAGAGTGCTGGGGACTTCCCTTGCAATGAGGCCTTCCGAGGGGTGAAGCCCAAGAGGGGTGAGGGACCTAAGGGAACAAAACCCTGAGCGGCTACCATTGCCTATGGGGACGGATATGCAAAGGGACAATATCGTGACCGCTGTGCACTCTGATAGACGGAACGAGGCCTTCCGAGGGGTGAAGCCCAAGAGGGGTGAGGAAACTAAGGGAACAAGACCCTGAGCCCGCTACCATTGCCTGCGGGGATGGATATGCAAAGGGGACAATATCGTGATCGCTGTGCACTCTGATACACGGAACGAGGGCTTTTCCCTGGGCAACTGGGGAAGAACAAAACCTTGCAGGGTGTATGGGCACTTCGGCACGGACAATATCGTTGCAGGGTGTGGGCCCTCGGGTTGTTACAAATGGTATCAGAGCCAATTCCCCTCGTGGTGTGTTGGTTAGCCGCATGCGGGCGCCTGGTCGTGGCTATCACGCGGGGATGCATGTTCCCTAAGGGGGGAAGATGTGAAGCCCTGGGCCGATGACGGCGGGCCAAGAGAAGGCTGGCAGGCTTCTAGGCTAGGGTGAGGGATAGAGAGTTAGTCCCACATTGCCTGGGGAGAGGACACTGTGCTGTTTATAAGAGTTTGGGGAATTCTAATAGTCACAATGCGTTTTCCCTAGGAAACTTGGGAAGAACAAAATCGTGAGGGGTGTATGGGAGCCCCAAAGCGGACAATATTGTGATTGTTGGAACCCCAGGGTGTTACATAAAGAGGATGATGGAATGGAGAAAACACATGAAAAGAATATGAAATGCTGGAGTAAGTGAGGTGTGAAAATAAAGTGGAGATGAGGGTGTGAAAATAACATGATGATAGGAATGTAAGGGCATGGAAATGATAGAAGTGAAGGGAAGATGTTTAAGGTGTTGAATAGTGAGTGAGATGAGAGAGAAAATGAAATAAAAAATATAAGAAATTGAAAGCTAGGATGTGTGCGTGCTAGGGAGAAAGTGTAATGACTCCAATTTTGTAACATTAAAATCCCAAATTAGCAATGAAAAGTTTAATTTTTGAAGATAAGGGTATTTTGGTCATTTCACTATTCACCCTGACTGAACCTAGAAATTTGGTCCTGAAAATGGTACCATTAGGTGCGTCTCAGAAAAAGGAATCCAACAAGACCAAAATCACCCAAAACGGAGTTAAAATGAGCAAGTTATGGGCCTTTGAAGTTCAGGGGCAAAAATATAATTTTCACTAAAAAACAGATTTAGCCTGCAAAACACAGGGGCTCGTTTTGATACGGGCACCCCTCTTCTTCAACCTCCTAGAGGGTTCTAGAACGACGGTAATTGGAGGAGAAATCACCACCATTCTGGAGGTTTCTCCACCGCCATTCAAGGGTGGTGAGAGCCCCCTCCAGAACCATCTTATAGCTCTATAAATAGAGCTCTTGGGCACCTCTAATCACAGCCCAAAAGCTTGAGAAAAACCAGTTTTGGAGAAGCAACCAAGAGGAGAAACGTGGAGAAAAACCCAGCAACGAGCCAGGTATGCCCAAGATCCCTCCAAACTCGTCTTCCCATTAGTCCTAGGCTAAGTTTTCCTACATTTTTGAATGTAAAATCATGCAAAACAGAGCCCTAGAGCATCACAAAGGACCCAGGGACGATCCCTGGGCCGCACTGGTTCGACAAGGTCGAACCAGGGCGTCCCGAGGATGCCCCGGTCCCCCAATGAACGAAACGTTCCCCACTGGACGAAACACGTCGTCCGCGTTTGAGAGAAACCAGCGGGCACGTCCACGGATGCGCCCACAAATGAAAAAGTCGGGCGGGAAATCCACCTCATCTGTAGATGCGCCTGCTGGGGCGCATGCCGCTGACGAGCAACGTGCTAGCATTCTGGGATTCCACCTCTTAAAGGCCTTTATGTATATGTGATACTAAAAAGCTTATAACTTGAGATCTAGAGCTCCGGTTGAGATGCCGCGAAAGGCGTTGTGTCCGTGTCGACGACGCGGACACACCCAAACTATAAAATTCCTAATCAAGGCCCAATTTAAGGTGAGCACGACCCTTAGAATAGGATGGTGGCGCGTGGCCACTAGACCTTTGGAAAACTGATGATACCAAGGCCCAATTAGGACCTTCGGACACCCATAGGAATGAGGATGAGCCCTTAATGCCTAAGTAATAAGACCAACCACTCTAAAACCTATAAAAGATAGGCCAAACTAACCTTAATTCCCCAAACCATGTTCAAGAGTGTACGAGGACAAAGGGGTTAGCGCAACCTAGCCAGGTAGGTGCTCTATCGCTACTAGACTTTTTAAGAAACATTATTGTTTTATGCATGTTTTAAGTATAAGTTATACAACTTGTTTAGCATGACTTAATTCAGCATACATATGATAAATGCTTTATGCATAGATATGTTTTGGCATAGATATGTTTTGCAAATAATTGCATATACATTATGCATAGATATGTTTTGCAAACAAATGCATATATTGCATGATTTGTGAGCATTGAGTTTTTGAAAGATTGCATATCCTTGAGGGTTACCAAAAGATGCTGGAGTGCCCAAAAGACACTGGGTAGGCAATTGTGAGGGCCAGGTAGTTGTGATGGACCCAAAGAGGACAGGTTTTGAAAAAGAGGTTTTTGGCTTGTTTGATCGTACATGATTTGGACTAATAAGCTCGTGGGCGCTATGCCGAAAGGTCTGGGGTGGCCTCCCAGCCTCTACCACTATTAGGTGGATGGGTACCACGCCCAAAAAGGGCATGTCCCTGCTTCGATTGCATGTGGTACAGTGGGCTACCACTGGTGTCACGGCACTGGGTCGAAGTGTCATATGCCCCGTGGAGGTATATGATCTTGTGTCCCTAGGTACCCGGGAACCACACAGCGGTGAGGTCGTGGGCATAGTTGGACCCTATGGTTACGTGGACTTATTTGCATTGCATATGGCATGATATGAGGTTGGTCGACCATAACATACTAGATATCCATGAGTTGGATTCAATGAAGCATCTTATGCATATCATTATGTTATGATATATATGATACCTTCGACTTGGTTTGTGCGATTCTTTAAGTCGTTAGTATTTCAATTTGACAATGGTTTTTGATATCGATATTGAGCATGAGTGTTCAAACATGCACATGTCTTGGAAAAGCACATGATTTTAAATATAGCATGCATTGTAAAACTAGTAGTGATGGACTCCTACTGAGTATAGTATATACTCACCCAATCCTCAACATTTTTTAGACACAAAGTAAACACTTAAGGGCAAGGAATGCTTGTGACAAAAGACACCCAGACTAAGTGCAAGTAAGTAAACCCCTACCTTATCTTTCAATGTTACTTTATTATAGTTACTCTCTATAGCTGAGGTTGTGACTAACACTTTCTTGGGAATAATGTTGACTTAAAGCTTTGCCATGGCTAGATAATTGGAAAATGTGTTTTGACACTCAGGGTTTTATACAAAAAGATTGTTTTCCAAAACGAAAAAGATTTTCATGCATTTCATATTTATAAAACAAGAGATCTCGCCTTTTTATCAAATTTGCATCATATAAAAACCCGGGTCGTCATAGAAAGGCATGGAAAGAATGAAAAATAAAGTGGAGAAAGTAAAATGGGACGTGTGAATCTTCGATGAAAGGAAGAAGATTATAGGATCGAAACAAGGAAATAAGAGATAGAAAGGTGTGAAGATGGACGAAATATAGATGGAGTAAAGAAATTTAAAGAATTAAAACTCCGGAAAATGAGAGTGCTAAGAGGTCTAGGTGTGGAATCACTGAAAGAAGAATGGATTTGACTCACGTTCGTTAGATGGATGCATAACACTTTGCTTCTCTTCTCCTCTTCTCCTCTAGATGTCCTGTATTTCCCCTTCTTTCTGAATTACATGTCCTAGCATAAGGGATTGGAAATATCTAAATGTCTTGGACATCCTCCCGGTGCTCTATTTATAATATTGCTTTTTTCGATCCTACATAACACAAAATCTCTTCTTTCCTATCTTTTCCCCCTGGACAATCATATTTCTAGAACATTCCTTTGGATTTCCCTTGTCTCCCTACATTTTATCCATTCTATTTCTCTCTTCTCATCCTCTCTTTCCCTGCTTTGAATTACATGTGTATTTTTCTTGTAAATCACATTTTGTTCTAGGTATAGAATGAACCACAACCTTGGAATGGATGGCTAGTATATTGTTTACCATTCCTATAAAAAAAAAAACATTTTTTTCCTTACTTAGGTTCTTCCTTAGGCGTACTCATTTTCTCCCCTTAAAATTCTCCTTAGCCCACCATTACTTTCTCTTTCCAATCATAATTCAAGTTCCATTCCAAGCTACCTATCTTTCCTCCCAAAAAATAATTTTCACCCTTTGGTTCAATGTGTTGTTCCTTAAAAAATGGTGCGAAGCCCACTGAAAAAATCTCCACCAATGACCTTCCATGTTATTCTTCTTAGAAGCTTGTTTTTCATTTGTCCACCTTGGAATTTCCTTGATTCTCTCTTATAGGTTCCTTCTTAAATGCAAAGTAGGTCTTAGACTTTAATCCTTCAAAAGTCTGGATGAACTGTGGCAGTTGATTTCCTATATCTTCTCCATGAAAATCATGTTTAATTGAGTCTATAATATCTCCTCTAGTGTATCTTTAATATTACTTACAAGAGCACAAATCAAAGTAGTATTGCATGTGAGAAAGGTCAAGCTCATGAGGAATCTCACAAATTTGTATGTTGGATGGATCTTATTTAAAGTGCTTAACTTTAGCCAAAGAGAAAGATTGGATTGATTTGAATTTAAACAAGGCAAGTAAATGCATGAAATTAGACACCACAATTAAAGGAAACTTGCTAAAACTAAGTAATGGAATTAGAACATACCTAAATAACATGGAATTAACAAAAGAAACTAATGCAAAACAATCATGAATTAAACTAAGCAACTAAATTAAGAAAACTACTAAATAGGAAATTTTCTAAACCTAAAATAAGATGCAAACAACTAAATAAAAACTGTTAAAATAAGATTAAGCCACTAAATTAACCAAAAAGCAAAGAGAAAATTAACCTACTACCATGCGCATGATCCATGGATTGTGTGCATGGTTCATAGGTTGAAAGATGACAAGATTTGATGATTTAAAAGCAACTGAAGCTATGAAATCAATAAACAACCTAAAGGGCTAAATGTGTTCCTAAGGATTCAAGTAATTAAGATGTTTTGATGGCTGAAAACAAAGCATAAAGATTGAAGGGAGAAATTTCTAGATTTTAAGCACTTAATACTTCAAATTAAATCAAGCACATAAAGCAAATGAAACAATAACTTTTACACAAGATAACAACCTAGATCTAAATTAATTTGATAATAGAAACATTGTATAACAAAAATCCTCAAAGAATTTTATTGATTTAATGCCAAAATACACCAAGAATTGTGCACATATTACATGTAATTGAATCTGGAAATTGAGCACTTTTCAAGGCTCTAAAACTTAATCTAAACTACAAAAGAAGTTCAATATAATTCTTTCAATTTAAATTATGATGACATGCAAAGAAAACCAAGAAAGGAATTCAAGAGAGAAGATGGATGGGATGATCAGCTAACTATGGAAAAAACACCTAAAACTAAGTGGAATTGAAGGAGAAAAACATGAAATTCCTAAGGGGAAAAGCAAGGTTGCAAGTTATTTCTTATCTTGGCTATCACTACCAGAGAACAATCTTAAGTGAACAAGCAAAAAAGCTAATGAAAGTGCAAGAAAGAGGGGGAAAGCTAAGTGGAAAGATGAGTTTACAACTAGAAAGCAAAACAATGGGAAACTAAGGCAATGAAACTAAAACAACAAAAGCAAACTACTAACCTGAATGGAGTGGAAATAACCAAATAAATAAAAAGAAATCCAAAGAAAGAGTATCATCAAAGAAGACCAAAGTCCATCTCCAAGAAGATTATAATGTTACAAAAGTTGTCTCACCCAACCTCTACTTGGTAGAAAATGTGGAATCATGGGTATTTATAGATGAATTGTTTCCACTTTGAATGAGGCACATTCTAGAAATGGGAGGTGGATTTAGATCTAGGAATTCAATTAGGAATGTTATGTAGAGAGTGAAGGAGGAAAGTTAGGTTGAAGATGATGTAAACAAGTGATGTAAGCAAGTGACATGGCTAGTTTCCTATTTTAGAAAGGGGAGAGGCATCATTTTCTTAGGATGGTAGGTGGAATTCCACCTCATTGAATGGTAGAAAATATAGATACATGGTGATAGAGAAAGGTAAGAAAAATAGAAAGAGATCTAAGGTGTTGAGAAGTGTTGGATGAGGATATCTAGGGATTTTCTAATTAAGAAACCATTTGAATTAAGCATCCAAATAAGTGGGAGGGGTCACCTTCTAGGTGGCTCCCTCTCTAAGATAGGATCATGAAAACCTACAATGTGGTGGAGAAAAAAAGTGGAAAGTGGATTAGGAAAGTGGGCTTTTCTTTCTTAATGGATCTTTCAATGCATGATCATCTTACCTTTTATAATTCTCTCTCAAAATCCCTTAAAAATCACACTTTTAACATAGGTTATTGCTTGTTTGGATGCTCCAATTGTGTGGCTCCATGTGGAATTCATCCATGTCTTGATGGCTTAAGTGGCTTCAAAGCTTGGCTTTCTTAGGTTTCTTAGTTGGACTAGGAAACCTCATGTATGGCCGCAATTCTCATGCAGAGTGGTGGAAATGCATGAGTTTTTGCATGGATCATTTTAATCATCTTTTCTTTCTTCCAGTCTTTTCTGGGGCTCTGCCTTCACACCCCTGGTAGGAACATGATAAGTGTTCAATTTTACATAAAATCCACCTCATCAGTACACATGTGACAACTTATAATGTTAAATTAGGACTTTTAGACCAAAATTCATAACACATGCATTTTTTACCTAATGAAATAAAAGTTTGTTATTTTGTAGGTTTAGAAGCTAATACAAGGTAAGTACAAGATTAATCAAGTATTTTTAAGATTTAATTAAGATTCCTTTACTTTTTGTAGGAAGTAAGACGCTGATCCAATGGCCGAGATCAATCAAGATGAAATTGAAGATCAAGATCAAAAGATCGATTCAAAGCCTCAAATTTATCGCTTCAACATAAACCAAAGTCCAAGATCATCTTATGGATCAGCTAAGCCATTCATGCCAAGTGGTGAAGCCAAGAAAACAAGCCAAGGAAGCTTCCTAAGCCAACCATAAAGCTTAGCCAATGAAGGTTTCAAAGTAAGCCATCTAAGCCATCAAGCTAAGCTAAATGGAAGGCTAGGATTGGAGGAGATGCAAGAGAATTAACCATAAGATTTTGTGGGATATTTTGAAGATAATTAAGGAAAATCTTATTAAGTTAAGTTAGAATATGGACCAATAGGATGAGAGCCTTCAAATTTTGATGTTTCTCCCACTTTTTTCCACCTTTTTATCACTTTTCACCTCATCACCAAAGACCACCACGAGTATGACTTTCTATTCAAGAGTCCTACCATTCCATAACACTTCCACCTTCCTAAACTCCCGTCCCAACCATCCAACCATTCCTCACTTCCTAGAAAATCACTTAGCCAATCAATTTTTGCCATGTCACCCCACTTTCCTTCTAAAAGAAAAGACACCTACATCCTTTTCAAAATTAGAAACCAGCCAGCCCAAACTTCTTCTTCTTCTTCTCTCTCTCTCTCTCTCTCTCTCTCTCTCTCTCTCTCTCTCATGTCATGATCTTGCTAATTTATCATTCACCTAACCTTCCTCCTTCAATACCTTATCCCTAGGGCCACTTTCCTTATGTTTTCTCCCCTTCCTAAGTTAGGAAGCCACTCATCTACATGTAGCCCTATAGTTCGTACGAATTTGCTAAGTAGAGGTGGGTGACACACGTTGAACTCAAGCTTTCCTTTGGTTTTAGTTGCTGCTGGAATTTAGAATATTGTTGGTGATTTTCTTCCTTTGGTATTCTTGTTATTCTCTTTCTTATTTTCTATCCAATTCAGGTTAGTAACTTAGATGTTTTACTTTTGTTCCATTGCTTTAAGTTTTCATTGTTTTGCTCCTTAGAATTCATGCTACTTTCCAGCCCTTAATCTCTTTCTTCTCCACTCCACTCCATTCCATAAGTTTTTTATTTTTTATTCCATCAAGATTCAAGTTAGTTATTCTTTGGTAGTGACAAACAAGAGAAGAGCTAGCTTAAATCCTTGATATCCCCACTTGAATTCCATGTTTTCTACCCTCTTTTTCTCTTAGTTTTAGGTTATTTTTCCTTAGTTAGTTCACCCACTTAGCCTCTATTTTTATTAAATTCCTTTCTAGGTTTTATTTGAATTTCATTATAATTTATAGTGTGAGAATTGTATTGAAATTTTCTTATTTTTTGGATAAGATTTTAAGCTTTAGGCAAGTGCGTAAATTCCAAAAGTTTTGGATAGTTTTACTCTCATAAATTTGATGTAAATTGATAGGATTCAATAAAGTTCTTTGGGTATTCTTGCTATGGGATTGTTTATTTCATCAAAGTACTTGAGATATGGGTTGTTTTATTGCATAGAATTTGTAGTTTGAGTTGCTTTCTAAAGCAAGATTTATTTACTATTTCTAAGTACCAAAATCTGGAAACTGGTTTTTCCTTCACTTTGTGCTTTAATTCGAGCCATCAAGACATGTTTTTTTCCTAAATCCTTAGATACCCATTTAGATTTTCATGTTTTTTATTAGATCCCATAGCTAGTTTTCATAGAAACTCACTATAGATGCATTCAATTTTACCATCTTTAGGGCTCCAAAATCATGCACAAAGTCCATAAACCATGTGCAATGGTCTAAATTCCATTCCTTTTAGATTCTTGGTTAATTTAGTTTTAGTAGTATTTAATTCATTTTTTGCATCTTATTTTAGGTTTATAAATTTTTCTTTTTGAATTTTAAAAAGTTCCATCTTTAGGAATTTTTTAGATTTAAGAAGTGAAAATCTCTTTAATTGTAGTTTTCATTCACATGCATGTTTCTAATCTCTTTAATTAAAGTCAGTTAGATCCCATTATTTATTCATTTTTTCATGTTATTTTAGTGTTAGAAATTTTCCTAAATTGGTTTTAGAATGTTGTAAATTTAGAAAGTTTCTAATTCTAATTTAGAAAAGTGTCAATTTAGGAAAGTTTTAATTTAAGAAAGTGCATGTTTTAGGAAAGTTTTTCATTTTTCATGTTTCTTTTTTTTTGCTTAGTTTTCATTTTTTATTTTTTTTTAGTTTCCATTTCTTATTTTTACTTAGTTTATAATTTCATGTTTTAATTTTCATTCTTAATTTAGGTAAAAAAAATCACTTGAATTTTTGCTAGGTTAGGTAGTTTAAAGTAGAAACCACTAGCATCACAATAGTTCACTCCTTGTGGGATTGACTTCACTTCCATGAGAATACTACATTGACTCATGCACTTGTGAGTTTTAATTAAAACAACAACAGTAAGCTCTGCCCCCTACACCCGTGGAGAAGTAATTGATATCTTGAATTGTGAAAAACTATGTGAAGCACAATATAGGTCATTGGATCATCTTCTCATTTTCTACAAAAAGAGTAAAACCCTAATTAAATCCTAAAAAATTATGATGATTCACATATTTAATCTGAATTTGCTTCCAAACATGAAAAATATCAAACTTTTGAATTATTAGGTCAGAAATGCATGTTTTATAAAATTCTAAAGAAACTCAAGATAAATGCTATATTTTATAACACATGGGCTACTAATTGGTTACTTTTTACAAAACATTGAACACTTATCATCTTCCCTTATGGAAAATAATGTGCAATGCACGTGGGTCCCTTTCTAGAGTAAGTGAGAGAAAGAGTGGATGAGAATAGTCTATTAGTGGGTCCCATGTTCTACCTAGTTGTCCATGCACATGTGCCTTCACTGTATGTGAATTTAACTTCACTTAGAAGCTCTCCAAAGGTGGTGGAATGCATGCATGTATGCATGAGAAGTTTGCTGCCTTGTCTTTTAATAATGACACCCTCTAACACTATTGTGTTTGATAATTACACTCCCTCAACATTCTGAATTTCTTAACTTCTTACTTCTTGCCATGTGGGTCCATGGCTTTGCTTGAATGGTGGAATAGTTTTCTTTTAGAGTTTTTAGTTGCTAAAAATAGCAGCTATCTTAGTTGTACCCTAATTCTAAAAAATCTAAAATAAACCCTAGTTATTAATACTTAAGTTAAATCACGAGTTAAAACTTACTAAATATAGGGTTATTTATCTAATATTTCTATTTATATCAAATATCCCCAGATTACATTTTGCTAGTCCTCGAGAAAAATTGCAAAATAAAAATAAAAATAGAGAATAGAAAAATCTAAAACTCCTAACCACTTTCATAGGTGCAATGGTCTTCATTTAGAATATGCATAAAGCCTTTAAACCCTAGGATACCTCTACTGGATGGGTTATAGTCACACAAGGCTTTTTAGAAATAATACCCATAAACATTTAAAAAACATTCCAATGGAAATTCCTTCAATTTTTTTAGAGAATTTTCTTTTATTTAGTGTTCATTAATTACTTAAATTTAGCATGTTAATAAAAAAAATGAACACTGGTGCAAAATTTAACCCTTATACTAAAGACATTCCATTACCAATCGAACCTCAAAATGTGTGTATATGTGAATATCGCCAATATATATATGCAATTGTCAGTCTCTAAGTAAAATATAACCTAAATTACTATCCATAAGTATGCTTCAACTTCAAATCTCAAAAGATATAATCAACACTCAAAAAGACACAACTTATAAGTGAATAAAATGCTCATCAATATATGAGCAAAAAAATGTTTATCAAAGCCAAGTTATCTCACATATTTCATGTGAAAGAATGACAATGTTAAAAAAGAAAAACTAATAAGGAATACCAACTATTTAAGAATGTTTCTCTCTATCAAAATCCTTACACATTCAAACCACATTCAAGCCATAATACCACTAAGCTCAAATAGGACTTTTACTAAGATGAAACATAAGGCCTAGGACACGGTTGTCCAAGAAGATTGGTATCTAGGTAAACAAAATTCCTTTGAAAATTATGTAAAAATTTTCCACTGGTGTCACCACAATCTTCTTTTCTATGCATGAGAGTGACCATTCTCCTTTTCTTTGGTTATTTGTTCTTCTTTCCTTCTTTTTTTTTCACTTAACTTTTGATCTTATCATTTGTTCACTTTTTGAATTTGTAATTTTTGAAGCATTTTGATATTCATCTCCTAAACTATATTGCTCATACTATTTCATGAAGATATTTCTTCAATCCACTTTATATATTTCCAAAATAGACTAAGTAATGCATATATTATAGGGTTAAATATGGGTAATGATTAATTGGTTCACAAGAAAAGACTCAAAAATGTTAACTAGCAGAGAAATAACATAGGGAATGCTAAAGGCTCTAGGTTAAATAAAAATGGCCTCTGGAATTTCCTAGGTTTCATATGACTCAAATATATCCATAAACTCAAGATATATATGGTATAGTCTTCCATATGATTTTTCCTAATAATTGACCAAACCAAAGACTAATGAGAGAAACTATGAATTAATGCCCATTAAAGAAGAATTGGAATTTATGTATAACCCTCATAAAGAAAGAATAGCTCTAATATCATCTGGGTTTTAAGTCTCTATTAATCATCTTCTGGATCTCTAAGCTATAATTACTCTTCAACTTAAACTATATATATGGCTAATGTGCAATAAGTGCTCAGAGTTTAATTTTCATAAAAAACTTAAGAAAAGGATAAAACAACTAATTGTATACAATTCTAGTAATAGCTAAAGTCCAAAAATAACACCGAATATGCAAAAAATCTTAATTCTCATCCTTGTAAAGGAACTTACCACAAAAATCTTTAAAAAATTCCATAAAAACTAGTAAGAAGACTCAACAGCTAATAAAAATTTGTTATAAAGACCTTAGCTTTGAAATTACCCCACGCTTAGACTTAAGTTAAACATTGTGCTCAATGCTTAAAAATAAAAACCAGTGGCAAAGAAAATAATAAACCTCAAAGCCAAGGAAGGAAGAACTATGCCTGCACTCCAATGATGGTGCCTAAACCTTTTGATGTGAACAACTAAATGTAGAATAGTACACAAAGAATGCTAATGAAAATGCAAAATTTGAACCTATACTAATGTACACAAACATGTTGTGGACTTAATCCTAGTAAATGATATATAGTTTAAGTTAAAAAGATATAACTAAGAGATAATGAAGAAGATAAGCAAATACCATTAACTCTTTCTTTTTAATGGTTATATATGAATTCCAATTTTTCTTTAGTGAATGTGAATTTCTTTAGTGAATGTGAATTTCAATTCAAGCCTTATGAAACTTAGAAAATGACAGATGACATCCTTGGTAAACCTGGAGCCTTTAGTCTTCCTATTTTAACGAGCCTTTTCTTTATGAATTGAATGACCAATACCCTTATTGACCCCTATAATATATCCATTACCCAATTTGTTTTGAAAATATGTAGCAAAGGTTGAAAAAGTATGAACAAAACAAGTCAAGAGATGAACATTAAAGGGCTGCAAAGATGAAAAATCTAAGTAAAGGTTATACAAAAGTCAAATTGGAAAAATGGAAAATGTTAACCAATAAAGAAGGAAATGTAAACTTTTATGGGTGAAATAGAAAATTGTGAATACACTAATAGAAATCCTTTAAATATCTTTCAAAACAATCTTTGTTTATCCTTATACCGATTCTTTTGATAACCTTGTCCTAAGCCCATGTTTCATCTTAATAGAAGTCCTAATTTGATCTTAAGAGAAGTATGACTTGGATATGGTTACAATATAGTAGGGAATATGGTAGAGTATAACATTCATATGAGTTCATATCTTTCATGAGACCATTATCAAATTTTTCTAAGTCATTGTTCCTTGGTATGAAATATATAAGATTTTGGCCATGATAGACATTTTTCTACACACATATTGAAGAGATATCTACTCATTTCTGAGTGACTTGTTGCTGACTGTCAAGTATATCCTTTGATATTTGAAGTCAAAACATACTTTTGGATGGTAATTTAGATTGTAATTTACTTGGAACATGATAATTGTACATATTGGAAAGAGATCTACATACATTCAGATTTCGAGGCTTGGTTAGTAATGGAATATATTTAGCTTATTGGTAGACTTTTGAACTATTGGTTGTTCCTATAAGCATGTTAAAGTTTGGAATTTAATGAGTGTTGAATAGAAAAAAAATTCTCTTAGATCAATAAAGGACTTTCATAATGGTTTTATAATATTTATGGGTGTCTTTTTTGGAACCCCTTATGAGATTATGACTCATCCTCTAGTGATAACTAAAGCACCCTCGGTCCCAATAGTACTTATTGTTTGCTTTAGCCTAAGCCTCATAGTTTTACTCTTCCCCATAAGGAAAATGGTATGTGCTGAGAAGAACATCCACCCAAGCCTTGTAACTAGCCTAGACTTCTTCTCCGTAGGCAATGTAAGACTAAACTCTTAGGGTTACCCAAAGCCTGTCAACCTGTAGCTTGACATCCTCCCTTCTATAATCCCACCAAGACTGACCTCTAGTCTCCCTCTTTCCCCTTCAAGGAACACGCATCCAAGCACGCAACCACTCTTTGGATCCACCGAGTGGCCACATGTAGTCTAAGCCCACTATTACTCATTGTAAATGCTTTGGTTTATTTATTAAAATTATATATTTACATATATTATAGTAACCTAGAGGTTTAAAGGCTTTTTTCCTATGCTAAATGCAAACAACAACACCTGCAAAAGTGGTTAGGATTTTTTAATTTCTTATTATTTATTTTGTATGTTTGCTCGAGGACTAGCAAAATCTAAGTATGGGGGAATTTTATATAATTAGAAATACAACATATAATATCCCTATATTTAGTAGGATTTAGCTCAAGAAAATCTTAAATATCAATAATGAGCGTTAATTCTACATTTTGCAAGTCTAGGGTACAAATGAAATAAATGCACAAATTGGTGATTATAATACTAAAAATAGCAAGTTTAGTGTCCAAGCTACATTAGAGGTCCACATGCCAACCATGACACGTTGAATTTCATAATTAAAATTTTGGGTTGTTATCAAAGTTGGAGCAAAGCTTAACTATATATGTAAATACAAAAGTAGAGGTTATAGAACTTCCCATGCATGCATGCAAGCTATCCACCACCTTGGGAAACTTATGAGAGAAGCTAAAATCACATAAATTTGAATCATGTACAATGAGAGCTTTTATGAATTAAAATAAGTTAGAAGATCGGGGTAAACATGAAGACTTCTTTTAATCACTCTCTCTTACATAACCACAAGATGGGACCACTTAAGAAACCACACAATTTTGTTCATATAAGGTGGTGAGCCACATTCAATCCCATGTTTTTACAAGAGAAAAATGAGGAATAATGGTGGAGAAAATAAAAGAGGTGTTGAGAGAGACAACTGATGGGAAATTTATAGTTGAAAATCATCCTTACTTTTCAAGCTTTAAAGGCCAAGATCTACAAACATATCCCAAGAAACCATTGAGAACTAATTCAAGCAAGACCAAACTAATGAGGAGATACACTACAAGGAGGACATTTTTTAGTTAGGGTTAATTCTACATTTTATAGGTCTAGGGTACAAACTGAAAAAATGCACAAATTTGGCAATTGTAACCCTAAAAGCAAAAATTTTAGAGTACAAGATATATTTGGGGTCCACATTCCAATAGTAAATTTGAGGAGTTTAGAATGAAAATTGGGTTCCATAATCAAAGACAAAGAAGTTAGAAACCTTAATTAAAAGACCAAGCTTATCTATATAGGGATTTTGTATCAAAAGTAAGGCTGATAGAACTTCCATTTGAATGGATCACACAATGGACAAGTTTGATTGCTTGGGTGGGAGAGTGAACAAACTTGAAAATATGTTTTAGACCTTCATGGTTGTTGCTGCATCCACTAAACCTCCATAGGAGGAGACTCAAAACAACACCGATTAGAATGAGTGAGGCAAAGCAAGTAGAATGTTCAAAATGGGTTAGGGGAAGGCCCAAAAGAACATGGATAGAAGTGGTGAGAAAAGATTTTAAAACTTTGGGATTAAATGAAGCCATGGTACTTAATATAGGGGAATGGAGGAACAAGATTCATGTGGCTGACCCTAATTGGGATAAGGTCTTGATGATGATGATTTAGAAGACCTAAATATATAAAGTGAGAGCACTTAGATGAACAAGTATGATCATTGGAAGTTGGAGTCCTTACTATGCAAAAGTGGGCTACAGTTAAATACCAAGGAGAAACCAATTTCAAACTCTAGAATCCCAACTTTTTAAAGGTAGATAATGTGATAATTCAACCTAGCACGTAATTCTAAAAAGAAATTTTATTTTAGGACCTATTACTAAAAAAATTCTAGTTCATAATCAAAATGAATGGATTATTGAACATATTGAAGGAATAAGTGATTTTTAATGCATTTGTTTTAATTAAAATGTTTTTTCTTGTGTAGGAAAAATGAAATGTGAAGAAAATCAAGAACATGAAGAACAATCCAACTTGGGTAGAGGCAAGGCTGCAAACTACAAACCCTTTGATATCTATTCCACATAAGTGAGAGCTTCATGCATTGGGCTATGCTTTATTCTTAATTTTGAAAAACAACTTACAATAACAAGGTGACCATTTCAAGTGGACATGACCATTATGAGTAATATTTGTGAGTAGCTAACAAGGGCGGCTAATGAGAGCAGGTACAAGAGGCACTGGTAGATTTCTAGGCGATAAGTTTCTAGGTACTTAAGGTATACTTGATAACTGATTAGCACTGAGATTCAATTGAGAGTTTTGAGCAGGGGGAGCAACAACCCTTCTAGGAGAAGCCGCATATACAAGAATGCATGCAAGCAAGCTATCCACCACTGTGGGAAGCTTATAAGGAAAGTTTGAAATCACATACAATGAGAGCTTCTCTAAAATAAAATAAGTTAGAAGATCGAGGCCCACAAAGACTTCTTCCAATCAATCTCTCTTACTTAACCACAAGATGGGACAACTACCACACAAATTTTTTCATGTAAGATGGTGAGTCACACTGAATCCCACCTTTTTATAAGAGAAAAAATAAGGAAGAATGGTATAAAAAATAGAGGTGAAGAGATATAGTTTATGTGAAATCGATATTTGTAAATAATCCTTACTTTTCAAGCATTAAAGACCAAGATCTATCCTTGTTTAAGCATATTCTAAGAGACCAATGAGAACTGACGTAAGCAAGGATGGACCAATGAAAACTGACTCAAGCAAGGATGGACCAATGAGAAGATAGACTACAAGGAAGACCAAACTGAAGCCCCATTGGCAAAGATCTTTTTAGTGGGCTGCCCACCTACTTTTTAGGAGAGAAACATCCAAACTCATCGAAAGAGAAGTCCCATCCTCCAAAAAGCTTACTTATTGGAGAAAATAATGGTGGGTTGAGAGAAAAAGGAGAAACCTAGAGTGTATATGAAATCTCAGAGGAATTTAGGCAATCCACTCTAAGGCATTCTAGTGCAGCAGTGGAGAGAAAATGATCCCTTAAAGAATATCTTTTAGGATAAGAAAACTTCAACATAATCTCATCCACTCAAGCTAGACTAAATATGCTCGAATGGACATGAATGATGTAGAGAAAAGTCACATACCCTGGCCACCACCCAATCCATCAGAATTCAAGGAAAAACCTTAAGGAGGAAGGATCTCTCCCCATCAATTCCCATTCAACAATCCATCTTTCTTTTAGACTTTTTAAACATCAAACACACATATCCATGGATTCCACACCTATTTTAAAAGATATTCTATGTATACTATATTAGATGGATGGGTTGTGGTCAAATGGGCTCAACTAGAGCAAATAGCACAAACCTCTTGCGAAGGTTTAGTAGATGCATTGGCAGCCGTAAAGGCTTGGAACATATTGTCGAGCTTGTCCACTAAATCAACCATGAAGTTAATCTTGTCCACTCTATTAACCATAGAGTCAAGCTTATAAGACATATTTGAGGTTACTCCTATTTCATAAGGGTCCCTTTCTTTTGAGGTTAGGTAGTTCTCTCTCTTCTATTGGAGTAGTTCCATTTTTGGGAGTTCTCATCTAAGGTCTCAAAAAATTCCAAAGCCTCTATCCTACTTTTCAACATGAGGGCCCCTTCGCTGGCTACATCTACCATATGTCTATTCTGAGGTGTTAGTGCCTCATAAAAGTAATGAATTTGCTGCCATTTTTTAAATCCATCGCGGGACATTTTTGCAACAATTCATTCTACCTTTCCTAGTATTCAGAGTATTTCTTATCACCTCTTCACTGAAAATTGATTATCTCCCCTATGAAGGGCGTTAGTTTTATGGATAGGGAAGAATCTGTTTAGGAACATTTTAGACAACTGGTCCCATGTGGCAGTGGAACCAACCTCTAAAGAATTTAGCCATGATTTGGCCTTATCTTTGAATAAAAAAGGGAACAAGCTAAGTCTAATAGAATCATCCAAAAATTTTGGAATTTTAGTGTACCGCAAATATCAAGGAATTCCTTGATATGTAGGTATGGATCCTCTCTCTCTCACGACCATGGAATTTTGAAAGTAACTAAATGACTCTAGGTTTAAGTTCAAAGTGGTCTGCATTAGTAGGCGGTAATGTGACGCATGATGGGGTATTTAGTTGCAGTGGGGCATAGAAATGTCTAATAGTCTTGTGCTCATCTTCTGTTGGTGGTTCATCCACGGGGTTAGGAATTGGATTTCTCAACCCTAGCCCATAGGTTCGTTTAATCTCAGGATCAAATGGTACTAGCTCAATGCTCTAAGATTGACGACCTTGCATGCACTAAAGTGAAAACCTATCTAAATGATGCGACCTAACTCTAAATTTAACTCCTAACTCTAGATGATGAACAATTTTTAAAAAAAAACCCTAATGCTATTGAGATGATTTGTTGATCTTTGTTAATATGCGAGGTTGTTGCTTTTAACCTAAAACTAGGCCACTCATGCTTTAAGATAGACTTAACTATTGCTTACCCAAGGTGATTAATACAATTCTCATGGTAGGAGGCATTTATACCTCAAATAGCTATCAATGAAAGGTGTGAAAAATCACTTGGATTTAGGATACCCACTATAACCACAAAGTGCAAGAGCTACTAGAATGACAATAGATTGACTCTTTCAAAAAGGTTTCTATGATTGATTGCCTGGGTGGGCCAAGGAGCTGGTGATGAAATATAGTCCTTATCTTATGAGGGTTCCTATGGGGTCCTTACTATAAATGTGCTCTATCCACCATAAAGAAGTAAAAGTGCAATCCAAATACAAGGAATGGAAAAATAATGTACATGCTATCTAACAAAGTCACCTTTGTTAAATAGTTGCAATCTAATACAACAACGTTAATAAGATGCAACAAGTTTAATGAATCACCCTAATCTATATGAATTACACTACCAAACAATATTCAAATTATACTAAATGCAACTACACTAAGAAAATAAAAGAGAGTGTAGAAGGTTTACAATGAGGTTTATGATGAAGATCAAGTGTGGGCCACGAAACCCCACACTTGCCATATATTAATACAACCCATTTAAAATGAAAAATATAACTGGAAATTACAATGAGACCTCACTACGAATTCACTCAAAAAAAAAAATCCTGAAGCAAGAAAATCCTATATAATTGATGAAGCTCCTCTTACCAACTTCCCCTCGCACAAAACAAAGACCAATGAGTCAACTTTTGAGGAATTAGCAAGATATGCAATTATGATGTAAAAACCCTAATCTAATGCAACTAGAAACTTCAACTAAGGATAAACAATCTAAGTAAAGATCGAATTCCATTTTGATTCCCCAACAACTTGGCCAAAAACTTGTTTTAGCTTTAAATTACTCCCAGTAGCATGAATTAATGTAGTATTAGTGTGAGAGAGTGGTCAATCCAATAGAAATATCACAAATTTGTATATTAGATGGATCTTATTTAAAGTACTTAACTTTGGTCAAATGGAAAGTTTGATTGGATTTGAATTAAAACTAGAAAAGTAAAAGACAAAAGAAAGGAAATATGCATGAAACTAGAAACTACAATTAAAAGAAACTTTCTAAAATTAAATCTATGGAATGGAATTATAAACTAATATGAATTCAATAAAATAAAACTAAAATCAATTAAACTAAGCAACTTAACTTAAGGAAACTCACTTAAAATAAGACTTTCCTAAATTACAATTAGAAACTTTCTAAAACTAAATTAACATGCAAAAAGAAGTGTCAAATGAAATCTAACAAGAATTTAGAGACATGTATGTAAATGGAATCTTACCAAAGACTAACTAACATGCAATCTAACCAAACCACATAATAAACAATATAAAAATATAAATGGGTTCCTAAGGAATCAAGCAAATAAGATGTATTGAGTTATGGAAATTGAGCATGAAGATTGAATGGAAAAATTCCAAATTTTAAGCACTTAAGAAACTCAAATCTAACAAAGCATGGAAAGCAATTGAACTAGCACTTTTACATAAGATAATACTCAATATTTAAATAACTTCAATACTAGAAACAAGCATGAACAATTATCCTTAAAGAACTTTATTAATTGAATGTCAAAGTACATCAAATGCAGTGCTCATTACATGTAGATTAGAACTAGTTAAAACAAAAATGCTTAGAACTAGTTCCATATTCATGCAAAAAGACATGAAATTCAAGGATGGAATTCAAGGATTTAAACTACTTCCTCTCTTGGCTATCACTACCAAAGAATAATTAACTTGGATCTTTGATGAATAAGTGAGAGACTAAGAAGATAGAAGCAATGATTCAAGGGAAAACAAGGAATCTCTATGGTCTACAATGAAAGAAACAAATTAAGAATAACTACACAATGAAAACAAGGAATTGAAATAAAAGTAATAACCTACAATTGAATTGAAAAAGAAAAAGAAAATACTTAAGAATCCAAAGGAATAATAGCCAAAAGAAGTCCCAAGTCCAAAGCTCCAAAAGATCCCAAGCAAGAGTGCTAATTTCAAGGTTTTCTCACAAAACCTCTACTTGGTAAAAATGTGGAATCCATGGGAATTTATAGAGTTTTGGGTTTCTAATATGATGAGACCTTATTAAGAAGGGAAAGTGGATCTAGTTAGGTGGAGAGTTAGGTAAGCAAGTAAGCTCATGAGATGACATCATGGCTGGCTACCATGTATTTAGAAGGGGCAGAGGCGTCCTCTTCTTAGGAAGGTGCCATGCAGCTCTTTCCCTTCTAAATATATGGTATTTTGATTGTTGAAAAGAGAGAAAAATAGATAGAAAAATGGTAGAAAATATTTAGAAAGATCTAAGATTAATTTGCTTTAACTTGAAGTAGATTTAGTGGTTTCCTAATTAGGAAACCACTTCAATTGCCAACGAAGCAAGGGGGAGGCATTAATTTTTTAGGAAGGTACCCCCCTCCTTAAGCTAGAAAAGTGGAAACCATAATTGGCTGGAGAAGAAGATGGAAAATAGAAAGTGGAAAGTTGGAATACTCTCTTGATTGATCCACCTATGCATGATCATCTTACCCTTTACAAATATCACTCAAAACCTTTTAATTATCCCTTCAAAATCACATTTTTGGCATGTGATTATTGCTTGAATTAGTTTTCCAATAGTATCACTCTATGTGGCTTGATGGCTCTTTCCTTGGTGGCTTAAATGGCTAATTGCCTTGGCTTGAAACTTGGATGGCTTGGTGTACTTACTTAGGTTTCCTAGTTAGACTAGAAAACCTTTTGAATGGCTCTAGTTCTCATGCAAAGTGATGGTAATGCATGGCTTTTTGCATGGATAATTTTAATCACTTTGATTTCTTCCAATTGCTTCTAGGGGCTTCTCACCTGAGCCCCCAATAGGAGCACGCTACCCCCCACACCCCCAATAAGCTAACCGTGTAGCTTGACCCACGAAAAACTCTGTGAAGTGCAATATAGGCAATTGGTTCATCTTCTTACTTCCTACATAAAGAGTAGAAACTCTAATTAAATCCTAAAAAGTTATGATAATTCACACACTCAATCTAGATTATCTCTTGAACCAAAAAAATATCAAACTACTAAATTACTAGGTAAGAAATGCATGTGTTATGAAATTCTAGAAAAACCCTAGGATAATTCCTATAATTTATAACACATGGACAAGTAATTGATTACTTTTTATACAAAATTGAAAACTTATCAGCAACCCTCTCTCCTTCACTCTTGCATGCATCCTACTTCCTTCCATCTTTTAGTTTCTTTTATTTGGGATTTAAGAATAATAAAAAGGAAAGGAAGAAAGACTTGTGCCACATCTATGCTAGCCAAGGATTCAGCTAATCCTAAAGCATAGTTGAGGAGAATAAAGTTCGTGCATAAAGCTAGCCAAGATTCTTTGTTAACAGCATCATTTTTAAGAATAAGAAGACTTTAAGGTAGGTACCTAATACCTTCATCATCTCCTAAGGTTGGAATCTAGTGATTCCCAAACCAAGGTCCATTGTCTTTAATTTTATTTTAGTTTTTCCATTTATTCCTTAAGGTAAGGAAGCCTCTTTCTATGGCTAACCCTAACTTATGCTGAGCACTTCTTCCTTCTCTTACTTTCTTCTTAAAAATATACCCTCTTTATAGAGTTTCTTGCTAAGGAGAAGCACAAATTTATTTTACTTTTTCCACTCAACCTCTTCTTTTTTTCTTCTTTTATGGTTGGTTATTATTGGATTGGGATTTGAACTTTGAGTAAGTGGCATGTTGGAAAAATATGAGAGAATCTTAGTGGTAGATTTAGTGTTGTAAGGGTGAAGAAAAGTGTACAACCCCTTGTTGAGTGTTATAACAAAGAATGCTATAAAGTAGAATTCAAGGGCAAGAAAAGAAGTGAACATGTAAAGAACCTAGTTCAACTAATGATGAACACCTTGAGAAAGCTTCATTTTGTATACTTTATTTACTTGTTCTTTACTTTATTCCATTGTAATATAATTTAATTAATGAAAGAGTAGTTAGCTACTTTACTTTTCTTATTTATTTAGTTGTTTAAAGTTACTAGTTTTATTTTCTTTACTTTAGTGTAGTGCTTAAGTTAATTTTCTTATTTATTTCATTATTCTACTTTACTTTCTTTAATTAAATCCATTTATCAAAGAGTCCTTGTTGGATCAACCCATATTTGTCTTTTCTATACTCCAACAAAACTATTCACTTATGGTACATTTAAAATTCATATCAAGTTTTTAGCACCATTGCCAATGTTTTGATGTGTCCATATTTTTTTTAGTTATTTTTTAGTTCTTTATTTTCAAAAAAATTTCAAAAAATAAAAAATTTGAAAATTTTATCAAAAGTTCCTTTAGAATGAAGAGGATTCAAGTTTGCCAAATATTCAATCTATCTTTTGAATTTTATCTTATTAATATATTTGTATATAATTAGCTCACTATTTTTTCCTTTTAATAAAGCTTTTCATGAAATTTAAAATCAAAATATTCTTTACAAAAAGAGACGTATATATATAGTTTAAGTTAAAGAGAAAATATAACTTAGAGATCCTAAGGAAGATAAGATGAGACTATTAACCCATGTAAGTTTTATAAACATTCGTCCTTTTTGAGTTTTATATGTAAATTCCATGATTCTTTAGTGGACGTAAGTCTTCATCTAGGTCAACTATTAAGAAAATATGTTAAAGACTATACAATATATCTTGTAAGTTTATCGTCAATTCAAGCCATATGAAACCTAGGAAATGATAGAGGCATCCTTGGTAAACCCAAAGCCTATAACCTTCATATTTTATTTCACCGCTAGTTAATCACTTAAACATTTTCAATGAGCCTTTTCTTTGAGAACCCATTAACCAGTACCCTTATTAATACGTATAATATATCATTACCCAGTTGTTTTGGAAATATGTAGAAATGGTTGAAGAGAGTATCTTAGAAAATTATGAACAAAAAAAAGTCAAGAGATGAACATCAAAGGACTGCAAAGAAGAAAAATCCAAAGAAGGCTATACAAAAGTCAAAGAGGAAAAATGAGAAAGATAGCCAATAAAAAAGGAAATGCCCACTCTTATGGGTAGAAACAAAAATTAATACCTTGATAGAAAACCTTTACACTTATCTTAAAATAACCTTTGTTTATCCTTATACCTATTCTTTTCATTACCTTGTTCTAGGCCCATGTTTTGGACCAATAGAACTCCTAGTTTGATTTTAGAAGAAGTATGCCTTGGATATGGTTATAAATGAGTAGGGAATATGGTAGAGTGTTAAATTCCTAAGAGTTTATATCTTTCATGAGATCATTATTAGATTTTTCTAAGTTATTGTTTTTTGGTATGAATTATGTGAGAATTTGGCTTCGATAAACATTATTATACTTACATATTGAAGGAAGAATTACCCATTTCTAAGTGTCAAGTATATCCTATGAGATTTGAGGTTGATATATACTTTTGGATGGTAATTTAGGTTGTAATTTTCTTGAAAACTAATAATTGTATATATTGATTATATATAGACTTACATTTTAAGGCTTGAGTAATAACAGAATATCTTTAACATATGGGTAGACTTTTGAACTGTTGGCCATTTCTATTAGCATCCTAAAGTTAGGAATTTAATGAGGGGTGAATAGAAAGAAAATTCTTTCTAATCACAAAAAGGACTTTCATAATGGTTTTAAAATGTTTATAGGTGTCATTTTTGGAAACCCATACGAGACTACAACCCATCCATTGGAGGTAACCTAGGGGTTTAATAGCTTTTTGAATATGCTAAATGTAGATGACAGTACCTGCAAAAAAGCTTAAGTTTATTTAGATTTCTTATTCTCTATTTTGTAGTTTTGCTCAAGGGTTAACAAAATATAAGTCTTGGAATATTTGATATAGTTAGAAATATGGCATGTAATATCCCTATATTTAGCATGTTATAGCTCTAGAAATAACTTAAACATCACTAATTAGGGTTAATTATAAAATTTTCAATTCTAGGGTACAAATAAAAGAAAATGCACAAATTTTGCAATTGTAACCCTAAAACGAGAAATTTTGGAGTTCGAGATACCTCTAGATCCAGCATTCCAACCATGAAGTCAATGATGAAAATTTGGTGCCATCATCAAAGATGGAGTGGTCGTCACAAACCTTAAGTGAAAGACCAAGCTTATCCATATAGGGTGTTCATATCAAAAGTAAAGGTGACAGAAGTTCCCTTGCACGCCCACAAGCTATCCACAACTAAGAAGCTTAAAAGGGAATTTCAAGTTACATAGAATGAGAGCTTTTCTGTAATAAAACAAGTCAAAAGACTGGGGCTCACATGAAGACTTCTTTCAATCACTGTCTCTTACTTAACCACAACATGGGACCACCTAAAGAATCACAACAGTTTTTCCATGTAACGTGGTGAGTCACACTCATTACCACATTTTTACAAGTGAAAAATAAGGAATGGTGGAGAAAATGACTATTTACAAGAAATCGACATTTGTAAATTATCCTTACTTTTATGAGAACTAACTCAAGCAAAGTTGGACTAATGAGAAGATAGACTATAAGGAAGGCCAGACTATAGTCCCCTTGGTGAACATTTTTTTGGTGGGTTGCCCACCTACTTTTTATGAGAAAAATTTCCAAACTCATGGAAGTATATGTCCCACCCTCCTTAAAACTTACTAGTTGGATAACATAATGGTAGGTTGGGAGAAAAAGAAGAAGAAACCTAGAGTGTATACGAAAATCTCAAAGGAACCTAGGACATCCACTCTAAGGCATTCCAATCCAATGGTTGAGTTAAAAAGAACCCTTAAAGAAAATCTTTTAGGATAAGAAAACTTCAATATAATCTCATCTACTCAAGCTACAATAAAGATGATCCAATGGACAAGAATAATGCAAAGATAAGTCAAAAACCCTAGTCACCACCACCCAATCCATAAGAATTCAAGGGAAAACCCTAAGGAGGAAAGATCTCTCCCATCCATATCCATCCAGCAGCCCATCTTTCCGTCAGACTTATTGAACTTCAAACACACACTCCCATAGATTCCATGCCTCCTCGCTAATGACTTTTCATTTCCAAATCACTTCCTTGATTTTCTCCTTTCCCATTTATCTCTTTCATTCCCACTTATTCACTTTCCGCACTCACCTTTATTGGTTTCCCTTCCACCCATATCCCTTTCCTTTCACCATATCTCTTTCTATTCCATCATCCATCCCATGTCCCATACCTTCCTCTCAATGAATTCCATGCCACCTCCTTCCTTTCTTTCTTATCTCCTTCTATTATTCTTCTTATCTCCATCACATCTCAAACCTCCTTACTCCAATTCTTCATTAGATCTCATCTATCTATTCTTATGGCTTCCACCTACAGAAAAATGTAAATAGAGGTGAAGGAGAAGGGATACCTATCTATTACTGTTCCCTATAACTTATAACCAAACCTAGGAAAAACAGAGGAAGAAAGATCACTCTCACCAACTCTCTCTCAGATCCAAAAGGTCATCACAAGTAGAAGAAGTAAGAGCCTTAACCATCCCCACTTACTTTCCACCTTCTTTCTCACCCCCTATTCTCTTGTTTCTAGCATGCATAATAGCCTTAGACTTTGCATGCATTCTTTCTCCCTTACACCACCTTACATAACATGTATTAGCACCAACCCTTCATCCATTCATTTTCACAAACCACACATTTCCCTCACATGTTCTCTATCCTACTCCACAAGATGCATACCTTCCCTTGTAATGAAAATTCATTGGTTGCATAATCGTTTCCCCTCTTCTATCTTAGCATTACATGCTTTCTCCATTTTTGTTCCATCTCTCCACCTTAGCCCATCTACCTTACATTTTTCCATTACATGCTAACCCCCCTAGCCATATTTCTTTCACACACTTCACTCTCCATCTATTCCATTCAATGAATAAATCCTTTCCACACCCTTACATGTACAACCTTTCCAATTAGCATAGCATGCCTCCTCCATCCTATCAAGTACACATCCACCTTCTTCTTCCTTTGATATTACATGCAACCCTCTCTCCTTCAATCTTACATGCATCTTGCTTTCTTCCATCTTCTATTTTTTTCTTTGGGGTTTGGGCACAATAAAAAGGAAAAGGAAGAAAACCTTGTGCCACTTCTATGGAAGCCAAAGATTCTTCCGATCTAAAGTATGGTTGAGGAGAATCAAATCCATCCATAGAATCATCCAAGATTCTTAGGTAAAGGCATCATGTTGAAGAGTAGGAAAACTTCAAGCTAGGTACCTAATTTCCTTCATCATCTCCTAAGGCTAGAACTTGGTAAGTCCTAAACCAAGGTCCACTATCTCCACTTTTATTTTAGTTTTTCTAGTTCTTCCTTAAGGTAAGGAAGTCTCTTTCTATGGATAACCTTAACTTATGATAACTACTTCTTCCTCTTGCTTTCTCCTTATATAAATTTACCCACTTTGTAGAGTTTCTAGCTAAGAAGAAGCACAAAATTATTTTACTTTCTCCACTCCATCTCTTCTTCTTTTCTTCTTTTATGGCTGGTGATTATTGGATTGGGATATGAACTTGGGGTGAGTGGTATGTTGGAGTAAAGATGGGAAAATCTTGGTGGTAGATTTAGTGTATTATGGGTTGAAGAGAAGTGGAACATGCCAATATTGAGTGACACAAAAAAGAAGGTTGTAAAGTGGAATTCAACCTCGGGAAAAGAAGTGGGTCTGTAAAGATCCTAGTTCAACTAAGGATTCCTACATAGAACACTTCAAGGAAGCTTCAATTTGTTTACTTTATTTATCCCATTGTAAACTATTTCAATAAATGAAATAGTAGTTAGTTTCTTTATTTTTCTTGTTTATTTAGTTGCTTCAAGTTACTTGCTTTAATTCCTTTACTTTAGCGTAGTGCATAAGTTTATTTCCTTGCTTATTTAATTATTCTAGTTTATTTTCTTTATTTTAGTGTTCTTTCCTTTTCTTGAATGCTGGCTATGTTAGTGTAAAGTAACTAGGTTTTAATTAAATCTATTTATCAAAGAGCTCTTATGGGATTGACCAGTTTTTGTCATTTCCATACTTCAATAAAATCATGCACTTGTAGTACACTTTAAATTCACACTAATAAATGGGATCTTCAAGGTGGACTACCTCCTCCTCATTAGGGTTCCTAATATCTAAGAAAGGTTTAAACCTCGAACCATTAACTTTAGAGATAACTCCATCTTACTTAATCTTAACTGCCCCATGGGTTTAAACAATATGTACAATGAAAGAGCCAATCCAATAAGATTTCAACTTGCTTGGTAAGAGTTGCAATTGAGAGTTATATTAAAGACCTTTTGACCATGTGTGAATGATTTCCTCAAAATCTATCTATCATGAAACATTTTCAAGTGATCCTTATATTGCTTGGGTATCATAAGCACCTCTCCTAATTTCCTCCAACTTTTGTAGTTGGAGTTTTTGAGTACACTTGCTTTAGTGAAATCACAATTGAGTCCTTTAATGGCCCAATAAGCTTTATGCTCCAATTGAACTTCTAAATGTCAGGCCTTTTAATAAACTAGTAGGTAGGGGGTCACATCGATGGGAGTCTGAAAGTAGCACGATAAGCCTAGTGGGGATCTTTAAAATTAATCGCAAGCACACAAATTAATGTAGAAAATTTATGCAAGCAAGATTGATCTCACAAGGGAGAGGGGGGGGCAGCGGCGGCGCGGGGGTCATTTTCCTTAGATGGTGTCTCCCTCCTTTGACTTGTAACCCTAGGTCAATTTAATGGAAAATAGTAGGTGATGGAGTTGGAAAGTAGGGTTTCTCTCTTAATGGGTCCCCCAATGCATAGTCATCTTAGCTTCTACATAATTCTCTCAAACCTTCCAATTAAACCTTAAAAATCCTAATTTAGAAAGTGGATCATTACTTGAATTCTCCTCCAATTGTATGACTCCATGTGTCATTTGGCTTAATTGGCTTATGTGACTCACTTTGAGGGCTCATTGTCTTGGTTTCATGGCTCACACCCTTGACTTTAATGGCTTGGCTAATATGAGTAAGATGGCTTGAATGACTCCCATGCAAAGGTGGGGAAATGCATGGCTTGTTCATGGGCCCATTTTAGTCACCTTTAGCTCTTTCAATTGTTTCCATCAATTCATCATCTTGCCTTGATATGATCTTGGACCTTGATCTACTTTGAAATGTAGAAATTTAGGCATTGACTCAATCTTTTCATCTTGATCTTCAATTCTCATCTCAAACAGTCTCAGCTATTAGATCTTCATTTCAACATTGACAAAAGTTGAAAAACCCTAATTAAATCCTAAAAATATGATCATTCATGTACTTACTCTGGATTAGCCTCTAAACCTACGAATATCACATTTTTGAATTATTAGATCAAAAATACATGTGTTATAAAATTCTAGCCAAAAACCCTAATTTAACACCATAAGTTATAATGGATATTTTTTATACAAAATTGAACACTTATCACATCCCCAACTAGCATTTTGCCAATTCTGAAAAAACACAAAAAATCATGAAAACAAAATGGTTGTTTTTGTAGGTACTTATGATTGCAATTAGCATATGCAACAAGTCTTTAAACCCCTAGGTTTTCTAGAGCATAAGTTAAGCCTTATGAGGGTTTGCTATGCAAATACCCACAAAATTCAATAAGGCTTAATCCTTGCTTTATCTCAAAGAATTCTCATCCATTAATACTCTACTTGCTTAACAACTTAATAAAGAAGAATGAGAAATTTCACAAATTACCAACATACCAAAGCCATTTTATTCTAGTTTAATCTTAGAGTGCACTATGTACATACTACATAAGTTAGGACTTCTAAATAGATATGCTAATTGCTCCATTGAAAAGATGTCTTCACCTCAAACTCTCACTGTTATACACATAGAAATAAAGCTCTCAAAGAATTGGGATCAAACAAATTCTCTCACTATGTGACTAAATCCAAAGATACTAATGATTCACATTATTATTATTATTATTATTATTATTTAAGCACAAACGAGATAAAGAAATGTGATCCCTTAGAATGGATGCCATTACCAAGACCAGTAGGGTAGTTCACCTTCATCCTTTCCTATTTATATCCTTATCAAGGCTATGTTCCTCCTAAGATCAATAGGCCTTTAGATAGGATGAAATGTAGGATTGGGTATGGTTCTGAAAAGAAGGGTATAAGGATTCAAAGTTTCATATCTGAGTAGAGGTCTTCAATGAATATTTGTTTGGAAAACTTTACTTTTGGTTGTACTTGAAATGAATATCCTCTCTATTTTTCTTTCTCTTTATTTTTGTAACTTTTTCTTTTCTTTTAAATTTTTCTTGATTTTTTTCTCATTTTTTCTTGTTTTTTAGGAAAGGAACACTTTTCTTTGTACTTTTGATATTTTTCACTTCTTTGACTTTTGTTCTTTTTCCACCATCTCTACTTATCTTTGAAAGGTAGGTAATGGATATCCATATTGGGGTTTCTTTGGGTTAAGGTAAATGGAGTTTTAAAAAGAAAAGGACTTAACCAAGTTTGTGTCTAACTAGTGTTACATGATAGACTGGGTAGGCTTTATATCTCTGACATATAACAAGGATGGCCTATATCATTTCCTAAATTTCTCATAACCTATTTGAGTCAATAAATATTCAGGGACAAAATTAATACTCTTTTTAATTCTTGATATTTTGACCAAAACAAGGATATTGGGATCTTTCAAAGGAAATATACATTGCAGAAAATTGGGAATTATGTATAACCCTTAGAAGAGTGATAGTCTCCAATACTCACAGGGTGTATAGGTCTTCATTGATTTCCTCAGGGTCTCTAAGTCCTAACTATCTATTAATCTAGACTTATGTACTATGTGTAAGTGTATTCTGAGATTTAGCTTTCATGACATGAATAAGATGTAGAATTAACCATATACATTTCCAATAAGAAGTTAAAGTAGTGGAAATACTAATATTCAAATAATCCAATTCTCATCACAGTAAAGGAACTTGACCTAAAAGTTTTTTTGAAAACTTAGAAAATTTTGACTTTATTGATCTCATGCATGTCTACATCTCCTAACCTAGACAAAACATTGTCCACAATGTTTCAACGATAAGGGACATCTATATGATGAATGAGTAACGTAGAATAATGAGATTCTAAAAACCCTGGCTTGCCTCCCATTGAGCGCTAAGTTTAACATCTTCAACCAAACTAGATTAACTAATCTACTCTAAACTCCACTGATTAACATAATCCTAACTCTAATAATGGAGGAATTTCTAACTCCATGTCAAAATTTCATAGTAGTCAATATACATGCTCCACCTAGACATTGTTGGTGGTAGTAACAATATGACATAGTAGACTACCTTGATTTTAAATTTTGTGGGACCATAGTAAAATTTATGATCCGTCATTTTCAAAATTTCATTGTAGTCAATAAATATCCTCCAACTTGAAATATATAGTAGTAATTTGATATCATAAAAGACTACCGTGAAGTTTGTAGGACCATATTGAAATGAATGGTCCCCTTTTCTAGTAATTGATAGATAATGAGGCTGTAGCAATTAGTACATGTGTTTCCTCCTTCTCCCTTACATTTTCCTAAAATTGGAGCATAAGCTGACTCTGCACTTCCCTAAAAGGTCATTCCTAATCTAATGGAGGAAGGGTGGGGCTTAAACCCTTAGTGTCTTCTAATGTGTACCCTAGAGCTAGTTGATGTTTATCTAGAACATCAATTAACTCTTCTTATTCCTATTCTTTAGACATAGGTATGATTTTAGGTGAACCTATATTATTATTTGGTGTTTGATCAAATAAAGTTTGTAGGTCCCAATTGGGTACGTTTTCTACACTGCAAGGCTCAAATTGAGTTCCAAGAAGTGTGGGGGTTTTTTACTGAGTGTTTCCATTGAGAAGTGTGTAAATATTCATTCTCTTCACTGATGGATGTCTCTTCATCATAATCATAAAAACTAGCAAGACATGACTCTAGTAGAAATGAGTTGGAGTTTTGGAAGGGTGGCTGTGGACTCTGTGGGTCAGAATGATCATATGCAATTTCCATCCCATTATCAGTATTAATGGTCAAGGATGGTGAATAACTATGTGGCTCAGAAGGATCATAAGAAAGTCCCATCATATGCTCTTCCTTTTCTCTCATTTCTTTTATTTTCTCAATCCTTTTTATAAATTTAGCAATATTTTTGTTAGTATTTTCCTATATTGGTTTCATTTTATTTTCCCATTCATACTTTTCAGCCATGTAGTCAAATCCAAGCAATTGTTGAGTCTCTTCACTAAATTTGATCTCTTTTAAAGATTATTCCTTCAAAAATGACTCATATGGTAAGTATTACTGTGGCATTGGGGGTACTGAAAAGGGCTAACTAGGCTGAACCTAAGATGGTTCTTTCAGATATTGGTAATCCTAAGACCATGGTTTGTCATAAAGCCTAGCCCATCCATTATAATTTTGACAATTTGTCTCAGGATAGCAGTTATTGTTAGGGTATGTGAATGCAATCGGTGCATCCATTGACTCCTAATAATAACCACTGTAATTGGAGCTTGATGGCCATGAAGTAGTGGGATATTGTGGGTTAGAATAGGTATAGGAATTCTCATATTGTGGTTGTTGATATGGTAGATATGACTTAGTATTTGCCCTGAAGAAATTAACCTATTTAGTATTTGCCTAGAAGAAATTAACCTATTCATTAGACTATCCATACTATCTAATTGATTATCAATTACATTCAACGGATCAGGAGTATACCTTATCTCTATCTCATACATATCAAGTAATGGCTTAGGGGAGTGAAATAGTATGAAAGTGGTGGTTTTTTTCATCCCTTGTTTGGAAGGCCAGTGCACTCAACTTTACATACAACAAAACAAATCATTGTTTACAATGAATGAGTACTCCTTTTCTTATTTATTTAATTTTTTTTTTAAAGTAACACTAATGAGAAGCCCAAACTATATGATGCAACTTAACTAAATGTGACTAACTTGACTATTGCTTACCAATTCAATCCTGCTCAAAGTGATTAATACAATTCTCATGGAAGGAGGCCTTTGAACCTGTTCAACAAAAGGCGTGGGAAAATCACTTGGATTTGGATACCCACTATAACCTCAAAGTTCAAGAGCCACTGGAGTGACAATAGATCTCCTCTTTTGATAATGTTTCTATGAGCTCAAAACATTAAGTCCCTTACTACTTGATTTTAGATTAAAGATTAATGGTAGGGATCACATGCATACAAGGAATTAGATTGATTTCCTATGTGGACCAAGGATTTGATGATGAAATTCAATCCTTATCTTATGAGGGTTCCTCTGGGACCTGTTCTAACATTAAGTTCCATCCACCATAAAGCAATAAACATGCAATGAAATACAAGAAAACAAACTAATGCAAACTATATGCTATCCAACCAAGGTTTAGATAGGTGCAACTAATGCAACAACCCTAATTGAGATGCAAAAAATAAGATGAATGACCCTAAACTATATGAATTACTCTACCAACCAATATGCAAATTATACTAAATGCAACAATACTAGAAAAGTAAAAGTGAGTGAGTGAAACTTATAGTGGGGTTTTAATGAAGATTAAGTGTGGGTGTGACGACCCAGGTTTTCTCATGCATTTTTAAATGCAAGATCTAATTCCTAAGGCAGGATGCATCCCTATTTGAAAACCATTTTTATAAAAGCTATGAAATGCAGCAGAAAATCTTTTGTTTTAAACTCATTTTGAAAACCCCGAGTGTCATTTGCTTTCACAACAACCAAAGTAGTTTTTGAAAATTTTAAGAAATCATAAATGTTTTCCCCAGGTCTATCCAGTCACAGCTCACATACCAACTGTAAATAAATACAAATACATGTTCAAAGGGTAGAGAGTTTACTTACATGTATAATTGTCTCCTATTTGATTCACTTGCTTGTAGCACTAATATCTCCTAAGGCGTCTTCTATTTGTAAGTGGAACTATCCTGAAAAATGTTAAGGATAGGGTAAGTATATACTATACTCAGTAGGAGTCTATCACTACTAGTTTTGCAATGCATGCTATGTTTAAAGTCATATGCTCTTTCAACCATGTGCATGTTCGCACAATCATGTTCAGTATTGATATTAAAAATCACTGTCAAATTAAAATACTGATGACTTAAAGAATAGCATAATCCAAGTCGAAAGTATATATATATATATATATATCATAAACATAATGATATGCATAAGATGCTCCACTGAATCCAACTCATGGATATATGGTATGGTCGACCAACCTCATGTCATGCCATATGCAATGCAAGTAAATCCTCAAACCATAGGGTCCAACTATGCCCACGACCTCGCTGCCGTGTGCTCTGCGGGTACCTAAGGACACTCGGTCATAGCCTCCATGGGGCATATGACAAATTATTCGTCGTAAATCATGCAATTTATGCATTCGGTTGCAAAACATGCATACAATGCATAAAATCTGCTCATGCTAGTCTCGCATTCAAAGTGATAACCTTGCCTAGAAGCCTAACAACCTAGAAGCCTGCCAGCCTAGAAGCCTGTCAGCTCTCTCTGGCCCACCCTCATCAGCCCGCCCTCATCGGCCAAGGCCACACTTATCATGCAATCTAGGCATGTGGCACATGTTTTGGCAATATATGCGCAATGTATTTTTCCAAACATGTCCTCTTTGGGTTCCTCACAACTGCCTAGCCCTCACAACTGCCTACCCAGTGTCTTTTAGTAACCCTCAAGGACATGCAATTTTTCAAGAACTCAATGCTCACAAATCATGCAATATATGCAATTGTTTGCAAAAGATGTCTATGCATAATGTATTTATCATATGCATGTTGAATTCATTTATATGCTAAACAATTCATAAAATAAGTCATGCTAAATAAGTCATATAATTTATACTTAAAACATGCATTCAAAACAATTATGGCTATTTTTTAAAAGTCTAGTAGCGATGGAGCACCTACGTCAAAGTCTCCTGGAGTCACGTCCTTTATCACTTCAACCCATCCCTGGGTCTCATTTATAAACTCCTGGGTATGAATGGATACAAGGAGTCCTTATTAATTTCATTCTATTTAGACATTAGATCACTAGATCTGCCTTTTAGGGTCCATGGTCCTTGCCTAATTCATTGTCAGGCTAGATCCTATGATGTGGATCTACTTTTTAATAGTTAAACTCTGTAATTTATCCTCTAATCCTAACTTTATAGTCTTATTAGCTCTGTGTGTCCCAGTTCCTAGGACACCTGTGCATCCTGGTTGAACCGCGACCACCTCATGTGCGTACGCGCCTAAAGGCTATGCCAGGGACTGCGTTTTGCACGCGCACATGCATGCTCAAGCGACGCGCTATGATGCGCATCCTGGATGGCATTGCACGGATGTACCTTTGGTGTAGCATGGCACGTCTCAACTCCCAGGGCACCCCATGCACCCTGGTCGAGCCAGGACCCATGCACCATGTCACGCGCGCACCCGAAGGTCGCACCTGGGACAGTGTACGCACTGTCGTACAACTGAAACCCGGTGCCAGGGACCCAGTCCCAGGCGCAAGTGGAGCATGGATTCCCTGGGATGCCTGGTTCATGCAAAGCCAGTTGGAACCGGCTGGGTTGTTTTCCAGCCAGGAAATCCGGTTGGAAAAATCGGCTAGAAATCCTAGGTTCAGCACAGTTCTAGCCTGAAAGGGGAAGAACCAAGAGAGAGGGAAGAACAGGCTTACCTGGGCAGCTTGGGGACGCCCATCGCCGGTGGTGGAACCCCATTTCACTCTGAACCTGCTGCTAGCCGAAAAACTAGAAGAAAGGGGAAAAACCCCAATGCCCAGATCGGAAAAGAGAAGAGAGGGGAAATGGGGAGACAGGAACGGGATGGTCGGCCTAACTTGGGCCTGGCCATTGCCGAAAAAACTTAGGGGAGCTGGGTTGAGACAGGTTTCTGATTTTGCCTGAAACCCCAGTCTCAAAATGACCGGAAAATCATGTTTTGGAGAGGGGGGAGATGGGGCTTTTTATAGGGGAAAGAAGGCGGTGCCCCTCAATGGCGGTGCCGCCATTTCCCTAGTGTTTTCTAGAGAAATCAGGAGAAAAGGGCTTTCTGGAGAAGTCTGGAGGTGGAAGATGACAGGGGGTGCCGTTATCAAAAAGGCCCCCTGCATTTTTCATCTTTTTTGTTTTTATATTTAAATTCCAGAAATACCCCTAATCTTTAAACGGTCATAACTTCTTCATACGAACTCCGTTTTCGGCGTTCTTTGAGGCATCGGATTCCATTTTTTGAGTAGAATCTAATGGTACCAAGTTTCCTTAAAAATTCTTTCGTTTACTATTTTAAATAAAGTGAAATATTTAACTCAGTTCATTTCCTATAGAATGTCCAATTTTTGTTAAAAATAGCGTAAATTGCTCGGGTGTTACAGTGGGCCTCCACATCCATCACTTGTCTAGTATTAATATAACCCATTTAAAAATGAAATTGAAATTGCAAGTTATAATGGGCCTCGCTACAAGTTTCACTCAATAAGTAAAAACCATAATCTGGGAAAGCAAATAAACCTTAAGACTAAAGGTAAACAATCTAAATAAGGATCCAACCACAAATTCATCATGGTTCCATGGTAACGGCACCAAAAACCTAGTGTAGCTTTAGAATTACTCGTAAGTGCACTAATCAAGGTAGTAAATTAATGCAAGCAAGGTTCTTCCTATGAGGAATCTCATATATTTGTAATGGATTGGATTTTATTCAAATTGACTAAATTCAGCCAAAGAAGGATAGTTGAGATTAAACTAGGAATCTAAAATAACATTGAATTAGAAACATACACAAAATTATAAAGTACAAGTGAAAAAACTTGCCTAAATTAAGACTAAACAATTAGAATGGAAACTTACCTAACTAATGTGCAATTAACTAAAGGAAACTATAGAAATTTAGGAAACTTACTAAAAAGGAAAATTTTGAAAATGCAATAAGGAAACTTTCTAAACCTAAAATAATATGCAAAAAACTAATTAAAAACTTATAAAACAAGATCAAACACTAAATTAACTGAGAATCTAAAAGGAATGGGATTTAGAATCATGCACATGGTTTTTGGACTGTGCACATGATTTTAGAGCCCTTAAGATGGTGAAATTTAATGCACCTACAGTGAGTTACTATGAAAAATAACTATGGGATCTAAAAGAAAACATGAAAATCTAAATGAGTACCTCAGAATTTAGGAAAATAAGAGTTTTGATGGCTGGAATTAAAGCACAAAGTTAAGGAGAAACTAATTTTCAAATTTTGGTACTTAGGAATAGTCAATAAACCTTGCATTAGAATGCTATTGAAACCATAACTTTTATGCTAGGAAATAACCCAAATCTCAAGTGCTTTGATGAAATAAAAAATCCATGATAAGAATTCCCAAATAAATTTATTTGAATCATCTCCAATTTGCATCAAACTTATGCGCATAAAATTGTGTACAAAATATGGAAATTATGTACTGTTCTACAACATAAAACCTTATCTAAACCATAACAAAACTTCAATATAATACTCACAATCTAAAATATAATGAAATTTAAAGAAAACCCAAAAAGGAATTTGGAGGAAAAGAAGGCTAAGTAGGTGAACCAAGGCAAGGAAATTAACCTAAAACTAAGGGTAAACAAAAAGAGCAAAACATACAATTCAAGAGGGAAAATCAAGGCCTAAGCTAGCTCTTCTCTTGGCTGTCACTACCAGAGGAGCTACCTTAAATCTTAATAAAAAAACAAAAAAAAGTGAAATTGGGGTAAAGAAAGAAGGAGAAGCTAGATGGAAAGGAAGATGCAAAACTAGAAAACTAAACAATGGAAACTAAAGCAATGTAAAATAAACCAAAGCAAGCAAACTACAAACCATAATTGGAGAGAAAATAACTAAGACAATAATTAGAAATCTAAATGAAGAAAACCATCTAAGAAATCCCAAATTTTAGCAGCAATTAACACTAAAGGAAAGCTTGATTTCAAGGTATCTCACACACCTCTACTTAGAAAGTTCGTATGAAACATCGGCTATATATAGATGAGTCATTTCTAACTGGGGAAGAGGTAAAACCATGAGGAAAGTGGCCCTAGGTTTAGGGTATTGATTGAGGAAGGTTACATAGAGATGATGTAAGCTAGATGGTGTAAACTAGATGATATAAGAAAGAGTGGGAAGATGACATAAGAGAGATAAGAGGGCTGGTGTCTAATTTTGAAAAGGAGGTAGGTATCTTTTTCCTAGAAGGAAAATTATCTCTTTCCCTTCTGATTTTGTGATGCTTGGATGATGGAAAGTTAAGGAATTGGTAAGGAATAAGGTTTAAGAAAAATGGGAAAGGTCTAAACCAAAGCAAGCAAACTAATAACCAAAATTAGAGAGCAAATAACCAAGACTATAACTAGAAATCCAAAGAAAGAAAAGCATTTAAGAAATACCAAAGTCCAGCAATAAATAACACTATATAAAAGCTTGATTTCAAGGTGTCTCACCCACCACTACATGGACTATTCGTATGGAACATGGGGCTATATATAGATGAGTGGTTTCCTAACATAGGAAGGGGTAAAAATCTGAGAAAAGTGGCCCTAGATTTAGGGAATTGAATGAGAAGGTTAGGTTAAAGATGAATTAGCAAAATGATGTAAGGAAGAAAGGTGGGAAGATGACATAAGAGAGATATGATGGCTAGTTACTAAATTTGAACAAGAAGTAGGCTTCTTTTTCATGGAAGGAGAGTGGAGCTTTTGCCTTTCAAATTTTGTGATGTTTGGTTGATGGAATGTCATGGAAATGGTTGGAGTGGGGTTTAGGAAAGATGTGCAAGGATCTAGCATTTTAAAGTTGTTTATATTGAAGTAGATCTAGGGTTTTCTATATATGAAACCCTTGATCACCAAATAGGATAGTTGGGGGGCCATCTTACTCATAATGAGATGTTGCCCTCTTTTAACTTGTAACCCTAAGAAAAGTGTGAGATGGAGTTGGAAAGTTGGGTTTCTCTCTTGATGGGTCCACCAATGCATAGTCATCTTACCTTCTACATAATTCTCTCAAACCTTCTAATTAAACCTTGAAAATCATAATTTAGAAAGTGGATCATTGCTTGAATTCTCCTCCAATTGTATGACTCCATGTGGCATTTGACTTAATTGGCTTATGTGACTCACTTTGAGGGCTCATTTCTCTTGGATTCATGGCTCACACCCTTCTCTTTAATGGCTTGACATGAATTCCTTAGCTTGTCACCTTCTCTCATGGCTTTTATGGTTAAGATGGCTTGAATGGCTCCCATGCAAAGGTGGTGGATATACATGGCTTGCTTCATGGGCCCAGTTTAGTCACCTTTAGCTCTTTCAATTACTTCCATTAATTCATCATCTTTCCTTGATATGATCTTGGACCTTGATCTACTTTGAAATGTTGAAATTTAGGTATTGACTCAATCTTTTGATCTTGATCTTCAATTCTCATATCGACCAATCTCAACTATTGGATCTTGATTTCAACACTTACAATAGGTGAGAAACTATAATTAAATCCTAAAAATATGATCATTCATATACTCACTCTAGATTAGCCTCTAAACCTGCAAAATATCACATTTTTGAATTATTAGGTCAGAAATGCACGTGTTATAAAATTCAAAGCCCTAATTTAACACCATAAGTTATTTCATATGGGCAACTAACTAGGTGATTTTTATACAAAATTGAGCACTTATCACGTAGAGTGCATCACTGAGTCTTAAAGACCAATCTTTATGAATAGGATTTATCATTTTATGTAGAATATGCTTCAACTTTCTATTGGTTACCTCTACTTGTCCACTTATTTTGCAATGGTAGGGTGTTGTAACTCAGTGGGTGGCACCATTTCTCTTCATTAAATCTTCAAAAGCTGAATGGTAAAAATATTTTCTACCATCACTAATAATAGCATGTGGAATACCAAAGTGTTATTAAATATTGTCCTTTAAAAATTGGACCACACCTTGTAGTCATTTTTCTTGCACGTTATAGCCTCTATTCATTTAGATACATAGTCTAGTCCCATAAGAATGGGTTTAAGGGCATCATCTTTCTATGTACAATAATTCCTAACTTTTGGCAATGGTCACATGCCATACAATAAGCATGGGAATCCATGAAATTTTAGGCTAATAAAATCAGAATTGCAAAATTTTTGTAGAGTCTTTCATGAACTAAAGTGGTCTCTAAAAGCATGATCATGAAGAAAGGAGATGATACTTTTATGATCACTATCAAGCACACATCTCCTAATAATTTGATCAAGACAGAACTTAAAGAAGTGTAGTTCATCCTAGAAGAAGCACTTTACCTCAACTAAAAATTTTGATTTATCTTGTTTGACCAATGAGTTGGCATTTGACCTATAAGAAGATAATTCACAGTGTTTGCAAATCAAGGTAACTAAGAAATATGCAATAGTTACTCATCCTGAAAAGATTTGGTTATAGGCATAGTAGACTTTATAATTAACCTAGATAAATAGTTCGCTGTTACATTTCTGGAACCTTTCTGATCCTGAATCTCAATCAAAATCCTATAACAACAAAATACAATGGATCAATCTAGGTTTAGCATCTTTATTTGATAAAAGATACTTCAAAACAACATGGTCCAAATAGTTTAGGACTTTGGATCCCAACAGAAAGATTTAAATTTCTCTAGTGTGAATATGATAGCCAACAACTCTTTTTCTATAGTGGAGTAATTAAGTTGGCATCATTCAAACTCTTACTAGCATAATATATCACATGGGGTAGTTTTGCAATACATTACCCCAAATAGCACTGATTGCATAATAAGAAGTGTCACACATTATTTCAAATGGTGAACTCCACTTGCATTCAAATGCTTTCATACAATCTTTATCATATGTGAAAGTTGCCTCATTTGCAAGTAGATTACAAAGTGGTCTAAAGAATACACTAAAATATTTGATGAATCTTTTGTAAAATCTACCATGGCCTAAGAATGAGTGAATCTCATTCACCTTCCTAGGAAGGGAAAGATTAAATATTAAATCCACTTTTACTTTACCAATTTCAATAACATTGTGTAATATGTGGCCTAGAACTATTCCAATTTTTACCATGAAATGGCATTTTTCCCAATTCAGTACTAAATTTTTTTCTTGACACCTACCTAATACTAAATATAGGCTAGCCAAGCAATCATCTAATGATGAACCAAATACTAAAAATTCATCCATAAATACCTCTAAGAGAGGCCATAGCATGTCAAATAAAATACTCATCATACACATTTGAAATGTCACAAGTGCATTGGATAACCAAAAAATCATGCATCTATAGTAAAGGTTCCAAAAGAACATGGGAAGGTGGTCTTCTCTTGGTCCTCTAGTGCTATAGGAATTTGGTTAACATCAAAATACCTATCAAGAAAATAGTAATACTCATGTTTAGCTAACCTTTCTAACATTTGGTCAACAAATGGGGGAGAAAAGTGGTCTTTCCTCATGGCCGAGTTAAATTTTGGTACATCCAGTGGTCATGCAAGTGGGAACTAATTCATTATAATCATTCTTAACTACCATGACACCAGATTTCTTGGGTACAACTTAAACCAGGCTAACCCAAGAACAATAAAAAATGGGATAAATAATTCATATGAAGGTTTAGCCTCCTTTACATCCTTTAACTTTCTTATGTTCTTGGGAAACATTAATTAGCTTACCCTCCTATTCTTTATCTAAATTTGATGCAATAATTATAGGCAGGGTCTTAGATGGACCTAAAACTGCATATCTTAAGTTGTCTAGCAATGGTTTTAGGTCTAAAGTAGGGGGTTTCCCAGTAGATGGTACATTAGTTGACTCAGGAATTATAAATGGCTCCACTTTAGCCTTCCATTTAGAATTATTGAATACAGGTAATGCATTTAAAAGTGCATTTACTTTATTGATGGAATTGTCTATATCAAAATCCTCATTAAAATGAGATAAACATGCCGCAAGCGGATTAGAGTTGGAGGATGTAAGGAAGGTATTATGGACTAGACTCTCAATCATGTTATCCTCAAAAATATCAACAAAGTCTATATGTTGTTTCAAATTAAAGATATTCAATTTAATCTTTATATTACCAAACGACCATTTCACGATACCATTCCTACAGTTAATGATCGTATTAGAAGTGGTTAAGAATAGCCATCCCAAAATAACTAGTATTTGCATACTAAGATTGGCTACAAGTACTAAAAAGTCTACAGGGAATAAAAAAATTCAACCTACCCCAGAACATCCTATACCATACCAAGAGGAATTTTCATAGATCTGTTTACTAATTCCAGTGTGGTTGTGGTCGGCTTCATCTTGCCCAAACCAAGTTGCACATTGCCAAAGTATAGCAATATGTTTACACTAGCCCCTAAGTCAAGTAGTGCCCTGTTAATGGTGTTTTCCCTATCACACATGATATACAAGAGCACCTAGGATCTCTATACTTCAGAGGGGTGTTGTGTTGGATAATTGAACCTATCTGCTCAGCTAGAAATGCTTTCTTTTGCACATTTAGCCTTCATTTATGTGTGTAAGAATCCTTTAGAAACTTGGCATATTAGGGTATTTCTGTAATAAAATTTAGTAATAGAATGTTAATATCCACTTTTTTCTAACACATCCATTATTTCATGAAAATTGCTACCATTCTTTGCGAAGTTCAATCTTTGATGGTAAGGTGCCTTGGGAATAAAAGGTACTTCAAGAAGAGGTTTAGAGGAAGGGGAGATGGTTGAGCCTTCTCTTTACCCTTCTGAGCTTGTGTAGCCTTCTCTTTTTTCTCAACAACTAGTAAATCCCTAGCCAATCCTACCTTCTTATCTATTAATTTTCCACTCCTAAGGATAATGATTGATGATATAAATAAAAAAAATTAATACAATATCATAATATTTTAAGTTTTAACCCTAAATTTACCTTAAGTATCACTAATTAGGGTTTATTTCATATTTTGTAGGATAAGGGTACAACTAAAAAATACTATTTTTACTACTAAAAACCCTTAAAAAGAGCAATTTCACCATGTGAACAATATCATGGGCCCACATGGTATAAACCATGAAGCAAAACTTCAAAATGTGATGGGATGTCATTATCATATTCAGCACTATAAAAAACCCCACGCATAACTTTGGACTTTATTCATACAAAAAAGGGTGTTCTAAAGGAAGCCAAGTTTGGAGAACTTCTAAAGGAATGCATGCATGCATTCCACCGACTTTGGAGAGCATCTAAAGGAAGCCAAGTTTGCATACAATGAAGGAACATGTGCATGAACAACAAAGCAAAGCCCACAACCCATTGATAGAATATTTCCATCCACTCTCTATCTCACTTATTCAAGGAAGAGACCCCACATGAAATTACATATTTTTACACAAGTGAGGACACATATAGGCCCTTATTTACATGTTTTATTTGAGAAAATATAGGTGAATAAAGGAGGAAATTATGTAAGGGAGAGAAGCATAAATAGAATATCCATGGTCACATTTCATCATGAATTTTGAAGGATTGAATGCTAAGATTATCTCTGCATCAGGGCTAACCTAAAGAACCAATAAGACAAGATTAACACCAAGTTGGCTTCCCACCTTATTTCAAGGAGAAACACATTGAACTTCAATGAGAGAAGACATGTTTTCCTCACGAGGACGGCTGGAGTGTAGAGTAAAAGGTGATTGGTCAAAGAGAAAATGGTGGGCTGTGCAGATATTTTAGGAAGTTAAAAGTGTGTACACATAAGGGAGGTGATAAGGAGCTTAAAAATGGGATTTTTTGGAAGGATTGATAGACAAAATCTTAGCCATCCATTCCAGGGCTGAACATGAACCTAAGTTGAAATAAAAGGTGAGAAATGAGGCATGATTAAGAGAGATCTAAATTGTAAAAGAGGAAGGAAAATAGAAGAAAATCTAAATGTGTTTATAAAGGGAGAAAAATGTGTAATTCAAAGGATGAAAAAGGAATGTGATAAGGAGGAAATAGAATGGAGAGAAATAAGGGGCATAAGAGAACTCTGAGGGAGGTTTCTAGCATGATGATTGTCTAGAAAGAAGGGATAGGAAGGAGAAGTATTTGATCCAGATCAATGTTAGAAACAAAGAAATTCTATAAATACTCCTAAGGGAGGGCATCCAATACATAAGAGACACAAGGACAAAGTGCCCAACTCTCCTCAGCCTAAACTTCCAAACCACAGAAGAAAGAGTAACTTGCAAAATCTAAAGGAGAACAGAACAAGGGGTTGTACATGTAAATCTTCCAAAGAGAGGTGAGTTTTTCCTTGAAATTCTTCCATCATTCCTTCTATCTTTTACACGCCTTACCATTCCTCTATTTCAATTTTTTTGCCACTTCCATCTTCATCTCAATTATGCACCGTAGCCTTCCATCCTACACTTTATCACACACCCCCATTCACATATCAAATTCATGCCCAAAACCTTTCAATTGATCCTACATTTTTGCACTCTCTTTTGACACATTAATTCTTTCATAACCCATTTTTATTTTATGAATTTCATTCTCCTTCATATTACTCTCAATTTCATGGGCCTAGTTCCCCATAATATTCTCTTTCTACCTCCTAAATTTTACATGCTTATCCCTTAAATTATAGACATAAAAATTTGTGGATTTTTGTTATAAATTCTACTTTGAGTTTTGGCTGTTGGGAAACATCCTATATTAGTTGAAATCTTATAAATTCTACTTTGAGTGACACAACAAGAGTAAAGTGTTGTTCAAAGGAAGAAAGAATGGAATTTTGAAATGAATTTTTTCCAGTGACACGACATCAATTCGTTGAAATCTTTCCTCTTCACAGGATTTTGTATTTTCTATGTAGAGAAATCATTGTAATATTTTATTTTAATTAATGAGAATTTTATAATTAGTTTGTTTTAATTTTTTCGTAGTAGAATTGAATTTTTATTTATTAGTTACTATTCTTAGATTTGTGTAATTTTTACTCATCATCTAAGAATGAATTAGATAGATTTAATTTTGTGTTTTAAACTACAAGAATGAGTAGGTAATTTATTTTTCATAGGTCTAGGATGATGTTATGATGTGATTGAATAATTTTATGCTTAAGTAAAATAGGAGTAAAAAGAAAATTTTGCTTCTTATTATTTTAACGAATTTAACAACCAATTCATATATTTATTGATTTTTGTGTAGGATTTACTCTATGTGTCCCATGGTAAAGATACTAAATGTGTTGGATTAGTGAAGTTTAATATATAAAAGTTTTGATAGTCTGTTCCCTAGAAAGATACACTATGCCGGGAACACATAAATAAAGTTATGTTAATTATTTAAAATAAGAAAATTCATAAAATAAATCTTTAAGAAAAATATTAAATGAATAAAAAAAATTCTTGATCATAGACTTATTTGATTACATTATAGTGGATTATAAACCCTAGGCTTTGGTTACAAGTGATTCCCTTACTTTTAGCAATTTTTATAGTTTGTTGATTGGTTAGCTCAGTTAAAGTAGATTAAATTAGATTTTTAATTAAAATCTTTTGAAAATGTAAAATTTGAATCCTCATGGGATCGACCCATATTTGAATTTTCTGTACTATAGTGGACCTAAGAACTTGCAATTTTCTTTAAAATATATCAAGTTTTTTGCACCTTTGTCGAGGCCTCACAATAGAATTTTTAGATGGAATCTAGGTTAAGTTACTTTACCACTATCCTAGTTTTAGGTTTACATGCATTATTAGTTGCATTTTTACATTCTTGTGATTAGTTGGCATTCACTTATATTGTAATTTTTGCAGGAATTTAGTGATTTATTTGGAGGAGAATTTCAAATAGATTAGGCTTATATTTTTATTTTTAAGTGGATTGTAGTGAGGATGCAATTGTACATTTTATTTAATCACAATTCATTTATATATAGATATTGTAATAATACAGGTTTAGGGTGAGCCATCCTAACATGGAAGAGATGGTATATACATGGTCTCACACTTGTACAAGAAGATTTGTTCAAGGACCCCATTGTAAGGCATTCAATCTCCTTAGATTTCTTAGATTAAGGTTTCATTATTAATATTAGTTTGTATTCTTGAGAGTAGTTAATAGTATATTACCTATATTCATTTATTTAACTATTGCATAATACTTAGGATTTACACCAACAGCCCCTACTTGATTAGCTGTGTTAGGATTTAAATCATTAGTTCTGCCAACACACTCAATGACTCAAATTACATATAGCTAATTGAGGAGGGTGTGAAGCAATTGATCAAGGTAGGATCTAACTAGTAGGCAATAAGGCAAGTCTGAAAGAAATGAGGAGCTACTTAGGTTAGAAATAATCTAAAAGCGTCTCCTTGTACAGAAAATAAAGAAAAATAAATATCAACTTGTTTTGTGTTAAGGATAGATGTATTATGTGCACCTCTTTGTTGTGCATCATTTGCATATAGTTATAGCATTATGTTTGGGATTTCCTAAGTTCTTTTTAAAAAAAAAACAGAGAAAAGAAGTACTCTCTGATTGTATATAATGAATACTTTTCATTGTATACAAAGTTAAGTGAACCACACATAGCATTGGTGTATGCATGGCCATCGATCATTGAACCTAGACTTAGTGTTTTTGGATCTTGAGATCAAATGGACCAGGAGGCAAGGGTTAAGGAATTAGATCAGTCAAGAAAATCATGCAAGAGAAATGGAAAACCAAGTAGCATAAGCGTGATGACTAGGTTTTTATAATACTTTTTAAATACAAAAGACATTGACATAGAGAGTTCGATCTTTAATAAAAATCATTTTTAAAGACTAAACAATAGTGGAAATATCTTTTCTTTTAAATTTACTTTGAAAAACCCCGAGTGTCATTTTTCATTTCTCAAAACAAGGATTCTCAATGAAATGAGTGCCCATTTCTACCAAAACTCTAGCAAAGTTTTCTCTGTTTTTGGAACATATGACATTTAATGCATGTCATTGCAAAGTACTTAATAAACATTCAATAACATTTTAAAACATAATTGGAGACTTTGTCTCCTTTTCATACATATAATGTAATAAAAACACTTTGCTCAAACAAAATAGACACCCAAAACTTCCACATCACAACCCAATCATATAAGTTGTCAGAGCTTGCATAATTACATACAATGTAGTTTCTTTCTCATTTCATATACAATAACTTCAAACACAAACCAATTCTTACCTTTCCTTGTCAAAGCTTCCATAGATGCACTCCTATTGGTTAATGGTTCCTATCCCTTGGGAATCCTCTGATATGAGATATTGTTAACAAGTACAATATCTCAACAAGCTTGCGCTTGTGTAGGTGGAATAAGATGCAATTATACACAACAAAATCATAATTTTATCATATGGATCAACTGTTCATACTGCATCATGCAGAACTATAATCATTTACAATTTAGACTGAAATATGTCAAGTATTTATCACAGTTATGAGTTCATAATCCATTTGAGACATAATTTTAGTATACTACTAATAAGAAGAAATCTCAGTGCATCAATACTAGAATAACCTTTCCATAAATCACAATGTATGCACATACATGCCATTTTTGTCCATTTTCCTAGAGATGGGCCACCCACAGTCACCGATCATAGCTTTGTTTCATACGGAGGGAGATACGCTACCCATAGAACCTCCTTAGAATGTGTCATTCCATAGACATAGAGAAGATGGGCATCCCATAGTCACTCTAGTTATAGTCATGATGTTTTCCTCTTTCTGAGAGATGGCATACCCATAGTCACCAGTCAAGGATTTGTTGTATATAGAGAGAGATGGGCTACCCATAATCAACCTCCTCAGAACGCATCCTTCCATGATCAGAGCACATAGTAGACACAATATTATCCTCTTTGGTAGAGATGGGATACCCATAGTCATGCCTCAGGGATCTGTTCAGGTCAGAAGATGGGCAACTCACAATCACTTATCTAGGATGTGTCGTGTTGTGAATAGACAATTGAATTGAGACATCACAATATACAATATGTGTTTGTACATGAGCAGTTTAATTTACAATCAAATACAACATGCATATTTACTTCATTAATCACATACTCTAAATAAATTTGTTTTTAATAATCAAGATTCATATCTGTATATATATATTAAAAATCAAAGCAAATCTTAATTCCACCTACCTTAAATGGAGATCTTCTAGTTCACTGATGCAAATACTTTATTCAGTTCGTGTATACACTCCCGATTAGTCACGCCTTCGTAAAAATACAACACACATTCAAATATACAATTCTAGGACACCTCTTAGCTTCTACAGTATGGAAGCTTCCTGTAAGTTAGTCCCTGGCATTAGTCATCACAAGGCGAGGTGATAGTGCTTATTACTATACTAAAGGCATTTCATTAGCTATTGGTTGATTGTTAATTGAATGATCAATGATTACTTGATTTCCAATCCACACCATTGGTCCTAGATTGCTTGTAACCATTCTTCTAAGTAACTGCAAGTTACTTTCACTATTTAGCGGCCTTATCTTAAATTTTCTAGAGTATCTTAACTTAATAAAGGTCAGGGTACACAATGATGGCATCTGAGAAATGGCCAGGTCCTTGTTACTCCACTATTCGATTGGACTATTTAGGATTTTTCAATCAATTTCAATCTAGATTCTTGAATTTGTGCCATATACTAGCAATCCAATACTCTAAAACTCATTAGTGGTGTCTGATCATTGATCAAACATCACAAAGTTACTATGTAAATAGTACCTAATTAAATGGCTGAGATTGTCCGATTGGTTTCCAGCTTGGATCAACAATCTCAGTTTGATCTGGGCTACATCAAGTACTTAATTATCTATTGATAAGCCTGCATTAGAAATTGAATAGTTGGATCATCTATAAATCTAGATCTAAGGTGAAAACACACGAACTAGCAAAATACCAAAAAGCAAAAGTTGCATTTTGTAGATCTTACCTTCTAGATGAAATTTTTGTATTTTACTATCTCTAGAATGAGCTGAACTAGCTCCAATCCATCAGGAAACCCTCCAAACCTAGGTTCATGATGATCCCCCTTTCAATCCGGTGTTCAACAGAGTACGAATCATCCCAAAACTTTGAGGTTTTGGTTCATCTTGTCGTGAGGAGCGGAATGATCGGCAGGGATCATTAATTCGAGCCGACGTCTTCTTCAGCGACATTTGTGAATCCAGCACTTAGAAAAACCTAAATCCCTCTTCTTCTTCGGCATGAGTGGGTTTTTTGCTACGTAGATCCTGGCTCCCACTCTTCTCTCTCCTCTCTCCTCTCCTCTCCTTTTCTCTTCTCTTCTTTCTTCTCCTCTTCTCCTCTTCTCCCATGTATCTCCTTAGTTGGGTTTCTTTTTTCTTCTTCTTCTTCTTTCTAGTCTATTGGGTTTGGGAAGAATAGACCTAAAGTTTGTGTCGAGTTCCCTTAAGTGTTGGGGGGGTGCAGTATCAAATATGGCCCCCTTTGTTTAAGCATTTTAAAAAAATAAACAAAAGCAATGTTTGGAATGTCATAACATATTCATTTGGACTCCAATTTTGGTGTTCTTAGTGTCATTGGAATCATTTTGTTGAGTACTAGTCAAATTTTTAGGTTACATAATTAGTTTTAACATAATACAATTAGCCCTAAAAGAATTAAAATTGTGGGCTGTTACATTCTATCCCCCTTAAAGAAAATTTTGTCCTAGAAATTACCTTTATATTATTTGTCAAATAGCTCTAGGTATGTTTTCCTCATCTAGTCCTTGGTTTCCCAAGTGGCCTCTTCAAATGAATGATGTTACCAAAGTACTTTGACCAATGGAATGGTCTTTGTTCTCAGATTTTGTTCCTTCTTGTCTAAAATTTGTGTTGCAGACTCCTGAAACGTTAGATTGGGTTGTAGTTCCACTAACACCTACTCAAGAATGTCTGTGGGGTCTGGAACATATTTCCTCAACATTAATACATGGAAAACATTGTGAACCTTGGATAGTTGAGGAGGCAAAGCAAGTCGATAAGCAACTTTGCCTACCCTCTGCAATATCTTGAAGGGTCCCACATACCTTAGACTCAACTTTCCTTTCAATTCGAACCTCATCACTCCTTTTGTGGGTGAGATTGGCTAGAAAACATGATCATCAACCTAAAAACCAAGGTCCCTAAGCCTCTGATCTGCATAATTCTTCTGTCTACTGTGTGATGCCATTAGTCATTTTTTAATCAATCTGACCTTTTCAGTGCATTCCTCAATTAGGTCTGATTTGGCAAACTGTCATTCTCCTACTCACTCCAACAAGTAGGTGTGCAACATGGTCTACCATAAAATGCCTCATAAGGTGTCATCCTAAAGCTGGAATGATAACTATTATTGTAGGTGAACTCCACTAGAGGAAGGTGATCGTCCCAATTACCCTTCCACTCAAGTATAGAAGCCCTCAACAAATCGTCAAGGGTTTGGATGGTCCTCTCTAATTGTCCAACTATTTTAGGATGGAATGTTGTGCTAAAATGTGGAGAAATACCTAATCTCTCCTGTATACTCTGCCAAAAATAAGATGTGAATCTGATGTCTCTATCAAATATGATTGAAATTGGCATGCCATGCAGACTCACTATTTCCTTGATGTATATTCTGGAAAAACTTTCTGGCTACTGTCTCTGCCATGTTGGTAGAAAGTGAGCAGACTTGGTCAACCGATCCACAATAATCCATATCATATCATGCCCACTAGAAGTTCTAGACAACCCAACCATAAAATCCAAGGTTATGTGACCCCATTTCCACTCCAGAAGCTTTAGAATCTATAGCAAACCTACTGGTCTCTGGCATTCTACTTTCACTCTCTGATAGGTGAGGCACTGTGCAACACACTTCCCAATATCTCCCTTCATTTCTGGCCACCAAAAGTTCCTTTTTAGATCTTTGCACATCTTTGTACCTCTTGGGGTGTGTGGTAGTCTTGGAATCATGTGCTTCCTTTAACAATCCCTGTTTCAACTTTGGAATTGCTGGTACAACATCTCCCATGAAATCTCACACTACCATCAACCCCTTATGAAACCCTATCTTTTCACTTAAAGCTTGAGTCTCCTTGCAAAACTGCTATGCTTGCAAGACTTGATTCAGGAAAACTAATCTAATGGAGATATTGGCCATTTTATCTTTCGACTTTTTGCTAAGTACGATAGCAACTAAGTTAGCCTTACCTAGATGACATTGAATGATAATTCAAAATCTTTGAGGTACTCAACCCAATGTCTTTGTCTCATGTTGAGGTCACTTTGAGAGTAGATATATTTAAGGCTTTTATGGTTAGTAAACACTTCAAATCTCTCACCATATAGGTAGTGCCTCCATATCTTCAAAGAAAAAACAATGGCAACAAGCTCTAGATCATGTGCAGGGTGGTTTTGTTCACGATTTTTCAATTGTCTGGATGCATAAGCTATCACCTTGCCGTTCTGCATGAGCACACATCCCAATCCCTTTCCAAAAGCATCATTATATACAACGAATCCTCCATTTCCTTTTGGCAAAGACAAAACAGTTGCAAAAGTGAGTCTCTTCTTCAATTCCTAGAAACCCTTCTCACAGTAATATGTGCAAATGAATTTTTGCTCCTTCTTGGTCAATCTCGTCAATGGTTGTGCAATACAAGAGAAAACTTCAATACAACATTGATAATATCCAGCTAAACCAAGAAAACTACGTATCTTAGTCACAATCATAAGTCTTTCCCAATTTCTAATTGCTTTGATCTTCTTGGGATCAACTATAACACCATCGTTAGATATAATATGACTAAGAAATTGGACTTGTTCCAGCCAAAATTCACACTTTGAGAATTTGGCATATAATTGGTGAGTCTGAAGAGTATTTAACATGATCCTCAGGTGTTCTCTATACTCTTCCGCATTGTGGGAGTAAACGAGGATGTCATCCACAAATACGATGACAAGCTTGTGAAGATATTCTTTAAACACTCGGTTCATCATCCATAAATGTTGCATGTGCATTTGTCAACCCAAATGGCATCACAAGAAATTCCTAATGTCCATGGCAAGTTTGAAATACAGTCTCAGGAACATCTTCGTCTTGAATCCTAAGTTGCTGATAGCTTGATCTCAAGTCAATCTTAGAGAATACTTTTGCTGATTACAATTGATCAAATAAGTCATCAATACAAGGTAATGGATACTTGTTCTTTAAGGTGACCCTATTTCAATACACGATCGCATAGAGCCATCCTTCTTCTTCACAAACACAATTAGAGCTCCCCATGGTGACACACTGGGATGTATAAACCCTCAATCTAATAGTTCCTACAACTAGACCTTCAACTCCTTTAACTTTATAGAGGCCATGGCATATGGTGCTTTAGAAATAGGAGATGCTCCAACTAATAACTAGATGGTAAATTCCATTTCCACCTTGGAGTTAATCTAGGTAACTCTTTAGGAAAAACCTTTTGAAAATCATGTAACACATCTATTTCCTCAATCTGAGGTCCTGAATTCTCTTGAGCCACAATAGTAGCCATGTATGCCTAACATCCTCTAAACATTAAACACGTTGGTTGAATTGCAGAGATTGTGCTAACACCTCATGTGTCCAGTTGCCCCTGAAATACAAAGGACTCCCCATTTGAACCCAATCAAGTTGCTCATTTCTTTGTGCAATCTACCAGTGCTCCACGTTTTGCCAACCAGTCCATGCCTAAGATGACTTCAAAATTAGTCATACTCGGGAGAATTAAGTCAGCTAAGTTCTCTACCTAAAATCACTATAGGTACGTCTTGTAAGAACTCTCATGCAAAACCATTTCACCCTTTGGGGTACTAACTTCTAGACAATATCCCAACCTAAGCACAATAATATCCATACATGATGCAAAGTCAGACAACATGAATGAAAGAGTGGAACCAGAGTCAATCAAAATACGTGCATGCTTGTAAAATGTTAATAGTGTACCTTCAACCATGGCATTAAAGGTGTGGGCCTAATCAGTAGTCAAAGAAAAAACTCTACCCTGACTCTTGGGCAACTGCTCTGCTCTAGCACCTGAGTCTGTCTGATGCTGTCTCTAAGGATAGTCCTTAATCATGTGTCCCTGTTTGCCACAACAAAAACATCTCTGATCACAATAATGACACGTCATACCATCGTGGAATTTCATGCAATGTGGGCACTATTTGAAACCCCCTTTTATGTCTGACTTATGGAATTTTTGTTTCTAGGGCTTATGGGATTTTGGAGGGAAATTGAACCTCTTCCTTTCCCCACGGTATCCTCCACTACTACTATCCCTAAATCTTCCTTTTTCCTTGCCTCTCATGGCAATTTGCATCTTTTATTGCTCCTCCTTGAAAATGGAAGCCATCACCACTGCCTTATCCACACTAGTAGGCTATGTAATGCAAAGCTTACCCATAAATAAGGGCTTCAACCCTTCTACAAACATTTGGGTTGCTTATCTTCAAACTCGAGAATAGTCATGCTCCCTTGTTCAAATTCTAGGAATTCTTACCCTTTCTTCACCTTAATGTGGGGAGGGAAATATTTGTTATTGAAGGCATTCTTAAATTCTTCCCAAGAAACATCACTTCTATCCTCAAAAAGTGTTCTCCTTATAGATGGCCACAAAAAAGAAGCTGATCCTGCTAAGACAAATGTTGCCATCTTCACTTCATTCATCTAGAATATCCATGTCCTCAAATATCCTCTCTATCTCATGTATGCATTGTTCTGTAGCTTCTGACTCATCATTACTAGTAAATGCAGGCACAATCTTTTTAAACCTTTCCAGCAGGTTATCCACCTTATTATGATCCCCACCTAAACTTCCCACACCCATGTTAATCATAGACAAGATTTGAGACTGTGCATTGGGCCGTTACTACTACTACTATTGTTGCTGTTGTAGTTGTAGTTGCATCTGTCGCTACTGCTGTATTAGTTGACTGAGGCTTTGCCTCATGTTGGCCATGAAGTCCGTCATCTGACTAACTTGGTCAGATGGCTCAGCAGAGGGATTTGTCATCCTTTGACGCGTCCTTTGACTCATCACAACATCTTCCTTTTGAGACTGCTTAAGACTTTACTCAATGTGATTGGCTATGAGTGGATACACATGGACTCTAATACCAACTATGATGACTCGGGTTCTTATAACACTTTTTAGGTACAAAAGACACTGACATAGTGAGCTCAATCTCTAATAAAAATCAATTTTAAAGACTAAACAATAGTGAAAAAATATTTTCTTTTAAATTCACTTTAAAAAACCCCAAGTGTTATTTTTTTTCTCAAAACAAGGAATCTTAGTGAAATGGGCACTCATTTCTACTAAAAATCTAGCAGAGTTTCCTCTATTTTTTAGGTATATGACATTTAATGTATGTCATTGCAAAGTACCTGATAAACAATCATTAACATTTTAAAACATAATTAGAGACTCTGTCTCCTTTTCATACATGTAACATAATGAAAACACTATACTCAAATAGACACCTAGAATTTCCACATCACAACCCCGTCACATAAGTTGTCAGAGCTCTCACAATGACATACAATGCAGTCTCTTTCTCATTTCATATACAATAATTTCAAACACAAACCAATTGTTACCTTTCCTTGTCAAAAGCTTCCATAGGCACACTCCTATCAGTAAGCGACTCCTGCCACTCGAGAATCCTCTGATCTGAGATATTATAAACAAGTACAATATCTCAGCAAGCTTGCACTTGTGTAGGTGGAAGAAGATGCAATTATACACAACAAAATCATAATTTACCATATGGATTAATTCTTCATACTACATCATGCTGAACTATAATCATTTACAACTTAGACTAAAATATGTCAAGTATTTATCATAGTAATGAGTTCATAATACATTACATATAACCATAGTTCATTTGAGACATAATTTCAGTATGCTACAAATAAGAAGAAATCTCAGTGCATCAATACCAGAATAACCTTTCCATAAATCACAACATATGCACATACATGCCATTTTTGTCCATTTTTTGGGAGATGGGCCACCCACAGTCACTGGTGATGGCTTTGTTTCATACGGAGGGAGATGGGCTACCCACAGTCAACCTCCTCACAATGAATCATTCCATAAACATAGGAGATGGGCTTCTTATAGTCGCTCTAGTTATAATCATGATATTTTTCTCTTTTCGAGAGATGGGCTACCCATAATCACCAATCAAGGATTTGTTTCATACAGAAGCAAATGGGCTACCCATAGTAACCTCCTCAGAACATGTCCTTCCATGATCAAAGTACATAGTGGACACAATAGTGTTGAGATGGGCTACCCACAATCACGCCTCAAGGATCTATTCTAGCCAGGAGATGGGCATCCCACAATCACTGGTCTAGGACATGTCTTGTCGTGAACAGACAAATGAACTAAGACATCAAAATATACATCACGCATTTTTACATGAGTAGTTTAATTTACATTCAATTACAACGTGCATATATACTTCACTCATCACATAGTCTAAATAAACTGGTTTTTAACAATTGAGATTCATATATGTATATATATATATATATTAAAAATCATAGCAAATCTTAATTCCACCTACCTCAAATGGAGATCTTCTAGTTTACTGACTCAAATACTTTATTCAGTTCATGTAAGCACTCCTAATTAGTCATGCCTCTATAAAAATACAACACACATTCAAATATACTATTCTAAAACTTCTCTTAGCTTTTCCAGTATCACACATTCATATATACAATTCTAAGACTTCTCTTAGCCTTTTCCAGTATCAAAACTTCCTCTAAGATAGTCCCTGGCATTAGTCATCATAAGGCTAGGTGACAGTGCTTATTACTGTACTAAGGGCATTTCATTAGCTATTGGTTGATTGCTAATTGAATGATCAATGGTTACTGGTTTTCCAATCCACATCATTGGTCCTAGATTGGCTATCACCATTCTTCTTAAGTGACTGCAAGTCACTTTCACATTTTAGTAGCTTTATCTTAAAATTTTCAAAGCATCTTAACTTAATAAAGGTCAGGTTCACAATGATGACTTCTGATCACCATTTGGAAATGGCTAGGTCCTTATTACTCTACTATCTGATTGGATGATTTAGGTTTTTCTATCAATTTCAATCTAAATTCTTCAATTTGTGCCATATACTAGCAATTTAATGCTCTAGAACTCATCTATGGTGTCTAATCATCGATCAAACATCATGAAGTTACTATGCAAATAGTACCCAATCAAATGGCTGAGATTTTTTTATCAACTTTTCGCTGGGATAGACAATCTCAATTCGATCCATGCTACGTCAGGTACTTAATTACTATCCCTAAGCTTGGATTAGAAATTGAACGGTTGGATCATCCATAAATTTGGATCTAAGGTGAAACACACAGATTTAGTAAAATACCACAAATCAAAAGTTGGGTTTTGTAGATCTTACCTTTTAGATGCAATTTCTGTGTTTTTTCCTCTCTAGAATGAGCTGGATTGGCTTTGATCTATTAGGAAACCCTCCAAACCTAGGGGTGCAACGATTCCCCTTTCAATCCAGCATTCAACAGAGCACAGTTGCTTCCAAAACCTTAGGGTTTTGGTTCATCTCTTCATGAGTAGAATGATTGGCTCAGATCATCGATAAAAGTCATCATCTTCTCTAATGATGTATGTGAATCCAACACCCAGAAAAACCTAAATCCCTCTTCTTCTCTGCCATGTAGATCCCGGCTCCGACTCTTTTCTCTCCTCTCCTTTTCTCTTCTCTTTTCTCTTCTCCTCTTCTCCCCCTATTTCTCCTTCATAGGGTTTTTTTTTTTTTTTGGCCTATCTGGTTTGGGAAAATAAACCCGAAGTCCATGTCGGGTTCCCTTAAGTGGAGGTGGGGGTGCCAGTATCAAATCTGGTCCCCTTCGTTTAGGCATTTTAAAAAAAAATTAATGTTTGGAATGTCATAACTTATTCATTTGGACTCCAATTTCATAGTTCTTAGAGCCATTGAAATCATTTTTCCAAGTACTACTCAAATTTTTAGGTTTCATAATTAGTTTTAACACAATACAATTAGCCCAAAAAGAATTAAAATTGTGGGCTATTGCAATAAGTATAACCTTTAAGAGACTATTCAACACCAGTACAATTTAACTCACCATCATGTATAGAGTTACTTTCAACAACTGAGCATTTATGAGTTAAAATCAAGTGTCATCCAACTTCTACCAACTTTTTATGGTCTAGATAAAGAGAATGTCAACCATCATGTCAAAAAATTCCTTGACATTTGAGTTACATTCAAGCACCAAAATGTTTACAATGACTCTATTAGGTTGCAACTTCCCCTTCTCTTTAAAGGATAAAGCAAAGGCATGATTGAATTCATTAAAAGTAGTGTCTATCACTACTTAGGAGCAATTGTCCAAAAAATTCCTAAACAAATTTTTTCTCATCCATAAAACCAATGCCCTCCATAGAGAAATTATAAATTTTCAACAAAAAGTGGGTGATCATTTTTATGAATGTTAAGAAAGGTGGAAGAACTTGTAGCTTAGATGACTGCACCACAATTTTGAGAAATGAAAATACAATACTTCTATAGAGTTTTACTCCCCAATATCGATGTACAATTGATGCCACTATGGGTGGGGCAATCATAACCGAGAGTGACATGGAGGAAAGGTACTTCTTTGAACCTCTATCTGAGAATTCTAAACAATAGGACTATTCTACTAGAATAGAAAGATGTCCACAGCCTAAAAAAAATAAAGGCCCATACATAGGAGATATGGGCCACTGGCAACCACTATAACAAAATATAAACATTAATAGATAGGGTGGATAAGTTTGGTAGCCTTCTTAATAAATGTGGGGAAGTTACGTTGGCTAGAGAATTCACAATTCAACCTCCACCTAAGGTTTGTTCAATTTATTCTAGCACAACACACCCTACTGCTTCATGCCCATGCAACCTGCATTTCCCGAATACTTTTTGGGGCAAGTGAATGCATTCAAAACTCTAGCAACAATCCATATGATAAGACCTATAATCAAGGATTGGCTAGGCATCCTAATTTTTCATGCTCCCAAAACAACCATCAAGGGGGTTCACCTAGATTTTCCCCTCCTCAACCTTTTCCTGGTACCACAATGCCATGACAGCATTAGCCTCCTCATTAGTTTCCACAACAACCAAGGTAACCATCTATGGAGGAGTCCCTCAATTTATTTATATAAAATTTGTTACAATTCCAATAAAACACAACAAGTTCATTGCTAAGTTGTAATAGTAAAGGGGTGGACTATCTCCTACTTTAGGTTAAAGGGAAAAGGGCATATTCTCTAATCAACCTATACCCAACCCTAAGGGCAAGTATGAGATAGGTTTATCTTCTAAAGAGAAGAGCATTCAAGGGCAAGCCAAATCCATAACCCTTAGGAGTGGTCAAACAATAGATAAACTTATAGGTTTGACTAAGGATTCAAAACAAAGTGAGGATTAGCCCAAACAAACTTAGAAGGGTAAAGAGAAGAAACAGAAATCCACCACCACCCATGAACCTAGTCCTAAGTCACATTATATTCCCAAGGCTCCACATTCTTAGCATTTAAATATGGTTGAGAAGAGTACCAATTTTAATGAGATAATGGATGTGCTTAAACATGTAAACATTAATATCCCATTACTCAATGTAACAAAAGAGGTACCTTCTTATGCCAAATTCTTAAAAGATCTCAGCTCACAGAAGAGATGGATGAATGAGCAGAAGAAAGCTTTTCTCACCAAGCAAGTATGACTGAAACTTTAGCACAACACCCTACCAAAGTATATAGATCCAAGGTGTCCCACTATATCATGTGTGATAAGGGAACACATCTACTTGATTTGGTGTCAAGTGTTAACCTATTATCTTAATCTGTATATAAGTAATTAGGTTTAGGTGAGATGAAGTCAACTACCACCACACTGCAAGTTGTAGATTGGTCCATTAAAATTTCATGTGGTATAGTAGAAGATGTTCTAGTGTAGGTTGAAAATTGTTTATTTCATGTGGACTTCCTAGTCCTAGATACCTAGCCTATAGCAGACACTAGTACTTCAAATTCCATCCATTTTGGGTTGGCCATTCTTAGCCATATCAAATGCCATTATCAATTGTAGGAATGGTGTTATGAATATTATCCTTTGGGAACAATGGCATTAAGCTTAATGCCTTTAATGTAGGACAACCAGACTCTACAAATGTGTTTGAAGTAAATATGATAGAGACTCTACCATTTCTACCATCCACCTACATTGATTCTCTCGAGGCATGTATCACTCATTTTAGGGTTTGATTTTGATATTGACAATTCCATCTATGAAGTACATGCACTATTGGACATGATACCCTTAATGGATACTTCTCAATAGAAAGCCCCAGTTGGACTTCCTACACTTCTTGACTTTACATTTGAGCCTTTCATTATAAAAGACACACCCAATTTGAACCTACCATCTATACCTGATACTTCACAATGTGATAGTTTAGGTTCATCCAAACCCTTGCCTGTTACTGCATAATAGGAAGGAGAGTCCACTAATGTTTCTACAAAACATCATCCTACCCGAGGGTGTACAAAAGATGATCAAGACCATTTAAACCCTACCTTTTCCTTGTATGCAACCATATGTGAACAACCCATTAGGGCAATGCAGTGTTAGCTTAACCCCAACATTTAGGAAGATGTCAGAGAAGAGGAGATTTTTCAGCTATTCAATGCTGACATCCTATATTCCCAATTCGACAACTCTTGGGACAATGCCCATTGCATTGTTCCCAAGAGTTCTTTTCAGGGTAATCCTCTACACTATCCTACTTTCCCATCCACAAATCACTCGTTGGAGAATGTACATTGATTACAGTGAGATTATAAAATGGAGTGACTTATTCTAGAAACTCCTTCATGGTTAGTGTAGGTTTAGGGTTTACTAGGTTATTTAGTTAATTGAGTTTTAGTATCATATAGTTGCATTTGCATTCTTATTAATTGTATATTTGTTGCATTAGAATGTCCATATCAATAGATCCGTAAACCATGGCTAGAGTGCAGGTATAACTCTTTTCACCTTTTTTTCTTAGCCTTGTTATTTCATTTGTGGGGTATTTCAAAATTTGATGTGATCATTTAAGTTTTTAAAGTCTTTTTATTCAATTTTTTAATAAAAAATGATAAAAAGAAAGAAGAATTGGATTTTTGGTTTAGATTTTTACAATAAGTTCCCTTGCAAGGATGATAATTTGGATTTTATTAAAATTCAGGGTTAACTTTGGATGTTAGCTTATTGATATATTTGCATATAATAGTTCATTTTGTTACTCTTTTTCTAAAAATTTTCATGAAAATTGAACTTGGAATATTTATCACACAAATAGCCATATACATACACATATATAGTTTAAGTTTAAGAGTCAATATAACTTAAAGATTCTAAAGAATATTAGTAGAGACTTATAACCTTTGTAAGATTAGAGCTATTCTTGCTTGTTGAGGGTTGCACATAAATTCCAATTTTTCTTCAGCGAATATGAATTTGTAGTTGGTCTCATTATTCTTTGTTTTGGTCAACTATTGAGAAATCATATTAAAGACTATACCATATATCGCTTGAGATTATGGACATATTCGAGTCATATGAAACCTAGGAATTAATAGACACCATCTTTGTTCAACCTAGAGCCTTTACCCTTCCCAATGTATTTTCAGCTAGTTAGCCCTTTTGAGCCTTTAATACTAAAGCCCTTTCTTTGATAGCCAATCAACCTATACATATATTTAACCTTATATTATCCATTCCCTAGTCTGTTTTGAAAATATGTAGAGTTAATTAGAGAAATATCTTAATGGCATAGTATGAACAATATAACTCAGGAGGTGAACTTCTAAATGCTTCAAAGAAGAAAATTTTCAAAGTGGAAAAAGGTTATGTTCAATAGTTGTAACACCCCAGGGCACAGTATGGATATTGTCTGCTTTGGGCCAGGGCTCGTACTGTTTTAAAACTTGTCCACACTATTAAGAGACCCCCTGGACTCTTATCAATAGCCCAGGAACCTTCTCCCTAGCGATGTGGGACTAAACTCTCAGTCCCTCACCTTGCCTAGAAGCCTGCCAGCCTCAGCAACCGCCCCTTTTGGCCTGCCCTCATCGACCAAGGCTTCACCTCTCACCTCCTTAGGGGACACATGCCCCAGCATGTCACACACGATGGGCCCGCATGCGATTACCCACCATACCGAGTCGGGGTCCCACTCTGATATCATTGTAAAACCCCAATGCACAGTATGGATATTGTCCGCTTTGGGCCAGGGCTCATACGGTTTTAAAATGCATCCACGTGTGTATCAGAGTAGCACAGTGGAGATATTGTCTCGATCGATGCCGAGCTTTGTGCCCCCCCCCCCTCAACGACCCGCCTTTTGGGCCGAGGAATGCGTCCACGTGTGTATCAGAGTAGCACAGTAGAGATATTGTCCCGATCAACGTCGGGTTTTGTTTACACCCCCCCACCCCTCAACAACTGCTCCTTTCGGGCCGGGGAATGTGTCCACACTGTTAAGTGACCCCTTAGACTCTTATCAATAGCCTAGGAATCTTCTCCCTAGCGATGTGGAACTAAACTTTCAGTCCCTCACCTTACTTAGAAGCCTACCAGCCTTAGCAATCATGCCTTTTGGCCCACCCTCATCAACCCGCCCTCATCGACCAAGGCTTCACCTCTCCCCTCCTTAAGGGACACGTGTCCCCGCGTGTCACACGCAACGGGCCCGCATGCGGTTAGCCACCACACCGAGTCGGGGTCTAGCTCTGATACCACTATAACACTCCAGGGCACAGTATGGATATTGTCCGCTTTAGGCCAGGGCCCTAATGGTTGAGGTGGGTGAACCATGGCCACAAGGTGCAGATGCTGAGGGACAGGAGGGACTGATAGTTAGTCCCACATCGGCAGGGAGAAGTCCCTGGGCTGGTTATAAGGGTGTGGGGAAACCTTATTAGTAATGAGGTCTTTTTCCTGGGAAGCCGAGGGGAAACAAAACCCGGCGTCGACTGGGACAATATCGTTGCTGGTGGGACCTCGACTGTGACAGGTGGTATCAGAGTTAGACCCCAACCCCGATCATGGGTGGCTACCCGCACGCGGGGACACGTGTCCCCGAAGGGGGAGAGGTGAACCATGGCCAAAAGGCGCGGACGCTGAGGGACGGGAGGGACTGAGAGTTAGTCCCACATCGGCAGGGAGAAGGTTCAGGGGCTGGTTATAACGGTGCGAGGAAACCTTATCAGTAACAAAGCCTTTTCCCAGCGAAGCCGGGGGAAAACAAAACCCGACGTTGCCCAGGACAATATCATTGCTGGTGGGACCCCAACCGTTACAGGAGGTGAAGCCTTGGCCGATGAGGGCGAGCCAAAAGGTACGGTCGCTGAGGCTGGAAGGCTCTTAAGCAAGGTGAGGGACGGAGAGTTTAGTCCCACATCGCTAGGGAGAAGGTTCCTAGGCTATTGATAAGAGTCCAGGGGTTCTCTTAATAGTGTGGATGTGTTTTAAAACCATGCGGGCCCTGGCCCAAAGCGGACAATATCCATACTGTGCCCTGAACCATTACAAGTGGTATCAGAGCGGGACCCCTACCCGGTATGGTGGCTAACCGCATGTGGGCCCATCTCGTGTGACACGCTGGGACGCGTCCCCTAAGGAGGGGAGAGGTGAAGCCTTGGCCGATGAGGGCAGGCTGATGAGGGCGGGCCAAAAGGCACAGTCGCTGAGGCTGGCAGGCTTCTAGGCAAGGTGAGGGACTGAGAGTTTAGTCCCACATCTCTAGGGAGAAGGTTCCTAGGCTTTTGATAAGAGTCTAGGGGGTCTCTTAACAGTGTGGATGCATTTTAAAACTATGCAGGCCCTGGCCCAAAGCAGACAATATCCATACTGTGCCCTGGGGTGTTACAAAAGTCAAACAAAAAAGTTGAAATGGAAAGAAAAGAAATAGCTAATGAAAATAGAATGTTCACTTTCATGCGTAGAAAAGGATATTGTGAATACACTAGTAGAAGACCTTTACATATTCTTCAAAACAATTTTTGTTACCCTTATACGATTTTCTTTGATAACCCTATCTTAAACCTTTGTTTCACCCTAGTTCTGTTTAATATTAGGAATAGTATGGTTTGGACATGGTTATGAATAATTATAGATTTTGGTAAAGTGAAACATTTTTAATAATTGGTACCCTCTCCATGAGACCATTATTAGATTTTTTCTAAGTTATCGTTCTTTGGTATGAAATATGTGAGATTATTTGGCTTTGATGAACATTATTTTGTACACATATTTTTGAGAGTACTACTCACTTCTAGTGACTTCTTTCTGAGTATCAAGTATATCCTTTGAGATTTGAAGTTGAAGCATACTATGGGATGGTAATTTAGGTTATATTTCACTTAGAGACTATAATTATGTATATATTGGCTATATTCATAGACTCACATTCTGAGGCCTAATTAGTACTGGAATATATTTATTATGACAGTGACATTTTGAAGAATTGTTCATTTTTATTAACATGCTAAAGTGTGGCATTTATTAAACATTGAATGGAAGAAAATTATCTAAGATAAATAAAGAAATCTTCATGAAAATATTTTTGAAAAATATTTATGGCTATCATTTTTGGAAACCCTTACGAGTATATAACTCATCCACATGTAGGCGACAAAACTTGCAAAACTAGTTAGTCTTAGATTTTTCAATTTCTTTATTTTCTATTTTACATTTTTGCTTGAGGACTAACAAAGTGTAAGTCTAAGGGTATGTTATATATATATAATATCTCTATTTTTAGTAGTTTTAACCCTAAATTTACTTTAAATATCACTAATTAGTTATTTTACATTTTGCATGATTAGGGTACAACTAAAAAATACTATTTTTAGCACTCAAAACCCTAAAAAAGTGCAATTCAACCATTCAAGCAATATCATGGGCCATATGTCATAAACCATGAAGTCAGTAAGTTTAGAATGTTATGAGGGTGTCGTTATCATATTCAACACTATCAAATACCCCATGCACAACCCCCAACATTATACATATTAAAATGATGTCATTATTAAAAGATAAGGTGATAAGCTTCCCTTGAATGCATGCATGCATTCCACCAACTTTGGAGAGCTTTTGAGAGAAGCTAAGTTCACATACAACAAAGGCACATGCGCATAGACAACTAAGCAAAGCCTAGGACCCACTGATAGAATATTTTCATCCACTCTCTATCTCACTTACTCAAGTAATAGACCCACATGAAATTACATGTTTTTACACAAGGGAGGACACATATACACTCTTGTTTACATATTTAATTTGAGAAAATATTGGAGAAAAAAGTAGAAAAGAAACATGAAAGGGAGAGGACCATAAATGGGAAGTCAATGGTCATGATTCATCCTGACTTTTGAAGTATTAAAGGTTAAGATCATTTTTGCATCAAGCCTAGCTGGCCTAAAGAAACAATAAAAAAAAAAGACTTACACCAAGGTGGAGCAAATCAAGCCCATAGGGATATTAGAGTGCATGACCATTGGTGGAGATTTTTCTAGTAGGCAGCCCACCTTATTTCAAGGAGCAACACGTTGAACTCCAAGGGGAGAAAACATGTTTTCCTTGAGAGAAAATAGGAGGCCTAGAATGAAAAGTGAAAAATGATTGGTCAAAGAAAATATGGTGGGCTATGAAGATTTTTTAGAATGTTAAAAACCTGTACACATAAGGAAGGTTCTAAGGAGCATAAAAACATGTTTTCCTGGAAGGATTAGCAAAAAAAATCCTACCCATCCATTCCATGGTTGAGAATAATACGAAGGTGGGGATAAAAGGTAAGAAATGAGGCAATAATTAAGAGAGATCTGAATTGTAAAAGAGGAAGGAGAATATAAAAAAATTTGGACGTGTTTACCATGGGAGAAAAACAAGTAATTCAAGAAATAGGAAGGTGATGAGGAAATGGAATCAAGAGAAATAAGGGGTATAAGGGAAACCTGAAGGGGGTTTCTAAGACAATAATTGGTTAGTGGGAAAGGACAGTAAGGAAGAGAATTTGATCAAGATTTGGGATAGCAACAAGGAAATTCTATAGATACTCCTTTTGCGGGGGGGGTGGGGGTGTGGAGGGGGCAGCGAGGGAGAGGGCATCATATACATAGAGACACAAGAAGAAATACCAACACTCCTAATCCTGAACATCCAAAACTAGAGAAGATGGGGAGACTTGAGAAATCTAGAGGAGAAGAGAAACATGGGGTTATGCATGTAAATCTTCTAAAAGGAGTGAGTTTTTCCTTGAAATTCTTCCATCATTCCTTCTATCTTTTACATGCCTTACTATTCTATTATTTCATTTTTTTCCCACTTTCATCTTCATCTCAATTACACACCTCAGCCCTTCCATACTGCACTCGATCACACAATCCCATACCCATATCAAATTCACCCTCAAAACCTTTTGCTTCATCCTCTATTTTATGCTCTCTTTTGCGCACCTATATTCTTTCCTATTCCATTTTTGTTTTACTAGTTTCATTCTCCTTCATCTTACTCTCAATTTCATGTCCTTTAATCCTTGTCATATTCTCTTTCCTTTCATCTAATTTTCTCACCAAAATTGTCTCATTTACATACCCTTTCCACACCCTTTCTCCCTCTCAAATTTTACATGCATATCCAGAAACATCATATACTCTTGTTGGGTGACATAACAAGAGCAAAGTATTGCTTGGAGGAAGAAAGAATAGTGGTAGCTCAATAAAAGATGTTTGAAGCAAATTTTTTTGAGTGACACAGTATCAATTTGGTAAAATCTTTCATTTTCATATGTTTTCTATTTTCTTTATTTTCCTTGTTGATAAATCATTGTAATATTTTATTTGAATTAATGAGAAGTTTTTATTTAATTTGTTTCATTTTTTTGTTAATAGAATTGATTTTTTATTTAATATATACTGTTTTTAGATTTGTGTAATTTTTTTACTTAACAACTTAGAATAAATTAGATATATTTAATTTTTATGATTTAAACTCCAAGCATGAGTAGGTAATTTACATTTCCCAATATTACATGACCCTAATCACTAAGGGTGTAGTTTAACGTAATCTAATAATAATGATTGGATCGAGCAAAGCCTACATGGCCTTTGTTTTTTCTTTTTTTATAATGGAAGTATCAAAAGAGCTAAAGGCTCTTGTCTTGTTCAAGTTACAATTTAAATAATAGAATTTTTAACTACTTAATTCTACCAAAAGTTTGGCAGAGTCTTTCCTATTTTTTGAACTTATGCATTTAACCCATGCGATACGTTTCCACACAATTTAAAATGTCTATAGGAGACTCAATCTCCACACAATTTATTAGAGTAAATTACTAAAACCTCTACATGCTAACTCAAAGTTTTAACTAAATCCCATTCACACATCATCAACATAAAATATACAAAATGTTAGAAAAAGATGCATAGGTTTACTCATTAGGTAATAAAACATAGCTCATACTTCATCAAGAGCTTTCCCCTTATCAGCTTAATTATTACCTGAAAAATAATATGGTGAGGTGTGAAGCCCAGTAAAGAAAAGGAATTAAACTAATGCATATCCTATCATTCTTGTTGAGCTTAGCTCAACTGCACATTCTTATCGAACAATGGAACATGTATTTTCATTTTTAACCAGTAATCAACAAAGTAAGTAGCATGTAGTATCAGATATAATACACTGGTATTAGAACAAAAATACAGTTTATTCTAAATCCAAACTATGGTGCAACTATCATAACATGCAAATCAACCCATGCAATATCAACTTCCCATCCATGTCCAACCCCAGGACAAATCAAAGCGTGCAAATAAGCCCAAGCAATACCAATTCCCCATTCATGTCCAACCACAAGACATTCATTTCCATTTCAACGGGTGAGTAAAGAAGTTATAAATTTTATTCCGAATTGAAACTGTAAAACCATAAGCATAGAATTCAAATAAAATCATACAGGAATTTATTTCATTTTATTATTTTCTCAACAACAATAAACAAGTATGATATCATCACACTAATCAAGTAGTCATCTCCCTTAAGATTTACCATCTTGGGTGGCCCACTATGAGTGTCATACATAAGGAAGCTAAACCCTCAGAGTTTACCATCTTGGGTGGCCGCACCATGATTCCAAACAACTAAGCAGCCCTATCCCTCAAGGTTTACCATCTTGGGGGGTTCCAATGTCAGCTTCCCTTACGATTTACCATCTTAGGCAGCTCCACCATTGTCGCAATCAACCAAGCAACCCTTTCCCTCATGTTTTACCATCCTTGGAGACTCAAGTCTGTAAGTTCATCCCTTAAGGTTTACCATCTCTAGAGGCTCAATATCTAACAGCTCATCCCTCAAGGTTTACTATCTTGGGTGGCTCCACCGTGATTCCAAAGAACTAGGTAGCCCTTTCCCTCAGGGTTTACCAACATGGGAGGCTCAATAACTGACAATCCATTTCTTAGAGTTTACTATCTTGGGCAGCTTCACCTTAGTTGCAATCATCTAGGTAGGGATTTCCCTCAGGGTTTACCATCATGGAAGGCATCATCATAGTTTCTAGGGGCGGCCCTCAAGATTTACTATCTTAGGATTGACCATTTTATCACAATTTGGAGCATCATAACAGTTAAGCATAGTTAATCAGAATATCATATGACAATTTCAATAAGTGATTGCATTTCATATCATCCATTCAAACAATCTGATAGTCTATTCATTCTTCACATTCATGCTATTAATGTCAAGTGAACAGATTAAAAAGAATATAAGGATAAAAAGGGTTTAAAGTCCTTACCTGAGTTTTAACCATAACTAACACATCAATTATCAATACCGTAAGAATAGGATTCAAAACCTACGTTAAGAATACAATGTTTAAGTATATTTCAGAATTCTAAGAAAATTACTACAATTACTTCAAGATCTCTACTCATAATGTCATTGATCCAACCTCAAATATCTAAACTGATGATCAGGACACAAATTCATAACTATCTAGTTAGATCAGGACCATTGGTCTTAAATTGACAGTCCAGATCAACTATGTACCTTTAGAAGTTTCAATTTCCATCATTTAAGGTAAGTTGTATAGCAATTTAATGATTTTAACCATAATCCATGGTTTGATTTCCTTTCCTAACCTTTCATCACCGATCAAGTTTTGGATTGTTAGATCAGATCTTCCATCAAATAATCCACAATTGGTATATCATTTTTATCATAATTCATTACTGATGAGTAATTGAAGTCATAGTTAACACAGATCTACCTTCCAATCTTATTTTTAATGGTCAGATGTTGAGATCTTAGTTTTTTCCTATGCACTCCCAAGTTCTCAATAAAAAATTCAAGGATTAATTGATTCTTGATCAAGGATCCATCTTCACGAATGAAAAGATCAAGTTTACTTATCCAAATCATAAACAATTCAATTTTTCATATTTTTAGGGATTTTCCAATAAAAGTTATCTTCGCGGAGAAGGTGACTGGATTCTGGTTGTCGCCAGCTACACAAACGATACCGTTTTTGTAGATTTTTTACATGGGATTGCTCAAAATGGCCTGAATGGTAGTTTTCTAGTGTGTCCCCTCCTCAATTTCCATTAAAATCTATGTTTTTAGCTGGATTTTTCAACTAGTTTTAAAAGTTGCTGGTGTCTCTATTTTTCTCAGATTTCAGTGTTGTTTCTTAGTCAATCATCGTGAAACCAAAGGGGTTTCACTTAGAATCACAAGATGACTACGATGAAAGGTTTAGATTATTAATCCAACACCATTCCCTCTACTGTGTTCACTGAGTCCAATGAATTTTTTCCTGACTTAGGTCGTCAAAAAAATAGAAATGGATAGAGGGAAGCGTAGTAGAAAAAATTAAGGGAAAAATAGAAAGGAATGAGAGGAAAAGGAGACTTGATCGCCTACCTATGATGAGCTTACATGATGCATGTCGTTCATCAATCCATCTCATGCAATACAGTAGGTCATCTACTCCACATTGCCGACAAGGCGAGTTATAGAGAAAAGACATGAAGATGGGAGGGCGATGATGGGTTGAGGCTCAATTGGACAAGGAGTGATTAGAGAAGAGATGATCGAAGAGAGTGATGATTGGTGGGGGAAAATGAGGAATGGGAGGGATTGTTTGGTCCTAGAGAAGGAGGATGGAGTAGTTATTGTACACCGATGTGGGAGGAGGGAGGAGATGTTGTTGTTGGGACTTGCCAAAGAAGAAGATCAATTGGGAAAGAAATTTTCAATCGGTTGGGTGAGGGACAAGGAGAAATGGCAGGAGGAAAGTTGTCAAGTGATGGCTTTCTCCTATTATAGATGTGTGAAGAGAGGGGCAGAGTCTGCATGGCAAGTCTGACTCCCACATGTCAACTCCCTTCCCTCTGACACTACGCAAAAGAGTTAGCGTAGGGGGTACCATTATCAATTTGGACCCCCCTTTCATTTGTAAAAAATTTGAAATTTTGGGTTTCGGTCTTCGTTACATGTATTCTCAATATTGTTAGAAATTTCACATTGAGCATAATCCAATAATCAACTTTTCATTATCAAATTTTAATGTTTTTGATTTATTTTATAATTACATAATTTATGATAAAATTTTCATTTTAAAGCAAAATTGCTCAAAATTTTCCATGAATCTAAAGTGGAGTTTCAAATCATTAAATTCCTAGTAGGATACATAATTCAATAAGGTTAGGGTTTTCAATTCACCTAAATTCGAGCCTAATGGAGACCTTAACTCATGCAGGGCCCACATTTCAATCCAATCTTACTTGCCCTGCTTCATAATTTTTTTAGAGAATCTATGAGTCAATTACCCTTTTTCCCTAATGTTAGGACATGGGTGTGACAACACTTCCCCCCTTAAAGAAATTTCATCCTTGAAATTTAATAGATATTAGAGTCCTCAAAAAGTTCCAAGTATTTTTGCTGAATTTTCAACTCAAGCTCCCATGTCGCTTCTTGTATGAAAAACATGTTCCCTTCAATCAACAACTTGTATCGGTTTCTCCTCATATGAAACATCCTCTTAAATGACAAGATCTTTCCAGTCAAGAATCTAAGAAGGGTCTTGCTCATACTTCTGCAGCATCGATAAGTGAAAAACATCCTAAATCTGCAATAATTGTGGAGGCAAGGCCAAACGATAAGCAACTTCTCCAACCATTTCCAAAATCTCAAACAGTCCAATAAATGAAGGAGATAGCTTCCCACGCTTGCCAAACATGTCACTCCTGGTCTTGGCCAAGCTTTTAAGAACACATAATCTCTTACCTCAAACTCCAACAGCCGCCCCCTTTGGTCAACATAGCTCTTGGTTCTACTCTAAGCTCTCAACATCCGTTGTATGATTCACTTCACCTTTTCTGTAGTCTCTCTAACTAACTGAGGGCCTAACAATGATGTCTCACAAACCTTTGCCCAACAAACTAGAGATCAGCATGGTCTACCATCTAATGCCTCAAATGGTGCCATCCTAATACTAGATTGAAAACTATTATTATTTGAGAATTCCACCAATGGTAGATATTTGGCTCACTTCTCTTGAAAATCTTACACACAAGCTCTCAAAATATCTTTGAGCACCTGATTCACTCTTTTAGACTATCCATCTATCTGGGGAGGGAATACAAAACTAAAAGTCAACCTTGAACCCATCGCTTCCTATAAGCCTTTCCAACCGAGAAGTAAACCTTGAATCTCTATCTAACACAATGGATACAAGTAGGCCATGTAATCTTACAATCTCATGAACTTATAATTGACTCAATATCTAAAGTAAATCAGTAACCTTCACTAACACCAAGTGTGCTAACTGGGTCAATCTATCAAGAATAACCCATATGATGTTCCAACCTTGCCTACAAATGGAAGACCTACCACAAAATCCATGGTAATGTGCCCCCACTTCAAGTATGCCCCTAGTAAAGCTTCTAGTAATCCCACAGGTTTCTAATGTTCTGCTTTAACCTATTGACATGTCAAACTTTGAGCAAAAAACTAAACAATGTCCTCCTTCATGCCTTTCCACAAAAAAGTGTCTCCTGAGGTCATGATACATCTTTTTGCTATCAGGATATATAAAAAATTTAGACTAGTGTGCCTCACATGAATCAACCCATCCAAATACCACACCCTTTTTTCATAAATCCTGTCATGAATGTTGTAATGCATGACAATTCCTTCACAAACCTCTTGTCATAACATGCCAATTCAAGAAAATTCCTAATCTCAGTCATGCTCCTTGATCTTTCCCAACTCAACACAGCTATAAACTTTGATAGGTTGACTGAAATCCCATCACAAGAAACTACATCCTAAGGAAATTTATATTTATTGCCCAAAACTCATATTTACTAAGTTTTGCATATAGATGTTGTTCCCTTAATAACTGTGATGCAATAGACAAATGTTGTTCATGCTCCTCCTTAGACCTCGAGTGTATCAATACGTTGACACAAACACAATAATGTCTTAATCCAAATAAGGGAGGAAGATTTTATTCATTAGACTCATAAACACCACCAGAGCATTTGTCAACCCAAAAGGTATCACTACAAACTTGAAATGACCATATTGAGTCCTAAATGATGTCTTAGGGATATCTTCATTCCTTACTTGTAGCTAATGGTATCCAGATCACAAGTCAACCCTAGAAAAACAAGTAGATCCCATTAACTAATTAAATATATCTTCAATCCTCAGCAATGGGTATTTGTTCTTGATTGTCACCCTATTTAATTATTGGTAATCAATACTTAACCTCAATGTGCCATTTGATGTGGAGCAATTGAAATTGGGAAAACACCAGGATAAATCTAAATAGCAAAGTAGACTTCCCTCCTTGGAGGTAAGCTCGGTAATTCATTAGGGAAAACATCTACAAATTCCCTTACTACTAGAATGGATTCAATACTAGCATTAGCATCATCACAACCCACCATGGTTGCCATCCACCTACTATAATCTTCCTAATGTTTGTAGCCAACATGGATTTGTAGGCAACTATAATCCTCTGTGGTGGAGAAATAAAAGTGAACTCCACTAGGAAAGACAAAAGTAACCCTCTTTCGACTACAATCAATAATAGCATGATACTTGGGCAAGAAATCCATCCCTAAGATTACATCATAAGGAGTAATATCCATTTAGTAATATATCAAATCACTAAGTAGGCACAATCAATGCCAAGTTAAATCATGATTACATATATCACAAGTAGCATGACGGAATCTCACCCATGTACAACATCGGCACATGTAAAATCATAAGATATCCACATAAGAATAATCCATGTTGTCTGTATGCATAAATCAGTGATAAAACAATAAAATAATTGAATCAGTTTTTGATTCAATTCAAAGCAAATCCATGACATAGTAAATAAGAGCATATTAGCTCACCACAAGCAAACCCATGCCAAATCCATATCAGAGCATATCATCTCACCCCAAGCAAACCCATGCCAAATATACATCTGAGGCTATTAGCTCACTATTGGCAAATCCATGCTAAAAATCAAATCATGCATGTAAAAGCAATCTCACAATTCATCTCAGCACAACTCATGATCATATTGTGAGCTCCTAGAAGCCTTCCGGTGCCACATGCACCCACCCTCACTGACTGCCCACATTAGTTGCCCTCTTAGGTCACCCTCATCAGCTACTCAAAAGTATAAATTATGAATCAAACTTCAATCACATGCAAAAAAACAAAAACACAATGAAACACAAATATGCATCACCCTACGACTTGCCATGTTATTATCACAACCTGGACAAACTTTTTTTGAGTTAATACTCATCCCTATTAGCAACTCAACTTGCAATGTTGAGTCTAGTGGTTTGCTGTCCAAGTTTAAGTCATAAACAATAGAAAATAAAATAAAAGAATGTGTTGCACCAGAGTCAAATAGCACTCTAACCCAAGTATGAAATAATAAGAATGTACCTTCAATGATAGTAGGATATAGTTAGGTGTCTGACTGTATAAGTGCATAAACTCTTCCTTGGGTCCTCTACTCAAAGGTGGGATACACAGCGTATCTAACCTCTATGTTGGTGGAAATCCTTGGACATGTGGCTTGCTAGTACTCTACACACTACCTTTTGATACTCTCAACCTAGAGAAATCCCTCCTAAAATGGCCTTATTGGCCACAATTAAAACAAGTCTTACTAGCTATTCCAAAAGGTAGAGAATGTGCCTAAGCACTTTGTGCCTAAGAAGGATATCCCTTCCTCCTCTTGTCCTTGCTACTATGTGAGTGGGACTTCCCAAGTCCAATCCTCATCTGATCTAATACCCTTTATAGATGGTGTCATCTGTCCAACAGCTTCTTGTGCATGATCACATGCACATAATGTAGATCCTATAGGAGTAGAACTAGCTCTTCTAGTCTCAATTATGCATGCGCCTTTTTAGAATATCAAGTAATTATAATTAATCAACTGATCAAAAAAGTTGATAGTCCTCAAGAGTCAATCTTGGTACGTCCTAAGACATCAAGTACAAACATTTCTTTTGAAAAGAAAATTTTAAGCTAGGAAAACAAGTTTTTCCTCAAGTGACCTACCGCATTGCTCTGATACCAAGCTATCATAAGACCAATCCCCGAGGCCGCATGTCCTATGCAAGTCATGATTTAAATAATATAATTTTTAACTACTTAATTCTACCAAAAATTAGCAAAGTCTCTCCTATTTTTTGAACTTACACATTTAATGCATATGACGCGATTCACCTGATAGAAAGTATAATAATTCTAAGACTTAATGTTCATACAATTCATCATAGTAAATTACTAAAACCTCTACTTGCTAACAAGAAGTTTTAACTAAATCCCATACACACATAATCAACATAAAATATACAAAATGTTAGAAATAGATGCATAGGGTTACTCATCAGATAATAGAACGTCACTAACATGCATAAACAGGGCAAATTGTAAAGTCATTACTTAATCAGGTTTCAGTCATTTCCGTCAAGAGCCTTCCCCTTATCAGCTTGACTAGTACATGAAAAATAATAAGATGAGCTACAAAGCCCAATAATAAAAAAGAACTAAACCCATGAATATCCTATCATTCTTATTGAACTTAGCTCAACTGCACATTCTTATTGAACCATGGAACATTTTATTTTAATTTTTAACCAGTAATCAACAAAGTAAGTAGCATGTATTATCAGATATAACACACTGGTATTAGAATAGAAATACAATTTACTCTAAATCCTAACTATAAAGCAACTATCATAGCATGCAAATAAACCCATGCAATATCAACTTCCCATCCATGTCCAACCCCAAGACAAATCAGAGCATGCAAATAAACCATGCAATAACAACTCCACATTCATGTTCGACCATAGGACATTCATTTCCATTTCAATATATGAGTAACAAAATTATAAACTTTATTTTGAATTCAAACTGTAAAACCATAAGCATAGCATTTAGATAAAATCGTACAAAAATGTATTTCATTTGACAATTTCCTTAGTAACAATAAACAAGTATGATATCATCACACTGATCAAGTAGTCATCTCCCTTAAGGTTTACCATCTTGGATGGCCCACTATGAGTATCATACATAAGGCAACCAGACCCTCAGGGTTTACTATCTTGGGGAGCTCCACCATAATTCCAAACAACCAAGCAGCCTTTTCCCTTAGGGTTAACCATCTTTGGCAGCTCCAATGTCAAGTTCCCTCAAGATTTACTATCTTAGGCAACTCCACCATAGTTGCAATCAACCAAGTAGCCCTTTCCCTCACGGTTTACCATCTTGGAAGACTCAAGTCTACCAGCTCATCCCTCAAGGTTTACCATCTTGGGCAGCTCCATCGTGATGCCAAAAGACCATGCAACCCTTTCCCTCAGGGTTTACCATCTTAGGAGGCACAATACTTGATAGTTTATTCCTCAAGGTTTACTATCTTGGGCGGCTCCATCGTGATTCCAAAGAACCAGGCATCCCTTTACCTCAAGGTTTACCATCTTGGGATGCTCAATAACTAACAATCCGCTCCTCAGGGTTTACCATATTAGGTGGCTTCACCTTAGTTGCAATCAACCAGGTAGCCCTTTCCCTCAAGGTTCACCTTCTTGGAAGGCATCATCATAGTTTACTAGGCAGCCCTCAGGGCTTACCTATCTTAGGATTGACAATTAGTAACAATTTGCATCATCATAACAGTTAAGCATAGTTAATCAGAATATCATATGACAACTTCAATAGGTGATTGCAATTCATATCATCATCCAACCAATCTAATAGTCTATTCATTATTCACATTCATGCTATTAATTTCAAGTGAACAAATTAACAAGAATTTAAGGATAAAAGGGTTTAAGGTTCTTATCTGAGTTTTAAGCTTAAGTCACAAATCAATTACTAATACTGTCCAAACAACATTCAAAACTTGTGTTAAGAATACAAGTTCTAAGTAAATTTTAGAATTCTATGCAAATTACTATAACTACTTTAGGATCTCTATTTATATTGTTATTGATCCAATCTCAAATATCTAAATTGATGATCAGAACACCAATTGGTAGCTTTCTACTTAGATCAGCACCATTGGTCTTAAATCAATGGTCTAGATTGAGTGTATACCTCTATAAGTTTCAATTTCCATCATTTAAGGTAAGTTATTCAGCAATATAATGATTTTAACCATAATCCATTGCCTAATAGCCTTTCATAATCTTTGATCATCACTGATTGAGTTTTGGACAGTCAGATAGGATCTTCCATCAAATAATCCATAATTGATGTGTATTTTTGTCACAATTCATTACTGATGGGTAATTAAAGTCATATTTTACACAGATCTAACTTTTGATAGTAATTTTAACAGTTGGATGCTGAGATCTCAGTTTTTCCCTGCTCACCACCAAGTTTTCAATAAAAAAAATTCAAGGATTAATTGATTCCTAATCAACGATCCATCCTCCCAAATGAAAAGATCAGGTGTGATTTATCCAAATCACAAAATTTTCAATTTTTCACATTTTTAGTGGTTCTCTGAAAAAAGTCGTTGTTGCTAAAGAAGGGGACCGACTTTTGGTCATTGCTTGCGCCACAAACAATAAATTTTTTGTAAAATTTTTACATAGGAATGCTCAAAATGACCTGAATTTCAATCTTCTAGTGTTTTCCCTCTTCAATTTTCACCAAAATTGAAGTTTTTTTGCTGGATTTTTCAACGATTTTTAAAGTTGTCAGCATCTTTGTTTTTCTCAAATTTCGACATTGTTTCTTGGTCAATCATCATGAAACCAAAGCATTTTCACTTAGAATCACCTACGGAACATGATGAAGGGTTTGGATTATCAATCCAAAACTGTTCCCTCTACTGTGCTCACTGAGTGTGGCTAGGTTTTCCCCATCTTAGGTCATTAAAAAAACAAAAATGGATAGAGGGAAGCACAGTGGAAAAATGAAGGGAAAAATAGGAAGGAATGAGAAGTAGCGGAGAGTTGATGGCCTACCTATGACAAGCTTGCCCGATGCTTGTCATACACCAATCCATCTCGTGCAATATAGCCACGTCTGTTCCACATTGCCAGTATGGTAAGTTAGATAAAAATTACATGAAGATGGGAAGGCAATGATGGGTTGAGGCTCGATCAGACAAGGAGTGACTAGAGGGGAGGTGATTCGAGAGGGTGGTGATTGGTGGGGGAAAAAGAGGAATGGGAGGGACTGTGTAGTGTCGGAGAAGGAGGATGGGAGAGTTATTGTGCATGGGTGTGGGAGAAGGAAGGAGGGAGGAGATGCCATTGTTGGGTCTTGCCGGAGATGGAGATCAACAAGGAAAAAAAAATTTGGTCGGTTGGGTGAGGGAGAAGGAGAAATGGTAGTTGGAAAGCCATCGGGTAATGGCTTTCCCCTATTTCTCCTATTACAGATGTGTGGAGGGAGGGGTTGACTCTACGTGGCAAGTCTAACTCCCACATGTTGACTCGCTTCCCTATGACATTGTGCAGAAGAGTTAGCACAGGGGGTGCTATTATCAATTTGGACCCCACTTTCATTTGTAAAAATTTTGAAATTTTGTGTTTCGATCTCTGCTTCCCTCATTCTTAGTGTTGTTGGAAAGCTCTCAACTAGTGCAATCAATAATCAACTTTTCATCATCAAATTTTAATATTTTAATTTATTTTATAATTACTTGATTTATGATAAAAAAAATTATTTTAAAGAAAAATTGCTCAAAATTTTCCATGTATCTAAAGTGGAGTTCAAGCCTGATGCAGACCTTGACTCATGTGGGGCCCACAGCTCAATCCAAACTTACTTGCCCTGTTTCACAATTTTTTAAGAGAATCAATGAGTGAATTACCTTTTTACCCTAATCTCAGAACACGGGTGTGACAGTTAGGATGAATTTATGATGTGATCGAATAAATTTATCTTAAGTAAAATCGGAGTAAAAAATAATTGTACTTCTTATTATTTTGAGCAATTTAACAACTAATTTATATATTTAGTGATTCTTACATAAGATTTATTTCGTACTTCTAATGGAAAAGACACTAAATATGTTAGATTAGTGAATTTCAATATGTAAAAGTCTTTGATAGTTTTGACCTAAAAAGATAGACTTTGCCTTAAATGCATATACTAAATTATGTTAATTCTATGAAATAAGAAAATTCATAAAATAGAGATTTAAGGAAAAAATCAAATGAATGATAAAAATTCCATACTAAATTATGTTTATTCTTTAAAATAAAAAATTCATAAAATAAATATTTAAGGAAAAATATTAAATGAATAGTAAAAATATCATTTTTTGATCATAGGCTTATTTGATTACATTGTGATGAATTCTAGACCCTAGGCTTCATTTTTAAGTGATTGCCTTAATTTTAAAGATTTTTACAACTTGTTGATTAGTTGGCTAGGTTAAAGTAGATTAAATTAGGTCTTTTAATTAAAATTTGTGAAAATACATAATTTAATTCCTCGTGGGATTGATTTGTATTTTCCTTATCTATGTTATAGCAGACTTGTACGCCAGCCATTATCTTTAAAACATATCAATTGATTTGGCATATCCTTGGAAGTTTTGCTCATTAAATAAGTTTCTAATCTCGAACTAACTCTTAAGGTTTGGTACTAGCTAACTAGGGAATTTCCCTTTCCCTCTTTTACGTAAAGCAGCTAAGAGTTGGCTTGTAGAGTATGCTTAATGTCATCCTAAAATTGTAAAGAACTCTACATAAACAAATTTAAGGTTTCCTCAATGGATAATTTCCTTGTTTGTTGAGGACACTACTAAGGAATTTATTGTTGAGGAATTGGGCATGACGAAAGGGTTGAGGATGGGGAATTCCAGGTGGACCCCCTTAATTGTTATTCTTACACCATGAAAAATTAGTATGCCTATCCCACTTAGGATTATAGGTATCAGGATACTGGCAGTTATTGCTAGGATTTTGAATGCATTCATTGCATTCGCTTACCCTAGAAAGTATTCAGGCAACACAAACCTAGATGGGCACGAAGTAGTTGGATATGTAGAACTACAACAAATAGAGCAAGTCTTAGACAGAGGTTACATAGAAAATCCATTAGACAATGTGAATGCATCTAACCTTTGTACAAGACTATCTACCTTATCAACTTTATAAGCTAACATATCAATTTTGTTATATAAATCCCGAGTGCGCTTTATCTCATATAAACCATCCTTTTTTTCTAAGGTAGTGAATTTCTTTCATTCTACTCGAGTAATCTCCTTACTGAGAATTTTCTGAGAGTGTCTCAAAGAAATTCTGAGCCTCTACATCAAGTTTTATCTAAAAGCCCCACCACTAGTGACATCTATCATACAATGGTTCTATGGTGTCAGACCTTCATAGAAGTATTCTACCTGTTGCCAATTCTTAAAGCCATGATGTAGGGCTTTCAATAACAGGTCCTTCAACCATTCTCAACATTTGTAAAATTTCTCACCTTTGTTTTGCTGGAAGTTTATTATTTCCCTCCTTACGGAATTGGGTTTGTGGACTGAAAATTTTTATTTAGGAATTTCCTAGATAATTGTTCCCATGATATGATGGACCTTACCTTTAGAGAGTTGAGCCATGCCTTTGATTTGTCTTTCAAAGAGAAGGTAAATAGCCTTAACCTAATGGAATCATCAGAAAAGTTATGGTATTTGAATGTAGAAAAAATGTCAAGGAATGTCTTGACAATAGTGATGTGGGTCCTCCTTGTCTAACACATAAAAAGTTGGTAGAAGTTGAATGACCCTTGGCTTTAACTCAAAGTGACCTGTGTTAGTCGCAGGTAATATTATACAAGATCGTTAGTTAAACTGCACGAGGGTAGAGTAGTCTCTCAATGGCTTAACCTCTACTACTTTCTTGGCCATGTTCAATGCAAGGTAATCTAGATTTACTTGATTGCATGACCCTTGCCTTGTGGTGCATTCTATCTCAAGATCTTAAAATACTAAGTTTGGATTCAAGAATCAACGACCATGCATACAACAATGCTTGTTCTGGTTGACTCAACTTTAAATACAAAGAAAAGTATTTGTTATATACAACAAAAGATTACCTTATCTTTTCAAACTAAACAAACTAAATCCTAAACTAAATTCCATAACCTATATGCAAATGATGCATAACCAAAAGGCACACACAATAAATATATCCCTAAGTCAAAACACGTGGAGATTTATTTTTCTTGAGTTTCTGTGCAGCAAGAGGCTTTTATATTATTTCTAACCTAGGTAGCTCCTCCCCCCTTTCAAACTTGTCTTATTGTTTGCCAGTTAGATCCTATTTTGATTAACTACTTTACACCCTCTCCAATTATTCGTAGGTAATCTAAGTTGTCGAGTGTGTTGGTAGAGTTAGTCATTTAAATACTAGGGCATCCAATCAAGTAGGGGCCATTAGATTGACAGTAATTGATGGGTATAAAATATTACATGCATATCCCTATATTTAGGATGTTTTATCCCTAAAAATCACTTAACTATTACTAATTAGGGCTAATTCTACTATTTTGTAGGTCTAGTGTACAAATGAAAGAATGCCAATTTTATCCTAAAAAGGGCAATTTCACATTCCAAGCTACATCATGGATCACACATGCCAAAATTGAAGCCCTAGAGGTTCAAAACAATCACTAGGTGTCACTATTGAAGTTAAAGCGGTTAAGAACCCTATTTATAACTATAACTCAAATGGGGGTGAAAGGTGGCAAATTTCAAATTCATGCACACTTCTATATATTTCACTACCTTAGGAGGCTTATGAGAAAAGTTTAATTCACATACAATAGGATCATATACAATAAAAGTTTCTTAAAAGAAAAAGAAGTATGGGACCACATGAAGACTTTAACTTACTTTCTATCTCTTACTCAACCAAAGAATGAAGAATCAACCAATGAATGGAGGCCTTATCCATAGAAGATATTGAACCATAGTTGGTCCACATGAGCATATGAAGATCTACAAGAATCAAACTCATTCATCCTAGGGCAATTCAATCCAATGGTATAGAAGAAATGAAGTTTAAAGAATGTTTACATTTTATAAATAGATCACATCCATTCAAGTAAGTATATGTGTGATCTAAGGGCTTAGATTGAAGTGAAGGAGAGATCAAAAGCTTAGCCACCTTTCTAATGTTGAAAAGTCAAGTGAAAACCTTAAGGAAAGAAGATCTCAACCATCCAATCTCATCCAAGGGTCCATATACCTTAGGTTTTCTAAATCAATCACATGCATTTTTAATTGGATTTCATGCCCCATGCACCATAGGACTTTCTAAATTTGAAAAAAAAAAAAAAAAAACATTTGATTTTCCCCCCCAATTTCCTTTCCTATTCAATCCGTATCTTTCCATTCTTTTTAATTTTTCTTTTCTCTCACTTTTCCACCCCACTTTCCTATTTAGAAAAAAGACACCTCGCCACCTCCAACAGCCACTTCCTATTTGATTTAACTTCCTTCCTTCACCCTTAAGCTATCTCTTTATATCTCCTTTCTATTACTTTCCTTCCCCATTCATTCCCTTCATCCCTTAGACTTTCCTCTCTTTACTTCTTTTCCATCCCATCTTATTCTCTTCCACTCTCATCTCCCATCCCTATATTTGAATTCCACACCCACCTCATCTAGCCATTGATTCAAAATAAAATTAATTGACTTGATTTCAATCATTGAATCACCTTAACCCTTATGCTAGAAGTCAATAAATAGAGGTGTTTTACATGGCTTAAGGATCTTTCGAATTTCCCTAGAGCTCAAGGCTAAAGGTAGGAGAAACAGAGGAAGGAAGATCACTCTCACCCAAACTCCCTTCAAGCTTCCATGTTCAAATCCTTTAGAGATAAATGTAGGGTCAACCTAAGTTCCAACTTCTTTCTTTCTTGTTTTCTTTTTCTTTCTCTTCCATCTCCATTATCTTTCATGCATATATGTTAGACCATTCATTGTTAGGGTTTACCCTTACATTCCATCATAGGAACATCTTAGATTTAGCTTCACACTTAGACTTAGAGTCACATGCATGGTTATGTTGTAATTTTCCGTAGCTTTTCATGTTATGTTATCTTCTTTCCTTGCTTTGTAGTGCGTGTATGACATCTTAATTCATTTCATCATAGAGTAGTGTAGATGCATATCATGTTTCCCTTCCATTACATTAAGATTTCTATGCATTCCATCAATTATGGAGGACGCATCTTTTTCAATTTCACATGCATGATAGATTTTCCTTCTTGTTTAGGTCATATTCATTATAGTTTAGTGAGCTGATCTCATTTCCTTATGCTAGGTTTTACTTTGTAGATTTCTCCTATTTTAGAAGTAGGTAGTTTCTAATTTTAAGTTCCATGTTTAGAACATAAATTTCTTGATTTTTAGTTTTAGAAACTTTTTTAATTTTCTTTCATGTTCATTAGAAATGTTTTCATATTAGTTTAGATCCATTTTAGAAAGTAGTCGCATGATAAATTCTTAGATCTAGCACTTTCCTAATTTAGAATCCCATGTTTGACTTAGCTTGACTTTCTATTTTCCTTTGTTTAACTTTTAAGATTAGTTTAGAAACTTCATGCATGCTAGCTTCTTAGATTTACAAAGCATTCCTAAATTAGAATTTCATGCATATCATTGTAATATCATGCATCATAGTTCATATAATTGTAAGCATCATCACTTTCCTTTTATAATCACATAGAAACATCCATGTATGGTCACACGCATGGAGCCTTCCATGCTAGGTTTGCATTCATGTTCCATTCCCATCTTTGATCTCTCATCATTACACTCTCCTTCACTCACGACACTTTCTTACCATGTTTCTAATTCTATATTTCATCCACCCACTTTGTAATTTTAGATTCATGCATAATTCATGTTAGTTAGCTCATATATCATTCCTCTCTCTTGTAATTTCTTTTTGCGGAGTTGGACTAAGGAAAAGGAAAGCATTCATTTGCCTCTCTAAGGCATTATGGGTGATTTCTAATTTATTAATTAAACATTGAGGAAACATCCGAATGCATCCATAAAGCCACCTAGGTTTCTAGTTAAGTGCTTTGTGTTGGAGGATAGTGATACACTGTGTAACTATTTCTTGCTTCATATCCTAAGGCTAGAAATTGATGAGTCCTAAAACAAGGACCACTATCTCCAATTTATTTTATTTTCTTCTATTTTATGCTTAAGGTAGGGAGCCTCTTATATGGCTATGCGACATCACGGGCTTTTAATACACCTTTTCAAGACCAAAATCAATCCAATCATAGGCACACAGCCATTATGTCTATTAAGTATCTAATTTTGTCTAAAATACCCTTAATTTAACATTTAATCAGATCATCTAACTCATCAATTTGATAATTTTTAGATGAATTTTAGCTTAAATTGACCATCCAACCATTAATATGTCAAATTTAATAGTTAGATGAGCATCAGAGCTTATCAGATGCGTAATGTATGATTTAGATGATTCTAATATAGTCTTATGTTTTGTAGATAAAATAAAATAGGCTTGGATGGCTCAGATCAAATTTCAATAGTGCAAATTATCCTAAAGAGCATTGAATGGACTAGATCACTCACAAAGAAAGATCAGACAGTTTCTTAAAAGAAAATTGATCTTAATTGGAAATCATGGAGAAGATTTTATAAAAAGGGAAATAACGTGGGAATGGAAAGGTGCAAAATAGAAGAAATTCCAAGTAGGAAAGTCTTAACCATAGTGAATAAATGGAATTGGAAAGAGGGGACGTTTATATTAGAGGAACCGTGAAAGTGAAGAGGAAATTTGCAAAAGAGAACATGAAGGAGCAGCTATAAGGAAGACTGCACCCCTCTTCTTTCTCTCTTTTTTTTTTACGTTCTCCTTCCCAGTTTAACTATTCTATTTCTCCCTTTTCATTTTAATTGTATTGTCAATTGTTCCTTTCTTTCCCACTCCACATGACAACAACCAGCTCATCCTTTCTCCTGCACCCTGCTATCCTTTCTTCTTCTTTTTTGTCTTCTCTCAATTTTCAGTAGGAAACTGGAATTCGTCATTCCCAGCCATCCTTCTCCCCTCTCTTGTTTCTCTTTTCACACTCTTCTTCACCAGTCAGCAACCCCCCTCCCACATCTACTCTACCTCACTGTTTCTTCCTCTTTGTTCTCTTCCTCCACCGCACCGACCTAGACCCCCCTTTCTCTTTCACACTCCCTTCTCTCTCCCACTATCTCTCCTTCTTCACTAAACCGAGTTAGCACCGTAACACCTCCTCTCTCTCTCTAACACCACACCATCTTCCTCACTCTGTCTCCCTCTCTATAGCGCAGTACTCCTCAGCTCCCTTCTCTCCATCGTTGCGTCTCTCTTTTCTCTCTGTTAGAACCTGATGTAGTCCCTAGCATCTGCTAGCCTCAATTCTTTTGTATGTGCATCACTAGACAGCAGAACCCAGTACTGTCCTTCTCCTCTGTCTACCTTTCTCTCTGTCACAGGTGGCAAGACACTAGATCTCTAGGCACAACGCTAGCTGGCACTACTCAACCCAAAGTATTCAGGTTTTTCCTCCATCTTCCCTTTCCCCCTTCTCTTCTACCTTCTTCTCCCTCTTCCCTTCTCCTCCATCTTCACTGTCTTCCCTTCCATTAGGTTTCTTATTTTTTTGTTTAAATCTGATTTTTCTCCTCAAATTCCCATTTTGCTCTTTGCCCTTTAATTAAAATTCCATCTATGTCCCAATTTTAATTCCTTCTACGTCCTTGTTTCTATTCTTGTTTTGCTTTATCTGTCTTCTATTATCCAAGAACTACACAATCGGAGTTAATTTAATTAAGGCCTAACCTAATCAACGAGTTAGCCTTAACAAACAAGATCTCTTGGTTTCTCCTCTATTTCAGATCAGGTTTTCAATTAATTTTTAGATTTCATTCTTAGGACAATCCTTAACTTATTCAACATCTCTGATCTTTAATTTGAACTCCAAAAATCAATCTAAATTGTCCAAAACCCAAAATCACCATTTAGTCCACATCTTTAAGATTTTTGGAAATTTGCCTAATCTGACCATTGGATCCCTAATCAACACTATCAATGAGACATTGATGAAGGCTGATTGACTCCAAGATGACCAGATTTGAAGAAATTAATAGTGAATAAACAAGGGAGGTAGATTCTTCTTAGTTAAAGTTCTATCTTATTGGGTTGGACCTTTGTAATTTTTATTGATGAAAAAATATTTGAATTCTAATTGCAGTTCCATTTAATTTTTTTCACTTAATTATTTTTTGAATAATTAAATTTTATTTAAACTCCAAATTATTAAGGTGAGTCTCTATGGGATCGACCCGTACTTGCATACGCTACACCACAATAGCTCGTATAGTTGTGGTTAACAACAAGTCTTTTGCACTGTTCTCAAGGACCTGCAATGGAGTTTTCATAAAATTAAAAATTAGGGATTTCATTTTTTAACATTTTAGGTGCATTTTTTAATTTTATTAGTGCATAATCACCTTATTTCCTAAATTTGGTACTTATTGCTATTTTTATTTTTTAGAAAATTAGAAAGTGGAGCTTCATCAAATAAATAGAATTTCCCTGCTTTCTTAGAATAGGACTTTTTTTTAGTGAAACTTGTAGTGAGGATCATTGTAACTTGTAATTTTTAATTTTAATTTTAAAAGGGTTGTATTAAAACATGGCAAGTGTGGGATAAGGTGGTCTTCACTTGATCTTTATTAGAAACCCTACACTGAGTTTCTCTCACTTCTTTTATTTCCTAGATTAGGATTTGCATTTAGAATAAGTTTGCATTGTTTAGTAGAATAATTGCATATAGAAAGAATATTTGATAATTGTTGCATTTTTAGGATTTTGCATTAGTTTATTACTTCTAACTACATTCTTAGGGCTTTACGATAATTTATATGTTGATCCAACTACCATGGAGTGTGAAAATTAATTAGTAAAGGCACTCGACCCCACAAGATCAAGGGTGAATTTCATCACCACTTCTTGGCCCACCTAGGATAATCATCACATGCGTACAACCCTACCTTTCAAAGTAATCTAAAATTAATTAGAAGAGACCTGTAGGGCCATCACATGCTCATAGAACCCTTTTAATAGGACGCAATCTATTGTAACTCCAATGGCTTCTAAGCACTGTGGTTATAGTGGGTGTCTTAAAATTCAAGTGATTTTTCCATGCTTTCATTGACGTTAGTTGAGGTCTAAATGCCTCTTGACAAAAGGATTGTACTAATCACCTTAGAGCAGAACCTAACTAGTAAGCAGTAATTAAATCTAAAAGAGAGGAGGAGCACCTAGATTAGGCTAATCTAAAAGCATTGTCCCCACACAAATTCAAGAAAGTCAACATATTATTGCTTATTAGCCTAAGGATTATCTAATTGTGCCCTTTATTTGCGCATCATGTAGAGTAGAGTTAGCATATAGATTAGGATAATTTATGCAAGGGCATTGATCTCAGAACCCAGAACTAATACCTTTCAACCCCGAGATTCAATGCAACCAAAGATAAGGCGAAATAAACCAAGTTCCTATCCCCATGGCTAAACCATTAGCAAAGGTCAAGTTTAAAATAATTAGAGATTTCTATGTGCCTCTACAACTTAATACCCCATCATGCATAGCTTTACCTCCTACAAACACTAACCACTTCGAGTTAAAGCTTGGAGTCATTCAATTACTCCCCACCTTTCATGGTCGAGATCGATATGACCCCTACCTACATATCAAGGAGTTTTTTTATATTTGTGCCACATTTTGGTTCTAAAATTTTTTAGATGATTCTATTAGTCTTAGGCTATTCCCATTCTCACTTAAGGAAAAAGTCAAGACATGGCTTAATTCCTTGGAGATAGGTTCCTTACATACATGGGACCAATTGTCTAAGAGAGTTTTTGAACAATTTCTTCCCTATTAACAAAACAAATGCCCTTTGTAGTGAAATTATCAATTTCCAACAAAGGGACAATGAACAATATTATGAATGTTGTGAACAGTGGAATGAACTGCTACAGAAAAGCCCTCAACATGGATTTGAGAAATGGCAGCAAGTTCAATACTTCTATAAGGCATTGACACCTCAAAATAGACTAATGATAGATGCAGTGAGTGGAGGGACCCTCATGTTAAAGGATGAAAGTGAGGCATGGGAGTTCTTTCAAACATTGGCTAGTAATTCTCAATAATGGGATTATTCAAATAGGAGAGAAAGAACCAACCAGTCCACTAAGAAGAGTGGTCACTATGAGATAGGAGTGCATACTGATCTATCCCATAAACTTGACACTATGGTTGAAAAATTAGGTGGAAGAATGGACAAACTTGAAACCATGTTTGAAACTTTCATGGCTGCTACTTTATCACATAAACCTCCACAACAGGTTTGTGCTATATGTTCTAACCTAGCCCACACCTCATCTTGTCCATTAAATAGAGGGTTGAACGACTATCTTGTTGAACAAGCGAATGCATTGAATGCATAATACCAACCTAGCAACAACCAATATTCTGAGACCTACAACCCTGGATGGGTTAGGCATCCCAATTTTCTTGGTCAAAGAATAACCATTAAGGGGGACCATTTGTAAATCCCCCTATCCAAAACTTTCCTCTTTAGAACTATAGTTCCCTAGCAACCACTTGGCTTTCAACAAGCTCAACAACAAAAGAAACCATCTTCAGAGGAAAAAATCCATCCCATGTTTGAAAATTTTTTAAAAGATAATGATGACACTAAAAAGGCCTTACACCAATTGCAAATTGATAGTAGATATTTAGCCCATATCAACTCTTAAGCCATAGCTAAGTTAGACATGCACGTAAGCCAATTGTAGCTAAACTACATAATAGAGGAAAGGGTCAGTTCCCTAGTCAACCCATCCCCAACCCTAAGGGTTAATTCAAGATAGGATCAAGTTCTCAAAGCCTTAACCCTCATGAGCATACCAAGTCTATAACCACCCTTAGGAGTAGTCATTAGATCAATAACAAAATAGAGCAAGCTAAGGAAACTATAGAAGGGAAAGAGGCAACTAAAACATAGGAAAAAGAGAAGAGGCAGAAAAATCCTGTAGAACCTACAGTGGATACAGCCTAATGCCTCTTTTTCTCAATTACTGAACAATATTTAAACATGTAGAAATCAATATACCATTGCTCAATGCAATCCAAGACATCCCTACCTCTGCCAAGTTCTTAAAAGAGCTCTACACAAGAAAAAGAAAGCTAAATGTACAAAAGAAAGCTTTCCTTAATGAGCAAGTAATCTCTTTGATTCAACACAAGACCCCATCAAAGTTTAGAGACCTAGGATGTCCCACAATTACTTTCATCATTGGAGATCATGACATAGACAGGGCACTTCTTGACTTAGAGGCTAGTGTTAACTTGTTTCCATACTCTGTCTACAAGCAACTAAGACTCTATGAGTTAAAACCAACCACTACCACGCTACAATTGGCTGATAGATCAGTCAAAATACCTTGTAGTTTGGTTGAATATGTATTGATATAAGTAGACAAGTTTTATTATCCTATTAATTTCATTGTATTGGACACTCGGCCTATATCAGATCCCGATAGTCAGATTCCAGTCATGCTTGGATGTCTACTCTTGGTGACGTCCAACACCATTATTAACTGTAGGTATGGTGTAATGAAACTATCATTCAGCAACATGAAGGTTAAGCTTAATGTCTTTAATGCTTATCAACAACATTTAGACCTCAATGATTCATGTAATGTCAATTTGATCAAGAGTCTAATTAATGAGATTCATCCACCATTGTCCATCTCTAACCCACTAGAGACTTGTCTCATGCACTTTAATGGAGAATTTAATATATACAAGTCTATTAAGGAGGTAAACAATCTTTTAGATGCTACACTAATCATGGATACCTCCAAGTGGGGTCCTTATGTGGAACCACTCCCACCTTCTAAATCTATCCCCATACCTTCAATAGAGCAACCACCATCTCTAGACCTAAAACCCTTGCTTGACAACTTGAAATATTTATACTTAGGCCTAGATGAAACCTTACTTCTAATAATAGCATTAGATTTAGATAATGGACAGGAGGGTAAGCTTTTAGATGTTCTTAAGGAACATAAAACTGCTTTAGAGTGGACGATAGCAAACATAAAAGGGATTAGTCCAGCAATATGCATGTATAGGATGCATTTAGAAGAAAATATAAAACCTTCTAGGGAAACCCAAAGACGATTGAACCCCCACATGAAGGACGTGGTCAGAGATGAAGTCCTAAAGCTTTTAAATGTTAGCGTCATATACCCTACCCTGACAGTACTTGGGTCATCCCGTTCAGGTTGTACTTAAGAAATCCAAGGTCATGTTAGTCAAAAATGAGGATAACGAGTTAGACCCACCTGCATGACCACCATGTGGAGAGTTTGTATTGGCTATCAAAAGTTGAACCCAATCATGAGGAAAGATCATTTTCCTCTACCCTTCATTGACCAAATGCTAGAGAGGTTGGCCAGACATAGCTATTAATATTTTCTACACAGATATTCTAGTTACAACCAGATTCCTATAGTACTAGAGGATCAAGACAAGACCACCTTCAACTAGCCTTTTGGAACCTTTGCCTACCATTATATGCCTTTTGGGCTTTCTAACACTCTAGCTCCATTTCAAAGGTGTGTGTTGAGCATTTTCTTTGATATGGTAGAAAGGTTTCTTAAGGTGTTTATGGATGAATTTTGAGTATTTGGGTCATCATTTGATGAATGCCTACACCACTTAAAGTTAGTTCTTGCAAGGTATCAAGAAAAGAATCTTGTGTTAAACTAAGAAAAGTGTGATTTTATGGTAAAAAGTGGGATAGTATTAGGCCACATAATATCACCCAATGGGATAGAAGTCAATAAGGCAAAAGTGGATTTGATAGCCAACCTTCCTCCACCAAGGACGGTGAAAGAAATCCACTCCTTTTTAGGACATGCTGGCTTTTATAGGCCATTCATCAAGGATTTTAGCAAAATTGCCAAGCCCCTGTGTAACTTACTTACAAAGGAGTCTATTTTTGACTTTGATGAAGACTGTAAGAAAGCATTTGAGTGACTTAAGGCTGAGTTGACTTCTGCACCTATTATCTACCCTCCAGATTGGAACACCATTGGCGATAATGTGGGACGTGTTAGATTATGCCATTGGAGCTATTTTGGGACAGCACATTGATAAACTTCCCTGTGCAATATAATACACTAGTAAAACACTAAATGATGCACAACTCAACTATTCAACCACTGAGAAAGAGTTGTTACCTATGGTGTTTTCTTTGGATAAGTTTAGATCTTACTGGTTAGGGTCTAAAGTTATAGTATACTCAAATCACATGGTTTTAAAGTACCTCCTTTCTAAAAAGGATGCAAAACCTAGGTTAATCCATCGGATACTACTGCTACAGGAGTTTGACTTAGAAATTCAAGACAAGAAAGGTTCTGAAATGTAGTAGCAGATCACTTATCCACATTAGTGATGGAGCACACTAGCAATCATGGACCTATAACTAAATCATTCCCAGATGAATATTTATTGTATATTTCCTAGGTACCTTGGTATGGTGATATTGTTCATTATCTTGTTACAGGACAAATGTCAAATCATTGGACCAAACAAGATAAAAAGAGATTTTTGACCGAGGTTCAATATTTTACTTTGGATGACCCATACTTATTCAAGTACTATTTAGGAGATGCATACTAGATAGTGAACATAATCAAATTATCTCCTTTTGCCATGATCATGCATGTGGGGGCCATTTTAGTTCAAGAAAGACAACCACAAAAATTTTGCAATGTGGTTTTTATTGGCCTACCATATTTAAGGATGCACATGCTTACCACACAGCATGTGTGAGGTGTCAAAGATTAGGTAGTCTAGGAAGGAGACATATGATGCCCTTAAACCCAATACTCATTATAGAGCCATTTGATGTTTGGGGCAAAAATTTCATTGGACCCTTTACTAATTATTTTGAAAATCTTTACATCCTAGTGAAAGTAGACATGTCCAAGTGGGTGGAGGCTATACTTGCAAAACTAATGACCACAAGGTTGTGGTAAAAAATTTAAAAGAAAATATTTTTGCATGGTTTGGCACTCTTAGAGCCATAATAAGTGATGGGGGAAAACACTTTTGTAATAAAGTGTTTAAGAATTTAATGAAAAAGTATGATGTCAATCATAGGATAGCTATCCCTTACCACCCTCAAACCAATGGTCAGGTAGAGGTATCCAATAGGAAGATAAAGCAAATTCTAGAAAAGACAGTCAATCCAAGTTGAAAAGACTAGTCTCTAAGACTTAATGATGCTTTGTGGGATCATCGTATAGCATATAAAACCCTTATAGGAATGTCACCATACCACTTAGTCTATGGAAAGGCCTGCCACTTACTAGTAGAGTTAGAGTACAAGCCATATTGGACTATCAAAAAGCTCAATTTTGACTTGAATTCTACTTGGACCCACTAAAAACTTCAACTCAATGAGTTGGAAGAATTGAGAAAAATGCAGATGACACTACACAATTGTACAAAGACTGAATGAAGGTTATACATGATAGACATATTTTGAGGAAATCCTTCACACCTGGACAAAAGGTCTTATTGTATAACTCTAGATTTCATCTATTCCCATGAAAACTTAGATCTAAATGGGCCAAACCTTATATAGTACGCACAATCTATCCTCGTGGGGCCATCAAGATTGAAAAGGATAAAGAAATCCAAAAAGTCAATGGTCAAAGGTTAAAACCTTTCCTTAAAATGCTTGACCTAAAATTGAAGAGACACTTTTAGAGGCACCTCATTATCATGACTCATCTTAGACTTTTTTAGGAACTCATGTAGTGTACCATCATTGCACTCATCACTATGTCTGGCTAAAGACGTAAAACTCAATGCTTCTTGAGAGGCAACCAAATGTTTTTCTTCAAATCTCCATCTTCTACATCTTTCCATATAGGATCCTATGTTGTCAAACATTGAGGACAATGTTTCATTCAGGTTGGGGAGTGTAGATGCACATAGAGATTTTGAATTTTCTTGATTTTAAGGAAGATTCCCTTACTGTGATGAGAACTAGATGATCAAAATTTGGTAATTCCATTATTATTTTCACCTCTTAATGGAAGTGTATATGATTAGTTTTACATATTATCCATATGTGAAACATTTTATGAAAGTTAATTCTCAGGAACCATCTACACACAGCACAGAGTCAAGACTAATAAAGAGGTATGACTTAGAGACCCAAAGGAAAATCAATGGAAACCTATATAACCTATGGATTTTAGGGACTATCTCCTTTCAAAGAGCTATAAGTAATTCCATAATTTCTTTAGCATATATAAATTAGTGTGATCCTGTTATCCTTGTCTTGGTTAACATCAAAAATAAATAAGAGTAATATCTTTATTTCTAGAAAATTTATTAAATCTGATAGGCTTTAGGAAACCTAGGCAATGATATAGGCCATTCTTGCTCAGCCTAGAGATATAAAGCCTACCCAGTATATCATACCACTAGTTAGCCCTTTGAGCCTATTATAAAGCCTTTTCATTTTTAACCCCATTTACCTTAACCCAGAATAAGCAAGTAAAATAAATATCCATTACCCATGTCAAAATGAGTAAAGTTAATAGAAAAAGTTCAAAAAGAGGACAAAAAATCAAAGAAGTGTGAAATTAACCATTTTTCTTCCAAATAAGGAGAAAAAAAAGAAAGAAAGAAACGTGAAAGGATAAAAGTAATAAAATAGAAAAAAAAAATTGAAAGAGAAAGACAAAAATATGAAAGAGATATTCACTTCAAGTACAACCCAAAAGAAAAGTTGTCCTAACAAATATTCATTGAAGACCTCTACTCAATTTTGAACCTTTGAAATCCTTACACCCCTCTTTTCTAAACCTGCCCTAAGCCTACATTTCGTCCTAGTCAAAGACCTATGGATCTTAAGTAGAATATAACCTTGAGGAGGAGATAAAAGGAAGAAATTAAGTTAAATTACCCCTAATATTCTTCATGATAACATCCACTCTTAGGGATCACTTTCCTCTGTCTCATGAGCATTTAAAAGATTTATGTGAACCATTAGCTTGTTGGATTCAGTCACACAATGAGAGAAATATGTTCAAATCCTTATCTAAGAGCTTCATTTCTGAGAGTATACCTATGAGGATTTGAGGTCAAGACATATTTCCAATGGAATTTAAGAATGTCTAGTTAGAAGTCAAGATCCATGTGGCTGTACACACACATGCACTCTGAGAAATAACTCAAATAAAATGTCATTCATATGTGTATGATTTATAAAATAGTCAAATCATCTCCATTAAGTTGTGAAAAATTAATAGAATGCTAATGGATAAGGATTATCTAAGATAAAATAGGGAATTCAACTTTATTGAATTTTGTGAGTGTATTCACTACAAACCCTCACGAGGCCTAACTCATCCACTAGGGGTAACGTAGGGGTTGAAGGGCTTGTTGCATATGCTAAATGCAATCATGAGTACCTACGAAAGTGGCACCTTGTATCAGTTTTTGAAAAATGATTTTTCACATGTTTTGCTTAAGTTGGGGGTGTGTTAAGTGTTTAATTTTGGCCAAAATACTCTTAAGTTAGCATTTAAGTAGATCATCTAACTCATCACTTTGATAATTTTTAGATAAAATATGAATTTTAGCTTAAATTGACCATCCAACCATTAATTTGTCAAATTTAATGGTTAGATGATCATCAAAGTTTATGAGATGCTTAATGTATGGTTTAGATGATTCTAATATAATCTTATGTTTTATAGATCAACTAAAATAGGCTTGGATGGTTCAAATCGAATTTCAATGATGTAGATTGTCCTAAAGGGCATTGAATGGACCAGATCACTCACAAAGAAAGATAGGATGGTTTCCTAAAAGAAAATTAATCTTAATTGGAAATCATGGAGAAGATTTTATAAAAAGGAAAATAACATTGGAATGGAAAGATGCAAAATAGAAGGAATTCCAAGTAGGAAAGTCTTAACTGTAGTGGAGAAATAGAATTGGAAAGAGGGGAAGTTTATATAAGAGGAAACCTTGAAAGCGAAGCAGAGATTTGCACAAGAGAACATGAAGGAGCAGCTATAAGGAAGACTGCACCCTCTTCTTTTTCTCTATTTTTTTTATGTTGTCCTTCCCTATTTTACCTTTTCATTGCTCTCTTTTCTTTTTAATTTTAGTGTCAATTGTTCCTTTCTTTCCCACACCGCATGATAACAACTAGCTCATCTTTTCTCCTACACCTCATTATCCTTTCTCATTTATTTTTTTCTTCTCTCAGTTTGTAGTAGAAAATCAAAATTCATCATTCCCAGCCATCCTTCTTCCCTCTCTTGTTTCGCTGTTCACACTCATCTTCACCGGTCAACAACCCCCCTCCCACATCTGCTCTGCCTCACCATTTCTTTCCCTCTATTCTCTTCCTCCACTGCACTGACCCAAACCTCCTTTCTCTTTCACTCTCTCTTCTCTCTCCCACTATCTCTCCTTCTTCACTAAACCAAGCCAACACCACATCACCTCCCCTCTGTCTCTCTCTCTCTGTTTGCTTGGCACTGGCAACCCAACCCTGGCTCTCCCCTCTCTCTGTCTTTTCCGCTCTAGCTTCTCCTCTATTCACCTATGGATGGCATCTTCTTCCCACACATCGACATGCTCCCTTCTCTCTTTGATTCCACCATGTCCTATTCCACATTCCCCCTTCTGCCTCACCTTCTTTCTCTCTACCACACGGCACCATCCTCCTCCCTTTGTCTCCCTCTTTATCACACCGAACTCCTCTGCTCCCTTCTCTATGTCAATCAACGGCAGAACCCAGCACTATTCTTCTCCTCTATCTCCCTTTCTCTCTGTCGCTGGCGGCAAGACACTAGATCTCAAGGCACAACACTGGCCTGCACTACTCAACCCAGAGAATCCAGGTTTTTCCTCTATCTTACCTTTCCCCCTTCTCTTCTTCCTTCTTCCTTCTTCTCCCTCTTCCCTTCTCCTCCATCTTCACCATCTTCCCTTCCATCGATTTTTTGTTTTTTCGTTTCAATATGATTTTTCTCCTCAAATTCTAATTTTTCCTTTTGCACTTCAATTAAAATTTCATTTGTGTCCCAATTTTAATTCCTTCTATGTCCTTGTTTCTATTCCTATTCTACTTTATCTGTGTTCTATTATCCAAGAGCTACACAATCCGAGCTGATTTGATTAAGGCTTAACCTAATTAATGGGTTAGCCTTAACAAACAAGATCTCTCTGTTTCTCCTCTATTTCAAATTAGATTTTCAATTAATTTTCAGATTTCATTCTTAGGACATCCCTTAGCTTATTCAATGTATCTAATCTTTAATTTGAACTCCAAAAATCAATCCAAACCATCCAAAATTACCATTTAGTCCCGATCTTTAAGATTTTTGGGGATATACCTAATCTGACCATTGGACCCCTAATCAGAACCATCAGTGAGACATTAATGAAGGCTGCTTGACTCCAAAATGACCATATTTGAAGAAATTCAGAGTGATTAAGGTGAGGAAGGAAATTTTTCCTTCTTTTTTGTTAAAGTTCTATCTTTTTGAGTTGGACCTCTATAATTTTTATTGATTAAATATATCTGAATTCTTATTGTACTTTCATTTAATTTTAGTCACTTATTTTTAATTTTTGAATAATTAAATTTTATTTAAACTACAAGTTATTAAGGCGAGTCCTTGTGGGATCAACCCGTACTTGCATACATTACACTACAATAGCTCATGCACTTGCGGTTATCAACAATGTCCAATTTACATATGCACATATCCATAAAACCAAAGTGATACTATATCAAAGTATTACATCAATTCATAAAATTGTCAATTATGTTGCAAGCATGTTTGATATACCTTTTATATCCTTCTCTTAAGATCTCTAGCATACTCTTCTACTCCTCCAACTTATTTCTTTAAAATTGAGATATTTAAATAATTTACAATGTCTCAACAAGCTTGCTTATGTAGGTAGTTTTATCATCAAAATATGAAGTTCATATAGTTTTAATCCAAAAGAAGTTCCCAATCACACATTTTGCAATTCTGTAAAATAAAAAGCTTCAAGACCAATATAATAAAACTCTAAAATCTTAAATATGCTTCACAAATCAAAGTTATGCCAAACCAGTTTAGTTTATTAGTTTCAATATCCATGTATGTTGTTCAAAGATAATAATAATCTTTGCAAGGTATTTTATAAGATAAGAATAATCACCACAACACATGTCATGCATTATCTCATAAATATACTCATCCAAACTGGATAGTTGATCATCGTCAAAATTCAATAGACAAAAAGCATTTAAATCATGAAATGCTTAAATACAATAAATGTATTTCAATAAATGAATGAATGTATGTATGTATGCAACACTATCCGAGTGTAAAACCACTCGAAATATAGCTATTTACCATTGGTTATGAGTACTCATTATAGACCTAAAGTCTCAAGGTGCCATGCACCTCTCACGTTATCATGCTACATACATATGAGTCTCAAATTTAAAAAATAATGGACCATCTATGCAATGAATAAGACCCAATCTAGTCTATGGCTACCATGCCAATACCAAGAGGATAGGATCCTTATACTACGCCAGCAATGGGTATACACAATGCCTCAGGCCATGACCTTGCCATGATGTCATCATAACCTGGATTCAACCTTTTTGGCTAAGTATTTAATGCACATATACAATTTTTAAAGGAGGATGATCAGTCCTCAACCCTCCTAGCACAGCATCCACCGGGCCACCATATGCACTCCATAACATAATAATACTAGGCATCATCACAGGTCAATATAACATATAAAATCATAGAAATCCATGCAGTAATGAAATCATGCAAATAAAATCTCGTGTATGATATAGCCATGTAAAAACATCCCTCACAAGGGTTGAGTTTTAAGATTCCACACTCCTTGTCGTTTCATAAATCACAAAGTCCATGTATTTTCAAATACATTTTCATGTAACAAGTTTTGAAGCATATAATAAATCAATATGACATTTCAAAACTAATATTTTGCGTGAAATACAACTATGCTCAATAGATAAAATCATAAACCTCATGAATCTCTATATTCAAACATAATGGCATAATTGTCAATAGTTTTTCATGTTTAACAGAAAAACACATCGATGTTAAAACTACCTACCTCTTAGGCAAAATTCTTATTTCAGTTATGACCCTTCTGCAACTTGACTTACTGGTCAACCTAGACAACCTATCGACATTCCACATATTCTTGTCAATGTCAAATAGTAAGCTAATAATTACAAGAGTCTTTTCACCATGATCTGGCAGGACAAATCATTTGTCAATCATGAAACCATTAGACTTTAGTAATCCATCACTAATCAACCACCCAAAATTGTACTATCTTAGCCATTTAGGCTGTTGATTTGTGTTTCCATCCATGGTTCATTGATCCAACTTCCATTTAGTCCTAGATTACCAAATCTATGCTGTTGATTATAAATCAGCAATCTAGATTTGTAATCCCTTGTTCCAACCATTTAGTGGTGAACTTATCTTAAATTCTCAACTCTTCACACCATCATATTTCTTAGACTTTGACCTTAAACATATTTGATGTTCTAGGAATTATGGTGTCTTTAAATCTTATTAATATGAGAATTATCATGGATGGTTCACATCACTCAATTTTTCAGCTTTTCAATCTATCCTTGATCTAAGCAATCAATTTTCCAATGCTCAGCACTCTAATCATAAATTTTTTTAAAGTTCCTTTACTAACTAAAGTTTAGCAAACACAATGGTGGCAACTGATCACCAATCAGGCATTGCCAGGTCCCTATTCCTTTACTATTCAACCAAATGGATGAGATCATCCAATCAATTTCTATTCAAATTTTATAATTTCTATTGTATCCTAGTTAATTCAAGGTTCAGAAATTTATCTATGGCATCTAAACATCAATCATACATCACATGATCATTGTTTAAATAGTGACAAATCAAATGGCCTAGATCATTCTATTTGTTCACTTCTGAATCATTGAAAATTTTGATTCATTATATCGACTTAGGATTGGAAAACCTACTGGTCATTTTTTATCATTAATCATGCATTACTGAATACTATTTCACAGTAACCGATCGAACGACTGAGATTGTCCTATCAGTTTTAAGCCTAGATTGACAATCTAAGTCAATTTTGATCTACATCAGGTACATATTTATCTATTTATAATCATGGATTAAGAAATGAACCACTGGATTATCACAAAGACCTAGATCTAAGATGAGACCATATAAATTAAGCTTAAAATTACAAATTAAGAGTTGGGTATCATAGATCATACCTCTAGGGTGTAGCTCTATGCTTTTTCCTCTCTTTGATAAGCCAGATTAATCATTATTTTCCCTGGTGAGGTGTCTGAGTTTGTTAGCCGTCGTCTCCTCTCCAATCGACGGTCAAAAGCTATGTGTATCACCCAATAGGCTTAGGGCTTTTAGTTGTCTTCTTGAGCTGGAGGGAATGATTGGCTCGGATCATCGATTTGAGCCGCTGTGTTCTCTGGCAACTACTGCAACTTCGACAGACACCCTAAACCCTTATTTTCCTTCCTCACCGGTGTGACAGGTTTCTCCGATGTGCTATTCTTCCCACCACCACCACCACCACCACCCCCCAACCCCTACCACCACCCCCCAACCCCTACGCCCCCTCTCTCCTTCCCTCTCTTTCTTCTTCCCTTCTTCCTCATGTTCTTCATTTTCTCTCCCTGTCAGGTTTCTCTTGCTAGTCTAGTTCTAGAGGTCTGTTCTCAATGTCACCTAAGTGGGAGGGGATGCATTATCAAAATGGATCCTCCTTTTAAATAAAAATCTCACTCTTTTTTTTTTTATTATTGAAATTATTTCCACCTTCAAAAGGTCATAAGTTCCTCATTCAAACACTAGCTTAAGTGTTCTTTATGTCATCGGATTTGTCTTTTCGAGTACAATCCAAATTTTAAGATTTTAATATTTAATTAGGTGTCTTTCAAAAGGTCAATTTATATAACTTAAGATAAAATTTTAAATTTGCATTTTATCAAAATTAAATTAAAAAATCATTTGAAATGGTATTTAAAAATTAGGGTTATTACAAGTTGCCCTAGTTTATAGATTAACAATCTCTAATCCCTTCTTTATCTAAACACCTCAAAGTTGCCCTCTTTCTTTTAAGAGTTTCTGCCTTAGGGAACATGTGATAACATTTTCTACATCCTTTTCCAGCATTCATCTTTCCTTATTGGGTTGTGATTATTTAGGAAACGGTATTAAAGCTCCTCTTTTCTTGGTTGCATTTGTACTTCATTCCTGAGGAACATGGGATGGGATTTGCTAGTGTGTGGCATGTTCAGTTAAGAAGATAAGAAAAGCTTGGTAGTAACTTTAATGTATTTTGGGTCGAACAAAAGTGTATGAGCTCTTATTGAGTGACACAACATGTGGGCCTTATAGTGGAATTCAACCCCAAATTTAAAGGACCTTTGTTTCTTTTATTTGATAATTTCTTGTAATTTGGCCATTAATGAAATAGTTCTTTTCCTTTTCTTAGTACTTTCTTTCTTACTTCAATTTTTCCTTAGTTGTAGTTTAAATAGTTTCATTAATTCTTATTTAATTGTAATTTTAGATTGTCTTCTTAGTTGTAATTTTAGAAAGATTCCTTTTCTAGTTAGTATTGATTTTAGAAAGTTATTTTAATTTTAGTTAATTATGGTTTTAGAAAATTTCCTAGTTTATTTACTTGCTTATTTTGATAGTTTCCTAGTTTCTTTACTTGTTTTCTAATTTAGGTTTTACTTTCTAGCTGCTTAGTTAGCTTAGTTATTTCCTCTTTAGTTTGTTGTTTCCTTCTGAGATAGTTGCTTAGTTTAGTTTTTTAATATAATGGTTACTTCTTAGATTAATTGTTTCCTTTTTAGTTAGTTACTTGTTTCTTACTTTCATTTAATTGCTTTGTCTTTACTTTCCTTGTCATTAGTTTTAGATTGTCTTTCTCTTGAATGTTTGGCTAGGTTAAAGGAAGATGACCTAAATTCTAATTAACTCTATTTGTTAAAGAGTCTTCATAGGATCGACCCATATTTACTAATCTATACTTCAATAGAGCCGTTCACTTGTGGTAATTATTAAGACAAATCAATAATCCACATCCTCCCAAGATGGTCCTACGAGCTCATGGACCGCTATAGGTCTCTTCTGGTTGATTTTAGTTTAATTTAGAAGGTTGGAATGTATTAAGTGATGATTAACCTAGGTGGACCAAGGGATGGTGATGAAATCTACCTTTTATCTTGTATGGGTGATTTCCTTTGCTAATTATTTTCACTTTCTCAGGGTAGTTCGATCACCATATAATTCACCTTAAAGTGATAAACATGCCCTAAATTCAATAAAAAGTAATAAACTAATGCAAAAATCCCCAAATACAACAACTAACAAATTCTCTCTATATGATATTATAGAACATCCAAATGCAACTAAATTAATATGAAAACCTAATCTAGGAAATGTAAGGAGTTAGAATCCGTCACAATAGGGTCCTAGATAAAATCTTCTCATATAGGGATGAATCCATCTACAAACCCCCCCCTCTTTCAAGTTAGGATGGTTCACCCCTACCCTCTATTATTATAACCCTTTTTTATTTTAAATGAATCATGATAAAAATACAATAATAACCTCATTGCAATTCACAAAAAAATATAAAATATGAGCTATCCTAATTTTTTCCCCAAATTCCTGCAAAAACAAAATTCGTAGTGAGTACTAAAAATCACAATAATTAGAGAAATATGCAAAATGCAACTAAAACATATGCAATCTAAACTATGACTAGTGCTAAAGTAACTTAATCTAGATTCCAACTACAATTATGTTGTGAGTCCTCAGTGGTATTGCCAAAAATTTCATCATCATCATCGTCATCAAGACCTTATCCCCCCTCTATTAAGTATGATGGCTTTATTTAGTCCCAATGTTTTTAAGTCTTTTCTCACCACTTCTATCCATATTCTTTTGGGCCTTACCCCTGCCCTTTTAGAACCTTCAACTTGCTTTGCCTCACTCCTTCGAACCAGTGTAGGTTTGGTCTCCGTTGGACCTGTCCAAGCCATATAAGTCTAATCTCCCACATCATATTACTTATTGTTGCTACTTCTAAGTTTTCTCTAATAGTTTAATTCCTAAGTCTATCCTTTCTAATCTTGCCACTCATCCATCTCAACACCCTCATTTCGAACAATGCTAAAAAATTTAATATGTTCTAAATATTACTGTAAGTGTAAGGATCCACTATGGCATAGACAAGGCAAATATAGGTCAATCCCACTATGACTCAATTTTCAAATTTTCACAAAATTTTAATTAAAATATATTTTAATCTACTTCAACCTAGCTAACCAATCAAGTAATTATAAAAATTTCTAAAAATAATAAAGTCACACCATAAAATCAAATATTTCTATAATCAAGTAATTGAGAATTTTTACTACTCATGATTTTTTTTTAAAGCTTTAATTTAGAAATTTTCTTATTTTAAAGACTTAGCTTAATTTAATATACTTACTCAAAGCATAGTCTATCTTTTTAGAGAACATACTATCGAAGATTTTTGCATATTAAATTACCCTAATCTAACATATCCAGTAATTTTACCATAGGAAATACAAGATATTTCCTATTAAATATTACTATATACATAAGTTAGTTGCTTAAATATATAAAATATTATTAAGTGCAGTCTAAGTCCAAATTTACTTAATTATAAATTTATTCAATACATAAAAATGCATCCTAACCCTAGGAAAAATAAATTAGCTACACATGCTTGTAAATTAAACTACAAAAATTTAAATATATCAAAGTATTCTAAGCAATAACAATCACAAACTACTAAAAAGCTTCAATTACACAAAAAATAAATAAAACAACCAACTAAAAACTTTACATTGATTGAAAAGAATGAATTACAATGAGTGCATAGCAAAGAAAATGAAAAATACAAAAATCCTATAAAGAGGAAAAGTATCACCAAATGTTGCCATATCACAGCATAATCTAAGTTCAAGTTCCAAGCTGCACTACCACCTTTTCTTCCACCAAACAGCATCTTACACTTTTGTGTCACTCAACAAGTGTAGAGGATGTTTCCCAATAGCCAATAACCCGAGGAGAGAAATCACCCAGAGGTGTGTGTGTGTGTGTGTGTGTGTGTGTGTGTGTGTGTGTGTGTGTGTGTGTGTGTGTGTGTGTGTGTGTGTGTGTGTGTGTGTGTAACTTTTGAGAGGGAGAGAGATCTATGCTTTGTGCATGTAAATAAGAGGAAGATGGTAAGAAAAGTGTATGAAATATAAGATGATATGATGGGATGATAAGGGCATGAATGTGAAAGGGATAGTAAGAAGAAAATTGTGTGTGAAATAGAGGATTATGGAATGAAGAAAACACGTGAAAAAGAATATGAAATGGTGGAATGAATGAGGCTTGAAAATAAAGTGGAGATGAGTGAATGAAAATGATATGATGATAAGAGAGTAAGGACGTGGAAATGATAGAAGTGAAGGGAAGATGTTTAAGATGTTGAATAGAGAGTGAGATGGGAAATAAAATGAAATATAAAAAGATGTGAAAGTTAGGTTGTATGAGTGTAAGGGAGAAAGGGATGGAAAGAAAGGAAAATAAAATGGAGAAAATAATGTGGAACTTGTAAATCTAGGATGAATGGAAGAAGATTATGGGATGTAAATAAGGCCATAAGAGATAGAAAGGTGTGAAGATGGATGAGATATAGATGGAATAAAGGGATTAGAAGAATGAAAAACCAAGGAAAATGAGAGTGCTAAGAGAAGTAGGTGTGGAATCAATCAAAGAAGAATGGATTTGACTCACCTCTCTTAGACAAATTACACACATAACACTTTACTTCTCTTCTCTTCCAGATGTCTTAGATTTCGCCCTTCTTTCTGAATTACATATCCAAGAACAAGGGACTAGAAACTTTTGAATGGCTTGGATGCCCCCCCTTATGCCTTTTTATAATTTTTGCTTGTTTCTATCCTAGATAACACAAAACCTTCATTCTTTTGTATCCTTTTCCTTTGGTGAATCACTTTCAGAAAACCTCCTTCAGATTTTCTTTATCTCCCTACCTTTTCTCCATTCTATTTCTATCTTATCATCCTCTCTTTCCCTTTTGTACATGCTTATTTTCCCTATAAATCACATCCTAAATTTTCATTACATTCCTTCCTATTTTGTAGATCAAATCTCACCTCTTCTTTCCTCTTTTCTCACTTTTTTTTCTAACCATAGGATGAAGCACAACCCTAGAATGGATGGGTAGGATTTTATCTACCATTTCTTCCAGAAAAATATGCTTATTTTCCTTACTTAGATTCCTCCTTAGGTGTACATGTTTTCTCCCCTTAAATTTTTCCAAAATCCACCATTATTTTCTATATCCAATCACAATTCAAGATCCATTCTAGTGCACCTACCTTTCCTCCTTGAAAACATGTTTCACCCCTTGGTTCCTATGTGCTATTCCTTAAAAAGCAGTGGGCAAGCCATCAAAAAAATCTCCACCAATGGCCTTCTACTCTAGTCTTCTTATAGGCTTGATTTTCATTGATCCATCCTAGTATTTTCCTTATTCTCTCTTGTAGGTTGCTTCTTATTGAATGCCTTGCAGGATTACCCTAATGCAAAGTAGATCTTAGACTTTAATCCTTTAAAAGTCTGGATGAACCATGATCGTAGATTTCATGTTTCTTCTTCTCTCCCTTTCAGATTTTTCTTATTTTTATTTTCCTATATTTTCTCCATAAAATCACATGTAGATGAGTTTGTAAAATGCTCTACCATATGGAAAAAAATGTGTAATGTAGGTGGGTCCCTTGCTGGAATGAGTGAGAGAGAGAGAGAGAGAGAGAGAGAGAGAGAGAGAGAGAGAGAGAGAGAGAGAGAGAGAGTAGATGAGAATAGTTTGTCCATGGGTCCCACGCTCTGCTTAGTTGTCCATGCACATGTGCCTTTATTGTACATGAATTTAGCTTCACTTAGAAGCTCTCCAAAGGTGGTTTCATGCATGCATGCATGCATGAGAAGCTTATCTCCTTGTTTTGATGAGGACACACTCTTTTTCATGGATAAAATCAGTTGCTGGCCTTAGGGTTTTTTTATAGTACTAAATTTAATAATTACACTCCCTTAACATTTCAAATTTCTTGGCTCTTGGTATGTGGGTCCATGGCTTTTGTCGAATGGTGGAATAGCTTTTTTTTAGGATTTTGAGTTGATAAAAATAGCAGTTCTCTTAGTTGTACCCTGATCCTATAAAATGTAAAATAAACACTAATTAGTAATATTTAAGTTAAGTCAAGGGTTAAAACTTGCTAAAAATAGAAATATTATATGTAATATTTCTATGTATATTGATAAGTGTCCAATTTTGTATAAAAAGTACCTAATTAGTGGTTCATGTGTTATAAATAATAATGTTATTTCTAAGCTAGTTCAAAATTTCATAACACATGCATTTATGAGCTAATAATTTAAAAGTTTAATATTTTACAGGTTTAGAAGCTAATCTAGAGTAAATATATAAATAATCATAATTTTAAAAAAATTCAATTAGAATTATTACTCTTTTGAAGGTATTGAGATGATGATCCAACGGCCAAGATTGATCAAGATAAGGATTGAAGACCAAGATCAAATGATGAAGCCAAGGTTTAAATTTTAATATTCCAAAGCTTAATCAAGGTTTAAGATCATCTTAAAGCATGTAGGAAAGCAATATGAATATTCAAAGTGACTAAAATGGGCCCATGCATAAAGTCATGCAATTCCACCACTTTGCATGAGAATTGGAGCCATGCATGATGTTTTTTAGTCTAACAAGGAAACCTAAGGAAGCCAAGCTATTCAAGATTTGAAGTCACAGGACTTAAACATTCAAGTCATCAAGCAATAGGCCATCAAAGTGAGCCATAAAGCCATATGAGAGCCATGCCACATAGAGTCATACCATTAAAGGAGATTTTAAGCAATTATTCAATGCTAAAAGTGTGATTTTCAATGGATTATTAGAAGAGACTGATGGAGATTAATGTGTTAATATATACATGCATAGTAGAACAATCAAGAGGGAAACCAAGTCAAATTTCCCATCTTTTGCTCTCTTTTCCCCTCTTTTCTCTCTCTTTCCAATCTCCCACGTGAATTATAGCTAAAGCAAGGTGGCCATGGCATCTTCCTTGAAAAGTGATGCCTCCATAGTTTCTAATTCCATTTTTAGAAAGTCCACCTTATCACACTTTTCTAAATCCATCTCTTTCCACCTTTCACCCACTTTCCTAGAGGCCTACCTCTAATTCCTTTCCTAATATAATCAAATCTTGTCTTTTTAAGAAGGGAATTCATCTATAAATACCACCATCCCATATGATAGGAGAATCATGCCTCCCTCCTTGGAGGCTAATTTTCTACACCTATATCTAGCCATTCATGCCTCCATTAAAGCTTCTCCATAGGTCTTCCAAATTCAAGTTGGTTTTCATGCTTCTTTTTGTCCCTTGTTGTAGCTTTGCTTCTTTGTTCCATGCATTTTTTCCTTACTTGATTCCCCTTGTTGTTTGCTTTTAATTTTGTACTTAATATCCTTGTATCTAAGGGTCCCTAATCTATTGTAGTGACATCCAAGGGATAGTAGCCTTTAGATCAAGCTCTTAGTTTCTTAAAATCCTTTATTTCCTAGCCTTCCATTGCTTATCTTTCCTTGCTCATCTATTCCTTTCCTTCTCATATTTTCACTCTCTTTTTCTTTGGTTCTCTATTGGATCCATAGGCATGCAACTTATTGGATAGTGGATGTTGGATTGGAATTTGAGATAATTTTATGTCTTTGAAGAGGGTGAACTTTTATTTATATGTTTATGTATGCTTTGATTGATTAGTTTAGTTCATTGTTGCTTAAGTTAGATGCATATTAGATTAGTTTTAATTAGTTCCCAAGTTTTGTTTTAGGAAGCGTTATTTTTAGGAGATTTCCTTAGTTGTAGTTTCTAAGTCCATGTATATTTCTATTTCCATCTTATTTACATTCTTAGTTTAGATCAAATTCAATTTTTCTTTGGCTAGGATAAGTGGTTCAAGAAAGATTCAACCAAACATACAAAACTATGAGATCCCGCGTAGGATTGACCTCACTCGTATACAATTACTACATTGATTTATGCTCTTGCGAGTAATTTTAATTCTACATCACATATAAGACATTTAGAGGCTATGTATCCAAGACCTTGACATTTAAAGCATATCCTTGCATCTGAACTTGAGGGATCAGATTGCTTATCATCAATTAACTTTATATTGAGGCATTTTGGAATCATGTATTAGGCGTTTGTTTAAAAGAAGAAACACTCCCTAGATTGAATGAGTTTCTCTTTCCATAAGGTCTGGAAGGCTCTTTTTTAAACCCCTTTTTGTTGTTTCCCCGTACTTAAAGCAAGCTTTCTAACTTCATTGCAAGACTAGTACTATTGCAAACGTACTATATCTCTAATATCTTTCTTTAGACCACCCAAGAAGCATGCTATTGTTTGCTATTCAAGCTCTAGCACATCAATCTTCAATATAAGATGTTCAAATTCAGTAGTACAATACTCCACACGCATGTTATCTTACTTTTATTTTTATTTTTTTTATTTTAAATGTGTCAATTCTATAATTTTCAAGTAGAAATCTTTTTTCTACACTTTTTTCATCTTTTCCTCAACTTTTAATCTTGCTTTGCTCCTTGCATATCTTTGTTTCTTCAAGTTCTCCCACCATAAAAAAGTGTACTTTCTAAAGCTTAAGAGCAACTAACTTTACCTTAGAATCTTCTAGAAACTCGTTGTACTTTAACACTTGTTCAATAGTATGAAGCCAGTCTAGGAATTCATTGGTTATGTATTTCCTTCAAACACTAGAACATTCACTTTCACTCTTGAAAAGTGAAAATAACATTACCTTCTAAGAGTGTTGTTTGATAACTATCTCCTATCTAAACCTCAACTTTTGCAAACAAACAAAAAAAGGGAAATAAAAGAAGAAGAATCATTTGAGTGATTGTTGGAAGATTCAATGTGAGAGTTCTCACCCTCTCTAACATTACGACTACTATATTGTTATAGATGTTCTTGGAGTTTTTTTACTTGTCTCCTTAGGTCATCTATATCCAAATTACGAGCATTTTTGTCAGAAGTAACCATGTGTCGTGTTCGAAGGCCATCACAAACTTAAGCTTTGATACCAAATAACTAGGCAAAAAAGAAGCTAATAGGATAAATTGAAAATCATTCACCACTCTATGGATACAAGACATTCACTACCACAGAGATACAGAGCTAAAGTAAAAACAAATAGCTCACCACTCTATGAGATACAAAATAATCACCATTATAGAGATAAAGAATTAAAGTGTAGTAATAGTTCATCACTCCTTCAAGTATACAAACACCACCAAAGAGATAGAGAACTATGGGTATGAACTAGCTCACAACTTTAAGGAACCATATCAGCCGCCATCTTAAAGATATAGAACTAGCCATCTCACCACCCTTGGATCCCTCCAAGATATATATATATATATATATATATATATATATATATATATATATATATATATATAATGCAAGAAAGCTGAGATGTACTCAAACTCCCATAATGAAAAAAATGACCATAAATACGATCCTTGGATTCATGCTACAAAGGGTTTAAATAGATGGAAACAACCCTCCTATATAAGCAATGTATAAACTACTAAGCAATTATCTAAATACAATAGTTTACTAGGCTAAAGTAGTTTCTAAATATTAGGTATTTGCCCAACAAGTGTTTCCTAAACTTCTTAATACATTCAAAGAGTTTACATATACATGTCATACAAATAAGCAAGTTCCTAAACTCAATAACTTCCCATGCAAGAACTTTCCTTAATCTTGGATGATTTGAAATCTTTGACTAGTCAACACACCTTGATCAAGGATGGCAATTAGGAGCATTTTGATGATAAAATTAGGAAGCCAATGTAGCTCTTTTGACCATGGAGGAATTGGAAAGTGCTAGGGTGAACCATGAGATGCTTCCCATGGTGTGATCTTCTACTTTCCTCTGTGATAATCTAAGATGCCCTCCAGCATTAATCTAAGATGTCCATTCACCATCTAATCTAGACATTTTTTATTTTGGTTCGAAGATGCTTCTTCCAACCAATCTAAATTGTTCATTCTTTTAGGAAATATTGTCCACTCTTCCATAATCTAACATGTCTAAAACATTGTGATCTAAGAGGATTTGATGATGATCTTGACTATTCATTTACTTGATTGCCCTTGATCTCTCTTGATCCACTGTTGATCTTAAAATTTTGAGATACTTCCTTGTAAGAAACTCACTTGGCATGAGACCAAATCCTCCCATTAAGTTTTAGCAACTTTAACCCGAATGTATCTGCACATAGATCTCCGCATTTGCGTTCACCAGAGTGCTTAGCTTCTTAATTAAAGCAAGTGCCTAGCTTTGGAAGTCGTACTAAAAAACTTATCAAAATGAGAATGACCTAATTCTCTTCAATGTTTTGGAAAAGGAATGGAGTAATAAACCAAACAATTGATGTTGTATTTTACCTATAAAAAGGAAACACGGAAACCCATTTGCATAGATACACCTATCCCCATTTCACATAAAGCAACAAAGTACCCTTGCTCTTCCAAAACTGCAATGGAGGCAGCTTTTCTGACACTATTTAAGGAAAAGAGAAAGACAAGTAGATAAATAAACAGGAAAATATTCATCATCTAGGTTGGATTGTTTGGTCGTCTTCGAAAACTCCACGCCTTGATATGTGATTGCATCTTCACTTTGTCATCGTATACAAAAATTTGTTTTCTCTCTCTCAGACTTTCACTCTATCTTCTTTTAGCTAAAGATAAACCCAATTTACTGTCATGCAAGGACGAAGTCGAATCATCCTTGAACCATGAAATCTAATACCTAGCTATATATTCGTTATATTTATTCAAGAGAGAAATAGATGGATTCTCTTTTTTCGCGATTCTGGTTTTCACAGAGCAGGCGGCGCACAGAGAGAGAGAGAGAGAGAGAGAGAGAGAGAGAGAGAGAGAGAGAGTTTTGATTCACATGGGAGGCCATAAAGGGGTAACTTTTGCCTTTATAATCAAAATTCTAAAACAGAATTTACAACATCACCTGAAAAACTTATAAAATATACTATCTATAATTGAGAGAAAATGAAGATATTCTCATTATTTAGTGGTACCCAGCATAGCTGTTAATTTCATTCCTTCTGCTCGGAATTGCCAAATCATTCTGTTTCAATAGGAAAAATTGGAACCGAAAAAGATATGTTCTGTTTCGGCCCGTATTTTGATATGTTTCAGTAAATTCCGACTATTTGGCAGATTTTAAAATATTTCAGTTTATTTTCTGATAAATTTAAGTATTTTTTAGAAAAACAATTTTTTTTTCAAAGTATTAATTAGAAGTTCGATTCCAAAATTAGCAAACTCCCGAATTTTTTTTTTTTTCAGTAGCCAAGATAAAGCCGCTAATAAAACAGAATTGACAACTATGGTGTATAGTAGAAAGTATTAAAAATTTGCTTTTTCATAGAATTAAGAGCTTTTTTAATCTTATTTTTCAAATTAATATTTATTATCAAAAAATTTATCTATAATTTTGTTTTCTCTTTTCCTAAATGACTTTGGTTTTTATGTAGATGGAGAATTGGGATGATCTAGATAAAGTCAAAAGACCATATATAGGGGTACTTCTTAATCTACTACCCTAGAAGGCCATTAATTTGCTCAAACATCTAATTTGTCACCCACCATGGTCATTATATTTTCTTTGGAAATAGCATTGTGTTTTGCTAAGTAATAAAGATCGAGGTGGATTTAATTGCAAAATATTTCAAATAAATAACAAAGTCAACAAGCAATTTAGCTAATGCCACGCGGAAGAAAGACAATACGTCATTATATTAGCAATTCCAATGTCCCAAGATCTCGCGGCTAGTCTTTACCTGCTGATGCATGATCGTACGTATATGGGGAGAAAATTTGAAACAAGAAAACAAGAATAATTCCAAATGTAAAGGCCTCATGTTTATAAGATGTAGGCGTTGGACTATTAGAAGATCTAATTTTCTAGCCTCATTTATTTATTATTTTTCTAATCAAGGTTGCTTTATACCTGTGATCTCGAGAGTATTATAAACACTACTAGCTAGGACATGAGGCTAGCACTTCTCCGACTTCCTAAGTTTACCAAACCTACGTTATTTAACACCTAATCATTGCTCTTTCTCTTTCTTCTTCTTCTAATTTTTATTCTGACTCTAAACTTTAATAGTAGTCATAACAGGGGCAGCCCGGTGCACGAAGCTCCTACCTATGCGGGGTTCGGGAAAGGGGCGGACCACAAAAGTCTATAGTAGGCAGCCTTAGACTGTTTCTAAGTGCTTACTTAGATTTATCAATCCTTTAATAATAACATCACGTTTTGCTGTAATTGCACCCCTACTTTCATGGAGAAGCTTCCTCTTTTATCCGTGTATATGTTTTAGCCACTTAAAAATTTAAAATTGTCATATAACTAAGCACTAAAGGGACACCTTAGCCTGTCATCTCTAAAACAAATAACTTACAAACAACAAGTAAATTAATAACAAATAATAAGATGAATTTACTGTTGTCTCATTATCATAATCATGCGATAGAAGAGAGGTAAAATGGACTTGGCTCCATGAGAAACCTCAAAGCCTTGTGGCCTAGCTTCTAGGGCACAAGGCTCGATTGCGTCCATACAATCTTTACATGCCAGACGAAAAAAATATCGAGCATGGAGTGTGTTACATTCTCTAAACAATTTGCATTATTATTTTTGCATTCTCTCTAGAGAAGTATCTAATTTGATTAAAATTTAGACGAGGGTCAACCCAACCCGTTTTCTGTTTTCTGATATATTTAAATCATATTAAACAAGACAAAAAAAGGGTGGGGAAATGGAGAAGGCGCTTCCAGCCTGCCATTATTTTTCAGACCCCACCTTGATTAGGCGATGATCAGGAATAAAAAAAGCACTAATTTATCACACACACAAAGAGAGAGGTTGGGTGGTGGTTGTAGGACCCTGGGGAGCAGATGGTCCCAGCTTGTCTTGGGCTTATTAGGACACGACTCGGGAAACTGGTCCTCGCGTGGGTCATCTTTTGTTGGGTGCAGCCGATCATGGGGCACGGTGTCTGACACACATCGCCCCGCTAAAAACGGAGAGAGTGTCTCTAAAATAGACACACTTGTTCCCATGTGCACAAATTTAAGGGCAACCTTCCAAAACACAACCCCCCTTTGTGCTCCCCCTTCCGCGTTTCCTCCTTGTCACTCAACTGAAATCATTTCTGGGAACTCTAACACACCCTTATACCTCTCTGAATTCTCATATTTTATATTATAGTTATATATGCTGAAGCCCTATGTATAACTAACATATCTCTCTTGTCTAATCATTGCACTTGCCCATTCATCCTGATCGTCGATCATGTGCACCACTTACCACACTCTCATCTGGTACAATGACCTAAGTCTTCACAATTTAAAGAATCTCAGCGTACATATCTTTGTTTCTTTTTGCTTTTGATACTAATATACATGTGTAAATTTTAACTACAACATCCAAGTCAACTCCCCCTACGTTAGCAGTCTAAAGTGAGGCAACATTTATCTAGCGAAAATGGCCGCTGAATAGTCTGCTACATGTACTTTGCTCACGGAGGATAAATTTTTGTCATTTTGTCAACAATTAAATATTTTTCTTGGACATATTGCCAGTGTTGTTTAAATTAAATACTAATTAGTTGATTTCATAATTTCGTTTTATTGGGAAAAGGGGGGAGGGCCGTGCTTTATATATTCCTTCTATTATTTTAAGTTATGTACACCTCATGCTCCTCTGTTATCGCCAATCATACTTGTTCTGGGAGGGATATGGGAATTCACTAATGCATCCTTGATATATCTAGAATGCAACCTTTGCTCTGCTCGGAAATTCGATGGATTGACTCAATTACACAAAATCATGCATCATGGAAGAATTATATATATATATATATATATATATATAGGCAAAATGGAAAAAAGAAAAGGAAAAAAAAAAAACCTATACTTCTCTTCGTGTTTTACTTCTCCTAATTATAACGAGTTATGGGCACAAAGCCTTGTTAGGATATACAAAACTTTGCGCCATAAATGAGTCAGCTCAGTTTTACGTGGAGCTACCAACGCGGAGAGTTAGAGTTGTTGAATTTGAGAAATGGTGTTAGGTGGTTAAGAAGTTTGGATTTCATCTGTGCTTTCGCCAACCAAACTCGCGTACCTTTTTGTACCCTAAAGACAGTCACAAAAATTTCCCCGGGAAATTTCATGCCCGTTTGTCATCGGCGATGAAATTTCTAGGCAACCCACCTCTTCAAATTACAATGTATTTTCTCATTCAATGCAAATGTTGCAAGGGGAACATGGTATAAAACGATCTAACCTACCAGAAGAAAGGATATAAAATGATGTAACTAGGGATATGTCTTGTTGTCTCTCGTATGCTACTCCAACATTCGCACTTAGTACCGCCCCCAACCCAAGTCCGAGCCTCATCTCTGCATTCCTCATCCGAGCTACCCTTTGTTTAATTAATCTAGAACTGAAACCAAATCCAGCCGCATTGACAAAATAGTGGTGATTCTACTATAACTATCATTTGGATATGCCGATATCATTATCATTTTATATATATATATATAAGATGACTACTATTTTTAATTGTATGAAGTGAAGTTGTTCTATTTGTTAAGTACTAGCAAAAGAAAGAAGATCAATTAAGACAAAGTGATAGGGTTCAATGCGCCTAAAATTATGGGTGTGGAACTCTCAAAAGACTAAAACCTACCATGTTTGAAATTACAAGTGCTTCTTTTGATCTTACTTGGTCCAAGTGTACTTTACTTTTGTCAAAGATCTAAACTATTCACCAAGTTGGGAATGGTTTTTTCTTTAATTTAAAATCTATAACTATACTTTATTTTATGTTTCTTTAAGTTGAGAATCACATTCAAAAGGAAAAACAAAAAACAAAAAAAACAAATTATCAAGCTAGCATGAAATTTAGTATGTAGCCTATGTAAGCCATTCCACACCATAGTAAATAGTTTAGGTCTGAAAAGAAAGGCAAGAATTAAGTGTGTAACTCCCCCTAAAAAGAACTAATCCTATATCCAATACCAAATATGAGTGCCTCAAGATATTTTGACTTTAAATCAATGCAATAGAATTTATGGCTACATAAACTCTTGAAGGTAGATCTAGGCTAAGCACCCTCCACTATTTTGGATAGTACTTATGGTTTTACTTTTTTCAGTATAACTGGCTTGCATGGTTTTCATGTGATTAAAGGTACTCTTTTCTTAATCATATGTTGTATTCATGTATTCCTTTCTTGATCATATGTGTTATTTGCCTGTAAATAGTAGGGACATCTATGTCATTAAAGGAAACAGGGGGGGGGGAAAGGAGAAGAATAATGGCTATCACACCGTTGACCCTTAATGACTCCGATGGCGGCCCCAACGGCGCCGGCCTTGCCCTTCTAAAATATTCTCTCTCTCTCTCTCTCTCTCTCTCTCTCTCTCTCTCTCTCTCTCTCTCTTCATATATATCCGATATCCGCCTTGGCTATGAAAAGAAAGCAAAAGAGGAGTATCTGCCTAGGAAGAGTTTCACCAGCATGGTAGAGCTCTTGTACTACTGGTTTTATGTAGTGTTTTTACTCTTCATCAGCTACTTCTTGGTGCTGAAGGTTGTGGGCTTCCTATGGTGGAGGCCGAGGAAAATCGAACAGCATTTTGCAAAGCAAGGAGTAAGAGGGCCGCCTTATCATTTCTTCGTTGGAAATATCAAAGAAATAGTCGGGCTCATGCTAAAAGCCTCTTCTCAACCGATGCCTCTTTCTCACAATATCCTCCCTAGAGTTCTCTCTTTTTATCACCATTGGAAGAAAATCTATGGTACCCTTCTCTCTCTCTCTCTAGGATTCTCATTGGGTTGGGATTATTTTTGCTTGGCTTTTCTGGGATTCTGTTTTGTGCCTAGATTGCTCAATTTTTCGGAGTCTATGTTGGTCTTTGATGCTCTCTAGTTTGAGTTAAGCTCTTCTTATTTCCTTTAAATTTTTGAATGTTCACTCTCAGATACGTTTTGTTTTCTAGCCTGCTGTAATCAGTTTTTCAGCTTTTGAATCTTGCTTCTTTCGGTCCATGGGAAGTTGGGTCGTGATTTTCGAAGTTGCAGGTGTGCTAGTATTTTAGCTTTCTCTTTTCTTTCTATTGATCTTCTATGTATCTTAATGCTCTTTTTATTGGTTTTCCTCCTTTGAATCTTTTGAGGTCTTCTTTATTGTTTGCTCTTTACCAGTTGGTTACAGTTGCTATGAGCTTTGTTCTTGATTTTGGAAGTCATAGCAGTATATCGTATTGCTCTATTTGCAAGCTTTAATTACAGAGTTGTCCTTTTGAATGGTTCGCACTTGGATTTTAACTTTTGAATAGCAGAGAGTTCATCAGTTGTTGCTGTGGTTGGATAGAAGGGAGGAGAGTGGTATGAGCTTGGTTGAGTGTTGGTTTGAAGTGCTGGTGTCGGTGATGAGTTGTATTGTTTTGTTTTTTTCTGCTCGCCATGTTTATGTTTTTTTCCCTTTCAATCAAAAGCTAAATGCAGGTTCTGAATTTGTTTTGTGTGGTAAATTAACCCCTTGTGTCACCTTTCCTACTACTTATTGGCTTGTCTTTGATAAATCCTGAAAGTTGTTATTCATGTAGCAATGTTACTGTGTCTCTGTCACTCAAGTTCCAGGCTCTCTAGAGTTGGTTATGTTTCCTTTTCTCGTTTTGCCCCTTGTTATTTACCCTTGAAGTTTATGACGGTCTGTTATTTCGTTAAGTCCCTTTCTTTCTTCTTTGAGCTTCACTTCTACACATCACTGACCCGTTCTTGTCTATTTCATTGCCCTTGTCCATTTGTCTTCTTTCACATGTTCTGTTTGCTTCTATGAACTAGTGGGGATCTTGTGTTCACTGGCTTGCAGGTGCGACATTTCTGGTTTGGTTTGGACCCACGGCTCGTCTCACTGTCGCTGATCCAGACCTTATACGCGAAATCTTTGGTTCCAAATCCCAGTTTTATGAGAAAAATGAGTCCCCTCCACTGGTTCGACAACTTGAAGGTGATGGGCTGGTCAGCCTCAAAGGAGAGAAATGGGCTCACCATAGGAAAATCATAAACCCAACCTTCCACATGGAAAATCTCAAAGTAAGCTAGCTCAAAGCTTACCCAATTCTTTATTTTTGAAAGTAAAAATACTTCCACTTCTCCTTATTCCTCTTTAATTTAAATTCAATCACATAAACTCTTTCTTCTCAAAAAAGAAAAAAACAAGGGTGACTGATGCATTTTCCCATAATTTTTAATTAAGATAATCTTTTTTCTTAACTGAATTCTTTTATTAACCAGCTATTGTTTTTATTTGAATTAGTTGTTGATACCAGTAATTGGGGAGAGTGTGCTTGAAATGGTAGAGAAATGGACGGTCATGTCATGTACTGGAGAGATAGAAATTGATGTCTCAGAGTGGTTTCAGAACCTAACAGAAGATGTCATTGCACGGACTGCCTTTGGAAGCAGCTACGAAGAAGGTAAGGCTGTTTTCCGCTTGCAAGCACAACAAATGGTTTTTGCTGCCGAAGCATATCGCAAAGTATTCATCCCTGGCTACAGGTAACACCTATTTCAAACATTTTTTTACTAATTTTTCACTTTATTCTGTATCCCATTTTAATTGATATAAACCTAGTTAAATTTAATGTGTCTTTGGCAATGACAAAATCGAACTAAATTAAGAAACTAAATATGGCCTCTTAATTTATATTTATCTTAATTAAGTAGTTGTTTCTATAATTATAATTTTCAAGAATTTAATGAAATTTGTAGTGTGACCCATTTCTTTATCAGAATAGTTATATAAATTTCTTGTAAATAATAATTCTTAAAAAGTGACAAATTTGAATAAACGTAGTTCATTTGCATGTTATTATTCTAGATTCCTCCCCACGAAAAGGAACATTAGCTCATGGAAATTGGACAAAGAGATCAAGAAGTCTTTGGTTCAACTAATTGACCGCCGCAAGAAAGCAGATTCCGGCGACGGCAAGACAGGTGGCGATGCAAAGGACTTGTTGGGGCTCATGATTAATGCGGGTGCTAATAAAAGAAGATCTGATAGCATTGGATTGAACTCAACCATCACAGTCCAAGACATAGTTGAGGAGTGCAAGACGTTCTTCTTTGCAGGAAAACAGACCACGTCGAATTTGCTGACGTGGACGACAGTGCTGCTTGCGATGCATCCAAATTGGCAAGACGTGGCACGTGATGAGGTGTTGCAGGTGTGTGGATCACGTGACATCCCCACCAAAGACGACATTGCAAAGCTTAAGAAGGTAACAATCTCAATTTGTACCTTTTTCCTATGTTTAGTGTGTTGCTACGATGTCTTTGTTTTATTTGACAAAACAGCCCCCACAAGTTTATCTTGTTGTATCTTTATCTTATCTTTGAGGTTCCCTCCACTCTGCCCAAGAACATGACAAACAATGTGTTGGTCCCTGGCAAAGGCTAGCCATCATATCATAGGATATGCCACCGTTCGTCATTTTCTTATGGTGTAGGGGTAATTCTGAGAGTTAACAAGGCAAAAGAACAAACGGCTGTTGGACGGGGCTAATTTGGTCAAAATGAAAATTCCGTTATTAGGAGGTTGTACTTTGCCCTTCTCACTGACGGGAACAGAAAAGAAAGTGAGGCTTTTTATGGCCAGAAACACTCTTTAAATGTCTGCAATAGCTGCATGAGGATAATTTTTAGTGAGGGTAATTTCCTCATTCGAAACTTTATAATGTTATCCGCATTCGGTTTTTGCAGCTGGGGATGATATTGAACGAATCGTTGAGATTGTATCCGCCAGCAATTGCAACAATAAGGCGTGCGAAAGCAGATGTGGAGCTTGGAGGGTACAAAATCCCATGTGGGACCGAGCTTTTGATACCAATAGTTGCAGTTCATCACGATCCAGGTCTGTGGGGCCGCGATGTGGCCGAATTCAATCCTGCACGTTTCAGTGAAGGCGTGGCCCGGGCCGCTCAGCATCCCATGGCGTTTATACCCTTCGGTTTAGGGGCACGTACTTGTATTGGCCAAAACTTGGCCCTCTTGCAAGCAAAGCTTGCACTAGCCATTGTGCTGCAGCGTTTCTCCTTTAGCCTTGGTCCCAGCTATCGGCACGCGCCCACCGTGTTGATGCTCCTCTACCCTCAGTATGGTGCCCCTGTTGTCTTTCAGCGTTTGTGGGACCCAGCTTCTCCTCCGGGAGCCTGATCATTTATACACACAGCCCATCTTATATCATGCTTGTGTTTGATTTTTTTGGATGACCAAATTACCCTTGAAATTCCTTGTGTTCACTAAACCAGCCCTGGCTCGGCCCCTTCGTCGTCACCACTGACCATCTCCCTTTCCTTTTCACCTCTTCCTTTCCATCGGTGTCCAATACTGAACCTAACAATGCATTCAATGCTTGGTATCCACACCCCCCCCCCCCCCCCCCCCCTTCTCTCTCTCTTGTATGTAAGCACATCACCTTCTTTGTATACAATTTTGTAGTCCTACACAATCATGAAATTCCAATGTTTACTGTCTACTAATCCTACAATTTTGTGTTTGGAATGGTTGGACACCCACAAATTTGGCGCTGGCACCATACATAGTCAATTATGCACATATTGGTAAAGAAAAAACACAAAAAGAATGCATAACGGGATTTACATAGAGCAAGCATGTCCGATTTTATCGAGCCAAGTGTCTAACACAAATTTTGAGTGTAACAAGTGTTTCAGACCGTTGGATGATACAGCTCGCCACTTTAAATTGCTTGATCAAGTCCTATACCCGTTAATTGTTTCACTAGCTTGTGAGTCTGGTGGTCACGATCTTGGAATGCTCGTATACATGACAAGGACCATTTTCATTATATGTTCCCAACAGTCATTCCCTTCCCATACGGTCACATTTCTCAAAGTCATAAATAGGGAACAAATAGGCTGAGTGGCGCATGTTAGAGGGGACCCCGTTATAGAGAAGAGAGAGTATTTTTTCACATAAAGTAGAGACATTTCCATCACCCAAGGAAAGTAACATCCTTTGGGAGTACTTTTTTACTTCCCATGCCTTCCTGCTTTTAAACCAAGACGGTCGTAATCCAACATGCATTATCCTTGTATGTTCTCCTTCACTACTATTTTTATGGTGTTTGGGGCTTTTCATATGTGTATGTATGAGAAAGTGAAATTGAAAAAAAGAAGGCATTCCTTCCAAGAACTTTTGGGGATCTCCTTAGGCTCCCTGGCAGCGCTAGATGTAGTTCATGTGTTGATGGTCCCCATGAAGCATGTGGTAGGATATGCTTTCTCTATCCTTCTTCAGGAAAACTTTGTTTGTTAAATAAAAGCAAGCATGCCAGAGACCATGTGCTCCATCTTCCTACTATAATTATCCTTAAGACCTAATTTTCTAATGCTTGGATGCAACCTCGGCCATTCACATCGCCTCTTGCTACATTACCGACAGACAATCAAGCATTAACGGTGATAATGACCCCTACCGTCGCTAAACACAACGATAACCTCGAAAGACGTAATACTGGAATTTGGACAGCCAAGGCTGCCCTAAGAGCCTAGTAGTTTTGGCCAATTACCCCTACTTTTGTCTGGGTTAAGCTAATTGGCCAGGTTTCTCCGTGGTTTGTGGAACATATTAAGCAAAACGCTAGTTTTGATGACCCTGTAAGCTGACCGATACTGAATGTTTGCATGGAGGGTGAAAGTATGGGTAGGACTCCATTAATATGTGATCCTAACCATACTACGTCTTAATAATATAGGTTATTCACATAAACGTCATGCATCAATTTCCAGTTCTCTGATTTCCCGAGTTACATTTTAACTTCTTGAGCTGTCCATTTTACTCCCACCAAAAAATAAAGGCGCGGATAATTCAATGGGGTGACCTATCTAAGACGGGTCACATGAGAGAGAGAGAGAGAGAGAGAGAGAGAGAGAGAGAGAGAGAGAGAGAGAGAGAGAGAGAGAGAGAGAGAGAGAGATGATAATAGTAGCTGTATCAATATATAGTGGCAACTAAAACCATACATGATAAATACACGAACAGATGCTTAAATGAATTGAAATGGCAACTCTTTCAAACATATAGCATTACAAAATTATTCCTATGGACAACTTGAAGATACTGGTGACAAATTGATACCATTAAGTATAGATCAACATTTTGCATTGGAAGTAGAGTGAAAGGATATAGAGGAATCAAGAGAAATATGGAAACCAAGACAAAAATGTACCAACTCACAAGAATAAACCAAATCCTGCTAAGCCTCTCATGCAACTAAATTGCACGATCAGAAGATGTTCCTTGATTATGACCAAAAATGGCTCACATTTTTTGATGTCTAGCATTAGCTTTAAAATAACAAACAAATCAAAGGTTTTTCTGATTGAAGGACTTCTCCACATGTCCCTAGAAAACAAGGATTGATGGCTTATTCGTGATTAGTACAAGGGCGCAAATTCTAGTTGGCCAGCTAATTGATTAATCCTCAAAGCATTAAAATGGGTTGCCACATGAAGGCTCATTCATTCATCCCAAGAAATTGCTTAGATCCAGCTTTTAGCTGAGTTCTCCCTAATCAATCTCTATATTAAAACTAACATTGTCCCCCTTGGGTGCTGTAATGCGTAAGCTATTGTTTGGTGTGACATGTCTGCCCTTGATTCAAGCCAATCTGTCGGAGCGTTGTAAACTGAGGGCCATGACCACTCCATATGATTGGATATCGAATGGCATAGGAGCATCGGCCCATCCCATGGCTTGCAACCCACATCTCCTCCAACACCCTCAGGTGATCGATCTCAGTTGCATTTGATTACTCAGACGTCTAACCACACTTAGCTGTATTAGGCTGCTTGCCAGATCAAGAGTATTACTTATTAAGCAATCGTGTTTTGTGTGGATAGTCTCAATCGCCTCTTCTATATTATTGGAATATTGTCTGGTAGCCAATGAGTGATAATCTTCTTAATCTGACCCATTTCCATGCAAATAGTCATTTTTATCTTATTATTATAAAGCATACCGTCTAATCCAATCCTCTCTAATCAAGAAATTCCCCGGATTAAAGTCCATTTATGTATTTGTCGTGATTCCCGACAGTGAAATGACACTTGGCATAAATATCATTTGCTCTCTCTGTGTGCGCGCGCGTGAGTAGAGAATTGATGTTTCTCACCCTCTATCTTAAGCGGTTGAAGCGGAAGGTTTTACATACAATGATTCTTTGAAGCTCTCTCTCTCATACACGAGAATGTCATGTGACAAATGGTTAATCACATGGGAGAGCTTCAATCATCATCAGATGCTAATGAGACAAATTTAGCTGATATGGTTGTTTGACATAAATGTATAGACCCAATTCGAGAATTATAACGACCAAACCATATGGGTGTTGGAAGACTTTTATTCAATAGTAATTGAATGCCAGTTAGTAGATGATCGTGACCACCATGCATACATCAAATGTATGTAACAAGAAAAGGTATCCCTTAAACGGCAGAGTAACGCTACTGTCATCCCAAGACATGCACAGTTACAAACACATGTATATGTAGGTACGGTAACATGACAAACACAAACACAGCTGTAAGTATCTGTCATGTCGACCGACCCCGTTTCTGCTCTCCTAGGCGTGTAACTTGTTGAGTTCAATTTCACCCTTGGATGGACCACGTTGCGCCTTAATTAGAAGAGATGTTTACCACCACAAGGGAACAAATAAATCAGCAATGTCTCCATGACTCAATGCGAAAGTAAAAGAAGAGGGCCTATATATCCATGACTCAATGCGAAAGTAAAAGAAGAGAGACACTTACGGGCCCGCACGTACAAATTTGATCATGGCTAAAAATGCAATCTCATAAGCACATATAAATTACACGAAATCAATCGCAAGAACGAGTTTGTCTCAGTAAATAGGTCCTCAAAAACGGATACAAACAAGAATCTCAACGTCATTGCACGTGGGAGATATGGAATAAATGCAAAATCCTTCTCCTCTGTATGATTCACTTTGGAATTTTAACATGGAAGATGATACTCCTGCCTCTCTTTGGTACTAATCCCATACCCTCTTTGGGGTTTTATGGCAAGAGTATATGTCTGGTCCACTTTTTAGTTCATCTTAAGCAGCTTGCTATAGATGGGTCATGTCTTAAAAATCACATATTTTAAATGATCCGAACATTGACTTTTTAATTGTTTTTAATATCATTAATTTTAAAATTCAAATAAATCAATAGTACAATCATCCAATGTATGTGATTTTTGGTTTCAAACCTCATTAACCGTAAAACTACTAAGATGAATGGATGAGATTATTATGAGAGTTGGCCTCTTAGATAAAAATATGATTAAATTTCAAAAGAGGTTTTGACATAAGTACCAAAGGCATGTGGGAATATTAGTTCCCTTACAATAAATGTTTAAAATGCCAAAATAAAAATTCTGCAAACGAGCACAAAAAATATCATCTAGTTAGATGGTATTAGGTATGTAGACCAAAATCTGAAGGAGGTCTAGGTGATAGGATAGTAATTATTTTAATTCGACTCTCCTTGTGAAGTCACTTGCTTCTATGGAGAAAATCCATTGTAGCCAGAGGAAGACTCTTTATCTTTATATGAGCTGCTCAATAGTGAGTGCTAATTAAAAAATCTCCCCTTCCACCATTGGTTTCCTCTTATGAGATAATTCCTAGTTCTCTCTTATAACAACCCTACATTTTATGATAATTTACAAATGGGAGTTTGAGTGCAAAAAGTTAATTTTGCTTCTAAAATTGACTTTGAAATCTCAAAAATTAGAATATACACGATGGGAGCTTTCCAACGACAGTAATTTTGTGCGAAATGAAGTTTGGAGGTGAGAGATCCACAATTTTTTACTAAATTACAAAGGGGGCCAAATTGATAATGGCACCCCCTCACCATGGATGGACCCATGTGATAGCGACCCAATGGGAGCTCAGCACGTGGAGCTCTACCCAGGCTGCCTGTCAAGCAGGGAAGAAGCCAAGGAAGCTCACTGCCTCCCTTCTCCCTCGATTTCTGCCTCCATTCTCTCCATTGCAGCATCTCCCCTCTCTCTCATGCTGCATTTCCCTTCCCTCTTCCCCTTCATTTTCTCTCTTGGTGACTGTATTTCTTATGCGCACAGTAACAAAACAGTGGAAAAACCTAGAGATCTTATTGAAATCAATAGAAAACCTGTGAATAATAAGTCTAGGAGATACATCGGAAAAAACCATCTAAGATCTAACTCCAAAAGTGAAAATCGAATACATTTGGACAAAAATAGTTTTCCAATGACTGTGATAGTTTTTAATGATTTTTTCAGGGAAAATGGAAGTGAAATGATTTCAAATTAAAAGGGAATGAAGGTAAAGTAGAGTTCTACAAAACCCATATTTTGTTTTCAAGAAAAAATGGCATTTTTGACACTGTAACAGTCGTTGGTGATGACCATTTTTTGGTCGTCTTCTCCGGTGACGATGATTGGATTCCGACACCGACGACCATTTTTTGGTGAGCAAAATTTGGGGAAAATTATGTGGATGGAATCCTAATTGAGTGAATTTTGCATTCTTCTCAACGAAAGTTTGATAGAAGATTATCTGTTCATCAAAATTTTCATCTAATTACTGATTGGCGCTAGATCTACAAATCTGACCATTGAAAACATGATTAGACAGTAGATCTATGAATTTGATGATGTGAATTACATGTGGAGGATAATGTGGATTGAAAACAATGAATGTAAAGCCTATTAAATGTACAAATATTGATCAAACTGTTACTTTATAGATTTGTTCATTCCAGTGCTTAGATTTGGGTAATTTAGGCCTCAAACATCAAATCTGATTGATTTATGTGTGAAACTAAACTCCTCAACACTCTAAGATATCTGATCTGAGGTTAAACGATAGATCAAGGACAATCTGACTATTCCATGATCAAGAGACTAAATTATGATATTTATGCCATATTTCTCATATTGATTCATAGTTGATGATAGAAGCCCTGATCCTCATTTTCTGACTTGTTGAGCTATATCCAAATTGACTGGTAATTGATTTTGGTGAATCTAAATCATTAGGTTGAGGTGGGTATATTCCAAGATTGCTAAGTTTTCAAATTTATTTTTACTTATGCACTGTTTTGTTAAGTACATGTAATTACTACAATATAATTGTAATTGATGATTATCCTTGAGATTCAGAAACAACATCCTCATGACTTTAATTAAGTGAAAATCTTTTGAATTATTTGTGGATGAAATTGTCAGAAGACATACTCTCCATTTTCATATAAATATAAAATTATGATTATTAGGTGATACATACCGCATGCATCAAATGTGCATTGTCTTATAAATAGGGAAAACTCTATCGAATTTTTATTAAAAATATAAGGATTTTATTATTATATTAGAAAACATAAAATGCCCATTATGGGTAATTGTCTTGACTAAATCTCATGCTTCATTTATATTTGACATCCATTGGCATTTAAATGAAAAATATGTATTTTAAAAACCATGATTAGGATATGAATTATGTGATTAGTGACTAATATGTCACTAAGGGTACAATGGTACCTAGATTTTTATGCATTGATTTGCGGAGGATTTGTTTTAAACAGGTGCTTTTGCCTGATGGGCACTATGATAGGAGGGTTATAGGAATGGTCACCCACCTTCTGATGGTTGATTTTCGACACTAGGCTTAAGTGGCTAGATTTCAAGTGAGGCATCATAGGAAGGCTGTAGTGCATGATCCGTTCTCCTCCCATGCGAGACGGTGATAAGTCTCATGTAGTTAGTGTCAACAGTTGAGCACGTGATGTCCCACTATTGGGCAGTTGCCGCAACATAGTGGTCTATGTATTCTTTTGCTATAGTGTCCCATGATTGGGTAGTTGTTGTAGTGTTGCTGTATCCCATTATAGGGCAGTTGCCACAAGTTGATTTTTGACAACACGCGTGTGATAGGGTCACAAATACCCTGGCCACTAGGCATGACGATGCCTTACATGATTTGAGATTTGATATATTCATATTTACATGTTGAGAACTGATATGTTTGACATAAATTGACGAGGACTTTCCTATATGTTGTTTAAATTGAGATTTTAGTGCTTAACTACTTTATCGTTGATTTTGTGCACTTGTTTATTGAATACTCTTTTGATGTCAACATATCACATTATTCGTATACTTGTATTGTACTTGATGACCTAAAACCTTGGATGGAATGTTTGAAAAGCATGCAAATGTTATATTACTTTTAAGCATTAGGAAAGATACCTAAGGATGTTTTACTGTGTGCATGAGTGCATGGAAGCTAGTTTGCATTGATTTATATTTGTAATCTTAGTTTTAACTGGTGAGTATATTCCCCTATACTCACCCCACTAGCTCTATAGATAAATGCAAAGAAGAGAAAGGCAAGACTGTTGAGACCAGGCATGTAGAATAGTTAGAGAGAGGGTATAGACAATGTGTGTATGATCTGTACATTTTATAAATGTTATGAGATGACTAAGTTTTATTATAAACAGTTTAGGCATGTATAAATATGTTTAATACATATTGGACTATGGGCTGTAACTGAACAGATTTCTGGGAAATGATAAGTTATTGACTTTGTCATATTTGAATGTAAAAATGTTTGAATTTAGAATTCATGAATGTGTTTGATTGGTCTTATGACACTCGGAATTTTCTGAAAGGTTTTTGTTAAAAGAAAAATGTTTTCCCTGTTTGTTTTCTAAAGCAAATTTTTAAATAGGGATCCTACCTTTCAAAAATAATTCTTAAAAAGGCATTTGAAAACCCAGGTTATCACATCTCTCTTTCTCTCTTCTAGTTCTTAGGGTGGGACTTAGAGTCGCCTCCAAGAAAAGAAGAAGAGGAGGAGGAGGTGGAAGAAGAAGAAGCAGGCTGGAGTGTTGAATCTCAACTAGTTTCGATGTTAAACAAGGTACGATTCATCTATTGATTCACATTTAAATATGCTAATTGATATGATTTAAGGTTGATCATAATTAGGTTCTAAATTTCTAGTTTCAAATGGAAAGAGTTCTTTAGCTTCCATAAGATTTTCAATAGTAGTACCGAAGCCAACTTGAGTTGATATGTTTTCTATTTGTTTGAATTGAGTAGATAAAAATTTTCAAATTATTACATAGTTTGTAGTAGACTTTATCTTTTCAACTTTGTAAGTTTCACCTAATTTCAAGTTCATTTGCAAGGTTTCTAGTTTTAGAAAGTAGCTTTATCGTTGGAGTTTATATTCATTGGCTTGTGAGTTATGCTTGGATTTTTGCTTTGAAATTTTATTATGCCATGCAATTTTTTCAAAAAAAATAAAATTCCAAATGGTGTAAGTCCCATTAATTTTTGAGGTGTTTGACATTTTTCTCAATTTTTGAAAAGAAAATTTCAATAATTATAATTTTGAATCAGGATATGGATTTTTATTTTATAATAAAATAAAAATTATAAATTGTGGGTTTGGTTTTTGCAAATGTTTTAAAGTATACTACCAAATTTAAATAAATTTATATTTTGAGTATTGTAAGAAAATTGAAGCCTAATTTCTAAGATATGAAAAAGTCATTTTAGAATTTTCTATATGATTGACTTGGTATCTTGGCATTAAAATCTAAGGGTTTAGATCTATTATCATTTTAAACAAAATGCATATTTTTTTAAAGTAAATTGAATTTAGTTGCATTACTAGATTTTTTTGGTTTTGGTAAAAGCCTTGAACACATAATGAATGAGATACATGTGCATACATTAGGACTTTACATGAAAACTAAAATTATGATAAATCAAGACATGATAAAATAATCAATATTGATCATATTTCTTTTATATTAATCATGTGATAGTTAGATTCATATGTTATGTTTGTGAGATTGGTTTACATGAATATAGTTTTATTTTAACTTCATGAATGTATGAAGTGAATATCTCTAGGCTATTTTTCACTTGTATATGTTTAGAACATATCAAGTAATTAGAATAGTTTATCATATGATAAAACCATGAGATAAATGTTAGAATTTTTAAATTAAAACATATCAATATGTAAATAGTATGGTATTATTCTATATAACTTTGGCTCAACAAATATAGTGATTCAATTAGTTGAATCATATGATTGGATAGATGGTTCAATTTCTTATGAGTAAGAGTTTGAATTGCATCAATTTAATACAATATGAGAAGGTTATGACTATTTTAGTACGTGCATATAAGAATTGGATATGTGAATATGGAGCTCAATGAATGTGTGTGATGGATGTGTGAATAGGATTCATATATACAAAGGTGATGAATAGTTATGAATGATTATCGTTTAATTTCATCTATATTTACCCTCTCTCTTTCTCTCTATCTAGCTTTTATTAATACATTCTACTTGAACAATTACTTATAACAACCAGTTTCTTAGGTTTCTTATTTATTGAAAAGGATGTAGTTTTTATTTTATAATACAGCTAGTTTAGATAGTTTAAGAGATCAATAAGAGAAAACTATGATCATGTATGGAGATCCAATGAATTAGTAGCAGTAGAAGAAATGATTATACACAAAAAATCATTGAAATAATGGGAATATATGATTCCACTCTAAAATTTCATCATATATTTCATTATAATATTGAAGGATTTATTAGAGAATCATATAAATAATTTATATAATTCACTTGATAAATCTTTATGGTCCATAATCATCATTTTCTTTACATTGTGATTCTTATGATTTGCTAAAGTTATGTTTAGGCACGATTATTCTCTAATTGAATGGACAAGATGCCCCTCATTTTAAATATTAAGTGTTAAGTAAGATATAATTTATAATGAAGTTTTCTATTTGATAGCCTTCCATTGTAATTGGAAGTCAGTTTGGTAATGTGATTGGAATACAAGAAAAATAATTAAAAATGTTTTGACCATGAATTAGGAAGTCAATATAGCTCTTGTCACCACAAAAAATTTGGAAGGTGCTAGAGTGGAACATGGGACATCTCCCATTGTGAGATCCTCAATGTCCAAGGGATGATTCAGGACATTCCTCATTAGTTGATCTAAGATGTTCATCTAATAAGGATTTTATATGTCTTTTATCTATGCTCTAAAACATCTTTTTTAGCTGATCTAGATCATTCATTCTATCAAGATGCAAGTTATCCACTCATCCATGATTTAACACATGCAAAACACATTGATTTAAGAGGTTTTGATGATAATCTTAATCAATTAATGCTAGATCATCCTTCATCTCTTTTGATCCACCATCAATCTTGGATTTTTGGGACAATCCCATGTCATACTCCCTAGTTTGAAAAGAACTTGTCCCTAAGTTGTTTACATCATCGTCTCCTTTGTATGGTGAAAGATCCACTACTTTGAAGGTGGTTGAAGCTTCATATTTTGCTGGTAGCTTCATCCTATGGGCATTCTCACAATTTTCTCAAAACTTTGAAAGGACATGTTGCTCTTGGCTTGAGCTTGGAGTATTGTTCTTAAGGAAAATGATCCTTCATAAGATGTATCCACACCAAATCTCCTTATTGAAATCTAGCATGCTTTTTGTGCTTATCAACTTATTCTTTGTATTTCACATTTTGTGGTGCAATCTTTTCTCAAATTTGCTCATGCAACTTCTTGATTTTCTTAGATTTCTTGTGGACATCTTTGCTTAGTGGGAAGGGTACTAAATCCGTTGGACACAAAGGATTCTTACTATAAACTCTTCCCATTTGACTGCAAAAACTGTTGAAAGTAATTCAGCTTGAGGCAACAACAATTCCCATTTGTGGATATTCTTTCCCACAAAACTTTGTAGTAGATTCTCCAAGCTTCTATTAATGACTTTGGTGTGCCCATTTGTTTGAGGATGACATGACAAATTAAATTGTAGCAAAGTTTCAAGCTTTCTCCATAAAGTTCTCCAAAAGTGACTCATGAACTTTGAATTTCGATCTAAAGTGATAATTTTAGGAATGCCATGAAGTTTAACAACTTCCCTAAAATACATATCCACTGTATGTGAAGCATTAGTTGTCTCAATGTTGGCTATGAAGTGCATCATCTAAGAAAGAGGTCAACAAATACTGTAACATAATCTTTGTTTCACTATGTTTCATAGCTGAACTTTTCCTAGGTGACAAATTATGTACCTTTGAATAGGTTTAGAAACATCTTTTTCCATATTTGGCCAAAATAACCTATCTTTCACTAAGCTAAGAGTTTTATCTGTTCCAAAGTTCCTAACTAAGCCTCCATTATGTGCTTCAAATATAATTGCTTCTCTTAGGAAGCAATGAGGAATACATAAATGCTTACCTTTGAAGAGAAACCCATCTTACATTAGAAATAGATGGTAGGTACTTGTTCACAAATTTTCTAGATTTTCCCACAACAAGGATTGCATGCACATAGCTCTTTAACTATTTCAAAACCAACAACTTTGGTATTTAAAATAGTTAACAAAGAATGCTTCCTATTTAAGGCATCTACAACCACATTCTATGTAGCGAAATTTTGCTTTATCACAAATTTGAAAGATTGAATGAATTCAACCTATATAACATGTCTTCTATTAAGCTTCTGCTAACTTTGAAGAAACCTTAAAGCTTCATGATCAGAAAATAGTGCAAATAGCCAGGGAAACAAGTATTGGCTCTTATGTTCTAACACTCAAACAATAGAGTAGAATTCCTTATCATAGGTGAAGTAGTTGCACTGTGAATAATTAAGCTTCTTAGTAAAGAAGATTGTTGGTTTTCCTTGTTGTCGTAGAATGTGTCGACTCAGGTTTTTAAATCACAATTTTCTCAAATTTATTTTTTTCAAAGGTGGGATTAATTCTTGTTTTGAAAATTCTCATTTAGAAATACAAAACATTAGAAAGACCTTTTTTGCTTAAAAAACCATTTTCTAGAATCTTGAATTAGTCACTTGATAAAATCAAGACATTAGTACTCAAGCTGATACAATATCTCATGCAGTTTGACACGTTGGCAAGTACATCGGTCAACTAGTCATGATCTATTGACCTTCTTTGGCTCTATCTTGTACCCGTAAATCCAGCTCTTCAGGAGCCGAAACAAAAATCTCATAGGACTCACTATGCTCATGACTAGCTCACTGAATCATGTGCCCATAGGTATCTTACTAGGACTAGGTCACCTCTAGTGGTTGTTCCTTTCACACCAATTAAGGAGTAACCAATGCTACTTTGGGCATGGATATGTTACCACATTTAGTGGTTGGAGGTTGAGAGGCCAAACCAGCACTATCACTGTGGTGACCCGAGTTTTTAAAACATATTTTCATAAATATTTGCAAAGGTAGGGCCCTAATTTAAATTTTTTTAAAATACCAACAGCAGAAACATATTTTCTTTGAAATTAATTTGTCAAAAACCCGAGTGTCACCTCAAATTACTTATCATACATAGATTTTTGTATAAAAGAAATTTATATTGAATATCAATAGAAATGATTTTATTAAAATTAGGATTGATCTAGTGGTTCACGTACACAGCCCTGGTAGTCATTACATACCTTGTCCAAATATTACAATCCAAATTACAGAAAAATCAATACAATCTTCCTTAGAGTAAATACCCTGAGCTGTAATTTAGTGATGATTATCCACAAGTCTTGAGCTTTCAATCTTCCTTAATTGTATTTGAGATATTGTAAATATTCAAACATTTACAATATCTCAACAAGCTATTCTTGATAGGGGATTTAAGAAATATATTCAATATATCTCAAAATTAACATTTCCTTATATCCATGATATAAATCAATTTATAGAATTGGATAATCATTTTATCCTTCACTCATCATATGAATTATATGTATATATTACATATAAATAAAACCACTGAAAATCATGAATGTAGTCAATATCATCAATAAGAGTTAATATCATCAATAATATTGTATTGGGAATCATCCTCTAATACAACATCAGTAGTAACTTTTACCGGACATCTCATTATGCCATAAAATAAGGCATCTCACATACCATAACATAAGGCATCTCATCATGCTACAACATAAGGCATCTCATCATGCCATAATCAATTGCATCATAATGCAAAATATCAAAGGACTACCATGCTCACAGTCTCAATCCGTATAGTTGCCCGGATAACTGCATAATAGTCCACTGATACCATGGTGGAAAATACAAAATCCATGTTCACATAGGGATAACTATGGTTGTCATAGTGGCAGCCTTCCCATGATTGCCCCACCTGATGTTTTGCCTCTCTTTGGTCACGGTATCATCATCATCATCATAATCAGTTTCAGATAGCGGGTGGCCAAACTCTCATAACTCTCCTAGCATTGGCATCCCCAAGCCTAAGCATGTCTTAAAACAAAACTACAAGCTTCCATGCTTGTATGGAAAATAATATTTCATACTTACAGACTGTGTGTCTGGTTATAATAAGACTTGCCTATATAACTTATTTCCTTAAGATTTGGGGGTCCAACTTATATAGTTCAAATCTTCCCATTCTACCCATTAAGTAATTTCATAATTACTTAATCAATCCCTTTGTATTCATTTCAACATCATTTGTTAATTCATAACAATTCCAAGGCAATTATAATCAAAACTCATATATTAGGATAAGATTATGTGTAAAATATATGTACCTTATATATTGAATATATCCTTAAGGTCCACCTACCTTTACTTTCAACTATCCATCTTCTCATTAATCTTGATCATCATATCCTTCATGTATCTATTAAATCATATGTATATAGTCATTCCTTAACTCATTTATACTTCCTAATTGTTCTTTTGATCATCCTTACATAGGATGATTTGGACGTTGTTGCTTAGATTATATTGGTCAAGGGTCTAATCTATTGATCTACATTTGAATATAATATTTATACTACTTCAAAACATATATACAATATATTGATTCTTATTATTCTTGATCATTTAAGATCTCCTTATGGATCATGTTTGATCTTTGATTATCTTAATTACCATATTTATTAGGATTAGATATTTTACTATCCTTTTATGATCTTATTATTATTCAACCAATTAATGTCTTAATGGTTGAAGATATTTTATTTCTTTCCTAACACTAGACATCTCCTCCTTATTTTAGAATTGGCCAAGGCCTACCAATTAAAAGCTGCTCACAAAGTGGTTAATTCAATCCTCATGTAAGGATGCATTTAGACCTCACAAACATCGTCAGAAGGTGGGGGAAGACTGAGGCTTTATTAGGGAACTCCCTTAACCATTATGTTCATCATTTACTGGGGTGACCTTAACTCAACCTTCATAAGGTTCCTATGAGCATTAAACCCTAAGTACGCTTACTATTTGATCCATGAACATTTAAATGTCATTCATGGGGTTTATTATTCTCCTAATTTGGGCCAAGAATGATATTCCTCATATTGTCCTACTAACTATAGCCTTTACTATCATTAAGTCCATGTCCATATTCATTGTAAATGTTCATCAATATCTATTTTCACTTAATTATATTTTCCATGTAATTTATATAACATGAACAATTAAAGCGTAAATAAACAAATTTAACAATTACACCTACTAAGCAAATAAAAGAACATTTACAATAATAATTCACATGCTCATTTGAATACATCATATTTATTCATTTTGATCCATTGATCATATTTTGATTTCTATTCATTTTTCATTCCATTAAGGGTTTAATTCTTGATCTTTCATTTTCATTTAGATCTATCACATTCTCTTAATATGATATTATCACTAGATCATTGATGCATCTCATCATATGATCTAATCTTTCTTAATCCAACCGATGAAGAAGATCTTAAGTCAATTTATCCAAATCAAGGGCATAGATTTCAATCTATCCCAAATTATCCGCATTAGGCTCATCAATCCATATGATCTCATCTTTAGATCACCATTCAAATTAATTTTAATGGTTTGATCATGCTTGATTACTCAGATCAAGTAGATCCATGATCATTTTTTTAAGATTTTCTTTCCATTAAGGTTAAATTTCTTAATTCCTCCTAGATTAGTCACATCTAACTCTTGATTCCATATTTTCTTATCACTAGATTATTGATTGATTAAAAATCCAAGGTTTGATCATGTAAAATTTGACTGATCTTGGGAATTAGTACCTCTTTTTGTGATTTACAAATTTTTACAGTGAATAAAACATAAATTTTATATTTCCATTAGATTCTACTCTTTACCAAGAATCTATAGCTTCTTCACTAAGATCTATAGCCAGATCTAATTTATATCCCACTGTGAATCAAGATTTGGGGTTTTTGGGGTCCTCTGAACCGATCCAACGGTTCAAGATTTCAAAATGAGGTTGATTTATCGGTGATTTTACCTTAGGTCACCAGATTTTGGGTTCACCAGTGATTCAATTGCTGGTGAACCAAACTAGAGGGGGAAACATGGTGGAGTAGCTAGAGGGGATGAGGGTACCTACCTGAATCTGGTTTGGAGTAGAGAGGATAGCCAGAGAAGAGGGATTTTGTCGAATTTTTGAAGCCCTAGCCAGATGACTAGGGTTTCTATAAACTTCTGGCCGCCGAGGTGCTTGCTGGTGCCGAGTAAGAGAATGGGTAGAGGGGAAATGGAGAAGAGATTGCAAGGAATGTTTTTCAGGTCTCCTGGGTCCTTTTCCGGCGTTGGAGGAGGGGGAATCCCTGAACAAGATGCCAGCTGGGGAAAAACCCTAGTCAGCTGTTAGTCGCAGGTAGCGGATGGAAGTTAAGTCCTCGGACTTGCTAGCGTGGGACATTTTGGTTCCCAGGCCAAGCGCGTGTGGGGACCGCTGTTATGATTGGAAAGCGAGGAGAGAGAAAAAAAAAAAGAAAAAGAAGAGAAAAGAGAGAAAGAGAGGGAAAGAGAAGGAAAGGGAGGGAGAGAGTCTAGAGTCTATGGGATTTTATGCATTTTGTAGGAGGGGTATTTATAGGATTGTTTTTGAATTATTTTAATTAAAATTTTAATTATTTTCAATTTAAAATGATTTTTCATTTTTCTTATAAAATTCAAAGTATATTCTTCATCATTGATATTCCTTGAGTTGGCTATCCATCGGCTTACCTGACTTTTGTGGACCCCACACAAAAGTGAAATGACCATTTTACCCCTATGGTAATTGTAAATTCACAAAAATTATGAAAAATAGGGCTTTTTCACTCGAGCTTAGATTTTAGCGTGCTTATAGTCATTCTAATTGGTTTCCCATGAATGATTCCAAATATCTATGTTTCAAGATCTGATTCTTTTAAAAAAAATTAATATTATATTAAATATAATATTCCACCTCGATTTTCATAAAAATTCTAATTAATTCCAAATAATTCCACAGAAATTGAGGTTTTCACAATCTCCTAGCGTAGTTCTCACCAAGCATATGAGCTTGTTTAAATTATATATCCAAGTCATTATTATACCCAATCCTTACATCTCAAAACCTCATCAAAGGTATGATTTGCAAACATCTAATCAAAGCATCTCTTTTTAGAGATTTTAAATACTATGCTTTGGAAGAATATTTAACTTGCTAATAATCACATTTTTAGGCATGCAATCTTGGCCATCATAAACATACTTAGGTGCACCATTTTACATTAATGACTCATGCTAGCAAATCTTGATTTCCATGTATTTTGAAAACATAGGAAAAATCGTTGCTTTCTAAAACAAGTTTAACATGTAAAAACAATCTTTCATTTCATCTTTTGGAAAGATGAAACTTGTATTTTAAATGCAGGTATAAATAGAAAAATTTCTCTTTTATGAAGATGATGAAGTTTCAAACCCAATTCATTCTTTTAAAAGAAACAAAATCTTATACTAAAATAGTTAGAAATCATGCACAGTTTTTGAAGCTGTAAAACCACTCTCTTCTTATTATAAGAACATCTCCTCTAGACATAGAGGCTTTAATCATCCAAGGAACCAATGCATATGATCCTTGAGAACTTGTTACTTACAAAATATAAACAACTTTAAAACTTGTCACATTCATGGCCTAATAGTATCTAGGCAATCAACTTGATACATGGATCAATTTTAAAGGTGCACATCAATATATTAAGCTTCGCTATCCAATAGGTAAGCACTATCATAGTAGAACCATATTAAATACAAAGAGCCTAACATGTTAAATGGTCTTTATAGGTTATGTGCAAGGTCCATTCATATCGATTTCATGTACTAATTCAGTCCATTTAACATGATAAATAATGCCTAGACCATGGACATACCCTATTTATGTAGATAGTACATGTAAGATCCATCATTCAACACATCAACGGTGTGCATAAATCATGCACAAGCTCTTATTTGTGAAAGATTAGTCATGATATATCATTAGTAAGAAAACTCCTCTATCATGCATTATTTACCAAAGATTTAATAGTGAATTTTTTTCAAAATTGGTATTATTCTTTGAGATGAGAGTCATTCGAACACTTATAAGTACAAAATGTTATGTTACCATCATCTAATAGTTGCTCAATACATACAGGTGTTGTAACATGTCTTGAAATAAAAACATCTAACATATGAAATGGGATTAATAGATGATGCACATTACTCTACTTATGCAAAATCACATAATGAAAATCCACCTCAAAGATTGTTTACCACAATACAAGTAAAATCATGATTAGAACATACATTGATTATCTTAGATATCATGATAGGAAGCGTGCAATATATATATATATATATATATTGGAAAAATGGCCCAACTCATCCAACCAATGCTCTTAGCTCATATAACATATAAGCAATTCAAGACATAGCCCAAATTCATCTATCTCGATGATGGATCCGCTGCATTTTCTTCTCTAGCTTTTCCTTGATTCCTTTATATTCATTTTTAGCATCTTAGATCACTTTTCCAAGCTATAAGGTGGGGAGGCATCTCCTACTCTTCATTGCTTCTCTTTCTCTCTTTCTTTCCTAGCCCAAGACATCCCACAAGTGTTAGACATCTTAGTCTATTTACCTTTTGAATTGGATAAATTTATTTATTTTTTTTCTAATTCATTTCTAACACATATATCCAAAGCCCCACCTTTCCTAAATTGTGATTTTCCAGATTCTATTAAATATTCTTCTTTGCATTTTCCCCCTAATTTTCCAAATATTCCAAATCAGCTAAAAATGTCTCCTTATATGGTTCAATGAATATGGATGTTTTAGTTGAAATTGGCTTCCTAGTTATGGTAGTGAGGTGGGTCCATCATTCAAACATTTTTGAAACTAAATTTCGAAATGAGTGTCATTATTAACGTAAATGTTTGTTTTGCTCATAACTTTGATCTCCACCATTGGATTTTAGCTATCTTAGTGTCGTCAGATAGTTTAGTAGAGGTCTCATTGTCAAATTATTTAGATTGTCAATTATCGAATAGTTCAAGATATTTTGTTCCAATATATAAATCATGTTCCCATGTTGCCTCTTCAATTGAATGGTCTTAACTAGGGTAACCTCTTCCTCAATCTTAGATCCTTTCTATTTAAAATTCAAATTGGCATTGTCACAAAAGTTAGGTTTGGCTACAGCTCTAATGGCACCTATTCCAGTATATGTAAAGGATTAAAAATATACTTCTATAGCATGAAAACATGAAAGATATTATGAACTTTCAATAACTACAGCAATAAAGCTGGTATGTGTGCTATTGCTCCCATCCTACCTAAGATTTAGAAGTAGCTGATGTATCAAGGACTCAGTTTTCCCTTCAATCTAAATCTCATGATTCCATAATTGGAGAAATTTTTAGAAATACATGGCCACTAACCTCGAACTCTAGATTTTTATGCCTCTTATTAGTGCAACTTTTTTCCTACTCTGAGCTATAAGGAGTTGTTTCTTGATTAGTCTAACTTCATTTGGACACTACTTCACCAATTCAGACTAGATAATCCTATTTTCACCAACCTCGTTCTAGCATGTCAATGAGTGTAGGGTCTCCCATATAGTGCCTCATATGGAGCCATAGCAATACTCGAGCAAAAACTTTGAATATAGGTAAACTCAATCAATGGTAGACTTTTATCTGATCTTCCCTTTCAGTCAATTGTACACACTCTCAACATGTCCTCTAGAGTTTGGATTATTGTCTTAGATTGACCATCTTTTTGATAATGAAAGGAAATATTTAAACTTGGTGATGATCCTAAGGACTCTTGTACACACCTCTAGAACTGGGAAGTAAGCTGGTTATCTTTGTTGGAAGTGATGGTTACTAGTATCCTATGGAAACTTATAATCTCCTTGACATACAACTAAGCTAAACTATCTATTGGGTGATTTTGTTAGATGGGAAGAAAATGCACCAATTTTTTCAACCAATTCGCTATCACCCATATCATATTGTGTCCACTCAATATCTTGGGTAAGCCCACTATGAAGTCCATAGTGATGTGACCCCACTTCCACTTAAGAAGCTCAAGGGGATGTAATAATTCTGCCAGCCTCTAATGCTCAACCTTAACCTATTGATTTGTCAAACATTGCCCAACATATTCTTCTACATTCTTTTTGATGCCATCCCATTAAAACTGCCTCTTCAAATCTTTGTATATCTTTGTTCCACTTAGACAAATGGTGCACTATGATTGGTGTGCCTCTCTAACAATTTCTTGCCTCAATTCTGGGTTGGTGGAGCTACCAATCTTCCTTGCATTCGCACAGTACCAATTGTTTCTTTAGTGAAACCCAGTTTCCCATCAAGCTCTTGTGTCTCTAAATCATCCTTCTTCATTTGAAGGACTCTTTCAACTATGGAAGATCTCATAACCAAGTTATACAAGAAAGATTTATCCTATTGAATAGCTAGCATGTATCCAGTCACTTCTTAAAGCAACTTCCACGTCCTCCATAACATGCTTGTGCACATGCCTTGTGTTTTCTTGCTCAATGCATTGATGACCACATTGGCCTTCCCTGGATAGTACTAAATGGAGAAATTATAATCATTCAAATATTCCATCCATCATCTCTGCCTCATATTTGAATCCTATTGTGAGAAGATATATTTGAGTCTTTTGTGGTTAGTGAACATCTCAAGTTTTTATCCATACAAGTAAAACCTCCAGATTTTCAATTCAAAGACTATAGTAGTATGTTTTATGTCATGGGTAGGGTAATTTACTTCCTGCTTTTTCAGCTATCTAGAAGTGTAGGCAATTACCTTCCCATTCTACATCAATGCACACCCCAATCATTTGTTGGAGTATCGTTGTAGACCACAAAACTTCCAATGCCCAATGGTAAGGTGAGCACTGGTGTAATGGCCAACTTCCTCTTTAGAAGTTCTCTTTGCACACATCATCTCATACAAACTTCAAATCCTTTCATGTCAACTTACTTAGTGGAAAAGCAATTTATTAGAATCCCTCAACAAATCTATGGTAGTATCCTATAGTGCTAAGAAATTTTGTATCTCTATCACCGTATTAGGTGTTTTCCACTTCTCCACTACCTCCACTTTCACTGGATCCACTGCAACCTTGTTCTTTGAAATAATGTGTCCTAGGAAAGTTGAATTCTTCTAGCTATAATTCATATTTGTTAAAATTTATATAAAACTAGTGTTCTCTTAGTGCGCTTAACACTATGGCAAGTGATCTTCATGGTCCCCATGGCTCTCTGAATAAACTAGAATATTTACAAACACTAACAAATTTATCCAAGAAAGTCTTGAGCATGTTATCATAAGATCCATAAATGGTACTGGGGCATTTGTCAACTCAAATGGCATAACACTAAGCTCAAAATGCCTATATTTGATTCTAAATGCTATCCTTTGTGTGTCTTCTTCTCTAACCTTGAGTTGGTGATATTTGAACCTGTAATGCCCGAGCAATTTATGCTATTAAATTGGACATTCTATAGGAAATGAACTATGTTGAATGTTTTACCTTATTTAAAATAGTAAACAAAGGAATTTGTAAGGAAACTTGGTACCATTAGATTCTACTCGAAAAATGGAATCCAACGCCTCAAAGAACGCCGAAAACAGAGTTCGTATGAAGAAGTTATGGCCGTTCAAAGATTAGGGGCATTTCTGTAATTTAAACAAAAAAAGAAAAAAAAAAGACAGAAAACGTAGGGGGCTATTTTGATAACGGCACCCCGTCATCTTCTTTCTCTAGATTTCTCCAGAAACCCTAGTTTCCAGAGAAATCTGCCACCGCCAATGGCGGCACTGCCATTGGCAGCACCGCCATAGCAAGGCTATAAAAAGCCCCATCTCCCCCCTCTCCAAAACACGAGTTTTTCGGCTATTTTGGGATTGGGGTTTCTGGAAAAAATCGGAAACCCGTCTCAAGCCAGTTTCCCTACGTTTTTTGGCAATGGCCAGGCCCTAGTCAGGCTGGCCATTCTCCCCATTCCCCTCTCTTCTCTTTTTCGGTCTTGGCATTGGGGTTTTTCCCTTCATTGAGTTTTCCGGTGGCATGGAGTTTTAGAACCAGAACGGAGGTCTACCACCAGCGATAGGCGCTCCCTAGGCTACCTAGGTAAGCTATTTTTCAATTTTTCTCTCCGTTTTGCTTCCCCCAGGCCAAGATCAATGCCGGATCTGGTCTTTTCCCAGTCGATTTTTCCAGCCGGAGAAGACAAAGCGGGTTCCAGCCAGCCCTGTATGAACCAGGCGTCCCAGGGACGCCATGCTCCACGTACGCCTGGGACAGGGACCCTAGGATGGGTGCTAGGCATACGATAGTGCGTACACTGTCCCTGGTACGGCCTTCGGGTGCGCGTGCGACGTGGGGCACGGGTCCTGGCTTGACCAGGATGCACGGGGTGCCTTGGGTTCTGAGACACGCCATGCTATACCAAAGGTGCGTCCGTGCGATGCCATCCAGGATGCGCGTCATAGCGCGTTGCTTGAGCATGCATGTGTGCGTGCAAAACGCGGTCCCTGGCACGGCCTTTAGGCAAGCACACACGTGAGGCAGTTGCGATTTAACCAGGATGCACGGGTGTCCTGAGAACTAGGACATGCGGACCTAATGAGACCTTAAAGTTAGGATAAGAGGACCATTTACAGAGTTTAACTATTGAATAGTAGATCCATATCATAGGATCTAGCCTGACAATGAATTAGGCAAGAACCCATGGACCCTAAAAGCCAAATCTAGCGATCTAATTTCTAAAAATAGATCAAAATTGATAAAGACTCCTTGTATAAATAGAGCTCTTAGGTGCCTCTAATGGCAGCCCAAAAGCTTGAGAAAAACCTCTTGTGGAGAAGCAACCAAGAGGAGAAATGTGGAGAAAAACCCGGCAACGAACCAGGTATGCCCAAAATCCCTCCAAACCCGTCTTCCCCTTAGTCCTAGGCTAAGTTTCTCTAAGTTTTTGCATAAAAAATCATGCAAAATAGAGCTCTAGAGGGCCACAAAGGACCCAGGGGCGGTCCCTGGGGCGCACTGGTTCGACATGGTCGAAGCAGGGCGTCCCTAGGATGCCCGGGTCTCCGTCAAACTGAAACGCACACTGTGCATTGAGAAAACTGGACGGACGCAGCCGCAACAGAGAATGATGGGTGGGAATCTAGCGCGTCTGTAGACGTGCCCGCTGAGGCGCATGCTGCTGACGCGGGACGCGTGAGCATCCCATGCTCCCACCTCGTTTCGTTTGACCCTCTATGTAAACTCGACACTAAAAAGGCTATAACTTGAGATTTAGGGATCCGATTGAGGTGCCGCAAAAGGCGTTGTGTTCGTGTTGACGACATGGACACACCCAAACTATAAAATACCTAATCAAGGCCCAATTTAAGGTGGGCATGACCCTTAGACTATGATAGTGGAGCGGGGCCACTAAACCTTTGAAAACTTGACGATACCAAGGCCCAATTAGGACCTTAGGACACTCATAGGCATGGGGATGAACCCTTACTACCTAAGTAGTAAGACCAACCACTCTAAAACCTATAAAAGATAGGCCAAACTAACCTTGTTCCCCTAAACCATGGTCAGGAGCATACGAGGACAAGGGGATTAGCGCGACCTAGCTAGGTAGGTGCTCTATCGCTACTAGACTTTTAAAAAGAGCCCATGATTGTTTTGAATGCACGTTTTAAGTATAAGTTATATGACTTGTTTAGCATGACTTAGTTTTATAAACGAATTCAGCATGCATATGATAAATACATTATGCATAGACATGTTTTGCAAACAATTGCATATATTGCATGATTTGTGAGCATTGAGTTCTTGAAAAATTGCATGTCCTTGAGGGTTACCAAAAGACATTGGAGTGCTCAAAAGGCGTTGGGTAGGCAGTTGTGAGGGCCAGGCAGTTGTGAGGGACCCAAAGAGGACAGGTTTTGAAAAGAGATGTTTTTGCTTGTTTGATCATATATGATTTGGGTTAGTAAGCTCGTGGGCACTATGCCGAGAGGTTGGGGTGGCCTCCTAGCCTCTACTACTATTAGGTGGAATGGGTACCACGCCCAAAAAGGGCATGTCCCTACGTCGACTACATGTGGTACAGGGGGCTACCATTGGTGTCACAGCACTGGGTCGATGTGTCATATGCCCTGTGGAGGCTATGACGCTGTGTCCCTAGGTACCCGGGGACCACAAGGCGGCGAGGTCGTGGGCATAGTGGGCCCTATGGTTTGAGGATTTACTTGCATCGCATATGGCATGACATGAGGTTGGTCGACCATACCATATATCCATGAGTTGGATTCAGTGGAGTATCTTATGCATATCATTATTTTTATGATATATATGATACTTTCGACTTGGATTATGTGATTCTTTAATTCGTCAGTATTCCAATTCGACAATGATTTTTAATCTCGATATTGAACTTGAGTGTTCAAACATGCACATGTTTTGAAAGAGCATATGATTTTAAACATAGTATGCATTGTAAAACTAGTAGTGATGGACTCCTATTGAGTATAGTATATACTCACCCAATCCTCAACATTTTTCAAACACAAAGTAAACACTTAAGGGCAAGGAACGCTTGTGATAGAAGACACCCAGACTAAGTGCAAGTAAGTAAACCCCTACCTTATCTTTCAATGTTACTTAATTGTAGGTACTCTCTATAGCTGAGGCTGTGACTAACACTTTCTTGGGAATAGAGTCAATTTAAAACTATGCCATGGCTAGATAATTGGAAAATGTGTTTTGACACTTGGGGTTTTATACAAAAGATTGTTTTCCAAAACAAAAAGAATTTCATGCATTTCATATTTATAAAACAAGAGATCTCACCTTTTTATCAAATTCGCATCATATAATACCCGGGTCGTCACAGTTGGTATCAGAGCACGGTTTGACGTTACTCATAGCCCAGTTATGAGGAGAATAACTTATAATCAAGTTTCATCCATGAAAGAGTAAGGGGTAATAGGATAACACATACTAAGGTCTGGTAAATTACCTTGTGATTACAGATGCCTAAAAAGAAAGGAAGCAATGCTCCAAGACCTGAAGCCCCACCAGTGGACTCCCATGGGTTGGGCAATGGGATGGCTGAATTATTCCAGCAATTTCTACAACATATGGGACAATACATAAGTAGTCAAAGCCAAACTCCTACCACCCAAGATCCTTCCCCTGATAAAGTAATAGATAGGACTGAGGTTCAGTTAGAAAGGTTTCAGAAATTAGCTCCCTCATTCACAGGAGAAGATGAAGCATCTACAGCTGAAAAATGGTTAATTGATATTGAAAAGATATTTAAGGCCATGAACATAGCTGAAGAAAGAAAAGTACCCATGGCCACATTTGTGTTTAGGGGAGAGGACTTATTTTGACTAGCGAGAAACAATAGGATGGGAAGAGTTTAAAAAGGTCTTTAATGACAAATATTATCCTAAACACGTAAGGAAACAGAAGGAAAAAGAATTTATGGACTTAGAACAAGGAATATGACTGTCCAATAGTATGAAAATAGATTCATCAGGCTCCGATGATTTGCACCACGTGCTTGTGCTGATGAGGAAGATGCGGCAGAAAGATTTGTAGATGGGCTCAACCCAAGACTCAGGAATAGAGTTCTAGGTTTCCAACCTTCCATAGTAGCCAAAGCCGTAGAGATGGCCTCCCTATACGAAAAGATTATCAAAGGAACCAGGCAATGAAGGAAATTAAGAACATCAACACCATGAGAAATAAAGGAAAGAGACCATTTCAGTCATCCAGACCCAGGCCACCTTTCAAGAAACCGTTTGAAAACAAAGGAAGAAGACTAGACTGGAAAACATGCCCTAAGTGTAAGAGGAGTCATTTAGGCAAAACATGTCCCATTTTCAACATCACTTGCTATCTTTGTGGAGAATTAGGACATTTTGCTAGGGATTGTCCTAAAAAGAAAGTTGAAGAGCGTAAAAGAGATCAAGTTCCAAAAAGCCAAGGACGTGTCTTTGCCCTCACTTTCAGTCAAGCCCAGGCTTCAAATGCAGTAGTTGAAGGTATTCTTTCTATCTATGATACACCTGCTAAAGTTCTATTCGATACAGGCTCCACTCATTCTTTCATATCTCGGGAGTTTGCATCATCCTTGGACATTATACCACAGGACCTGGACTTCACTCTAGAAGTCATGACTCTTGTAGGCCAGGCACTTCCCACCTATTCTTATCTCCAGGATGTCCCCATTTTGATCAAGGACCATTTGCTACATGCCAATCTTATTCACTTAGATATGAATGACTTCGACATCATCCTAGGTATGGACTGGCTAGCCTTTCATCAAGCCTTTGTTGATTGCCGCCAGAAATGTGTCACTTTTACCCTACCTAATGGAGACACTTTCACCCCTCCAAGGAAGAAAGGATTATTCTGGAGCATGTGTTATTTCTGCCATGAAAGCAATTAAACACATTGCTCAAGGATGCCCCTTCTTCTTAGCTAAGATTGAATCTGTCGAGAGTCCCCAACCAAAGCTAGAGGGTGTCGAGGTAGTCTGAGAATTTCCTGACGTATTCCCTGAGGACTTACCAGGTCTACCTCCACCAAGGGAAATTGAGTTTATCATTGACCTTATACCCGGTACTTCCCCCATTTCCAAAGCTCCTTACCGAATGGCTCCTGCAGAACTAAAAGAACTGAAGACCCAGTTATAGGAACTACTTGATAAAGGGTTCATATGACCTAGCGTATCTCCGTGGGGAGCTCCAGTCCTTTTTGTTAAGAAAAAGGATGGCTCCATGAGATTGTGCGTAGACTATCGAATGCTGAATAGGGTCACCATTAAGAATAAGTACCCCCTTCCCCAAATTGATGATCTTTTCGATCAACTTCAGTCAGCCAGAGTCTTCTCTAAGATTGATCTACGATCCGGATACCATCAACGTTGAGTTAGAGAAAAAGATATTCCCAAGACAACCTTCAGGACTCGATACGGCCATTATGAATTCAGAGTGATGTCCTTTGGTTTAACTAATGCTCCAGCCACGTTTATGGACCTCATGAATAGGGTGTTCGAGGAGTACTTAGATAAATTCATCATAGTGTTTGTGGATGATATCTTGATATATTCAGAAACTCCTGAAGACCATAAAGAACATCTAAGGATAACATTAAGCACCCTACGAGCACACAAGTTATATGCAAAATTTAGTAAGTGTGAGTTTTGGCTGGAAAAGGTTAATTTCTTAGGACACATTATTTCTCAAGATGGCATAGCAGTCGACCCCGCTAAGGTTGAATCAGTACAGAAATGGGAAAGACCTAAGACAGTCACAGAAATAAGAAGCTTCTTAGGACTTGCCGGATATTACAGGAGATTCATCGAGGGTTTTTCACAAATTGCTTTACCTCTAAATAAGCTGACCAGGAAAGACAGAAGATTTGAATGGACTGATAAATGTGAGGAAAGCTTCCAGGAACTAAAAAGAAGGTTAACTACAGCACCTGTCCTTACCTTACCTTCAGGAAGTGGCGGATTTGAGATATACAGTGATGCCTCGCAACAAGGACTAGGATGCGTACTTATGCAACATGGGAAGGTAATTGCTTATGCTTCTCAGCAACTCAAGAAGCATGAAGTCAATTACCCAACCCCATGACTTGGAATTAGCGGCCATAGTCTTTGCCTTACGAATTTGGAGACATTATTTATATGGGGAAAAGTTTGAGGTTTTTACAGATCATAAGAGTCTTAAATATATCTTTTCCCAACAAGACTTAAACATGCGACATAGAAGATGGATGGAATACTTAAAAGACTATGACTTCTCCATTCATTATCACCCTAGGAAAGCTAATGTGGTAGTTGATGCATTAAGTAGAAAAACCCAAGGGATGTGTGCAAGTTTATTAACTAAGAGATGGAAGCTATTACAAGAAGTGATAACGTGGAAACAGGACATAAGTAAGCACAAGATCGTTATGGCAGGTCTAACAATAAAGTCGGCTGTTAATGAAAAAGTTAAGCAAGAATAGAAAGGAGATCCGGATATATAAGCTTTCATAGGAAAACCAGGGTTTACTAAAAGGGAAGATGGTAGTGTTTACATGCAAGGAAGATTAGTGGTACCGACTAATGAAGAGTTAAGACAAGAAATCTTAAAAGAGGCTCATCGGTCTAAGTATACTATACACCCGGGAGGAACTAAGATGTATCAAGACTTAAAGAGACAATATTGGTGGGATGGTATGAAAAGAGACATAGGGGAATTTGTGGCAAAGTGTCTAACATGTCAACAAGTAAAGGCTGAACATCAAAGACCTGAAAGATTGTTACAACCCCTTGAGTTACCTGAATGGAAATGGGACCATATTACCATGGACTTCATCGTAGGGTTACCCAGGACCTCTAAGGGTCATGACATGATCTGGGTAATTGTTGATAGATTGACTAAGACAGCCCATTTCCTTCCTGTACGCCATACCCAATCCACTGACAGCCTATCTCAGCTATACATCAAAGAGATAGTGAGTTTACATGGCATACCCCTTAGTATCACTTCAGATAGGGATAGCCACTTCACTTCACAACTCTGAAAGTCCGTCCAAAAATCCTTAGGATCTTCCTTGAACTATAGCACAGCCTTCCATCCACAGATCGATGGACAGTCAGAGCGCACAATCCAGATAGTTGAAGATATGTTGCGAACCTGTGCCCTCCATTGGAAGCAGAGCTGGGATGAAAACCTATCGCTAGTAGAGTTCACGTACAACAACAGCTTTCAGTCAAGCATTGGCATGGCTCCATACGAGGCGCTCTATGGGAGACCCTGTCGATCACCCACTAGTTGGAGTGAAGTTGGAGAGTCCAGGGTGCTCCAGTCCGAGCTAGTGGAGTAATGCGCCGAGAAGGTCAAACTCATAAGGAGACGCCCCCTCATAGCTCAAAGTCGGCAAAAGAGCTATGCTGATCAAAGGAGGAGACCATTAGAATTCGATATAGGAGAGCATGTTTTCCTGAAGATATCTCCCACTAAAGGAGTTATGCGGTTCGGTATCAAAGGCAAGCTTAATCCGCCTTACATAGGGCCTTTTGAAATCCTACAGAAAGTGGGAAAAGTGGCTTACAGGATCGCACTACCCCCTAAGCTATTTGAAGTGCATAACGTATTCCATATATCTATGCTAAGGAGGTACATGCCTGACCCTGCTCATGTCATCAACCAGGTACCCATAGAGTTGACGGAGGATCTCAAGCTAGAGACGAGACCAGTTGAGATCCTGGACCATAAGAGTAAGAAGCTGCGGAACAAGAACATACACACAGTCAAAGTTTTGTAGAGAAATGTGCACATGGAAGAAGAGACTTGGGAATCGGAGTTAGAAATGAGAGAAAAGTACCCCGAGATCTTTTGACTGTATATATAGTAGAATTTCGGGGGTAAATTCCCCTAAGGGGGTAAGAATGTAATGACTTCAATTTTGTAACATTAAAATTCCAAGTTAGCAATGAAAAGCTCACTTTTTGGAAATAAGGGTATTTTGGTCATTTTTCTGTTCACCTTGACTAGACCCAAAAATTTGGTCCTAAAAATGGTACCATTATGTGCGTCTTGGAAAAAGGAATCTAAAAAGACCAAAATCACCCAAAATAGAGTTAAAATGAGCAAGTTATGGCCCTTTGAAGTTTAGGGGCAAAAATGTAATTTTCATTAAAAACCAATTTAGCTTGAGAAACATAGGGGCCTATTTTGATACGGGCACCCCTCTTCTTCTACCTCTATAGGATTCTAGAAAGGTGGTGTTTGGAGGAGAAATCACCGCCATTCTGGAGGTTTCTCTACCGCCATTTAATGGCGGTGAGAGCCCCCTCCAGAACCCTCTTATAGCTCTATAAATAGAGCTCTTGGGAGCCTCTAATGGCAGCCCAACAGCTTAGGAAAAACCCGTCATGGAGAAGCAACCAAGAGGAGAAACGTGGAGAAAAACCCGGCAACGAACCAGGTATGCCCAAAATCCCTCCAAACCCGTCTTCCCCTTAGTCTTAGGCTAAGTTTCCCTAAGTTTTTGCATGAAAAATCATGCAAAACAGAGCTCTAGAGGGCCACAAAGGACCCAGGGACGGTCCCTAGGGTGCACTGGTTCGACAAGGTTGAAGCAGGGCTTCCCTAGGATGCTCGGGTCTCCGTCAAATAGAAACGCATGCTGTGCGTTGAAAAAACTGGACGGACGCGCCCGCAATACAGAACGACGGGCGGGAATCCAGCGCGTTTGCAGACGCGCCCGCTGAGGCGCATGCCATTGACGTGTGACGCATGAGCGTCCTAGGCTCCCACCCCATTTCGTTTGACCCTCTATGTACACTCGGCACTAAAAAGGCTATAACTTGAGATTTAGGGCTCCGATTGAGGCGTCGCAAAAGGCGTTGTGTCCGTGTCGACGACACGGACACACTAAAACTATAAAATACCTAATCAAGGCCCAATTTTAGGTGGGCACGACCCTTAGACTATGATAGTGGCACGGGGCCACTAAACCTTTGAAAACCTGACGATGCCAAGGCCCAATTAGGACCTTAGGACACTCATAGGCATGGGGATGAACCCTTAATGCCTAAGTAGTAAGACCAACCACTCTAAAACCTATAAAAGATAGGCCAAACTAACCTTGTTCCCTTAAACCATGTTCAAGAGCATACGAGGACAAGGAGATTAGCGCGACCTAGCCAGGTAGGTGCTCTATCGTTACTAGACTTTTAAAAAGAGCCCATGATTGTTTTGAATGCACATTTTAAGTATAAGTTATATGACTTGTTTAGCATGACTTAGTTTTATAAATGAATTCAGTATGCGTATGACAAATACATTATGCGTAGACGTGTTTTGCAAACAATTGCATATATTGCATGATTTGTGAGCATTGAGTTCTTGAAAAATTACATGTGCTTGAGGGTTACCAAAAGACTCTAGAGTGCCCAAAAGATGCTGGGTAGGCAGTTGTGAGGGCCAGGCAGTTGTGAGGGACCCAAAGAGGATAGGTTTTGAAAATAGATGTGTTTTACTTGTTTGATCATATATGATTTGGGCTAGTAAGCTCGTGGGCGCTATACCGAGAGGTTGGGGTGGCCTCCCAGCCTCTACCACTATTAGGTGGAATGGGTACTACGCCCAAAAAGGGCATGTCCCTACGTCGACTGCATGTGGTATAGGGGGCTACCACTGGTGTCACGGCACTGGGTCGATGTGTCATATACCCCGTGGAGGCTATGACACTGTGTCCCTAGGTACCCGGGGACCACATGGCGGCGAGGTCGTGGGCATAGTGGGCCCTATGGTTTGAGGATTTACTTGCATCGCATATGGCATGACATGAGGTTGGTCGACCATAGCATATATCCATGAGTTGGATTCAGTGGAGCATCTTATGCTTATTATTATGTTTATGATATATATGATACTTTCAACTTGGATTATGTGATTCTTTAATTCGTCAGTATTCTAATTCGACAATGATTTTTAATCTCGATATTGAACTTGAGTGTTCAAACATGCACATGTTTTGAAAGAGCATATGATTTTAAACATAGCATGCATTATAAAACTAGTAGTGATGGACTCCTACTAAGTATAATATATACTCACCCAATCTTCAACATTTTTCAAACACAAAGTAAACACTTAAGGGCAAGGAACGCTTGTGACAGAAGACACCCAGACTAAGTGCAAGTAAGTAAACCCCTACCTTATCTTTCAATGTTACTTGATTGTAGTTACTCTCTATAGTTGAGGTTGTGACTAACACTTTCTTGGGAATAGAGTCAATTTAAAACTATGCCATGGCTAGATAATTGGAAAACGTGTTTTGACACTCGGGGTTTTATACAAAAGATTGTTTTCCAAAATAAAAAGAATTTCATGCATTTCATATTGATAAAACAAGAGATCTCGCCTTTTTATCAAATTCGCATCATATAAAACCCGGGTCGTCACATTTTTCTTGTTTGATCATATATGATTTGGGCTAATAAACTCGTGGGCACTATGTCGAGAGGTCTGGGGTGGCCTTCCAGCCTCTACCACTATTAGGTGGAATGAGTACCACGCCCAAAAAGGGCATGTCCCTACTTCGACTGCATGTGGTACAGGGGGCTACCACTGGTGTCACAACACTGGGTCGAAGTGTCATATGCCCCGTGGAGGCTTATGACCCTATGTCCCTAGGTACCCGGGCACCACACGGCGGCGAGGTCGTGGGCATAGTGGGCCCTATGGTTTGAGGATTTACTTGCATTGCATATGGCATGACATGAGGTTGGTCGACTACACCAGATATCCATGAGTTGGATTCAGTTGAGCATCTTATGCATATCATTATATTTATGATATATATGATACTTTTGACTTGGATTATGCGATTCTTTGAGTCATCAGTATTCTAATTTGACAATGGCTTTTAATATCGATATTGAACATGAGTGTTCAAACATGCACAGGTTTTAAAGAGCATATGATTTTACGCAGCATGCATTGTAAAACTAGTAGTGATAGACTCCTACTGAGTATAGTATATACTCACCCAATCCTTAACATTTTTCAGGATAGCTCCATTCACGAGTAGAGGACGCCTATGTTAGTGTTACGAGCAAGTAAATCAAAAGGAGACAATTATACATGTAAGTAAACACTCTACCCTTTGGACATGTATTTGTATTTATTTACAGTTGGGCTGTGAGATGTGACTGGATAGACCTGGGAAAACATTTATGAGTTTTGAAGTTTTTTCAAAAACTACTTTGATTGTTGAGAAAGCAAATGACACTCGGGGTTTTCAAAATGAGTTTAAATAAAAAGATTTTCTACTGCATTGCATGGTTTTTAAATAGGGATGCATCCCACCTTAGGAATTAGATCTTGCATTTAAAAATGCATGGGAAAACCCGGGTTGTCACAAAACCTCAAATTAATCTTGAAAAATACTTTGACTAACTATAGCTAATAGAATAAGTTATCAATATAGGATAGAGGATATCTGTTCTTGATAGTGACCCATTTAAGCATTCTATAGTCAATACACAATCTCATCAAGTTGTCCTTCTTCTTGACAAAAAGGTTTGGCTAACTTCAACTCTTTCACTTCATTTGTAGCCATCCTATATGGTGCCTCAAAGATAGGTGTCATGCCTAATATCAGGTTAGTGTTAAAGTCTAGCTCCCACTTAGATGGTAGTCTTAGAAACTCCTTGGAAAATACATATGGTAATTTCCAAACCACCACCATCTCCTCCAACTTAGGCTTAGCAATTTGCACAACCTCAAATTTTGCCAAGAGGCCTGACATCCTTTGGCAATGTGATTGACTTCCTTTAAAGCTGAAATTACACATGGCATAGTGTAATATTGTTTCCCTTGAAGGGAGATTATCACTCATGAAATGTTGAAAATAATGCTTTTTTTTAATCAATCAACCATCACCCAATATAATGCTATACATTCCATCCCTAGAATGACATTGAAGTTTGTCATGTCTAGATTGATCAAATCGACATCCATTCACCTATTTTCTATCACTATCTGTACATTTTGGAGAAATTTTTGTGTGTATAGAGACTCATCCAATGAAGTCATTACTTCTAAACAATTTCTAAGTTTTGAACTAGATTATCCGTACATGATGCAAAATCATAAAAAATGAAGGAATGTGTTGAACTCAGATCAAATATTACTTTAGCAAGTCTATCATGGATAACGAGTGTACCTTCCACCATTGGTTTTGAAGCCTACCTTGCCTGATAGTAATGGCAAGGACTCACCCTTGGCTTCTTAGAAGCTAATCTTAGTTAGTTTTCATCTTCCTTCTTCCTCTTAGGGCAATTCCTGGACATATGTCTTGCCTCTCCACAACTAAAGCATCTTAAGCCTGGTTCAACACAAGGTATGTGCTGATGATGACTCTTACATTGTGGGCAAGGTTGGGCTTTGGTTCCATACCTTGATTGTTGAACTAGTGCTTCTACAAAGGTTGAGACCTTGAAGGCTCTATGGGACTTTTTCCCTTTCTAAACTGCCCTCTAGTGCTAGTACTCTTTTCTTTTTCTCTCCTCCCCTCAATTGCCCTCTTAAATTCTACTCAAGTACATAGGCCATTTCTCCTGCCTTTTCTACCTTTATAAGTCAAACCCCTAAAACATTACTCAACCATGTTGTGAGTCCATTAACAAACTTTTCTGTTACATGCTCATCATTTGCACATGAATTGGGCGAAAACCTCTGGAGTTGAGTGAATTTATTCTCGCACTAGATCACAGTAATGTCACCCTTCCATGGGCTCAAATTCTCCTTTCTCCACTTCAAGTGTGGAGGCAAGTTGATAAGTTTTCAATTTTGTATAAAAAAATACCCAATTAATAGTCCATGTATTATAAATTATTGTGTTATTTTTAAGGTTTTTCAAAAGTTCATAATACATGCATTTTTGAGCTAATAATTCAAAACTTTGATATTTTGCAGGTTTAGATGCTAATCCAAAGTATGTGAAATTTCATAAATTTCTAGGATTTAATTAAAATTTTAAATCTTTTTTAGGTATTGAGATGATGATATAATGTCCGAAATTAATCTATATGAGAATTGAAGACCAAGTTCAAAAGAGAGTGCCAGAACTTAAAGTTCATCATTTTAAAGCTCGATTAAGGTTCAAGATCATCCTAAGGCAAGCAAGGAAGTAATTGGAAGACCCAAAGTAACTAGAATGGGCCCATGTAAAATTCATGCAATTCCACCACCTTTGCTTGAGAATTGGAGCCATGTATGCAAGCCACCTTAGGCATACAAGCTTTGCAAGCCTTGAGCCTAAGGGACTTCAGCCACCAAGAAAGGAGCCATCAAAGTGAGCCACTTAAGCCAATGCCACATGGAGTCACAAGATTGGGAGAAATTTTCAAGAAATTATCTAATAATAACATCATGAATTTTAAGGGATCATTAGAAGGATTTTGTTGGAGATTAGCACATGGTAAGATATGAATGTAGAGGTGGACCAATCAGGAGAGAAACATCCCTATTTTCTATCATATCCTTTCCATTTTACTATCTTTTTCCACCCCCAGTAGGGTTTTCCATACATGGGTCACATAAGAGGGAAATGCCCCTCCTAAAAAAAGTGATGGCACCCACCTTAAGTTGTCACAATCTCCATGCCACCTCCCTCACCTTCTATTTCTATTTGCTAGCTTCCATTCTCATCTCTTTTTTAAGCTCCCAATTTCAATCATGATCATTTACAATTCATCTTCTCAAAGTCCACATGATCCTATCTTTCTATCCCTAAGAGTTCCATGTCAAAATCCCATGAATGATCATGATTTTTACCTTTTAAATATGTCAAAAGATTTGTAGTATCTAAGCTCCACCACTTCCTAATTCTATGTAGATTTTGTCCTTTATATTTATCTTCTCTATCAAATTTTCTTAGTGTAGAATATTCTCATCATTAGAAACCCAAAACCTCTATAAAACACCCAAGGAATTCTACGCATAAAACAAGTAGGGGGTAATTTTTCCTCCTTGAAAAGTGGTATATCTTCCTTGGAAATCTCTTAGGATTTTGGATGAAATTCTTTGGGTTGTTCTCCTTTATGACTCCACTTCTCCTTCAAGCATTTATTCCTTTGGTTTCTAAGTTTTCTCCAAGTAGTTCATTCCTTGTTTCATTGCTTTTATTGTTTGTTTGTTGCCTTTACTTTCATGAGCATAATCCATCTTAGTTTTCTATTTAATTTTACATCCAACTTGCTTAATTTTTTCTTTAGATTTCCTTGATCTAAGTTATCTTCTCCCTTGTAGTGATAGCCAAAATAAAAGTAGCTTTGAATCAATCTTGTTTTCCCTTCATTACTCTCCTTGTTTCTTGCTTTGTTGAGATCTATATTTGATCTCTTTTGTTTCTATTTTCTTGCTCTTGTTCTATTGATTTTATCTCTTGGGTATGACATGCATGATATCTTGAAATAGTTGATGATATTTGGACTATGTTAAAGAAGTTTTAAGTAGTGAATTGGGTGGAGTTTTTTTATCTTTGAAAAGTGTACAATTTTATTTCTAATTCCATGTATATGCACCACCTTTTGATGTAAATTTTCAATTGAATGAATATCCTTATTTGATGAGCAATGTTGTTGTTTGATTCCATTGATAAAATTATTTTAATTTTAATTGTTATGATCCTAGAATAGTATGCACCATGTCTCTTTCCATGCTTCAAGTTCACTTAGCATCATGCATACCATTTTTGTATAAGTTTCATCCCAAAGTTCATGATCAATTTCCATATGTCCATGCACCATATTTGCTTGATTTCCTAGGAACCCACTTAGCTTTTTACTTAGTTTAGTTAATGATTTTATTATATTTGATGAATGCAAGCTTTTGATTCATGCAAAACAGCTTTCTTTCCACTCCATGAACCATGCGCACAACTTCGTGGGTCATGCGCATGGTGATTGAGTGTATTCCCTTAATTGGTTGATTTCTCTTTTGTATTATTATAGTTTAGAATTCTTTGTTTAATTGTTTCCGTATCAGATAGATTTAGATATTTTGTAAGTTTGGTTTGTAGAAAGTTCTAGTATTGGGAAGGTGTTAGTTTAGGAAGTTTTATTTTTGAGAAAGTTTCTTTAGTTTTGTTTCTAATTTCATGCATATTTTCTTTTTCGTGTTGTTTAAATTACTAATTTAATCAAAACACTATTTCTTTGGCTAAGGATAAGTAATTTGATCAAAATCTAATCCATATACAAAACCATGAGATTCCTCATGGGATCGACCTCACTTGCGTACATCTACTACAATTAATTCATGCACTTGCGTGTAATTTGAAAGCTCCACCAAAAGTACTTATTGAAAAACACCTATGAGATCTTCCTATAGAAAGGACTCGGCACCTTCAAAGTGGGTCATCTTATTTATCTCGCACCAAAAAGCAACTCCATTGGCTATTGTGAAGGTAGCCATGACCACCTTCTTATCTTTTGGAACCTTCATTCCCTTAAGGAGTTTTTCCATTTCAAAGATCTAAGCCTTGACTACATCTGGCTTGTCCTCTTCAGAGAATGATGGGGCCATCTTTGTAAATTGATCAAGTAGGGTTTTAGGCATGCCAACATTTCCTCTTGTTACTCTTGCCCATCCAACTGGAGCTCCTTGTGGTTAGTTTTGCAAAAATTTTCCTAACTATTGTACTAATAGCTAGATAACATCTCCAACTACATCCCCTCATGTGAGGAACTAGAGGGGATAGTTGAGGGTTCAAGGATACCTCCTACCTATCTTCTAGGTGGCATCTATGCCAAAATAGTGAAATATTATGTAAGTATTTTCTCTATCTACTCTCATTAGGGCCTCAGGTTTCTAATTTCATAGATTATTCATGAAATTCGTTCTAGTAATTGGTTGTGAGTGATATAAACTTGGTCTTTGATACTAACAATGGCAACCTAGGTTTTAAAGTCACAATTATTTTAAAAACTTATTTTTTAAAGGCGAGATTGATCCTTATTTTTAAAATTCTTATTTAGAAATACAAATATTAGAAAATCCTTTTGCTTAAAAAACTATTCTCTAAAAACTCTGAGCACTTTTCTTTCAAAATAATTGTCCTTTGAAAAAAAATAGGCTTATGCTTAAGCCATTTGAGTTCTATCACATGTTTAACATAATTAGAATGCCCAAGACGTATCTGTACTAAATTACTAATGTAATCATTAATTTAAAACAAAAGTTTGGCATCTTGTGTCTTATTACATAAGTAGTCATTTGAGAAGTAGAAGTAAACTCCAAAAATAGGCAGCTCCTCACTTTTGTATTCTAAGTTTGTAGATGAGATCCTCTACACCTCACTCCTATTCTTTCCATGATGATTTTCATTAATATAACAACTTGTGTGTTTGCCATGCTTAGTAGATAAACCCATAGCACAAACTCAAAAATCATGGTATTCACCACACACATGCATGAAAAAAGTGGTTTTTAAATGCAATAAAATCACAAGTCTGTCTTACCTTAGTCATTACATGTCGTGCATTTATAGGCATTTGGATGCATTTTCATGTCATCAATTTATATAAGTAGACAATCACAATCAATAATTCAGGTAAACTAGGATTATCATAATCTTAAAGTTGTCACTTTGTAAAGTCACATTGTCGGCACTCCATCTCATAAAATATTTTGTCCACATGGCCTTGGCAAGTAAATCTACTAGTTGGTCATGAGTACTCATCTAGTGACCATCTTAGGCTCTATCTCAGAACCACAAATCCAAATCTTTAAGAGCTAAAACAAAAATACCATGGGACTCACTATGATCATGGCCAGTTCGCTAAATAGTATGTTCTTCAGTATCCTAGAAGGCCGATCATATCTTCACAGACTATATGGATGTGTCTCAGTGCTGTGATCACCTCCCCTTATTGTTCCTATTGCACCAAACGAGATAAAATTCATGTAACTTTAGATGTGGATGCCTTACCACCTTAAGTGTTTAGAGGCTGGGAGTCCATACTCATCCCAATACCTTACATCCCAAAATTCCATCAATTGTATGACTTGCAATCGTTTCTTATTCAAGAATTGAAATCCTACCATATAATTTGGTGTGTCAAAAACTTTCAAAAAGTACATTTGTAAAACATCTTCATTTAGAGATTTCAAGCACCCCGCTTTATAAGTATTAACTCACTATAAATAACACTAGTAAGCATGCAATATTTACCATCAAAACCATGCTTATTTGCACCATTTTACTCTAAAAACTCATGCTAGCAAATCTTGATTTCCATGTATTTTTTAAATCATAGGAAAAAAATGTTCCTTTCTAAAACAAGATTAGCAAGTAAAAATAATCTTTTAATTCATTATTTTCAATGCACATATAAATAGACAAAATGTCACTTTAATGAAGATGATGAAATCTCAAACCTAATTTATTCTTGTAAAAGAACAATAAACTTTGATACTAAAGCTGTTAGAAATCAACTAATCTCTTCTAGTAGTCCTCATGCTAAAATTGCTTGATTTTATTGTAAGAATGTCTCCTCTGGACTTAGAGGTTTTAATCATCGAAGGAGCCAATGCATATGATCCTTGAAAACTCATTACTTACATTATATAAATTAACCTTAAAACTTGCCACACTCATGTACTAACATTATATAGCCAATCAACTTGATCTATGGATCAGTTTTAGAGGGACACACATATAACTTCATGATGTTAATCTCTATTATCCAATAGGTAAGCACTATCACAATAGAACCATGTCATGAACAAAGTACTTAATATATTAAACAATCTTTATAGGTTATAGCATGGTCCATTCATATATATTTCATGCATTGATTCAGTCCATCTAAGATGAGAAATAATGCTGGTCAATCATGTGCATACCCTATTTATGTAGATTATACATGTGAAATCCATCATCCAACATGTCAATTGGTGTTCATAGGTCATGCACAAGATCTTATTTAACATTGGTCATAAGATTTCAACAATAAGAAAACACCTCTATCATGTCTTATTTACCAAAGACTTAATCATGAAAATTTTCCAAAATTAGTGCTATTCTTTGAGATGAGAATCATGTAGACGCTTACAACTATAAAATGTTATTTTACCATCATCTTATAGCTTCCAATATATACAACAGTAGGTGATAACTGTTCAATTTTATATAAATAATTCTCAATTAGTTGCCCATGTGTTATAACTTAGTGTTTTTTTGGAGCTTTTATTGCCAAAATTATAACACATGCATTTTTTACCTAATAATTAAAAAAATATGATATTTTGTAGGTTCAGAAGCTAATTTGGAGTAAGTTTATGAATGATAGGATTTAATTAGAATTTTTTACATTTTAAAGGTATTGGAGAGATGATCTAAAGGTTGAGATAGATCGGGATGAGAATGGAAGATTGAGAGCAAAAGATAAAGCTAAAGCCCAATTGACATCATCTAAAGCTTTAGTCAAGGATCAAGATCATCTTAGGGCAAGTAAGTAAGCAAGTGAAGGAGCCAAAGGTGACTAAAATGGACCCAAGCCCAAGCCATGCATTTCCACCACCTTTGCATGGAAGCCATTCAAGCCACCTAAGCCATGTAAGCCATGAGAAAGGGTGACAAACCACATGAGCAACTCAAGCCTTGAAGCCACTTAAGCATGGAAGCCATTCAAAGTGAGTCATCAACCCATAAATGAGAGCCACATGGAGCTTTAAACTTAGCAATTATCATATGTCAAAGCATGATATTTAAGAGATTTTGAGAGATATATGTAAAAGGTAAGATGATCACATTGAGGATCCATTCCTAATCCATTCACTAACCCTAATCCACCCATCATATTAAGGTTCCATGATTTTTGTCTTAATGTGGGAGGTACCTCAAAAAGTGGTGTCTCCACCTTATGAAAATGCTTACACTATGTGGTTTATAAGAAGGAAACCCTACGTTCAATGTTCATGCATAAAAGCAAAAACCCTCAGATATCTTTCAGAATTTCCATCACTTTTTCCTCTCCACTTCCAACTCTCTTAGTACATTCAAACTACTATCCCCCTTCCTAAGTTGGAAACCATCCATCCCATGACTCTCTCTCTCTCTCTCTCTCTCTCTCATCCTTATTACATCATATCCACCTAACTTTTCTCGTTCAATCTACACCTAAGCCCTATATCTAGATATCCTTCCCTTTCCTAGAATGAATATTCATCAAATTGGAATCCAAAACATCTATATATACCCCATTGAATACAAATTTTTTGAAGTAGAAGTTGTGTGAGATAACTTTGAAATCAAGCTCGCCTTTGGTGCTTACTTGTTGTAGACTTTGAGGAATTCTATTTTGATTTTATTTCTTTGTTTCTAATTATTATCATGATTATTTTCTCTTCAATTCAGGTTAGTAGTTTGCTTGCTTAAGTGTAGTTTTCATTGCTTTAGTTTCACTTGTTTTGCTTTTTAGTTTTACATCATTATTTCCATCTAGCTTCCCCTATCTTCTTTGCAACCATTACATTAGTTTTCTTAGATTATTCCCTCAAGATTCAAGTTAGTTCTTCTTTGGCAGTGATAGCCAAGAGAATAAATAACTTGCAACCTTGAGTTTGCTCCTTAGAAAATCACATTTTTCACCTAATTCCCACCTTAGTTTTTGGTCAATTTGCTTGCCTTACATCACCCATTTATCCATATTTTCCTTTGAATTCCTTTTTATGTTTTCCTTTCATGTCATCATACTTTATTTTTTGAGCATTATATTACATTGTTATAGTTTAGATTAGGTTTTATGCATTGGAATTTTGCACAATTTTTTAAAATAGAACATGTATTATGTGCAAGATTTTTGGTGTAATTTGTGTTGGTTTAGTGCAATGATTGAGGTTTCTTATAATGGAATGATTCTATTGTCAAAGTACTTTAGATTTGAGTTGTTTCCCTTTGTAAAATTTGTTGTCTAATTTGATTTCTTATGCATGTTTTTTTTGAAGTTCTTAAGTATAAAAAATTTAGAATTTTTATCTTGTTAACTTTGTGCTTTATTTCCGAACATCTAAGCATTGCATTTGTTCGAATCCTTAGGTTTTCATGTTGATTATTAGATACATTGATTGTTTTGCATTAAATATTACTTTAGGTCCATCAATTTTGGCCATTTTTGGGACTCTAGAACCATGGGCACAATCTATGGATCATGTGCATGGTATTAAGTTAGATTACCTTTTGATTCTTGTTAAATTTAGTTGCATAATCTTGTTTCGTAATTGCTAATTTAGTCACTTTCGTACTATTTTAGATTTAGAAAGTTTTGTTTTTGAATTTTAGCAAGTTCTATTTTTAGTAAGTTTTAGGTTAGGTAAGTGTTAATTTAAGAAAGTTTCTAACTTGATTAGTTTTCTTGAGATTAGTTGCCTAATTTGAGTCATTCTACTTTACATTAATTTCGTTTCCATTCTAAATGATGGGCTTTATTTCTAGAAAGTTTCTTTTAAATTTTAGTTTCTAATTTCATGCAAGTTTCCTTCTTAGTTTGTTTTAATTTTCTAGTTTAATACATCTCTATCCTTTTGGATGAAGTTAATCAATTTAAATAAGATCCAAATGGAAAATCCATAAGATTCCTTATGGGATTGGCCTCACTTGGGTACATCTACTACAATTATTCATGCTCTTGCAAGAAATTTTAAAGCAACACCAAGTTTTTAGCACTGTTGCTAACGAATCACAATGGATTTGTGGTTGGATTCTTATTTAGATTGTTTATCTTTAGTTGTTCTTTTAGGTTACATTAGATTAGGATTTTTGCATTGCATTTGCATATTTTTCTAATTCCTTATAAATTGATCCATCTTACTTGTTTTGTATGAGGGAAATTTTGCAAAAGTAGTAGTGACGATCCTTTTGGCGAAAGCTCCATCAAATTTGAGTGCTTTCTTATATTAGGTTTTTCTTTGTGAGTGAATTTGTAGTGAGGCCCCATTATAACTTGGAATTTATTTATTTCAATTTTGAATAGATTGTATTAGTATAAGGCAAGTAATGGGTAAGGAGGCCCACACTTGATCTTCATCAAAAACCCCAATAAAAAGATGATGAGCAATGTTATGAATGCTAGGAAAGGTGGAATGAATTGGTGCAGAAGTTCCCTCACCATGGATTTGAAAAATGGCAGTAGGTTCCATGCTTCTATGAGGCATTAACACCTCAAAATACTCAAATGGAGGGGCCCTCATGCTAAAAAATGAAATTGTGGCTTGAAATTTTTTTCAAACTTTAGCTCACAATTTCTAACAATGGGACTATTCCAATAGGAGAGGGAGAAATACCCAGACTCAAAGGAAAGGAGGCTTGTATGAAATAGGAGTGACCTCATATATGTCATATAAACTCTATTCCTTGACTAAAAGAATAGGTAATTTTGAATCCTTGCTTCGATGATTTGACAAGCTTGAACATATGTTCTAAGCCTTCATGGCTACAAATACACCTAGAAAACCTCAGCAAGAGGCCTGTGCTATTTGTTCTAGTCTAGAACATTAAATTATGGCTTGTTCATTAAACAGGTGTACCCTAAATATCTTTTAGAATAAGCAAATGCTCTTGGTGCATATCGCAACTCTAACAACACCAATCCATACTCTAAGACTTATAATCGAGGAAGCGTTAGCCATCGCAATTTTTCAAGGTCTCAGAATAATTACTAAGGAGGTACATCTATGAACCCCCCTATTTAGAGCTTTCCTAGAATTTCACTTTTTAGCAGCCACCTAATTTTCAGTTTCCTTAGCAACCAAAGCAACCATCAAGTAAGGATAGTATCTATTTTCTCAAGAAACAAAATCAGTAGACTAATAAGGCTTTGCATCAACTTTAGAATGAGAGTATACAAAATATAGCCTAGATAGAGATACGAATAAGCCAATTTTCTATCTCTTTAAGTGAGAGAAAGAAAGGAATGTTTTCTAGTTAGTCTATTCCAAACCCTAAGGGTTAGTTAGAAATAGGGTCTAGTTCACATAACGAAAAACCCCATAAGTAAGAAAAGTATATCAAAACCCTTATGAATGGCTGTGAGGTTGATAACAAAGTAGGGTAGACTAAGGACAATGTAGAGGAGAATGAACTAGCTAAAATTAAGGAGAAAGAGTAAAGGCAAAAATCTTCTATTCAATCTAAGCCTACAATGGAGGCACCTTATGTGCCTAAAGTCACATTTCCTCAATAACGCAACGAAGCTAAGAAAGGAATAAATTTCAATGAGATAATGGAAGTGTTTAGACATGTGTAAATTAATATCCCATTACTCAATGCTATTAAAGATATTCTTGCTTATGCCAAATTTCTTAAAAGGGTCTGCTCAACAAAGTGAAAGCTTAATGTATGAAAGAAAGCCTTTCTCACCAAATGAGTGAACTCTTTAATACATCACTAGACCCCTCCTACATTTAGAGACCCAAGGTATCCTACCATTTCTTGTGTTATTAGAAATTTTTTCGTAGATAGGGCACTATTAGATTTAGGGGCTATTGTTAATTTGTTGTCAATTTCTGTCTATTAGCAAATGGGGCTCGATGACCTTAAACTAAGAAATATAACTTTATAGTTAGCAGATATATCAATTAAGATTCCACATGGTATGGTTGAAGATGTTCCAATATATGTGGACTAGTTTTACTTCTCTATCAATTTCATTATCTTAGATACCCGGCCTGCATCAAGTAGTAGTAGTGGGATCTAGGTGATTCTTGGATGTCCATTCTTGGCAACATCTAATGCCATCATCAACTATAGAAATGGTGTGATGAAACCATCTTTTAGCAATATGAAACTCAAGCTCAATGTTTTTAATGCAAATCACAGTATCTAAACCTAGATGATTCCTATGTAGTCAATTTAATTGAAGGTCTAATACATGATCCACCGCTGTCCATCTTAGATCATCTTGGGCATGTCTAGCACATTTCAATAGTGACTTTGATATAGACAAGTCCATTCTTGTGGATGTTGCACCCATAAGGCCCACCTCTAAATGGGGCCTCCATGCAAACCACTTCCTCCATTGAAATCTCTCTTAGTGCTTGAATAGAAAAACCACCCACATTAGTCTTGAAGCCGTTGCCTAAAAATCTAAAGTACTCTTACTTAGGTCTTGATGAAACCTTTCCTATCATCATAGCCTCAACCAGATAAGAAAAAGGTGAGCTTCTTTATGTTATCAGAGAACATAAGACAGCTTTAAGGTGGACTATACCAGATATTGGGGGAATTAGTCCCGTTGTGTGCATGCATAGAATTCATGTAGAGAAAAATTCTAAACCATCTAGGGAAAGACAAAGGAGGCTCAACCCTAATATAAAGGTGGTACTAAGAGATGAAGTGTTTAAGCTCTTAAATGTTGGAGTCATCTACCCTATATCTACCAATACTTGGGTCAGCCCAATTTAGGTTGTACTTAAGAAGTCGAGATTCGTAGTAATTAAGAATGAGAATAATGAGCTAATCTACTCTTAAATGAGCACCAAGTGGAGATTTAGTGTTAATTACCAAAAAATGAACTTGGTCACGAGGAAAGACAACTTTCCCCTTCCCTTCATAGGCCAAATGATAGAAAGGTTAGCCAATCATAAGTACTGCTACTTTCTTGATGGACTGGTTATAACCAAATTTCCATAGCATTGTTTTAGGCCAGGCTAGGTGTCAGGAAAAGAACTTAATGTTAAATTGGAAAATATCATTTTATGGTTCAAAATGGCATTGTTTTAGGCTACATTATTTCACATAATGGTATATAAGTGGATAAAGTCAAAGTGGATTTAATCTTTAATATTCTTCCTCCAAGAACAATGAAGGAAATTCACTCATTTTTAGGCCATACTAGTTTCTATAAAGATTCATCAAAGACTTTAGCAAAATTTCTATGACCCTATGTAATTTAGTTACAAAGGAGGCAACTTTTGACTTTGATGAAAATTGTATGAAAACATTTGAGTGCCTAAAGGCTGAACTTACTTCTACACTTATTATTTGACCTCAAGACTGGAGTGCACCATTTGAAATAATGTGTGATGCTTCAAACTATGCGATTGGGGATATGTTGGGCAGCTTATTGATAAACTTCCCCATGTGATTTATTGTGTTAGAAAGATACTCAACAATACCCAGCTCAATTATTCTCCAACAAAAAAAGAGTTGTTAATACTTATTTTTACCCTGGACAAGTTTAGATCTTCCTTCTTAGGATCTAAGGTCATAGTATACTCAGATCATGCAAAACTTAAATATCTTCTTTTAAAGAAAGATGCAAAACCTAGCTAACACAATGGATACTATTTCTACAAGAATTTGATTTAGAAATTTAGGCAAAGAAAGGTACAGAGGAGGTTGTAACTAACCACTTATCCAACCTAGTTATGGAGTCCACTAGCTAGAATGTGCCTATGATAGAGACATTTCCTGATGAACAATTGCTAAGTATTTTCCAATAACCTTGGTGTGCTATTACAATTAATTATCTTGTCACTGGTCAAATGCCTACTCGTTGGTTAAAATAAGATAGGAAAAGGTTTATTACCAAGGTTAAAACTTTACTTTGGATGATCCATACTTGTTTAAGTACTATTCTAATCATGTCATTAGGAGATGTGTACAAGATAATGAACATCATAAGATAATTTCCTTTTGTCATGACCATGCATGTGGGGGGCCATTTCAGTTCCAAAAAGATAGCTACAAAGATTTTGTGATATGATTTTTATAGGCCTATCATTTATAGGGATTCACAAGCTCACTGCTTAGCATGTGCTAGATGTCAATAGTTAGGAAGCATTGGAAAAAGAAATATGATGACCTTAAATCCTATTTTGATCATTATCTGTTTGATGTTTGTTATTTTATTGGACGTTTTCCTAATTCCTATTGTTATTTATACATCCTTGTGGGAGTGGATTGTGTGGAAAAATGGATAGAAGCCATTCCATATAAAACCAATAACCATAACGTGGTGGTTAAATACTTAAAAAGAAAATATATTTTCACATTTAGGTACTAGGACCATAATTAGTGATGTGGGTAAGTATTTTTGTAATAGGGTATTTGAAAATTTAATGCAGAAATATGGTGTTACCCATAAAATTGCTTACCCTTATCATGCTCAGTCTAGTGGATAGATAGATGTGTTTAATAGAAAAATAAAGTGTATTTTAGAAATGACAATCAACCCAAATAGGAAAGACTAGTCTTTAAGGCTTAGTGATGCTTTATGGGCCTATCACATTGCATATAAAATTCCTTAAGCATTTCTCCCTACTATCTGGTTTGTGGAAAGGCTTGCAACTTGCTAGTAGAATTACATCATATAGCTTATTGGGCCATCAAAAAGCTCAATTTTGATCTAGATTTTGTTGGCACCCATAGAAAACTGCAACTCAATGAGTTGGATCAGTTAAGGAAAGATGCATATGAGTCTTCGAAGCTATACAAAGACCCATGAAGAACAATCATGATAGACATATCTTAAGAAAGTCCTTTACCTAGGACAGAAGGTTCTTTTGCATAATTTTAAGCTACATCTATTTCTAGGAAAACTTTGATCCCGATGGATTGGACCCTTCATAGTATTTATAGTAATCCTCATGGAACCATTAAGATAGAAAAGAATGGAGAAATATCTAAAGTTAATGGACAAAGGTTGAAACCCTTCCCAGAGTTGACAAACCCTGAAGTAGAAGAAACATTACTCAAGGAATGAGTATATTAGGACCCGCCTCAACGTGTCCCATGCCACATGTGTCCATCATTACTAGTGCATTCATCTTTATCATCATTGTATAGTAGGTCTTGGTAAAGATGTTAAACTTAGCACTCATTGTGAGGCAACCCAGAATTTTAAAGTCCCATTGTTTTACATTACCCATTCATCATATGGATGTCCTATATTTCAACACATTGGGACAATGAATAATTCAAGTTGGGAGGTGTACATATATGTATGAGATTTCTGAGTTTTTTGTGTTTTAAAAAAAATATTGAATATTTTTGAGTTTTTAGGTCAAAGTTCTTTTACTATGATGAGAATTGAATTGTTCGAAGTTTAGTATTTCCATTGCTTTAATTTCTTAATAGAAATTCATATGGTCAGTTCTACATTTTATTCATATCTTAAAGTGTTTTATGAAAGTTAAATCTCGAAATACACTTACATATAGTGTATAGTTTAGATTGATAAATGGTTATGACTTAGACACCCTAAGGAAATTAGTGGAGACCCAATTACCCAAGTGAGTACTAGAGACTATCATCTTTTTGAGGGTAATATGTAATTCCATATTTTCTTTAGTGGATTACTATGAAAAATCCTAATATCTTTGTTTCCATCAATTGCTAAGAATAAAAAAGTCGTAACTTTGTTTCCCAATATTTATTGACTTAGTTATTCATTAAGAAAGCTAGAACATGATGTAGGCCATAATTGTTTTAGCTCAGAGATATAAAGCCTATTGAGTCTACTATATACCACTAGCTAGACAATTGAGCCTTTTTGAAAAGCTTTATCATTTTCAAAACCCAATTTACCATAAGCGCAAACCCCAGTGAGAAATTCCATTACCCACCTTTCAAAAAGGAGTAGAGATGGTAGAAAAATTAGAAAAGGAAAAGAGTAAAAAAAAAAAAAAAAATATCAAAGTCTTTATACAGAAAGAAAAAGCCTTGCCCTCAAAGAAAAATAAATACAAAGAAAAGAAAGAAAAAGATTATTATTAAAAAATACAAGAAATATTTGTGAAGAAAAGAGAAAGGAAAACACGAGAGATATTCACTTCATTATAGTCAAGAATAGAAAAGTTGTCCTATGTTAATTGAAGAGCTCTACTTAGATTTGAAATTTTGAATCCATATACCTTTCTTTTCATAACCCTACTGAAGCCTACATTTTTTTCTATTTGAAGACCTATTGATCTTAGGTGGAACATTGCCTTAATGATGTATAAATAGGAAGGAATCAAAGTGAAGTAATCCTTACTGGTCTTGTAAATACATCCATTCTAAGGGATCATATTCTTTATCTCATTAGTCCTTATAATATTATGTAAACTTTGAGTCTTTTTGGACTTGGTCGCATAATGGGAGAATATTTTTTAATACTTTCTTTGAGAGCTTTATTTTTGAGTGCATACTAGTGAGAATTTGAGGTCAAGATATCTTTCCAATAGAGGAATATGCATTACTATTTAAAAGTCCTAACTTGTGTAACTGTATGTACACATGCATTTTGAGATGAAACTGGAATAAAACGGCTTTGGTATGTAGATAAACTTGTGGAATTTCTCATTCACCTTTATTAAGTTTTTTTAGTAAGAAGAGTACCAATAGATAAGAATTCTTTGAGATTAAACAAAGGACTTAATCTTATGAAATTTTGTGAGTACATTTTGTACAAACCCTCACGAGGCTTAACTCTTCCACTAGGGGTAACATAGGGGTTTAAGGGCTTGTTGCATGCACTAAATACAATCATGAGTACCTACAAAAATAACAACCATTTTCTTCATGATTTTTACATGTTTTCCTTGGGACTAGCAAAATACTGGTTGGAGGAGTGATAAGTGTTCAATTTTTCATAAATAGTACCCAATTAGTTGCCCATGTTTTATAGCCTTATTTGGCCAAAATTTATAACACATACATTTTTGACCTAATAATTCAAAAGTATGATATTTTGTAGGTTCAGAAGCTAATCCATAGCAAGTATATGAATGATCATATTTTTATAGGATTTAGTTTTTTTTTTTTAAGGTATTGGAGAGATGATCTAATGGTCGAGATTGATCGGGATGAAAATGGAAGATCAAGAGTAAAAGATCATGCTAAAACCTAATTGACATGATTCAAAGCTTAATCAAGGATCAAGATCATCCTAGTTCAAGTAAAGAATCTAGTGAAAGACTAAAATGGACAAAAACCCAAGCCTACATTTCCACCACCTTTGCATGGAAGCCATTAAAGCTACCTAAGCCATGAGAAAGGGTGATAAACCACATGTGCTACTCAAAGTGTGGAATGAGCCATCAAAGTGAGTCATAAAGCCATGAAGGAGTACCACATGGAGCCACATGATTGGAGCTTTAAACTTGGCAATTATCCTATTTTAAAGTGTGATATTTTATGGATTTTGAGATATTTGTGTAAAAGGTAAGATGATCATGTACTGAGGGCCATCAAGAGAGAAAATCCCACATTCCTAATCCACCCATCTTATTAGAGCTTTAAACTTGAAGGAGATACTTCCTAAACTAGTGGTGCCTCCCCCTTATGAAAATGCTTACACTATGTGGTTTCCTAAGAATGAAACCCTAAGTTCAATGCTCATGCATATATGCAAAATCCCATGATTTCTTTCAAAATTTCCATCAAAATTTCCTCTCCACTTCCCACTCTAGATTCAAACTACACCTTGGGGGTGGGGTTTGGAACACCATGCCACCTTCATAAAAAGGTGGCACCCCCTTCCTAATTTGGAAACTAGCCAGCCCAATACTCTCTCTTTCTCTCTTATGTCATCATTATTACATCATTTCCACCAAGACTTCCTACTTCAATCTCCACCTAAGCCCTAGATCTTGATCTCCTTCCCTTTCCTAGAAATCTTCATAAAATTGGAAGCCAAAACATCTATATATACCCCATTGAATTCAACATTAGTTTTTAAGCAGAAGTTGTGTGAGACAACTTTGAAATCAAGCTCCACTTTGGTTCTTAGTTTCTTCTAGAATTTGAGGAATTCTTTGGTGATTTTATTACTTTTATTTTCTTTTTATTGTCTTAATTATTTTTTCTCCAATTCAGGTTAGTAGTTTGCTTGCTTTGGTATAGTTTTCATTGCTTTAATTTTGCCTATTTTTCTTTCTAGTTTTACACCCTTCTTTCCATCTAGCTACTCCTATCTTCTTTGTAGCCATTCCATTAGTTTTCTTTGATTTTTCCATTAAGATTGAAGTTAGTTCTTCTTTGGTAGTGACAGAAAAGGGAAGAGATAACTTGCAACCTTGAGTTTCCTCCTTACAAAATCATGTTTTCACCTCATTCCCACCTTAGTTTTAGGTCAATTTGCTTGCCTCACTTTACCCATTTAACCATATTTTCCTTTTACTTCCTTTCAGGGTTGTCTTTGCATGACATCATAATTTAGTTTGTGAGCATTATATTACATTTTTATTAATTTAAGATTTGGTACTATGCATTGGAAATCTATGCAATTTTCAAAAATAGTACATCAGAACTAGGAAATCTATGCAGGATTTTAGGTGTAATTTGGTGTTGATTTAATGAAATACATTGAGGTTTCTTATTATGGAATGATTCTATTATAAAATTACTTCAGAACTAGGTTACTTTCCTACCTAAAAGTTGTTGTTTAATTTTCTTTCTTATGCATGCTTTGTTGGATGTTCTTAAGTACCAAAAATATAGAATTTCTATGTCCTTAACTTTGAGTTTTATTTTCAGCCATCTAAACATCGTAGTTGCTTGAATCTTTAGGAATCCATTTAGTTTTTCATTTTATTTATTAGATCCATTGATTTTTTTGTGTGATAGTTTAGTTTGGATCCATCAATTCTGTCCATTTTTGGGACCCCAGAACTATGCACACAATCCATGGATCATGCAGATGGTATTAGGTTGAATTACCTTTTGATTTTTGTTTAATTTTGCTGCATAATATTTTTTTTTAGTAATTTTCAATTTAGTCATTTGCATACTATTTTAGATTTAGAAAGTTTCCTTTTTGAATTTTAGGATGTTCTATTTTCAGTAAGATTTAGGTTAGGTAAGTGTTAATTTAAGAAAGTTTCTAATTTTAGCAGTTTCCTTAAAATTAATTAGCTAATTAGATTCATTCTAATTTGCATTAGTTTATTTAGTTGCTTACATGTTAGTTAAGTAAGTTTCTATTTTAGAAAGTTAATTTTAGTTTTACCTTCTAATTTCATGCATGTTTCCTTCTTAGTTTGTTTTAATTTTCCAGTTTAACCACATCTCTATCTCTTTGGTTGAGGTTAATCAATTTAAATAAGTTTCAAACTATTGAAAATAGGTGAGATTGCTTGTGTCACACCCTCAGTCATGTACATCTACCACAATTGATTCGTGGGTGTACAAGTAATTTTAAAGCTACACCAATAGTAACATTTATTGAAATAGAAACATCTAACATTTGAAATGAAATTAATAGATGATACACAAAACTCTATTTAAGCAAAATCACATCATGAAATTCCACACCAAAGATCATTTACCATAGGGCATGTAAAATGATGCTTAGAACATACATTCATTTGCTAAGAAGTGATGTTAGGAAGTGTGTGACATATATCATGGAAAAATACCCTAAATCATCTAATCAATGCTCTCAATCCATAAGACATTCAATCAATTCAAGATCTAAGAGAAACATTAATATTGGATTTTCAATAAATAAATAAATAAATAAATAAATATATATATATAGAAATATTACACACATACCTCTATATTTAGTGAGTTTTAGCCCTGTGCTTTCCATAAAAAAGCATAGTTAGGCCAATTCTACATTTTGTAGGTCCAGGGTACAAATAAAAAAAAACACAAATTTAACAATTTTACCCTTGAAAGAGCAAGTTTATCTTTCATCTGATATTGTGGACCCACACATGCCAAAAATGAAGTAAGAGAGTTAAGGATAAAAATTGGGTGTCAAATACAAAGTTAGAGCAATTAGAAACTATAAATGAAAGACGGAGCCTTATCCATTCAAAATAGGGTGTTCTTATCCAAAGTAAGTCGACAGAACTTCCCATGCATGCATGAAAGATAGACACCACCTTGGAAGCTCCTAAAGGAAGCTCAATTTATATAGAATAAGATCACATACAATGATTGCTTTCTCAAATAAAATAAGAAAATTGAGGCCCATAGGAGACTTCTTCCTTACATTCACTGCCCAACTTAATCAAAGGAATGGACCACCTAAGAGGGGGCATGAAATTTCCATAAAAAAATTGTATTTACCACTCAATTCCACATAACTTACAAGGATAAATAATGATGATTGGTGGAGAAAACAAGGAAGAGAGAGAGAGAGAGAGAGAGAGAGAGAGAGAGAGAGAGAGAGAAAGAGAGAGAGAGAGAGAGAGAGAGAGAGAGAGAGAGAGAGAGAGAGAGAGAGAGAGAGAGAGAAAATTTATAGGAAATCTATAGTTCTAGAGAGAGAAAATTTATAGGAAATCTATAGTTCTAATTCATCTTACTTTTCAAGCACTTAAAGGTCAAGATCTATCCTCATAGATACAAATTATAAGCAACCCATGGATACTTACTTAAGTAAGGATAGGCCAATGAGAAGCTAGACTGCAAGGAAGATCACACTAAAACCTATTGGTGGAGATTTTTTAGTGGGCTTCCCACCTATTTTCAAGGAAAAAATGTCCCACCTTGCTTAAAACTCATTGGATGGAAAAAAGTATGGCAGGTGGAGAGAAAAGAAGGAAAAACCAATAGTGGATAATGAAATCTCAAAGGAATCAAGGCCATCCACTCTTAGACATCTAAGTTTAATGGTGGAGAGTAAAGAAGCCCTTAAAGAAGATATCTTTGGATAAGAACACTCCAACCAAATCTCACACATTCAAGTTAGGGCAATGATGATCTAGGGGTCAAGAATGAAGCATTGGAAAGTCACACACCCTAGTCACCTTGCCCTTGTTAAAAAGTCAAACGAAAATCCTATCAAAGGAAAGATCTTAACCACTCATTTCAATATAAATGGTTTAGATCCATCTCATATTTTTTGAACTCCATACACAACCAAAGTGGATTCCATGCCTTCGACCTCTTCTCCCTTCCTTTTGTACTTATTCTCTAACATTCTCTTCCTTCCTGCCTATTCTCTTTCCCCCTAGCCTATCTTTGTTCCTATCCTTCCATATCCCTTTTCATTGCTTTCTTATCACATTCCTTCCCACATTCATCCATATCCCCATGTATTCCATGCACCTGCATCTTTCTTACTTCTTTTCCTTCTTCAATCCTCATCATCTATCCTTCCTTTAACTAATATGAGCTCCACCCTTCATTTCTTAGGGGCTCCAAAAATTTATAAATAAGAGTGTTTTATAAGCTTTGATTAGATTTCATGAATACAAGCTTTTCATTCATGCAAAATAGCCTTCTTTCCCACTCCATGAACCATGTGCACAACTCCATGGGTCATGAGCATGGTGGTTGAGTGTATTCCATGAATTAGTTTATTGCTCTTTTGTTTCATTATAGTTTAGAATTCTTTGTTTAACAGTTTTCATTTTAGATAGATTTACATAGCTTGTTTGGTCTTTAGAAAGTTTATTTTTAGAAAGTTCTAGGATTGGGAAAGTGTTAGTTTAGAAAATTTTTATTTTCAGAAAGTTTCTTTAGTTAGTTTCTAATTTCATGCATGTTTTCTTTTGTATGTTGTTTAAATTACCATTTTCCAAAACAATCTTTCATTGGCTAGGGAGAACCATAACAATCTTTCTTTGTCTAAGGATATGTAATTTAATCAAGATCTAATCAATATACAAAACCATGCAATTCCTCATGAGATCAACCTCACTAGCATACATGTACGACAATTGATTTGTGTGCTTGTGAGTTATTTTAATGCTACACAAAGTTTTTAGTGCTGTTGCTAGGGAATCAAAATAGATTTGTGGTTGGATCTTTGTTTATATTGTTTATCTCTAGTCATAGTATTAGGTTGCATTAGAGTAGTTTTTTTGATCATTCTTGAGTATTTTGCTAATCCCTTAAAAGTTGTCATATTTCATTATTTTTGTGCTAGGGGAATTTGGTAAAAGAAGTGGCAGCAATCCTATGGGTCAAAGATTCACTATCATAATGAGGATTTCCTTGCTTTCTGAATTAGGTTTTTCTATTTTGAGAGGACTTGTAGTGAGGCCTGATTATGATCTTAATTTTAATTATTTATTTTTAATGGGTTGTAGTAATACAGACCAAGTATGAGGTATGGCGGCCCACACTTGATCTTTACTAGAAACCACACTGTAATTTTTTCTCACTCTCTTATTTTTTCTAAGTTCAGTTGCATTCAGTGTTATTTCTATTGTGGTCGGTTGTGTAATTCATATAGTTTAGGGTCATTCATTATAACTAGTTGCATATTATTTAGGGTTGTTGCATTTTACTGCACCTATTTAACAAAGGGTAGCCTGAGCTCGATTGTAATTAAGGCATAGATTGTCTAGCTATAATGTCTTACATGTTAAGGTGTGGACCCCTTTGTTAAATAGCATATTGGTAGTTATTAGTTCCCTTTATAGCAACCCTCATAAGATAAGGACTGGATTTTATCACCAGATTCATGGCCCACCTAGGTAATCAAATAAATTTCTTGTATGTTCATGATCCTAGCCCTTAAAGCCAAATTTAAAATCGAGTAGCCAGAGACTTAAGGTTTCGAGCATGTAGAACCCTTTTAGAAGGAGGAGATTTATTGTCACTTCAGTAGCTTCTAAGCAATGTAGTTATAGTGGGTATCCAAAATTCAAGTGATTTTTCCATGCCTTTTGTTGATGTTTGTTGAGGTCTAAATATGTCCTTACAGAGAATTGTATTAACCATTTTAGAGAAAAAAGTAATTGGTAAGTAGTAGTCAAGCTTGGATAAAAGGAGGAGTTCTCTAGATCTAGTTCTAAAAGCTACCACCTTGTAGATTAATAAATATTATTTAAACAACTCCTTAGTAGCTCACTTTAATGGCTCATTTTGCTTAGTTTGAGGGGCTTAGTCCCTTAGATTTAAAGCTTGCCTTACTTTTATGATAATTTTTAGGAATGCATGTCACCCCTTACAGCCCTGGCAAGCTAACAACATAGCTCAACCTATAAAAAACTTTGCAAAGCTCAATATAGGCTGTTGGATCATCCTCTCACTTCCTACAAATAGAGTAAAAACCCTATTTAAATCCTAAAAAATTATGATAATTCATATGCTTACTCTATATATGTTTCTAAACTCACAAAATATCAAACTTTTGAATAATTAGGTCAGAAATGCTAGTGTTATAAATTTTCAAAAAACCCTAGGATAATTTCTATAATTTATAACGCATGGACCACCAAACGTGTACTTTTTATACAACATTGAACACTTATCACTCCCACGTAATATGCATCCAATCACTTGGGGCAAAGGTAGGGTTCTCAACCATAACCCTTTTACCTACTTGTTTTTATTCTTTATTATCCTTCCATTCTCCTTATCTTTCTCTCTCTCCTTTGTAATACACACATTTTAGAATTCTAAAAAATCCTAATTATGAGAAAACTTTGATATTTTGTGGAAATTAGAATTTTGGGGAATTTAAAAAATTTTACAAATATAATCACGGATTGAAACCTCAATATTTGGAATACACAGGAGAAATGAAGTACAATGACCCTAAGAACGCCAAAATCTCAGACCAGATGAAAATTTGCTACTTATTTTAATTGAAGTATTCAATAAATTTAATGGAAAGGGTAAAAATATAATTTCATGAGTGGGGTCCACAAAACTAGGCTTTGAAAACCATGATTGGACTTGCATTTATTGGGGTATGGAGATGATTACCAGACATTAATGTTGGTAATCGTTTTAGCATTTAATGAAATTAAAAATTTTAAAATAAAATAATGGCAAATCAAATTTTTAGAGGGGACTTTAAATGCTGCTCCCGTCCTTTATTTCCTCTCTTGAATTTCTCCCCTTGCATTGAATTTCCTTGTTCCTCATGCTACCATTGACTACACCGGAGATGATGCCCTGATGCCGATAGACATGATGCATTGATGATTTTCCCTACTTTCAGTAACAAAACTCACCATTCCGGCCAGCCTCAACAAGGTAGGCTGCTCTCCTCTCTTCCCCTTTTCAAGTTACAGGATTTCCTTCTCTTTTTTTGACCAATTAATAACAAAAACGACAATGGAACGCTGTTTTCTGGTGAAAAGTTGAAACTTACAGTTTGTGTGAAAAATAGTCCTCATAATGGTGCTAGATTGGCAATGTTGACTGTTCATCTTATTTAGCATGAACCCAAGAACTAAACCCCTTGGTCTCATGGAGATCCCACAGGTAATGCCGTCAAAAAGTGGAAAAACAAAGAATTTTTTTTCAAAGTTATATAAAACTGGCTAAAAACCTTAGATTTAGGAAAAAGATATGGATAAATTTATCATAAAACTAGAATTAATGAAAATTTAATCAAAATGACATAAGAATCACCAAATTTCATGATTATATTCAGTGCCAGCGATGACCAAAATTCAATCATCTTCTTTGGCAATTGCAATGTCTTTCAAGTGACTCAGGCAATGAGTCCAGGATGCTCATCAGAGACGTACCATGGTGATGTGTGTTGGGCATGACCGCAAGCGTGTGAACGACGTGTCCTTCATTCCTAGCCATCATAGATCATTGATGTGTCCCAATGATGGAGACACACTTGAGGCACATTCTGGGTGCCTCACGTGTCCGTGCATCCTGGTGACGAAGATGCACGTGGACACATTCTAGGCATGCATAATGGGTACTTGCATCCTTGTGACATCGAATTTAAATTAAATTAAATCCAAAAAAATCTGGATCATCTATTCTGAGTTGAAATAATAAAATCTCAATTGTAGGAGCTATAGAAGTCCAAATCACAATCTGAGACACTCGTTGGATTTGTCTTGATGATGACGACCGGGATTTAACATTAAAACTTTGATTTGAACACTTTTAAATAGATCAAATCACAAAATCCTATCCAATAACCTAGATCAGCCTGATCAATTGATGACCAGGCTTTAAAAACTAAATGTATACATCAATTTTGAGATGATCTAGTGAAATTAAAGGACATATTTCAAGTATTTATCAAGAAAAGTGATCCTTATTGTCGATCTAATCATGTGCCTTAGGATTGGCTGCTCATAGAGCAACCTGACCATTAGATTGATGTGTAAACATGCACATACACATAGATTACTAAATAAACATAGAAATTGGATTGATTATGATGAGAAAGACTAGAATTGACAATCTAATGTTAGATCTAAATAATAAAGAATGATCCAATGGTTGGATCATCTTCAGACCAAACAAGATGAAAGGAATTAAGTCCTTACTTTCAAGGGACACTAATTGATAAATCATAACATAGATTGATATTCAAGGGTGACAGATGATTATCTAGATGTTAGAAAAGAAAACATCTAGTCCAGGATTAGCTCAATTAAGGGCTAATTAGGAAATCTAGACCGTTAATCTAGGATCAACTCCCAGATCAGAGAAATCATCACTTGAATTAACATACTTTTGGGGATAAGAGAATTCCAAGTGAATGGATAAAGATTAGATGAATGATTAATCCATGTTTTATCCATGATTTATCCATGTTTTAACGTATGACTGATGATGTATTATCATGTGTTTTGGATTGATTTTATTGAGATTGTTTTACACTTGGGAGTTTCTATGGTTTTTATCATGTTTTTGATGTTTTATTATGGGTGTTTCTACCCGATGAGTACTATGTTAAGAGGGTATTAGGGTTGGCTACCTACCCTCTGAACTTATGGATGAAGACACTAGCCTTGATATATGGGCAAACTACATGTTGTTTGTGGTAATCATGGGCAGGCCACCCACACAAGTCTAACCATTTCCCATGAATGATAGATAGTAGTCTCCTGTTTCGGTGTCGACGATGAGCAGTAGTGGTTGAGATCCTGGAGTGGTTGCCACTATAGCACAGCAGCCCATACACTTATTTTGCATGCTCATGTAGTGCATATGTATATGTATACCCACAGCGTGATGACGTACCCTTAGGGCAAAAGCATATGTGGGCGGCTAGATGTGGGTGGGCCTACGGGCTATGCAAGCTACCTGAAGTGCGAGATATAGGTGAGGGACCCAGGGTTTTGGAATGAGTACTCATTGCCAGTGATATGAGTGTAGTGGGACACTCTCAGGGCTTGATTATGTATAGCGCCTCATTCATCATGACATGCATTCATATTTTGATGATGAGACTAAACTTTACTTGATTTTGATGGATGCATAACCATGCATTACTCATACCTTGCATGCCATGGTGATTTGATATGATATTATTCTATTCAGGAGTAAAGCATGCTTTGGCTATTATTGTTTTGTTCAAACTCATGATTTTTTGTGTGCTATTCACTATGGATGTCTGATGATTTAACATACCATGTAAATGATTTTTTCTATGAGATTTGCCATGACATTGATACTTTACACCACACTATTTCATTGCACTTTTTCTTAAATGTGATCACCTACATAAGCAATAGCTTGCTGAGGCATTTCTTTGTTTTGCAATGCTTCAGATCTAGGGTGTGACATTGTTAAGGGCAAGCAAGTGGAGTAGCATTAGAGAGAGGACTATGAGGACCATCTAGCACTCTAAAGATTGACTTGATGTATGGTTCTTTTACTTGTTATTAGACTTCTTTTGGGCTGTACAAAAATACTTGATATGAGGATGGTATTTGACCTACACTTATTGTACTGTGTATATATACATACACATGCATATGGATGTGGTGATCATGGATGGGACCTGGGGGTTATGTATATTTTCTTTATTGTTATCTCTTTTCAAGATTGACATTGTGATCAGACTTAGTTTTTGATTGAGCATACTCTGTGTTATAACGCATTGGTTTTATTTATCGCCATGGATTTGGATGACCGTTGGGATTTTCTGCCAAACTCTCTTTGAAATGATTATGATAATTATATTAAATGTTAGTTTTCCTCTTTTAGGGATCCCAATTATTTTATTAAACATTATTATTAGTATTATTATATATGGAAAAATGGTTTTAAAAAACCCTGGGTGTCATAATTTGGTATCAAAGCCAGGGTTTATTCCATCTTCACCACTCTAAGGGACCAATTAGATTAGCAACACATGAATTCATGCTAAGCCTGAGATAGGAAGAATGCTTATATGATGTGACATTGAAATCTTGACAGATGACTCATCGATGGAAGATTAGGTCCACCGCTACTCCACAAGTTGCCACCCCTACCGAGTCATCAAGGCAAGGAGACCATGAGGTAGATTTGGTGGCCTGTGTAGTATAGGGCTTTATACCACACATCACTTAGTAGATTAGGGTAGCAGTATAGGCCACACACTTTGCCCCTATGGCGAAACTACTGTAGTCCAGGTGGACACGTCGGCATAGTCATCTCATTAAGTGTCGATAGCTCTTATGGAGCTACTAAGAGAGAAGCCTCAAGCACTCGTGACACCTTCTCTAGACTGCCTGAGAGGTTCCAAAAGGTGGTGCCACACTTCATGGGGAAGGTGACTTTGAAGAGGCCGTGCGATGGCTATTTGAGGTGGAGAAGGCCTTCAAGGGCATGAAGCTACCCCTTGAGGGTCGAGTTAGATTGACAACTTATCTACCGAAGGGAGAGGTCAGATTTTGGTGGCAAATTAAGCATCATACTTTTACTTGGGAGGATTTTAGGATGATCTTGGATGAGGAGTACTTCCCACCTCATGCCCTACAGGTCATGAAGAGAGAGTTTGCTACACTAGAGTAGCAGAGCATGACAGTTCAGCAGTATCTGAACCAATTTACTAGGTTACGAAGATTTGCACCTGCTCTCTTTTCCTCAGATAAGGAGGTGATTGACCAATTTGTTAATGGTCTTATGCTATAGTTGAGGTACAAGGTGATTATCTCTTGCCCTACGATAGTGCGAGAGGCTGCTGACATGGCCTCCATGCTAGAGTGAGATTATCTGTAGGCCTGGGGAGAGATGAGTCAGCCCATTAAGGGCAAGAGGCACTTCACATCACACAGGCCATTAGAACACCAAACCATCAATATGCTTCTACATAGAGGAGATATCAATGTAGGAGGGTGTGCCCTTGATGTAGGGGCTGACATATGGGGCAACCATGTCCAGGGTTGGGCCGATAACATCAAGGACAATAGCAGTAACCACAACCATTTTAGCAAAGATAGCCATTTAGGTGTTATGGCTGTGGTGAGATGGGGCACATGCACAGGGAGTGGCCGAAGGAGTAGAGAGATAGACCTACAAAGACTGGTGCCCCTACAGAGCCAATGCCACGTAGTTAGGGATGCGTCTTCATCATCACCTTGGGGCAAGCACAAGCCTCAAACTAAGTCATGGAAGGTACTTTTCTTGTAGCAGATAGACATGCTAGAGTCCTTTTCAACTTAGGATCCACCCATTCATTCATTTCACTAACATTTGCATTCTATCTCGATCTGCACACTTGTAGGTTGGCATTTAGGCTAGATATTCTGATGCTAGTGGGAGAGATAGTGGAGGCCACTGAGTACCTTGAAAGAGTATCAGTGGAGATATGAGGTGCTAGGATGGATGCTGATCTCATCTTATTAGATATGGTGGATTATGACGTTATTTTGGGGATGGATTATTTGGCTACATATTGGGCACCATGGATTGTCGTAAGAAGCAAGTTATATGCAGCGTACATGGCCAACTAGTGGTTGTAGTCTAGGACATGATTATTGACCCTTGCGTTATTTTAGCTATGAGAGCAGCTCAATGTTATGCTTGAGGTTGTTGGGTGTTCTTAGCTTGCATCCTAGTGGTAGACAGTGAGCATCCACGCATAGAAGATATTGATGTGGTGTGATATTTAGCCGATGTATTTCCTGAGGAGTTGCCAAGTTTAGCCCCATGTAGAGAGATTAACTTCACCATAGACTTGGTGCTAGTTACTGTGCCTATTTCTAAAGTGCCCTACAGGACGGCTCCAACACAGTTGAGAGAGCTTTAGGTTCAGTTGTTGGAGCTACTTGATAAGGGTTTCATTAGGCTGAGTGGGTCTCCTTGGGGAGCATTAGTCCTATTCGTTAAGAAGAAGGACAAATCTTTGAGGCTATGCATTGATTATCAGTTATTGAACACTGTTACTATGAAGAATTGATATCCCCTGCCTCGCAGCGATGATTTGTTTGACCAGCTTCAGTCAGTGTAGGTGTTCTCCAAGATAGATATAAGGTTAGGCTACCACCAGTTGAAGATCAGAGAGGAGGATATCCTTAAGACTCCCTTTAAGAGTAGATACAACCACTATGAGTTTTTGATGATGCCCTTTGGATTGACTAATGCACCAACAATAGTCATGGCCTGATGAATAGGGTTTTTTTAGCTTCTTAGATAAGTTCGTGATAGTCTTTGTCGATGATAATATGGTCTACTCTCCTAACCACGATGTTCACAGGGGTCACCTCTACATTGTATTGGATACACTTAGTCAACACTGCCTATATGTGAAGCCCGGTAAGTGCAACTTTTGGCAGGAATAGGTGTAGTTTTTAGGCAACGTGGTATCTAAGTATGGAATGGCTGTAAACTTGGCCAAAGTGGAGGCAGTCCTACACTGGGAGAGGCCTATGACGGTGACATAGATTCATAGCTTCCTCGGATTGGTAGGTTATTATCGTCACTTCATAGAGGGGGTCTCAAGGATTGCATTTCCCTTGACCACTTTGATTGAGAAAGACACCAAGTTTATCTAGACCAATGCCTGTGAGGAGAGCTTCTAGGAGCTCAAGAAGAGACTTACTACTCTGTTAGTGTTTCCCCTACCCTTAGGTTCTAGTGGCTATATGGTTTGTGGTGACGCTTCAAGTAAGGGCCTAGGAGTGGTATTGATGCAGCATGGGAAGGTGATCACCTATGCATAGACACAGCTTCAGACGCATGAGGTAAACTACTTGACTTATGATCTGGAGTTAGCAGCAGTGGTCTTTGCATTGAAGTCCTGGAGACACTATTTGTATGGGAAGAGATTTGAGGTATTCACTGAGCATAAGAGCCTAAAGTACTTCTTCACTCAAAGCAATCTGAATATGAGGTAGTGCAGATGGATGGAGTACCTCAAGGACTTCAACTTTACTATTGAATACCACTCAGGAAAGCTAATGCCATAGTTGATGCCTTGACCAGGAAGTCGAGGTTGATGATTGCTAACCTATCGACTAGACAGAGAGTCCTTAATAAGATCCTACAGTCATAGGTCAGTGATGCGGAGACTTAGAACTTGGCCAACAAGGCCAAATTTGCTAGAGGACCAGATGGTGGTGGCAGGTTCAAGTAAATTGGTGGTTCTTGTAGATGATGAGTTGAGGTATGAGTTGCTCAGGAAGCGCACCAGTCCTAGTATGCTATCCATCCCTAAGGTACGAAGATATACCAGGACCTTAGGCAACACTTTTGGTAGAACGTGATGAAGATGGATGTTGGTGAGTACGTGGCATGATGTTTGACCTATGAGCAGGTAAAGGTGGAGTATCAATGACCATCTAGGTTGCTTCAGATGTTAGATCTTCTAGAATGGTAGTGGGACCACCTCACCATAGACTTCATAGTGGGCTTGCCAAGGACTATCAGTGGTCATGACATGATATGGGTCATTGTTGATAGGTTGACAAAGTTTGCTCATTTCCTCCCCATCAGAAAAATCTAGACCATGGATAGCTTGGCGAGACTGTATGTTAGGTAGATCGTGAGCTTGCATGGGGCTTCCTTGATGATCATTTTAGATCAAGACACACAGTTCACCTCAAAGTACTGGCAAAGTGTGTAGGATGCTCTTGGATTAAGGTTGACATTTAGAATGGTGTTCCACCCCATTCAGACGGTTAAGGATATGTTAAGGGGTTCTTTATGGTAGACCTTGTTAGTCTCCTTTGTGTTGGAGTGATGTGGGGGAGAGATGCATCGTGAAGTCTGAGTTGGCAGAGTAGTGTGCAAAGAAGGTCTGACTCATTCAAAAACAATTATTGGCAGCCCACAACTGCCAGAAGAGTTATGCTAACAAGAGGTAGAAGGACCTAAAGTTTGCTGTGAGAGAGCATGTGTTTCTGAAGGTTTCCCCTATGAAGGGAGTGATGAGATTTAGTAGCAAGGGGAAACTTAGTCCCAAACATATTGATCCTTTCAAGATCCTATGTTTTGTTGGACCAGTTGCATACTAGTTGGCCCTACCACCATAGCTAGCAGGCATACATGATGAGTTCCATGTCTCCATGTTGAGGAAGTACGTGCTAGATCCATCTCACGTACTTGGGCAGATCCTGGGAGAGCTACAACCTGACTTGACGTTTTAGGAGGGACCTAATCAGATACCAGATAGTAAGGTCTAGAAATTGAGGACTAAGACCATTACATTTGTCAAGGTCCTTTGGCAGCATTACATAGTGTAGGAGGCCACATGGGAGATCGAAGACGAGATGAGGCAGACCCATCCAGAGCTATTGGCATAGAGGTATGTATGCACTAAAATTTCGAGGACGAAACTTCTATATGGAGGGGAGGATGTAATACACGCCATTTTAGAATTCAAAAAATGCCTAATTGCATCAAAATTTTGAAAATTTGTCAAAATTAGAATTTTGGGGGATTTGAAATTTTTTAGAAATAGAATCATGTACTGGAACCTCAATATTTGAAATGTACACAAGAAATAGAGTCCACTGACACTAAGAACGGTAAAATTAGAGATCGGATGAAAATTTCCTCATTATTTTAATTTAGGTATTTAATAAATTTAATGGAAAATTTAAAACTATAATTTCATAAGTGGGGCGTAGAAAATTGGAGCACTGAAAACCATGATTGAACAGACATTTATTCGGTATGGCAATGATTACCAACCATTATTGTTGGTAATCATTTAAGCATTTAATGAACTATTTTTTAAAATAAAATAAAATAAAAATAAGATTTTTAGGGGGGACTTTAAATGCGGCTCCCCTTCCTTTATTTCCCCTCTCCAATTTGTCCCCTTGCATTGAATTTCCCTGTTTCTCGTGCTACCAGTGACGGCAATGGAGACGATGCCCTGACACCGATAGACACAATGCAACAGTGATTTTCCTTTCTTTTGGTAATGGAACTTGCCGTTGTAACCAGCTCCAATGAGGTAGGCTACTCTCTTCTCTTCCCATTTTTAGGTTATTGCATTTCCTTCTCTTTTTTCGAGTAGTTAATACTAAAAATGGCAATGGAACACTGTTTTTCAGTGAAAACTTGAAACTTATAGTTTGTGTGAAAAATAGTCCTCATAATGGTGCCAGATTGGCAATTTGGACCATTCATCTTGTTTAACATGAACCCAAGAAGATAACCCCTTTGGTCTCATGGAGATCCAATGGGTAATGACACCAAAAAAGTGAAAAAATAACAAGAATATATATTTTTTTCAAAGTTATATGAAACCAGTTAAAAACCTTAGATTTAAGAAAAATCTATGGATGAAAATCTGATCAAAATGACATAAAAATCACAAAATTCCATGATTGTATTCATGGCTAGCGAGGACTGGAATCTGGTCATCTTCTTCAGCAATGACGATGTCTTTCGAGCGACTCAGGCGATGCGTCCAGGACACTCATGGAAGATGCACCATGGTGAATCACACCTGGGCATGACCGTATGCGTGTGGACGATGCGTGCATCATTCCCAACCACAACAAAATGCCGGTGCATCTTGATGATGAAGATACATGCGGGGTGCATTCCGGGTGCATGTCATGTGCGTGTGTGTCCCCTTGACGCCAAATGTAATTTAAATTAAATCCAAAAACATTTTGGACCATTTATTTTGAGGTGAAACATTAAAATTTCAATTGTAGGAGCTACAGAGGTCCAAATCATGATTTGAGACATTCGTTGGATTTGTCTCTTCAATGAAAACCTAGATTTAACATTAAAACTTTGATTTAAACACTTTTAAATAGATCAAATCATAAAATCCTATCCAATAGCCTAGATCAGGTAGATCAATTGATGATTAGGCTTTAGAACCTAAATGTATACATCAATTTTAAGATGATCTAGTGAAATTGAAGGAAATATCTCAAGTATTTATCAAGAAAAATTATCTTGATCATAAATCTGATCATGTGCCTTAGGATTACTGATTAGAGAGAAATCTAACTATCAGATCGCCATGTAATCATAGACATACATGTAGATTACTAAATAAACATAGAAATTGGATTGATTATAATTAGAAAGACTAGAATTGATGATCTAATGTTAGATCTAAATAATAAAGAATGATCCAATAGTTGGATCATCTTCAGACCTAACAAGATGAAAGGAATTAACTCCTTATCGGTCAAGGGATACTAATTGATAAATCATAACTTAGATTGATGTTCAAAGGTGACAGATGATTATCTAGATGTTAGAAAAGCCAACATCTAGTCTAGGATTAGCTCAATTAAGGGCTAATTAGGCAATCTGACTGTTAATCTAGGATCAACTACCAAATCAGAGAGATTATCAGTTGGATTAACGTACTTTTGGGGATAAGAGAATACCAAGTGAATGGATTAAGATTAGATGAATGATGAAGACTCTATGGGAGTAATGGATGACTTAGTGTGATTTATGGTTTAACAGGTATGTTAGAGCATGTGAGTTGAGATAGTCTATCGCCTGATTAAGAGTACTACACTTTTGAGGGAGGTGTTTGCATTTAGTAATTCCCATGATTTTATAGATCATGACATATTATTTAAAAATATTAAAGCATCAGATTTATGCCCTAGCATATTTTCATGGAAATTCATTCATCACACATGATTGATACTATAACATCTTGATCTACATGATTTTTCCATGTTTGATGTATTATCATGTCTTTTGGATTAATCTTATTGAGATTGTTTACACTTGGGAGTTTCTATGGTTTGTATCATGTTTTTGATGTTTTATGATGGTTGTTTTTTCCCAATGGGTATTATGCTAGAAGGGTATTAGGGTTGGCCACCTGTCCTCTGAACTTATGGATGATAGACACCATCCCTGATACGTGGGTAAACTACATGCGGTTTGTGGCAATCATGGGCAGGCCACCCATGCAAGTCAGACCATTTCCCATACATGGTAGACAGCAGTCTCCCATTTTGGTGTCGACAGTGAGCAGCAGTGGTTGAGACCCTGGAGTGGTTGCCACTATAGCATAGTAGCCCAGACACTTATTCTACGTGCTCATGCAGTGCATATGTTATGTATACCCACAACGTGATGATGTATCCATAGGGTGAAGGCTATGTGGACGGACCTTCGAGCTGTGCGAGCTACCTAGTGTGCAAGTTACAGGTGAGGGACCTAGGGTTTTGGAATGAGTACTCATTGCCAGTGATATGAGTGTAGTGGGACACTTTAGGGCTTGATTATGTACAACGCCCTATTCATCATGACATGCATTCATATTTTTATGATAAGACTGATCACCACATCTAATATTATTGTATTCAAGCACAGAGCATGCTTTAACTATTATTGTTTTGTTCAGACTAATGATTTTTCATACGCTATTCGCTATGGATGTCTGATGATTTAACATACCATGTAAATGATTTTCTTTATGAGATTTTCCATGACATTGATACTTTACACTACACTATTTCATTGTACTTTTTCTTAAATGTGATCACCTAAATAAGAAATATCTTACTAAGGCATTAATTTATTTTGCAATGCCTCAAATTTGGAGTGCGACAACGCTAAGGGCAAGTAGGTGGAGAAGCATTAGAGAGAGGTCTACAAGGACCATCTAGTACTCCAGAGAAGGACTTGATGCAAGCTTCTTTTACTTGTTATTAGACTTCTTTTGGGCTGTACATAAATACTTGATATGAGGATGGTATTGGACCTACACTTATGGTATTGTGTATATATACTTACACATGCGTGTGTATGTGGTGATCATGGATGGGACCCTAGGGGTTATGCATATTTTCTTTATTGTTATGTATTTTCATGATTGATGTTTTAATCAAACTTGGTTTTTTATTGAGCATGCTCTGTGTTATAATGCCTTGGTTTTATTTATGGTCGTGGATTTGGATTTGGATGACCCTCAGGATTTTTCTTCGAAATTCTCTTTGAAATGGTTTTCCCCTTTCAAGGATTCTAACTATTTAATTAAACATTATTATTAGTATTATTATATATGGAAAAATGGTTTTAGAAAACTCAGGCTGTCACATCCTTGCTTGTCCATTCCTTTTTGTTTTGCATGTATACATCATAGGATCATTCTTTTCCTTTCTTTTATGTTGAATGCATATACCTCAAAGTTTCACGCTTTAGACCTTGCATGCAACTTTTTTCTTTTACCTTGCTTTTCCACTTCTATAGAGTGCATAACATCTCCTTCTTTGCATACCTTTTTGTATGCACCCATCATGTTATCTATTTTACTTTTTAGTACATGCATTCTTCTTATTTTTCCACACTTAGATCTTGCATTTAGAATCATAGAATTACATATGTTGTAGCTTGTTATTCTAACAATTACATACATAGAGGTTATAACTCTCTTACACACACCTTGCACAATTTACATTAATGTTTTGCATTTTCATCCTTCCTACCATCTTAGGACTTGCATGCACCACATAGGAACCCCATCTTGCATTCCATCCTTACATGCTTCTAAAATGCATGCATAGGATTGCTAACCATCTCTTCCACACGCATCTTGCATTCCCTTCCACTCCACACCTTCCACCATATGACATTCCATCACTCTGCATGCATAGCATGCATCCACCACCTTCCTTCCAATCTTTTCTTTTACACACCCCCCCCCCCCCCCCTCCACTTCCACTGTCTCACTTACACACACTTCCTGTCACTCTTTCTCACTTTTGTCCGTCACACACATTTTGTTTTTGTTTTGTGATTTGGGCTTAGTAAAAGCCTTGTGTCCTTATATGGCAGCCATGAGTCTTTCTACTCCTAAGCTACTCATTGAGAGGAACAACCAAATCCTTCCATGAAGCCAATCAAATTCTGAGTTAAGGGCATCATGTTGAAGAGTAGGACCACTTCAAAGGTAAATCACCTATCTCCATCCTCATGTCCTAAGGCTGAAATAGGTGAGTCCTAAGCCAAGGGCCACTATCTCCCCTTTATCTATTGATTTTTCTTCCATTTCAATCTTAAGTTGGGACTCTCCTCTATGGCTATCCATAGCTTAAGATTGAAAGACCTCAAACCCTCTCTTTCCTCTCTCCTTAAGAAGTTTCCCTCTTTTCTAAGAGTATCTAGCTAAGGAGATGCAAAATTTTCTTTTACATCTTCCTTTCCATCTTCCTCTTTTGCTGCTTTTATGGGTAGTCATCTTTTAGGACAGGCGTAAGGCGCCTCTTTTCTTGGCTGCCCTAGCACTTCATTCCTAATGATCTTTGGAATGGATTTGACTTATTTGGGTTGTGGCATGTCAAGTTAAGAGATGTGAAAAGCTTGGTGGTAGGTAGTGTAATATAGGTTGAAGAGATGTGTACAAGCTCCCATTGAGTGACATAAAAGAGAGCCCTACAATAGAAGTCAAGCTTGGAGTTAAAGAAGTTAATTTGCTTTTATTTCTTGATTTCTTTATTAGAATTCCTTGTAATCAATATATTAATGAGAATTTTCTTTTAATTCTTACTTAGTTATTGCTTTATTTTTGTATTTCATTACTTGTTTAATTCCTTTCCTTTATTTACTCGTTTTTCCTTGCTTTATGTCTTAGATTCCTTACTTTACTTTCCTTATTATTTGTTTTAGTTAGAATCTTGCTTTTCTTAAAAGGATTTAGCTAGGTTAAAATGGAAAAATGTAAGTTTTAATTAAAACTCCGCGAAAGAGTGCTCATGGAATCGATCTATATTTGTCGATCTATACTTCAATAGAATCATGCACTTGTAGTAATAATATAAGCACACCAAGTTTTTAGTACTGTTGCTTGGGACTCACAATGGAGTTTAATTGAGGACTTAGGTTATAATGCTTTACCACTAGTCGTATTATAGGGTTTCATAAAGTAGCATTCCTAATTTTGACATACTTTCGTTATTCTTATGAATTTCATGCTTGTCTTTTTGTTGTGGAGGGATTTGGACAAGAAACAAAGGCTTGGGGGAAGACCTTAGGATATTTTTGTAAAATTTTCTTTACTTGAAGGAATTGTAGTGAGATTCAAGCTGTAATAATTTACATGCAATTCATTTATTTAAAATTAATAGTTGTAGTAATACAAGTCATGGATGGGCCATCCTAACCTACAAGAAGAGGTGGCATATACATGGACCCACTCTTGTATGAAAAATTTATTCTAGGACCCAACTATGAGTTTTCCTAACTTCTTTCCAACTCGTAGATTAGGGTTACATAAGTACTTTAATTATTGCATTGTGGATGGTAGTTTAATAGCATATGGACATTTTATTCTTTACTTGTTGCATACTATTTGGGGCTGTTGCATTAGAAAGCAACTACTTAATATGGATATCCTATGCTCGACTATAACCTAAGGGCATAGGCTATTGGGTTATAGTGCCCCATTTGTTAAGGTCTTGATCCTTTGTTAAGTAGCACATAGGTAGTTGCATTAGCTTTACTACTTGCCTTGCATAACAGGACATATTTATCACTTTAAGTTGCTTATATGTTCATCAACTATGTGGGATTATTTAAAACATGAGTAAGGAAACTTAGCCCCCAAAGATCATGGATTTCATCACCACGCCTTGGCCCACCTAGATTAAATAGTACCTAACACACCCCAACCTTCTAGTTTCTAATTAATAATCACATAGAAGATACCTTATTAGCTTTTCAAGCGCATAGGACCTTCTTGGAAGGAGGCAACCTATTAGCACTCTAGTAGCCCCTATCTAATCGACTGCATCAATATTTAAACAACTAGCTTTGCTAACATATTCTATGACTCAAATAATCTATGCTTGACTAGGGAGGGTAAAGCAATTGATTACAATTAGGATATAACTGGTAAGTTGTAGGATATATCTGAAAGAGACATGGAGCTACCTAGGATTTGAGATAGTCTAAAAGCTCCTCCTTTAAAGAAATTCAAGATAAAAAGCCTTTTCAACTTGCTTGCCTTAGGGTTAGAAACATTGTGTCATTGTTTATTTGTTTTGTGTTTTCATTATATAGATTGCATTATCTATTTTAGGTCTCCCCTAGACTATGTAAAGAAAAAAAGGAGATTCTCTCATTGTGTACAAGGACTTAGCTTCATGGTATATGAACATAAGTCCACTGCAACATACATTGGTGCATGCATGATCGTTGACCACTCAATCTTGATCTAGTATCTTTAAATACAAAGATTGAAGGAACCATTAGGCAAGGCCAAAGGAATTAAGAAGATTAAGAGATCATTGTTGTAGAAATGACTGACGAGGTAGTAAAAGTAAAACCATTGAAAGATTACTCTACACCTATCCAATTCAACTCATCATCTTGATAGCTCTACCTACAACTAATGCAGACCACTCTGAGATGAAAATAGGAGTTATTGAACTCCTACCAAATTTCTATGGTTTGGACAAGAAGGATCCATAACATCATGTTAAGGAATTCCTTGACAATTGTTCTACCTTCAAAATTTGCAATTTCTTTAATGATTGTATTAGGTTGAGATGGTTCCCATTTTCCCTTCAGGACAAAGCTAAGGAATGGCTCAACTCTCTAAAAGTAGGGTCCATCCCCACATTGGGATTAACCTTTTAGGAAATTCCTCAACAAGATTTTCCTAGCCCACAGAACAAGCACGTAAGGTGCCAAATTATAAATTTCTAGCAAAAGGAGGGAGATCATTTCTATGAATGCTAGGAACATTGGAAGGACTTTCTTTGAAAGTGTCCCCATAATAGATTCAAAGAGAGGCAACATGTTTAGTATTTCTACAAAGGCCTGACATCACCGAATTGATGTATGATAGCAATGTGATTACTTCACTTGAAAACAAAGAAATTCTCAGTAGCAAAGGAAAGGCAAATTAAATGAATTTCGAGTCATTTCTGATCTTTTCAGTAAAATTGACATGTTGACTCATAAGTTATACAAACTAGATGATCTAGCCCAATGGTTAGATTCCTTCATGATGAATAGATCTTCCATGCAACCTTAGTTTGAGGTATGCTCAATGTGATAAGTGTTTAATTTTTCAAAAAAACCACTTAATTAGTTACCTATGTGTTATAACTTATGGGGCAAAATAATGTTTTTGGCCAAAATTCGTAGCACGTGCATTTCTGACCTAAAAGACCAAAAAATTGATATTTTGTAGGTTCAAAGGATAATTTGAGGTAAATATAAGATTAATCATATTTTTTAGGATTTAATTAGAACTTTTCACTTTTTGTAGGAACAAGATGATGATTAAATGGCTGAGATTGATCGAGATGAAAACTAATGATCAAGATCAAAAGATCAAGTCAAAGCCTCAAAGTTCATCATATCAATATGAGATCAATGAATCAGATCATCTTAAGATAACTTGAAGATGGAATGGAAGGAGTAAAAGGCGGCTAAAGTGGGACCATGCACAAGCCATGCAAAGGCCACCACCTTTTTATGGGATTCACTTAAGTGACTTCGCCATATTCAAGCCATGAACAAGGCGATAAGCTAAGGAACCTAGCCAGCTACCAACACCAAGGATTTGAGCCATCAAGCTAAGCCATGAAAGCCATCTAAGCTAGCAATTAAGCCAAGCAAATGGAGCTCTCAAACTTAGCCATCAAGCCATGTGAGCCAAGTTACATGGAAGGCCATGATTGGAGGAGAATACAAAGAATTATCCTTAGGATTTAAGGAGATATTTTGAAGATAATTGAAGAAACTTTCACTAGGACAAGGTAGCATGTGGACCAATAGGAAGATACCTTTCCAATTTTATTTTATTTTTCATGTTTTTCCCACTTTTCTCTCACTTTTCACCTCACCACTAAGGGTCATTATGAATTTCACTTTCCATTCAAGAGTCCTATCTTTCCAGACTCTCCCACCATCCAAAACTTCTATTCCAACCATACAACCAATCCCCATTACCTAGGAAACTACCTAGCCAATCATTTCTTTTCACTCTACCACCCTCCTTATTTCTCTGTAGCCCAGCCAATCACCAATTTTTTACTCTCCACCTCACTCTCTCTCTCTCTCTCTCTCTCTCTCTCTCTCTCTCTCTCTCTCTCTCTCTCTCTCTCTCTCTCTCTCTCTCTCTCTTACCTCATTTCCCCAACTGACTTACCATATTCAAAGGAGCTTCCATGATTTTTGCAAGGGGGAGACACTCATGCTGAAAAAGCAGTGTCTCCCAACTTAATGCATTCCATCTTGGCCACTTACTTTCCTCTTTGAGAAAACCCTAACCAGTCACTCATCTATCTAATCCTAGCCATCTAATAACCTTTATTTTTCATCCCCACCCTACCTTTGCCTTAGGTCACCCTAGAAAACTGAGGAAAGAAACTATAAAAGAGCCTAGGAAAAGAAGAATAGGGAACAACTCTTGGTGGAGAGAAAAAGAACACCAACTCCAAAAGATAGGAGGGGTCCCTTTTTCATCACCTCTTCCCTTACCTTCTAGCTTTCCATGTTTTCTCCTAAGGTGGTTGTTCTCTTTCTCCTACTATTCTTATCCTCCAGTTCTTCATTAAACATTAGTTGCTCATCTTTTCAACTTCATTTATTATGAATTCTTTTTAGTTTCATGTTAGGAAGTTGTTGTCTTGCCTTCTTATTCTTTAGCATCTTCTTAGTTAGATCCAACATTAATTTTCCCTTGAAGTGACAACTAAGGGCAAATCACCTTTAATCTATTCTTTTCTTTGCTTTTCATTGCCATTAGATCTCCTTTGATTCCATTGATTTCCTTTTTGCTTTCCTTAGTGTTCCTCAAGCTTTACCTTTACTTTCTAGCGGAATTTTGATTGATTTTAATGAATGCTTATTTATGATTGAAGAAGGTTTGTCATGTACTTTTTGGTTGTTTAAGAACAATTAGCATTCATTGTAATAGAATACAAATTTCATATTTGGATTACATGCATATGCTTACTATGTTGATGGATTTTAACTTGATTCAATGACGTTATTTGGAGTTTCTGGTTCATACTTGTTTCCAACAATTAATTACCTTATTTCTTGAATATTTTTTATTGCATTTGAAATGCTTAATTAGATGTTTTCCATGTCCCATTAATTAAATGATCAAAATCACATGATACTAGAATTTTTGGATGGATTGTTTATGTATAATTTCCAGCCCTCTATACTTGATGATTGCTTCATTTTTCAAGGACCCAATTAGAGTGTTAGATTGTTTAGCTAAAGCTTGAGTATGATTGCATATTCTTGGTGTTTAATTTAATTAACTAGACTCATTCCTACCCCATGAATCATGCATACCGTTCCATGGTCATATGTATGATACAGGGGTAGTTTTCCTTTGATTTCTTGATTAGCAATTGTTTTCCTTTAGTTTTCTTGTTTAGTTGTAGTTTAGTTGAGATTCCTTTATTTACAATTTTGTATCTTAGTTAGTTTCTAATTCTTAGCTTAAGAAAGTAATTGATTTTGTAGTAGTTGCTAAATCTCATGCTTAGAAAGTTTGCTTTAGGAAAGTTACTTAATTTCAATTTGAGAAACTTTTCATTGAGGAAAGATTGATTTTTATAACGTGTGTTGTTAAGTTAGCATGTTTTAGTTTAAGCACAATTTGATCTTTCATGTGTTAATCATCCATTCGTAGTTTAGGAAAAAGACCTCCTTAATTTTGTTATGTTAGATAGTTTAAGTAAGGACCAATAATATCACATCTATTTCATTCCTCATGGGATCAACCTCCGTGTGTGAATTACTATAACTAATTCATGCTCTTGCAAGTTAAGACTCAAAAGTCACATCTCAATCTATTATAATCCAAAACTTTTCTTCATCATGTCCATCTAGTCTGATTTCCCTAGATTACTTTTAGAGTAGGGGAATGCTATGAATACATATTGCCAAACCTAACAATAATCCTTATTCTAAGACTTATTACCCTGGATGGGTTAGGCATCCAACCTTGTCTTGGCCAAAGAATACCCACCAAGGGGGTCCCTCATGGAATCCCCCTAAATGACATTTTCCCAGAAACCTAATGCCATAGCAACAGTAGTCTCCTTAACAGTTTCTGCCACAACAATGGAAACAACCACTGGAGGAGACGATGAATATCTTTGTGGAAGGAACTATGCATTCTAGAATTATACAAAGAAGACCTTGCATAAAAACTCACAATCTATTATGAAATTAGAGTATTAGATGGATCAGCTATCTAATTCTCTACAAGAAAATGAAAAAGCTAAGTTCTCTAGTCAACTAGTGCCCAACCCTAAGGGTTAGTATGAGATTAGTTCAGCATCAGATTAGGCCAAGTCAAACATAACCCTTAGGAGAAAAAGACAACTAGATAGTTTAGTATATCATACTAGGATAACCCTAGAAATAGAGGAGAATGAAAAGGCTACCCAATCTCAAAAGGGAAAAGAAAAATTTCAGCCATCTCCCTTTTCATCTAAAAGCCTATGTGATGTCCCCTATGTTCCAAAGGGTCCATACCCTCAATGACTGAATACAGCAAAGAAGAAGAACAATTATAATGAGATAATGACACATTGAAACAAGTGAACATTAATATCGCATTACTCAATGCCATCAAAGAATTCTCTTCATATGCTAAATTCCTAAAGTACCTGTGAACATGTAAGCATAAGCTTAGTGTTGTCATTGTTAATTTTTTTAATTTTCCTTTTACTATCGTTCTCCTTTGCTCTATCTTGTCTCTTTTCCTAACCACCTTCCCGTTTTTCCATTCAACGTACCCATCTCTGCCTTCATCTACACTACCTGATTTCCTCTTTGCATCCCACCTTCCTCTTCCTCTTATCTTACTAGCTATTTCTACTCACCGTTCAATGCCCTAGTCACCCATCACCTCCTAGGCTACCCCTCTTTTGTCTCACATTCTATTTTCCCAATACTCTTCTCCATCTCGGCTTGGCCTAAATTTGACACCCATCATCGACCTTCCATGGTGTCATCTCTGACCAGCCTCTATTCTTCCTTGTCTGCATTGCCCCATTGGCAAAGTTCCCATCATCCTCTTCATTCCAGCTTGACACGCACTGGCATCGGCTGGTCCCTTATTCTCCACTCCATCACACTACATCGGCCAGCCTCCATTCATCCGTGCTAGGGACCTATGCTAGACCACCTGTCTAAGGTAGAAAGATCGGCTCGACACTCATCACCCAAACCCTTCTATTTCTTCTCACCTCCAGCCCATCCCAGCATCTCTGCTAGCACCCTCTCTATCACATTGTCATCTCCACTCCACTACCAAGGTCCCCTGCTTCATATTGTCATTGGTCGCCTCTATTAGTCCATTCCACATAGTATCGGTGTCTTCAATTTCTCGCCAGCCAGGCACAAACCCAACTCCAGACAGGCAACATCTTCCCTTCTGTCACTACTTCGGCATCCCTTTTAGCACACCATAGTGCTGGTCATCTGCCCTCTTCTCCTCCATTTTCGGCTTCCATCTTCTCCATTGGGTTTCCCTATTTCTTTTTCTATTTTAATCAGAATTTTCATTTAATTCCAATTTTTCCATTGAATCATTAATTAAAATTCCTTCTGTAGACCCCTTTTAATTACATCTGTGTCCTTGCTTCTATTTCCATTTTATTTTATCTGTGATCTATTATCTAGGAACTATATAATCTGAACTAATTTAATTAAGGCTTAACTTAATCAATGGTTAGCCTTATCAAGAAAGATCTCTCTATTTCTTTTCTATTTCATAGCAGATCTTTAATTAATTTTTAGATTGCATTCTTATGACAACCCTTGGCTTGATTAATGCTTCTGATCTTTAATCTGAACTCCAAAAAGTGATCTAAACCATCCAAATCCCAAAATCATTATTTAGCTTAGATCACTCAAAATTTTTAGAATCTGCCTAATCCATCAAGGTGATCATTAATCAGAAGCACCAGAAACTTGTTGAGGAAGATAGATCGTAATTTAAGATATCAAATTTTAGGAAATTAACGATAATCACTCTAGGGAAGTAGATTTTTCTTGTTTCTTTAGTTAAATTTCTATCTTTCTTGATTGGACCTCTGTAATTTTCATTGATTGGATACATCTGAAGTCTGATTACACTTTATGTTAATTTCTTTCATGTAATTTTAATTTTTGAATAATTAAATTTTATTGAAACTCCAATTTCTTAAAGCTAGTCTCTTTGGGAGTAACCCATACTTGCACATGATACACTACGATAGCCCGTGCACTTGTGGTAAAGCAAATAAGTTTTTAGCATTGTTGTTGGGGAGCTACAACTGAGTTTTCATAGAATTTAATTTAAAAATCCAAAAAAATAAAAAAAGTAAAAAATTATAGGAATTGCATTATTTTATCATTTTAGGAATTTTTAGATTTATTTTTCAATTTTCTTAGTGCTTAATCACCTTGTTTCTTCAATTTGGTAATTATTTCAATTTTTTTTTTTTTAGGAAATAGGAAAGTAGAGGAAATTGGCAAGTGGATCTTCATCAAATAAATAGAAATTTTCTTGCTTTCCTAGAATAGGATTTTCCTTTTCTTTTGAGTGAATCTTGTAGTGAGGCCCCTTTGTAATTTGCAATTGCAATTTTAATTTTAAAAGGGTTGTATAATATAGGGCAAGTGTGGGATAAGTTGGCCCACACTTAATCTTTATTAGAAACCCCAAGTATCCCTCACTCCTTTTATTTCCTAGATTAGGGTTTGCATTTGGGATAATCTTGCATTATTTGGTAGAATAATTGCATATCGAAATCATAATTGATAATTGTTGCATTTTTGAGGTATTGCATTAATTTATTGCTTTTAATTGCATTCTTAGGCATGTCTACTACTTTATGGTGATATATATGTTGATCGAGCTACCATGGAGAGTAAAAATTAATTAGTATGGGCACCCAACCCCCAGTCATTTTAAAAATACAACTTTAAAAATTGAAAAATAAACTCTAAAAATGATTTTTGAAATTGTTTTTTTAAAACAACTTTAAAACCATTTTTGAAAATAATTTTTTTTCAAACTTTTAAAATTCATAAAAAAATAACTTTAAAAACTAATTTTAAAGTCATTTTTTACTAACTTTAGAGTCTGAAGTATATAAGATTAAATTCTTGTTCATCTTACTAGTTCCCCTTCCATCTCTATCATTTGTAGTTGCCTGTGTTGCCTCTCCATCAGCTAGTGCCACACCTCATCAAAAAATTTGGTCGTCTTTGCCTATAAAAGGTATTTCCTCCCCCTCTCTGTGCCTAAAGTAAACGTCAGCTGGTCTTGACTGACAGTGTGCATCCTACCCCACACACAGTCTCTCTCTCCCTCTATCTTACACGGTCACCAACTAGCCTCGACCAACTGTGTGAGCATCCCATTCCCCTCCCTCCCTCTCTCTTCCTCTGCCCTATGAGGTTGTCAACTAACCCCAACCAACCGTGTGTGCATCCCATACCCCTCCCTCCCTCCCTCCCTCTCCCCTCGCCCTGCCCCCTCCATCTGCCCTACACAATATTCAACCAACCCCAACTAACCTTACATGCATCACATCACATCACATCAACCTCCCTCCCTCCCCTCGCCTTATGCCATAGTCGGCCATCCTAGACAAAGCTTGTGCATCCCCTTCCCCTTCCCCATCCCCCATCCCCCATCCCCCTCCATCCCTATCTCTCTCTCTATGCCTTGCGTGGTTGCCAGCTAGCCCTCACCAGCCTTATGTACATCCCATCCTCCTCCCTCCCACTCTGGCCCCGAAGTCACTAGATAGTCTCTACTGACTGCGCATCTCCTCCCCTCCCCCCTCTCTCTCTCTCTCCTTGCCCTCTGCGTCACTGGCCATCCCTAAGCGCATTCCTGATAGACCTTGTGCTCAACTCTCTCTCTAGCCTACCATGTGCATGAACCCCTACCCTCTTTTTGTCTCTATTGTCCTTGTTTAGTTAAGTTATTTTAGCTTTGATCAACCTTGCAAAGAATATTTGAAATGCATCATTTCATTTTGTAAGTTGTTTTAGCTTTGTTATTTGTGATTCTTGTAATGGTAGGTGTAGGGGATTTAGGATGAAGATATGTTAATATCTTGATTTATCTCATATAGAATGTATAAAATGATTGTTGCTATTTGTTATGTTGTTTTTATGATTCTTGTAATGGTAGGTGTAGAGGATTTAGGATGAACATATGTTGTTATTTGTTATGTTGTTTAAACTTTGTTATTTGTTCATGGGATTCTTGTAATGGTAGGTGTAAGGGATTTGGAATACTCATTCATATCCTTATTGAAATAAGAAAGTTTCCTTACCATAGAAAGACAAAAGGAGGGTGAGTAGATGGAAGAGAAGGGATGGGAAACAGATAGATGAGTGAGATATGGATGTATAATGCTCTGAATAATAGTGCATGAGCAACTAAGCATGAGTGTGATAAAGATGGGAGGGTGGTGGGTGTGTGCAATGGTGGTTGTGTTGAAATGATTGTGCATGAAAACTATATTGATGATGGATACTCTATCTAAATATGAACATGTATCTAGTCCTAAAATAATCCTAGAATGACTAATGCGAAGAAATATAGAAGTTTAATTAAGCTAAACATGATATTAAAAATAGAAAGTACCAAGCTTCTAATTTAAGAAAGTGCTAAATCTAAGAATTGATCACTCATTTAGTTCCTAAGGTGGTCCTAAGATGTATGCAAAGAAAGATGAAAAGTTAGCAAAAGTTTAATAAGAAAGAATCTAAGATCTATGTGTGAGATTCTAAAATTAGAAAGTAGCATACTTCTAAATTGGGAAAGATCTCAAATCATGCAAAAGTAAAATGATTAAGACTTTTTAGACTTAGACATTGATCTATGATACTTCCTATGCTAGAACTAAATTGTAGAATTCATGCAAACCTAGTACCAGGCATGCAAACCTAAAATTAGAAACCATTTAAAAGGAGAAGCTACCATGCAAGTTAGGAAAGTGTTAAATATACGAAACTAAATTACAAATGGATACTAAACTATGAATTAAGAGTGTGATACTTGAAAGAACTAATTAGATACCATTGTAAATTAATCAGCTAATGCAACCCTTGTGCTAAAAAAAAGGTAAGTTTCTTATGTTTTGTTCCACTTTTGTTTTATTTAAATTCATTACATGGACTATTTGATTTTATTATCTTGATATCATTATGTTCTTGTTTGTAGTAAAGGTAGAACATGAACAACATCAAACTAAAGAATCTAATCAATATCAAGAGTATGAACAAGAGGCCAACCATAGAGCACTCAAAAGAGAAAGGGTAGAGGGTGAACAATGATGGAAAAGGTTATCAAGAGAAAGTCAAAGGAAATTAAGTAAATTGTTGATTACAACAGTAAGAGTGGAGATGTGTGCCACCAATAGTAAAAGATTCAATATGGGAGATGGTGAAGGTATGTAAAAATATTATGTATTATATAACTTATAACATAATTTATCTTCTTATTTTCAAATATTATGTGCTTTGTACATTGTATATTGCCTTTGGGGTACTTGAACACAAGAAGACGATTGCTTTGAAGGGAGATGGTGAGCAATAGAGAAACTGAAAGAACTACCTTGATCCCAATCACATAGCTCCATATGTCAATGATCTGTCGAGGCTATACACAATTCCCACCATTTATTTCTACGTCATTAACTAGGATGTGAGGAATGCATTTGCGAAGGGCTACATATCCTTAGAATTTGAGGCATGTGCCAAAACAATGTTTCATTTAACTAATTATATGTAACATTCAATTATTACACTTGATTACATACATACAAATGTGCAAGAAAAGAGTACAAGAGGAAGAAAAGTGCATGAAACTAATATGCAGCACTACTCTGAATTGGCTATACCCATTTGGAAGCATGTGAAGTAAGTATCTGTGATAGTTTATTTCTTTCAAATTATACTATAGTTATATATATTTTATTACTAACTATAATGTCTTAATTGACAGCAAAAGAAAGCTAGGACTAAGGATCCTATTGACTATGCCATCCTTTGGATGATGACACATTCGATGGGCCATAATGCCAAGCTGGTGCACAAGTTACTTCTCACATTGTAAGTGGTTCCACCTATCTACCCTTGTCTGCCTTCAATTTTATACAATTAAATAAGTGAAGTGATCATGTTCTTCTAATTAAATTTTTTGACATTCTTACCTAAGAAAGCACGAGTACAAGAACTCTAAGCATCACTGCTACCAACAATGGCATCCTGTATATGACTATGGGCAAGAAGGAACACCCTAGTTGTGTAAGGTACATAGGGTGCTGTATTGTTCCTTCCAAATTCTATGATAAAATAATACATATGTTGAAGATTTAGAGGCTTATAATGAGTTGCATGAGTATATTAAAAGGAATACAATTAACCAATTTCATAAAGACGGTTTGGTGCTACTTTCTTAGTCTCCTATACCTGATTCTCGTACCCCCTACCACCATCAAATGCTAGTCGTGATTCTCCTACCAAAGAAGTGAATGATGGACAACCTATACCTAGGAGGTGCACAAATAGACACTAGAACTTTTTTATTGTGCTTATGTAAATCTCCTATCTCAATCTCTCTAATGTATGATGTATTTATCATTTTTAGGCGGATAAATGGCTATTGGCCTTGGATACCCATCCTACGTTGTCGCAGGTGGATCATACTATGAATATGAATCAACTGTCTTGCTTAGGATTAGTATGCCTCCACATACTAAGTGCATGCCTGTTACCATGTCTTTGCATATTTAACCAATTGCATAAAGAAGGTTTGGTGATAGTTTCTAGTCTCTTGTATGTGATTCTCGTACCCCTACCTCCATCAAATGCTAGATGCAATTCTCCTACCGAAGAAGTTCATGAAGGACAACATGACCAAGGTGGTACACACATAGACACTAGAACTTTTTTATTGTCCTTATGTATCTCTCCTATCTCAACATCTCTAATGTATGATGTATTTATCATTTTCACGTGGGTTAATGGCTATTGGCCTTGGATACCTGTCTGATGTCATTGCAGTTGGATCATGCTATGAATATGAATCAACCATCTTGCTTAGGATTAGTATGCCTCCACATCACTTGGCTAGAGGAATCCATCATTCCCATAGATTTCATGTTACATATCTTTTCATAACAAAAACTTTCAACTAAAGAACTCAATTTAATTATTTAGCCAACAAGGCCACCGACCATTGCACCATTAACTACCATCACACTAGTGGAACTGGTACTAGTATTTATGTTTATTTTTCATTATAAAATTGAATGTCTTCAATGATCAATATTAATTGACTATAAATCTTTGCAACTTTTGTAGCAGCAGTTTAAGGATAGCCTATAAGTCTCACCTAACACACCTTGATCCCTAAGGTTACTTTATGGACTCATCAACAATAATAGGGAAATCAACCTTGTACAAATGAAGGAGGGAGTGCTTCCCGATGTCATTGTTGAAGTGCCACTTATAGAATAGGACCCATTATGAGTTTGCCAATGGAATCAACTCGAGCACCCTCACATTGTCTATTGCTTGGGGTATGTGCAAATATATGCTTATAAATACTTGGCATTATATGTTAATTTTTTTATGTTAGGTAATAATTATTTCTTTTATGTAGCTTCTTGAATGATGCAATGAGTTTTTTTGAGGTTGAGGATGTACTTTACTAATTTCTTGACCAAGCATCATTTGTGGAGTGATGGAGTGATGGAATAATGGCTGATAAAGAGGCGTATTGATGATATGTTACCATGATTTTTTTTATGCTCCATAAGGCATGGGTTAATGATTCCCTACAATAGTAGATAAGTTTTATTTTTATTTTTTGTTTTCTTGCTAACTTATTCTATACTTAAGGATAGTAAAATATAATTACAATTCATATGACTGTATATGTAGAGCTCATTGAATGTTGCTTGTTTTGGATGTGCAAGGTGATTATGCTTTCTTTTTTTATTCTTGGGGACTGGACTTTTGTCCCATCCTTGTAAAAATCATAAATAAGTAATCTTTTAATCTTTTTATGTATATATAAGTTATTTTTTATCCATATCTAATGGATTTGATGCATAAATCTATAGAGCATGGTTAACATGTGCCAATGTTACCAAGACTGTGCAAATACCAAAACTTGTTTGGAAGAATGTCAAGGTATTAAAAATAGTCAATTTCTCATTTTTTTATAACTAATTAAACTTATAGTATTACCAATGATATTTATTGATCCTTTTTATTTTTTTCATTGCACAGTGCCCAAACAATAGTTTGACTGGGAGTATGGGTACTATATGTTGAGATACATGAGGACCTTAGTACGCAACAATGTTGGTGTCTCCGAATTAAGAAAGGTAAGATACTTTTTACTAGTCATAATCTTATATATATATATATTGTAATTTTTGATGGACTGAAGCTCAAAAGAATGTTCCAAATGAATTATATATGTTGTATTGTAGACTATTGTGCTTACTAAGTAGGCAAACAAGAAGAGTTACTCAAAATTAAACCTTAACAAAATACAAAGTGAATGGGATGAGTATGTAATGAGTTTCAATTAGAACAATTAGAGGAACTACATGAATGCAAATGACTTATCCATAATAAAGTATTCTTTTCATTGATCTGCATGTGTTCTTAGAGTTTTCATTATTTTGAATGAAGTATATGTATTTTATGGGATGAATGAGGGAAACTTGGAATGTAGAAGTAAATGGATATGTGTGTATGGACTTATAAATGAAGTGAATGTGGAGGTTACATTCTTATTGATATGCATGTGTTCTTCTAGTTTTCATTATTTTCTTTGAAATACATATATTTTATGGGATGATGAATAATGGGAACTTGGAGTGTGAAAGTAAATGGCCATGTGTGTATGGATTTGTAAATGAAGTAAATGTGGAGGTTGCAGTGAATGTGTTGTGGTTTCTTTTATCTTGTCTTTTCAAGATATATGGGGATGGATGATGAATTTGGATGTTTTATGCCAAATGTGGAAGTGAACGTGTATTTTTTTTCATGTGTATACACATTGCAAGAACAATGTAGTAGGTGGTACATCGAATGTATGTAGTAATTCAGGTAGTGATTGCAATGTAAAAAAAAAGAAGGAACTTTTAAAGTTAAAATTTCAAAATGACTTTAAAAGTACGATGAACTTCTAATGTTAAAATTATGCATTGACTCTAAAAGTTAGAGGACTTTTTAAAGGTGGAACTCAAGAAATGACTTTAAAAGTTCTTGGAATTATGACTGGAATTCCTAACTTTTAAAGTCAATTCACTTCTTTTGGACTTCTTTTCTTATTGATTTTCCTAGTAGGCTTTATAGAAGTTGCTTTGATAACTAACTTCCATTAGTGTTTTTAAGCAATGTTAAAAGCCTCCTGTGCAGTAGTGTATCTTTCTCAAATTTGTTGGAATTGAAAAACTATTAGCTGACGTCTTTACCAATGACTGAAGATAGATTTTTCATTATTAGAAGAAACTTGATATGAGTAATTGTCCTTGATGATTGAATTTAGAATTTTCAATTGATGTGTTGTTGTTTGGAAAATCAAATCATGGAAGCCATTAATAAATAAGTCAGTTTATACAAAATTCATATTACTTGAAATTTAGTGGACTACTTGAATCTTGTCAATTGACTACTTTTGTCGAATCTTAAATTCCATTATTTTGATTGATTTTGGCTGAATATTTTTAGAAGTCTGATAGGTTAGATTTTAAGAAAAAATTTCTTCCTTCTAGTAACCATATCCAACTGACTAAAATCGAAATTTGACAAGTAAAACTATAGGATTTTGTACCAAATCTATAGAAGTGGATTCTAATTTAGTTCCATCTAGCTTGAATTTAAAATAGTAGAAATTTTCCCTCTTTCTAAAATCTAGCTTGTTCTCCTTTACGAGAAGCTGATTAGATAGTTTTATATAGTTTTAGATGGTTTTACTGGGCATTAGCTAAGTGGAAATTAAATTCTACCCGATTAATGTGTGGAACCTATGTTTTAAAATATTTTTTAGTTCATTTTGGACATTTTCAAGAAGCTATTTTAAGAACCCACTCCAATCCATTCATCAAATCAATCATTTCCATCATCTAAACCCTAGATTTTACCATCCAAGCCTTCCAATCAAAATTTTCTTCACTCCCATTGATTTATTTCCTCAAATTTAACCTGTAAAGTTCCAAAACCCTAGAATACCCAACCATGGTATTTATGATGGAATAAATAATACTTCTTATGTGATCTTAATTTTGAAAAGATTTTATAATAGGAAAATATTCATGTTCATTGCTATGTGCTTTCAACTTTCCATGGACTTTGATTAGCTACATGGTTTCAAAGATTACATTTGAGGGATTTTTGTCGTCCTGATACATTTGAGAATCTTGTGTAAGCGTTCTATTTGACTATGGGCAAGAATAATGATGGTAGCTTTTCAAATTTCATTAATGGTCACTCATTGACAATCATTGCTCAAGATTTAAGAGGTCTGATGGATATTCTTGTTTGTGGATTCGTGCTCCAAATATGTGAGAAAAATGCTAGAAAAACAATGGCTAAAATCTATTCTCTTGGTTAAATTGTAGAGAATGTGAATGCACCACCCTTGGCTAGCTCTTTGTAAGAAGAAGCATGTTTGTTACACCCATGTGTTTGTAAAATCCACCTATCAAGAACTAGATTAGATTTTTTTTCTCTATGCTTGAACTTAGTATCATTCATTTGAATCAAAGATGTAGGCCAATAATTGTTCCTTAACTTATGTTTGATTACATTTGGAAGTGTAGAAAGACACATAATGGACCTTTACTTTATGGTGTTTTCATTGCTAGACTTTTGGCCATACTTCAAATTTCAATTAGTCTTGAACTGGTTGTATCACTAAAGAGAACAAACTACATCAATAAAAATTCCATTATATTAGTTGCTTATGACTTGGTTAATAATAACTCCGCCAATGCCGGTCCCAAGCTCGAATAAAAAAGGAGGGTCTTGCATCAGGTGCCAGCTGGCAAGGGGGAAGTTGAAGATGATTCTATTATTTCTTTCTTACAAATGAATATGCATTTGTATATTAGTTTGTGAGGAAGAAATGAAAATCATCTCCAGCTTCTTAAAAGATGGCAACCCTTGTGTTAGGTAGCCAGTCGGCAAGGGGGAAGTTGAAGATGATTCTATTATTTCTTTCTTACAAATAAATATGCATTTGTATATTAGTTTGTGAGGAAGAAATGAAAATCATCTTCAGCTTCTTAAAATATGGCCACCCTAGCGTCAGGTAGCCAGTCGGCAAGGGTGAAGTTGAAGTTGATTTTAATGAAAATCATCTTTAGCTTTTTTAAAACTATGGCAACCCCAACATGACATGAATCGAAAACTAAAATTTGCTCAAGCTAGGGCGTTCCCCATAAGCGATGCGCTGCATCGGATTTTGGATGCGGTGAAAAATAGGCAAGGGTTGCTAGGGCATTCTCCCAGAAGCGACGCGCTACATCAGATCCCTAGTGTAGTGAAAAATGGGCAAGGGGTGCTAAAGCGTCCCCTCGGAAGTGACGTGCTACATCAAAACCCAGGTGTAGTGAAAAGTGGACATGGGTTCATACCATGGAGGTCGAGAAAGGCAATAGTAAATAGGGTATCTCCAAAACATAAGATTCGCATCGCTACATGAATATAGGGACACTAACAGGTAAGAGTTTGGAGTTAGTAGACACAATAAAATGTAGGAGATTCAACATCGCTTGTATCCAAGAAACCAAGTGGAAAGGGGCTAAAGCTAGAGAAATAGATGGGTATAAATTATGGTACGTAGGAAAGGAAAATAATAGAAATGACGTAAGAATAATAGTGGATAAGGAATCAGTGATAGAATTATAATAATAATAATAATAATGATTCTAGGAGAGCAGATTATAAATATTATAAGTGCATATGCACCACAAGTAGGGTTACAAGATATAATTAAGAGACAGTTTTGGGAAGATATGGAGGGAGTCATGCAAGAAATTCCCAACACTGAGGGGATATTTATAGGAGTAGACTTAAATGGCCATGTAGGAAAAGACAAGGAAGGATATGATAGAATACATGGAGGGTATGGTATAGGTGAACGAAACAAGATGGCGGAGAATATCCTCAATTTTGCTTTGTCATATAACCTATCCATTGCAAATACACTCTTTAAGAAGGGGGATGAACACTTAATAACCTTTAAAAGTGGACTTCATAAAAGCCAAATAGACATTTTTCTACTTAGGAATAATGAACGATCTATATGTAAGGATTGTAAGGTGATACCCGGTGAGAGTTTAACCTCACAACATAGGTTAGTGGTTATGGATATTCATATCAAAAGATGGAGTAAAAGAACTGAACTTAATACACATCCAAAAACTAAGTGGTGGAACTTAAAAGGAGAGAAAATAACCTCATTCAAAAATAAGTTGATGGTAGAAGGAATTTGGAACTATGAAATAGAAGTAAATACCATGTGGACTAATATGACTGAGTCTATTAAGAAAGTAGCAAAAGATGTCTTAGGAGTATCTAAAGGTAAAAGGCTATTAACAAAGGAAACATGGTGGTGGAATGAAATAGTGCAAAAAGCTATTAAAGAAAAACGAATGCATTTTAACGCATGGCAGAAGATTAGAAATAATGAAAACTATGAACAATATAAGAATGCTAAAAACGTTGCTAAGAGAATAGTAAGTGAGGCTAAACTTAAAGCATATGATGAGCTTTATAATAGACTAGGAACAAGAGAAGGTGAGAAAGATTGTTTAAACTTGCCAAAGTAAGAGAATAAAAGGGTAAGGACTTAGAGCATGTTAGGTGCATTACAAGAGATGATCAAAGCGTATTAGTCAAAGATTGTGAGATCAAACAAAGGTGGGAAATATACTTTCAAAAATTGTTAAATGATAATGGCCCTGAGAATATAGGGATTGAAAATACTATAAATCTAAATAACACTGGATATTATAGATATGAACGTAGGATTAGAATGCTTAAAGTAAAAGAGGCCTTGAGAAAGATGAAATCAGGAAAGGCCATGGGGCCTGATGGTATACCAATAGAGGTTTGGAAGCATATGGGAGATATTGGGGTAGTTTGGTTGACCAAGTTGTTTAACAAGATTATAAAATCAAAGAAAATTCCTGATGAGTGGAGGAAAAGCTCTATTGTACCAATCTATAAGAATAAAGGAGACATTCAGAGCTGCACTAATTATCGAGGGATCAAACTTATGAGCCACACCATAAAACTTTTTGAAAGAGTGATTGAGAAGAAGCTATGACATGAAACAGGTGTATCGGAGAATTAGTTTGGTTTCATGCCTGGGAGGTCTACCATGAAAGCTATTTTCTTACTAAGACAATTAGTAGAGAAATATAGGGAGAGGAGAAAAGACCTACACATGGTCTTTATTGACTTAGAGAAAGCTTATGATAGAGTCCCTAGAGAGTTAATATGGAGGGTGTTGGGTGTTAAAGGGATTTCTCAGGGGTATATAGACATAATTAAAGATATGTATGAGGGAGCAATAACAAATGTTAAGACCACTAGTGGCATGACTGGTGATTTTCCTGTCACTGTCGGATTGCACCAAGGATCGGCATTGAGTCCATACCTTTTCACATTAGTTATGGATGAGTTAACAAAACATCTGCATGAGGAGATTCCTTGGTGCATGCTATTTGCAGACGATATAGTCCTACTTGATGAGATAAGGGAGGGTGTAAACATAAAGCTAGAGTTATGGAGAGAAGCATTAGAATCGGAAGGATTTAAAATTAGCTGAATTAAGACAGAATATATGGAATGTAATTTTAGCAAGGAGAGTAGGAGTGGAGCACCAGTCAAGATTGATAACCAAGAGGTCCCCATGAGAGACCACTTCTTATACTTAGGATCATTGATCCATGAGAGTGGAGAGATTGAGAGGGAGGTTACCCAGAGAATCCAAGCGGGTTGGAACAAATGGAGATGTGCATCAGGTGTTTTATGTGATTGGCAGGTTCCACTCAAACTAAAGGGAAAATTCTATAGGATGGCTATAAGGCCGGCCATGCTCTATGGATTAGAGTGTTGGGCAGTTAAGGAACATCATACTCGTAGGCTGAGTGTCGCAGAAATGAGGATGTTGAGATGGATGAGTGGTAAGACAAGAAAGGATAGAATTAGAAATGAAAATATTAGAGAAAATTTAGGGATAGCACCAATAAGTAACAAGACGAGGGAGATTAGACTTAGATGGTTTGGACATATTCAAAGGAGGCCAACAACGGCACCAGTTAGAAGGAGTGAGGCAATACAAGTTGAAGGTTCTAAAAGGGCAAGGGGAAGGCCCAAAAGAATGTGGATAGAAGTGGTTAGAAAAGATTTAAAAACTTTGGGACTAAATGAAGCCATGGTATTTAATAGAGTGGAATGGAGGAATAAGATTCATGTGGCCAACCCCTAATTGGGATAAGGTCTTGATGATGATGATGATGGCTTGGTTAATAATGTCTAAGTGAAAGCACCAAGGATTAACCTCCACTATCTGCTTAGTCCAAGTCTAAGCCTCCATCGTTAAGCTTAGAAGTAACTCTATAACTAAACTTTTAAAGTATTAGCATAAGATGTCTTTCTTTGATGATTTAGGGCTTGTTTAAACTATGTGAATATGTGAATATAATTTTCTAGATGCATTTGGTGAAACTTATGTGCATTTAATATCATCTTTATATCTTGTGAATGGTTATGATGAGTTCATGGAATAAAATGCTTTTGCTTAGTTTATCCTATGTCCTCTTTCTATTAAAAGTTTATCATTTCAAGTGGGAGTTACCCTTTAGGAGGAGTCTCTTTTTGAGGGAGAGCATGTTGGTCTTTATTTTACATTGATTTCTTGACCTATATCCTTTCCCTTTTAGTTTTTTCACTTATGAAAAAATGGGGAGAAGTTATTGGAAAGATTGATGTTTCATTGTTCAATTTTCTTAATAACTATCTTTCATATTAATCAAGTTTTGTCACCATCAAAAGGAGAGATTGTTAACTTAAGCCACCAATTGTTTATGATAAAAAATTCTCAAATTGTGTGTTTCTAAGCTTTTGTGCTTATGCAAGAATATATGAAGGCTTAGGAACAAATGAACTTTGAATAGGTCAACTTTTACATCCAAAAGTGAGATTTCCTGAAATTGACCGTATTGAAATTTTTCAATAAGCAGCTAAATTTCATTTAGCTAGTTGAATGAAAATTAATCTAATATTTCATTGGATCCACTCAATTGCCAAAACATCAAGCTTTCTATTCTAAAAAGTTTCAATCTAAAGAGTTTTTTGAATGGGAGTTGACTTCTCGAGTTTCTTGAGCTAACTCAATTGACATTTTTAGAAAGTGAGAAACTTCAAATACAAACAATTTCATGATGAGTGATAAGTGTTCAATTTTGTATAAAATTACCCTATTAGTAGCCCATATGTTATAAATTAGAGTTATTTCTATGGTTTTTTTTTGAAAATTTGTAACACATGCATTTCTAACCTAATAATTCATATATTTGCTATTTGCATGTTGAAAAGATAATCTAAAGTAAGTATGTGAATGATAATAATTTTCTAAAATTTAATTATGACTTTTACTCTTTTGTAGATGTTGAGAAAGTGATCTAACGGTTGTGATCAAGTAAGACAGGGATTGAAGGTTAAGATCAAAAGAAATGGCCGAGGCCATTTCCAACATTTCAAAGCTAGATCAAGGTTCAAGTTCATCTTATGGACAGAAAATGAAGTTCAAAGAAAGCAATGGGAAGCTTCATAGGTGAATAAAATGGTCCATACAAAAAGTCATGCATTTCCATCCCCTTTGCATGAGAATTGGAGCCATGCATGAGGTTTTTTAATCTAACTAAGAAACCTAAAGAAGCCAAGTCATTCAAGTTTTGAAGCCAAAGGAGTTAGCCATTCAAGCCATCAAATAATGAGCCATCAAAGTGAGCCATCAAGATCAATTCAAGCAATTATCTCATGGTTAAGTGTGATTTTCAATGGATAATTGGAAGGTTTTGAGAGATATTTGTAAAAGTAAGATGATCATGCAAAGGTGGACCAATCAAAGAGGGAAATTCCACTTTTTTATTTCTATTTTCTATCATTTCCATTCATCAAAGCTTGGGATATATGATTTGTGCTTAAGGAGCACTACTAAAATTGATGCTTTTAAAGTTGAAATAAAGAAGTTGATTTTTTTACCACCAACTTCTTAAAATATTTTCAAGTCATTAATAAATAAATGAATTTAAAAACCATACTTAATAAGTTAGTTTGTAAAATAATGACTTCTTTAGTTTGGGACAATTTTCTTTTTTATGCAACTATCTTTTACAAAGTCGTTTTTTGAAAAACAACTTAAAAAATATAGTTTTTGAAGTCATTTAATACAAATGACTTTAGAAACCTAGACTTTAGAAGTCGTTTCTAAAGTCCTTTTTTAGAAAATGACTTGAAGAAAAATGTAGACATTTAAAGTCATTTTTTCAAAATAACATCTAAAGTCCATGTTTTAAAGTCATTTCCCAAAAACTACTTCAAAATCCCTAATTTACCGGAATAACTTTTTTTCTAGGGAAAATATTTTAGAAGTCATTTCCAAAGAACAACTTTAAAAGTTACCCATCTTTTAAAGTCATTTTTGTGGAAATGGCTTCTAAATGTGTACTTTTAAAGTCTTTTTTTTGAAATGGACTTTAAAAGTAGCAATTTGTTTTATGAATTTTGATGTTGTCTTATGGTTTTTGGTTCCAAATGTTTTCATTTATACATGAACTAAAATTCATATAGGTTGATTTCCTTATGGCTATCTTTAGCCAAATCAACTATGAATTGGAATTACATATTGATATATTTCTCGTTCATCTCAATTTGATGGTTGGTTAGTATCTCTTTGTTTGTCTCATATATATGCATGCTTGATATATTTTACATGCATGTTTATGCTTAGAAACTTGGCTTTTAAAATGTAAATTTCTTGTTGCATGTATCTTTCATGTTTTGCATCTTTCTTCATTATTAATTGGAAATTTCCACATGTGTGCATGTAATTTAGTTTTTTCAAATATGAGGGAACAAAAAAGAACATCAAAAGAATATGAAGGAGTGAAAATGTGGCGAACTGGGTTTTGGAAACATGATTTGTAAAGTATTTTGAAAGGCAAGGCCCTTATGAGTGTAAAATTTTTTTCGCAAAACAAAGCAGCGGAAATTCTTTTCTTTAGAACTTGTTTTGAAAACCCAAGTCACCACTTCATACATAACATAAGTACAATTTGTGTACAAAATAAAATTCCATTGAAGGAATATACTTTTATTAAATTCCAGGATCCATCCAAAGGGTTCACAAGATACCCAAATCTAGTACAATACTTGTCCAAATTACATAATCCAAAACTTAAGCTCACCATACAATAAAACTCTCAACAAAGAAAAATACATGTCTTCAAGGGTATACCTTGAAGATTATTTTCTTCAAGTCTTTTATAGTCTTGAGCTCCTAACTCTCCTTCCCTGTATCTGAGATATTGCAACAATTACAATATCTCAGCAAGCAATGCTTGGTAGGGGATTTAAGAAACATAACATTGACAATGTAATTCCAATACTTCATAATCCCATTATCCTTAAACATACTCTTTACTTTGTAAGTTATGTATATCTAGATACATACATACCCTTCATGGGTAAACCAATTAAATTTGTGAAAGTAGTCAAATATCATTCCCAACTAAGCTAATCAATTCTCTTCATTTTGAGAATTGAGTATTACAGCTAATCTTATACTGGGAATTTCCCTTCTTGATAAATATTAGTAATATACAATTACCTAGCATTTCATTATGCTATAACATAAGACATTTCACTATGCCTATCCTCATATGCATCATAGTGCAAAATAATCAGAAAGGTTGCTATATTGCAATCTAATCCGTACTAGCGCGCTCAGATAATTGCCCTATTCATCACTGATACCACAGTGGAAAATATTATGTCACTGCCTGTATGGGGGGGCAAGACTTTCACAGTGGTGGCCTTCCCATAATTGCCACCACCCGACTTTTAGCCTCTCTTAGGGCAAGGTATCATCACGTCATCAAATTTCAAGGAGTGGGTGGGGAAACCCTCATGACTCCTCTAGCAATAGCATTTCCCTAGGCTTATGCCTATTAAAACAAACTCACAAGCCTCCAAGCTTGTATGTAAAATAGATTTCATATATATCAGACCATATGTCTGTTTACTTAGGGCTGAAATATTTTCTAGTTCCCTATTCACTTATAGTTTAGTCCTTAACCATCTTATATGTGTTTGGTTGGATCATAAGGTTTTCAGGAGATTTAATACAAGTATTATCATTACTCTTGTCAACATAAGATCATGAGTACAATCATGTATGCATTCATCATATCCTCCTACCTTTAAGGATTGATCTCTTTTTCCCAATCTTCCATGATCCTGACTGATGTATGTAATCTGTACATCCATACATATTGTCAATATATAAATTATGAACAATCCTATTGATCACTAGATCTGATGTTTAGAATGATCTTTAGATCATTCATATCTAAGTATTTTTCTATGTCTAAGTCTTTGTATGTCCATCTCCTTGATCTTGATCTTTCATAGATCCATTGATTGACAATCTACACATGTTGATAAAGATCAAGGTCCTAGATCTTCTATCATCTAGTTCTTCTTTGATCTAAGTTCAATTACTGGATCATCCCTATGGAGGATGATCTTGGTTTTCTTCCTTGAATCATCTTTGATCAAGGGTTTGGATTATCTAATCTAATGAACTATAACAGGTATACTAATAAACATGCATACTAAGTACAATATAGTGTTCTTATTCTTATTGTTCTTGATCATCCAAGATCTAATGGATCATGTTTGATCATCCTTATCTTACTTACTGTTTTTATTAGGGTTAGGTAATTTACTAACCTTTTATGCTCTTATTATTATTATTCAACCAATTAATGTGTTGGTTGAAGGTAGCTTATTCAAACCTAAATCTAGACTGCTCCTCTTATTTCCAATTGGCTAAGGCTTACTAGCTAAATGGGTGAACACAAAGTGGTTACTTCAATCCTCATGTAAGGAGGCATTTAGACTTCACAGACGTCAACAGAAGGTAGGGGAAGAGTGAGGCTCTATTAGATAACCCCCTTAACCACTATGTTCATCATTCACTAGAATGACCATAGCTCAACCTTTCATAAGGTTCCTATAAGCATGTTTACCCTAAGTACTCTTTCTAATGGATTTTAATTAAGTCCATGAATATTTATAATGTCATTCATGGGGTTTATTATTCTTTTCCTAATTTGGGCCAAGGACTTGATAATCCTTATATTGTCCTACTAACTATAGCCCTTACTAATTAATTCCAAAGTACTCCATTCTTATTTGTGTAATGAAACTCTACTTTCTCATTAGAATACATTTTCGATGTTTTATGCTCTTTATCTCATAACAAGTAAATCTACTAATAACATTTAACCATAAATGAATTATAAATTCAAAGCATAAAACTACGTAATTTATCATTTAATGATAATGAGGCAAGGTACTTAAAATAATTAAATCTAGCACCTTATGATAACAATGAAATCACATATCATGCTAAAGTCTAAATGTTATAGTAGCATGCTTTATAACATAATCATATTTAAAATATTATTATATAAAATGAAACTAATTACATTAACATTTTTAGAAACCTTTACTTATGATCCAACTATTTGATCTTAGATCTTTTCCTTTGATTAAGGATTTTAGTTATATTTAGGGAATTTTCTTTATTAAGGTCAAAAGATAATATTGATCTATTTTTGTCATAATCCATCCATGATTTCCTTGGATTTCATCATATCAACATTTATTCTTTCCATCCAAAGGATCTGATCACACTTGATCTCATTGATCAAGTGGGTTCCTTTGTATTTTTAGGGTTTTTCTACCATTCTGGGTAAATCCCTTAATATATCTCATATATATCCAATTAAACCATAGATCTCATTTTATTTCAATAGTATATCATTATTAAAACATATTTTTAAGATCTGATCATCTCAGATCTTGAAGATCTAGGTAATTAGAAACTTATTTCTTTAATACAGAAATTTTTTACTGAATAGTATGTCCATTTTATCATTTCATCAGAAAATAGAGGTTTCAAGCTTTCCATAGCTTCTTTCCGATCTTAATTTAGAGTTCAGATGGCTCCGAAATTGGATATGGAAGTTTATAATCTTTCATAGGGCCTGGATTTGATCTGGGCCCAAGGAACGGACAATCCAGATCTTTCAGACGGAAAACCAAACTGGGTGGACGCGTTTGGTTTGTCGGGCGTGTCCACTAGGATGAATGTAGAAAGCGCCCTTGAGGTGCATCCACAGACGCGGACAGGACGAGCAGAACGCTCGTCGTCCGCGTGCCCGCAAACAGGGTTCTCGTCTGGCGCATTCGCTCGTGGATTTGACAGATGCGCCATCGTGTCACTTGGGATGATGCTCCACATGCAGTACACGCGCCGTTTCTGACGGTGCGTCACGTGTGTGTTTTGGGCGCCGTTAGATCCGGAGATTGGACAGTCCATTCTGGGCCGTCCAATCAATCCTCTCTCAATTGAAGGCCCAAAACATCTCTGATCTTTGTGAAAATTCTACCCTAGGGGTTTTGGACCCTTCTGGATCGATTGGTATAGTTAGAATTTTTATTTGAGCACTCTATCATCTAGAATTAAGGGTTCTGGTGTTTACTTTATTTTTACCTTTTTATTACAAAAATAAATTACAGTAAACTAAAAGTTACATAAAAAAGTATTAAACATCTATGGAAAGTATTTCCACCTATCTGATTGGAGAAAAAACCTCGGTTATATGAAAATACCTTGTTGATGAAGATATGGCCTAAGATCCACCTTTCTTGCAAATTTCCGTTGTTTGAACCGTTGGATCTTGAAATTTCTTTGGGGGTTTTGTAGAATAGATATTTTGGGAAGTTTTGGATGGTGGAATTGATCAGATTAGATATGGAACAGAGTGCCTAATTGATTTTAGGTCTCTTGTTCCAATCTAAAAAGAAAAACAAATTGAAAAGAGAGATGTCTCTTGGAAATTTTTGGGTTTTTGGGGAGGGATCTAGGTCTAATTTTTCAGGGAGAGTGAAGAAAATTTTGTGGGGATTTTATGAGGATTTTTGGGGTTGTATTTATGGGCATTTTGGGTCTTTTTTCATGATTATAATATTTTACTTTTTTATTATTAAATGGCATGAAAGTCTCCCATGCTCCATTTTTTCTTCCCCATGCCCCATTTTTCTTCCCCAAGACCAGCTGATGTTTTTTAACCCATGACTTCACGTGGGCTGCTGATAAGATTGGTTTTTGGGTCCCTTGTGAGTCCCATGTGGGCCCCACATGGTGTAAAAAGACCGTTTTGCCATTTATGTATAAAATTTTGGGTTTTATTCCCATGATCTCGGATTTGAGTGTACTTAGTGGCGTTGGATTCATATTTCTCAGTACATTCTAAATTTTGATGTTTCATATTTTGATTTTTGGGTAAAATTACTATTTTACCCCTTTTGTCCAAGAATTGAAGAAACTTAAGGATTTCTTATCCGAATTCGGAATTTGTTGTGTTTATAGTCATTTTGAAGGGTTTGCTAAGTTTAATTTCAATTTTATATGTCTTATGATTTGATTATACTTTTATAAAAAGTATATTCTAAATAACCATAATATTTCAGCCCGAAATATCTGAAACTCAAACTTTATTGATTTTCTCAATCAATTACAAAAATTGGGGTTATTACAGAAAAAGTTTATAGAGTTCACACTTAGAGTAGGTGGTGATTGCAATCACATGCATTGTCCATGCTCAAAATGTGGGAACTTGAAAAAAGTACATATAGGGGTGTTATGAGAACACTTGTGCTTCAATGGAATCATTGAAAGCTATCATCCACAGATCTGGAATGGAGAAAAACTTGCACATGGGCAGCCATCGATAATGGAGGGAAGATTTAAAGACACTATAGGAAGTGTTGCATATAGTGCAGCTGCACTGTTGTTTCGAGATGCATATGATGACTTCCAAGATGATTGTGAACTATTTCCACTTACTATAGAAAAAGTTGATGAGCAATTGTACCCTGAGTGTGAAGATTATATCAAGTTGTGTGCAGTGGTAGTACTTTACAACCTAAAATCAAGATTTGATTTTTCAGATCAAGGTTTTACAAAAGTCTTGAAAGTATTAGGTAAGATGCTACCAAAGGATAATATATTGGCGAGGTCCACATGGGAAGCAGAGAAAACCCCAGCTGCACTTGGGTTAAAGCATGAGAAGATACATGCATCCCTCAATGACCACATCTTGTACAAGGAGTACAAGTATAAACTACATGCCCAACTTGTGGGCACTCAAGATGGAAGATGAAGAAAAAATGAACTAAGACATTGAAGGACATTCTTGCAAAGGTCCTATGATATTTCCTCCCTCCTCCAAGGTTCAAAAGAATGTTTCATATTACAAAAATAGTAAAGAATTTAGTGTGGTATATTGAAGAGAGAGTAACTAATAGCTTTTCATGCAATCCAGCTGATAGCCCAGCATGGAAGCTCGTAAACTTCATGTGGCCTAACTTTGGACAAGAACTTAGAAACCTATGACTTGCATTATTTGAAAATGGGATTCATCCTTATGGTTCTATGAGTAACAGTCATAGTTATTGGCCCATTATATTGGTTTGTTATAACCTCCCACTATTTCTACCATGAAGGGGAAGTTCATGATGATAACTATGATGATATCGAGTCCAAGGCAGCCAGTGAGTGACATTGACATGTACTTGGCTCTCTTGATCAATGATCTTGAGACATTATGGAACATAGGTGTTGACGCTTATGATGCACATGAGAAAGAGTCCTTCACCCTAAAGGCTATACTATGTGGACAATAAGTGATTCCCTAGTAAGAAAATGGCATTCTTTGGCCATAGAAGATGGTTGTGTAGAGACCATCCATGCCATTTTAAGAAGGAGGGAATTTGATGGTAGTATAGAGATAAGGACACATCCAAAGATGTTGATAGAACAACAAGTATTGGAACAGGTTGAAAACTTTAAGGTCTTGTGTGGAAAGAATATCAAAGAAAGTAAACATGTAGGTAAAAGCAACTCTTAAAGTTGTTGGAAGAAGAAATCAATGTTCTTTTAGCTTGTATACTGGAATCACTGCATTTGTGCCATGTGCTTGATGTCATGCACATTGAGGAGAATGTATGCAAAAGCTTGACCTATACCTTGTTTGACATTCAAAGAAAAACAAAGGATGGACTTGTAGCTCGAATGGATCTTATGGATGTGGTTTTCAAGAGATGGTTGCATCATAGGATAGGGGCATTCAAGGAACATAACTACAAAAAGAAAATTATATGCTCGACAGAGAGGAGAGAAGAATGGTGTATAAAACCTTGTTTGAGCTCAAAGGCCCATATGACTACTCTTCAAACTTTAGAAGCATTGTCTCAATGGAAGAGTTGAAGGTGTTAGAGATGAAGTCCCACGATTGCCATGCATTGATGCACCAACTCCTAACCATAGCAACACATTTGGTGTTGCCAGACAAAGTTAGAGGATTTATTATGAAACTCTATTACTTCTTCAATGCTTTGTGCAAGAAGGTTGTGGATGTTTCAAAATTATAAGAAATTCAAGAACATCTAATGACAACTTTATGTGAGCTTGAGAGAATCTTCCCACTATCCTTCTTTGACATCATGGTACACTTAATAGTGCACCTCATTGATGAGGTTAGACTTTGTGGGCCTGTTTACTTATGATGGATGTACCCATTTGAGAGGTAGATGAAAATTTTAGGAGGGTATGTATGAAATCACAACTCGCCAAAGGGGTGTATAGCTGAGTGTTATATTGTAGAGGATGCAGTGGAGTTTTGCATATAGTACTTATTAGGAGTAGGTGCAGTTGAAGTCCTAAGAAAAAAAACAATCAACTAGATTTCATGATCTCAAGGTTAGTGAAGCTCTATGAAGTGGTCATGTATCAATGATAGACTACAAAGAAGGGGACCAGGAACACCTTTATATGTTGTGAAATATTGATGAAGCCCAGTCATACATTGAGTAAGTTGATCATGCACTTTGTGGAAATATATCATTAATTGTTATATTCTTCTGTGGTCTCTCAATTAATTTTGTATGTGTTAATTGTCATATTTTTTTATCTCACAATTAATTTGGTGTGTGTAAGAGTGTAGTGAGCACATGGAAGTCCTCAAAGAAAAGAATCCAAGTTACACAAAGAAACAGAAGTGGATGCACTTTGGGCCCTGTTGCACTTTCAAAACTTGGCTCCATAAAAATGTAAAATGAATGAATTCACACTTCTATAAATTGCATTATGTATATGTAATATCACTTGCAACAATCATATCTTACTTAACATATCTTACTTAATATTCATAGGTTCAAGATCAATGAGAAGTTCCAGGAATTAGTATATTGATACTTGGGCTAGATGGGAATGAGACCATGACTAAAAGTAGTAAAATATGTTTGATATGCCATCAATGGTTATCAATTTTACACAAAAGACCATGATAACTCAAGAGTGCAACAAAATAGCAATGCCGTCTTAGTTGCCATTGTTACATTCTTTTCTTGTTCAAAGGATAATAGGTCAATAGCAGCAAACGATGCTTATTACATTGTTATAAAAGAAATATGGGCCTTGGATTATACTTGTAGAACTATGGTTGTATTTAAGTGTGATTAGATGGAACACAACAAAGATTGCATCAAAATTGATGCTCTTGGATTGACATTGGTTGACTACAATAGGATTGGTTATAAAAATGATTAGTTTATTTTGGCATCTCAAGTGAAACATGTATTTTATGTACAAGACAAATGTGATAAGAGATTATCAAATATTTTATCATCTTGTCCAAGGATTTTTATGATGAAGAAAACCTAAGTGATACTACAATAGATTACACTTTTATTACCAAAATAATTCCATCAGTTTAAGCGCTTGGTGAGAATGAGGATTATGTGCATGATAATGATGAGGAGGATGCTTGGGTTGAAAATAATATATGAGGGAGCTATATGGATTGTATTAGTGAGATGAAATAATTCTTGATTAGCTCCTTTAACATGTGCCATATGGATTGTATTAGTGATTGAGGAGTTATTTGGAAAATAACTTCTTCCATATATTTGCTTCTGTTTATTATGTACATGATACATGATTCAATACCAATTTATATAATACATTATATGGTGCTGCATAGTAAAAGGGGTCTTTTAAAGTTGGTTTAAAAAAAGGACTTTAAAACCCCAACTTTTGAAATGGTTTTCCTAAAATGACTTCAAAAGTTGGACTTGGGAAGTCATTTTTAGAAAACAACTTTAAAGTTGAACTTTTAAAGTTGTTTTTTCAAACCAACTTTTAAAGCCATTTATTATAAAACCATTATAAAAGTTTGACTCTTGAAGTTGTTTTTTTCACAGTGACTTTTAAAAGTCAATTTTCCTTTATAAAAGGAAGAAGTTGTTTCATATTTTCTTGTATCCTCTATCCACATTCTAAATCTTGTGGGAAGCATGACAGCCTCATTTGGTTCCTCTCTCTCTTTCTCTCTCTCTCTCCCTCTCTTCTCTGATCTAGTTGCATTTTGTAGATGAAATGAGTTTTATCACTATGGATGATAGGGTCAAGAAGTTGCTTAGATCTTCATGATTTTGGCAAAAATGGTACAATTTCATTTCAAACAATAAGCACTCCTCTCTTTAACCAGCATCATTGGAGAAAAGCAAAACATTATGCAGTGTGGTTCTTATCCAAATTTAGGGTGTGGGGAAGAGAAAGAGTTCCATCAAGTTGGCCAAGTAAGTTACAACTTGAAGCTTTACCATCTCTCTCCCCATTAAAGAGTGGTGTGAGATGAATACTAAGAGGTTAGATCTTGATAAAATAGTTCAAGGTTAGCCCTTAAACATTTGATATATGTAATACATGGTTTATGGATGAAGAGTGCCTTAAAAAATGTTTAGATTTCCTTATTCTTATGTTTCTTTTATATATGCATTAGAAAGCATGAATCAATGATGAATTTTATGAATGAAATCCAATCAGCTCTTAGTTTGTGTTATCATGTCAAGAATTCTTTGAGGGGCTTATGACTTCCCAAACAAATCCTCCTCCATATATATGTAAACCCTAGTTCATCAAGAAATATATATATATATATATATACATTTTATATGTTTTTAAAGTTGTTTTGAAAAAAAATGACTTCGAAAGGAAAACTTTTTAAATTCATTCTAAAGAAGATGACTTCCAAAAAAAGGATTTTAAAGTAGATGGGGAAAAACAACTTCAGAAAAGCATGCTTTTAAAGTCATTATGAAAAAATGACTTCAAAAACTAGTTGTTAAAGTCATTTCAGAAAAACAACTTCAAATGTTTCTAATGTCGTTCAAAAAAAAAAAGTTATGACTTGAAAAACACGTTTCTAAAGTCATTCCAAAAAATCAACTTTGAAAGCTTGTTTTCAAAGTCATTCCAAACAAACAACTTAGAAAACTGGTTTCAAAAGTTGTTAAAAAAAGAAGACTTCAAAGCATGTTTCTAAAGTCATTCCAAGCAAACGACTTCAAAAGTCCCCTATTTATAACATCAAAACTTTGGTTCATCCTACCTATTTCCTTTTCCATTGCTATCATCTACAATTTCCCCATCTTATCTCTCTGTCCATTGGTGGTACACCTGGTCGAGAAGTCTACAACCTTCACCTGCACAAGTAAGGTACTTTCTCTCTCTATATATATTTCTCTCTCTCCTTGTGTAGTGGCAGTCCAAACTAAATATGCACGCATTTTGTCTCACCATCCCTCCCTTCCTCTCTCTATACTATGTAGGCACTGGCCAGCCCCCACCGATTGCATGAGCATCTCATCCCTCACTCCCACCATTTGCCCTACATGGTCGCCATCTATCCCGATAAGTTGCATTGATTGTTTACCTCCCTCCCTCCATTTGCCCTATGCAGTCGCTGCCTACCCTGACTGACTGTGCGCATCCCCTTCCTCCCTCCCTCCCTCCCTCCCTCCATTTGTTCATGAACTGCTACATACATACATCTATAGAAAGTTTACTTAGCCTTGTTTTCTATGAAAAATACATGGCTTATGGACTATTCATAGACTGCTATATACAAAGATCTATAGTAAGTTAACTTGGCTATGTTTTCAGTGATAACCATATGTGGTTTAGGGAATGCTCATCTATGGCTATATACACATATTTGTAGGAAGTTTAGTTGGTGATGTTTTATATGAAAAATACATAGTTTATGGACTACTACATACATAGATCTATATAAAGTTTACTTGGTTATGTTTTATATGAAAAATATATGATTTATGGGCTCTTCATAGACTACTATATACATAGATCTATAGTAGGTTTACTTGGCTATGCTTTCAATGACAAAAAAAATATGATTTATGAACTGTTCATGGACTTCCACATACATAGATCTATACAAAGTTTACTTGGCTATGTTTTATATGAATAATATAGAGTTTATGGAGAGTTTGTAGGCTGCTATATGCATAAATAGATAGCAGGTTTAGTTGGCTATGTTTTCAGTAGTAATAACATGTGGTTTATGCACTTTTCATGGACTGGTATATACACATACCTATAGGAAGTTTACTTGGTTATGTTTTATATGAAAAATACATGTTTTATAGGCTACTATATACATAGATATGTAGAAAGTTTAATTGGCTATGTTTTATATGAAAAATACATGGTTATGGGCTGATCTTAGACTTCTATACACATAGATCTATAGTAGATTTACTTGGTTATGATTTCAATGATAATAACATATGGTCTATGGACTGATCATGAATTGATATATACATAGATCCATAAGAAGTTTACTTGGCAATATTTTTTTGAAAAACACATAGTTTACAGACTATTCATGGACTGCTATATACTTAGATCTATAGTAGATTTACTAAGTTATGTTTTCAATGATAATAACATATGGTTTATGAATTGTTCATAGATTGCTACATACATAGATATATAGAGAGTTTACTTGGCTATGTTTTATTTGAAAAATACATGGTTTATGGACTATTCATAGACTACTATATACATAGATCTATAGTAGGTTTACTTGGCTATGTTTTTAGTGATAATGACATGTGGTTTATAGACTGTTCATGGATTGCTATATACATAGACATATAGGAAGTTTATTTGGCTATGTTTTATATAAAAAATACATGGTTATAAACTGCTACATACATAGATCTATAAAAATTTATAGGCTATGTTTTACATACAAATTCTCATTGGTATACATTAAAAAATGATGCTCTCAAAGAAAGGAATTTTGTGGTACATTTACTTGAAGAATTCACTCCTTTAAGTCAGGAAAAATGATATTCACACACCCCTTCAAAATGTTGGGAGTAACTGAATGACTCCAAGTTTAAGTTCAAAATGGCCTGCATTAGTGTGTGGTAAAGTGATGCATGATGGAGTATGTAATTAAAGTGGCATAAAGAAATCTTTAATAGCCTTATGCTCAATTTTGACTAATGGGTATGCTTGGGGATTAGGAATTTGACTCATTAACCCTTGCTTATAAGTACAACCAATCTTAGTATCTAGTAGTACTTATTTAGTTTTCCGTGGTAGCCTTTGATATAATCTAAGAGTATGATTTTATATGAAATCAAATAATAAATTCTTCATTAGATATAATCAAAGTACACTTACCTCTCCTTGGATTGTGATTTCTTGAAGCTTTTTGTTTGATATAACATATTTTTATATGAAAAATACATGGTTTATGGATTGTTTATAGATGGCTATATTTTCAATGATAATAGTATATTGTGTATGGAATGTTCATCATCTACTATATACATAGATCAATAGGAAGTTTACTTGGCTATGTTTTATATATTATTTACTCTTTATTCAAGGTGATGAGTTATTCATTAATATCAAAGTTCATAATGAGCAATATCTATGGAGTTTATGTACTTCTCCAAGGTATCTTTACTAGATCTATATGGCTCTCAATGAGAAGATTTTTTCTACTTTTTTGTTATTTTTATTCCAAGAAATGTTGTCTTTAGAATATTTAGATTCCACAAGAATTGGTAGAGAAGACTTTTGTATTCCCATTATTATTTAGTAGAGATTTTCCTAGACTTGGTTCCCTAGTTTTCGCTTTTACCATGAAGGGTTTTCCGCATAATAATTCTAGTGTTTCAATCTTGATTGCTTCTTTAATTTATGATTGCACATATCAATTTTCATATTAATATTTGTAGGTGTTTCATCAAATAATCAAAGAGAAACATGAACCTTCCTACTAATTATAGCCATGGCCTTTGCATTGTCAATATTGAACTATTTTGATATATATTTTCATGGTAAAAGTGTATATCATTTTTTAGTAAAAGGAGAAAAAAAAAAGAAAATATTTGCATAATGAGAAAGGAGATCTCCTTTCCAAGAAATAGGATTTTCTACTTATCCAATTAAAAAAAAAAAAACTACAACAAGAAAATAGTTATTGAATGGAAAAATTGTTGTATACATCATACATAGATTAAATGAAACGAAAAAATTAGTAAGACATATCAAACTTAGGTAATGGTAAAAAATTCCATGCTTATAGCTTAGGTTTCATAATGAGGCATTCCAAAGAGATGGAAGTGGTAAAGAAAAAGTTCAAATTAGTCTTCTAGATCATTAGGATCTTATAAAGGACAAGCAATATTGAGTTCTTTTCTTCCGCTCCCATGTTAAGAGATCTCTAAAGAAAATTTTCATACTAAAAAGGGGGTTCACAAGCAACCTTTGATGATTGAATTTGCACAAAAGTGATCATTTTTGTTTGCTCTATCTTTATGTTCTTACCAACCTCCTTGGCTAGCTATGTTTCTTTTCTTCTACTTAAGTTTCTCAGAATTTAGAAATATAAAATTGATACTCACCCTCCTCTTTATTATTTCCCTAGCCTTATTACCTTAAGAAACTTTACATTTCCTTCTTGATTTATTATAATTGTTGTAATATCCTTTGACCAAAATACATTCCTCCCAGGGATTTCTTTTCTCCCCTTCTATAAAAATCCTCTTTTTATTTGTTTTTTCCAATGCTTTGAAATAAATATATCTGTAAAAGGCATGTGGGAAGCTAGCATTCTTCTACTTAGAACTTTCTTGTGGAAACAATTTTGCCTTCTACACTAGAGAAAAAAAGGATATAAACAAATTATTTCTCATTATTTAACCACTTGAATTAAAATGCATGTAGTATCACAAATTGAAAAAAAAGAAGTTATTCATCTTACTAATTTATGCATCCAATCAAGCATATCCACATCCTTTTTTATAACATACCATAAAGGAAATTTTATAAAGAAAAAATAAAATTGATATTGTGGAGGAAAGAGCATAATCTTCACCAATTCTAATTATCATTAAGTAAATGGATAGTGGGAAAAGAAAAGAGCATAGTCTTTCTCTATGACTAGAATGTATGATAGCAACAAAAGGCTCCTTAAAAATAACTATAGTTCTTCTTTATAATTTCTAAAATGCCTCTTGTGTGTAACACCTCTAACTTTTGTAAGGAGATTGAATAAATAATAAAATTGAAAATTTCAAGTAAATTTAGGCTAGAATACTAAGGTTACTAAAAATGCACTTCTTATAGAAGTTGAATCAAGAGATAATACATATATAATTGAAAACATACTTGACGAAGCCTTCAGAATGACTATAAGCACGACAAATTTTGAATTCGGATAAAAAACCTCTATTTTTCTCTATTTTTAAGTATGAAAGGGTAAAATGGTAATTTTACAAATAATCAAGACCTAAGACATCAAAATTTGGAATGTACTACGAAATACGAATCCAATACCACTAAGTACGCTCAATTTTGAGCCTGGGAGAATAAAATAGATTTTTCTCCATAAAAAGGAAACTTTGTCTTTTTACACATTCGTGGGTCCCTTGTGGGGCCCACAAGGGACCCACAAAGGGATCCAATGTCTAGAAAACACGTCATCATGAGTCAAACCACTACCACCTGCTAGTGGAGAAGGAGGTGGTAGTGGGAATCCTAAGACAATTTAATAATCAAAAGAAATTAAGATGACAATTACATGTAATAATGGAAAATTCAAAACACCTCTATAAATAGCTCATTAAATTTCCAAAAATTCTATTCATGTTCCTCACGAGGTCTGCTAGAATGTCCCAAAATTTCAGCTCTAGAAACTTCCCCCATCTTCTCCAATTTTTCTTTCTTTCCCTCTCTCATTCCCTATGGGCATGTCCACTGACACACCTGAGCAGACGACCCCATGCCTGCATTGGCTACATCTAGGGATGCGTCATCCTCAAATGAACTAAAGTTTTTTCTTGAAAACCCCAATTTAATTAACCATCATAGTTGAGCCATTAAAATTCAATCTTCACCATTGGATTTGGTCGGACAAGGGTGATCTAGAAAAGCCCTTTGTTTCATAATGATCCACCTCCTGGATCATTGGGAAATTCAAAACTAAGAAACCTCATTGGTGTATTACCATCTCTGGCATGTTCTTCAAGTTATTTTGGCCAATTTGGAAAATAAACAGTGATCTTGCACCGTTGGATGTCTTTAGCACGGGGTGATCTTTAAAGCTCTATAGTTCCCCACCTTCTTCGGCAATGATAACAAAAAATTTCAAGGCTATATGCATTGGCCGACATCTAGGGTTTTCTTAACTTTTTCTAGTGAAATCTCTCTCTTCAGTGAAGCTTTCTTCACCGAACCCAACCCGGTAAGTCGCCCTCACTCCCCTCTTTCCATTCCGGCATGTCCATGGTGTTTTTTGGCATCCAAGGGATCTCCCCAGCTAATGATCAGTCGGAGACCAATGGGTTTGGCATGAAGGGTTAAGATTCCATCCATCCATAGCTTAGATGTAACTTCCAAACCATTGGATGGTTTCTTGGGGCCCAAAAACCCCAGGTAATGAAATCTAGGCCCTTGAACTTGAAAGATGAGGGAGATCCATTGATGGGAGATCTGGCATTCTAGATCTGGATCGTCTCGCCTATCACCAATCACCCATACATGGTGATAGGTAATCCCAGGTGACAGGCTTTGGTCGACTGTCCGTTTTTGTCATTTTCAATTAGGATGATCCAAGCCATCTAGTTTTGAACTAAAATCTTAGATCTTCAATTAAGAGCTTGATATAACTCTGATTTTAGTTTTGAAATTTTTGTAGATTACTTATCACTTGCTTTAAGTACTGAACTCATGAAAAATATGTTTTAAATTGTATAAATTGGTTATAATTACAAAAATTTGTTCCAATAGTGTTGGATCGTGGTCAAGATGATTTCAAAATTTAGATCTGAACCGATGGATGGGTTTAGGAGGTCTCAAAACCTTAGGAATCATGATCATAGTAGAATTTATGAGTTTCTAGACCAAGAAAATTAACAAGTGTATCAGAGAATTAGTTTGGTTTCATGCCTGGGAGGTCTACCATGGAAGCTATTTTCTTACTGAGACAATTAGTAGAGAAATATAGGGAGAGGAGAAAAGACCTGCACATGGTCTTTATTGACTTAGAGAAAGCTTATGATAGAGTTCCTAAAGAGTTAATATGGAGGGTGTTGGGTGGTAAAGGGATTTCTTAGGGGTATGTAGACATAATTAAAGATATGTATGAGGGCACAGTAACAAATGTTAAGACCACTAGTGGCGTGACTGGTGATTTTCCTATCACTGTTGGATTGCACCAAGGATCAGCATTGAGTCCATACCTTTTCACATTAGTTATGGATGAGTTAACAAAACATCTGCATGAGGAGACTCCCTGGTGCATGCTATTTGCAGACGATATAGTCCTACTGGATGAGACAAGGGAGGGTGTAAACATAAAGATAGAGTTATGGAGAGAAGCATTAGAATCGGAAGGATTTAAAATTAGCTGAACTAAGACAGAATATATGGAATGTAATTTTAGCAAGGAGAGTAGAAGTGGAACACCAGTCAAGATTGATAACCAAGAAGTCCCCATGAGAGACCACTTTTGATACTTAGGATCAGTGATCCATGAGAGTGGAGAGATTGAGAGGGAGGTTACCCAGAGAATCCAAGTGGGTTGGAACAAATGGAGATGTGCATCGGGTGGTTTATGTGATCGGCGGGTGCCACTCAAACTAAAGGGAAAATTCTATAGGATGGCTATAAGGTCGGCCATGCTCTATGGATCAGAATGTTGGGTAGTTAAGGAACATCATGCTCATAGGATGAGTGTCGCTGAAATGAGGATGTTGAGATGTATGAGTGGTAAGACAACAAAGGATAGAATTAGAAATGAAAATATTAAAGGAAATTTAGGGATAGCACCAATAGGTAACTAGATGAGGGAGATTAGACTTAGATGGTTTGGACATGTTCAAAGGAGACCAACAACGGCACTAGTTAGAAGGAGTGAGGCAATATAAGTTGGAGGTTCTAAAAGGGCAAGGGAAAGGCCCAAAAGAATGTGGATAGAAGTGGTGAGGAAAGACTTAAAAACTTTGGGACTAAATGAAACCATGGTATTTAATAGAGTGGAATGGAGGAATAAGATTCATGTGGCCGACCCCTAATTGGGATAAGGTCTTGATGATGATGATAAGATCAAGAAAATTAACAAAAGCAGTAAGATTAAAATTCAGCCCTTAAAACGGGCTAAAATCTTAAAATCACAATTCTAATCTCAATTTAACTCTAAATTGAGATAAAAAAGTTGGGATGGATTTCTTGTGATGAGTAGGGCCTACTAAACTAATAAAATCATAATTTTATTCATTAAATATTCTGAAATTAAGTAGATAAGTGTTCTAACATCCTTGATCTACAAGATTTGGGATGATCAGACTAGTCAAATTATGTTGGACGACGACCTAATCATATACTAACCTAAATAAATGAGTTAGATGTAATTAAATTGGCAAATCTTAAGAAATCTAGACTTAAAAGTAGTAAAATCTATAAAAATGAATGGACATCTCCTTGATCAAGGATGATTTGATAGAATAGATGTGTTTTGATGAAGATATGAAGATAATACCTTGTGGATTTATGGACTGGATGATGATGATTTGGGATAGATCAAGATCTATGCCCTTAAAATGGATAAATTGACTTGAGATCTTCTTGATTGGTTGGATCAAGAAAGATCAAATCATTTGATGAGATGCATCAATGATCTAATAATGAAATCACGTCAAGAAGATATATTAGATTTAAAGGAAAATGAAATATCAAGATCTAATGAATAATGAATAAGAATCAACTAAGACCATTGGATCATGATGGATAGTTATGGCATATTAGATTTTCATTTAAATTGTTAAATGTTATTATATTTGTCTTTTATTGCTTAGTAGATTTAATTGTTTTTTTTTTAATTTTTTTATGCTTTAATGCTTATGTAATGGAAATTACATTGAAAATGTAATTAAATGAAATTAGAATAGAAGAACAATTACATGGAATGCATGACATGGACTTAATGATAGTAAGGGCCATAGTTAGTAGGATAATAAAAGGAATATAAATTCCTTGGTCCAAATTAAGAGAATAATGAAACTCCATGAAGGACAAGTTAATGTTCATGGATTTAATTAAAATCAATTAGAAAGAGTACATAGGGTTAACATGCTCATAGGAACCTTATGAAAGGTTCAGTTAAGGTCATGCTAGTGGATAATGAACATGGTGGTTAAGGGGATTCTTTAATAGAGCCTCGCTTTTCCCTCACCTTCCGTTGATGTTTGTGAGGTCTAAATGCCTCCTTACATGAGGATTGAAGTAACCACTTTGTGTTCAACCATTCAGCTAGTAAGCCTTAGCCAATTTGACATAAGAGGAGCTATCTAGACTTAGGATGAAATAAGCTACCCTCAACCAGCAAAATATTACCTGGTTCAGTAATAATAATAAGAGCATAAAAGGTTAGTAAATCATCTAATCATAATAAAAATTGTAGTCAAGATAAGGATGATCAGACAAGATCCAGAGGATGTTGAATGGTTAAAAACAATAAGAATACTAATGTTGTATTGCATTATGTATATGTAGAAATTATGTATGTATGTATGTATAGAAAAATGTAGATAAAGAACCCAAACCCTTGATCAAACATGATTCAAGGAAAAATTAGGGCATCCCTTATAGGAATACATACTTGTATAGAGAAATAACTTTATATGTATGGTTTGATAGATGTATGAATCTAGAGCATGATGGTCAATGTGGAAGAATACTACTTGAGATGTATGAATCAATTTACTACTTTGAGGTAGGTGGATGTACAAGAATGTATTAAGGATTCATGTATATACATACATGATCTTTGTTTATAATTATAGACCTTCATGATATAAGTATGCTTAGTACCTTAACATAGTCAAGACCCAACTAAGTAAACCAACCATGTGATGTAACTAAGTGATCCAATCATATGATCCAACTAAGTGATCCAACCATATGGTCCAACTAAGTGATCTAACCTCATAATCTAATTCAATTGATCTAATCTAATGATCAAATCAAATGAGGTGAAGGTAATGAGATGTGTAGACTAAGGAAACCCTAAGAATATGGCATAGAAAATACTCCAGCCTTAGTTAAATAGACACATCGTCTGATATGCACAATATATTTTACATACAAGCATGGTGGCTTATGATTTTGTTTTACACAATGCTAGGACTATGTATCCTATGCTAAGAAAGTTATGACGGTTTGGTCACTAGCTTTCTGAAATTTATATGATGGATACCATGCTCAAAGAGAGGCTAAATGTCGGGTGGGGCAATAATGGGAAGGTTGCCACTGTGACAGCAATGGTCCACCCCATGAGGACATGGATTTATTATTTCCATAGTTGGTATCAGTTGAGGATTATATAGTTATCCGAGCTTACTGCACGGATTGAGATTGTGGCATAGTAGTCTTAATGTATTTTGCATTATGATGCACATATGATAGGCATAATGTAATGCCATGGCATGATGAGATGCCCTTACATGAGTTCCTGGAAAGAAAATCCCTGTATGAAGATTGGCTGAATACTGATTTCCTAAGAGGAAGTACAACCATGGGAAGGAACAAGTTTTGAGCAATCTTCACTATTTTAACTAATTTATCCAATTCTACATAAATAACATATATACTCTATGTTGAGATAACTCATGAATAGATAACCATGATGGAATAATGATTGAGGTATGTATTGTTATATTGGTGAAGTAGTATATTTTTGTATCCCCTACCAAGCATAGCTTGTTGAGGTATACAGAGGAGGGTTTGGAGCTCAAGACTATAGAAGACTTAAGAAGATTTAGAAGAATAATCAATTAGGGTATATCCCTTGAAGACATGTATTTTTATTTGAGAGCATTGTATGGTATTGAGAGTTTTTATTGTATGGTGAGGTTTGAACTTTGGATTATGTAATTGGGACAAGTATTGTACTAATACTGGGCTATACTGTGAACTATTGGATGGATTCTAGAATTTAATAAAAATATATTCCTTCAATGGAATTTTATCTTGTATAAAAATTCTTCTTATGTTATGTATGAGGTGATAACTTGGATCTTTCAAAACAAGTCTTAAAGAAAAGAATTTCTCCTGTTTTGTTTTGTGAATTTTTTTTACTAAGGGTGCCTTGCCTTCGAAAATGTATTACAAAATGTGTTACAAAAATCCAGGTTGCCACATTATCGGTGGTGTTTTTTGCTTTCATCTAAGAATTTCCTTGACCACTAAGAAGAGGAAGAAATTTCCTTCATTTTTATGACTAATTTTTTAGAGTTTATTTCAACAACCATTGTTTGGATTTTTGAATGAGGTTTACTTGGCTATGTTTTGAATGATAATAACCTATGGTTTATGGATTGATACATGCATAGATCTATAGGAAGTTTATTTTGCTATGTTTTTAGTGAAAAACACATGGTTTGTGGACTGCTCATAGATTGCTATACACAAATCCATAGTAGGTTTACTTAGTTATATTTTCACTGATAATAACATATGGTTTATGGACTGTTCATGGACTACTTATAAGTAGATCTATAGGAAGTTTACTTAGCTATGTTTAAAAAAAAAAAACACATGGTTTATGGACTTCTATATAGATAGATCTACAAAAAGTTTACCTATCTATGTTTTGTATGAAAAACACATGATTTGTGGATTGTTCATAAACTGCTATAGACATATATCTATAGTAGGTTTACTTGGCTATGTTTCCAATGATAATAGCATATGGTTTATGGACTGGTCATGGACTGATATATACCTAGATCAGTAGGATGTTTACTTTGCCATGTTTTTTGTGAAAAACATATGGTTCATGGACTTTTCATGGACTGCTATATACATGTGTCTATAGTAGGTTTACTTGGAAATGTTTTCAGTGATAATTACATATGGTTTATGGATTGCTCATAGGCTGCTACATATGTAGATCTATGGAATATGAAAAATCCATTGTTTGTGGACTATTCATAGACTAATATATACATAGATCTATAGTAGGCTTATTGGGCTATATTTTCAGTGGTAATAACATGTGGTTTATGGACAGTTCATTGAAGGCTATATACATAGATGCATAGGAAGTTTACTTGGTTATGTTTTATATGAAAAATACATGGTTTATGGACTACTATGCACATAGATCTATAGAAAGTTTATTTGGCTGTGCTTTATATGAAAAATACATGGTTTATGGACTGTTATAGGTTGCTATATACATAGATCTATAGTAGGTTTACTTGGCTATGTTTTTAATGATAATAACATATAGTTTATGAACTAAAACAAGGACTGATACATACATAAATCTATATGAAGTTTACTTGGCTATGTTTTTAGTGAAAAACATATGGTTTATGGACTACTACATAGAATACTATATACATAGATCTATAGGAGGTTCACTTGGCTATGTTTTCAAATGATAAGAACATATGGTTTATGGATTGTTCATTGATTGCTATATACGTTGATCTATAAAAAATTTACTTGGCTATGTTTGCTATAAAAAATACATGGTTTATGGACTGCTATATACATAGATATATAGCAAGTTTACTTGGCTATGTTTTATACGAAAAATGCATGGTTTATGGATTGTTCATAGACTACTACATACATAGATCAATAGTTGGTTTAGTTGGCTATGTTTTCAATGAAAATAACACATGGTTTATGGACTGTTTATGGACTGCTATATACATAGATCTATAGGAAGTTTACATGCCTATGTTTTATATTTTATTTCCTCTCTTTTCAAGCAGATATTGTTCATTAATCTCTAAGTTCATAATAAGCAAAATCTATGGACCTGATGTGATTCTCCAAGGTATCTTTACTAGATCTTTATGGCCCTAAATGAGAAGGCTTTTTTTTTTTACAACTTTTTTTTATTCCAAGAAATGTTGCTTTAGAATACTTACAATCCTCACGAATTTCTAGAGAAGACTTTTGTTTTCCCATTATTACTTAGATTTTCCTAAACTAGGTTCCCTAGTTTTTGCTTTCACCTTGAAGGGTTTTCAATGTAATAATTCTGGTGTCTCAACATTGATTGTTTCTTTAGTTTGTGATTGCACACATTACTTTTCATATTATTATTTGTGGGTGTTTTCTCGATTTGAATGTAGAGGGAAGTAGTTTAGTGGTTTTCAACAACAAAATTGTCAATTATCCCTTCAAAATATTATGAAACTCAATGATTTCATTAAATCCAAATTCCCAAGAGCAAGCTTTAATCATTATTCTAATACCACCTAATAGATCATGTCTTGGCATATTGAGATTAGTTCATAGTTATGCAATAAAAAATTCATAAAATGAGACAAATCTCTTAAAAAATCCAAGGACATACACCTTGAACCAAGATTTTCTTCGCATAGCTGCTTGTTAGTGGTAATCATGTCATGTAAAAGCAATCATGTATACTAACGACATTTGAAACAATCTACCAAAGGTATGAAAATGCAATTAGTTCAAAACTGAAACAAGGTACGAGTCCATAATCACAACCAAATTCTTTCAGAATTGATTATATAGGGGAAAGAAATATAATTTAGTTAGTATATGCTTACATGGCTAGCTTTCCATCCTGGGTCACCATAAGTTTAAAGTTTAGTTTTCCTAATAAAGAATGAAAGTTTCAAAGGATTAAAATAAAGGCAAAACAAATAAATAGAAACATTAACCTCCCTACTAATTATAGTCAAGGCCTTTGCATTTTCCATATGGCATCATTTTAAAATATGTTTTATTGTAAAAATGTGTATCATTTTTAGGGTGGGGGAGGGAATTGTATAAAGATAAAAGGAGACAAAAATTACAAAGAAAAAAGGATGATCCTTGCATGACTTAATCTTAGAAAATCATCTTAAGAAGTGTTAATATCATCTAGAATGATCTCCTTTCTAAGATGTAGGATTTTCACCTTATGCAATCAAACAACTTATAAAGAGAAAATAGTTACCAAATGGAAAAAATGTTGTATAGATCATAAGAAAACTAAATGAAACAAAACAATTAGGGGGGTTTATTTAACGGCATATGTTTGTCATTTTTGTTGGCATATCTTCTGTGATATCTCTTGCGATATCTTCTGTGATATCTAAGATATGTGTCATATGTTCTGTGATATCTTGTGTGATATCTGAGATATGTGGCATTTGTTCTGTGATATCTTGTGTGATATCTGAGATATGTGGCATTTGTTCTGTGATATCTGTGGTGATATTTCTGGTGATATCTTTGGTGATATCTGAAATATGTATGTGAATTACATGTTAAAGTCTCTGCTAATGGTGCTTACATGTATTATGTAAACACCCGTATGACACACTCTTATTCATAACCACCAGGTACAATGGGAGGGAAAGATCTGTTGAAGTCCACGATTAGTTCTCTGTGACAACCTCTTGATGTTGTATGGGCTTGGAGCTTCAACACTGCCATTTAGAGCTCTTGGTTACATACTCATACTTTCAACTAGGTAACTCAACCGATTGCACTTCTATTTCTCAAGAAGTTCCTGAAGTAGGGTGTATGTTTGAGATTTTAATCGTGGGCGTTTCAATAATAGAAAAGGAGCCTTGGTGTAACAATAAAGTTGTCGTCATGTGACCTTGAGGTCATGGGTTCAAGGCGTTGAAACAGCCTCTTGCAAAAATGCAAGATAAGGTTGATTACTATAGACCCTTATAGTTCACTCCTTCCAGAACCACATATGTGAGAACTTCGTGCACTGGGGCTGCCCTTTTTTCAATAACAGGATAGCATGTACTTTGAACCAACATGCTTTTGGAATTGGGTGTACATCATCTACATTAGCATCTGCTGTTGTAAAATTAAGCACTTTCTACCCCAATTCATCAAATAAATAATCTCTACCACTGGATCATTTAAAACTCCTTTTTCTTCCAATAGGTGAATGGCCTAAATCAAATGTTTAAATGCAAAGTAAGATGTAACATGAAGAATACTTCATTTTTTTTAGATTGAAGAACAACAAATGGAAGTTGCTGAATTTTCAAATTGGTAGTATATCATGTAATATGTTACATCAGTTTTGCATTTATTCTAATCTATGATACGGGAATCTGCTCAATCGGAGACACATGAAACAGCTTGTGCCAATTCCTCTTGCCGGAAAAAACATGACCTCAACATGGACCCTCATAAATTGAAGGCTTTATGTTCAGCCCCTAAATCCTTTATCATCCTAAGTTCCAACTAACAGTTGGTTTCCGTGGTCTACAAACTTCAGATTAATAAGTTACTATACAGAGCAGTTGTGGCTATAATCAATTCCGGCAGAATGTTGTTATAGCCCAACAAAAATAACAATTGAAGCTGAAGCCTATTCCAAGACTTCTTTTGGCCAGAGGCACTTCCACATGGAGATCTCCTCCTTGCCATGTAGTTTCCTAATTCCTCCGTAGAAGCCATCTGTTTCATTCCCTTCTTCCCTGTGATCTTTCCTGTTTACAGCTGTTTGTCTCCACCGTGATCCAGGCGTGTACTGATTGAACTCCAGCATCACAGTATCTGCAAGATTAGTTACATCAAGTGAAAAGCTGAACAGATGTAATGGGAAACTTCGTGCACTCAACCAAGACATGACTAGCCCGTTCTGGTCCATAAAACTATACTGCTTACATTCTTTTCATGAAAAAGTTACGAGCTCACATTGCTCAAAAAATTGAGTTGATATAACGCAATTAGACAATGAAGTAGTCTTTCTGGCAGTTCTCCAAATTTCTGATATCGATGATACTTTTCTACTTTTGTTGCTGAAGCTGCAACAGACAATAGACTCGTAGAAATAGGAGTTGTAGCTCTTTGGGTCAGCCTGACGGCACACAAGCCATACTGCTTTCATAAATTATACAAGCTTAACACAACTGGCATTAGCAAGTAATGCTTCTTAAGAACAGAACATTTGAAACTATTTGCATTGGAGAAACAACAGAATAGAGGAGAGAAATTCTGGGAGAAGGATTGACGTGCATCTGAATGTGTCAGCAATAAAGTCAGAAGGTAGTTAAAATGAAATGTTTTTCACTTCTGAAAGACTTGAGTAGGAAATTAGTGATAACAAGAGAATGATTCATGAAACGGGATTAAACAAAATATCCGGTCCCTGGCCCCCCACCGTGGAAAGCACGTACACAATATTGAATGTATATCATCACTCTACCATGGCATTATCAGAAAAGTACAAATAAAATTTCACAATCTGATCGTTCCTCTATTCCCCTTGCTCAGCACATGGAGGCTCATATCTAGTGAAAACTCTATAAGCAGAAATCAAAGACAACACAAGGAAACATACCAAAGCCAACACATGAAGGGCCAAAGAGATCTTCATCTTACTGCAGAACTTCCCATAAGAACTGCAAGCTTCACTCCATGATACATCCTGATCACCCTTGTAACCCAAGTACAGTATCTGCCACTCTGCAGACCACGATGTCACCATCATATATGCTAAAACCTGCTCAAGTCCATAACAGAAAGCACAAAAATTATCTCAGTTTCAGAACTCCATTGGAATAAGATAACCACTAATGAGTTTTGAAGGAAACCTGATCTGACACAAAGAAAACCCAGGCATTGACTAAGCCTCTCAGCCATGAGAAAACAACAGCAATAAGGGAATAACCAGCATAGATAGCATTGATGCAAACAAGGTACCTGTAAATCGACTTATGATTTCATTTTGTAATGGAAAGACTACGAAGGAAAAAATCCAGAAGTTACGTAAAAGAGGTAACCATTGCTTACTAAAGGCCTGTTAGATTGCTGAACTTCAGGTTCCCATAAAGACTTTCCTAGTTGTTTGTCACCATGATCCATAAGGATGCAATACAGAGAGGAATTGCAGTGAGTCTCAGCGAAACATCAAGGACCCTGAAGGGTTGGGGATTATCAGTGGAACTGGATTTGTTTTCAGCCATATCTCTCGTCTTCCAGCTTGAGAGATATGCACAGTTCCCTGACTCTGAAGTTGGGTTGTTCACTCAAGAAACAGATTATTTGGAGATTGTAGTGTTTGCAGATGAAAATAGTAGGTGAACTTGGACTGAAATAGGGAGCTCTCTTATCTCAAATGTTCATGGATTTGATTAAAACTAGTATAGGAAAACAGGAACACTTGGCACCGCCCAGGATAAAATATTGTTTTCCTTCCCTCACTCAGTCATTGAGAATTGCAGGTATCCATTTATTCATTGTAGATGTTCCATCACTTAATCGACCTCTCAAAGGTGTGCCATTGAAAATGTCTACAGAAAATCCCAAACACGGAGAAATCAAATAACCTGAATAAATTCAATAATGATCCATTAGCTCCAAAGAAATAAGGTTAAAGAAGTAAGAGAAACTTGTATTCAACTAGAAAGACACTACCACCTTACTTGGATTCAACTTCCTCTCTCAGCCATGACAAAGACCCCGATATGAAGTTCATAGCATCGAACCAATCAACATTCATACGGTCACACACACTCAAATACGTTATATGAGATAGAAAAATTACCAAAATGTAGACATTGTTGGAAATCGCAATTAGAAGGTAGATGACTACAAGCAAAAGTTATTGCATGAAAGTTAGAAGATAAGTTCTACATAAACAAAGGCACAATCACAAGCATGAGAATTACAAGTACAAGTCCACCAAGGACATATGCTACTACATTAAATGATGAGGATGGGGCATTAAATACAAGGGAGACACGGTCGCTGCCTCCATCTTGTAATGCAATAGTGGGCGTCGACACCACATGTTGATCGAATCCCCCATCCCACCGTTCCCGCTGGCGCATTGTCGTCCCAATTGGTGTTAAGGGTGGTAATTCAACCGGCACGTACTCATCAAGCCACATAAACCATCTTGTATGTTGTTCGTTTGCAGGACAACGTAAGTACCACTTGCCACGATTGGGCTTCGACCGTACTTGGAGCAACAGCATAGGCCCTCGGCCACATGCACATAAGGGGTGGGGGTTTTCATCCATTCCTGCAATAAGATATCATGTGCATATATTTTGAGCTATTAGCAATAGATACAATTCAAATAAGCATTCAAGCATCAATTAAATCAAGCAGTCACGTAATACATCCTAAATCAAAGCTTCAATACATTATTTTTTGGGCACAGGAAGGCACATCTACTGGTTATTTCTATGAACATAATCAAACCACAGTTTTTGTGCTATGGAAGCACGCCAAGCAGCAGCATCTCGACGAGCAGCCTCCTGGGTAGGATGCATCGACGTGCTCTGTGAATTGTTTGTGCTCATTATGAGTGTTTGTAAACCCTGCAACTCCATCTCATCCTCATGCAACACATGCATACCGGCATTCACCCTTCCCAAGTTTACATCAGTGACAATTTCATCCTCTGAATCATTGTTGAACATATTGCCTTCATTGTCATTGGAGATTGGAGACTCATGATTGTCTCTGATCTCCTCTTCCAAACACGTATCGTCAATGCGTTCCTGGCGCATAAAATTGTGCAACGCACATAATGCTTTGACAAGATTAACTTGTATCCTAATAGGAAAGGGGGGTGCAGTCTTGAGGATGGGAAATCTGGCCTTTAGAACACCAAATGTTCTTTCTATTACATTCCGCAGCTGTGCATGTCGAAGGTTGAATAACTCCCCGGCATTTTGTGGTTGCTGCATTCCCTGGGCAAACTCCTTTAGATGATACCTAGTCTTTCGATATGGGGCAAGAAATTGTTGCCTATTTGCGTAACCACCGTCAACCAGGTAGTATTTTCCTGTACCATAAGTGCATCAGCGATTAAGGAACGAGGCATCTAGCTAGAATGTAAAAATGTAAACACATAATGGAGTTACCGTCAGGAATTGTCAACTGTGCTCCTCGTCTTGTAAGAGCTTCTTTCAGCATGGCAGCGTCATGTGCAGACATCTCATAGCCAGCAAGCACATATGTGAACTGCATGTCAAAATTGTAACATGCAAGAACATTTTGTGCAATGAATCCTTTCCTGGTACGCCACTTTGACGATTCACGTGGACCCATGCCATAAATCCTAACAGGTATCAATGTCCCATCTGCAGCTCCAATGCAACCCTGAGTGATAGTATGTGACATATTGAATGTTATGATTGCAATGTCCCAATCTATTGCAATGTCCCAATATAGTGAAGACTACAGAATACAATAGATACAGTTACCGTGAAATGATTGTCTCTCTGATAATTGTTTGAAATCTCTGGGTGGTCCTCCGTTGCATGTGGAGCCATAAGGCGACCGTACAATTGTAAGATTGCACGAAGAACTTTGTGAAAGCTGGTACTGATGGTGAAAGTGGACCTAAATAGATCCTTCGCGGCTGGTTCGTACCTTGAGTCTTGTCCGACAATCATTAAAAATGTCGCCACCATCTCCTCCACTGTCACCCAACGGGTGCTCGATAAGAGGCGGTGTTTTGGAAAATATTAACCAACTTATTAAACTGTAACTGATGCATTCTATACAATTTTTGGAATCTCGGCCCAGTTTCTTCAAAAACTAACCGAAATTCCTCATAACCTCGAGTACTTTTTTGGGTGCGCACCGGACATGGCCTTCGCACATGCAGCATTGCATCCTCCTCAAATTGCATAACACATCTTAGTATTTGTGACGCAACTGTGCTTACCATATTATGCACTTCACGAAGTACTTCTTCATTATGTGCAGCGCTGCACTGTCCCTCTTCTGCCATTGCCCTGTATTATCACACATGAAACCTATATTATCTTGTAAATAAATTTTGCTTATATATTACAAAATTGTTGACAAAGTCTCAATTGTTGGTTGAGCCATTGCATAGTATACACATGTGATGCGTTACATGCGATTAATCAACTTTTATAACCATGGAAATTTTCAATTGTAATATGCATATTACAACATCATTCATATAGAAGTAAAGAGGTCCAATATAAATACACACTTCGTTGACTCAATGTACGGAATACTATATGTCTAACCATAATAAATATGGCGTATAGAGGTCCAATATAAATACACACCAAAGAGATTCAAGTAAAATAGTTTCTCTGCAAACACCAAACACCTATAGGTGCATCCTAACATACAAGAGCTGCCTATCCTGCGACCAACGTGCAAAACCCTCCCTGAAGCCTATATCCGTTTTTTGGAGAATACTATATGCCTTAACCTTTTCCATCTCGGTCAGATGCTCCAAAGAATCCAATGCAGTCATCCACGAGGAGTTGTCTATGCCTGCAAGTCGTTCCAACCTTGATATAATGGAAGGATCAATTAATGGAGGATGATCATTGCATGTTGAGGATGATGATTGAGCAGCTTGCTTCCCTTTTGTCCTCGCTCGCCGTGGGTTATCTGACTTTGAGGAAGGAATTGAGGATGATGTTGTGGAAGTATTCTGGCATATCGGGGGTTGGGGGAGGTTTCCAGATGGTTCTTGTGTGTGCAATCCATTATTATCCCCTTCAGCTTCCTCCTGATAATATGAGCCATGGGAGTAAAATGCATCAACATCCACATTTGGCATATCGGGTCTGTATACTTGCTCAACTGGGTGTGTATATTGACTGCCACCCATTCTCGATCCAAGAAGTCCTTCATCATCTACAGAAATATTGATCCCTGAGGAAAATTCTCCGGTGGCAATGCTCCCCCCAAACACCGTCTCCAGGTGGTCATAATTCCATAAATTCCTCCCAAATAAGCACCGAGCTTCCGGATTCGACTGTACGTACACAAACATTTGTTAACATGATTGTAAAGCTGACGTATATTATTATAGAATTGGTGTGGTGCATTACCTGGAGGTGGGTGTTCATGATCTCTGGGGTTGCAAGGAAGCAATTTCTCTCTGCATCCCACCCTAATCCTGAGTCTCCATTCCTTAACTTTGCAAGCGTCATGTACTTGCTTTTGAAAAGTCGTATTTTGGTATTCAATTGCTTCATTGTTAAATCAACTCCAAATCGCTCTTTGAAGTGAACCAACAATTCCCTGATCACCACACCCTTTGGCATACCCCCTGTTGCGATGATTCTCCCCTCTATGATTTCATCATAAAGTGTTTCGAGGATAAAGTCCTCTTGTTCCTTGGTCCATTTATTGTATGGTCCCTTATCTCCATCAACAATGTCTTCATACACATTGTCCATATCTTCGGCATGAATAGGACTAGGTGTCACAGGGACTCTTTCCTTTCTTTTGCGTGGCATCTGAAAAATGTCTCCAATATATCATACCAATAAGAGGATGCATAAAAATAATATAGTTGAAGGATCAATATATGGATGAAAGGTACCTCTACTTCTTCCCTATGGATTCTATCAAACAGGACTCTACAACTTGATTTTTAGAATATCTTTGTTACAATTTTTCAACATGATGCTTTTTAGTTGTGCTTTACAGCAGAAAACATCGTTGACAACGTGGTTAGACCAACAGAAATATAAAAGGCTGCAATCATCAAGGGGGGAAAAGCTAGAGTTCTTACTACAAAAACTAATAAATTAAGCCCTCGAATTCTAAAAACCCCAACTACGAAAACCAATTGAAACAAAGAAGTTTCGGGTTTAAAACAATTTCACATTAATCCATTCCTGGATCTGGTTTCATATGTCTCTTGAAGTAAATTTTATTGTTTGAGGATTAAAACACAAAGGAATTTAGTTCTAAATAACATAAATTTGACTTTAGTAATTAATTTTTAATTGTTGCTTTGTGGCAGTAGCTGATATGTTTAATCAGGGATAGATCCATCTAAAAGACTCAACTTTTGGCACCATTTTATCATCTTCTAAGGGATTAAGCAGATCTAGAGAACATGTAAGATGGATCCTATGTCAGAATCATTCTCAGCAATCAATAAGCTGATTATTTTAAAATGCATGCTTTATCATCTTACCAGGAACACCAGGTAAGTTAATGTTGCTTATAGGATGATGCTTCAATATAATGTCAAATAAACATGATTCATATCTAGTGTCAAAGCTTGATGACTAAAAGGAAATAAATGAACTTCTACATAATCTATCAATAAGGAAAATTATACATAATCTATTAATGATACATTTTGGAAGTTTCTTTAGTATGGAGACCAGCTACTACTTACTACAGAAGCTTCCACGTGAATTCTCACTTACCATAAAGTATACAAATGGAAACAGGGAAGATATTGGAAAAGCTGAAAAATATACTACATGAAGCTAGTAACAAAAGCATATCCTCAGGTTTCTTTCCATCAATCACATCAAAACCAAACTGAACATGGAGACAATATTCCATGTGAAGTTGGAAATACATGAAAAAGAAGTAAAGTTCATGGCAATCTTTATCGACTGTAACTAAGGTGAAACTATAGCAATTGACCCAATAACAAGTCAAACATTTTATATATATAACTATTCCAGCTATTACAAGATATTCCAGTAATCATGACAGTCTTTTAGAAGATTACTACAATTAACCACATAATATCATATATCAATTCAGTGACTACAGAATAGAACCAAACAAGGTTTAGAATGCCCTGTTTACTCAGTTCAGAAGTCCATTGGTTGACAACTCCTACATCTCCCACTTGAAGAACACTTCTCAACATATAAGACCCAAATAAATCTTTGGAGATCACTCACTTATTGCAAAGTACATATGCAATTTTTTATCAAGGGAAACGAACATATATATAAAGATATGCAATAAAGACACTGATACGAATATAATCCAATTCAGATAAACATGTGTCAAGCGACTGAGCTGGCCCATAAGGTCATAAAAGTCTCCACTTTGCTTTGGAAAGAACATCCAAACACCAGCAATTGGATATAATAAATCAAAGAAACCTAATAATTCAGCTAAGGTCCTTAAAATGCCAAAAGTCAAGCATCCACCAAATTTCCCCACAAATCCGAGAAAACCAGAATCCTAAAGTGTGTATTCAGGCTCATTGATCAAATTGTTAACCAGATTCCCGAAAGATATATATTTTGTTCAAAAAAGTTTTGTTTTCTTTTCTGTAACGAACAGTTTCAAGAGAGTCACTAAAAGCATATTGCTAAAACACTATAATATTAATAACATAGGAAAGAATTCCTAGAGACCCATGATGGACATCTTAGATGATCATAAGACTTGTAAAGGTAAAAAATTAACCTGGATTAGTTGATACTGCTCAAAAGACAATTATAAGTAAAATAATATAAAAATGGGAAAGCAATGGCATTCTGAAGTGCACCCTGAACAATCACGATGGTCAGAGTTCAACTGATAGATTAATTTCTCAATAAGAGCAGCACAAATAAATTCCAATTAAACCAAATTTCACCAGAGAAAATATGCCTAAACGAAAATAGAATGAGAAGAACAACTAAAGAGCTTCATTAATTCCTCAAGAAGACTCCAGAATACATTACTTCAAGAGAGACGAACTTTAAATAACATCCAAAAACCTTCATAAAAGCATAAAAATCAAAACGACAAGGAAAAAACCCACAAAGGCAATCTCAAACTCTTCTAAACAAATCCATCAAATCCCACCTCACACTATCAACGAAACCCACTAACCAAACCTCTTAAATAAAGTAAAAAATGAAAAGATATTGACCAAATTATAGGGAACAAAAAAGCCCGAAGTTTAAGGAATTTACCAAAGAAAATCATTAAAAGGCTTCCCAAACTCATTAAAATCTCAAAAACCAGCTTTAATTTTCCAAAACTACCCAAAAAAATAGACTTTCAAGCAAATGGTCAACGAAAAAAACCCAAAAACACGCCGAGAACTCCACCCAAAATCTCCAAAAACAAAGTAACAAATAAAGAACTGCTTCTTGAAACCCACAGACAAGATTATTTTTACAGCAAATTACCAAATGAAAATTTCCAAATGCACCAATATTAAAATCTCCATCTGAAAGCTTCAACCAAGAAAAATAACAACAGAATCTTACCTGAAACAAATCCCTGCAACACCTAGTTTAGCTTGTCTATCAGCTGGATCTCCCCGATTGGAGAGAAAAAATATTCCTTGGGTTCGTTGTCGGTTCAAGTTCTATGTAAGAATGCTGGGGGAGAGAAAAAAAGGGAAAAGTGAAACCTAATAGAGAGAGACAAAGAAGAGAATGAAAGGGGGAAATGGAGAGGCGAAGAAAAACGAAGCAGAGAGAGAGGGCAAGGGCAGCAGCAGTCAAACCTGTGAAAGAGGAGAGCAACAGAAACGGCTTTCCTTCCCTGCTTGGAACGAAGATGCAGCCCAGACAACGAAGATGAGGGTTTCACTGAGGGGTTCTGCTTCTGCTTAGAACGAAGATGAGGGTTTCCCCCTGCTTCTCTTCTCTCACTAGAAAACGCAAGTTGAAATTGTTTTTTCTCTCACTAAACTAAGGGCATGTTTACACGGTAAAAATGGTTTGGCATATTTTCAAAACGCAAAAGATATCAGCTCCTCCATATGTTAAATAAAGCTGATATCTTAAATATGCGAAACATATCGCAATTAAATAAAATTGATATTTCAGATGTGCCGAAGATATCAGAGTTAAATAAACTCGATATCTCAAATGTGCGGAAGATAACGCAATTAAATAAACCCGATATCTCAAATATGCTGAAAATATCGTAGTTTAATAACGTGCACATTTGAGATATGCCGGCATATCTCAAAAACGCCTAACATGTGCAATTGAATAAACCCCCCTTAGTAAGATTTATCAAATTTAGACAATGGTTAGAAAATCCAAGCTTACAACTTCGGTTTCATAATGAGGCATTCCAAAGAGATGGAACTGGTAAAGAAAAAGTTCAAATCAGGCATTTAGATCATTAGAATCTTATAAAGGACATGTTATATGAAGTACTTTTCTTCCCCTCCCATGTTGAAAGATCTCCAAAGAAAATTTTCATACCAAAAAGGGGGTTCACAGGCAACCTTTGATGATTGTGTTGCTCTATATTTATGTTCTTATGAAGCACCTTGGCTAGCTATGTTTCTTTTCTTCTACTAAAGTTTCTCAATATTTAAAAATAAAAATTGATACCCATCCTCCTCTTTATTATTTCCCTAGCCCTATTACATTAAGTAAACTTTACATTTCCTTCTCGATTTATTGTAATTGGTGTAATATCCTTTCATCAAAAGACATTCATCCTAGGGATTTCTTTTCTTCCCTTCTATAAAAATCCTCCTTTTCTTTGTTTTTTCCAATGCTTTGAAGTTAATATATCTGTAAAAGACATGTGGGAAGCTAGCATTCTTCTACTTAGAGCTTTCTTGTCGAAACATTTTCACCTTCTACACTAAGAGAAATAAAGGATATAAACAAATTATTTCTCATTATCTTAACCACATGAATAAAAATGCATGTAATGACACAAATTGAAAAAAAAAAAATTCACCTTACTGATTTATGATTCCAATCAAGCATATCCACATCCTTTCTTATAGCATACCAGAAAGGAAATTTTATAAATAAAAAATAAAAGATTGTTATTGTAGTGAAAAGAGCATAATCTTTTTCTATGACTAGAATGGATGATAGCAATAAAAGACTCCCTAAAAATAACTATGGTTTAATGAAATGCTAGAACTTCTTTCTAAATTCTAAAATGCTTCTTATAATTGGTGTCTTGGATTTTGATTTAATAATTTCCTTGACCACTAAGATGAGGAAGAAATTTCCTTCATTCTTTGTGACTATTGTTGTAGAGTTTATTTCAACAATCATTGATTGGAGTTTTGTAGGAGGTTTACTTGGCTCTGTTTTCAATGATAATAACATACAGTTTAAGGATTGATCATGGATTGAGATATGCATGGATCTATAGGAAGTTTACTTTGTTATGTTTTAGTAAAAAACACATGGTTTACGGACTGTTCATGAACTGCTATATACATAGATCTATAGTAGGTTTACTTGGCTATGTTTTCAATGATAATAACATATGGTTTATGGACTACTCTGTACATAGATCTTAGGAGGTTTACTTGGCTATATTTTCAATGAAAAACACATGGTTCATAGACTACTATATAGATAGATTTATAGAAAGTTTACTTGGCCATGTTTTATATGACAAGTACATAATTTATGGATTGTTCATAGACTACTATATAGATATATCTATAGTAGGTTTTCTTGGCTATGTTTTCAATAATAATAACATATATTTTATGGACTGTTCATGGACAGCTATATACATAGATCTGTAAGAAGTTCACTTTGCTATGTTATCAATGATAATAGCATAGTTTATGGACTGTTCATGGACAGCTATATACATAGATTTATATTCTCTCGTATTATTTATCTTGTACTAAAAAATAGCAATTTTCTTATGCTTTGTTCTGCTTTTGATTTCTTTAAGTGTAGTACATAGATGATTTGATTTCATTATTCTGGTATCATTATGCTCTTGTTTGTAGTAAAGATGGAAGGTGAGCAACATCAAAATAAAGAATATGAGCAATATTAAGAGCATGACCAAGAGGTCAACCTTAGTAGCATTCTAAAGAGAAAGGGCAGAGGGAAAATGATGATGGAAAAGGTTGTCAAAAGAAAGTCCAGATGAATTAATGAAGTTGTACAGTACAACAATAAGGGACAGAGGAAAGGTGAGAGCACTGCATCTTATAGCAATTTTCTCTACTCCACAATTAGAAGCATGATGCCTATCACTTTTGATGATTGGAGACATATGCCACAACTAGTAAAGGATTAGATATGGGTGATGGTGAATGTATATAAAAATATTATGTATTATATAATTTATAGCATAGTTTATCTTCTTATTTTCAAATATAGTAACATGCTTTGTACTTTGTAACCTGCCTTTGAGGTAACTAAGCAAAGTAAGATGCATGCTTTACAAGGAGCTGGTGAGTAATGGAGGAGATGGAAGAACTACCTTATTTGCAATTACATAGCTCAATTTGTCAATGATCTGTCCAGACTATACATAGTGCCTACCATTTATTCTAATGTTATTTACCAAGATGTGTGGAATGCATATGTAAAGGACCACACATCCTCTGAATTTGAGGTATGTGCTAAAATGATGTTTCATTTAACTAAGTATATGTAACATCCAACTATTGCACTTGATTATGTATTTATTTTGCAGATCAAGAGTGCAAGAGGAAGAAAGGTACATGAAACTAATATGCAGCACCACCTCTCTAGGTTGGGTTATGCTTATTTGGAAGAGCGTGAAATAAGCATTTGTGATAGTTTAGTCCTTTCAAATTATACTATAGTTATATACATTTCATTACTTAACTATAATGTCTTGCTTGATAGCAAAAGAAAGCTGGGACTACGAATCCCATTGATCTCACCATCCTCTAGAAGATGGCACATTTAGTGGACCATAACATCAAAATGTTCACAGATGAAGCTACTGCACAAGTTGTTTCTTGCACTGTAAGTGGTTCCACCTGCTACACTTGACTACCTTCAATTTTACACAATTTAATAAATGAATTGATCATTCCTTTTAGTTAAATTTTGTAGGACACTCTTACTTAAGAAAGTGATCGATTCATGTCATGTTAGGATTAACATACTTTGAAGAAGCTGAAGATGAAATCAAATATAAGGATCTAAAGTATTGTAAACCTAAATAACATTGGACATTATTCATACGACCATAGGATTAGAATACCTAAAGTAAAAGATGACTTGAATAACATGAAATCAAGAAAGACCCTAGGATATTGGAGTTTGGTTGACAAAGTTGTTTAACAAGATTATAAAATCAAAGAAAATGATGGATGAATGGAAGAAGAGCTCTATTATACCAATTTATAAAAATAAAGGAGACATATAGAGCTACACCAATTATTAGGGGATCAAACTTATGAGCCACACTATGAAACTTTTTGAAAGAGTGATTGAGGAGAGGCTACATCATGAGACAAGTGTATTGGAGACTAGTCTAGTTTCATGCTTGAGAGGTCTACCATGGAAGCTATTTTCTTACTATGACAATTAATAGAGAAATATGTGGAGAGGAGGAAGGACCTCCACATGATCTTTATTGACTTTAGAGAAAGCTTATTATAGAGTTCTTAGAGAGTTAATATAGAGAGTGTTCAGTGAGAAATAGGTTTCACGGGGGTATCCAGACTTAACTAAAGGTATGTGTGAGGAAGCAGTAACAAATGTTAAGACTACTAGTAGAGAGACCAGTGATTTTCTTATCATTGTAGGATTGCACGAAGGATCGGCTTTGAGCCCGTACCTTTTCACATTGGTGATGAGTGAGCTAACAAAACACTTGCACAAGAATAATTCATGGTGCATACTATTTGCAGATGATATAGTTCTAATTGATGAGATAAGGGAGGGCATAAACATGAAGCTAGAGTTATGGAGAGAAGCATTAAAACCTAAAGGATTTAAAATTAGTTGAACAAAGATAGAGTATATGGAATGCAAATTTAGTAAGGAGAGGAGCAAGGCTGGAGCACCAGTAAAGATTGGTAGCCAAGAAGTCCCATAAAAGACCACTTTTGGTACTTAGGATCTATGATTCATGAGAGTGGCAAGATTGAGGGAGGTTACTTAGAGAATTCAAGCAGGTTTGAGCAAATGGAGATGCACATCTAGAGTTTTGTGTGATTGGTGGGTGCTACTCAAACTAAAAGGAAAATTCTATAGATTAACTATAAGGTCAACCATACTCAATGGATTAGAGTGTTGGGTAGTTAAGGAACATCAAGTTCATAGGATGAGTGTAGTGGAAATGAGGATGTTGAGATGGATGAGTGGTGAGATAAGAAAGGATAGAATTAGGAATGAAAATATTAGAGAAAACTGAGGAGTAACACGAATAAGTAATGAGATGAGGCCAATTAGACTTAGATGGTTTGGACATGTTCAACAAAGACCAAAAATAGCACTGATTAGAAGGAGTGAGGCAATGCAAGTAGAAGGTTCTAAAACGGCAAGGGGAAGGCCCAAAAGAACATAGATAGAAGTGGTGAGAAAAGATTAAAAATTTTGGGACTAAATGAAGCCATGGTACTTACTAGAGGGGAAATGAAGGAACAAGATTCATGTGGCTGACTCCTAATTGGGATAAGGTCTTGATGACAATGATGATTACTCTTACCTAAGAAAGTGTGAGTGTAGGAACTCTAAGCAACATTGCTGTGAATGATAACATTCTGTATAGGGTTATGGCCAAGAAGGACCACCCTAATTGAGTTAGGGGCATGGGGCATGGTATTGTTCCTTCAAAATCCTTCCATAAAAGAAGATCCGAAGGCCTACAAGACTTGTGTGAGAGGATAAAAATGAATATACTTAACCAGTTGCATGATGAGGATTTGGTGATAGTTTCTACATCCCTTCTACTAGATCTTTGTACCACCCATGTACCACCACCACATGTTAGTTGTAATTCTCCTATTGAAGAATGTTTTATTGAAGGACAACATGTAACCTTCAAGATAGAAAATCTAGCCAAGGAGGTATTCAGTACACTAGAACCTCTTTATTGTCCTTATGTAATTCTCCTATCTCAACATCTTCAATGTATGGTTCATTTATGATTAGCAGGTGGGTCAATGGCTATTGGCCTTGGATACCCATCAAAATTTTGTTGCAGTTGGATCATGCTATGAGCATGACTCAAACATTTTTCATGGGATTAGTATGCCTCCACATACTAAGTGCGGCCACGGACATGGCTTTGATTGCGACTGCCTGCCTTCCATTGCCTTGAGAACTGGAAAATATTGTCACTTTTGGGCAGGTAGTTGCATATCATGCCACTATGCCAAAGGAATTCATCATTCCCATAGAGTCCATGATATATATCTTTTCACACTATACCTTTCTCAACAACAATTTTTAGTTAGAGACCTTAGTTTAATCATTTAATGACTATATCCAAGGCTAATCCACAGCAAACAACACCTTCAAGGCCCCCCACCATTGAACCCTTAGCTACCATCGCACCAATTGAGCCATTACTAGTTATTTTTATTCATTTTTTGTGATAAATTTGAATGTCTTCATTGATCAATATTAATTGACTCGCAAATTTTATAGTTGCTGTTTAAGGCTTACATTGAAGTCCCACCTAATATGCCTTGATCCCTAAGGTTACTCTTTAGACTTTCAACAAAGATAAGGCAATCAACCCATATAGATTAAGGAGGGAGTGCCTATCGATGTCATTGTTGAGGTGCAACTTATGATAGAGGAACTATTACAAGTTTTCCAAAGGGATCAACTCAAGCATCGTCACATTGTCTCCTACATGGGGTCTATATCTACTTCTATGATACTTGAAATTGCATGTTATTTTTTCATAATAGGTTTTAATTATTTCTTTTATGTAGCTACTTGAATGTTGCAATGAGCCCTTTTGAGGTTGGGGATGTGCTATATCGATTCCTTGACCCCAGCATCATGTGTGAAGTAGTGGAGCAATGACCAATGGAGAGGCGTGTGGATGATAGGTTCTTCTAGTGCTCCAAAGGGCAAGGCTCAATGATTTTCTACAATAATGAGTATGTTTTCTTTGTTTTCTTAACAACTTGATCTACACAAGGATTGTAAACTTTAATTCTAATTCATATGATTGTGTATATAGGGCTCATTAGATACTGCTTATTTTGGATGTGCATGGTGGGTAACCATTCTTTTTTTATTCTAGTGGATCAAATGCCAATTGAGCCCTCATTGAAATCATAAATAAGTAAGCTTTTAATCTTTTAATGTATTATGTATAGATCAATAATTTTTTATCCAATTTAATGCATTTGAAATTTAAACTTGAAGAGTAGGGTTAATATGGTCTAATTTGGCTGAGACTATGCAGCCACTAAAACTCACTTGGAAGAATGTGAAGTATGGAAAGTAGTTAATTACTTTATTTTATAAGCTAAACTTACAATATTACATATGTTATTTATTGATACTTTTTGTTTTTCCTCTTGAATAGTGGCCTAGACAGTAATCTGATTGGGGGTGTGGGTACTATGTGATGAGATACATGAGGACCCTAGTACTTGATGGTGTTAGTCTCTCCCAATTAAGAAAAGTAAAACATATTTTACTAGTCACAATCTTATATTTTTTTCACAATTGTTGATGGATAATGTGTCAACTAAATTAAAAATGTTGTATTGCTAGCTGCTCTGCTTTTTGAATGGGCCAATAAGAAGAGTTTCAAAGCAAAACTCAATAAAATATGAAGTGAATGGGCTGAGTATGCAATGAGTTTCAATTAGAACAATTGGAGTAACATTATGAATATAAATTTCCTTATCCTTAAGAAAGTATTCTTTTCACTGATATTCAAGTTTCCTACTTTTCATTATTTTCATTGAAGTACATAGATTTTATGGGATGAATGGGGGGAACTTGGGCTATAAATGAAGTGAATGTGGATATGCACGTGTTCTTTTTGTTTTTATTAATTTCATTGAAGCATATATATTTCATGGTAGGATGAATGAGAGGAACTTGGAGTGTAAATGATGTGAATGTATATGAAGTGAATGTGGAGATTGCAATGCATGTGGTATGATTTCTTTAATTATAAAGTCATATCAAGATGTGAATGCAATGTGAAAGTGAATGTATGTGTGAATGTGGTGAGGTGTGGATGGATGAAGAATTTTGATGTTTTATACATAATGCAGAAGTGAATGTATGTTTCTTTTTTTTGTGTTTGGAGATTTTAAGAACAATGTAGTAGGTGGTTTATTGAATTGTATGCAGAAATGTAGGTAGATTACAATGTAGGCAAAAGAAGTATAAAAAAGAAGAAGCACTTGTGAAGTTGTTCTGAAAAAATGGCTTAAAAAATAGCCTCTTTTGAAGTAATTCCATGAAAATTGACTTCAAAGATACTAGTTTTTGAAGTCATTATGTAAAAATGTCTTCAAAAGATTTCATATTTGAAGTCAGTTTGGAAAAATGATAGAATGACTTCAAAAGCAGGTATCTTTAAAGTTGTTTATCCTTGAATGACTTCAAAGAGTCCATTTTTGAAGTTGTTTTTTCTCAGAATGACTAAAAAAACACAAGTTTTTAAAGTCATTTTGAAAAAAATATAAATTCAAAAATGGCATCTTTCGAAGTCATTTATCCAAATCAACTTTAAAAGCTTATATTTTTTAAGTCATTTTTTAGAAAGACTTCAAACTTTGAGAATTATAAAGTTGTTTCCTAACTGACTTCTTTTCTTATCTATTTTCTAAGTCAGATTGATGGAAGTTACTTTTGTTATCAACTTCTATTAATGCTTTTTACCAACTTTAAAAGCCTCTTGTGTAGTAGTGGAGGGAGGCACCTTCCTAAAAAAGTGGTGTCCTCCCTTGTTTAATTGTTAATTTAGGTGGTTTCCTAAGTTGGAAACCCCTAGATCTACTTCAAACCAAGGCACATCAAAACCCTTGATCCTTTCCTACCATTATTATTTCTCTTTTCTCTCTATTTTCCATCAATGAATCACCACCTATTTAGGAGGGGAGGAACTCCAAGCCATCTTCCTAAAAGGTGATGCCTCCCCCCTTCTAAAGATGGTAACCAGCCATGATGTCACTTGCTTAGCTCATTCATCCACCTCACTCTCCTCCTAACTTTCCTCATTGAAATTTTAAGTCTAGATCTACTTTCATCTCTTAGATTAAGCCCTCATAAAAGTGGAAATCAGCCACCTAAATTCCATGTTTTCTTCAAGTAGGGGTTTTGTGAGAAAACCTTGAAAGTTCACTCTTGCTTGGTGATTCTTGGAGCTTTGGACTTTGGTTTTCTTTTGGGCTATTATTTGCATGGATTCTTAAGTATTTATCTTTCTTTCCACTCCAATTCTAGGTTAGTAGTTTGTTTTGCATTCTTGCTTTTCATTGTTTGTTTTGTTCTTGTTTTCCTAATGAGTGTCACCCTCATAACTCCTTGTTTCCCCATAGTTCTTTGTTTCCATCTTCTTAGTTTTTCTTGCTTATTCATCAAAGAACCAAGTTAATTCTCCTCTGGTAGTGAAATTCAAGAGAATAAAAAATTCTTGAATCATTGATTTCCATCTTTGAATTCCACGTTCTTTTTTACACGAAAATGGAACTAGATCTAAGCATCTTTCTAATCTCTTGATTCTCTCTTGGGTTTTACTTAATGTCATCTTAGTTTAGTTTGAGAACATTTAAGTGTGTTAGATGTTTGATTTGAATTAAGTTTCAAATGTGGCAAAAGTGTATATTTTTCATGTTTTAATCTATGTGTAATGAGCACTATTTTGGATGCAATTTGTTGTTCAATTAATAAAGTTTGTTGAAGTTCAAAGTTTACGCTTATTTTTAGTGCCTAAGTACTTTAGTTCTTTAATGTTATCTTGCATAAAAGTTTCTAGTTAAGTTGCTTTCCATGCTTGATTTGATTTGAGTTTCTTAAGTGCTTAAAATATGGAATTTTTTACATTTAATCTTCATGCTTAGTTTCCAGCACCTTATTTAGCTTGTTTGTTTGATTCCATTGAACCCATTTATATTTTTAGTTTGTTTGTTAAATGACTTGATTATGTTGTATGTAAGTTTGTTTTTAATTCATTGAATAAGGCCATCTTTTATCCCATGAATCATGTGCACCATCCCATAGATCATGGATATGGTACTAAGGTGAAGTTTCTTTAATTATTCCTTTTACTTGGTTAATCTGAGTTTAACTATATTTAGTTCATTGTTAAAATCTTAGTTTAGTTTTAGAAATTTTCCTTTTTGAGTTTTAAAAAGTTTTTGTTTTACAAAATTTTAAGATTAGGAAATTGTTAAATTACGAAAGTTTCCTTTTTAATAAGTTTTCTTAAGTTAAATTTCTTAGATTAAGTCATTCTAGTTTGGCATTAGTTTCCTTTAATTGAATGCATTTTAGTTGGGTTTCTAATTCTATTGCTTAGTTTTTAGTAAGTTTTCTTTAATTGTAATTTCTAATTTCATGCATATTTCTTTTTCTTTTGTTATTTACTTTCCTAGTTTAAATTTGACTCCAATTTAATCACTCTTTTTGGATATGGTTAAGCACTTTAAATAAGATCCATCCAACATACAAATTTGTGAGATTTCTCATGGGATCAACCTCTCTCATGTGCAAATACTTCTTTGATTCGTGCGCTTGCAAGTAATATTAAAGCTACACCAAGTTTTTTGCGTTGTTGTTAGGGTGCCAATGCAACTGTGGCTGTTTCTTTATTTAAATTGTTTATCTTTAGTCATAGATTTAGGTTGAGTTATATTAGTATTTTTGCATCATTCTTCAATGTTTTGCTAATTCCTCAAAAATTGACATATCTTAGTTGTTTTGTGCTAGGGGAATTTGGTAAAAACTACATCAACTTAATTAGGATTTCCAGGATTTTTTAGATTAGGATTTTGAGTAAACATGTAGTGAGTCCCCATTATAACTTGTAATTTCTTTGTTCAATTTTAAATGGGCTTGTTACTATAAGCCAAGTGTGGGATATGATGGCCCATACTTGATCTTCATCAAAAACCCCACTGTAAGTTTCTTGCACTATACTTTATTTTTCCTAGTACAATTGCATTTAGTGTAGTTTACATATTGTAATTCATTATAATTGTTGCATCTTATTTATGGTTATTGCATTAGTTGAGAACTTATCTAGCCATCGGTTAGATAGCATATAGGATGCATTAGTTTATTTTCTTTTTACTTGCATGACATGCTTATTTATTTATGGTGAATGAAATACATTGATAGTCAGGCCCCCACAGGAATCCTCATAAGATAAGCACTGTATTTCATCAATAGATCTTTGGTCCACCTAGATAATTAAATTGATCCTTGTATGATTTCAATCCCAGCCATTATTCTCTATTTAAAACCAAGTCCCATAGGACCCTTTTTAAAAGAGGAGGTCTATTACCACTTTAGTAGCTCTTGAAAATTGTGGTTATAATGGGTATCCAAAATCCAGGTGATTTTTCCATGCCATTGTTAATACATGTTGAGGTCTAAATGTTTTGTACCATGAGAATTGTACTAACCACCTAGGGCAAGATCTAATTGGAATGCAATAATCTAGTTTGGATTAAAGCAAGAGCTGTCGAGCATTAGGTTAAAAGTTATAACCTCACAGATTAACAACTATCATCAAATCAAGCTTATTAGCATTAAGGATTGTTTGTTTGCATATCATACATAGTTAGGAGTCACATTTAAATTTAGGTTGCGTCATTTAGATAGGTTTTCATTTTAGTGCATGCAATGTTGTTGATCTTAGAACACTGAGTTAGTACTGTTAGCTCCTGAGATTGAGAGCACGCATAGGCAATGGGTGAGAAACCAAGTTCCTAACCCCATTGCAGAACCAACAATAGAAGTTGAGGACAAGACTATTTGAGATTTCTATGTGTCACTTCAATTGATCACTCCATCATGCATTATAGTACCACCCACCAATGTAGACTACTTTGAACTTAAACTTGAAGTCATTCAGCTACTCCCCACATTTTACAGTCAAGAAAGGAGGATCCACACCTACATATCAAGGAGTTCCTTGATACTTATGCTACATTCAAATTACAAAATGTTTTGGATGAATCTATTAGACTTGGATGTTTCCCTTCTTATAGAAAGATAAGGGTAAATCATGACTAAATTCTTTAGAGGTTGGTTCCATTGCCACATGAGACCAATTGTGCAAAATGTTTCTAAACAAATACTTTCAATTCCATAAGACTAATTCCCTTCATAGGGAGATCATTAATTTGCAACAAAGAGATGATAAACAATATTATGAATGCTGGGAATGGTGGAATGGGTTACTACGAAAAAGTCCTCACCATGGATTCGAAAAATGGTAGCAAGTTCAGTACTTCTATAAGGCATTAACACCTCAAAATAGATAGATAGTAGATGCTACTAGTGAAGGGCCCTCATACTGAAAGATGAGAGGGAGGCCCTAGAATTTTTCCAGCATTTAGTTGACAATTTCCAATAATGGGATTATTCCAATAGGAAAGAGAAAAATACCTAGTCTCAAAAGAAAGGAGGCCTTCATAAGATATGAGTGACCACAAACAACTCTTATAGATTTGACTCTTTGGAGGAACAAATGTACAAGATGGAAAGTATGTTCCAAAGGATTAAATCCTACATGGCTGCCAATACATCCATAAAACCTCAAAAAGAGGTTTGTGCTATTTGTTTTAGCTCGGCATATTTACCCTTTACTTGTCCATCCAATAATATGTATATTAAAAATCTTTTAGAATAGGCAAATGCAATGAATGCATATTGCACCCCTAGCAACAATAATCCATACTCTAAGACTTGTAATTTAGGATGGGCTAGGAATTCCAATTTTTCATGAGCAAAGAACAATTACTAGGGAGGTACATTTGTGAACCCTCCTGCTCAGAACTTTCCTCGGCAGTCACTTAGTTTTCAGCTTCCAAAGAAAACACTTGATGATACATAGTCACTCTCAAATAGAATTGATGAATTGACCAAAGTTTAGAGGAGAGTAAACCAGCTAAAACATAAGAGAAGAGAAGAGAAGAGATAGAAATTTCCTACTTTATCTGAGCCTAAAGTGGAGGCACCCTATGTGTCTAAAGCCCCATTCCCTCAATTACTCAACAAGGCTAAGAAACGAACAAAATTCAATGTGCATAATTGATGTATTCAAGCATGTGCAAATTAATATCCCATTACTCAATTCAAATAAAGACATTCCTACTTATGCCAAGTTTCTTAAAGAGATCTACACACAAAAGCAAAAGATCAATGTGCAAAAAAAAATCCTTCTTCACTAAGTAGGTGAGCTCTTTGATCCAACACCAATGTCCACTTATGTTTAAAGGCCTAGAGTGTCCAGCCACTTCATGTGTATTGGAAATCATGTCATAGATAGGGCACTACTTGATCAAGGGGTTAGTATAAATTTGTTGTCTTATTTTATCTACAAGTAACTAGGGCTCGGTGACCTTAAGCCAACCAATACCACCTTGCTCAATAAGTTACCATGTGGTATGGTTGAGGATGTTTTAATATAAGTGGAGCCATTTTACTTTCTTGTAGATTTGATTGTCCTAGATACCCAACCTATGTTAAATTCTAGTAGTTAGATCCTAGTAATTCTTGGACATCCCTTTCTAGACCAAAATTCATGACACGTGCATTTTTTGTCTACTGAAGCAAAAGTTGGTTATTTTGTAGGTCTAGAAGGCAATCTAGGGTAAGTTTGTGATTAATCAAGTTTTTCTAGGGTTTAATCAAGACTTTTTGACTTTTTGTAGGAAGTAAGATATTGATTTAGCGGCCGAGATAGATTGGGATGAAATTGAACATCAAGATTAAAATATGGAGTCAAAACCTCAAATTTATCGCTTCAATGTAAACCAAAGGCTAAGATAATCTTATGGACTAGAAATGTATGAGATTAAAGTAGCTAAATATGGCCAAAGTGGGCCCATGAAGTGTAATGACTCCATTTTTTTTAACCTTGAAATCCCAAGTTGGTAATGAAAAGTTCACTTTTTGAGATAAGGGTATTTTGGTCATTTCACTATTCACCCTAACAAGACCCAGAAATTTGGTCCTTAGAATGGTACCCTTAGGTGCGTCTCTGAAAAAGGAATCCAATAAGACCAGAATCACCCAAAATGGAGTTAAAATGAGCAAGTTATGGCCCTTTGAAGTTCAAGGGCAAAATGGTAATTAAATCTAAAACGAATTGGCCTGAGAAAACAGGGACCCATTTTGATACGGGCACCCCCTTCTTCCCAAACGTATTGCATCACCAACATTCTAGAATGTCGGTGTGCAAGGGGGGAAACCACTGCCATTCCATGGCTGTGGAAACCCCCCTCCAGAACCGTCCTTAAGCTCTATAAATAGAGCTCTTGGGCGTCTCCAATGGCAGCCCAAAAACCTGGGAAAAACTAGTCGTGGAGTGGCAGGCAAGCGGAGAAACCATGGAAAATACCCAGCCACGAATCAGGTACGCCTTAAACAACTCCAAACCCATCTCCTCCTCAGTCTTAGGTTGAATATCTCTAAGTTTTTGCATGAGAAACCATGCAAAACGGGGCTCTAGGGAGCCACAACAGACACAAGGTAGGTGCCTAGGGTGTTCTGGTTCGAGAGGGTCGAACTAGGGCGTCCCAAGGACGCCCAAGTCACCACAGAACCAAAACGGGCCAAGTGCATTAAAGGCAAACCAACAAGCACGTCCGCAGACATGCCCGCAAACGAGAACAAGGGGTGGAGACCTGATGCGTCAGCAGATGTGCCCTGTGGGGTCTGCGCTGCTAACTCGAGATGTGTTAGCATCCCGGGCGCTCACCTCATGTGGGCCTACTACAGTGATGTCGTGCATTCTACGTAAGCAGAACGCGCAGCCGGATGATGCCCAGGAGCATGCGATCGCACGTGCGGGCCGGTCGCCGCTCGACCAGGACGCAGGTGCGTCCCGAGAGTGGTGACGCAGGGCTGTTTTGGGCCTTCTATGTATTCTTAACACTAAAATGCCCATAACTTGAGTTCTACAACTCCGATTGAGGTGCCGTGAGAGGTGTTGTATCTGTATCAACGGCGCGGACACACCCAAAATAAAATACCTGATCAAGCCACTATCTAAGGCTGGCATGACCCTTAAACCATGATAGTGGTGCGGGGCCACTAAACCTTTGTAAACCTGATTATACCAAGGCCTAGTTAGGGACCTTAGGAGGCCCTTAGGAATGGTAATGAACCCTTAATGCCTAAGTAGTGAGGTAAACTATTCTAGAACTTATAGAAATAAGCCACGCTAACCTTTTTCCCCTAAACCATGTCTAGGGACGTACGAGGACAGGGGGACTAGCGCGATCAAACCATGTAGGTGTCCTATCGCTACTAGACTTTTAAAAAGAACCCATGATATTTTGAGACTGCATGTTTTGAGTCATGGTTGCTTTTCTAATGCATGTTTTCAGTTTTTAAGTTACATGTCTTGTCTTTATGCGTATAACATATAAACTTATATTACATCCTTATGCACATGACCTGCTTTTGAGTTAATGATGTTTTTATACTAGTATGCAAACATGTCTTCATGTTTTATGACTTTAAACACGATACTAGCATAAAGTGATTTTTATGCATTGCTAGCATGTCTTGAAAACAAATGCATAAATTGCCTGATTTACGAAGATTGCATATCCTCGAGGGTTGCAAAAAGACACTGGAGTGCCCAAAAGACGCTGGTTAGGCAGTTGTGAGGGCCAGGCAGTGTGAGGTACCCAAAGAGGACATTAAAAATGATTGCATAAATTACATGATTTGTGATGATTGAGCTTTGGCTTTATCTTTAGATGCTTTTGGACTAGTAAGCTCGTGGGTGCTATGCCGAGAGGTTCGGGGTGGCCTCCCAGCCTCTACTATTATAGGTGGAAAGGGTACCATGCCAAAAAGGCTTGTCCTTACTTTGATTGCTATGTCGTAACGAGGACTACCACTAGTGTCACGGCATCCGTCGAAGTGTCATATCCCCCATGGAGGCTATGACCGAGAGTCCCTAGGTACCCGAGGACCACACGGCGATGAGGTCGTGGGCATAGTGTACCCTATGTTTTTGAGGATTTACTTGCATTGCATATGGCATGACATGAGTATGGTCAACCATAGATCCATGAGTTGGATCCAGTTGAGCATCTTATGCATATCATAGTATATTTTCATGATATCTATGTTACTTTCGACTTGGATTATGCGATTCTTTAAGTCGTCAGTATTCTATTTTGACAATGGCTTTTAATATCGATATTGAACATGAGTGTCCAAACATGCACATGGGTTAAAGAACATATGTTTTAAAACATAGCATGCATTGTAAAACTAGTAGTGATAGACTCCTACTGAGTATAGTGTATACTCACCCAAATATATCATTTTTCAGGATAACTCCACTCACGAGTAGAAGACGCCTCAGGAAATATTAGTGCTATGAGCAAGTAAATCAAAAAGAGACAATTATACTTATAAGTAAACACTCTACCCTTTGGACATGTATTTGTATTTATTTACAATTGGGCTATGAGCTGTGACTGGATAGACCTGGGAAGACATTTATGATTTTTGAATTTTTCAAAAAACTACTTTGGTTGTTGTGAAAGCAAATGACACTTAGGGTTTTCAAAATGAGTTTAAATGAAATGATTTTCTGCTGCATTGCATTGTTTTTATAAAATGGTTTCCAAATAGGGATGCATCCCACCTTAGGAATTAGATATTGCATTTAAAAATGCATTGGAAAACCCGGGTTGTCACATGAAGTAAGTCACGTATTTCCACCACCTTTGCATGAAAGCCAGTTAAGCCACCTTAGCCATATAATCCATGAAAAAAGGTGGCAAGCTAAGTAATTCATGACAAATCATACAAGCCATTCAAGCCAAGGGTTGAAGTCAAGAAAACAAGCCATGGGTTGAAGTCAAGAAAACAAACTAAGGAAGCCTCCTAAGCCAGCCATGAAGCTTAGCCAATGAAGCTTTCGAAGTAAGCCATCAAGTTAAGCTACATGGAAGGTGAGGATTGGAGGAGATTCAAGAGAATTAACCATGAGATTTTAAGGGATTTTTTGAAGATAATTAAGAAAAATCTTATTAGAATAGGTTAGCATATGGACCAATAGGATGAAAGCATTCAAATTTTGATGTTTTTCCCACTTTTTTCCACCTTTTTATCACTTTTCACCTCATCACCAAAGACCACCACGAGTTTGACTTTCTTTTCAAGAGTCCTACCATTCCATAACACTTCCACCTTCCTAAAGCTCCTTCATAACCACCCAACCAATCCACACTTCCTAGAAAACCACTTAGCCAATCAATTTTTCCCATGTCGCCCCACTTTCCTTTTAAAAGAAAAGACACCTATATCCTTTTCAAAATTAGAAACCAGCCAGCTCATACTTCTTATCACACTTTTATATCATGTTTATGACATCATCTTGCTAATTTGTCTTTCACCTCATTTCCTCATTCAATACCTTATCCCCAAGTACACTTTCCTTATGTTTTCTCCCCTTCCTATGTTAGGAAACCACTCATCTATATATAGCCCCATAGTCCATGCGAATTTTCTAAGTACAGGTGGGCGACACACCTTGAAATCAAGCTTTCCTTTAGTTTTATTTGCTGATGGACTTGGAATATTGTGGATGCTTTTCTTGTTTTGGTCATCTTGTTACTCTCTTGCTTATTTACTCTCCAATTCAGGTTAGTAACTTAGACGTTTTACTTTTGTTCCATTGCTTTAAGTTTTCATTGTTTTGCTCCTTAGAATTCATGCTACTTTCCAGCCCTTAATCTCTTCTTCTCCACTCCATTCCATAAGTTTTTCTTTGTTATTCTATTAAGATTCAAGTTAGTTATTCTCTGGTAGTGACAACCAAGAGAAGAGCTAGCTTAAATCCTTGATTTTTCCACTTGAATGTTATGTGTTTTACCCTCTTTATCTCTTAGTTTTAGGCTATTTTCCCTTAGTTAGTTCACTCACTTAACCTCTGTTTTTCTAAAATTCCTTTTTGGGTTTTCTTTGCATATCATTATACTTTAGAGTGTAAGAATTAGATTGGAATTTTCTAGTTGTTTAGATAGGATTTTAGGCTTTAGAAAAGTGAGCAAATTCCAAAAAAAATTTAGAGTTTTATGCTCATAAATTTGACGCAAATTGATATGATTCAATAAATTTATTTTGGAATTCTTGTCATGGATTGTTTATTTCACGTTGTCCCCAAGAAGTCCAAAGTTACATTAATCAAAAATGAGGATAAAGAATCAGTACCCACTCGCATGACGATCAGTAGAGAGTTTGTACAGATTACCATAAACTAAACTCAGTCATGAGGAATGACCACTTTCCTCTTCCATTTATTGACCAAATGTTGGAAAGGTTAGTTGGTCATAGATATTACTGCTATCTTGATTATTACTCTTGCTATAAAAACTAATCCTCATAGCACTTGAAGACCAAGAGAAGACTACCTTCACCTACCCTTTTAGGACCTTCGCCTATCAGCGCATGCCTTTTAGACATTATAGTGCTCTATTTACTTTTCAAAGGAGTATGTTGAGCATATTTTCTGATATAGTATAAAGTATTTAGAGCTGTTTATGGATGATTTTTTATTGTCTAGTTCTTCATTTAATGAATGCATGCACCATTTATAACCTATCCTTCCTTGGTGTGAGGAAAAGAATTGTGTTAAACTAGAAAGAATGTCATTTCATGGTTGAAAATGGCATTGTTTTAGGCCACATCATATCACATAATGGTATAGAAGTAGATAAAGCCAAAGTGGATTTAATCTCTAATCGTCTCCTCCAAGGACGGTGAAGGAAATTTGCTCAATTTTAGGCCATGCTAGTTTTTATAGAATACTTATCTAGGATTCTAGTAAAATTGGAAAGCCCCTATGTAATTTACAATGAAGGAGGCAACTTTTAACTTTGATGATGACTACTTGAAAGCATTTGACAGCTTATTATTGGACCATGAGATTGGACTACAACATTTGAGATAATATGTGACACTTCAAACTACATGATCAGGGCTATTTTGGTGTAACATATTGACAAACTCCCCCAATGTGATATATATGCTATCAAGACACTCAACGAAGCCCAACTCAATTATTCCACTAAAGAAAAAGAGTTGTTGGCAATTATTTTCGCACTAGATAAATTTAGATCTTACTTGCTAGGATCTAAAGTCATTGTCTATTTAGACCACACAGCTTTGAAATTCCTTCTTTCTAAAAAGGATGCTAAACTTAGGCTGATTCAATGGATCTTGTTACTATAAGAGTTTGATTCAAAAATTATGGATACGAAAGGTTTTGGTAATGTTGAAGTAGACCACTTATCTAGATTAGTTGTAGAGTCTACTAGTGAGAATGTGCCTATAATAAACACATTTCTAGATGAACAATTGTTGCATACTTCCTAGTTGCCTTAGTACGCAGATATAGTCAATTATCTCTTCACTGTTCAAATGCTTATTCATTGGTTTGAACAAGATAGAAAAAGATTCATTACCTATGTTAAACACTTTACCTGGGATGATCCATACTTGTTTAAGTACTATCCTGATCAGGTCATTAGGAGATGTATACTATATAATGAACATTGTAAAATCATTTCCTATTGTCATGATCATGCACGCAGGGGGCCATTTCAATTTTAGAAAGACAGCCGCAAAGGTTTATAAGTGTGGTTTTTATTGGCCCACTATTTTTAGGGATTCACATGCTTACTGCATAGCATGTGCTAGATCTCAACAATTTGAGACCATAGGAAAAAGAGATATGATGCCCTTCCTATTCCTAACTCTTTTTGTTATTTGTATATCTTGTGGGGGTGCATTATGTGTCCAAATGGGTAGAAGCCTTATCGTGCATGACCCATGACCACATGATGGTGATCAAGTACTTAAAGTAAAATATATCCGTGCATTTTGGTGCCCCTAAGGACATAACTGGTGATGGTGGTAAACATTTTTGCAACAGGGTATTTGAGAAATTAATGAAGAAATATGGTGTTACCCATAGGATTGCTACCCCTTACATCCTCAGACTAGTACACAGATTTAAAGTATTTAATAGGGAGATAAAGTGTATTTTAGAAAAGACAGTCAATCTAAATAGAAAACACTACTCTTTGGGCTTAGTGATGCATTATTGGCATACCATACTACATATAAGACTCCTATAGGCATGTCACCTTACAGCTTGGTCTATAGAAAGGCTAGCCACTAGCATAAAGCATATTGGGCTATTAAAAATCTCACTTTTAATATAGATACTATTGGAACCGATAGGAAACACCAACTCAATGAGTTAGATGACTTAGAAAGGATGCATATGAGTCAACAAAACTATGCAAGGAGTGCATGAATGGCCATCATGATAGGCCCTTAGACAAAATGTCCTTTCGTAGAATTCTAGATTACATCTTTTTCAAGAAAAACTCATATCTCAATAGACTGAACCCTACATAGTAGGCACTTTATATCCTCACAGGGCTGTCGAGATAGAAAAAGATGGAGAGATATCCAAAGTGAATAGGCAAAGGCTGAAAGCTTATTTAGAGTTGGTAAACCTTGTGGTGGAAGAAATATACTTGAGGAACCAATATATCATGACCTACCTTAGCAAGTCTCATTACACCTGCATACATCATATGAGATGCTTTCATCATTGTAATTGTATAGCACATTTGGCTGAAGACATTAAACTTAGCACTCACTCAAAAACAACCTAGGATTTTAGAGTCTCATTATTCTACATTACGTAGTTATTACATAGGTTCCCTACATTTCAAAACATTAAAGAAAATATTTAATTTAGGTTGGAGGTGTAGATATGCATAAGATTTTCAAGTTTTTCTTTAAAAAAATTTAAAATTTTCTAAGTTTTTAAGGTCAAAGTTTCTTTACTATGATGAGAATTTGATTATCTAAATTTTAGTAGTTCCACTAGTTTAATTTCTTAACAAAAATGCATCTGGTTAATTGTGCACTTTATTTATATCCTAAAGTATTTTATGAAAGTTAAATGCTGAAATACACTTACACACAATGCATAATCTAGACTAATAGATGGTTATGACTTAGAGACCTTGAGGAAATCAATGGAGACCTATAACCAATGAGTATTAGAAACTATCATCTTTCTGAGGGTTATATATCTAATTCCATATCTTCTTCAACGTATATAAAATTTGAGAGATTCCAATGTTCTTTATTTTGGTCAAATTTCCAAGAACTAAAAGGAATACTAACTCTCTTATGAGAAAATTTATTGAATATGATAGGGTTTTTAAGAAACCAAAGAAATGATGTAGACCATCTTGTTTTAGCCTACGAGCATAAAACCTACCTAGTATAAATATTGAAAGTGTCTACAAAGAAAAGTGTTCCTTCACAAAAATACAAGGAAAAGTGAAAAAAAAAAAAGTATCAAAAAAGGAAATAAAAGTTGAAAAAAGAGAAAAAAATAATAGAGAAAATATTCACTTAGAGTACAACCAAAACTAAAGTTATTCAATAATAGCTAAAGACCTCTACTTAGATTTGAAATTTTGAATCCTTATACTTTTCCTTTTGAAACCTATGCTAAACCTATGTTTCATCCTGTCTGAAGACCTATTAATCTTAAGTGGAACAAATGAGAATATAAATAGAAACAAATTAAGCTGAACTACCCTTACTAGTATTGGTAATGACATATTCTAAGGGACCATAATTCTTTGTCTCATTTCTGCTTAAAATTATGTGACCCATTAGTACCTTTGGATCTCGTCACATGAAGAGAGAATTTTGTTTGATGCTATATTTCTAAGAGCTTTATTTTTGAGTGTATACTCATGAGGATTTAAGGTCGAGACATCTTTCTAATAGAGTATAAGCATATCTGTTTAGAAGTCCTAACACAAGTAGCTAGTACACACATTGCACTTTGAGATATAACTATAATAAAATGGCTTTGGTATATGGGTAACATGTAGAATTTTCATTAATCTTTATTAAGTTGTTTAAGGATATGGAGTGCTAATGGATAATAGTCCTTTAAGATAAAATAAAGGACTTAACCTTATCAAATTTTGGTGGTATATTCATTGTAAACCCTTGCGAGACTTAACTTGTCCACTAAGGGTAACCTAGGGGTTTAAGGACTTGTTACATATGCCAAATGCAATCATGAATACCCATGAAAATAACAACCATTTTGTTCTCATGATTTTTCACATTTCTTACATGGTACTAGCAAAATTCTAGTTGGGGGTTATGGTAAGTGTTCACGTTTGTATAAAAAGTACCCAATTAATATCCCATGTGTTATAGATCATAGAGTTATTTCTAGGGATTTTTTGAGAATTTGTAACACATGCATTTCTAACCTAATAATTCAAAAGTTTTCTATTTGTAGGTTTAAAGACTAATCCAAAGTAAGTAGGTGAATGTCATAATTTTCTAAGATTTAATTAAAAATTTTACTCTTTTCATAGGGTTTGAGAAACTAATCCAATGGCCAAGATCAAGTAAAATGAGGATTGAAGATCAACATCAAAAAAGAGAGCTAGGGACATTTCCAATGTTTCAAAGCTAAAGAAGGAAAGCAAATGAAGTTCAAAGAAGGGAATGGGAAGCATCAAAGGTGATTAAAATGGTACATGTAAAAGGTCATACATTTCCATCACCTTTGCATGAGGATTAGAGCCATGCATGAGGTTTCCTAGTCTAACTCAAAAACCTAAAGAAGCCAAGCCATTCAAATTTTGAAGCCAAAAAAGTTAGCCATTCAAGCCCTCAAGGAATGAACCATCAAAGTGAGCCATCAAGCCACATGGGAGCCATGGAACATGGAGTCACATGATTGGAGGATCAATTCAAGCAGTTTTCAAGAAAGAAATCCCTCTTTCTACTTTCCAATTTTCATTCTTTCCATCCACCTAACTTGGGAATCTATGATTTTGGCTTAAGGAGGGAGGCACCTTCCTATGTTGGAAACCCCTGGATCTACTTCAATTCAAAGCACATCAAAACCTGAGATCTTTTCTCCATCTTTCCCACCACTATTATTTCTCTTTTCTCTCTCTTTTCGATCATCCAATCACCACCTATTTAGGAGAGCAGGAACTCCATGCCACCTTCCTAAAAAGGTGATGCCTTCTCCCTTCTAAAGATGGTAACCAACCATGATATCACTTGCTTAGCTCATTCATCTACCTCACTCTCACCTAACTTTAATCATTGAAATCCTATATCTAGATATACTTTCTTCTCTTAGATTATGCCCTCAACAAAGTGGAAACCAGGCATCTAGAAGAGTCCATGAATTCCATGTTTCTTCAAGTAGGGGTTTTGTGAGAAAACCTTGAAAGGTAGCACTCTTGCTTGGTGATTCTTGGAGCTTTTGGACTTATGCTTTTCTTTCTTTGGATTCTTAAGTATTTTCTCTTTAGTAGTTTGCTTTACATTTTCAATTTCATAGATTGTTTTGTTCTTGATTTGTTGCTTAAGTTTCACACTTGTAGTTTCTCCTTGTCTTCCCTTAGTTCTTTGCTTCCATCTTCTTAGTTTTTCTTGGTTATTCATCAATGAACCAAGATAATTCTCCTCCGATAGTGACAGCCAAGAGAAGGAAAAGCTTGAATCACTGATTTTCTTCTTTCTAGGCATGTATTCTGTTGATTCTCTTTTGGGTTTCATTTACATGTCATCTTACTTAGTTTGAGAGAATTTTAGTGTTTTGGATGTTTGATTCAAATCAAGTTTCAAGTGTGGAAAGAGTGCATATTTCTCATGTTCTATTCTATGTGTAATGAGCACTATTTTGGATGTAATTTGTTTTTCAATCAATAAAGTTTATCGAAGTTCATTGTTTATTCTTATTTCTAGTAGCTAAGTACTTTAGATCTTGAGTGTTATCTTTCATAAAAAGTGTTAGTTAAGTTTCTTTCCATGCTTATTTTGATTTGAGTTTCTTAAGTTATTAAAATCTAAAAATTCTCCATTTAATATTTGCTATAGCTTTAAAATTACTTACAGACACACAAATCAATTGTAGTAGATGCACATGAGTGAGTTTGATCCCACAAGGAATCTCATGGATTTGTAATAGATTGGATTCTATTTAGATCAATTAACTTCAGCCAATGAGAAGGAGTTGTGATTAAAATAGGAAATTAAAACAACTAAGAAAGAAATATGCATGAAATTAGAAACTAGAATTAAAAGGAACTTCCTAAAATTAAAGCTAAGGAATTAAATGAAAAATTACCTAACTAACATGCTAGCAACTAAATGAAACTAATTTTAATTTAGAGTGTATAAAATGAAGCAACTTAACCTAAGGAAACTACTAGAAAGGAAACTTTTCTAATTTAACACTTTCCTAAACTAGAATTAGAAACTTTCTAAAAATAGAAATTTCTAAAACAAAATTATGAAAATTTCTAAACCTAAAAAAACATAGAAACAACTATAAAACTACTATTATACAAGATCTAATAACAAAATTAACCAAAGATTAAAGATGCAAGGGACTTAGTACCACCACTTGGTTCTAGGACTCCAAAAGTGGCTCATTTTGATGTATCAAAAGTGATTGATCATGTAAACTTACTATGGAATATAATAAAAAACATGAAAACCTAAATTAGTACCTAATAATTCAAATGACAAAAAACCATGTTTAGGTGTCTAGAATTAAGGAACCAAGTTAAGGGAAAAACAATTTTCTGATTTCAGTACTTAAGAACATTCAACAAATCTATGATTAGAAACCTCTTGAAACCATGACTTTCACCCACGGGAATGACCCAGATCTCAAGTACTTGGATGAAATAAATAATTTCTAACAATAATTTTGACAGAACTTTATTGAATCACATTCAAATTACATAAAAAATTGGATGCATAATACATGTTCTATTGTTGGAAATTGCATCTAATTCGTAAGCTTGAAATCTAATCTAAAAAAAACCAATAATGAAATATAATTCTCATGAAATAACGTATAATGACATGCAAATATAAACCTTAAAATAATTCAAGAGAAAAGAAGACTGAGTGGGTGAACTAACTAATAAAAAACTATCCAAAACTAAGCAAAAAAGAGGATAGAAAACATGTAATTCAAGTGGGTAAATCAAGGATTTAATATAGCCATTCTCTTAGATGTCATTACTAGAGAATAAATAACTTGAATATAGATTTAATAACAAAGAAAAATTATAGAATTTAAGAAATAAAGGAAAGGCTTGTAGATTGGAAAAATAGCATGGGCTTCAAGGAACAAAGCAATGAAAACTAAAAGCAATGAAACTAAAGAAAAACAACTAAGTTACTGACCTGAATTGGAGAGAAAATAAGCAAGAGAATAAAAAGAATCCCAAAGGAAGAAAATCATCAAAGAAGTTCCAAATCCAAAGGTCTAAAAGATCCCAAGCTAGAGTGCTCCTTTCAAGGTTGTCTCACTCAACCTCAACTTGAAAATTTCGTATGAACCATGGTGATCTATATAATTGAGTAATTACCTAACTTAGGAAAGGATGAATCCATGAGGAAAGTGGCTCTAGGGTGAGGGTATCAAATGAGGAAGGTTAGGGTATTAAATGAGGAAGGTTAGGAGGAGAAATTTTATGTAGGAAACATGTCATAAATATGATGTAAGATAGACAAATAAATGTGAGCTAGCTAGTTTCTAAATTTGAAAGGGGAGGTGTCCTTTTCCTTAGAGGGAGAGTAGCCCTTCACCCTCATAATTGAATAGTAAGAATAGAGGAGGAGATGGGGAATGAAAAGTGGTGGAAAATTCTAAGTAAGATCTAGGGTTTGGAAGGTTTTGAATTGACCTATACTTAGGGTTTCCATCTTAGGAAACCACATGACTTTAAACGCTTCAACAAAGGGGCAGCACCACTTTTTGATTAGGTGCCTGCCTCCTCAATGTAAATTTCATATAATACTAGGATGGAGGGTGGGAAATGGATTAGGAATGTGGAGTTTTCCCTCTTGATGGGTCCCTTAATGCATGATCATCTTACATTTGACATTAATCTCACAAAATCCTTTTAAAAAACACACTTTTAATATTGGAAATTTGCTTGAATTTATGTTCCAATCATGTGACTCCATGTGGAACTCTCCTTAGCTTGATGTCTCACTTTGATGGTTCATTCCTTGGTGGCTTAAGTGGCTTTATTGCTTGACTTCAAGGTTTTAGTAGCTTGTATGGCTCATCACATTTTTTCATGGCTTAGGTAGCTAGCTCCCACACAAAAGTAGAGAAAATGCATGGATTTTTTATTGGATCATTTTAAACACCTTCTTTGTGAAGTAAAATATAGGCCATTGGATCATCTTCTAACTTCCTACAAAAGAGAAAAAGAAAAAGAAAACCTAATTAAATCCTAAAAAAATAAGACGATTCTCATACTTTCTTTGGATTAGCTTATGAACCTGCAAAATATCAAACTTTAGAATCATTTCATTAGAAATGCATGTGTTATAAAATTTCAGCTAAAAATCCTAATTTAACACTATAAGTTATAACACATGGGCAACTAATTTGGTACTATTTATACAAAATTGAATACTTATCAATCTTCATGCTTAATTTTTAGCACCTTCTTTATCTTATTTGCTTAATTCCTTAGGAACCCATTTCTCTTTTTAGGTTGTTCATTAAGTTCCTTGATTATATTGTATGTTAGTTTGTCTTTAGTTCATTAAATTAGGACATATTTTAGCCCATGAGCCATGCACACTATCCCATGGATCATGCACATGGCATTAGAGTGAAGTTTCTTTGATTAATACTTTATTTAACTAATTAATCTTATTTTAACAATAATTAATTCATTGTTTACATCTTTTTTATTTTAAAAAGTTTCTTTTTTGAGTTATACAAAGTTTTAGGATTAGGAAAGTATTAAAAGAAGGAAAGTTTCCTTAAGTTCCTTAGATTAATTCATTCTAGTTCTGCATTAGTTTCCTTTAATTAGATGCATGCTAGTTGTGTTTCTTATTCCATTTCTTAGTTTTTAGCAAGTTTTCTTTAATTATTTTTAATTTCATGCATATTTTTTTTCTTTTGTCATTTACTTTCCTAGTTTAAATTCAAATCCAACTCAAACTCTCTCTTTGGTTGAAGTTAAGAAATTTAAATAAGATCCATCTAACATACAAATTGGTGAGATTCCTTGCCCAATCGACCTCTCTCACATGAAAATACTACTTTGATTCATGTACTTGTGAGTAATATTAAAGCAACACCAATGAGTATGTAGAAGTTGGATTTCAATTTCAAGGTCACATGAAGATTAGCTCGCATGTGAATCGAGTTGGCTATCAAGATTGGACGAGCCATGTGAACTAGGAAACACTTACCTAAAGTGTTGAAATGTTTTTCTTGAAGTCATGCTGCATAATTTAGAAGATGGATGCCATTGCATTCTGAACTTTTTTTTTTAAGAAAGCCCTTGATTAGAATCAAGCCAATTGCTCATATTTTGCCAGCCAAGTAAAGCTAAAATAAAGTAGGTTGTAACTTTGGGATAAAATTTGAGTTGGATAAGTTTATGAAAAGCTAGCTGTCATTCAAAGTGATTTTATTGGATTTTCTACAAGTACAATCTAGCTAACTAATTTGAGAAATCAAGCTAGCTAGATTGAGAGACAACTAAGGTAGCCATCAATTTTAATTGTGAAATTGTGTCTTTAATGGGAAAATTGGTCCCCAATGAATAAGAATTTGTATCCATTAGATTTATTTGAATAGCTACTATATATTGCAAACAATTAGATCTTTCCAAAAACAAAGAAGAATAAATTCAAAAGGATCCAAGTTATCTACTCAAGCAACCACCATCAAGCTTCCATCTCTAATTCTTTTTATCCTTTATTTTGTAAAATCTCTCTCTATCTTATTGTATTGGATTGAAAGTAATGAGAGAGAGTGTTTTCTTCAAGGCCTTCTTTGTATTTGACAGAGTGGTGTAGCTTTCTATTCTTGGATAGTTTTCTAAGTGCTTGTAAAAGGGATGAGCTACTAAAGTATTCTAATCCTTTTTTTGTAGCTAGTACATTGTTGAATTGTGTGAAAAATCTTGTAGGGAGTTAGTGGAAAGTCAAGGTAGGAAATACCTTAAGAGACTGGAAGTAAGTTCCATGGTTGGTTGGCCCAACCACTACACAACCTTTGTGTTTAAATACATCTTGTGTGATAGACAGTATACTTTGAATATTGACATATAATATCTATCTTAAATAGTTTCTAACCCTAGGGTACAACGTTAAAAAATGCATATTTTGGCATTTATAATCATAAAAGAGAGAAAGATCACTATCCAAGCAATGTCATGGGACTACATGATAAATATAATGTTTGGAAGTTTAAAATGCAATACACATGTCATTATCATACTCTGCATAGTTAGAAACCCTAAAGCATTGCCAAACCTTATATGTGCAAAATAGAGTGCATCCATCAAAAGAGAAGGTGGTAGACTTCATATCCATGCATGTAAGCATTCCATTGCCTTGGAGAGCTTCTAAGTGAAGTACACATCATATATAATGAATACACATATACATGATCTTTTTCTGAAACAAAACAAGTAAAGAAATTAGGGCCCACATGAAGCATCTTATACTCATTCTCTCTCTATTACTTAACCACAAGAGGGGAGTAACTAAGGAGCTGCATGATTTCCTTGGTGAGTCACCCTCCATTCCACATTTTTACATGAGAAAATAAAGGAGAAGAATAAGTGGTGAGGAGAGAGACAATTTACGGGAAATCTACAACTAGACATTTATCCTAACTTATGAAGCATTCAATGGCCAATATCTATCCTTGCTCATGGCTATCCTAAGCACCCAATGAGTACACACTTAACCCTAGGTGGACCAATGAGAAAGAAGACTATAAAAAAGACTAGAACTAAATCCCATTGGTGGAGATTTCTTCAGTGGGCTGCCCACCTAAATTTTAGGAGGAAAATATGTTCATCCAAGGAAGGAGACATAGTCCACCTGTTGAATTGTATTGGCTAGAGGAAAAACATGGTGGGCTATGAAAGAATCAAGGAAGAGACCTAGGGTGGATAAGACAATCTCAACAAAATCCAAGCCATCCACTCTAGGGCATGCTACTCTAATGGATGAGAGAAATTGAGCTACAAAATGGATCCTTTAGGATAAGAAAACTTCAAAGAGATCACATCCACTCAATACTAGGTGAAACATGATCCAATGGATACGAATTGAAGATGAGCCAAAGGTCTAACCTAACCACCTCCCCTTCTAATCAAAATACATCCCCTCTTTTCATTCTCTCTTATTCACTTCCATCCTCCCTTATCTCTCTATTGCCCTTTATCCAATTTATCCTTTCTTCCTATCCTTCCCCATCTATTTCCTTTCCTTCCATCCAAAATTTTTTCCCCATCCTCATTAAGATGCCACATTTAAATATCCTTTGATTCCCCCTTAATTTCAACACAACTCCCATTCCAAGCATCTCGTGCTTTTCCCCCTTCTACCACTCTTCCTTTCATCTCAACCACTCTTCACTTCCTTCCTCTAATGATCTTAACCATCCATTCTCTAAGCTTAGCTCTAGAAATATATAAATAGAGGTAAGAAGAAGATAAGAATGATCTCTTACTTTTCCTAGAACTCAAAGTTAAACACAAGACAAACATAGGGAGAGAGATAACTCTCACCATTTTCCCCTAGAGCTGCACGATCACACTGCTTAGAGAATAGATAAGAGTCCAACCCTAAATCCATAGAACATTCTTCATTTTTTGCTTAAAGATCCATGTGAAAGATAGGGAGGCTCCCCTCTCAAGGTAAGTACCACTTACATTCCACTCCTCCTTTAGTAGCAGATCGTGGTCTTCCTATCTTTGGGAACACCAGTCTCCATTTCTTAGTTGCTTTTCCATTCTTCCATTATTAAAGTGGGACACCTAATTCCAACAATCACACTCCACTTTAGTTTACTTCATTCTCCTTTCTTTGCATTCTCCTTGCACTATTCTGTTCATGGAGTTCTAGTAAAAGGAGAAGCATACATTCTGTTTGTTCTTTCTCATTCCACACATCCGTACACCATAGTCCTTCTTTCCATTCTTTGTGGGTTGGTAAATCTTTAGGAAAGATGTTAGGTGCCTCTTTCATTGGAAGCCATAGCACTTCAGTCCTAAAGGTTTCTTGGATAGGAATTGACTTGATGATGAAAGCCTGGCAGTAACTTTAGTGTAGTTTGGGTTGAAGCAATGTGTACAAGATATTATTGAGTGATACAACAAGGGAGTCCTATAGCTGAAATTCAAGCCTAGGATGGGAAGTTTTACTTTATTTTCTTTATTTCTTTCTTTTCTACTATTGTATTGAATTTCATTGTAATCAATTTCTATAAATGAAATAATTTGTATTCAAGTTCTTAATTAATTTTCTCTAGTTCTATTTCCCTATCTTATTTCCTTCCTTAAGTTTAGTGCTTTATTTAAGTGTTTGTAGTGCTTAATAGTATTCACTTTCTTTAATTATTTGCTAGGTTAAAGTATGTTAATTAAGGTTTTAATTGAATTTTTGTTTATTAAAGAGTCTCTATGGATTGACCTGTATTTGCTAAGTTAATTTGCAATAGACCCATGTGCTTGTACTTAATTTAAAATTACATCTAGTTTTTAGAACCATTGCCGGGGACTCAAAGAAATTTTCAGCTAGATATGGATAAAATGCTTAACCACTACGCATAGTTTTTAGGACTGCATCTAGTTTAGTTATATTTTTCCATTATTTTTCCTTATTCCTTAACACTTTCTATACTCACTTTTCCTTTTATTTGTGGAAGACTCTAGAAAGGACTTGGACGAAGACTTGGGATAGTCACATTTTTTTATTTTGAGTGAATTCTAGTGAGTCCATGAATGTATTTTTCTTATAGTGATTCATCAATGGTGAACCATCCTAACCTAAAAGACGAGGTATTATGTACATCTACTTACCCTTATACGAGAAGATTATTTCCAGGACCCCATGCTAAACATTCTAATTCTTTCAAATTCCTAGATTAGGGTTGCATTATAATTTATCTTTCATTGTGACTTGTAGAGCAAATAGTAAAGAGAGCATTTTATTAACTATTGCATTTTAGGACTTTTTGCATTAGATTTCCTGCTTTACTTGCATTATGGGGCACATTTACTACTTCAAGGTGATCATATGATGACCAAAATATTGTGGGAATGTTTATGGAATTAGTAAGGGCAATCACCCCAAAAAGATCAAGGATAGATTTGATCACCATCTCTTGGCCCACCTAGGTTAATCGTCACCTAACGCACCCTAGCCTTCAAAATTAATTAAAATCAATGAAAAAATATATATAGTGGCCCACAAGCTCATAAGGACCTCCAAGAAGGAGGAAAATTACTGTTACTCCATTGGCCTATATTTAATCAATTGTGTTGGTATTTATACAACTAACTCTACCAACACACTTGACAACTTAGGGAAATCAAATATTGTTTAGCATCAAATTCTAAGGTTTTAAACCACACTCAAACATATATCTCTAGCATACTTTTTTTCTAAAATTATACATGATATATGTTCTCATCATGCTCTAAACTTTACCATTTTTCAAGAGAAAAAGATGCTCACAATTAGCACAACATAGATTGATAAAGACTGTGTTTTTACATAACTTAGCAAACTTATAGTGGTCCAGTTTTCAACCTCAACTTTAGAGTCTCACAAATATCATTCTTAGGTATTATTTTCAATCCAAAATAATAAGCAACATGATAGGAATTTTAATCCCAAAATAGTATATACAAAATGTTGAATTTCTTTCCAAAAGTCACCACTATTTTCATGCATATAAAACCTTTACGAAAACTTTAGTTTCCTAGAATTTTAAGTCAAGAATAACTAAACCAAAAGATGCATACTTCATGTGTTAAAATATTAATATGAAATTCCAATTTAATAACCTAGGTAAAACATGAAAAATAGTGAACATATAACAACATTTTTAAACTTCATTTTGTACACTATTTTCTTTCTCATAAAAATGTAATTTTCAAACGTCCTTTTGAAAAGAATATGGAATGAAACATATCATTAAATAATGGTCACAAAAATGAAGGAAAACTTACTTTAGAAAACCACATACTCACCTTTGAAATTCTAGATCATAAAAGTGCACAAACATGTTAGTGATCTAGTAGAAAACATAGCCGATAAAACTCATTAAATCCAAATATTTTATAACCAAATTTCCATACTATATAAAAACTTAAATAAGTTATCTAATCAGATTTCAACTTTCTAATATCATTCATAAAAAATTTGACAAAATAGTGGCTAAGATACCAATCTAAGGTTATAAATACAGCCAGTAGTGAGCATGTATACACATTGAGAATCATTCTCAAAGAACCTTGACTTGGATAATAACATATTGAGTTTTTAATAGTGGTCAATAACCATCTAAAAATTTCCAATATAATAACAACTAGATTGTATTTAGACATTCTTAACACAGCATCATTAGTGTTCAAAATAGTAGTTAGATGTTTTGTTTCTAACTATTAGAAAATGTATAAAAACGTATGCAAAAATCAATCAAAATCTCATTGCTTCTACCATAATCTTTGTCCACACACTCTAACATGGACATAGTAAGAAAAATGCATGTTTTTCCTTTGCAGAACTCATGGAATAGTTCTAGAAAAAAAAAACTTCTAGTTTTAGGATCACCTACCTATAGTCAATGTTATGTGCATTGCAATGCTTCTCTTCCTCTTCTTTCCTCTATTCGATTTATTTTTCCTTTCACTAGCTGGTTTCCATGTCTTCTAAAGGTTTTTGAGGATTGGATTTTTTTTTTTCCGTGGGGCGTGGGTTGGGCGGAGGGGGGTTGACCAGGTGGACTTATATTTGTAAATCAGCTACCCACCTTTCCTAGTAATCCGAGGGGTCTTAACCTCCAAGGATGCAACACCCCTCTTTTCATTACTAGTCTAGGTTCATTCTAGTTTGTCCCTAACTATTTTAAGATTCCATTTCAAACTAGGATTGCATCATATATTATGCACCACTTAGAGTTTAAATTCATTCCTTAAAATGAGTAGTCTAGGTGAGATGAATCTAGCTCCCCTAATGAACATGTCTAATCCTTATGTGCTAGATTCATTTCCTATCAAGCTTATGTTTGTACATTTCTTAGTTTTTGTCTAGGTTAAGATTTCTAGTCCAACTAGGAAACTCCATCTACGGTAGGAGACATCTGGTCGCTATGCACTTGGGCTTATACTATTGGAGTTAATTCTATGGTAAAAGACATCAAATTAAGGTTCCTTAATTTTATCCCAAGAAGTCTTATTATAGGGGATTAGAAATGTTGCTAGCAATGGGTTTTGCCCTAGCCAATGGACTTCAAGTCCATGGTGTGAGAAGTATCATGTCCACCATGTGGGCCTCCTCATTTTTAGGTTATTTTAGCTAGATTTCTATGCATACTATGATGTCTAACCCTTGTATTTGGTATGTACACACACACACACACATATTCATTTGTAAGTATGAAGAGAAAATAATGAAAATCATCTTCAACTTATTCACTTATGACAAACCTACCATGACATGAATCAATCATTCACATTCCCTCAAGCTAGGGTATCCCCCATAAGTGACGTGCTGCATCAGATCCCTAATGTAGTGAAAAAATGGGTAAGGATACTATGGAATTCCTCCAAAAGTGGGATGTTATATTGGATCCCAGGTGTAGTGAAAAATGGGCAAGGGCTACTAGAGCATTCCTTTGGAAGCAATGTGCTGCATCATAACTCAGGTGCAGTGGAAAGTAAGTGTTGTTCTTTAATTAATTACAACAAGTGCATAGGTCATTGGAGTATATAATCGACAAATATGGGTTGATCCCATCAGGATTCTTTGATAAATGAGAGTTAATTAAAATTAAGTTATTTTACTATAACCTTGCCAATCAAGAGAATAAAGGAAAGAACTATAAACTAAACAACTTATCTAAGTGAACTAAATTAAAGCAAGTAAATGTAAGCTATGAAATAAAAGTAAAAAAACTACTTAAACTAAACTAAAACAAAACAAAAAAATGAAATAAAAGAAAACTAAATTAAAACTAAGGAATGGAAAAGACAATTCATTAATAAATTTCATTACAATTACTAAGAATGAAAATAATGAATAAAACAAAGCAATAAAATAGACTTCCATGAAATGGCCACTATATGAGTCCTTCATTGTGTTACTCAACAAGGGTCTTTACACATACTCTCCTTCTTTTCTGGCTTGAACTCTACTTTATGGCTTGTTGTTGTGTCACTCAACAAGGGCCTATATAGTTACATTCGACCAAAAGTACACCACTCTACATCGAAGCTCTTCTTGTCTCCTTAATCCAATATGCCACAAACCCAATGAAATTCTCAACCATGATTTAGGAATTAGAAGTGTCACTAAATAACATTAGAAGGTGTTCCTCCTTTTCTTTTATTCCCAAATCCCAAAGAAATAAAAAAATGAAAGGAAATGGAAGGCTAGAATGGTGGAAGGACTTAGGCGTGGTAGAGAAGATGGATATGGATGCAATGTGCATGTGGAATAAGAATGATGGAGGGTGTATGTAATGTAATGAAAGAAACAAAAATAAAGAAGGGGGAGTGGAATAAAATGGATGAAAGAAAGAAAGGGAAGTGGGGATGGTTGAGCTTCCTTACCTCTTCTCTAAGGGATTGACTTTGATCTTGTGGGAGCTTTGGTAAGGGTGATCTCTCTCCCTCTATTTTCCTTAGATTTAGCTTTCAAGTATAAGGTAAAGGCAAAAGATAAAAGTTTTCTTTGTCCTTCACCTCCTATTTATATAATTTGAGAAAAAGGAATCCCTAGGGATGGATGGCTTTGATCTAAAGAACAAGGGAAGAAAGACTGATGGACATTAGATGGGAGAAAGGTAAGCTAAAGAGAGAGGAGGGGCCTTATTTGTTCATTATGGGAAAGTGGGATGAATTTGGGTATATTTTGAATAAGAAAGTGGAATGGGAGAAGGAAGGAAAGTGTAGGAAAGAATATTTGACCAGAAAGGAAAATAAATTAGCTTAGGAGGGAAGGAAGAGAGAAGATTAAGGAAGGTAGGTTGACATTGGTCAAAATTAGAAAGTGACAGGTAGAGCGAGGCACCTTTTTCAAGTGGGAGTTTGGGGTAGAAAATCAAAAGTGGTGAAATGGAAAAGAAAGAATTTACTTAATGAAAAGATAAGGACTAAGTAGGATTGGAAAGAAATGGGAAAGAAAGTGAAAATAAAGGAAAGTAGGTGATGGTGTCCAAGGGATTTTAAATTTAGAAAGTCCTAAAGGGGGGAATAGAATCCATTTGGGTTTATGTGTTGTTTTTAAAAACCCTTAAGATGTATGACCATTGGATGAAGATGAGTAGTTGAGATTTTCCTTTCCAGAGGATTTTGGGTTTACTTTTCACCATAGGAAAGGAGACTATGTTTTTTTATTTTTTCAATGCTTCATTGCTAGCCCTTAGATAGTGTTTACCCTATCTTGAATGGATGGGATCCATGTAGATCTTCATTAAGCTTCATTTTCTCACCACCATTGGATTGAATTACCCTAGCATGAATAGCCTTAATTCTTGTAGATCTTCATATGTTTCATGTGAACCAAGTGTGCTTCAATACCTTTCATAGATAAGGCATTAAATCATGGGTTGATCTTTTCCTTTGGTTCAATAAGAGAGAGAAAATAAGTAAAAGGTCTTCATGTAGGTCTCATTCTTCTTGTATTTTTAAGATGCTTTCATTATATATAAGCCTATTGTATGTGAATTGAACTTCTTTCATAAGCCTCTTAAAGTGGTGAAATGTATGCAGCTATGCATGAATTGAGAATTTACTACCTGCCCACCATCATTTGAGTAGGATTTGTGCATTGGGTTTCTAACCACTTTGACTTTGATAGTGATACCCAATAATTATTTTGACACTTGAGTACTTCCTTTTTACCATGTGTGAATGATGCATCTTGGGATGCGAAATTACTCTTTCTAGGATAAATTGGTAATTTTGTGCATTTTTTATTTATACCCTAGACTCGCCAACTAGTAAATTAACCTTAATTAGATATATATGTGTGTGTGTAATATATATATTAATAAGCATGGGTTCATGTCATGGGGGTTGAGAAGTGTGTGGGAACATAGGCTAGTTTAGGAGAATAAGATTCGTATTACCACTAGAATATAGGCACATTAATGGGTAAGAGTTTGAAGTTAATAGAGATGATGAAACTTAGGAGAGTCAACATCACTTGTATATAAGAAACCAAGTGGAAAAAGGCTAAAACTAGAGAATTCGATGGGTATATGCTTTGGTACATAGGAAATGACAATAATAGAAATGGCCTAGGGATAGGGGTGGATAAAGAATTAAAAGATAAAGTTGCAGATGTTGAAAGAACTATTTATAAAGTTATAATAATAAAACTTGTTCTAAGAGAAAAGATCATAAATATTATAAGTTCATACACATTGCATGTAAGATTAGAAGATAGAATCAAGAGATATTTTTGGGAAGATATGGAGGAAGTCATGCAAGAAATTTCCAACACAAAGAGGATATTTATAGGAGGAGACTTAAATGGTCATGTAGTAAAATAAAAGGAAGAATATGATGGGATCTATGGAGGGTATGGTATTGGAGAAGAAAAGGAGATGGGGGAAGCTATTCTTAATTTTGTTTTGGTATATAACCCTACCCTAGCAATCACATTATTTAAGAAGACTGATGAACACTTAATAATTTTTAAAATTGAACTCTATAAAATCTAAATAGACTTTTTCAAACAAGAATAAAGAAAGATCAATGTGTAAGGATTGTAAGGTGATACTAAGTGAGAGTTTACCCCATAACGTATGTTAATGGTTATAGATATCTACATCAAAAGATGGAAGAAAGGAACTGAACTAAATAGGTGTAGAAAAACTAAGTGGTGGAACTTAATAGGGGAGAGAATAACATCTCTCACAAACAAGTTGATGGTAGAAGAAAACTGGAACAATGAAATAGAAGCAAACACCATGTGGATTAATATGGCTACATCCATTAAGAAAGTGGTAAAAGATGTTCTAAGAGTATCAAAAGATAAAAGACCATCAAAAAGGAAACTTGGTGGTGGAGTGAAAAAATGCAAATAGTTATTAAAGAAAAATAGATGTGTTCTAAAACATGGAAGAGGATTATAAATATTGAAAATTTTGAGTAATACAAGAATACAAAAAGGATTACTAAAGGATCAAGTTTAGAGTCCAACCTATATCATGGGCTCACATGCCAAATATGAAGTCTAGGAGCTCAGACTGAGAAGTGGGAGCCATAATCAAAGTTAGAGAAGTAAAAAATCCTAAATGGAAGGCTAGTGTAGCTTTAATATTACTTATAAGTGCATGAATCAAAGCAGTAATTGCACATGCAAGAGGTTGATCCCACGAGGAATCTCACAAATTTGAATCTTAGATTGATCTTTTTAAAGTACTTAACTTTAGCCAAAGAGAGAGAGAGAGAGAGAGTTGAAGATTAAACTAGGAACTTAAAATAATAAGTAAACATCCATGAAATTAAAAACTAAAACTAAAAGAAACTTTCTAAATTTAAGGATATGTAGTGGAATTAGAAATTAATTACAGGAAATAATGCAAAACTAGCATGAAGTAAACTAAGGAACCTAAGTTAAGAAAAACTTACTAAAGAGGAAACTTTCATAATTTAACACTTCCCAAAGTAGAATTAGAAACTTTCTAAAATTCAAAAAGGAACCTTTCTAAAACTAAACTAACTTGCAAGAAATGAATTAACTATTACTAAACTATGATTAAATAACTAAACAAAACAAGAATCAAAGAGGAATGTAACCTAGTGCTGCACGCATGATTCATGGATTGGGTGCATGGTTCATAGGTTGAAAAATGGGCTTAATTGATGATTTAAAAGTAATCTATCATGCATGCTAAGTTGTGCACTTAATAAAGACCTAAAAATCTAAATGAGTTTATAAGGATTCAAGCAAATAAGATGTTTTGATGGCTGGAAATAAAGTATAAAGATTGAAGGGAGAAATTTCTAGATTTTAAGTACTTAGAACTTCAAATCAAATCAAGCACACAAAGTAACTAAACAAGTAAGTTTTATGCATGGTAACAACCCAAATCTACAACATATATAAGCTAAAAATTGTGCACAAAATTAGCACCAAAATGACACTAAAAAACTTGATGAATCTAAGGACAAAAACATGAAATTCAAAGAGGGAATTCAAGCACCTACTAACCTGGAATTGAAGTGCAAATAGCTAAGAAAATAAAAGAGAATTCAAAGGAAGAATATCCTAAAAGAAGTCCAAAGTCCAAGCTCTAAGCTCCAAAGAACACCAAAGAAGAGTGCTATGATTTAAGGTTTATCACAAACCTCTACTCAAGAGAAAAATGTTGAAGGCTTGGATATTTATTGAGTAGTGTGTTTCCACTTTGATGAGGACTTAATTAAGAAGGGAAAGATGATCTACATGTAGAGTTTCAATGTAGGAAAGTAACATGGAAGATGAGGTAAACAAGTGATGTAAGTAAGATGACATGGGCTGATTTCTAACTTAAGAAAGGTGGGAGACATCTCTTTCTTAGGAAGGTGGTATGAAGTTCCACCCCACCTAATTAGGTGGTTAATTGTGGTTGGAATGGAGAGAGAGAAAGGAGAAAAATTGTTAGGAAAAATATAAGTTAAACTTAAGGTTTTGATATGCTTTTAATGGAGAGCTCAAGGGGTTTCCAATATAGGAGACCACCTTAACAAGCATTCGAACAAGTGGGAGGCATCACCTTCTAGGAAGGTGGTTCCCTCTCTAAGGTAAAATTGAGGAACCCTAAGATATTGGAGGGGGAATGATGGGAAATGGAATTGGAAAGTGGGATTTTCTCCCTTGATGTGTCCACCAATGCATGAGCATCTTACCTTCTACAAATATCTTTTGAAATCCCTTGAAAATCAAACTTTTAACATAAGATAATTTCTCGAATTGATGCTCCAAACATGTGGCTCAATGTGAGATTCATCCATGGTTGATGGCTCATTCCTTGGTGCTTAAATGGCTAACTCCATTGTCTCAAAAACTTTGATGGCTTCGCTTACTTAGGTTTCCTAGTCAAACTAGGAAATCTCATGTATGCATCCAATTCTCATACAAAGTGATGAAAATGCATCTCTTGTTGGCATGGATCATTTTAATCACCCCTAACACTTCCTATTGCCTTCTTTTGCTTGCTATAGGATATTCTTGAACCTTGATCATGCTTCAGATTGAAGCCATTTGGGGTTTGGTTTTATCTTTTGAACTTGATCTTCAATTCTCATCTCAATCAATCTAGGCCTTTGGATTGCCCTTTTAACACCTATGAAAGATAAAAATCCTAATTAAATCCAAAAAAATTATGAAAATTTAATACTTATTCTTTTTTAGTTTCTAGAACTTGAAAATATCTAACTTTTGAATTATTAGGTCAGAAATGCATGTGTTACAAATTTTCAGAAAAGCCCTACAACTAATACTATATTTTATAACAAATGGGCTACTAATTGGGTACTTTTTTATACAAAATTGAACATTAATCACAACCCCCAACCAGAATTTTACTAATACCAATCAAAACATGTGAAAAACCATGAAAATAAAAATATTTTCCATTTTCATAGGTAATCACGATTGCATGCAACAAGCCTTTAAACCCCTAGGTTACACCTAGTAGATGAATTAAGCCTTGTGTTGGTTTGTAGTGAATATACCCATAAAATTTCATAAGGCTAAGTCCTTGGTTTATTTGAGAGAATTCTTATCCATTAGCACTCTACTACCTTTAAAAATTTAATAAAGATGAATGAAAAATTCCACAAGTTGTCCACATACCAAAGCCATTTATTCAAGTTATATCTCAGAGTACAGTTTGTGCGCAATCCACATAAACTAGGATCCCTAAATAGATATGGTTATATTCCATTGTAAAGATGTCTTGACCTCAAATTCTTCTTAGTATCCCCTTAGAAATGTACCTCTCATATAAAAGGATTCAAACAACTTTCTCTCTTTATGTGAGATGATTCACATAATTTTTTAAGCACTAATGAGACAAAGAAATGTTATCAGTAAGAATAGATATCATTACCAAGACCAATTGGGGTTCATCTTCAATTCTTCCTATTTATATCCTCTTTAAGGCCATCTTTCACCTTAAGATTAATAGGTCTTTAGATAGAATGAAATGTAGGATTAGCGTCGGTTCTGAAAATAAGGGTATAAAGATTCAAAGTTTCAAATCTGAGTAGAGGTCTTAATATATATTTGTTTGAACAACTTTATCTTTTTCATTTTTTTCTTCTTTGCCTTTCTTTTTCTTAATATTTCCATTTTTGTGACTTTTATTTATATTTCTATTTTTCCTTTGAAGGAAAGGCTTTTCTATGTAAACACCTAGATATATTTTCACTTCTTAGATTTTTTCCCTTTTTGATATTATTCTACCATCTCTACTCATTTTAAGAGACAAGTAATGAATATTGTCAATTAGCGTTTTTATGTTAAGGTAAATATGGTTTTGGAAACAAAAATCTTACCAAGAGGCTCAAAAGGATCTAACTACTGCTATACATTACTTAGCAAGCTTTATCTCTCTGGGCTAAAACAAAGATGGCTTGTATCATTTTATAGGTTTCTTAAAACCTATTCGAGTCAATTAATATTCAAAAAAGAAAATTAATACTCTTTTTTTAATGTTGGAATTTTGACCAAGACAAAGAACACTAGGATCTTTCAAAGTAATATAAGCTAAAGAAAATAGAGAATTATATATAACCATTAGAAATATGATAATCTCTAAAACTCACTTGTGTATATAAATGTCCACTGATTTCCTCAAGGTCTCTAAGTGATAACCATTTATCAATCTAGACTTATGTACTGTATGTTGATATGTTCTTATATATAACTTTCATAAAATGCTGTAGGACATGAATAAAATGCAAAATTAACCATATGCAATTCTATTAAGAAGTTAAAGTAAGATAAATACTAATCTTCAAACAATCCAATTCTCATCATAGTATAGGAACATGACCTTCAAAACTTTTGAAAACTCAGAAAAAATTGAATTCTTTTTTAAAAGCATATGAAGAAAACTAAACATCTCATACATGTCTATACCTCCAACCTGAACTAAACATTGTCCCCAATGTTTTGCAATATAGGACATCTATATGATAAATGGGTACTATAGAACGATGAGACTTTAAAAACCCCGGGTTACCTCCTAGGGAGTGCTAAGTTTAGCGCCTTCAGTGAAACATACAGTGCCATGACAATAATGAATGTAGCATGTATGTAGGTGTCTCAAGACATGCTAAGGTGGTTCTTGATAAACAAGTTACTCAAGTAATGCCTTTTCCATCTTAGGGTTTATCAACTCTATGAAGGGTTTCAATCTTTGTCCATTAACTTTGGAGATCTCTACATCCTTTTCTGTCTCAACAGCCCTATAATGATATACAATATGTAATATGTAGGGTCTAGTCCACCATGATCCAAGTTTTCTTGAAAATAGATGCAGTCTAGAATTGTACAAAAGGACCTTCTATCTAGTTGTGAAGGACTTCCTTAAGATGTGTCCATCATGATTATTCTTCATGCTGTCTTCGTATCTCTTTGCTGACTCATATGAATCATTCATGATCTCTTCCCACTCATTAAGTTGGAGTTTTCTATAGGCTCTAGGAGTATTTAAGTCATAATTGAGTTTTTTTATTGCCCAATATGCTCTATGTTCAAGTTTAACTAGTAGATGGTAAGCCATTCCATTGAACAAGCAGTAAGGTAACATGCCTATAGGAGTTTTAAATGCTATATGATAGGCCCATAAGCCATCATTAAGCCTCAAAGACCGGTCTTTTCTATTTGAATTGATTGTGTTTCCTAAAATAAGCTTTATTTCTCTATTAGACACTTCTACCTATCCACTAGTATGAGGATGATAAGGGTTAGCAATTTTATGGGTAACATAATATTTCTTCATTAAATTCTCAAATGCCCTATTTCAAAAATGTTTATCCACATCACTAATTATGGCCCTTGGTGTACCAAAATGTGCAAATATACTTTTCTTTAAGAACTTGACTACCACCTTGTGGTCATTAGTTTTACATGAAATGGTTTTTACTTTAGACAGATAATCCACCTCCACAAGGATGTAATAACAGTCAAAAGAGTTAGGAAATGGTCCCATAAAATCAATTCCCCATACATCAAAAGGCTCAATTATTAAAATGGGGTTGAAGGGAATCATATTCCTTTTTCATATACTCCCCAATTTTTGACAACTAGCACTTGCTAAGCAATGCGCATGTGAATCCCTGAAAATGGTGGGCCAAGAAAAACCACATTACAAAATGTTTGCAGCTATCTTTTTAGAACTAAAATGCCCCCCACAAGCATGGTCATGACAAAAGGAGATGATATTATGATGTTCATTATCTAGTACATATCTCTTAATAACTTGATTAGGACAATACTTAAATAAGTACGGGTCATCCCAAGTGACTAGCTTCAATAATGAACCTTTTTCTATATTGTTTAGACCAATAACTAAGCATTAGTTATATGATAATATAATTGACTATATCAACATACATAGGTAATTGGAAAATGTGCAATGATTGTTCATCAAGAAATGTCTCTATTATAGGCACATTTTTGCTAGTAGACTCCACAACTAGCCCCTATAAGTGGTCTAATACAATATTTTTCAAACCTTTCTTATCCTAAATTTCTAAATCAAATTCCTATAGCAATAGTATACCTCAGAGCAGCCTAGGATTAGCATCCTTCTTACAAAGAAGATATTTCAATGTTGCATAATCCAAGAATAATTAGATCCTAGCAAGTAAGATCCAAACTTATCTAGTGCAAAAACAACTGTTGACAACTCTTTTTCTATAGTCGAATACTTAGTTGAGCATCATTGAGTGTCTTGTTAGCATAATTTATCACATGGAGGAGTTTATTAATACATTACCCCAACACAGCATCGATCAAGTAGTTTGAAGCTCCACACATTATTTCAAATGGCACATTCTAGTCTGACAATTGAATAATAGGCATAGAAGTTAATTCAACATTTAGACATTCAAATATTCTTATGCAATTTTCATCAAAGTCAAAAGATGCCTCCTTCGTAAGTAAATTACATAGGGTTTAGCTATTTTACTAAAGTCCTTGATAAATCTTCTATAAAAATAAGCATGACCTAAAAATGAGTGTGTTTCCTTCTCCATCCTTGGAGGAGGAAGATTAAGTTCACTTTGGTTTTATTCACTTCTATGCCATTGTGTGAAATACTATGGGCCTAAAACAATGCCATTTTGAACCATAAAATGATATTTTCCCAATTTAACACTAAGTTCTTTTCCTGACACCTAGCAAGGACAAGTCTTAAATGGTGTATGCATTCATCAAAACAAGATCCAAACACTAACAAATCATCCATAAAATCCTCTAGAAATCTCTCTATCATATTTGAAAAGATCCTCAACATACACTTTTGAAAAATAGCTGGAGCATTGCAAAGTCCAAAAGGCATACGACAGTAGGCAAAGGCTCCAAGAGTGTAGGTGAAGGTGGTCTTCTCCTGATCCTCAAGTGCTATAAGGATTTGGTTTATATCTAGAATAACCATTAAGAAAGTAGTAGTACTTATGTTTCGCAAACCTTTCTAGCATTTGGTCTATCAATGGTAGAAGATAGTGGTCTTTCATTATGACCAAGTCAATTTTGGGTAATTTACACATGCTCTCTAATTGGTGGTCATGGGAGTGGGTATTAACTCCTCCTCATTTCTAATTACATGAATCTGGATTTCTTGGGAATAACCAAAATGGGTTGACCCAAGTATTGCTAGATATAGGGTAGATGACACTAACATCTAGGAGTTTGAGCATTTCATCTCTCACTACCTCCTTCGTGTTAAGATTCATTCTCCTCTGCATCTCCCTAGATGGTTAAGCATTTTCTTCTAGATGTATTATATGCATGAACATAGCAAGATTAATTCCCTTAATATCTACTATGAACCACCCTAAAGCTGACTTATGTTCTCTCAGAACATCAAGAAACTGACCCTCCTGTTCCTAATGTAAATCTATTGATATGATTACAGGAACAGATTCATCTGGTCCTAAGTAACCATATTTTAAATTTTTAGGTTATGGCTTAAGGAACAAGGTAGATGGTTTTTCTACCAAAGGCACATGGATGAAATCTATTGGAGGAAGTGGTTGCACTTAAGGTCCCCCCATTTAGAGGTGTCCATTATGGGTGCAGCATATAAAAGATTATTTACCTCTTCAACGGACTTGTCTATACCAAAGTCACAATTGAAATGTGCTAGACATGCATCTAGTGGATCTAAGATGGACTATGGTGGATCATGTATTAGATCTTTGATTAAATTGATTACAAATGAATCATCTAGGTCTAAATGTTGATGGTTGGCATAAAAAAAAAAGCTCAGCTTTAATATTGCTAAAAGATAATTTCACGACACCATTTCTACAATTTATGATGGCATTAGATGTAGCTAAAAATGGATGTCCAAGAATTATTAGGATTAGACGTGTGACGACCCGGGTTTTCTCATGCATTTTTAAAGGAAAAATCTAAATCCTAAGGCGGGATGCATCCCTTTTTGAAAACCATTTTATAAAAACCATGCAATGCAGCGGAAAATCTTTTGTTTTAAACTCATTTTGAAAACCCTGAGTGTCATTTGCTTTCACAACAATCAAAGTAGTTGTTGAAAAACTTCAGAAATCATAAATGTTTTTCCCCAGGTCTTTCCAGTCATAACACACAGTCCAACTATAAATTAATACAAATGCATGTCCAAAGGGTAGAGAGTTTACTCACATGTATAGTTGTCTCCTTTGTTTATCCACTTGCTCGTAGCACTAATATCTCCTGAGGCGTCTTCTATTTGTGAGTGGAACTATCCTAAAAAATGTTAAGGATAGGGTGAGTATATATTATACTCAGTAGGAGTCTATCACTACTAGTTTTGCAATGCATGCTATGTTTAAAATCATATGCTCTTTAAAACATGTACATGTTTGAACAATCTCGTTCAATATTGATATTAAAAACCATTGTCGAATTGAAATACCGACGACTTAAAGAATAGCATAGTCCAAGTCGAAAGTATCATATATCATAAACATAATGATATGCATACGATGCTCCACTAAATCCAACTCATGGATATATGGTATGGTCGACCAACCTCATGTCATGCCATATGCAATGCAAGTAAATCCACGAAACCATAGGGCCCAAACTATGCCCACGACCTCGCCGCCGTGTGGTCCCCGGGTACTTGAGGACACAGCATCATAGCCTCCACGGGGCATATGACACATCGACCCAATGCCGTGACACCAGTGGTAGCCCCCTGTACCACATGCAGTCGACGTAGGGATATTCCCTTTTTGGGCGTGGTACCCATTCCACCTATTAGTGGTAGAGGCTGGGTGGCCAACCCAGACCCCTCAGCATAGCGCCCGCGAGCTTACTAGCCCAAATCATATAAGATCAAACAAGCGAAAAAAACCTCTTTTTCAAACCTATCCTCTTTGGGTCCCTCACAACTACTTGGCCCTCACAACTGCCTACCAAGCGTCTTTTGGGAACTCCAACGTCTTTTGGTAACCCTCAAGGACATGCAATTTTGCAAGAACTCAATGCTCACAGATCATGCAATATATGCAATTATTTGCAAAGCATGTCTATGCATAACGTATTTATCATATGCATGTTGAATTCATTTATATGCTAAACAAGTCATAAAATAAGTCATGCTAAACAAGTCATATACGTATACTTGAAACATGCAGTCTCAAAACAATCATGGCTCTTTTAAAAGTTTAGTAGCGATAGAGCACCTACCTCAAAGTCTCCTGGAGTTGCGTCCTTTATCACTTTAATCCGTCCTTGGGTCTCATTTATAAACTCCTAGGTATGAATGGATACAAGGAGTCCTTATTAATTTCATTCTATTTAGACATTAGATTGCTAGATCTGCCTATTGATCCATGGTCCTTGCCTAATTCATTCGTCAGGTTAGATCCTATGATATGGATCTACTATTCCGGGGTTAACTCTATAAATTGTTCTCTATTCCTAATTTTTAAAGTCTCATTGGGTCTGCGTGTCCCAGTTCCCAGGACACTCATGCATCCTGGTTGGACTGCAACCGCCTCACGTGCGTGCGCACCTAAATGTCGTGCCAGGGACTGCATTTTGCACTCTCACATGCATGCTCAAGTGACGCGCTATGACATGCATTATCCCACGGACGCACCTTGTAGCATGGCGCGTCTCAGCTCCCAAGGCACCCCGTGCATCCTGGTCGAGCCAGGACCCGTGTCCTATGTCACGCGCACAACCGAGGGCCACACCTGAGATAGTGTACGCACTGTCGTACACCTGGAACCGGTCCCAGGGACCCAGTCCCAGGTGCACATGGTGCTTGGCATCCTTGGGTCGCTTGGTTCGTGCAAGGCTGGCCCAAGCCAGCTTGGAGTGTTTTTTTGGCCAAGAACCTGGCTGAAAAATGACTGAAAAGACAAGATCCGGCATGGATCTGGCCTGGGGGAAGCAAACGAAGAGTAAGGGAAGAGAAATGGCTTACCTGGGTAGCCTGGGGATGCCCTTTTTTCGGTGGGTGTGCCTGCTCGCCGGGAAGCTCGAAGAAGGGGGAAAACCCCAATTCCAATGATGCCAGAGGAACAAGAGGGGTAGTGAGGAGATGTGTAATGACTCCAATTTTGTAATATTGAAATTCTAAGTTTAGCAATGAAAAGCTCAGTTTCTGAAGATAAGGGCATTTTAGTCATTTCACTATTCACCTTGACTGAACCCAGGAATTTGGTCCTAAAAATGATACCATTAGATGCGTCTCGGAAAAAGGAATCCAATGAGACCAAAATCACCCAAAACGGAGTTAAAATGAGCAAGTTATGGCCCTTTGAAGTTCAAGGGTAAAACTATAATTTTTACAAGAAACGGTTTTAGCCTGCAAACGCAGAGGCCCGTTTTGATACGGGCACCCCTTCATCTTCAACCTCTAGAGGGTTCTAGAATGGCAGTGATTGGAGGAGAATCACTGCCATTCTAGAGGTTTCTCCACCGCCATTCAAAGGCGGTGAGAGCCCCCTCCAGAACCCTCTCTTAGCTCTATAAAGAGAGCTCTTGGGTGCCTCTAATGGCAGCCCAAAACGTTGAAGAAAACCAGTCATGGAGCAGTGACCTAGAGGGAAAAACAAGGAGAAAAACCCAGCAACGAGCCAGGTATGTCCGAGATCGCTCAAAACCCATCTCCACCATAGTTCCAAGAACAATTTCCCTAGGTTTTTGCATGAAAAATCATGAAAAATGGAGCCCTAGAGACTCACCAAGGACCCAGGAACGTCCCCTGGGTCGCACTGGTTCGACAGGGTTGAACCAAGGTGTCCTGAGGACGCCCCGGTTCCCCAACGAGCAAGACGATCCAATAGGAACGTCACACGTCATCCCATGTCGACCTCGGTTTGAAAAACCAAACGGGTGCGTCCAGGGACGCGCCCGCAAAAGGGACAGTCGAGCGGAAAACCCAGCGCGTCTGCAGATGGGCACGCTGAGGAGCACGCCGCAGATGTACAGTGCTCTAGCGCTGTGGGTTTTTCGTTCCTTAAGGAAGCCAAGGCGCATGACGCAGTCGCGCAGCACCCTAGCATTCCGTTTTTTTTTTCAGTCTTAAGACTCAATGTACGTGCGACACTAAAACGCTTATAACTTGAGACCTAGAGCTCCGATTGAGGCACCGCAAAAGGTGTTGTGTCCGTGTTAACAATGCGGACACATACAAACTATAAAATCCCTGATAAAGGTCCAATCAAAGGTGGTCATGACCCTTAGAATAGGGCGATGGCGCGTGGCCACTAGAACTTTGGAAAACTGAGGATACCAAGGCCCAATTAGGACCTTAGGACACCCATAGGCATAGGGATGGATCCCTAATGCCTAAGTAATAAGACCAATTACTCTAAAACCCATAAAAGATAGGCCAAACTAACCTTGATTCTCCAAACCATGATCAGGAGCGTCCGAGGACAAAAGGGTTAGTGCGACCTAGCTAGGTAGGTGCTCTATCACTGTTATATTCTTTTAAAAAGAACTATTATTATTTTAAGAACATATGTTTTAAGTACATGACTTGTTTAGCATGACTTAATTCAGCATGCATGTGATAAATGCTTTGTACATAGACATGTTTTGTAAATGATTGCATATACATTATGCACATATATGTTTTGCAAACAAGTGCATGCATTGCATGATTTAAGTACTTGCAAAGATTGCATGTCCTTGAGGGTTGCCAAAAGATGCTAGAGTGCCGAGGGCCAGGCAGTTGTGAGGGACCCAAAGAGGACAGGTTTTGAAAAGAGGTTTTGGGTTATTTGATCTTATGTGATTTGGGCTAGTAAGCCCGTGGGTGCTATGCCGAGGGGTCTAGGTTGGCCACCCGGCCTCTACCACTACTAGATGGAATGGTTACCACGCCCAAAAAAGGGCATGTCCCTACGTCGACTGCATGTGGTACAGGGGGCTACCACTTGTGTCACGGCACTGGGTCGATGTGTCATATGCCCCATGAAGGCTATGACGTTGTGTCCTCAGGTACTCGGGGACCACACGGCGGCAAGGTCGTGGGCATAGTTTGGACCCTATGGTTTGATGATTTATGTGCATTGCATATGGCATGATATGAGGTTGGTCGACCATACCATACTAGAGATCCATGAGTTAGACTCCATGAAGCATCTATTGCATATCATGATGTTATCATATCTATGTATATGATACTTTCAATTTTGGATTATGTGATCCTTTAAATCATTGGCATTTCAGTTTGATAACGGATTCTTATATTGATATTGAGGTTGAGTATTTAGACATGCACATGTTTTGAAAGAACATATGATTTTAAAACATCTCATGCATTATAAAACTAGTAGTGATAGGCTCCTACTGAGTATAATATATACTCACCCAAATCCTCAACATTTTTCAGACACCAAGTAAATACTTAAGGGCAAGGAACGCTTGTGATAGGAAACACCCAGACTAAGTACAAGTAAGTAAAACCCCTACCTTATCTTTCAATGTTACTTGATTGTAGTTACTCTCTAATAGCTGGGGCTGTGACTAACACTTTCTTGGGAATAATATTGATTTAAACTTTGCCATGGCTAAATAAATTGAGAATGTGTTTTGATACTTGGGGTTTTTATGAAAGATTGTTTTCCAAAAGAAAAATATTTTCATGCATCTCATACATATAAAACAAGAGATCTCGCCTTTTTATCAAAATTGCATCATATAAAAACCCGGGTCATGACAGTTGGTATCAGAGCGTGGTTTAACGTTACCCACAGCCCAGTTATGAGGAGAATAACTTATAATCAAGTTTCATCCATGAAAGAGTAAGGGGTAATAGGATAACACATACTGAGATTTGGTGAATTGCCTTGTGATTACAGATGCCTAGGAAGAAAGGAAGCAATGCTCCAAGACCTAAAGCCCCACCAGTGGACTCCACTGGGTCGGGCAATGGGATGGCTGAGTTATTCCAACAATTCTTACAAAACATGGGACAATACATGAATAGTCAAAGCCAAACTCCTACCCCCCGAGATCCTTCCCCTGATAAAGCAATAGATAGGACTAAGGTTCAGTTAGAAAGGTTTCAAAAACTAGCTCCCTCATTCACAGGAGAAGATGAAGCATCTACAGCTGAAAAATGGTTAATTGATATTGAAAAGATATTTAAGGCCATGAACATAGCTGAAGAAAGAAAAGTATCCATGGCCACATTTGTGTTTAGGGGAGAGGCTACCTTTTGGTGGGAAACAGCGGAAAGAACTTATTTTGATCAGCAAGAAACAATAGGATGGGAAGAGTTTAAAAAGGTCTTTAACGACAAATATTATCCTAAACATATAAGGAAACAGAAGGAAAAGGAATTTATGGACTTAGAACAAGGAAATATGACCATCCAACAGTATGAAAGTAGATTCATCAGCCTCGGAAGATTTGCACCATGCGCTTGTGCTGATGAGGGAGATGCGGTCGAAAGATTTGTAGATGGACTCAACCCAGGACTCAGGAACAGAGTTCTAGGTTTCCAACCTTCCACCGTAGCCAAGGCAGTAGAGATGGCCTCCCTATATGAAAAATATTACCAAAGGAATCAGGCAATGAAGGAAACTAAGAACATCAACACCATGAGAAACAAAGGAAAGAGACCATTTCAGTCATCTGGACCCAGGCCACCTTTCAAGAAGCCGTTTGAAAACAAGGGAAGAAGACTAGATTGGAAAACATGCCCTAAGTTTAACAGGAGTCATTTAGGCAAAACATGTCCTATTTTCAACATCACTTGCTATCTTTGTGGAGAACCAGGACATTTTGCTAGGGATTGTCCAAAAAGGAAAGTACAAGAGCGTAAAGAAGAACAAGTTCCAAAAAGCCAAGGACGTGTCTTTGCCCTCACTTCCAGTCAAGCCTAAGCTTCAAATGCATTCGTTGAAGGTATTCTTTCTATCTATGATACACCTGCTAAAGTTCTATTTGATACAGGCTCCACTCATTCTTTCATATCCCGGGAATTTGCATCATCCTTGGACATTATACCACAGAACCTAGACTTCACTCTAGAAGTCGTGACTCCTGTAGGCCAGGCACTTCCCACCTACTCTTATCTCTACCCATTTTGATCAAGGACCATTTGCTACATGCCAACCTTATCCACTTAGATATGAATGACTTCGACATCATCCTAGGTATGGATTGGCTAGCCTTTCATCAAGCCTTTGTTGATTGCCGTCAGAAGCATGTCACTTTTACCCTACCTAATAGAGACACTTTCACCCTCCAAGGAAGAAAGGACTATTCTGGAGCATGTGTTATTTCTGCCATGAAAGCAGTTAAACACATTCCTCAAGGATGCCCTTCTTCTTAGCCAAGATTGAATCTGTCGAGAGTCCCCAACCAAAACTAGAGGATGTTGAGGTTGTCCAAGAATTTATTGACGTATTCCCTGAGGACTTACCAGGTCTACCTCCACCAAGGGAAATTGAGTTCATCATTGACCTTATACCCGGTACTTCCCCCATTTCCAAAGCTCCTTACCGAATGGCTCTTGTAGAACTAAGAGAACTGAAGACCCAGTTACAGGAACTACTTGACAAAGGGTTCATACGACCTAGCGTATCTCCGTGGGGAGCTCCAGTCCTTTTTGTTAAGAAAAAGGATGGCTCCATGAGATTGTGCGCAGACTATCAGATGCTGAATAGGGTCACCATTAAAAATAAGTACCCTCTTCCCCGAATTGATGATCTTTTCGATCAACTTCAGTCAGCCAGAGTCTTCTCTAAGATTGATCTACGATCAGGGTACCATCAACTTCGAGTTAGAGAAGAAGATATCCCCAAGATAGCCTTCAGGACTCGATACGGCCATTATGAATTCAGAGTGATGTCCTTTGGTTTGACTAATGCTCCAGCCGCGTTTATGGACCTCATGAATAGGGTGTTCAAGGAGTACTTAGATAAATTCATCATAGTGTTTGTGGATTATATCTTAATATATTCTGAAACTCCTGAAGACCATATGGAACACCTAAGGATAACATTAAGCACCCTACGAGCACACAAGTTATATGCAAAATTCAGTAAGTGTGAGTTTTGGCTGGAAAAGGTTAATTTCTTAGGACACATTATTTCTCAAGATGGCATAGCAGTTGACCCCACTAAGGTTGAATTAGTACAGAACTAGGAAAGACCTAAGACAGTCACAAAAATAAGAACTTCTTAGGACTTGCCGGATATTATAGGAGATTCATTGAAGGTTTTTCACAAATGGCTTTACCTCTAACTAAGCTGACCAGGAAAGACACAAGATTTGAATGGACTGATAAATGTGAGGAAAGCTTCCAAGAACTAAAAAGAAGGTTGACTACCGCACCTGTCCTTACCTTACCTTCAGGAAGTGGCGGATTTGAGATATACGGCGATGCCTCGCAACAAGGACTAGGTTGCGTACTTATGCAACATGGGAAGTGATTGCTTATGCTTCTCGCCAACTCAAGAAGCATGAAGTCAATTACCCGACCCATGACTTGGAATTAGCGGCCATAGTCTTTGCCTTGCAAATATGGAGACATTATTTATATGGGGAAAAGTTTGAAGTGTTTACAGATCATAAGAGTCTTAAATATATCTTTTCCCAACAAGACTTAAACATGCGACAAAGAAGATGGATGGAATACTTAAAAGACTATGACTTCTCCATTCATTATCACCCTAGAAAAGCTAATGTGGTGTGACGACCTGGGTTTTTGAAAACATGATTTGTAAAGTATTTTGAAAGGCAGGGCCCTTAAGAGTGTAAATTTTTTTTTCGCAAAACAAAGCAGCGGAAATTCTTTTCTTTAGAACTTGTTTTGAAAACCCAAGTCACCACTTCATACATAACATAAGTACAATTTGTGTACAAAATAAAATTCCATTGAAGGAATATACTTTTATTAAACTCTAGGATCCATCCAGTGGTTCACAAGATCTGACCAAATCTAGTACAATACTTGTCCAAATTACATAATCCAAAACTCAAGCTCACCATACAATAAAACTCTCAACAAAGAAAAATACATGTCTTCAAGGGTATACCTTGAAGATTATTCTCTTCAAGTCTTCTATAGTCTTCAGCTCCTAACTCTCCTTCTCTGGATCTGAGATATTGCAACAAGTACAATATCTCAGCAAGCAATGCTTGGTAGGGGATTCAAGAAACATAATAATTGACAATGTAATTCCAATCCTTCATAATCTCATTATCCTCAAACATACTCTTTACTTTGTAAGTTATGTATATCTATATACATGCATACCCTTCATGGGTAAACCAATTAAATTTATGAAAATAGTCAAATATCATTCCCAACTAAGCTGATCAATTCTCTTCATTTTGAGAATTTAGTATTACAGCTAATCTCATACTGGGAATTTCCCTTCTTGGGAAACATTGGTAATATACAATTACCTAGCATTTCATTATGCTATAACATAAGGCATTTCACTATGCCTATTCCCATATGCATCATAGTGCAAAATAATCAGAAAGGTTGCTATGCTGCAGTCTAATCCATACTAGCACGCTCGGATAACTGCGCTGTTCACCACTGATACCACGGTGGAAAATATTATGTCACTGCCCATATGGGGGGGCAAGACTTTCACAGTGGTGGCCTTCCCATAATTGCTACCACCCGACTTTTAGCCTCTCATTGGGCAAGGTATCATCATATCATCAAATTTCAAGGAGCGGGTGGCCAAACCCTCATAACTCCTCTAGCAATAGCATCCCCTAGGCTCATGCCTATTAAAACAAACTCACAAGCCTCCAAGCTTGTATGTAAAATAGATTTCATATATATCAGACCATATGTCTGTTTACTTAGGGCTGAAATATTTCCTAATTCCCTATTCACTTATAGTTTAGTCCTTAACCATCTTATAGGTGTTTGGTTGGATCATAAGGTTTTCAAGAGATTTACTACAAATATTATCATTACTCTTGTCAACATAAGATCATGAGTACAATCATGAATATCTCATGTAAATGCATTCATCAAATCCTCCTACCTTTAAGGATTGATCTCTTTTTCCCAATCTTCCATGATGTTGACCGATGTATGTAATCTGTACATCCATACATATTGTCAATATATAAATTATGAACAATCCTATTGATCACTAGATCTGATGTTTAGAATGATCTTTAGATCATTCATATCTAAGTATTTTTCTATCTCTAAGTCTTTGTATGTTCATCTCCTTGATCTTGATCTTTCATAGATCCTTTGATTGACAATCTACTCATGTTGATAAAGATCAAGGTCCTAGATCTTCTATCATCTAGTTCTTCTTTGATCTAAGTTCAGTTCTTGGATCATCCCAATGGAGGATGATCTTGGTTTTCTTCCTTGAATTACCTTTGATCAAGGGTTTGGATTATCTAATCTAATGAACTATAACAAGTATACTACTAAACATACATACTAAGTACAATATAGTGTTCTTATTCTTATTGTTCTTGATCATCCAAGATTTAATAGATCTTGTTTGATCATCCTTATCTTACTTACTGTTTTTATTAGGGTTAGGTAATTTACTAACCTTTTATGCTCTTATGATTATTATTCAACCAGTTAATGTGCGTGGTTGAAGGTAGCTTATTCAAGCCTAAATCTAGGCTGCTCCTCTTATTTCCAATTGGCTAAGGCTTACTAGTTGAATGGGTGAACACAAAGTGATTACTTCAATCCTCATGTAAGGAGGCGTTTAGACCTCACAAACGACAACAGAAGGTAGGGGAAGAGCGAGGCTCTATTAGATAACCCCTTAACCACTATGTTCATCATTCACTAGAATGACCATAGCTCAACCTTTCATAAGGTTCCTATAAGCATGTTTACCCTAAGTACTCTTTCTAATGGATTTTAATTAAGTCCATGAATATTTATAATGTCATTCATGGGGTTTATTATTCTTTTCCTAATTTGGGCTAAGGATTTGATAATCCTTATATTGTCCTACTAACTATAGCCCTTACTAATTAAGTCCAAAGTACTTCATTCTTATTTGTGTCATGAAACTCTACTTTCTCATTAGAATACATTTTTGATGTTTTATGCTCTTTATCTCATAACAAGTAAATCTACTACTAACATTCAACCATAAATGAATTATAAATTTAAAGCATAAAACTACCTGATTTAACATTCAATGAAAATGAGGCAAGGTACTTAAATTAAATCTAGCACCTTATGATAAGAATGAACACATATCATACTAAACTCTAAATGTTATACTAGCATGCTTTATAACATAATAATATAAAATGAAACTAATTATATTTACATTTTTAGAAACCTTTACTTATGATCCAACCATTTGATCTTAGATCTTTTCCTTTGATTAAGGACTTTAGTTATATTTAGAGAATTTTCTCTATTAAGGTCAAAAGATCACATTGATCTATTTTTATCATAATCCATCCATGATTTCCTTGGATTTCATCATATAAATATTTATTCTTTCCATCCCAAGGATCTGATCACACTTGATCTCATTGATCAAGTGGGTCCCTTTGTATTTTTTTTTTGGGTTTTTCTACCATAAAGGGTAGATCCCTTATTTTATCCAAGATCTGTCCAAATTAACCATAGATATTACTTTATTACATTATTATATCATCGCTAAAATAAATTTCCAAGATCTGATCACCTAAGATCTTGAAGATCTTAGAAATTGGACACTTATTTCGAAAATACAGAAAAATACAGAAATAAATTTTAGAAATATTATGACTTCATTAGAAATTAGACATTAAAAGCTTTCCATAGCTTCTTTCTGATCTCAATTTGGAGTTCATATGACTCCACAATCTTAAATTGAAGTTTTCAGCTGTTCCTAGGGTCCAGATTTGATCTAGGCCCACCATAATTAATCTCTCTCAATTGAGGGTCCAAAACTGCTCCGATCTTTCTGAAACTTCTACCCTAGGGGTTTTAGACCATTATGGATTGATTGGTGGAGTCAGATTTTTTCATCTGAGCACTCCATCATCATGAATTAAGGGTTCTGTTGTTTACTTTATTTTTACCTTTTTATTACCAAAATTAATTACAGTAAAATAAAAATTACATAAAACAATACTAAAAATATATGAAAAGGATTTCCACTTACTTGATTGGAGAGAAAACCTCATTTATATGCCCAATTTAAAAAAATACCTTGTTGATGAAGATATAGCCTAAAATCCACCTTTCTTGCAAATACCATTGTTTGAACCGTTGGATCTTGAAATTTCTTTGGGGGTTTTGTAGAATAGATGTGTTGGGATGTTTTGGACGGTGGAATTAATCAAATTGGATCTAGAACAGAGTGCCTAATTGAATTTAGGTCTCTTGTTCTAATCTAAAAAGAAAAACAAGTTGGAAAGAGATCTAGCTCTTGGAAATTTTGGGGTTTTGGAGAGGGATTCTAGATCTATTTTTCAAGGAGATTGAAGATAATTTCGTGGGGATTTTGTGGGGATTTTTGGAAGATTTTTGGGGTTGTATTTATAGGCATTTTGGGTCTTTTTCCATGATTATAATATGTTATTTTTTTAATATAAAATGACATGAAAGTCTTCAATGCTCCCATGCCTAACTTTTCTTCCCCATGACTAGCTGATCTTTGTTGACCCATGTTTCACATGGGCTGCTGATCAAATTGGTTGTTGGGGACGTGGTGGTCCCCATGTGGGCCCCATGTGGGCCCCACATGGTGTAAAAAATCTGTTTTGCCCTTTATGCATAAAACTTTGGGTTTTATTCCCATGATCTCGAATTTGAGTGTACTTAGTGGCGTTGGATTCGTATTTCTCAGTACATTCTAAATTTTGATGTTTCATAATTTTATTTTTGGAATATTTTGATTTTTGGGTAAAATTACTATTTTACCCTTTTGTCCAAAAAATGAGAAACTTAAGGATTTCTCATCCGAATTCGAATTTTGTCGTGCTTACAATCATTTTGAAGGGTTTGCTAAGTTTAAATTTCAATTTTACATATCTTATTATTTGATTATACTTTTATAAAAAGTATATTTTAAATAACCCTAATATTTCAGCCCAAAATATCTGAAATTCAAACTTTATTGATTTTTCTCAATCAATTTACAAAAATTGGGGTTATTACATGTGGTAGCTGATGCATTAAGTAGAAAAACCCAAGGGATGTGTGCAAGATTATTAACTAAGAGATGGAAGCTATTACAAGAAGTAATCACATGAAAACCAGACATAAGTAAGCACAAGATCATTATGGCAGGTCTAACAATAAAGTCGGCTGTTAATGAGAAGGTTAAGCAAGAACAGAAAGGAGATCCAGATATACAAGCTTTCATAAGAAAACCAGGATTTACAAAAAGGGAAGATGGTAGCGTTTACATGCAAGGAAGATTAGTGGTGCCGGCTAATGAAGAGTTAAGACAAGAAATCTTAAAAGAGGCTCATCGGTCTAAGTATACTATACACCCAGGAGGGACTAAGATGTATCAAGACTTAAAGAAACAATATTGGTGGGATGGTATGAAAAGAGACATAGGGGAATTTGTGGCAAAGTGTTTAACATGTCAACAAGTAAAGGCTGAACATCAAAGACTTGCGGGATTGTTACAACCCCTTGAGTTACCTGAATGGAAATGGGACCATATTACAATGGACTTCATCGTAGGGCTACCCAAGACCTCTAAGGGTCATGACATGATCTGGGTAATTGTTGATAGATTAACTAAGACAGCCCATTTCCTTCCTATACGTCAAACCCAATCCACTAACAGCCTAGCTCAGCTGTACATCAAAGAGGTAGTAAGTCTACATGGTATACCCCCTAGTATCACTTCAGATAGGGATAGCCGCTTCACTTCGTAACTCTGGAAATCTGTCCAAAAATCCTTAGGATCTTCCTTGAACTATAGCATAGCCTTCCATCCACAGACCGATGGACAGTCAGAGCACACAATCCAAATAGTCGAAGATATGTTGTGGACTTGTGCCCTTGATTGGAAGCAGAGCTAGGATGAAAACCTACCGCTAGTCGAGTTTGCGTACAACAATAGCTTTCAGTCAAGCATTGGCATGGCTCCATACGAGGCGCTCTATGGGAGACCCTGTCAATCACCCACCAGTTGGAGTGAAGTTGGAGAATCCAGGGTGCTCCAGTCCGAGCTGGTAGAGCAATGTGCCGAGAAGGTCAAACTTATAAGAAGATGCCTCCTCACAGCTCAAAGCCGCCAAAAGAGCTATGCGGATCGAAGGAGGAGACCATTGGAATTCAACATAGGAGAGCACGTTTTCTTGAAGATATCTCCCACTAAAGGACTTATGAGGTTTGGTATCAAAGGCAAGCTTAGTCTACATTACATAGGACCTTTCGAAACCTTAGAGAAAGTGGGAAAAGTGGCCTACAGGATTGCACTACCCCCTTACCTATCCAAAGTGCATAAAAATGGTGCCATTAGATGCGTCTCGGAAAAAGGAATCCAACGAGACCAAAATCACCCAAAACGGAGTTAAAATGAGCAAGTTATGGCCCTTTGAAGTTCAAGGGCAAAACTATAATTTTTACAAAAAACGGTTTTAGCTTGCAAACACAGGGGCCCGTTTTGATACGGGCACCCCTTCATCTTCAACTTCTAGAGGGTTCTAGAATGGCGGTGATTGGAGGAGAATCACCGCCATTCTGGAGGTTTCTCCCCTGCCATTCAAAGGTGGTGAGAGCCCCCTCCAGAACCCTCTCTTAGCTCTATAAATAGAGCTCTTGGGAGCCTCTAATGGCAGCCCAAAACGTTGAAGAAAACCAGTCGTGCAGTACTGACCTAGAGGGTAAAACAAGAAGAAAAACCCAGCAACGAGGCAGGTATGTCCGAGATCGCTCAAAACCCATCTCCACCATAGTTCCAAGAACAATTTCCCTAGGTTTTTGCATGAAAAACCATGCAAAATGGAGCCCTGGAGACTCACTAAGGACTCAGGGACGTCCCCTGGGCCACACTAGTTCAACAGGGTCGAACCAGGGTCTCCTAAGGATGCCCCGATTCCCCAATGAGCAAGACGATCCAATAGGAATGTCACACGTCGACCCCGGTTTGAAAAACCAAACGGGTGCATCCAGGGATGTGCCCGCAAAAGGGACAGTCAGGTGGAAAACCCGGTGCGTCTGCAGACGCGCCCACTGAGGCGTACGCCGCAGACATGCAGTGTGCTAGCGCTGCGGGTTTTTCGTTCCTTAAGGAAGCCAGGGCGCACGACGCAGTCGCGCAGTGCCCTAGCATTTTGTTTTTTTCATTCTTAAGACTCTATGTACGTGCGACACTAAAACGCTTATAACTTGAGATCTAGAGCTCCGATTGAGGCACCGCAAAAGGTGTTGTGTCCGTGTTGACGATGCGGACACATACAGCTATAAAATCCCTAATCAAGGCCCAATCAAAGGTGGCAATGACCCTTAGAATAGGGTGGTGGCGCGTGGCCACTAGAACTTTGGAAAACTGAGGATACCAAGGCCCAATTAGGACCTTAGGACACCCATAGGCATAGGGATGGACCCCTAATGCCTAAGTAATAAGACCAATTACTCTAAAACCCATAAAAGATAGGCCAAACTAACCTTGATTCCCCAAACCATGACCAAGAGCGTCCGAGGACAAAAGGGTTAGCGCGACCTAGCCAGGTAGGTGCTCTATCACTATTAGATTCTTTTAAAAAGAACTATTATTGTTTTAAGAACATATGTTTTAAGTACATGACTTGTTTAGCATGACTTAATTCAGCATGCATGTGATAATTGCTTTGTACATAGACATGTTTTGTAAATGATTGCATATACATTATGCACATATATGTTTTCCAAACAAATGCATGCATTGCATGATTTCAGTACTTGCAAAGATTGCATGTCCTTGAGGGTTGCCAAAAGATGCTGGAGTGCTGAGGGCCAGGCAGTTGTGAGGGACCCAAAGAGGACAGGTTTTGAAAAGAGGTTTTGGCTTATTTGATCTTATGTGATTTGGGCTAGTAAGCCTGTGGGTGCTATGCCGAGGTGTCTAGGTTGGCCACCCAGCCTCTACCACTACTAGGTGGAATGGGTACCGCGCCCAAAAAAGGGCATGTCCCTATGTCGACTGCATGTGGTACAGGGGGCTACCACTAGTGTCACGGCACTGGGTCGATGTGTCATATGCCCCGTGGAGGCTATGATGCTGTGTCCTTAGGTACCCAGGGACCACACGGCAGCGAGGTCATGGGCATAGTTTGGACCCTATGGTTTGATGATTTATATGCATTGCATATGGCATGATATGAGGTTGGTCGACCATACCATACTAGAGATCCATGAGTTGGACTCCATGAAGCATCTATTCCATATCATGATGTTATCATATCTATGTATATGATACTTTCAATTTTGGATTATGTGATCCTTTAAATCATTGGCATTTCAGTTTGATAACGGATTCTTATATTGATATTGAGGTTGAGTATTTAGACATGTACATGTTTTGAAAGAACATATGATTTTAAAACATCTCATGCATTATAAAACTAGTAGTGATAGGCTCCTACTGAGTATAATATATACTCACCCAAATCCTCAACATTTTTCAGACACCAAGTAAATACTTAAGGGCAAGGAACGCTTGTGATAGGAAACACCCAGACTAAGTACAAGTAAGTAAAACCCCTACCTTATCTTTCAATGTTACTTGATTGTAGTTACTCTCTAATAGCTGGGGCTGTGACTAACACTTTCTTGGGAATAATATTGATTTAAAATTTTCCATGGCTAAATAAATTGAGAATGTGTTTTGACACTCGGGGTTTTTATGAAAGATTGTTTTCCAAAAGAAAAAGATTTTCATGCATCTCATACTTATAAAACAAGAGAACTCGCCTTTTTATCAAAATTGCATCATATAAAAACCCAGGTCGTGACAAGATGGGTAAGGGAATGGCCTGCCAGACATGGCCTGGCCGTTGCTGGAAAACACAGAGGGATGAGTTTCTGGTTTTTGTCGAAAACCCCAGTCTCAAATGATTGGAAAAATGTCGAAAAATGTGGTTTTTTGGAGAGGGGAGATGGGGTTTTTATAGAGGGGAGAAGGCCCTTCAATGGCGGTGCCGCCCTTTTCCCCTAGTGTATTCTAGAGAAATAGGGAAAAACGGGTTTCTGGGAGGGTCTAGAGGTTGAAGACGATAGGGGGTGCCGTTATCAAAACGGCCCCTGCGTTTTTCGCCCTTTTTCGTTTTAAACGTTTTCTGTTTAAATTCTAGAAATACCCCTATCTTTAAATGGCTGTAACTTCTTCATACGAACTCCGTTTTGGGTGATTTTTAAGGCGTTGGATTCCATTTTTCGAGTATAATCTAATGGTACTAAGTTTACTCACAAATTCCTTCATTTACTATTTTAAATAAAGTGAAACATTTAACTCAGTTTATTTCCTATAGAATGTTCAATTTTCGTTAAAAATAATGTAAATTGCTCGGGCATTACAAGACGTCTTGGCTTTGATAAAGGAAAAGTATCTAATACAATGAAATCTATAAGATAATAAAACTGGTCACCTGTATTAACACATCTTCAACCATACCACATGGAATACTAACTGATCTATTTGCTAACTATAACATACAAGTGGTTGGTTTAAGGTCACCAAGAACTAGTTGTTGTTAGATAGAATAAGACAATAAATTACACTAGCCCCTAGATACAATTATGCTCTATCTATGACATGATTTCCAATCACATAAGAAATGGTAGGACATCCTGGGTCTTTAAACATAGGAGGGGTCTAGTGTTGGATTAAAGAGTCCACCTACTCGGTGATGAAGGCTTTCTTTTGCACATTGAACTTTTGCTTTGTTGTGAAGAGCTCTTTGAGAAACTTGGCATAAGCAAGAATATTCTTAATAGGATTGAGTACTAGGATATTAATTTGAACATTTTTAAACACTCTCATTATCTCATTGAAAGTTGTTCCTTTCTTAGCCATGTTAAGTAATTGAGGGAATTGGGCTTTAAGCACATGGGAACTAGACCCTATTTCTAACTTTCCCTTAGTGTTTGGAATAGTCTAATTGGGAGACTTTCCTTTATCCCTTTCAATTAAAGAGGCAAATAACTATCTTATTTGCATCTTATTCTAGTGATATTTTATCGACTCTCATTTAGGAGTTGATGCAAAGTGTTTTTAGTCTCTTGATTTTGTTTCACAAGAAATTGAATAGTATTCTCATATGATGCTTGAATTGGTTGTTGAGGAAGCTAAAAATCAAGTAATTATTGGGAAACTGAAATTCTAGGAATGTTCTAAGGGGGGTTTATTTAACTGTGTTTCTTAGGCATTTCTGTTAGTATGTCTTATGTGATATATCTTGTGATATCTCATGTTATATATTAAATGTGTCATATGTTCTATGATATCTGAGATATCTTTTGTGATATCTTTTGTGACATTTTTGGTGATATCTAAAAATGTAATGAGAGATATTTTGATATTTTTTAATAAAAAACAATCCACTAACCAATCAGAATGCAATGATCCTCAAATTGTGGGGCCCACATTACTTTCACTACACTTTATCATTTGTATCCAAATATATTTTACATCTGGCTTTGTAAAAAGTCATAATATGAGTTTTTTTCATGGGGATGGACTACAAGATGTCATAATAACAGGTTCTTTTCCAACTTTTGTGTTCCTATTATTTCTCCATGAGTGGTTTCGTGGATGGTAGCATTTCATTTTGCATTGTATGATGTGAACAATATTGCATCTGGGTGCATTTGTAGTTTTGTGTTGTCAAAAGAAAACAAGCTAGAGAAATGCAATTTGGACCAGCTTGCATAGTAACTCCAAACCTTGCATTGCTAAGCCCCACCATTGATGATCTAACTCATCCATCTTGTCCAGCCTCCATTCAATTGGCTACACACCAAAATTCATCACAACATGATGATTTTAGCTATGTCATTTGGAGTTTCTAAATTGTGACAATTAGAACAAGAACTCCTGACCTATTACCACTGAAGAGACCCCTTCTTGTACCACAACATGCTACAAGGCTTTGGGTAACAAGCAGATGAATTTGAGTATGTGCTCCCTAAATGACTGCAATCCGCCATAAAAAAATGAGCTCATATTGATAAATTATAGTACAATTAATATCGTTTATCATTTACATTGAAGGAATGATAAAGTAGAATAAAATACATCCACCAGAAGCTTGCATTCTCAGGGATGCATATAGTACACTGCAAGGCAAAAATTTGCCCGTCTCATTACACTTGGAGGTGATTGGCAGTCCAAATCAATGTCCATCTACAATCAAAATGTGACAACCCGAGTTTTTGTAACACATTTTGTAATACATTTTTCAAAGGCAGGGCCCTTAGTAGTAAAAAAAATTTCACAAAGCAAAGTAGTGGAAATTCTTTTCTTTAGAACATGTTTTGTAAGAACCTAAGTCATCACTTCATACATAACTTAAGTAGAATTTTGTATAAGATAAAATTCCGTTGAAGGAATATACTTTTATTAAAGTCTAGAATCCATCCAGTGGTTCACAGTACAGCCCAAATCCATTACAATACTTGTCTAAATTACATAATCCAAAACTCAAAGCTCACCATACAATGAAACTCTCATTACAATACAATACTCTCAAACAAAACAAAATACATGTCTTCAAGGGGTATACCCTGATGATTATTCTCCCAAGTCTTCTTCAGTGTTGAGCTCCTAACTCTCCTTCTTTGTATCTGAGATATTGTAACATTCAAATATTTACAATATCTCAGCAAGCTATGCTTGGTAGGGGATTCAAGAAGCATAATAATTTGACAGTATAATTCTAATACTTCATAATCCCGTTATTCATAAACATACTCATGTATCAATCTCTTTACTTTGTCATATTTGTACATCCTTATACATACATACTGTATATGGATAAATCCATCAAATTTATGAAAGTTGTCAAATAACATTGTCAAACTAAGCTAATCAATTCTTTCCACTATGAGAAATTAGTATTTCAGCTAATCTTATGTTGGGAATTTCCCTTCTTGGGAAATACTGGTAATATAGAATTACCTGCCATTTCATCATGCCAAAACATAAGGCATTTCACTATGCCTATCTTATATGTATCATAGTACAAAATAATCAAAGGACTACCATGTTACAGTCTGATCCATACTAGTGCGCTCGGATAACTGCCCTATTCACCACTAATACCATGGTGTAAAATATTACGTCACTGTCCATATGGGGAGACAGGACTTTCACAATGGTGCCCTTCCCATAATTGCCCCACCCGACTTTTAGCCTCTCATAGGGTAAGGTATCATCATATCAACAAATTTGGGGAAGCGGGTGGCCAATTAAGATGAGTGAATGACTTAGACTTAATATTAGTAAGGGCTATAGTTAGTAGGACAATATAAGGATTATCAAATCCTTGGCCCAAACTAGGATAATAATAAACCTAATGAATGACATTTTAAATGTTCATGGATTTAATTAAAATCAATTAGAAAGAGTACTTAGGGTTAAAATGCTCATAGGAACCAAATGAAAGGTTGAGCTAAGGTCACTCTAGTGAATGTTGAACATGGTGGTTAAGGGGGTGCTCTAATAGAGCCTCGCTCTTCCCCTACCTTCGTTGACATTTGTGAGGTCTAAACGCCTCTTTACATGAGGATTGAAGTAACCACTTTGTGTTCAACCATTCAACTAGTAAGCCTTGGCCAAATGGAAATAAGAGGAACAATTTAGACTTAGGTTGAAATAAGTTATCTTCAAGTAGTAAAACATTAACTATGTGAATAATAATAATAAGAGCATAAATGGTTAGGAAATTATCTAATCCTAATAAATATTATAAGTAAGATAAGGATGATCAGTCAAGATCCATAGGACCTTGAATGATCAAGAACAATGAGAATTCTAATATTGTATTTTATTATGTATGTATGTTGTAGACAAATCTAGATATAAAATCCAAACCCTTGATCAAATATGATTCAAGGAAGAGAAGCAAGATCATCCTCCTTAGGGATCATTAAACAACTAAACTTAGATCAAAGAAGAACTAGATGATAGAATATCTAAGCTCTTGATCTTTATCAACAAGTATAAATTGTTGATCAAAGAATCTATGAAAGATCAAAATCAAATAAAGAAATACACAAAGACTTAAGAAAGAAAATACTTAGATCTGGAAGATTAGAAGATCATTCTAACCATTAGATCATTTATCAATAGATTAGACACGATAGATCATGATAGGACAAAAGATCTAAATCCTTTATATCAAAGGACAAGATTAGACTAAGAATATAGATAGGATTATTCAAATTTTATAAATATTGGCAGTATGTATTTACAGATTACATACGTTAGTTAGGATCATGGAAGGTCTAAAGAGATGGATCACTACTTGAAGGTAGGAGGACTTTATGAATGCATCTACATGGGATGTACATGTTGAATACATGATCTTATGTCTAGGAATATTGACAAGTGTAATGTTAATACTTGTATTAAATCCCCTGAAACCCTTATGATCCAACGAAACACATTTGAAATGGTTAAGTTAGAATTGAGGAATAGACTCTAAGTGAATATGGAACTAGAAGATATTCCAACCCTAAGTAAGTAGACAGATTGTTTGATATGCATGAGAATTACTTTACATACAAGCATGGAGGCTTGTAGTTTTGTTTTAAATAGGCATAGGCATGGGGATGCTATGTTAAGAGAGTTAGTAGGGTTTGGTCACTTGCTCTTCAAAACTTGTTATTATATGGATACCAAGCCTAAATGAGGCTAAAAATTGTGTGGGGTAATTATGGGAAGGCCGCCACTATGACAGCCATGGTCCTCCCCATATGGACATGGATATTGTGATTTCCATGAAGGATGGTATAGGTGGATTACTGGGCAATTATCTGGTTGTGTTGGTACGGATTCTGATTGCTTGCATAGTAGTCCTTCCAATATTTTTGCATTATGATGCATGACATAGTGAAATGCCTTATGATATAGTATAATGAGATGCTGGGTAATCGTGGATTACCAATACTACCCAAATGATGGAGTATTTCCAGCAGATTCTAGATGATTTATCAACTCAACATAAGCTGGGTATGATTATGTTTTGAGATATTAATTATTGTTCACAGTTTTGACCATATGTATATATCTATACACAATATATCATATGTATGTGTAAGGATGTACATATATGACAAAGTAAGAGATTGCTCCATGAGTATGAATAATGGGATTATGAAGTATTAGGACTATACTGTCAAATTATTATGCTTCTTGAATCCTCTACCAAGCATAGCTTGATGAGATATTGCAAATGTTTTAATGTTTACAATATCTTAGATACAGAGAAGGAGAATTAGGATCTCAAGACATAAGAAGACTTGGAAGAAGAATCAATTAGGATATATCTATTGAAGACATGTATTTTTATTTGAGAGCATTGTATTGTATTGAGAGTTTTTATTGTATGGTGAGCTTTAAATTTTGGATTATGTAATTTGGACAAGTATTGTAATGATACCTGAGTTGTACTATGACCCATTGGATGGATTCTGGAATTTAATAAGAGTATATTCCTTTAATGGAATTTTATCTTGTACAAAAATTCTACTTATGTTATGTATGAAGTGATGACTTGGTTTTTCAAAACAAGTTCTAAAGAAAAGAATTCTCACTGCTTTGTTTTGTGAAATTTTTTTACTACTAAGGGCCCTGCCTTTGAAAAATGTATTACAAATTGTATCACAAAAACAGGGGTCATCACAGGGGGGAACCATGGCTATCACAGTGGCGACCTTCCCATAATTGCCCCACCAAACTTTAAGCCTCACTTAGGCATTGTATCCATATCATAACAAGTTTCGAAGAGCGGGTGGCCATACCCTACTAACTCTCCTAGCATAGCATCCCGAAGTATACTCTTGTTTAAAACAAAACTAAAAGCCTCCATGCTTGTATGTAAAGTAATTCTCATACGTACTAGACAATCTGTCTATTTACTTAAGGCTAGAATATCTTCTAATTCCCTATTCACTTAGAGTTTTTTCCTTAATTCTAACTTAACCATTTCATATGTGTTTTGGTTGGATAATAAGGGTATTTTAACCATTTCATATGTGTTTTGGTTGGATCATAAGGGTATTCAAGGGATTTAATACATTATACTTGTCAACATTTTTAGAGATAAGATCATGTATTCAACATGTATATCTCATGTAGATGTATTCATAAAATCCTACTACCTTCAAGTAGTGATCCATCTCTTCATATCTTCCATGATCCTGACTAACGTATGTAATCTGTAAATCCATACCTACTATTAATATTTATACAATCTGAATATACCTATATTTTTTATCCTATCTATATTCTTTTTTTGTAATTTTGTCCTATCATGATCTATCTTCCTCAAATAGTGTCTATCATATTGATCAATAGATCTGATGGTTAGAATGATCTTTTAATCTTTCAGATCTAAGTATTTTGTATTCTACATCTTTGTGTCTTCCTTTTCTTTGATCTTGATCTTTCATACATCCTTTGATAAACAATTTATACTTGTTGATAAAGATCAAGGGTTTAGATCTTCTATCATCTAGTTCTTCTTTGATCTAATTTTAGTTGTTTGGTCATCCTTAAAGAGGATGATCTTGGTTCTCTTTCTTAAATCAAATTTGATCAAGGGTTTGGATTCTCTATCTAGATTTGTCTACAACATACATACATAGATACATAATAAAATACAACATTAGGATTCTTATTGTTCTTGATCATTCAAGATCCTATGGATCTTGTTTGATCATCCTTATCTTACTTACAATTTTCATTATGATTAGATAATTTACTAAGCTTTTATGCTCTTATTATTATTATTCAACCAGTTAATATTTTACTAGTTGAAGATAGCTTATTCCATCCTAAGTCTAAATAGTTCATCTTATTTCCAATTGACTAAGAATTACTAGCTGAGTGGCTGAACACAAAGTGGTTACTTCAATCCTCATGTAAGGAGGCATTTAGACCTCACAAACATCAACAGAAGGTAGGGGAAGAGTGAGGCTTTAGTAGAGAACACCATTAACCACCATGTTCAGCATTCACTAAAGTGACCTTAGCTCAACCTTTCATGAGGTTCCTATGAGCATTTTAACCCTAAGTGTTCTTGATGTTCCTTGATACTAGTAGAGTAAATTAGTATATCATCAATAAATACAATCACAAAATTTTCCAAACATTCCTTTAAGATTCTATTCATTAGATCCATAAACACTGCTGGTGCATTGGTCAGCCCAAAAGACATAACTCTTAATACCCATATTGTATTCTAAATGCTGACTTAGGTATATCCTCATCCTTAATACACAATTGATTATATCCTGATCTAAGGTCGATTTTGGAAAAGACCTTAGTAGATTGGAGTTGATCAAAGAGATCATCAATGCTAGGTAAGGGATACCTACTTTTCACTGTGACACTATTCAACATTCTATAATCAATGCACAATCTCATAGACCCATCCTTCTTCTTCACAAATATTACTAGTGCTCCCCATGGTGAACTACTTTGTCTAACAAACCCTTTGTTCTAACAATTCTTGTAATAGACCTTTCAAATCTGCTGGAGCCATCCTATAAGGTGCTTTAGAAATTGGAGTTGTACCAGGAATTACTTTAATGGTAAACTCAATTTCTCTATGTGGGGGTAATCTTAGAAGTTCTTTTGGAAAAACATCTTAGAATTTAGTGACTACTTCAATTTCTATTATCTTGGGTTGTTCAACGTCCAAAGCAACTACTGTTGCTAGAAATGCCTGACACCCCCTGGACATATGTTTGACAGCCTTCATAGCTGAGATAATGGAATTGTCTAAGTCATTGTGTTTCCCATATAGTACTAATACTTCCTCACCAGGTATGCTAAATGTGATTTTCTTCTTGTGACAGTCCATAACTACTTAGTATTTTGCTAACTAGTCCATACCCAGTATGATGTCAAAGTCCACCATGTTCATTAAAATGAGGTCTATGTCCATTCTTTTACCCAGTACTTCTACATGTATATTATGCAAGTATTCTTGTAATCTAACTATTTTTCCAACTGAAGTTGTTACATCAAGATTAAATCTCAAGTTTTTCACTGAAAATTGTATACTAGATGCAAATACGCAAGATATAAAGGAATGCGTAGATCCAGAATCAAATAGTACTTTGGCAGAGTTGTTAGCTGTAATGTACCTTCGATCACCACATTAGATGGTCTAGCCTGGCCGTCAGTGATGGCTAATACCCTTCCTTGGTGTCGAGTGGCAATTCTGGTTTTGCCTCCCTGGCCGCCAGTGGCTTGGTACAATAGGTGGAGATGTGTCCATACTCCCCACAATTATTGCACTTGATCAAAAATCATTGTGGGTGTTGTTGTCCAGGTCTAGGGCACATATTGCCTTGGTGTAATTTTCTACATCTTGGACATAGTCGTCTATTTTGCCCTGGTGCATTGTTCCTCTAATTTCTTTGGGGCTTAAAATTGTTCCAAGGTCTTTTATTATTCTAGAAGGGCTTTGGATTATAGTTTCCTCCTCCAACAAACATGGTGGTTTAACTCTTCTTTTTTTCATCTTCAAACTTGGAAGACATTTCCACACATTCCTCCAAGGTCATTTAGTACAAAGTACCTTTACTTTCAGCCTTGGGTGTAGCCCTTTTATGAATCGATTCACTGTGTGTGTTTTAGTGTTACACACATGAGTCGCAAATCTCCTTAATTGCATAAATTTATTATTATAATATACCACTGACATGTTTCCTTGTCCAAGTTCCAGAAACTCTATCAACTTTCTTGCTTGTACGTGAGAAGCAAAATATTTGTGGTTGAAGAATTCCTTAAATTTCTCCCATGTAGTATCTTCAAAATTTGAGAAGAAGGTATTGTTAGATGATCTCCACCAAAATGTAGCTTCTTGTTTTAATAGATAGGTGGAAAATTTAACCTTCACCTCTGGAGGAGTTCGTAGTGCACTGAAAGTCCTTTCTAGTTCATATATCCATTCCTCAGCCTTCTCAGCTTCCCTCTTGCCATTATACCCTGTAACCATCTTTTGAAATCTCTCCATCATTTTCTCAACCTTTTCTAATGCTAATGGAGACTTTCTAACTTCTCCACTTGTTACAAGGGAAGAATGACCCTGTACCAGTGTGGGAGTATCCAGTGTTGGTAGTGTGGGAGTATGGTGTTGGTGTTGGTGTATTGTGTCTCACTTCAAGCTGAGCCAAGCCTGAGAACTTGGTATCTCTATGGGAGGTGATGAACTTTGGGGTTGTTAAATGTGAGGAAGAGGGTTCCTTAATACCCTTGTTACCATCTCTTGCACATTATTCGTAGTTAAACTCTTCGTATTGTCTTCTAGAGTATTTTGACCTATCCGCCTTGTGACTCTCTTTGGTGGCATCTAATCATAAACCAAAATTTCTATTAGTATTTTGTACAACTATTACTATCTTAATCTAAAATTGGATTATTATCTCTCCTTTGGACATATTTGTACTATACTATGACTAGATGAATGGCTTTGATACCAAATGTGACAACCCAAGTTTTTGTAACACATTTTGTAATACATTTTTCAAAGGCAAGCCCCCTAGTAGTAAAAAGTTTTTGCAAAGCATAGGAGCAAAAATTCTTTTCTTTAGAACTTGTTTTGTAAAAACCCAAGTCATCACTTCATACATAACTTAAGTAGAATTTTGTACAAGATAAAATTCCATTGAAGGAATATACTTTTATTAAAGTCTAAAATCCATCTAATGGTTCACAATACAACCCAAATCCATTACAATAATTGTCCAAATTACATAATCCAAAACTCAAAGCTCACCATACAATGAAACTCTCATTACAATACAATATTCTCAAACAAAACAAAATACATGTCTTCAAGGGGTATACCCTGATGATTATTCTCCCAAGTCTTCTTCAGTCTTGAGCTCCTACCTCTCCTTCTCTATATCTGAGATATTGTAAACATTCAAACATTTACAATATTTTAGCAAGCTATGCTTGGTAGGGAATTCAAGAAGCATAATAATTTGATAGGATAATTCTAATACTTCATAATCTTGTTATTCATAAACATACTCATGTATCAATCTCTTTACTTTGCCATATATGTACATCCTTATACATACATACTGTATATGGATAAATCTATCAAATTTATGAAAGTAGTCAAATAACATTCCCAAACTAAGCTGATCAATTCTTTCCACTATGAGAAATTAGTATTTCATCTAGTCCTATACTGGGAATCTCCCTTCTTGGGAAATACAGCTAAAATACAATTACTTGGCATTTCATCATGCCAAAACATAAGAAATTTCACTATGCCTATCTCATATGCATCATAGTGCAAAATAATCAAAGGACTACTATGCAGCAGTCTGATTCATACTAGTGCGCTCGAATAACTTCCCTGTTCACCACTGATACCACAGTGGAAAATATTGTGTCACTACCCATATGGGGAGACAGGACTTTCACAGTGGTGGCCTTCTCATAATTGCTCAACCCTACTTTTAGCCTCTCATAGGGCAAGGTATCATCCTATCATCAAATTTGAGGAAGCAGTTGGCCAAACCCTCATAACTCCCCTAGTATAGCATCCCTAGGCTTATGCTTATTTAATACAAAACCACAAGTCTCCATTCTTGTATGTAAAATAGGTTTCATAGGTATTAGACAATCTGTCTGTTTACTTAGGGCTGGAATATCTTCTAGTTCCATATTCACTTAGAGTCTCTTATTCAATTCTAACTTAGCCACTTCATATGTGTTTGGTTGGATCATAAGGGTTTCAGGGGATTTAATACAAGTATTAACATTACACTTGTCAACATTTCTAGATATAAGATCATGTATTCAACATGTACATCCCATGTTGATTGTAATGACCCGGGTTTATGAAACACATTTTATAATACATTTTTCATAGGCAAAGGCATCCCCTTAGTAAGAAATTTTTGTAAAACAAAGCAGTGGAAATTCTTTTCTTTTAAACTTGTTTTGAAAACCCAAGTCACCACTTCATACATAATATAAGTACAATTTGTGTACAAAATAAAATTCCATTGAAGGAATATGATTTCATTAAACTTCTAGAATCCATTTAGTGGTTCATAGTATAGACCGGTACTGGTACAATACCTGTCCAAATTACATAATCCAACATTTGCAAACCTCACCATACATTAAAAACTCTCAATACAATACAATTCCCTCAAATAAAATACATGTCTTCAAGAGGATGTATCTTGATTGATTATTCATCAACATCTTCTTAAGTCTTCTTAAGTCTTGAGCTTCTAACCCTCCTTCTTCGTATATGAGGTATTGTAAACATGGAAACATGTACAATACCTCAACAAGCTATGCTTGGTAGGGGAATACAAAAACATACTACTTCATCAACATAAGAATATATACCTTAGTCCTTATTTCATCATAGTTATCCATTCATAAGTTATCTCCACATAGGATATATACGTTACTTATGTAGTACATGACAAATTAGTTAACATAGTGAAGATTGCTCAAAATTTGTTCCTTCCCATGGCTATGCTTCCACTTAGAAGAGCAATACTTAGCCAAAGATTACTCAACACTTGTTCCTTCCCCTGGCTATACTCCCACTTAGGAGAGCAATACCTAGCCAATCCTCATATGGGGTTTTCATTCTAGGAACTCATGTAATAGCATATCATCATGCCATGGCATCATACTATGCCTATCATATGTGCATCATAATGCAAAATACATTAGGACTACTACGCTTATAGTCTCAATCCGTACAGCATGCCCGGATAACTGTATAATCCTCCACTGACACCAACTGTGGAATAATCAATCCATGTCCTCATGGGGTGGACCATGGCTATCACAGTGGGGCCTTCCCATTATTGCCCCACCGGACATTTAGCCTCTCTTTGGGCATGGTATCTATCATATAAGTTTCAGGAAGCGGGTGGCCAAATCCTCATAACTTCCCTAGCATAGCATCCCCAGTCTCTATCTCTGTGTAAAGCAAAACCACAAGCCTCCATACTTGTATGGAAAATATATTGTACACATCAAACAATCTGTCTGTTTAACTAAGGCTAGAATATTGTACATATCATATTCTTAGGGTTTCCTTAATCTCCATATCTCAGTACTTTCACCTCATTAGACTTGATCATTAAATTTGATCAAGTGGATTAGATTATGAGGTTAGATCTCTTTGTTTGATTGTTTGGTTAGATCACATGTTTTGGATCACTTTGTTTGATCATATGGTTTTGGATCACTTATTTGGGTGTTTTGGATCCCTTAATTGGATCATATGTTTTGGATCCCTTAATTTGATCATATATTTTTGGATCATTTATTTGGATCATGTGTGTTGGATCACTTAGTTGGATCATATGTTTTGGACCACTTGTTTGGATCATGACTATGTTAAGGTACTAAGCATACTTATACAGTGAAGGTATATAATTTTAGACAGATAATCATATATGTCTACACATGAATCTTTAATATATCTTTGTATATCCACCTACCTTAAAGTAGTATCTTGATTCATACTTCTCAAGTGTATTCTTCCACAATGTCCATCATAGTCTAGATTCATCCATCTGTCAAACCATATGTATACGGTTATTTCTGTATTCAAGTATGTATTCCTATAGAGGATACCCTAATTTTCCTTGAATCAAATTTGATCAAGGGTTTGGATTCTCTATCTATGTTCTTCTACATACTCATGCATACTATACATATACATATGTATTACAATACTACATTAGTATTTGTTTTTTATCATCCAAGATCCTATGGATCTTGTTTGATCATCCTTATCTTGATTACCATTTTTATTAGGATTAGATGATTTACTAAATTTTATGCTCTCATTATTATTAGTCAACCAATTAATGTTTTAATGGTTAAGGGTAGCTTATTTCATTCTATGTCTAAATTGGTCCTCTTATGTCAAATTGGCTAGGGCTTACTAGTTAAATGGCTGAACACAAAGTGGCTACTTCAATCCTCATGTGAGGAGGCGTTTAAATCTCACAAACATCAACGGAAGGTGGGGGGACAGCGTAGATAACCTCCTTAACCACTATGTCCATCATTCACTAGCTTGACCCTAACTCAACCTTTCATAAGGTTCCTATGAGCATTTAACCCTGAGTAATCTTTCTAATTGGTTTTAATTAAATCCATGAACTAAAATGTCATTCATGGAAATTTATTATTCTCCTAAGTTGGACCAAGGAATTTATATTCCTTATATTATCCTACTAACTATGGTCCTTACTAACATTAAGTCTATGTCATATATCCATGTCCATGTCCTTTCATTCTAATTTCATTTAATTCCCATTACTTAAGCATAAATTTAAAGCATAAATCATTGATGTAATTTTATTATTAAATCATTGATTTATCTCATCCATTGATTTGATCTTCCTTGATCTACCCGATCAAGAAGATCTTAAGTTATTTTATACCTTTTAAGGGCATAGATCTTGATCTAGCCCAAATCCTCATCATCCATTCATTAAATCCATATGATCTTATCTCAATATCATCATCAAAATACATCCATACAGTCCAATAATCCTGGATCATCTTGATCTAGGAGATACTATTCATTTTTAGGGATTTTAGTAACTCTTAAGGCTAGATCTCTTATCATCTGCCTAATCAATACCATTTAAGCCACTAATTTTATTTAATAAATTATAAAATAATCATCCAACAAGGTATTAGTGGTCTGGTCATCCTAAATCGTGTAGATCAAGGATGTTAGTTACTTATCCACTTAATTTCAGAAACTTTAATTAATTAAAATTAAAAATTTATTAGTTCAGTACATTAAAATTATCACACGGAATCCATCAAAACTTTTCGATCTCAATTTGGATCTCAATTATGATTAGAATTGAGATTTTAAGATTTCAGCTTGTTTTAAGGGCTAAATTTCACCCTTACAGTGTTTGAACAATTTGACTAATCTAGAGACACATAATTTCTACTATGAATATGTTTATTAAGTGTTTGGGACCTTATGAACACATCCAACAGTTCATATTTTAAGTTTGGGTTCATCTGGGCCATGATCCAAGATCAATGGCATGGATTTTACTAAATAGATCATGTAAATAATAATAAAAAACAATATATAACATGTGCATTAGATTACTACCATGATTATGAATCCAAGGAAAGTTTTTGATCTAAATTTGGAGGCCAATTAAAATCAAAATTAAGATTTTAAGATTTCAGCCCGTTTTAAGGGCTGAATTTCCTCTTTACTGTTTTTGATAAATTTCTTCATATATATGAACACAAATCTAACTGTGAACATGATCTCAGGGTTTTAGAGGGTCTCTGAAGACATCCATCGGTTCCAATTTTTATTTTAAAGTCATCTGGGCCATGATCTAAGATTATGGGTACTGATTTTACTAACTAACATATATAATTACAATTTTAAATATGAATATAATGCATTAAGTACCTATATCAAGGAACAAGGAATCCATAGAAGCTTTTCAATCTAAAATTAGAGCTGTATTGAGCTCGTAATTGAAGATCTAATATTTCAGTTAACAGAATGGACAGCCTAGATTAGATCTAGGTTACAGGTACAGGGCGACCCGCATCCCTCACCTGTTACCACCTATCCCAAGTGGTTGGGTAGAGGTGACTGGCTATAGGCGAGACAGTCTAGATCTGGACCGTCAGATCACCTATGGCTGGATCTCGTCCACCCATCACATGCAACGACCCAGATTTCATCTCTTGGGGTTTTGGGACCCCAAGAAATCATCCAACGGCTCAAAACTTGGATCTAAGCCGAAGAAGTATGAGATCTCAACCCTTACTGTCAGATCCATCCTTCCCGATGGATCAAGGACTAGGGAGTTCTCCAGGTGATTGGATATCCTGATTAATCTACCAGAAATGAAAGAGGGGTGCTAGTGCACCTACCTGTGCCAGTCTGAGGCAAAGGGGATCACTGGAGAAGGAGAAAACCTGCCAGAGAAGATGTATAAAATCGGAATTAACCCTAGCTTTGCCAGATAACACATATAGGGGGAAATTACTCTGTTTTCGTTGCCGGAGAATGTGGGGAACAATGGGGCTTTAATATATCACCCCATGAAGAAGACTTCCAATGGTACAAGATCAATTTTACCAAATAGATTTTTTGGAATACATTGAAGAACATGCCAGAGAAGGAAAACAGTACTGGGTTCATCTTTGTTTTGATTTTTTCAACGATCTAGGCCTTGGATCATCATATAATCAAATTTCTTATGTATATAGACCTTTTCTGAAAATATCGAATGGTGAAGATTAGGTTTTAACGGTTGTGGTTGGACATCTAATTGAAATAGGGTTGGACGAGCCCTACTTATCCACTCAATCTGAAGAGCCTTGTGCGTCTGTGGACATGCCCTTAGGGGAAAAAAACAAGTGAAGAAGAAGGAGAAATTGGGGAAGTTTGGGGAGGTTTCTGAAGCTAAGATTTTAAAGAATTCTAGGGGATCTCATGGTAGATTTTATGAACATTTTTGAGAATTTTTTTCTGGGGTCTATTTATAGGTGGTTTGAGTGGTTTTCATAATGACATGTAATAATTATTTTTTTTCTTTTTATTATTTAATATATATTAGATTCCCACCACCACCTCCTTCTCCACTAGTAGGTGGTAGTGGTTTGACTAATGATTTTATGTGGTCTGGTCATTGGATTCCATTGTGGGTCTCTTGTGGACCCCATGTGGGCCCCACATGTGTAAAAAGACCAAATTACCCTTTTATGGAGAAAAATCCATTTTATTCTCCCGAGCTCGGATTGAACGTACTTAGTGGCGTTGGATTTGTATTTCCGAGTACATTCCTAATTTTGAGGTCTGAAGTCTTGGTTATTTGTGAAATTACCATTTTTCTCTTTTATTCTTTAAAATGAAGAAAAATACAGATTTTTCATCTGTATTCAGAAATTGTCGTGCTTACAGTCATTTTGAAGCATTTGTTGCATATATTTTTAATTATACAGGTTTTATACCTTGACTTCACTTCTATGAGAAGTGCATATTTCATAACCCTAATATTTCAGCTTGATTTTCATTTAAATTCTCAATTTTAATATTTATTTAATTTCTTTACCAAAAATTAGGGGTGTTACATAGATGTATTCATCAAATCCTCTTACCTTAAAATAGTGATCCATCTCTTCAAATCTTTCCTGATCCGAACTAACATATGTAATATGTAAATCCATACATACTGTCAATATATTTCTACAATCTGAATAATCCTATATTTTTTTATCCTATCTATATTCCTTGTCTAATCTTGTCCTTTGATATAAAGGATTAGATCTTGGGTCCTATCATGATCTATCTTCCTCAAATAGTGTTTATTCTATTGATCAATATATCTAATCATTAGAATGATCTTCTAATCTTTCAGATCTAAGTATTATCTATTCTAAGTCTTTGTGTATTCCTTTCTTTAATCTTGATCTTTCATAGATCCTTTGATCAACATTTTATACTTTTTGATAAAGATCAAGAGCTTAGATCTTCTATCATCTAGTTCTTCCATGATCTAAGTTTAGTTGTTTGATCATCCCTAAGGAGGATGATCTTAGTTCTCTTCCTTGAGTCATATTTGATCAAGGGTTTAGATCTTCTATTCTATTTGATCTAAATTGCAAGCAATATATATATATATCATCAAGAAGTATTTATTTATTTTTATTGTTCTTGATCATTCAAGATCCCATGGATCTTGTTTGATCATCCTTATCTTAGTTACAATTTTTATTGAGGTTAAATAATTTACTAACCTTTTATGCACTTATTATTATTATTCAACAAGTTAATGTTTTCTGGTTGAAGATAACTTATTTCATCCTAAGTCTAGATTGCTCCTCTTATATCCAATTGGCTAAGGCTTACTAGTTAAATGATTTAACACAAAGTGGTTACTTCAATCCTCATGTAGGGAGGCATTTAGACCTCACAAACGTTAATAGAAGGTAGGGGAAGAGTAAGGCTCTATTAGAGATCCCACTAGAGTGACCTTAGCTCAACCTTTCATAAGGTTCCTATGAGCATTTTAACCCTAAGTACTCTTTCTAATTGATTTGAATTAAATCCATGAACATTTAAAAAGTCATTCATGGGGTTTATTATTCTCCTAGTTTGGGCCAAGGATTTGATAATCCTTATATTGTCCTATTAACTATAGCCCTTACTAATATTAAGTCAAAGTCATTCACTCATCTTAATTGTCCATGAATCTCTATATTCAATCAGTTTACATTTTGGGTGATTTATTCTCATTATATCTTAACAACTACTTAACATTTGAATCTACTAATAAAATTTGACAATAATTAAATCATAAACTTTAAAGCCTAAATCCAATATAAGTTTAACAACCATTTATACTAACATTCTTCCTATGAATGTAACTTAACCTAATGAAATAAAACTATACTTAAACTATCATGATCCTAAGTTATGAAATACATGAAATTTTACTAGTAATTTAATGGAAATATGCTAAAATTTTAAGTTCAAACTAACATGGCCCTAAGAAAATTAAATTATCAACCTATTATAACAATCTAATAACATATAGAGCATAACATGCTAAAATTTAAGAATTACACTATCATGCGTCCTAATTTATAACATAAATCACATTTACAATTCTATTATCAAATAAAAGACAAGTAAACTGATTAGATTAAGATTATTAGAAACTTTTACTTATGATCCAACCATTAGATTTTAGATCTTTTCCTTTAGATCAAGGGTTTTAATTACATTTAGGGCTTTTACTTCATTAAGGTCCAAAGATCATATCCATTGTTTTTGTTACATTTAATCCATGATCTCACTGGATTCCATCATAATCCCATTCATACAACCCATCCAGATGGTCTGATCATGATTGATCTCATTGATCAAGAGGGTCCCTTTGTATTTTTAGGGTTTTTCTACCATAAAGGGTAGATTTCTTAATTTATCTTATATCTATCATAATAAATCATATATCTCACTTTATTTCTACATTATTTCATCCTTAAATTAGATCCCCAAGATCTAATCATCTTAAATGTTGAAGATCATGAACATTGGAATCTTATTTCTTCAAAACAAAAAGTTTGTTGAAGATTTTTACCATTTTATGATTTTAGAAGAAAATAGATATTACAAGATTTACATAGCTTCTTTCCGATCTTGATTTGGAGTCCAAATGACTCCACAATTGAAGATTGAAGTTTACAATTGTTCCGAGGGTCCAGATTTGATCTGGGCTTAGCAGAACAGATGGTCTTAATTAAGTTGGGTCGCTGGTCCAGTAGGGTGGAAATGCAGATAGAAATGCACTACCCGAGACCACATCATTCGGCATGTCATTCCATCAAAACGTTGCCACACATGGAAACGCTCCCACAGGGCGCATTTCCATGCTACGTTCTGAGAGCTAGATCTTGTAAAGAAGATCGTATAGTCCATTTTGGACTGTCCAATCAATTCCTCTTAAATCAAAGGCTCAAAACTTGATGAAATTTCCTAAAAATTCTACCCTAAGTGTTTTGAACCCTTCTAGATTGATTGGATTGCTCAGATTTTCCATCTGAGTCCTCTATCATACAGAAATGAAGGGTTTTTGTCCCTACTTAATTTTATAATTCTTAACCTAAAATTAATTTTAGAAAAATAAATATTATATAAACTAACATGAAATGAGTATGGGAACAGTTTTCAATATTGATTGGAGAGAAAATTAGGTTTTGTAGCCCAATTTTAAAGAAATATCCTATTGATGATAAGATTGCCTGATAACTACTTGTTTTGTGATTTTTCATTGATTACATTGTTGGATCTTGAAATTCTTTGGGGATTTTGTAGATAAGATATTCTAGGACAATATGAATTGTGGGATGGGTGAGATTTAATTTGGAACAGAGTGCCTAATTAATTTAGGTCTCTTGTTCCAATCTAGAGAGAGGAGAGAGAAAGTGTAAGAAGAGGGATTTTCGAGAATTCTAAAAGTTTGGGAATGTGTTTGGATCTGATTTTTTAGAGGAAGCAAGATAATTTTTTGAGAATTTTAATGAACATTTTTGGAGGATTTTTGGGGTTTATTTATAGATGTTTTTGAATTTTCTATAGTTACTTGTAATAATTATGTGTCAATTCTTTTGAATATTAAATTAACATTGGATCCTCCACTACCACCTCCTTCTCCACTATTATCTGGTAGTACTTTGACCATTCATTACATATTTTCTAGCCGTTGGATTCATTTGTGGGCCCCACAGAGGTGTGAAAAGACCATTTTGCCCATTTATGGAGAAAAATCCGTTTTATTCCCCCGAACTCGGAATCGAGCATACTTAGTCACGTTGGAATCATATTTTTTAGAACATTCTAAATATTTTTTTCTTAGATCTTGCTTATGGGTAAAATTATCATTTTACCCTTTTATTCATAAAAATGGAGAAAATTAGGAAATTTTCATTTTAACTTGGAATTGAACATACTTAGTGTCATTTCGATCAGTTTTTCGAGTGCATTCATAATTTCTATGTTTTTAATCATGGTTTAATATCTAAAAAAATATAATTTCCAATAACCTAATATTCCAACCCAAAATTTCTAAAAACTCAAACTTTATTGATTTTCTCAATCTATTTACAAAAATTGGAGTTATTACACAAAATCACTCGTAGGGCACATGAGGGAAATAATTGAAGTCATAAGCTATAAAGATCATCTCAAGACCTAAATGTTCAATCAATCTATAAAACTATCACATTTCTTTGTTCCTATACGACAAGCCCAAGCAGAAGAGCTATGCCTTCATGTTTTTACTACTATTCCAATCTTCTAAAGTCATTGGCTCATGAACAATGACAGACACAACCATGGGGCTCCAAGTTGTGGAAGTGAAGATCTGATCTTTGAAAAACAACTTTAACAGTCTTTTTGAAAAAAAAAAGTGCTTCACACCAGACTAAAGAAGTCAATTTTTGACAAATTGACTTCTTAAGTATGGTTTTCAAAGTTATTTTTTTAAAATCAACTTTGAAAATATTTACGAAGTTATAGACTGAAAAAGGACTTCTTTATATCAACTTTAAAGCCTCTTGTATAGTAGCTATATAACCTATTTTAACATGATCTCTAAGAAAGTAATACCTATTTCCATTTTTTTTTCATCTTAAAGTGCTAAATAAAGTTCTTTGAAAGGTTTATTACATTACGGTTGGAAAATATATGAATACTATCATAATAAATGTCATAATCTTTAAGTTGTTATTTCCTCCAAAGTACTTAAGTAGAATAACTACTAGTAGAGATGTATTTAGGTTTTGTGGCAAAAAGTGCTACAAAAGTTTGTTTCTTTGATAATCATGAAATCAACATACTACCAAGAAATTGAGAAGTTCCACTAGTGCTTTTTCTATCTATTTTACAAACACCATAATCAACATTACTATATGCATTCAAAATGAATGAGCTATTTCTATCATACCAATGTCCAAGATGTCACGTATGAAGAAGATATCTTAAAATTCTCTTAAGAGGTATAAGATGTGAGTCCTTATGATCATATTGAAATTTAGCAAAGCTTATACACCAAATTGAATATCAGGTCTACTTATAGTGAGGTATAGTAAAGAGCCAATCATACTTATGTATCACTTAATACTAATACATTACCCTTTTCCCTTGTCAAGATTCAAGGAAGGGCTCATTGGTGTGCTAATTGGCTTTGCCTTCTCCATTCCAAATCTCTTAACAAGTTCCTTTACATATGTGGCTCAGTTGATGATACCATCTTGTGTTTGCTTCACTTGGCATACAAGAAAAAAATTGAGATCTTTCATCATCCTCATTTCAAATCTTACTTGCATAACCTTGAAAGTCTCCTTGCACATACTTTAATCAATAGTACTAAACATAATATCATCAACATAGATGTGAACTATGAGAATATCTTTGCCTTTGGTTTTGGTAAATTGTGATGTATCAATCTTTCCTCTAGCAAAACCATTTTCTATAAAATATTTACTTTGGATATCGTACTGTGACTACCTGGGTTTTCCCATGCATTTTTAAATGCAAGATCTAAATTCCTAAGGCAGGATGCATCCCTATTTGAAAACCATTTTATAAAAACCATGCAATGCATCGAAAAATCTTTAGTTTTAAACTCATTTTGAAAACCCCGAGTGTCATTTGCTTTCACCACAATCAAAGTAGTTTTCGAAAAACTTCAGAAATCATAAATGTTTTACCCAGGTCTATCCAGTCACAGCTCACAGCCCAACTGTAAATAAATACAAATACATGTCCAAAGGGTAAAGTGTTTAATTACATGTATAATTGTCTCCTTTTGATTTTTCTTGCTCATAGCACTAACATTTCCTGAGGCGTCTTCTACTCGTGAATGGAGCTATCCTGAAAAATGTTAAGGATTGGGTGAGTATATACTATACTCAATAGGAGTCTATCACTACTAGTTTTACAATGCATGCTATGTTTAAAATCATATGCTCTTTAAAACATGTGCATGTTCGAACAATCATGTTCAATATCGATATTAAAAACCATTGTCGAACTGGAATACTGACGAATTAAAGAATTGCATAATCCAAGTCGAAAGTATGATATATATATGTCATAAACATAATGATATGCATAAGATGCTCAATTGAATCCAACTCATGGATATATGGTATGGTCGATCAACCTCCTGTCATGCCATATGCATAATGCAAGTAAATCCTCAAACCATAGGGTCCACTATGCCCCCGACCTCGCCGCCATGTGGTCCCCGGGTACCTGAGGACACTCGGTCATAGCCTCCATAGGGCATATGACACATCGACCCAGTGCCGTGACACCAGTGGTAGCCCCCTATACCACATGCAGTCGATGTAGGGACATGCCCTTTTTGGGCGTGGTACCCATTCCACCTAATAGTGGTAGAGGCTGGGAGGCCAACCCAGACCTCTCGGCATAGCGCCCATGAGCTTACTAGCCCAAATCACATACGATCAAACAAGCAAAAACCTCTTTTTCAAAACCTGTCCTCTTTGAGTCCCTCACAACTGCCTTCCCAACGTCTTTTGGTAACCCTCAAGGACATGCAATTTTTTTCAAAAACTCAATGTTCACAAATCATGCAATATATACAATTGTTTGCAAAGCATGTCTATGCATAATGTATTTGTCATATGCATGCTGAATTCATTTATAAAATTAAGTCATACTAAACAAGTCATATAACTTAAACTTAAAACATGCATTCTCAAAACAATCATGGGTTCTTTTAAAAAAGTCTAGTAGCGATAGAGCACCTACCTCGAAGTCTACTAGAGTCGCGTCCTTCATCACTCAACCCGTCCCTGGGTCTCATTTATAAACTCCTGGGTATGAATGGATACAAGGAGTCCTTATCAATTTCAATCTATTTAGACATTAGATACCTAGATCTGCCTTTTAAGGTCCATGGTCCTTGCCTAATTCATTGTCAGGCTAGGTCCTATGATATGGATCTACTATTCAATAGTTAAACTCTATAATTTGTCCTCTGATCCTAACTTTAAAGTCTCATTAGGTCCGCGTGTCCCAGTTCTCAGGACACCCGTGCATCCTGGTTGAACCGCGACCGCCTCACGTGCGTGCGCTCCCAAAGGCTATGCCAGGGATTGCGTTTTGCACGCACACATGCATGCTCAAGTGACGCGCTATGATGCGCATCCTGGATGGCATCACATGAACGCACCTTTGGTGTAGCATGGCATGTCTCAGCTCCCAGGGCACCCCGTGCACGTGGTCGAGCCAAGACCCGTGCTCCACATTGCACACGCACCCGAAGGCTGCACCAGGGACAGTGTACGCACTGTCATACGCCTGGAACCCGTCCTAGGGACCCTATCCTAGGCACACGTGAAGCATGGCGTCCTTGGGATGCCTTGTTCGTACAGAGCCGGATGAAATCGGCTGGGTCATTGTCCGGCTAGGAAGACTGGCTAGAAAAACCAGATCCGGCATGGATCTAGCCTGGGGGAAGTAAAAAGGAGAGAAGGGAAAGAGAAGCTTTACCTAGGTAGCCCGGGACACCCTTCTTCCGGTGGTGCGTTTGCCTCTATGCCTGCTGAAAATCCATGTTGTCCGGAACCCATGAAGAAGGGGGAAAACCCCACTGTCGAGCAAGACCGAAAAAGAGAAGAGAGGGTAATGGGGAGACAGGTAAAAGAATGGCCGACCTGACTCGGGCCTGGCCGTTGCCGAAAATCACAGCGAAACTGGGTTTCCGATTTTTGCCTGAAACCCCAGCCCCAAATGACCAGAAAAATTGCATTTTGGAGAGAAGGGGTGTAGGGTATTAATAGAGGGAAGAAGGCAATGCCCCTCAATGGCAGTGCCGCCATTTCCCCTGGTGTTTTTTGGAAAAATCGGGAGGAGGAAGATGACAGGGGGTGCTGTTATCAAAACGGCCCCCTGCGTTTTCGTTCTTTTTTGTTTTTAATTTAAATTACAGAAATTCCCCTAATCTTTAAACGGCCGTAACTTCTTCATACGAACTCCGTTTTCGGCATTCTTTGAGGCGTTGGATTCCATTTTTCGAGTAGAATCTAATGGTACCAAGTTTCCTTAAAAATTCCTTTGTTTAATATTTTAAATAAAGTAGAACATTCAACACGGTTCATTTCCTATAGAATGCCCAATAGTGTAAATTGCTCAGGGTATTACACATACCAAGCTCTAGGAGCTTGTTTTAGACCATAAAGAGCTTTTGATAGTTGAAAAACATGATTAAGAATTTTTATTTTCAAAACTAAGGGGTTGTTCAATGAATAGTTCTTTATTTATAAGACAATTGATAAAAGAACTTTTAACATCCATTTGATAGAGTATGAAACCTTGAAAACATGCAAATGCAAGAAGCATTATAACTCACAACTAGTGTAAAAGTCTCATTAAAATAGAATCCTTCTTCTTAGAAATATCCTTTGACCACTAGTATAACTTTGTTTCTAATTAGGAAACCAGTTCATCAAATTTGTTTGTAAACACCTATTGGTTCCTATAACAAGATGATCATGGGGTCTACGAACAAGGGTCCAAATACCATTTCTTTCAAATTGGTTTACTTTTTCTAAGATTGACATACTCAATCCTCCTTGAACAATGCATCAACATAACCTTAGGTTTAATTTGAGATAACAACGCAGTAAATTGGCTTGCATACTTGAGATTCGCTCCAGTTCTTATTCAGCAGATGGATCAACTATGATTTAAGTCATTGGACAACCATATGCATACTTCCAATCTTAGGGCAATGGTTGAGGTTTATTTTCATGTTGTTGTTGAGAAGTGTCACCATCTTCAAGATCATCTTCTCCATTGGTGTTGAACTTCTCCATTCTTTCAACTTGATCATCCTCAAAATCCAAGCTAGATGGCTACTTAAAAGAGCAAATTCGTCAAAACTAACATGAATGTAATCTTCAACTATAGATATCACCAAACAAAATAGTCTAAAGACTTTATTATACAAATAACAACCAAGGAAGATTCCTATATCAAATTTAGTATCAACTACTAAAGTTATCCTAATTATTGTTAAAAATAAAATATCTGCTACGAACTGCATGAAAATATGAAACATTGGTTTCATATCTTTCCAAATCTCATGAGTCTTTTTCAAATGGATCTAATGGAATATCTATTTCAAACATAGTGGGTTTTGTTTACAACTTCTGCCCAAAAGTATTTTAGCAAGCCATCTCCCAAAGTAGTGAATAACAAATGCCTTAGGGGATCTATTTTTCCTCTCAACAACTTCATTTTGTTGATGCTTCCTAAGAGCATACTAGTTATGGTTGATTGATGATTTCCATACCATTTTTAAAAATAATGAGTTAGAATTGATCCATATTGTCATTTTAATTGAATAGATATAGTAATCTTCTTCATTTAGAATTCTTTTGCAAAGTTTTAAAAACACTTTGAAAGTTTCTTCTTTGTGAGTTGAAAATAAGACCTGTGTAAATCTTGAAAAATCATTCACAATCACCAATTCATATCCCTTGCCACCAAGGCTAGATGTAAAGGTATTTTAGTTAAAAGTACTTCTTTGATTTGAAAGAAGACTTTGTTTTATTACCCCTTTGACTAGCATCACAAAATTTGTTCTTTTCAAAAGAATGTTAGGGTAGGCACAATACAAGATCTTTCTTTGAAAGTTTTACCAAGTAATCCTTGCTAGCATGACCTAATATTCTATGCAACAACTAAAAATCATCATTCTTGGAACACAAGACATTTTTCTGTTGAATTGAACATGCTATTCAAAACAAATACATACATGGTACCTTCTCCTTGAACATAATGTTTGACACTATTATCAACTTTATCAAAAGTCATTTATAGTGATGATTCAAAAAATTTAGATATCTTATCACATAATTCACTAGTAGAAAGCAAATTATGATTAAATCCTTGAACACACCATAGTTCTTAATATTTACCAACAATAACAATTCCCTTCAGCTTGCCTTTTTGAGTACCTCCAAATGAGGCTAAGATACCATCTTTTGCATCAAGCTTTGAAAAGAGTTATTTGTCTCCTTTCATATGCCTTGAGCACCAACTATCCAAATACCATAAGCTATTTGCAACTTTAAATGTAAGATGCACATGTCATTAATAGTTAAGTCTTGAGCTTAGGTACCAAAACGTGATGTCTGGGTCCCTTAGGGTTGTTAAAGAAATAACACCATCTCTAACAACCAAAATTTATCTAATCATTGATTTTATTTTTTATCAAGCATTATGGTTTTTAGAAATCTACTTTTACAGTCCAGAAAGCTTGTTTTCAAAATCCTTTTTCAAGACAACAATACTATTTTCTAAAGATGCATTTAAAACTTTGTTCTACTTTTATCAAACTTTCACATTCATTGGACAAAAAAAGGTTTTCGTCTTCCAAAATTGACTTTTCATTTTTCAAAACATTGACATCAATCTTCAAAGAGTATCTTTTTGAAATTGGATCATAAAACTCAATAGATATTCTGAAAAGATTCTTTCTAAGAAGTTTGTTTTGCATACCAAGTGCCTCATACATAAAAACAAAATTAGCACATTCTTCGTTGAAGTCATTACGGGATAGATCATTTACCTCAATTTCTAGGTCACTTTGATGAATACCTTATTCAATTGCTGTAAATGGAGGTTGGCAACATATTCTTCCTTCGCTTGAAAAAGAAGCATCCTCACTCTTACTCTAAGTGGTAGTAAGAGCTTTCGTCATCTCATGGGACACATTTTTCTTCAAAAATGGACAATTGCTTTGACGTGTCAGGGCTTCTTGCACTCAAAACATACCATTGGTTCTTATTGGATGTAGCATCTAATGTAGCCTTCTAAAATAACCTCTATATTTCCCACTAGACTTTCCTTTCGCCATTTTTTTTTTTAAACCTTATAGTGAAAAGAACAACTTTTTCAACATTATCAATAGTATCTTCTTTACACTCTTTGTAACAAACCAATATTTTAGAAATAGTTTTAGTATATTCTTTTAAAAAATTCTCAAATTTTTTTTTTTTTTTCCAAAGCCTTTAGAAAACATACTACATAGTAGATCTAAAATCAATTCTTCAAATGTTGAGGTCATAAATAAAACTCCTCATATATTAAATAAAATAATCCATGATATGAGCACTAATGTAGGACCTAACGATCACTACTCAAAGAACAACATAATAGATCAATTGAACATGAAATAAATCTCAAGTCCTTATTACATATCCCATCAACAATTCCTTAAAATAAAGTAACATAAAGCTCTAATCTAATCTTCATCTCATACTCTTGCTCTTGCTATTATTCAAGTCCTTCTACCACAAGCTCAACTACTCAAATGTACTACATAAAAAATGTTTCTTTTTTTTTTTGGGGGGGGGGGGGGTGTTTTGAATACAACTAATCAATTTGAAACCTCTAAATAAGTTTTGAAAAGTATTGGAAATCAGACTTTTATCTTTTGAAAACCAATTCATTTTCAAAATTATAACACATTCATATTAATTACGCATGGGAATCTATATCACAATATCCAATTCACACATCAAATGGTAGCATCATGTCCAACATGCCATAAAGGCATGTGGTCTGACCCTCGAGGATGACCAACATATTCACTCACATGTCCAACAAATACAAATAGTTAATTATGCACATAGAGGAATTCTCCTCCCAACTACACTTGACTACATATATATATGATCTATCACCAACTCTCATGGGGCTATTGGATCACTCAAGGAGTAGTCTAGCCATGACACATACTCCCGATCTAAGTCCATGGTCACTAAATGGTATCCTTTTTTAAAGGTCATAGGCCACCTGAACCGCCTAGCAAAGTACCTTGAGAGTACAACTCTCTCACAATTAACTATACACATATCTGCTCCCAAACACTCTAATATAGAGTCATCGATCTCATGAACTATCATGAGGAAATTGGAGCACACCACATGCATGAATTCTCATAATAAAAGTAAATCTCTCTAGGGCACAAGCATCATCAAAACAATGTGCTATATATCACATCAACATAACATAATTCACAATGAGAGATTCAAATAAACACATATCATATATATCAATCTCATGTAAAACATTCCATACCCATAATTCTTATGTCCTGCAACTTCCAACTTTTCATGACTTCAAGTTTAATTTTCAAACTATAGTATTTAAGCTATCAACAAGTCTATATCATAAATTTCTAGATTAGTCCATCTATCAAAGTAAATTCAATGGTTATGTATGTTGCATTTCCAATTTCAAGGTATAAAAATATAAAACTGACAATTTTGGGATTCATTTGCAAATCCATAATTTCTAACTCTCTTTTCCAATCAATATATTCCTACAGTTATTTTAGTTTAGAAATTACAATTTTTAAATAAAACTACACCCTAAAACTAAGATTTCATTTTGAAAAGTATGCTTGAAATTGAGGGAAAATTTGTCCAATATTTGGCTAAAACATGCCTAAAATCTTCTTAATGAAAACATAATACTAATACTCTCTGTTCCATTCCAAATTTTGCAAGAATTAGTCAACCCATTATAATTCTGATTCAAATAGAAATTCTTGAAAAATTGGAGTCAAACATACCTAAGTTCACCTTGTTCTCCAAGCTTTAACACTATACTACAAGGCACCAAAAATTAGCTATGACAGTTTTCCATTGGTGAAAATTTTGAACACTTTTATATGAGATCTTTCTTGGGTATGTTCATCACTCATATCACATATTCTTACAAAATTTAAATGAAAAAATTCATGTAATTACACCCAAATCACAAAACATTATAAGGTGTTAAATTTGTATACAAGGTTCCTAGTCTTACCCAAGAAAACCCTTCAAAACTCAAACAATTTCACCCAAAAAAAGAACTCGTTTTCGCTACTATTTTTTAATCATGATATCAAAATTTTAAATCATGAAAACATGGTAAAAATTTCTAACAGAAACAATCTCATTTGGTCCCACAAATCCATCCATAATAGTAACATGTCAAAATAAGGCTAGATTAGCACATGTGAATATCAATCTACCTTTTCACCCTTTAAACATATGATCATGGCATGACATCTTAGATGTAATCAATATAAAACATGCCTTAATTTATCATATGAAAACCAGGATGTTCACACAACAAGATAAAATATAAAACATTCATGGAAAACATTGATTCTACATGCATAGAAATCAATTTCAGGAGACATCATGAAATCTCAGTCCAAATCACTCAAAACCCATTTTTTGGTTCCCAAAACTCATGCTTGATTTTTATAATCCCTAACTTAGATAAATTACAAATTTTCCTTACCTAAAAATTACCAACTCCTAGGTCTTCTATAGTTTTATTTTCTATGCTTGAGTCACACCCTAGTAGATTGCCTTCAACCTTTAGTGTTTCTCACCAGTCCTCAATTAATCTCTTTTCTTATCCTCCCTTTGGTTATCATGATTTTTATTTATAATTTTTATACATGTCAATTGGACTACCGGCCAAGGAAAAGCAACTCTTCAGCTAGGTGTCTAATAGTTTATATAAACCTAGGAGTTCAAATTTATGAGGATGCTTAATGTTTAAGTTATAAAGTACTTTCCTACTTTGAATAGGTCTCCACTTCCCTTCCTCTAACTAATATTATCTAGGATACTTTTCTCTTATAATATATTAGATGGTCTCTACATGATATTTAATGTTTTTATTTAACACAGGAGGTCCTCATTTCATAATGGAATGACGTCTTTGGTCAACAAGTCCAAAATGAAATTATCTCCTTTTGCAACTAAGCCATTATTGGCTTCTATATTTGTATATGTTAGTTAGGTCCCCACATGAATTCAATGCTAAATAATTATCTTGAAATCACTTATTTTATTTCCTTAAATTAGCTACTTATCTAGTTAGTTGTCTCATCTAATATGTGATTCACCTACTTATTTACTTTTCCTAACTCGATTATCACCTATCCTATAGTAGCCCATCCTTTAATACACCATCATCTCAACTTTCCCAAGTTCTTTATAAAAATCTTAGCCATTCACCACTCTTAATCTAAGTTATAAAAAAAAAAAGGGATCCATGTGTATCGAAGGTCATCTATGGTAAGATTTGGATGTTTTTATGAAGTACATCCAAGCCATTTATTCTCGTTAATATAATATCTCACATTCACACAACATTATTTAAACAAATTAATTTCTCGTAATAAAATTTGTATTTAAAAATTTTATGGAATTAAAATTTTAAGATATTACACTCTTCTTCATCAACTTTGAGTGCGATAGATTTATCCTTTTTGCTCCTAAATTCTTCTTCCTATAGACATTTCTCAGTGATCTCATATCATTAGTGAAGCCATGAGACTAGCCCACTTCAAGGTTTACAGATGCATGGGCCTCTTTTATTGCAGTAACCTTAGGACTATATGATCTTGGAAAAGAGTTTAGAATCTTGATGACCAACTCACCTTTTGTAAACACCTTGCCAAAAGATCTCAAAGTATTCATGATGTTGATGAACCTTCTCAACATTTTTAATTGATTTGTTAAGCTTATGAAGAACAACTCATACTCATGGACAACAAGGGTGATTATAGTCTCTTTCACTTGATTTCTACCATGTTGGTTGATTTTCATCTTGTTTCAAATTTCTTGAACTCATTTTACAAGTTGAAATCCAAGTGAACTTATTGGAATCTGGTTCCTAATTTATTGGATTCATTGCTTTGTTATAAGCATGAACCTTCATGAAATCTACATCACTCCATTCACTCTTTGATGTTTGCTGTGTCCAGCATCTATCAACAAAAAATGCTTATGGGCCCTCTTCTACAAATCCCCACATCTTATAACCTTCAAATTTGATAAATATTTCCATACTTGCTTTCTAGTAGGTGTAGTTGGTGCCATCAGAGAAAGGTGGTTTGTAAGTGGATTGATCTTCTCTAGGATTTGTTCCTACAACTTCTTACTATGCCATTTTAGGAAAAAACATCAAAACTGCTTCTGTACTACTTGTTAGATCTCAAGATAGGGGTGAATTTGGCCCAAATCAATTTTAAAACATTTTAGAAAAAACACAAAGATGAGTTTTAGAAATAATAATGATAAGTGTTTAATTTTGAATAAAAAAGTATGCAATTGGTAGTCCATATGTTATAAATTATAGTCATTATTCTAGGGTTTTTTGGAAATTTCATCACACGTTCATTTCTGACCTAATAATTCAAAAGTTTAATATTTTATAAGTTCAAAAGATGATCCAAAGTAAGTTTGTGAATTATCATAATTTTCTATAATTTAATTAGTGTTTTTCATCTTTTGTAGGTGTTGAGAAGATGATCAAACAACTATGATCAAGTAAGATAAGATTTGAAGATCAAAATCAAAATAAAAAGAACACTAAAGACCTAAAATTCAACATTTCAAAGCTAAATCAAGGTTGAAGATCATCTAAAGGCAAGAAAAAGGGAATGGAAAGCATCAAATGTGACTAAAATGGTCCAAGCAAAAAGCTACATATTTCCATCACCTTTGCATGACAATTAAAGCCATGCATGAGGTTTCCTAGTCTAACAAGGAACCCTAAGAAAGCTAAGCCATTCAAGCTTTAAAGGTGAGGGAGTTATCCACTCAAGCCTCCAAGGAATGAGCCATCAAGCCACATGGAGTCACACAATTGGAGGATTAATTCAAGCAATTATCTCATGCTAAAAGTGTGATTTTTAAAGAATAATTGGAAGATTTTGAGAGATATTTGTAAAAGGCAAGATGATCGTGCATAGGTGAACCAATCAAGAGAGAAAACCCTACTTTCCACTTCCACTTCCCACATTTTCCCCACCAAAATTGGGGTTCCATGATTTTTGAATTAGGAGGGAGGCACCTTCCTAAAGAGTGATACCTACCCCTTGCTTGGTTGTCACATAAGTGGTTTCCTAAATGGGAAACTTCTAATTGTAGTTCATACTCCAACCACCTTCAATTCCTCTCTCTCTCTCTCTCTCTCTCTCTCTCTCTCTCTCTCTCTCTCTCTCTCTCTCTCTCTCTCTCTCTCTCTCTCTCTCTCTCTCTCTCTCTCTCTCTCTCTTTTCAATAGCCAAACCATGTATTTGGAAGGGAAGGACCTCCATGCCACCTTCCTAAAATGGTAACGGCTCCCTCCCCCCACCCCATTTCTAAATATATGGCAGCCAACATGATGTCATCTTTGGTTGCCTTATCCCTTCACCTCACTCTCCACATAACTTTCCTCGTTGAAACCCTAGATCTAGATCCACTTTTCTTTTCTATAATAATCTTTATTCAATTGGAAATCCATCCATATATAAAGCTTCATGAATTCCACATTTTTTTCTAAGCAAAGGTTTGATGAGAAAACCTTGAAAGTAGCACTCTAACTTGGTGATTCTTGGAGCTTGGACATTGGAATTCTTTTGAGCTGTTCTTCATTTCAAATCTTAAGTATTTTCTCTTGATTTTTTCACTTCAATTCTAGGTTAGTAGTTTGATTTCAATTCATTTCTTTCATAGTAGTTTGTTCTTGTTTTGTTGCTTTAGTTTCACTCGCATAATTCTTCCTTTTTTACCCTTAGTTCTTTACTTCCATCTTATTAGTTTTTCTCGCTTATTCATCAAAGAGAAAAGTTAGTTCTTCTCTAGTAGTCACAGTCAAGAGAAGAAAGAGCTTGAAACCTTGATTTCCTTCCTTGAAATGCGCCTTTTTTTTTTATCTTAGAAAGAGAGCTAGGTTTAGGCATCTTTTTCCTAGTTTGCTTCCATAATTTTTAGCTATCCATTCTCTTGAGTCTCTTTTGGGCCTTACTTACATATCATCTAAGTTTAGTTTGAAAGCATTGAAAGGATTTTTGGCCTTAATTTGAATCAATTTTTAGGCTTAGTAAAAGGGCGCCATTTTTAGATTTACATCTATGTTTTATGGGCACTTTTTCTAATGTATTTTCCCATTCAATCCATGAAGCTATTTGAAGTTCCTTTTTGATGCTTGATTCTAGTAGCCAAGTAATTTAGATATTAATTAATATCTTACATAAAAAGTGCTACTTCAATTGCTTTCCATGCTTGGTTTGATTTGAGTTTCTTAAGTGCATGAAATTTGAAAATTTTCCATTCAATCTTCATGCTTACCTTATTCATCTTATTTGATTGATTCCTTTGGAACCCATTTAGATTTTTAGGTTGTCAAGGGCATTGATTATATTTCATCTCAGTAAGCTTTTCATTCAAACCCATGAACCATGTGCACCATCCTATGGATCATGTGCACCAAATTGAGTAAATCCTCCTTAGACTTTGTTTTGTTTGATTGTTTGATCTTAGTTTATCTTAATTTAGTTAGTTGCTTGTATCTTAGTATAGCCTTAGAAAATTTTCTAATTATGGTTTAGAATTTTTTATAATTAGGAAGTGTTAAATTGGGAAAGTTTTCTTAGGTTAAGTTTCTTAGTTTAATTCATACTAGTTTTGCAATAGTTTCTTTTATTGAATGCATATTGGTTAGGAAAGTTTCTAATTTCATTTATTATCTTTATTTTTAGAAAGTTTCCTTTATGTGTAGTTTCTAATTTCATGCGTGTTTCACATTCCATTTTTTTTAATTCAAAACCCATTTCTCTTTGGCTAAGATAAGCAATAAGATCCAATCGATTAAAAATTGTATGAGGTTCCTTGTGGGACTGTCACGACCCGAGTTTTTATATGATGCAATTTTGATAAAAAGGAGAGATCTCTTGTTTTATAAGTATGAGATGCATGAAAATCTTTTTCTTTTGGAAAACAATCTTTCATAAAAACCCCGAGTGTGAAAACACATTCTCCAATAATTTAGCCATGGCAAAGTTTTAAATCAATATTGTTCCCAAGAAAGTGTTAGTCACAGCCCCAGCTATTAGAGAGTAACTACAATCAAGTAACATTGAAAGATAAGATAGGGGTTTACTTACTTGTACTTAGCCTGTGTCTCTTAGTACAAATGTCCCTTGCCCTTAAGTATTTACTTTGTATCTAAAAAATGTTGAGGATTGGGTGAGTATATAATATACTCAGTAGGATCCTATCACTACTAGTTTTATAAATGCATGAGATGTTTTAAAATCATATGCTCATTCAAAATATGCGTATGTTTGAATACTTGAGTTCAATATCAATATAAGAATCCATAATCAACTGATATTCATAATATGCGTATGTTTGAATACTCGAGTTCAATATCAGTATAAGAATCCATAATCAACTGAAATACTCATGACTTAAAAGATCACATAATCCAAAATTGAAAGTATCATATATATATATATATGATGACATCATGATATGCAATAGATGCTTCATGGAGTCCAACTCATGGACCTCTAGTATGGTATGGTTGACCAACCTCATATCATGCCATATGCAATACACATAAATCCATGAAACCATAGGGTCTCACTATGCCCACGACCTCACCGCCGCGTGGTCCCCGGGTACCTAGGGACACAGGATCATATACCTCCATGGGGCATATGACACTTCGACCCAATGCCGTGACACCAGTGGTAGCCCCCTGTACCACATGCAGTCGAAGCAGGGACATGCCCTTTTTGGGCTTGGTACCCATCCACCTAATAGTGGTAGAGGCTGGGTGGCCAACCCACACCCCTCGGCATAGCACCCACGAGCTTACAAGCCCAAATCATGTACGATCAAATAAGCCAAAAACCTCTGTTCAAAACCAGTCCTCTTTGGGTCCCTCACAACTGCCTGGCCCTCGGCACTCTAGCGTCTTTTGGCAACCCTCAAGGACATCCAATCTTTTACGAAACATGTCTATGTACAAAACGTTTATCTTATGCATGCTAAATCAAGTCATGCTAAACAAGTCATATACTTATAACATATGTTCTCAAAATAATAATAGATCTTTTAAAAGAATCTAATAGTGACAGAGCACCTAGCTGACTAGGTCGCGTTAACCCTCTTGTCCTCGTACGCTCCTAAACATGGTTTGGTAACTCAAGGTTAGTTTAACCTATCTTTGATGGGTTTAGAGTAGTTGGGTCTTATTACTTAGGCATTAGGGGTCCATCCTATGCCTATGGGTGTCCTAAGATCCTAATTGGGCCTTGGTATCCTCAGTTTTCCAAAGTTCTAGTGGCCACGCGCCACCATCCTATTCGAAGGGTCATGCCTTACTTTGATTGGGCCTTAATCAGGGATTTTATGGTTTGGATGTGTCCATGTCGTCGATACGGAGACAACACCTTTTGTGGTGCCTCAATTGGAGCTCTAGATCTCAAGTTATAAGCATTTTAGTGTTGTATGTACATAGAGTCTTTAAAGACAAAAAGTCGGAATGCTAGGGCGCTGTGCGTCAGCGTCATGCGCCTTGGCTTCCTTAACCAAAAAAACAACGCTTTTTTCTAGCACGTCTACGGAGTGCGCCTCAATGGGTGCGTCTGCAGACGCGCGAGACTTCTCCGCCGTCCTTCTTTTCAGAGGGCGCATCCCTGGACACGCCCATTTGGTTTTTCAAACGGACATCGACTCATATCGACATGGAACGTTCCTATTGGATCGTCCCGCCCGTTAGTGACCTGGGTCATCCTCAGGTCACCCTGGTTCGACCCTGTCGAACTAGTGCGGCCATGGGGACATCCCAGGGTCTTTGGTGGCTCTCCCAGGCTCCGTTTAGCATGGTTTTTCATGCAAAAACTTAGGTGAATTGAGCCTAGGACTATGGGTGAGATGGGTTTGGGGAGTTTTTTAGCATACTTGCTTCGTGGTTGGTTTTCTCTCCACGTTTTCCCCTCTTTGTTACTGCTCCGCGATGGGTTTTCTCCAAGGTTTTGGGCTGCCATTAGAGGCACCCAAGAGCTCTATTTATAGGGCTTTTAAAGAGGGTTCTAGGGGGTTCTAACCGCCTTTGAATGGCGGTGGGGAAACCTCCAGAATGGCGGTGGTTTCTCCTTGAAACACCACCGTTCCAGAAGCCTCTAGGAGCTTGAAGATGACGGGGTGCCCGTATCAAAACGGGCACCTATGCTTTTCAGGTTAAGTCGTTTTTTGTAAAATTTACAATTTTGCCCCTGAACTTCAAAGGGCCATATCTTGCTCATTTTAACTCCGTTTTGGGTGATTTTAGTCTCGTTGGATTCCTTTTTCTGAGACGCATCTAATGGTACCACTTTTAGGACCAAATTCCTGGGTTTCATCAAGGCAACTAGTGAAATGAGCAAAATGCCCTTGTCTTTAAAAACTGAACTTTTCATTGCTAAACTTGGAATTTCAATATTACAAAATTGGAGTCATTACAGGGATTGACCTCTCTTACATGCAATGCCATTTTGAATCATACATTTTTGTGTAATTTTGAAGCTACACCAAGTTTTTGGTGCCATTGTAGGGAGCCGCAATGGATTTGTGGTTGGGTCTTAGTTAGATTGTTTATCTTTAATCATAGTTTTAGGTTGCATTAGACTAGGATTTTTGCTTCATATCTATATAATTTGCATTAGACTAGGATTGTTTATCTTTCTTACTTTGTGCAAGGGGAATTTGGCAAAAGGAGCGGCGACGATCCTATAGGCCAAAGTTTCATCAACTTAATTAGGATTTCTTTGCTTTCTTATATTAGGTTTTTGATTGAACTTGTAGTGAAGCCCCAATGTAATTTGCAATTATTACATTCATTTTAAATGGTTTTTATTAATACAGGCAAGTGTGGGGTATGGTAGCCCACATTTGATCTTCATTAAAAAACCCACTCAAAGCCTTTCTCACTCTCTTTTATTTTATTAGTGTAGTTGCATTTAGTGTAGTTTGCATATTGGTTGGTAGTGTCTATAGTTTGGGATCATTCATTATACTTGTTGCATCTTATTTAGGTTGTTGCATTAGTTGTGCACCTGTCTAAGCCTTGGTTAGATAGCATATAGGTGGGCATTAGTTTCCTTTCATTGTATAGCATTGCATGTTTATTGTCTTATGGTGGATGTAACATATTGATGGTAAGGGTCCCACAAGAACCCTCATAAGATAAGGACCTGATTTCATCACTAGATCCTTGGCCCACCTAGGTAATCAAATCAACTCCTTGTATGTTTGTGCTCCCAGCCCTTAAAGCTTAATTTAAAATCAAGTAGCAAAAGACTTGGGGTTTCAAGCTTATAGGACCCTTTTAGAAGAAGGACATCTATTTTTACTGTAGTGGCTTTTGAGTATTGTGGTTATGCTGGGCATCCAAAATTGAAGTGATTTAACTACACCTTTCATTGACGGTTGTTGAGGTCTAAATGTATCCTTCCATGAGAATTGTATTAACCACTTTATAGCAGAATTGAACTGAGAAGCAATAATAGAGTTTGGATAAAAGATGGAGCTATCTAGATCTAGGTTTAAAAGCTACTGCCCTACAGGTTAACAATGATTATCAAAACAGCTTGCTAGCATTAGTGATTGATTTATTGTGCATTATATAAAGTTAGGAATCAAAGTTAGAGTTAGGTTGATAGGTTTGTATTATAGTGCATGCAAGGTCATTGATCTTAAACTACTGACCTAGTCCTATTAGATCCTAAGATTGAACATACCCATAGGAAAGGGGTGAGAAATCAAAATCCTAACCTCATGCAGGCCCATCAGCTAAAGTTGATCATAAGAATATTAGAGATTTCTATGTGCCACTTCAACTAACTCTGTCATGTATCACCTTACCACCCACTAATGCAAACTACTTTAAACTTAAACTTGCAAGCATACAATTACACCCAACATTCTATGGCCATGAGAAAGAGGATCCATACCTACATATCAAGGAATTCCTTGATATTTGTGCTATATTCAAGTTCTGAAATGTCTCAAATGATTCCATTAGACTAAGATTGTTCCCTTTCTCCTTAAAGGATAAGGAAAAATCAAAGCTAAATTCTTTAGAGGTCAGTTCCATTGCGACATGGGACCAGTTGTCTAAAAAGTTCCTAAACAAGTTCTTTCCTACCCTACATAAGGAGATGATTAATTTTGAATAAAAAGATGATGAGTGATATTATGAATGCTGACTAAGGTGGAATGAATTGACTACAAAAAAATTTCCACCATGGATTTGAAAAATGATAGCAAGTTTAGTACTTCCATGAGGCATTAACACTTCAAAATAAACAAATGGTGAACACAGCTAGTGGAGGGGCCCTCAAGGCCTAGGAATTTTCTCAAACTTTAATAAACAATTCCCAGCAATGGGACTATTCCAATAGGAGAGAAAGAAATATCCAACTTCAAAAGAAAAGTGGCAAGAATGAGATAGGAGTGATCTCAAATATATCCTATAAGCACGACTGTGTGATTAATAGAAAGGATAAGTTTGACTACTTGGGTGGAAGAGTGGACAAGCTTGAAAATATGTTCCTAGCCTTCATGGCTATCCAACAAATTTAACCTCAACTTGTCAATCCAATAGTGTGTATGCTAAAAATCTTTAAGAAAATATAATGAATGCATATCATAATCCTAGTACTAATCCTTATTCTAAGGCCTATAATCCAAGATGAGCTAGGCATCCTAACTTGTCATGATTGAAGAACAATTACCAAGGGATCCATATATGAATCCCCTACACAAAAATTTCCTAGAGCTTCAATTCCACAACAACCACCTAGATTTTAGCTTCCTCAACCAGCAAAGGAACCAAGATTTGAGGAAACATGATGTCATTTATGAAGAGAACTTTAAAACATCATGATGAAACTAGACAGGCTCAAAATTAGAGATGATAGAATGCAAATGCCACTACTTAAGATAATTCTAAATTAGAAATGCAAATGAGTTATTTGTCAGGTGCTTTAAATGATAGAGGAAAGGGACAATTTCCTAGTTAGCTAATTCCAAGCCCTAAGGGATAGTTTGAAATAGGGTGCAGTTCATATACCCAAAGACTTCATAAATAATCAAAGTCAATAACTACCCTTAGGAGTGGCCATCAGGTTAATAATAAAGTTGGGCAAACTAAGGAAAACTTGGATGAGAATGAACCAGCTAAAACACAAGAGAAAGAGAAAAGGTAAAAACCTCCAACTCCATTTGAGCCTATAGTGGAGACGCCTTATGTACCTAAAGTCCCATTCCCTCAATTATCGAATAGGGTAAAGAAAGGAACAAATTTCAATAAGTTAATGAAAGTTTTTAAACATGCTTGAATCAATATCCCTCTACTCAATGCAATGAAAGACATTCCTGGTTATGCTAAGTTTCTCAAAGAGCTCTACACGCAAAAGCAAAAGCTTAATGTGCAAAAGAAAGTTTTCCTCACCGAGTAGGTGAGCTCTTTGATCTAACACCAAACCCCTACTAAATTTAGAGATCTAGGTTGTCCTACCATTTCTTGTGTTATTGGAAATCGTGTTATTGATAGGGCATTATTAGATTTTGTGACGACTCGGGTTTTTGTGACACATTTTGTAATGTATTTTGAAAGGCAGGGCCCTTAAGAGTGTAAAAAAATTTTGTAAAACAAAGCAGTGGAAATTCTTTTCTTTAGAACTTGTTTTTAAAACCTAAGTCACCACTTCATATATAACATAAGTACAATTTGTGTACAAAATAAAATTCCATTGAAGGAATATACTTTTATTAAATTCCAGGATCCATCCAGTGGTTCACAGTACAGCCAAATCTATTACAGTACTTGTCCAAATTACATAATCTAAAACTCAAGCTCACCATACAATAAAACTCTTGACAAAGAAAAATACATGTCTTCAAGGATATACCTTAAAGATTATTCTCTTCAAGTCTTCTATCGTCTTCAGCTCCTAACTCTCCTTCCCTATATCTGAGATATTGCAACAAGTACAATATCTCAGCAAACAATGCTTGGTAGGGGATTCAAGAAACATAATAATTGACAAGGTAATTCCAATACTTCATAATCTCATTATCCTTAAACATACTCTTTAGTTTGTAAGTTACGTATATCTATATACATACATACATACCCTTCATGGGTAAACCAGTTAAATTTGTGAAAGTAGTCAAATATCATTCCCAACTAAGCTGATCAATTCTCTTCATTTTGAGAATTTAGTATTACAGTTAATCTTACACTGGGAATTTTCCTTCTTGGGAAATATTGGTAATATACAATTACCTAGCATTTCATTATGCTACAACATAAGGCATTTCACTATGCCTATTCTCATATGCATCATAGTGCAAAATAATCAGAAAGGTTGCTATGCTGCAATCTGATCCATACTAGCGCGCTCGGATAACTGCCCTGTTCACCACTAATACCACGGTGGAAAATATTATGTCACTGCCTGTATGGGGGGCAAGACTTTCACAGTCGTGGCCATCCCATAATTGCCACCACCCGACTTTTAGCCTCTCTTTAGGCAAGGTATCATCATATCATCATATTTCAAGGAGCGGGTGGCCAAACCCTCATAACTCCTCTAGCAATAGCATTCCCCTAGGCTTATGCCTATTAAAACAAACTCACAAGCCTCCAAGCTTGTATGTAAAATAGATTTCATATGTATCTGACCATATGTCTGTTTACTTAGGGCTGAAATATTTTTTAGTTCCCTATTCACTTATAGTTTAGTCCTTAACCATCTTATATGTGTTTGGTTGGATCATAAGGTTTTCAAAAGATTTAATACAAGTATTAACATTACTCTTGTCAACATAAGATCATGAGTACAATTATGTATATCTCATATAAATGCATTCATCAAATCCTCCTACCTTTAAGGATTGGTCTCTTTTCCCCAATCTTCCATGATCCTGATTGATGTATGTAATCTGTACATCCATACATATTGTCAATATATAAATTATGAACAATCCTATTGATCAGTAGATCTGATGTTTAGAATGATCTTTAGATCATTCATATCTAAGTAATTTTTTTTATCTCTAAGTCTTTGTATGTCCATCTCCTTGATCTTGATCTTTCATAGATCCATTGATTGACAATCTACACATGTTGATAAAGATCAAGGTCCTAGATCTTCTATCATCTAGTTCTTCTTTGATCTAAGTTCAGTTATTGGATCATCCCTATGGAGTATGATCTTGGTTTTCTTCCTTGAATCATCTTTGATCAAGGGTTTGGATTATCTAATCTAATGAACTATAACAAGCATAATAATAAACATGCATACTAAGTACAATATAGTATTCTTATTCTTATTGTTCTTGATCATCCAAGATCTAATGGATCTTGTTTGATCATCCTTATCTTACTTACTGTTTTTATTAGGGTTAGGTAATTTACTAACCTTTTATGCTCTTATTATTATTATTTAACTAGTTAATGTGCTGGTTGAAGGTAACTTATTCAAGCCTAAATCTAGACTGCTCCTCTTATTTCCAATTGGCTAAGGCTTACTAGCTGAATGGGTGAACACAAAGTGGTTACTTCAATCCTCATGTAAGGAGGCGTTTAGACCTCACAAACGTCAACGGAAGGTAGGGGAAGAGCGAGACTCTATTAGATAACCCCCTTCACCACTATGTTCATCATTCATTAGAATGACCACAGCTCAACCTTTCATAAGGTTCCTATAAGCATGTTTACCCTAAGTACTCTTTCTAATGGATTTTAATTAAGTCCATGAATATTTATAATGTCATTCATGGGGTTTATTATTCTTCTCCTAGTTTGGGCAAAGGATTTGATAATCCTTATATTGTCCTACTAACTATAGCCCTTACTAATTAAGTCCAAAGTACTCCATTCTTATTTGTGTCATCAAACTCTACTTTCTCATTAGAATACATTTTTGATGTTTTATGCTCTTTATCTCATAACAAGTAGATCTACTAATAACATTTAACCATAAATGAATTATAAATTCAAAGCATAAAACTACATAATTTAACACTTAATGATAATGAGACAAGGTACTTAAAATTACTCTAACATGATTTCCAACTAATATACCTTAATAACTCAATTTAAACTAACATGGACTTAAGGTATAATCTCATACTATAGTATAAACTTATATGAAATTCCAGCATGGTCCTAAGTTAGAATGGCATGAAATCATACTAAAGTACCCCTAAGATAATTAAATCTAGCACCCTATGATAACAATGAAATCACATATCATGCTAAAGTCTAAATATTATACTAGCATGCTTTATAACATAATCATATTTAAAATGTTATTATATAAAATGAAACTAATTACATTAACATTTTTAGAAACCTTTACTTATGATCCAACCATTAGATCTTAGACCTTTTCCTTTAATTAAGGGTATTAGTTATATTTAGGGGAGCCTTGGCGCAACGGTAAAAGTTGTCGTCATGTGACCTTGAGGTCACGGGTTCAAGGCGTGGAATCAGCCTCTTGCAAAAATGCAAGGTAAGACTGCCTACTTTAGGCCATTGTGGCCCGCCCCTTCCCCAGACCCCGCATAGGCGGGAGCTTTGTGCACTGGGGCTGCCCTTTTTTTTAGTTATATTTAGGGGAATTTCTTTATTAAGGTCCAAAGATCATATTGATACATTTTTGTCATAATCCATCCGTGATTTCTTAGATTTCATTATATCAAGATTCATTTTATCCATCCCAAGGATCTGATCACACTTGATCTCATTGATCAAGTGGGTACCTTTGTATTTTTAGGGTTTTTCTACCATAATGGGTAGATCCCTTAATATATCTTATATATGTCCAAATAAACCATATATATCACTTTATTTCAATAGTATATCATTAGTAAAACATATTTTCAAGATCTTATCATCTCATATCTTGAAGATCTAGGTAATTGGAAACTTGTTTCTTTAATACAGAAATTTTTACTAAATATTATGTCCATTTTATCATTTCATCAGAAAATAGAGGTTTCAAGCTTTCCATAGCTTCTTTCTGATCTCAATTTGGAGTTCAGATGACTCCAGAATGTGATCTGGAAGTTCACAGTCCTTCCTAGGGCCTAGATTTGATCTGGGCCCAAGGAACAGACGGCCCAGATTTTTTGGGCGCTAAACTAAGCCGGGAGGGTCCGCTATGATGAAATGCAGAAGCACCCTCACGGGGCGGCCATGGACGCGTGCGGGATGTCGTCCGTCTGATCGAGAGATTGAATAGTCCGTTTGGGCCGTCCAATCAATCCCTTCTCAATTGAGGGAGCAAACCTTCTCAAATCATTATAAAAATTCTACCCTAGGGGTTTTGGACCCTTTCGGATCTATTGGTATAGTCAGAATTTTCATCTGAGCACTCTGTAATCCTGAATTAAGGGTTATGTTACTACTTTATTTTTACCTTTTTTATCATTAAAATAAATTACAGTAAACTAAAAATTACATAAACCAGTATTAAAAATCTATAAAAAGTATTTCCACCTACCTGATTGGGAAAAAATCTTGGTCATATGCCCAATTTAAAAAGAATACCTTGTTGATGAAGATATGGCCTAAGATCCACCTTTCTTGCAAATTCCTGTTGTTTTAACCGTTGGATCTTGAAATTGCTTTGGGGGTTTTGTAGAATCGATATGGTGGGAAGTTTTGGATGGTGTAATTGATGAAATTAGATCTGGAATAAAGTGCCTAATTGATTTTAGGTCTCTTGTTCCAATATGAAAAGAAAAAAGAAATTGAAAAGAGAGATATCTCTTAGAAATTTTGGGTTTTGGGGGAGGGATCTAGGTCTAATTTTTTAGGGAGAGTGAAGAAAATTTTGTGGGGATTTTATGAGCATTTTTGGAGGGTTTTTGGGGTTGTATTTATAGGCATTTTGGTCTTTTTTTCATGATTATAATATTTAATTTTTTATTATTAAATGGCATTAAAGTCTCCCATGCTCCATTATTTCTTCCTCATGCTCCATTTTTCTTCCCCAAGACTAGATGGTGTTTGTTGACCCATGAATTCATGTGGGCTGCTCATAAGATTCATTTTTGGGTCCCTTGTGGGCCCCATGTGATGTAAAAAGATAGTTTTGCCATTTATGTATAAAATTTTGGGTTTTATTCCCATTATCTCGGATTTGAGTGTAATTAGTGGCGTTGGATTCGTATTTTTCATTACATTCTAAATTTTGATGTCTCATATCTTGATTTTTGGGAGATTTTGATTTTTGGGTAAAATTACTATTTTACTCTTTTGTCCAAGAAATGAAGAAAGTTAAGGATTTCTCATCCAAATTCAGAATTTGTCGTGCCTACAGTCATTTTGAAGGGTTTGCTAAGTTTAATTTCAATTTTACATGTCTTATTATTTGATTATACTTTTATAAAAGTATATTCTAAATAACCCTAATATTTCAGCCCGAAATATCTGAAACTCAAACTTTATTGATTTTCTCAATCAATTACAAAAATTGGGGTTATTACAATCTTCCCCCCTTACAATAATTCGTTGTAATACAATACTTACTCAAACAAACTAGGGTGTGTCTTCCTCATTTCTACTTCCGTTTCCCATGTGGCTTCCTCAACAGAGTGATGTTGCCACAGGACTTTGACTAACGGAATGCTTTTGGTTCTTAACTTCTGTTCCTTGCGGTCCAGAATTCGTATTGCCTTCTCTTCGAAGGTTAGGTCAGGCTTTAGCTCTTCTGGCACCCTTTGAAGTACATGAGTGTCGTCTTGGAGGTATTTCCTTAGCACAGACACAAGAAAGACACTATGTATTTCTGAGAGTTGGGGTGGTAAGGCTAATTTGTAGGCCACTGGACCAACTCTTTCTAAGATTTCAAATGGACCAATGAATCTAGGACTAAGTTTTCCTTTGCTTCCAAACATCATTACTCCTTTGACAGGTGATACCTTTAGAAATACGTGCTCCCCCACATCAAATTCCAGGTTTCTACGTCTTTTATCTGTGTAACTCTTTTGTCGATTGTGTGATGTTAACAACCTCTTCTGTATCAATCTGACCTTGTCTACACATTGTTCCACTAGTTCTGACTTTATCAGCTTTCTTTCTCCAACTTCACTCCAACAGGTTGGTGATCGACATGGCCGTGCATACAATGCTTCATATGGTGCCATACTAATACTTGCCTGAAAACTATTGTTATATGCAAATTCTACTAAAGGAAGATGTTCATCCCAACTCCCTTTCCAATCTAATGGACATGTTCTCAACATATCTTCTAAGGTTTGAATAGTCCTTTCTGATTGTCCATCTATTTGAGGGTGAAATGTTGTACTGAGTTTAAGTGAGGTTCCCAAGGCTTGTTGTACACTCTTCCAACATCTCGAAGTAAATCTTCCATCCCTATCTGAGATAATGGATAGTGGAATCCCATGAAGTCTTACTATTTCCTTGATGTATAATTTAGCCAGACTATCAACTGATTAGTTTTGTCTAATTGGAAGGAAATGTGCTGACTTTGTTAGCCTATCCACAACCACCCAAATCATGTCATGGCCTGCCCAGGTCCATTGCAATCCCACTACAAAATCCATAGTGATATTGTCCCATTTCCATTCTGGAAGTTCCAATGTTTGTAACATTCCAACTGGTCTTTGGTGTTCAGCCTTTACTTGCTGACAATTTAGACATTTAGCCACAAATTCTCCTATTTCTCTCTTCATGCCTTCCCACCAAAAGTTTCTTTTTAAATCTTGATATATCTTTGTACCTCCAGGGTATATAGAAAACTTTGACTAATGAGCTTCTTGTATCAATTCCTTTCTCAGACATTTATTTGAAGGAACCACCAATCTCTCCTGAAAACGTATGCCCCCATCTGTACCCTTAACAAATCCTTTCTTTTCACACAATTCCTGAGTTGCTGTATCTTATTCTTGGGCTTTAAGGACTCTTTCTACAAAAGCTAATTTAATTGTGATGTTTGTGAGTAGAGCTCTTGGTTGTCTACTTAATGCATCAGCTACTACATTTGCCTTTCCAGGATGGTATTGGATGGAAAAATCGTAGTCTTTGATATACTCTATCCATATTCTTTGTCTCATATTCAAATCAACCTGAGTGAAGATGTATTTGAGACTCTTATGATCTATAAATACATTGAATTTTTCTCCATACAAATAATGCCTCCAAATTTTCAATGCAAAAACTACAGCTGCCAATTCTAGGTCATGTACTAGGTAACTTATTTCATGTTTCTTCAATTGTCTAGATGCATAAGCAATGACCTTCCCATTTTGCATCAACACACCTCCTAACCCTTTGCCTGAAGCATCACAATATATTTCATACCCCCCACTCCTAGCTGGCAAAGTCAATACTGGTGCTGTAGTTAACCTCTTCTTCAGCTCTTGAAAACTATTTTCACATTCTTCTGACCAAGTGAACTGTACCCCCTTTCTTGTCAAGGAAGTCATAGGAAGAGCTAGACGAGAGAACCCTTGAATGAATCTACGGTAGTATCCTGCTAGTCCAAGAAAACTATGTATTTCTGTTACTGTTTTAGGTTTCTCCCAATTCATTACTGCTTCAATCTTGGTGGGGTCCACTTCTACTCCATTCTTGGAAATTACATGACCTAAGAAATTGAACTTCTCTAACCAGAATTCACACTTACTAAATTTACCAAATAGTTTATGTGTTCTGAGGGTATTTAATACAATTCGTAAGTGTTCTTGATGTTCTTTGATACTGGTAGAGTAAATCAGTATATCGTCGATAAATACAATCACAAATTTATCCAAAAATTCTTTGAAGATTCTATTCATCAAATCCATAAACACTGCTGGTGCATTGCTCAACCCAAAAGACATGACTAGAAACTCGTAATGCCCATATCGAGTTCTGAATGCTGACTTGGGTATGTCTTCATCTTGAATACGTAATTGATGATATCCTGATCTAAGGTCAATTTTAGAAAAGAGCTTAGCAGATTGGAGTTGATCAAAGAGATAATCAATGCGAGGTAAGGGATACCTATTTTTCACTGTGACATTGTTCAACATTCTATAATCAATGCATAATCTCATTGACCCATCCTTCTTCTCACAAATATTACTGGTGCTCCCCATGGTGAACTACTTGGTCTAACAAACCCTTTTTCTAACAATTCTTGCAATTGTCCTTTTAACTCTTTCAACTCTGCTGGGGCCATCCTATAAGGTGCTTTAGAAATTGGAGTTGTACCAGGAATTACTTCAATGGTAAACTCAATTTCTCGGTGTGGGGGTAACCCTGGTAGTTCTTCAGGAAAAACATCTTGGAATTCCCTGACCACTTCAATTTCTGTTATCCTTGGCTGTTCAACATCTAAGGAAACCACTATTGCTAGAAATGCCTGACACCCCTTGGACATATGTTTGACTGCCTTCATAGCTGAGATGATGGATTTGTCTAAGTCATTGTGTTTCTCATACAGTATTAATACTTTCTCCCCTCGTATACTAAATGTGAGTTTCTTCTTGTGACAGTCCATAACTACCCAGTATTTGGCTAACCAGTCCATACCCAGTATGATGTCAAAATCCTCCATGTTCAATAAAATGAGGTCTATGTCCATTCTTTTGCCCAATACTTCTAGAGGTACATTATGCAAGTATTCTTGTAGTTTAACTATTTTTCCAACTGGAGTTGTTACATCTAGATTAAATCCCAAGTTTTTCACTGATAGTTGTATACTAGATGCAAATTCACAAGATATAAAGGAATGCGTAGATCCAAAATCAAACAGTACTTTGGCATAGTTGTCTGCTACAAGTAGTGTACCTTCAATTACGACATTGGATGGTCCAGCTTGGCCGTCAGTGATGGCGAAGATGCTTCCTTGGTGTCGAGGAGCAATTTCTAGTTTTGCCTCCCTGACTGCCAATGGTTTGGTACAGTGGGCGGCGACATGCCCATACTCCCCACAATTGTGGCACTTGATTGGAAATCGTTGTGGTTGTTGTTGTATAGGTCATGGGAAGATATTGCCTTGGTGAAATTTTCTACATCTTGGACATGGCTGTCGATTTGGCCTTGGTGCATTGTTCCTTTGATTTCTTTGAGGCTTAAAATTGTTCCAAGGTCTTTTATTCTTCTGGAAAGGCCTTGGGTTGTTGTTTCCTCCTCCACTGAACTTAGTAATTTGACCCCTTTTGTACTCCTCTTCAAACTTGGAGGCCATTTCCACACAGTCTGCCAAGGTAGTGGGTTTAGTACCCAGCACCTTTATTTTCAGCCCTGGGTGTAGCCCTTCAATGAATCGATCCATGATGTGTGTTTCTGTGTCACACACATGAGTCGCGAATCTCCTTAGTTGTGTGAACTTGTTATCATAGTCCACCACCGACATATTCCCTTGCTTTAGGTCCAAAAACTCTATCAACTTCCTTTGTTGTTCATGAGAAGGAAAATATTTATGGTTGAATACTTCCTTAAATTCTTCCCATGTAATATCTTCAAAATTTGAGAAGAAGGTGTTGTTAGCTGATCTCCACCAAAATGCACCTTCTTGTTTGAATAAGTATGTGGAAAATTTTACCTTCAACTCTGAAGGAGTACGTAGTGCACTAAAAGTCTTTTCAACTTCATATATCCATTCCTCAGCCTTTTCAACTTCACCTTTGCTATTATACTCTGTAGTCCTCTTTTGAAATCTCTGCATCATTTTGTCAACTTTTTCTGGGGATTTTCCAACTTCTTCACTTGGTACAAGGAAAGATTGCCCTTGTCCATTCTTATTTGTGTCATCAAACTCTACTTTCTCATTAGGATACATTTTTGATGTTTTATGCTCTTTATCTCATAACAAGTAGATCTACTAATAACATTTAACCATAAATGAATTATAAATTCAAAGCATAAAACTACATAATTTAACACTTAAGGATAATGAGACAAGGTACTTAAAATTACTCTAACATGATTTCCAACTAATATACCTTAATAACTCAATTTAAACTAACATGGACTTAAGGTATAATCTCATACTATAGTATAAACTTATATAAAATTCTACCATGGTCCTAAGTTAGAATGGCATGAAATCATACTAAAGTACCCCTAAGATAATTAAATCTAGCACCTTATGATAACAATGAAATCACATATCATGCTAAATTCTAAATGTTATACTAGCATGCTTTATAATATAATCATATTTAAAATGTGATTATATAAAATGAAACTAATTACATTAACATTTTTAGAAACCTTTACTTATGAACCAACCATTAGATCTTAGATCTTTTCCTTTGATTAAGGGTATCAGTTATATTTAGGGGATTTTCTTTATTAAGGTCCAAAGATCATATTGATCCATTTTTGTCATAATCCATCCATGATTTCTTAGATTTCATTATATCAAGATTCATTTTATCCATCCCAAGGATCTGATCACACTTGATCTCATTGATCAAGTGGGTCCCTTTGTATTTTTAGGGTTTTTCTACCATAATGGGTAGATCCCTTAATGTATCTCATATATGTCCAAATAAACCATATATATCACTTTTATTTCAATAATATATCATTAGTAAAACATATTTTCAAGATTTGATCATCTCAGATCTTGAAGATCTAGGTAATTAGAAATTCGTTTCTTTAATACAGAAAGTTTTACTAAATATTATGTCCATTTTATCATTTCATTAGAAAATAGAGGTTTCAAGCTTTCCATAGCTTCTTTTCAATCTCAATTTGGAGTTCAGATGACTCTAGAATGTGATATGGAAGTTCATAGTCCTTCTTAGGGCCTAGATTTGATTTGGGCCCAAGGAACGGATGGCCCAAATTTTTCGGGCGGTAAACCAAGCCGGGTGGAACGCGTTTGGTTCGTTGGGTGCACCCGCTGTGATGAAATGTGAAAGAGCCTTCACGAGTCGTCCATGGACGTGCGCAGGACGTCGTCCCTTTGATCGAGAGATCGGACAGTCCGTTTGGACCATCCAATCAATCCCTTCTCAATTGAGGGACCAAACCTTCTCAAATCATTATAAGAATTCTACCCTAGGGGTTTTGGACCCTTCTGGATCTATTGGTATAGTTAGAATTTTCCTCTGAGCACTCTATAATCCTAAATTAAGGGTTCTGTTAGTACTTTATTTTTACCTTTTTTATCATCAAAATAAATTACAATAAACTAAAATTTAATAAAACAGTATTAAAAATCTATAGAAAGTATTCCCACCTACCTGATTGGAGAAAAAACCTTGGTTATATGCCCAATTTAAAAAGAATACCTTGTTGATGAAGATATGGCCTAAGATCCACCTTTCTTGCAAATTCCTGTTGTTTGAACCGTTGGATCTTGAAATTGCTTTGGGGGTTTTGTAGAATGGAAATGGTGGGAAGTTTTAGATGGTAGAATTGATGTAATTAGATTTGGAACAGAGTGCCTAATTGCTTTTAGGTCTCTTGTTCCAATCTAGAAAGAAAAAAGAAATTGAAAAGAGAGATATCTCTTGGAAATTTTGGGTTTTTGGGGAGGGATCTAGGTCTAATTTTTTAGGGAGAGTGAAGAAAATATCATGGGAATTTTATGAGTATTTTTGGAGGGTTTTTGGGGTTGTATTTATAGGCATTTTGGACTTTTTCTCATGATTATAATATTTAATTTTTTATTATTAAATGGCATTAAAGTCTCCCATGCTGCATTATTTCTTCCCCATGCTCCATTTTTCTTCCCCAAGACCAACTGGTGTTTTTTGACCCATGACTTCACATGGGCTGCTCATAAGATTCATCTTTGGGTCCCTTGTGGGCCCCACATGGTGTAAAAAGATAGTTTTGCCATTTATGTATAAAATTTTGGGTTTTATTCCCATGATCTCGGATTTGAGTGTACTTAGTGGCGTTGGATTCATATTTCTTAGTACATTATAAATTTTGATATCTCATATCTTGATTTTTGGGAGATTTTGATTTTTGGGTAAAATTACTATTTTACCCTTTTGTCCAAGAAATGAAGAAACTTACGGATTTCTCATCCGAATTCAGAATTTGTGGTGCTTACAGTCATTTTGAAGAGTTTGTTAAGTTTAATTTTAATTTTACATGTCTTATTATTTGATTATACTTTTATAAAAAGTATATTCTAAATAACCCTAATATTTCAGCCCAAAATATCTGAAACTCAAACTTTATTGATTTTCTCAATCAATTACAAAATTTGGGGTTATTACAGATTTAGGGGTTAGTGTAAACCCATTATCAATTTATGTCCATGACTAACTTGTACTCGGTGACCTTAAACCATCCAATACCAACTTGCAATTAGTAGATAGATTAGTAAAGATTCCATATGATATGGTTAAGGATGTTCTAATATAGGTGGACCACTTTTGCTTTCCTGTGGATTTTATTATCGTAAATACCCAACCTGTACCAAACCCTAGTAGTCAGATGCCCATCATTCTTAGACATCCATTTTTGGCAACATCCAATGCCACCATCTATTGTGATTTTAAGTTAAAACTCATAAGCGCACAAATCAAATGTAGTGATTCATGCAAGGAGTTCAATCCCACGAGGAATAGAATGGTTGTATGTTATGTGGGCCTTTACTTATACTAAATAACCTAGCTTAAGATAGTATGATTTTAAACTTAAACTAAGATTGGAAACTTAACATAAATTTAACAAATGACATATGGAAATAAAAGTAAACAAACTAAGATGGAAACTTTCTTAAAAACATATTTTCTACAAATAACACTTTACTAAATTGAAATTAAAATTTTTAAGATTAAAATTAGAAACTCTCTAAATTAATGTTCAACTAATGAATCAAACAATAGAATAAGAAACTCATCTAACAATCATGCACACGACACCAATGGATGGTGCATATGATCCTATGATGAAAGAACTACAGTATGTTTCAAATGAATACTAAAAGCATGTAATCTTAATGCATCTATGGTAACTATCTAAATGGAACTTACAAATGTTAGGATGCATAGAAATCTAATGGAGAATTAGACTAATAGCAAATGCATAAAATAACTTCATATAACACTCCCTTATAACCATGCGTATGACCCAAAAAAGTGTATGCATGGTTCAAGGATGATGGTATGTGACTTCTTTGCTAAATCTAAATGATCCTTGATGCAAACAAAAAATCACGGATTGCATGAGAATATCCAAGGCACAACTTGTATGATTCCTTTAAGAAAAGAAATCATGGAACATTTAACTAAAGCATGTAACCTTGTGTGTGAATCTTACCATCAAAATATTCTTAATATCACCATGAAACATTCAGATTTGAAACAATGATTATTCATGAACAAGATTCATGGGTTATGGTTGAATTCGATTCATAACTAAGAAAGCTTAAATCATACAAATCAAACTAGAGAAAGCAAAACATTCAAATGATTTTATTGAATCCAAAGCTACATATAGAGTAGTATGCATGTACATGTCTTGAAAAATGAAATATACACTCTTATAATAATGAAATCTCAACCAAAAGCACCTTAAACTACATATAATTCATAGCCAATATTATCAAGAATCATGCATGAAAACCATCAGAGAAAAGAAGTGATCAAAGGCCACAAAATTGGAAAGGAAAGCAACTAGATGTTGATCTAGAGCAAAGTGAAGATAAAAGAGTTAAGAAAGAAGCGTAATGAATTCAAGGTATCATTCCCTTGGCTGTCACTTCAAGAGGAAAGAAACCTTTTGATCTATGAAGGAAAAATAGAGATGGGTAACAAAGGATAAGACAAGTTGAAAAGCAAATAAGGAGAATCACTATACATAAACAATCCAGCTAAAGGAAAACTAATAAAACCACAAACAAGAACATAAACTTGGGAGAATTACCTTGTAGATGACTAAGGAATCAAAGAAAAAAGGGAGAAGATGGCTTGTATGTGTTGGATGCCTCACACTTCTAATCATTCCACCTTGATTTTCTATTCTAGAATGGGAGACGTGGGAAAAAGTTAGAGGATGGAGGCTCTAGCCTCCTTCCTCCCCAAAGATATCTCCCAACATGGAAGCCCTAGAGGAGTTATATAAGTGGTTGCCTTATCCTCTTTTCTAGGATATGATCCTAAGGTGGAGATGATTAAGATGAGACGTAATGGTTAGGATTAATTTTAAGTAGATAGGTGGTTAGGAAAGAGATGTAAAAGTGAGAAAAGATGGAGTGATAAGGGGAAAAAAGTGGAGTGAAGGGATTGGGTAGACTTAGAATGGTGAGTTGGTTGAAGAGTTTTAGAAATTTGAAATCTTTAAGTGAAAAGGTGGAAATTCGTAGTAGATTTATGTGGTGAGGAGGAAAGTTAGAAAAAATTAAGAGAAACATAGAAAATGAAGGGGTCTCTTCCTATTGGTCAACATGCTACCTTATCCTAGTTGAATTTTCCTCAATTCTCTTCAACATATCCTCGTAAATCCCAGGGATAATTCTTTTGATTTTCCTCCAATCATGGCCATTCATGTAGCATGGCTTATGTGGCTTATGATGGCTAACTTTGAGAGGTCCATTGGCTTGGCTTCATGGCTAGCTTGGATGGCTTTCTTGGCTTAGCTTGTTGGCTCAAATCCTTGGCTTTGGTGGTTGGCTTATCTCCTTAGCTTGTCGCCTTGTTCATGGCTAAGTGGTTTAAGTAAAACCAATGCAAAGGTAGTGGGCTTTGCATGGGCCCACTTTGACCACCTTTGACTCCTTTAATTGCATCCATTGCTTATCCTAAAGATGATCTTGACCCTTGATCTCATTTTGATGTGATGACCCTGAGGCTTTGACTCGATCTTTTGATCTTGATCATCAATATTCATCTCAATCAATCTCAATCATGGGATCATCATCTCGCTTCCTACAAAGAGAGAAAAAATCTAATTAAATCCTATAAAAATATGAATTATTACATATTTACCTTAGATTAGTCTGTAGACCTACAAAATATCAAATTTTTTAGTCATTAAATAAAAATTGCATGTGTTATGAATTTTGGTCAGAAAAACTAATTTACCTCTCTAAGTTATAACACTTCATTGACTAATTGGGTGGTTTTTATGCAAAATCAAATACTTATGATCATAAACTATAGAAATGGTGTGATAAAATTATCTTTTGATAACATGAAAGTCGAGCTCAATCTTTTAGTGACGATCATCATCATCCAGGCCTAGATGATTCTTGTGTAGATAATTTAATTGACTGTTTACTTCAACATGTTAATCTACCATCATCTTTCCTAGACCCACTTGAGGCATGTCTAGCACACTTTAACTATGATTTTGATATAGACAAGTCCATTGATGAGGTAAATAATCTTTTAGATGTTGTACCTATAATGGATACCTTGAAATGGAGACCTCTAATGGAACCACTTCCTCCTTCCAATTTTGTTCGTGTACCATCTATAAAAAAACCACCTACCTTGGTTCTTAAGCCACTCCCTGAAAATTTAAAATATTCTTCCTTAGAACCTGATGAATCCTTGCCTATCATCATGGCCTCAAATCTAGATAAAGAACAAGAAGGAAAGCTTCTTGATGTTCTTAGAGAGCATAAGATAGCCTTAGGGTGGACCATAGTAGATATTAAGGGAATTAGCACTGTTGTGTGCATGTACAAAATTCATCTAGAAGAAAATTCCAAATCATCTAGGGAGACATGGAGGAGACTTAACCTTAATATGAAGGAGGTATTGAGAGATGAAGTACTTGACCTCTTAGATGTTGGTGTTAGCTACCCCATATCTGATATCACTTAGGTTAGACAAGTTTAGGTTATCCCCCAGAAGTTTGGAGTCATAGTAATCCATAATGAGGATAATGAGTTAGTTCTCACTTGAATGACCACTGAGCAGAGATTTGTGTCAATTACCAAAAACTAAACTCAATCATAAGAAAAAGCAACTTTCCTCTTCCCTTCAAATGGAGATTTGTATTAATTACCAAAAACTAAACTCAATCACAAGAAAAATCACTTTCCTTTTCCCTTCATATATCAAATGCTGGAAAGGTTAGCCAGTCATAGTTATAACTACTTTCTTGATGGTTACTCTGGTTATAACCAAATCTCCATAGAACCTGAGGATTAGGAGAAAACTACCTTCACCTACCCTTTTGGGACCTTCGCCTATCATCATATGTCTTTTGGCCTTTGTAATGCTCCATCTACTTTTTAAAGATGTATGTTGAATTTATTTTATGATATGGTGAAGCAATTCTTAAAAGCGTTTATAGACAATTTTTAGTGTTTGTTCTTCGTTTCATGTAATGCCTGCACCACTTAAAACTTGTCATTGCTAGGTATTAGAAAAAGAATTTAGTGTTAAATTGTGAAAAATGTCATTTCATGGATCAAAATGGCATTGTTTTAGGTCACATAATGGCATAGAAGTAGAAAAGCCAAAGTTGATTTAATCTCTAACCTTCCTCCTCCAAGGATGGTGAAAAAGTTTGATCTTTTTTAGGCCATACTAGTTTTTATAGACAATCCATCATGGACTTTAGTAAAATTGCTAAGCCCTTATATAATTTACTTGCAAAGGAGGCAACTGTTAACTTTGATGATGATTACATGAAAGCATTTGAGCACTTAAAGGCTAAAGTAACTTCTACGTCTATTATTCAACCTCCAAATTTGTAACGACCCAAATTTTGAAGTATTATTTTATTATATATTTGAAATTTTGGATTGAACAGAATGATGGAAGTTTGAAAATTTTGAATTCTAGACGTGGAATTTTTTATATAAATCAAATTGAGTGAGAATACCTTTAATAACTGGATTCTACTCAAAAAATGGAATCCAATGACACTAAGGACACTAAAAATCGAGCACAGACAAGGAAGTTACATTACTTTTAAGTATAAGCATATTTTAATAATTTTACAAATAGCCTATTTATATGTTTTAAAAATAGAAAGTAGAGGGGCCATTTTTTATAATGGAACCCCCTTACAACAGATCTACCGCGTCTCCGACTCCTTAGAAGAAAAAAAAAAGGGCAGGGATGACATGCCTACCAACGAGAAAGGCAAATCACTGGCAATAAAATGACCTTTTACTTTCCCCTACAGTGCATTCCCTTTCTTCTCTCCCTAGCTCCACCTCTTTCTTACCATCATTGACATTGAACAGACCAGTTAGCAATGCACCCACAGATCTCCCCAACGTCATCTCTCTCTCTCTCTCTCTCTCCCTCTCTCTCTCTCTCTCTCTCTCTCTCTCTCTCTCTCTCTCTCTCTCTCTCTCTCTCTCTCTCTCTCTCTCCCTCTCCTTTCCCTTCTTCTCCAGCTTCCTCATTTCCTGCTGTTTTTTGCCAACCTGAAAGACTAGCAAGCTCATGAGGCATCTAAACCCACCAGGATTCACCAAATCCCTTTTGCCTCTTCAACTAGCTCAGGTAAGTCCTCTGTTCTTTTTTCTTTGTCTTTTTGCTTTTCCTATGCTCTCCTCCCAAATCTCTGGAAAATCTGTTTCCACCAGCTAACAACCTACCAGTGAAAATAAATTCAATAGATATATATGGGAACCACCTCAAGGATAGCTCAGATGGAAGATCTAAGCAATCCGATGAGTTTGTGTGACCTCAAAACCCTAAAAACTATATATAAAAAAGTAAATATATAAATTATCCTGGGTGTCAATTAAAGACGAAGATGCTCAAATGGTTCAGATCAGTCTGTCTCATCTCTATTGATCCAATCTATTACCAAGATGCACCATGATAATGCACTATGGGGACACAACCATTCAATGCATCCCAATGCATGTGTATGCATGTGGGAGCAGTCACAGATCGACCAGAATGCTGTTGTATTATGGGAACCGTAACGCACTGCCGATGCATTTTGGAGTTTAGGATGGATCATAGCGTTCTGGGATGTGCATTATATTCTAGTGCATCTCGGTGACAATTAGTTACTATATTGTTGTAATAGATTTGATTTTGGCTATTTAAATGATCTGAAACATGAAATCATTGATTTAGAAGGCTATCAAGTCTGATTAACAATTGGAAAGGTCCATTTGATTTGTCTTAACAACACAAACTTAATAATACAAGAAAGTTTATGATTGGAGAGCAATTTAAACTACTCATTACCTAGAAAATATAAAAATTTCATAGATCTATAAGATCAAAGATGATCAAACCCCAAGAAGTGATCAATTAAATTATGGGGTAGATCAATACACAAATCAACCCTAATCTAAGGATATCAACCCTTGGAACACATATCTAACCATTGATAAATAGGATTAAAGTCTAGATTGGTGATCTAGGTCTTTGATCTATGAATCTAACCAATGATCTATGGAGAATTGGTCATATTAGATTCAGACAGGATCTTAATTAAGCAAAATTCATTCCATAGATTAGTTTTTAAGACAAATTCTACCAAGAAAACCACATAAACATGTGAATGGGAAATGATAATTGGAATCTTGCACTTAAATTATGCCCAAAACCCCATAAAGACCTTGAAGGACATCCCAGATTCGAACTGACGAAAAACACGAACAAAACCTAAGTAATATCCATGAGGTAGGCAATCTAATGCTAATAAGTTTAAATTGAATTTCAAGACTTAAATAGTCTCCTTAAAATCATTTCCATATTTAGTATGTTTTTAGTTTGACAATGAGGGGTAGCTATGCATGCAATTTTGTGTACATGATTCTATGAAAATTAAGTTCTGTTAATCTTTAAATAATTAAATATATGGCATTCTTACAATGAGCACACAAATTATTCCCATGCTTCATACTATTATTTGAAAATGCTACTACTTATATCTCTTATAGTCAATTTTTATTCTTGAATGATAGGACAATTCATATATGCATTAATTTCATGCTATGAGATAAGTCGCATAAATTGCATTATTTGAATATATGTTTATCATTATGTGATTCTATTATATTTGAATTTGATATATATGTATCTACATTGTTTGAACTAGTGAGCCTGGTGGGAATTCTATTAAGAGGTTGTACGAGTTTGGTCTCCTAGCCTCTAACCACCAAAGATGGAAGGTACCGTGCCCAAAGAGGCACCTATTTTTCTCAACTATTGTGGTAGGAAAGCACCCACTAGAGGTGTTTATGTCACCCTTTTCAAGATGTATTCATAGTCGTCATAGAGGCTACATTGGCTAGTCTCTAGAGACAGTAGACACATGATTCAGAGAGCTGGTTGTGAGCATAGTGGTCCCTATTATTTCTATTTTTGCATCTCCATGTATAGTGCCTTATGATGGTGTTTAGACAAGTACTCGTGACCAGTCAGCTGATGTGTTCACCGATATATCAACATGCATAATAACTGCCATAGGGTCGGGATTTTCAGCTTCTAATTTGATTAATTACTACTTTAAGGACTTAGTAATCTTTATATTATCAATTATTTGATTATTCCAGCAATTCTTTTTCTTAAATATAGAAATGTGTAAATGATTTACATGAATGCCAGTGTTTTCATAAGATGATTGCATGGTTTTATCACCTGAAAAAACCTTCTTAAAGTTGTGCATGTTGTATGCTGGATCTGATAAATATGTAACCTAATAATTTTTTATAGATAAGTTCAAGCAAGAGCAAAAGAACTATTATGAAGTTTTAGTGCTCCAATCAAGTAGGAGAAGGTAAGGATAAGGTGTTAATGCAGTTGTCCTAGAACTGGTAGTTACCATTTTAGTATGTAATGTAAATTGACATTAAGTGATTTTTTATAACTTGGGTTGTGATTAAAAATCTTGGGAACAGAATATATTCATTTTTAGATATCTTTTCAATATATCATATGCATGTTTCATTAAGTAAGTACATTAGATTTTTTTTTGTCTATGTGTGGAAATGAATATGACACTTGGGATCTTCATAAATGAAGTTTATAGAAAAAGAATATTTCTCTACCATTATTTCACAAGCTGTTTTTAAATAGAGATCAATCTTGCAAGTGAAATCTTGTTATCTGAAATTTCATTATAAAAACTCGGGTTATCACAATTGGTATCATAGCCCAAATTCAAGTTATTCACAGCCAAGTTATGAAATAATAACTTAAAATTAGTTTATATAAATAGGAAAAAATTATACTAGCATGATAGAATTGCTCAAAAGGAGCATGTTACTCTTGTAAAATAGATGCTGCCTAGGAGAAGAGGACGTGCAGCCACAAAACCTGTCAATCCACCTACTGACTCCTCTGGATTTGGAAATGGGATGGCGAAAGCCTTTCAGCTCTTTATGTAACATATGGGGTAGTTTATGCATAATGAACCACAAGCACCTACGGCAAGAGCCTCATCACCAAAGAGGATTGTTGACCGAACAGAGGCCTAATTTGAGCGATATTTGAAGATGGCCCCATCATTCTCTGGTGAAGAGGAGTCAACATTAATAAATAAGTGAATCTTCAATATTGAAAAGTTGTTCAAAGTGATGAAGATTCACAAAGAAAGGAAGGTTTCTATGACCACTTTTGTCCTAAAGGATGAAGCAAGTTATTGGTGGGAAATAGCCAAAAGGACATACTTTGATGATAGTAATGCTATTCCTGAGGAGGATTTCAAAATGGTATTTAATGAGAAGTACTTCCCATGACATGTATGAAAGGAAAAGGATAAGGAGTTCATGGATCTGGAACAAGGCAGCTTATCTGTGAGTCAGTATGAAAATAGGTTTGCATCTCTTCATAGATTCACACCCACCATTTGTGCCACTGAAGAAAGTGCTTCAGAGAAATTTGTAGATGGATTAAACCCTGGACTAGGGAACACAGTTATTGGGTTTCAACCAACCACCATGGCAAAATAAGTGGAAATGGCATCTCTTTTTGAAAAGGATTTTTAGAGGGCATAGGCAGATGGGAGAGAAAAGGAGAAGAATACCAACATCGATGGACAATTCAACAAAGGCAAAAGACCCATTTAGTCTTCTGGCTCCCAACATCTGCACAAGCTACAATTCGACAATAAAGGAATGGCACCAAAATCTATAGTTTTCCCCTAATGCAAGAAATATCATCTAGTCAAACCTTGCACCTTGCCCTATTTCAAATGTTTTATTTGCAAAGAAGTAGGACATATAGCCATACATTGCCCTAAGAAGAGGAGAGAGGAAGAGCATAAAGGAGATCAAATTCCATGAAGCCAAGGATGCGTGTTTGCCATTACTTTAGGACAAGCTCAGGCATCCAACACAGTAGTAGAAGGTACACTTCACATTTATGATAGACTTGCCAGAGTATTATTTGATACTGGTTCTACACATTCTTTTATATCATGCAATTTTGCTTCTTATATTGATGATATGGTACAAATCTTAGAATTATGTTTAGAAGTCATGACACCCTTGGGCAAGTCTATTGACACACAAACATACTTTCAAGATGTTTTGATTGTAATTGAGGGCAAACAAATGAACATTGATTTAATCCACTTGGATATGACAAACTTTGACATCATACTTAGGATGGGTTGGTTAGCCTTATAGTATGCAATCATAGACTATCGAAAGAAGAAGATTATTTTTAATATTCATGGAGAAGTGGTGGTATCATTGCAAGGGAGAATAGATTATTCAGGAGCATGTTATTTCCTCGACAAAGGTAGCAAAACACATTGCTCAAGGATGCCAATTCTTTCTGGCTAAGATAGAAGCTGCTGAGGATGCAAAGCCTAAACTAGAAGAAGTGGCTATTGTTGGTGAATTTTCAAATGTGTTCCCTGAAGACTTACTAAGGTTACCACCACAAAGGGAGATAGATTTTACTATTGACCCAATACTTGGCGTAACCCCTATCTCCAAATCACTATACCAAATGGCTCTAGCAGAATTAAAGGAGTTGACAACCCAACTGGAAGTGTTACAGGACAAAAGGGATCATTAGACCTAGCGTGTCTTCCTAAGGAGCGCCAGTCTTTTTTGTTCAGAAGAAGGATGGATTAATGAGACTTTGCATTGGCTATCAAATGCTAAATAGGGTCATAGTCAAAAACAAATATCCTCTACCACATATTAATGATCTCTTAGATCAGTTGTGGTCGACTAGTGTCTTTTCCAAATTCAATTTACTATCCAGATACCATTAGCTCAGAGTCATGGAAGAGGATATTTCAAAGACAACATTCAGAACCAGGTACAGACACTATGAGTTTAGGGTGATGTCATTTGGATTGATGAATGCCCGAACTATATTTATGGACCTCATGAACCAAGTATTCAAAGCTTATCTAGTTAAATTTGTTAGTATTTGTGGATGATATTCTAGTCTACTAAAAAAATCTTGAGGAACACTAAGAATGCTTACGATTGGTGCTAGATACACTTAGGACACACCAATTGTACCAAAGTTTAGCAAGTGTGAATTTGGTTGGAGGAAGTGAATTTTCTAGGTCATGTTATTTCTAAACATGGCATTGTTATCAACCCAGAAAAGTCAAAGTGATGGAAAAATGGGATACACCTAAGATAGTGATAGAAATAAGGAGTTTTCTAGGCCTTGCAGCGTATTACCATAGATTCAATGAAGGATTTTCAAGCATTGCCTTACCTCTAACCAAATTGGCAAGAAAGGAGGTGAAGTTCATATGGGATGATGCGTGTGAAGAAAGCTTCAAAGAATTAAAGAGCAAGCTGACCACTACACCAGTACTCACACTACCCTTAGGAAGTGACGGTTTGAGATCTACAATGATGCTTCTGGGAAAGGACTGGAATGTGTGCTTATGCAAAATGGGAAGGTGATCGCCTATGCCTCTCGAAAATTGAAAAGAAATGGGGTCAACTACCCTACCCACGACTTGGAACTTGCTGAAGTAGTTTTTTCCTTAAAAGATCTGGAGGCATCATTTCTACAAAGAAAAGTTTAAAGTGTTCATAGACATAAAAGTCTTAAGTACATCTTTTCACTACAAGACTTGAATATGAGACAAAAGAGATGGATGGAGTATTTGAAGGATTATGACTTCTCTATTCAATACCATCTAGGGAAGGCTAATGTAGTAGCAGATGCTTTAAGTTGAAAGGTGCAAGGAATATGTGCAAGCTTACTTTTTAAGAGATGGAAGTTTCTATAAGAGGTAATAGGGTGTAGACTTGAGGTAGGTCATGGGAGATCCTTCATAGTAAATTTAACCACGAAATCCACTATCAATGAGAAAATTAGGCAAATGCAGAAGGATGATGCCGAGGTATAAGCATTAGGTGAGAAATTAGGGTTCACTAGGGAGACAGATGACATTGTTTGCTTGCAAGGGAGATTGGTAGTGCTAGCTAATGATGAATGAGGTAAGAAATTCTTTGAGAGGAACATTAGTCTCAGTATACTGTTCATCCTGGTGGTACAAAGATGAATTAAGATTGAAAGAGACAATTCTGGTGGAATGGTTGAAAAAAGATGTAGGAAAATTTGTGGCACAATGCTTGACTTGTCAACAAGTTAAAGCTGAACACCAAAGATCGACTAGACTATTAAAACCACTCAAGTTTCCAGAATGAAAGTGGGACCATATTACTATGGACTTCATAGTGGGATTGCCCAATACACCAAGGGGACATGATATGATATGATATGATATGGGTAATCATAGATCGGCTAACAAAATAGGCACACTTTCTTCCTATTTGACAAAATCAATATGCTGATACCTTGTCTCAGTTGTACATTAAGGAAGTGGTGAGTCTGCACAAGATACCACTGTGTATCATTTTTTATAGGGATAGTCATTTCAACTCACATTTATGGAAGTCAGTGTAGAAGTTATTGGGATCTTCATTATATTTCAATATAGCCTTCCACCCTCAAACCGATGGCCAATCTAAATGAACAATTCATACTTTGGAGGACATGTGAGGGCATGCGCAATTGATTGGACGGAGAGTTAGGACAAGAGCTTACCATTAGTTGAATTTGCATTCAACAACAGTTTCCATTCAAGCATCAGTACAGCTTCATACAAAGCACTTTATGGGAGACCTTGTCGTTCACCTATATGTTGGAATGAAGTGGATCAAAACAAAGTTATATAGTCATAGTTGGTAGAACAATGTACAACTAAGGTGAACTTATTCGAAGACAAATTCTCATAGCTCAAAGTCAACAGAAGGATTACGCTGATAAATGATGAAGGCAATTGGAATTCAAAGTTGGAGACCATGCGTTCTTGAAGATTTCTTTGACTAAGGGTGTTATGAGGTTTGGTATGAAGGGAAAACTCAGTCCTCAATTTATTGGTCCTTTCAAAGTTCTGGATAGGATTGGTTTGACTACATAAAGACTAGCCTTACCACCACAATTATCTGAAGTTCATAATGTTTTTCATATATCCATGTTGCAGAAATATATACCAGATCACACACATGTACTTAAGTGAGTACTGTTTGAGTTACAGCCAGACTCTGTAAACAAAACTAGTTCAAATTCTACAAAAGAGGCTCAAGAAGTTGCAAAATAAAGAAATTTCACTTGTTAATATTCTATTCAGGGAAGCATTTGTTGAAGAGGAAACTTAGAAGTGGAATTGGAAACGAAGGACAAATATCTTGAATCTTTAGTGAGTAGTAAATTGTTGAATTTTAAAGACAAAATTCTTTGGAGTGGGTAGTGATGTAACGACCCAAATTTTGAAGTCTTATTTTAATATATATTTGAAATTTTGGTTTGAATAGAAAGTTGAAAGTTTTAAAATTTTGAATTTTAGAACTGGAATTTTTATAGAAATCAAATTGATTGAAAAAACCTTAATAATTGGATTCTACTCAAAAAATGGAATCCAACGACACTAACAACACTTAAAAAGAAGTTTGAACAAGAAAGATACAGAATTTTTAAGTATAAGAGTATTTTAATAATTTCACAAATAGCCTATTTATATGTTTTAAAAATAGAAAGGTTAGAATTAGAGGGGACCATTTTTTACAATGGAACCCCATGCCACAGATCTACCACATCTTCAACTTCACTAAAAAAATAGGCCAGTGATCACACTCCTGCCAGCAAGAAAGGTGGATCACTAGCGATAAAAGGACCTTCCACTTTCCCCCGTAGCGCCTTCATTTTCTTCTTCCTCTGCTCCATCTCTCTCTCAACATCATCGGCATCGGATAGACCAGTCAGCAATGCACCCACCAATCTCCTGAGCATCACCTCACCTCTCTCTCTCTCTCTCTCTCTCTCTCTCTCTCTCTCTCTCTCTCTCTCTAGCTTCCTCATTTCTCGTTATTTTTAGGCAACTTGAATGACTAGTAGGCTCAGAAGGCATCTAAACCCATTAGAATTCACCAAATCCCTTTTCCCTCTCCAGCTGGCTCAAGTAAGTCATCCCCTATTCTTTTTTCTTTTTCCTTTTCCAGTCCTCTCCTCCCAGATCTCTAATAGATCTATTTCCACTGGCCAACAACCTACTGATGAAAATAGATTCGATAGATATATATGGGAACTAACTCAAGGATAGCTCATATATAAGATCTAAGCTGCCTAATGAGTTTGTGGGGCCTTAAAACCTAAAATTTGAAAAAAATAGTAAAAATATAAATTATCCTAGGTGTTGATCGAAGATGGAGATGATGGAGCATACCAGATCAGACTATCTCACCTCTATCGATCTGACCTATGACTAGGATGCAACCTGATAACACACTACAAAGATGCAACCATTCAGTGCATCCCTATGTGTGTACTAGTGTGTGAGAGCAATCACAAATCAACTAGAATGATGTTGCGTTCTAGGAACTATGATGCACTGCTAGTGTGTTCTAGAGTCCAGGGTGCATTGAAGTGTCTGGAATGCACGTCCTCTTCCAGTGCATCCCAGTGACACTTAGTTACTGTATTATTGTAACAGATTTGATCCTAACCATTTAAATTATCTGAAACACAAAATCTTTGATTCAGAAGGCTATACAAGTCTAATTTATGATCCAAAAGGTCTATTGGATTCATCTTGACAACATGGACCTAATAATAGAAGAAAATTTAGGATTAGAGAGCATTTTAAACTCATCATGACCTAGAAACTATAAAAATTTCATATATCAATAAGATCAAAGATGATCCGACCATAAGAAGTTATCAATTAGATAATGTGTTAGATCTATTCACAAATCAATCTTAATCTAAGGAAATCAACCCTTGGATCATAGATTTGACCATTGATAAATAGGATTATAGTCTAGATCAGTTATTTAGGACTTTGATCTATGAATCTAATTGATGATCTATGTAGAATTGGTGATGATAGATTCACACATGATCTTAATTAAGAAAAATTCATTCCATAGATTAGCTTTCAAGACAAATTCTACCAAGAAAACTACATTAACATGTGAATGGGAAGCAATAATTGAATTCTTACGCTTCATTATGCCCAAGATGCCACAAAGACCCTAAAGGAGATTTAGGATTCAAACTAAAAAAAAACACAAACCAAAACCTAAGTAACATCCTTGAAGTAGGTAATCTAATGCTACTAAATTTTAATTGAATTTCAAAACTTAAATAGTATCCTTAAAATCATTTCCATGTTTAGTATGTTTTTTATGGGACAATGAGGGGCAGCTATGCATGCAATTTTGTATACATGATTCTGTGGAACTTAAGTTCGATTAGTTTTTAAATAATTAAGTATATGTCATTCTCACAATGAGCATGTAAATTATTCTCATGATTCATGCTCTTATTTGAAAATGCTACCACTTATATCTCTCATAGTCAATTTTTATTCTTGAATGATAGGAAAATTTCATATATTCATTAATTTCATGCTTTGAGATAAGTTGCATAAATTGCATGATTTGAATATATGTTAATCGTTATGTGACTCTATGATATTTGAATTTGATATATATGTATCTACATTGTTCGAGCTAGTGAGCTTGGCGAGCACTATGCTAAGAGGTTGTACGGGTTTGGCCTCCTGACCTCTAACCACCAAAGGGGGTAGGTATCAGTGCCCAAAGAGGGACTTATTTTTCTCAACTGTTGTGATAGGAAAATGACCACTCGAGATGTTCACGATACCCTTTTCAAGATGTATTCATAGTCACCATGAAGGCTGTAATGGCTGGTGCCTAAATACCACAGCCACACAATTCAGAGAGCTGGCCATGGGCATAGTGTCCCTATGATTTCTGTTTTTACATCTCCATGTATAGTGCCTTGTGATGGTATTTAGACCAGTACTCGTGACCAGTTGGCTAATGTATTCGACAAGATATCTACATGCATAATAAATGTCGTGGGGTTCGGATTTCCAACATCTAATTTGATTGATTACTACTTTAAGGATTTAGTTATCTTTACATTATTGATTATTTAATTATGTCAGTAATTCTCTTGCTTGGCTATAGAAATGTGTAAATGATTTATACATGAATGCTCGTTATTACATAAGATGATCGCATGGTTTTATCACCTAAAAAACCCTTCTTAAAGCTATGCTTGATGTAAGCCATGTTTTCGACTTTTGTAGCATTAGATCACCTGCTTAGTATGATAAATACTCAACCTAATAATTTTTTATAGATCAACTCAAGGAGGACTAGAAGAAGTATTAGGAAGTTTTAGTGCAAATAGAATTACTACCCCTTATCATCCTCAAACTAGTAGATATGTAGAGGTGTCAAATAGGAGATAAAGTGAATTTTGGAAAAGACAATTAGTGCAAATAGGAAAGACTGGTCTTTGAGGTTTAGTGACTCTTTATGGGCATACTGAACTACATATAAGACTCCTATAGGTATATCACCCTATCGCCTAGTCTACGGAAAGACCTCTCACTTACTAGTAGAATTAGAGCATAAAGCATATTGGGCCATTAAAAAGCTCAATTTTGACTTAGATACTACTGGAACGCACAAGAAACTCCAACTCAATGAGTTGGATGAGCTTAAGAAAGATGTAAATGAATCAGCTAAGCTATACAAAGATTGCATGAAAAGTAATCATGATAAACACATACTATGAAAGTCCTTCACCTCGGGATAAAAGGTCATTTTGTATAACTCTAGGTTGCATCCATTCCGTAGAAAACTTTCATCTCAATAGTTTGGACCCTATGTAGTACATACTGTATATCCTCACGAGGTTGTCGAGGTAGAAAAGGACAAAGATATCTCCAAAGTCAATGGGCAAAGGTTGAAACCCTATCTAATGTTGGTAAACCCTGAAGTGGAACAAACCTTACTTGAGGAACCAATATATCATTACCCACCTTAGCATGTCCCTTAACATCAACATACATCACATGACCTGCATTTATCATTATCATTTTATAGTATGCCTAGTTGAAAACATTAAACTTAGCGCTCATTGGGAGGCAACCCAAGGTTTTTAGAGAGTCTCATTATTCTACATTAAACATTCATCATTTAGGATCCTCTATTTGAAAACATTAGAGACAACGTTTAGTTCATGTTGGGGTTGTAGAAATGCAAGAGATTTATTAGTTTCCTTACATTTTGAAAAAGAATATTCGAACTATTTTTAGTTTTCAAGGTAAAAGTTCCTTTACTATGATGAGAATTGAATTGCATGAAGTTTAGTATTTCTCTTACTTGAACTTCTTAATAGAAATGCATATGGTTAATTCTGCATTTCATTTATGTGCTAAAGTATTTTATGAAAGGTAAATCTCAAAAAATACTCGTGTACAGTGCATAGTCTAGACTATTAGATGGTTATGACTTAGAGATCTTGAGAAAAATCAGTGGAGACCCATATACCCAAGTGAGTTTTAGAGACTATCATCTTTTTGAGGATTATAAATAATTTCATATTTTCTTTAGCGTACATTACTTTGATAGATCCCAATGTTCTTTGTTTTGGTCAATTTCCAAGAATTACAATAGGAGTACTAACTTAGTTTCTTAAAACATTTATTAAATCTGATAAGAGTTTAAGAAACCCAAGAAATGATATAGGCCACCCTTATTTGAGCCCAGAGACATAAAACCTATGCAGTCTATTCTATACCAATAGTTAGACATTTGAGCCACTTGGTAAGCCTTTTCTTTCTTCAACCACATTTACCTTGATGCAAAGAAATCCCAGTAAGAATATCTATTACCTACCTTTCAAAAATGAGTAGGGATGATAGCAAGAGTTCAGAAAAGGGTAAAAGTCAAGGAAGTGAAAAATATCAAAAGTACAAAGAAAAGTTTCCTTCTCTGAAATATAAGAAAAATTAAAAAATCATTGAGAAAAGAAAAAGGAAAAATAGAGAAGATATTCACATCAAGTACAACTAAAAATAAAAAGTGTCTAAATGTACATTGAAGACCTCTACTCAGATTTGAAACTTTAAATCCTTTTGCCTTCTTTTTAGAACCCTACCAAGCCTATGTTTCATCCTATCTAAAGGCGTATCGATCTTAGGTGGAACATAGTCTTGATAGGAAGGAATTAAGGTAAATTACCTCTATCATTCTTGGTAATGATATCTATTCTAAGGGATTATAATTCTTTATCACATTTGTGATTAAAATTATGTAAACCATCAATCTTGTTGGATCCAGTCACATAGTGAGAGGAATTTGTTTGACTCCTTTTCTCTGAGTGCTTTATTTTTGAATGTATATGGGTGAGAATTTCAAGTAAAAGCATCTTTCTAATGGAGAAATAAGCACTCCTATTTATAGGTCCCAATTTATGTGGTCTGTACACATAGATACACTCTAAGATATAACTATATTACAATGGAGTTGGTATGTGGATAAATTGTGAAATTTTTCCTTCATCTTTATTAAGTTATTAAAGTAAGTAGAGTGCTAATGGATGAGAATTATCTGACATAAATAAAAGGACTTGGACTTATAAAATTTTTTGGGTATATGTACTACAAACTTTCACAAGGTTTAACTTGTCCACTAGGGGGAACCTAAGGGTTAAGGGCTTATTGTATATGCTAAATGCAATCATGAGTACCTACGAAAATTGAAACCATTTTTACTTTCATGATTTTTCACATGTTTTGCTCAGAGTTAGCAAAATGTTGCTTGGGGGGTGTGACATGTATTCTCTATTTTGTATAAAAAAAAGTACCCAATTAGTAGTCCATGTGTAATAAATTACAGTCATTATTCTAGGGTTTTTACAAAATTTCATAGAACATGCATTTCTAACCTAATAATTCAAAAGTTTGATATTTTAAAGGTTTAGAAGCTAATACAAATTAAATATGTGAATGGTCATAATTTTCTAGGATTTAATTAGGGTTTTTCATCTTTTGTAAGTATTGAGAAGATGATCCAACAACCTAGATCATGTAAGATAAGATTAGAAGATCAAGATCAAAAGAAGGCCAAAGACCTAAAATTCAACATTTCAGAGCTAAATCAAGGTTGAAGAGCATCTTAAGGCAAGCAAGAAGGAATAAGAAGCATCAAAGGTGACTAAAATGCTCCATGCAAAAAGCCATACATTTCCATCACCTTTGCATGAGAATTAGAGCCATGCATGAGGTTTCCTAGTCTAACAAGGAAACCTAAGGAAGCCAATCCATTCAAGCTTTGAAACTGAAGAAGTTAGCCACTCAAGCCACGAAGGAATGAACCATCAAGCCACATGGTAGCCATGTCCAAAGGAGTCACATGATTGGAGGATCAATTCAAGCAATTATCACATGCTAAAAATGTGATTTTTCAAGAGAGAATTCAAAGTTTTTAATAGATATTTGTAAAAGGAAAGATGATCATGCATAGGTTGATCAATCAAGAGAGATAACCCCAGTTTTCATTTCTATTTTCTATCTTTTTCCCCACCCAAATTAGGGTTCAATGATTTTTTTATTAAGGAGGGAGGCACCTTCCTAAAAATTGGTGCCTCCCCCTTGCTTGGTTGTCACATTAAGTGGTTTCCTAAATGGAAAACTCATATTTCTAGTTCACACTCCAACCACCTTCAATTCCTTTTTATTCCTCCCTCTTTCTTATATTTCATTCTTTCTTTTTTTCTCTCTTTCCATCAGCCAAACCATGAATTAGGAAGGGAAGGAGGTCGACGCCACATTCCTAAAATGGTGATGCTTCCCCCTCCCCCTTTCTACATGGCAACCACCATGATGTCATCTTTGGTTGCCTTGTTCCTTCATCTCATTCTCCACCTAACTTTTCTCATTGAAACCCTAGATCTAGATCCACTTTCCTTTCCTAGAATAAGATTCCTTAATTTGGAAACTTAGTCATCTATAACAGCCATCTATAAAGGCCCATAAATTCCACATTTTTTTTTCTATGCAGAAGTTTGGTGAGATAACCTTTTAAAGTAACACTCTCTCATGGTGATTCTTAGAGCATGGACTTTGGACTGCTTTTAAGCTATTCTTTCTTTGGATTCTTAAGTATTTTATCTTACATTTTACACTTCAATTCTAGGTTGGTGGTTTGATTTCAATTCATTGCTTTCATAGTAGTTTGTTCTTGTTTTGTTGCTTTAGTTTTGCATGTATAATTCTTCCTTGTTTTCGTTTAGTTTTTCTGCTTCCATATTCTTAATTTTTCTTGATTATTTATCAAATATCTAAGTTAATTCTTTTCTGGTAGTGACAAAAAAGAGAAGAAAGATCTTGAATCCTTGAAATTCACTTTTTTTTTCTTAGAAAGAGAGAGAGCTAGCTTTAAGCATCTCTTTTGTAGTTTGTTTCCATCAGTCCAACCATCCATTCTCTTGATTCTCTTTTGGGTCTTAATTATATATCATCTAAGTTTAATTTGGGAGCATTTGTAGGTGTTTTAGCTTTGATTTGAATCAAGTTTTAGGCTAAAGAAAAGTGCGTCATTTTCTTTACACCCATGTATCATACACACTATTTGTAATGTATTTTCCTCTTCAATTAATAACGCTATTTGAAGTTCCTAGTCGATGCTTCATTCTAGTAGCTAAGTATTTTATATCATTTTCTTGCATAAAAAGTTCTAGTTTAATTGTTTCCTTGCTTGGTTTAATTTGAGTTTCTTAAGTGCTTGAAATCTAGAATTTTTTCATTCAATCTTCATGCTTAATTTCCAGTACCTTATTTACCTTTTTGATTGATTTGATTGGAACCCATTTAAAATTTTAGGTTATTTAGTAAGTGCATTGATTGGATTTCATCTTAGTAAGCTTTTCGTTCAAGAATTTTAGATAATCCATAACCCATGAACCATACACCATCTCATGGATCATATGCATGGAACATGGATAAATACTCATTGAGCCTTATTTTATTTAGTTGTTTAATCTTAATTTAGTAAATTTTTTGTATCTTTGTTTAGTTTTAAAAAGTTTCCTAATTAGGGTTTAGAAAGTTTCAGAATTAGGAAAGTTTCCTTTTTACTAAGGTTCCTTAGGTTATGTTGCTTAGTTTAATTCATTCTAGTTTTGCATTAGTTTCTTTTGATGAATGCATGTTATTCATAAAAAAATTCTAATTTCATTAATTTTGTTTATTTTTAGAAAGTTTCCTTTGGGTATAATTTCTAATTCAGTTCATGTTTCTCATTCCATGTTCTTTAAATTCCTAATTTAATCCAAAACCCATTTTTCTTTGGCTAAGATGAGTAACTTAAATAAGATCTAATCAATTGAAACTTCCATGAGATTATTTATGTGAAGACCCAGGTTTTTAAAGCACATTTCCATAAATTTATGCAAAGGTAGGGCTTTGATTTTGAAAATTTTTAAAATTCAAACAGCAAAAACATATTTTCTTTGAAATTGATTTGTCAAAAACCCGACTACAACCTCAAATTACTTATCATACATAGATTTTTGTATAAAATAAAATTTTCATTGAATAACAATAGAAATACTTTTATTAAAATCAGGATCAATCCAGTGGTTTACATACACAGCCCCAGTAGTCATTACATACCTTATCCAAATATTACAATCTAAATTACAAAACAATCAATATAATCTTCTTCAAAGTAAATACCCTGAGCAGTAGTTCTATAATGATTATCCTCAAGTCTTGAGCTCTCAATCTTCCTTAACTATATATGAGATATTGTAAACATTCAAACATTTACAATATCTCAACAAGCTATGCTTGGTAGGGGATTTAAGAAGTATAATCAATAGTTCTTTATATCCATGATATAAATCAATTTATACAATTGGATAACCATTTTATCCTTTACTCATCATATGAATTATATGTATATATTACACATAAATAAAAGCATTAAAAATCATTAATATAGTCAATATCATCAATAATATCTCATTTCCAAACCAATTTCAATATTAACATTAGGTGTTAATATTTAATCATAATGTATTGGGAATTATCCTCTAATATAACATGGGTAATAACTTTTACCAAGCATCTCATCATGCCATAAAATAAGGCATCTTATCATGCCACAATATAAGGCATCTCATTATGTCATAACATAAGGCATCTCGTCATGCCATATCTCAATTGCATCATAATGCAAAATAATCAAAAGACTACTATGCTTGCAGTCTTAATCCGTACAGCGCACCCAAATAACTACTCAATAATCCACTAATACCACAATGGAAAATACATATTCATGTTTGTATGGGGGAAACCATGGCTGTCTGTAATGCCCCGAGCAATTTACGTTATTTTTGCATCCATTTATAAAAAATGAATTGGACATTCTATAAGAAATGAACTGTGTTAAATATTTTACTTTATTTAAAATATTAAACAAAGGAATTTGTAATAAAACTTGGTACCATTAGGTTCTACTCGAAAAATGGAATCCAACATCTCAAAGAATGCCGAAAATGGAGTTTGTATGAAGAAGTTACGGCCATTTAAAGATTAGGGGCAATTTTGTAATTTATCTTTAAAAACGAAAAAGATGAAAAACGCAGGGGCCATTTTGATAACGGCAACCCCTATCTTCTTCCTCCTCTCGATTTCTCCAAAAACCCTCAGTTTTCAGAGGTTTCCACCACCGCCTCTGAAGGGCGGCAACAAATGGCAGCACCGCCTTAGTATGGCTATAAAAAACCCTATTCCCTCCTCTTTGAATCACGTTTTCTCGACTAATTGGGGCTGGGGTTTCCGAAAAAAAATCAGAAAATCCTCATTCGGTTTTCCCTGCAAATTCCAGCCAGGCCGGCCATTCCCATCTCTTCACCTCCCCTCTTCTTCCTCTGGCCTCATCAGAAGTTGGGGTTCTTCCCCCTTCTTCTTGGTTTCCAGGTATGCCCCCATCTCCCTCTCTATCTCCCCTTCGTTGTTCCCTCAGATTTAGACCAGATCTGGGAGATTTTTTGACCAGAAAACACCGACCCTCTGTGGACCGAACTAGACAGATGGGAACCCGTCCAAGGCAACGCGTCCCAAAGGCGTGATGCACGACGCATGCCTGGGATGGATTCCAAGCGTGCGACAGTGCGTGCATGGTCCCTGGTGCGGCCTTCAGGTGCGCGCAACGTGGGGCATGGGTCCTGGCTTGACCGGGACACACGAGGCATTTTGGGAGTCGAGACGCACGTGCCTAGTGCTGAGGACGCGCTCGTGCGACGCTCTCTAGAACACGCGCTGCAGTGCGTAGCTCGGGTGTGCACACGCACACATGAGGCTATCACGGTTCGATTGGGACGCACGGGCATCTTGGGAACCATGACGGTAGGGCTGCATAGATGAATATGGTTCGTCCGTAATTTTGGGACAGACTCAAGGGAATCTTATGAATCCATAGAATCAACTATGGCCAGACCTCAAGAAGAAATCTAAGAGAGGCCTTGGGGCTAAAAATCATGATTAAATTTCATGTTTAAATGATATACAGGACCCATAAAGGTACTCTAAGACTCGTCTACAAGAGGAACGTACGAGGACAAGGGGACTAGTGCGACCAAACCAGGTAGGTGTCCTATCGCTACTAAACTTTTAAAACGAACCCATGATGTTTTGAGAATGCATGTTTTGAGTCATGATTACTTTTCTAATGCATGTTTTAAGTTTTTAAGTTACATGTCCTGTCTTTATACGTATATCATATAAACTTATGTTACATCCTTATGCACATGACCTGTTTGGCATGAATTGATTTCATAAATGAACTTAGCATGCATATGAAAAATACATTGCGCATATATTGCCAAGACATATGTTACATGCATAGTCATGTTTTGGAAAAGGATTCTTGTCTACATGATAAGTGTAGCCTTGGCCGATGAGGGCGGGCCAATGAGGGCAGGCCAAAGAGAGTTGGCAGGCTTCTAGGCTGACAGGCTTTTAGGCAGGGTTATGACTTTGAATGCGATACTAGCATGAGCAAATTTTATGCATTGCATGCATGTGTTTGCAACCGATTGCACAAATTGCATGATTTGCGATGATTGAGCTTTGGCTTTTATCTTTAGATGCTTTTGGGTTAGTAAGCTCGTAGGCGCTATGTCGAGAGGTTCGGGGTGGCCTCCCAGCCTCTACCACTATAGGTGAAAAGGGTACCACGCCAAAAAGGCTTGTCCTTACTTTGATTGTTGTGTGGTAACAAGGACTACCACTGGTGTCACGGCACCCATCGAAGTGTCATATGCCCCGTGGAGGCTATGACTGAGAGTCCCTAGGTACCCGGGGACCACACAACGATGAGGTCGTGGGCATAGTGTGCCCTATGTTTTTGAGGATTTACTTGCATTGCATATGGCATGACATGAGTATGGTCGACCATAGATCCATGAGTTGGATTCAATTGAGCATCTTATGCATATCACAGTATATTTTCATGATATCTATGTTACTTTCGACTTGGATTATGCGATTCTTTAAGTTGTCAATATTCTATTTTGACAATGGCTTTTAATATTGATATTGAACATATATGCACATGGTTTAAAGAACATATGTTTTAAAACATAGCATGCATTGTAAAACTAGTAGTGATAGAGTCCTACTGAGTATAGTGTATACTCACCCAAATATATCATTTTTCAGGACAGCTCCACTCACGAGTAGAAGACGCCTCAGGAAATGTTAGTGCTATGAGTAAGTAAATCAAAAAGAGACAATTATACATGTAAGTAAACACTCTACCCTTTAGACATGTATTTGTATTTATTTACAGTTGGGCTGTGAGCTATGATTGGATAGACCTGGGAAGACATTTATGATTTCTGAAATTTTCAAAAACTACTTTGGTTGTTGTGAAAGCAAATGACACTCGGGGTTTTCAAACTGAGTTTAAAAGAAAAGATTTTCCACTGCATTGCATTGTTTTTATAAAATGGTTTTCAAATAGGGATGCATCCCTCCGTAGGAATTAGATATTGCATTTAAAAATGCATGGGAAAACCCGGGTCATCACACTGTCACAGTGGTGGCCTTCCCATAATTGCCCCACCCAACATTTTGCCTCTCTTTAGGCATGGTATCATCATCATAATCAGTTTCAGAGAGTGGGTAGCCAAACCCTCATAACTCTCCTAGCATTGGCATCCCCAAGCATAAGCTTGTCTTAAAACAAAATCACAAGCCTCCCTACTTGTATGAAAAATAATATTTCATACTTACAGATTATGTCTGGTTATAATAGGACATGCCTATAACTTCAATCCTTAAGATTTTGGGGTCTAACTTATGTAGTTCAAATCTTCTCATTCTAACCTTAAGTAATTTCGTAATTACTTAATCAATCACTTTGTATTCATTTCAACATCATTTGTTGATTCATAAACAGTTCTAAGGAAATTATAATCAATCCATAGTTATCAGGATAAGATCATGTGTAAAATACATGGATCTTCTACATTGAATATACTCTTAAGGTCCACCTACCTTTACTTTCAACAATCCATCATCCCATTGATCTTGATCATCATATTCATTATGTATCTGTCAAATCATATATATACAATCATTCCACAACTCATTTATACTTCCTAGTTGTTCTTTTGATCATCCTTACATAAGATGATTTGGATCTTTTTCCTTGGATCATATTGATCAAGGTCTAGTCTATTAATCTACATTTAAATCTAACATTTAAATTAATTCAAAAACATACATACTAACACAATATTATAATTCTTATTATTCTTGATCATTCAAGATTTCCTTATGGATTTTGTTTGATCTTTGATTATCATTTTTATTAGGATTAGATATTTTACTATCCTTTTATGATCTTATTATTATTCAACCAATTAATATTTTAGTGGTTAAAGATAATTTATGCACTCCTAATTCTAGGCAGCTCCTCTTATTTCCAATTAAGATTTACTAATTAAAAGCTGCTCACAGAGTGGTTAATTCAATCCTCATGTACGGAGGCATTTAGACCTCAACAAATGTCACTAAAAGGTGGGGGTAGCATGAGGCTCTATTAGAGAACCCCCTTAACCACCATGTTCAACATTTAATGGAGTGACCTTAGTTTAACCTTTTATAAGTTTCCTATGAGATCGTATACCCTAAGTACTCTTGCTACTTGATTTTAATTAATGTCCATGAACATTTAAAGTGGCATTCATAAATGTTTATTATTTTCCTAAAGTGGGCCAAGGAAATGATATTCCTTATATTGTCCTACTAATATAGCCCTTACTATCATTAAGTTCATGTCCATATTTATTGTAAATGTTCATCAATATCTATTTTTATTTAATTACATTTTTCATGTAATTTACATAGCATGAACATTAAAGCGTAAATAAATAAATAAATTTAACAATTAAACCTACTAAGCAATTAAAAGAACATTTATAATAGAATATAATAATTCACATGCTCATTTGAATATATCATATGTTTCCATTTTGATCCAATGATCATATTTTGATTTTTATCCATTTTTCATCTCATTAAAGGTTTAGATCTTGATCTTTCATTTTTATTCAGATCTATCACATTCTCTTAATGTGATATCATCACTAAATCATTGATGTATCTCATCACATGATCTGATCTTTCTTGATCCAACCGATCGAGAAGATCTTAAGCCATTTTATCAAAATTAAGGGCATAGATATCAATCTATCCCAAATTAGCCACATCAGGCCATTCATTTCTCATAATCTTATTATTAGGTCATCATCCATACTAATTCATAGTTTCTAATCATGCTTGATTAATCAGATCAAGTAAATCCATGATCATTTTTAAGATCTCTCTTCCATTAAGGTTAAATTTCTTAATTTATCCCAGATCAGTCACATCCAACTCTTCATTCCATGCTCCCTCGTCACTAGATCACTAATGGATCAGAAATCCAAGTTCTGATCATTCCAGATTTGACTAATCTTGGGAATTAGTACCACTTTTTGTGATTTACAGAATTTTATAGTGAATAAAACATAAATTTTATGTTTTCAGTAGATTATAATCTTCACCAGAAATCCAGAGCTTCTTTTCGATCTTGATTTGGAGTTAAAATGAGCCCTGAATTGAAGTGTTAAACTTCATATCTATTTTGATGGTCCAGATTTGATCTGGACTGTCAGAATGCGACAAAATGGGGCAGTGCACTTCATAGTTTTCTGCAACCATGCCTTAGACAATACGCAGGTGCAAAGGCGAACCCATGACGAGCGATTGTGCGTCTCGTAAAGTGCGTCTCGGAGTTAGATCTTCGAAGATCTGTTGAGACGGTCTGATCTAGACTGTCATATCAACAGTCCACCAGATCTACGCCCATATCACGTGGAAATGGATATGTGATCTAACACCCTATGGTTTTGGGACCCTCTGAACTGATCTAACAATTTAGAATTCCAAAATCTGATCAATTTAGTGGTAATTTCCACCTAGATCACCATATTTGTTTCACATGTGAACCAATCGTTGGTGGAACAGATTCACGAATAATTCTTACTGTGTTTTGGATGAAAAATAGAGGGGAAAGGGAGAGAACCTACCTGGATCTAGTCTGAAGCAAAGAGGAGGGATTTTCGTCAGTTTTCGATGGGTGCAGACCATTGTCTATGCTCACCAATAAATCATCACCACTAAGCCGTTTGCAGGAGCAGAAGAAGAAATAGGAAGAGAGGAAATGGTGAAGGGAATGAGGGGAATCGAATTCCTGGTTCAGTCTTGTTTCCAATGCCTAAGAAGAGAGATCTATGAAGGCATTGCTGGGCTGGGGAAAAACCCTAGCTAGCTAGATCGAGCAGTGCTGTTAGGTGGAAGGCACGTCCCCAGACGTGCCAACCTGGGATGGGCTGGCTCTTGGGCTAAGCACGTGTGGGGACCGCCGCTCTGGCGGGAAAGAGAGGAGAGAGAAAAAGAAAAGAAAAAGAAAGAAAAAAGAGAAAAAGGAGAGGGAGAGAGATGAAAGAGAGAGGGAGAGGGAAAGAGAGTCTAGGGATCCGAAATTTTGTGTGAATGGTGGAAGGGGTATTTATACGGGTGTTTTTGAATTATTTTAATTAAAATTTCTATTATTTCTTGAAAAATTAATTTTTATTCTTTTCTTATTAAAATAAAAAAAATTCCTCATCATGTTTATTCTTCATCATTAGTATTCCTTGTGCTGGCTATCTCCCAGCTCAATTGACTTTTGTGGACCCCACACAAAAGTGAAATGACCATTTTACCCCTATTGGTAAATATAAATTCACAAAAATTAAGAAAAATAGGAATTTTTCACCCAAGCTCAGATTTCAGCATGCTTACAGTCATTCTGACCAATTTTCTGAGTATGATTCCAAATATTTGTGTTTCAAGACTTGATTATTTTTCTAAAAAATATATTATATTAAATATAATATTCCACTTCGATTTTCATAAAAATTCCAATTAATTTCAAATAATTCCAAAAAAATTAGGGTTTTCACACCTCATGGGATCGACCTCTCTTGCATGTGGTACTACTTTGATTCATATGCTTCAAGTAATTTTAAAGCTACACCAAATAACTTTTGGTACACAAGAAGAAACTAGGCCTAGACATTTATAATGGTTTAGTCAACTACATAAGGCACCTACTTCGACTCTCGCAAGGTGTTCCTTACCCTAACCTGCAAAATTGTTTACACCAATTGACACCATGCTAACTACAAACAACCTTTTTACAAGCACTTGCACTAGTACATTTATTCCAAGTATAAAAGATATAGAGATTTTACAAAATAGAAGATATAAAGGATTAGCATAGGAAGCTTGAAGATTGTTGCTTGAGTAGATAGTTTCAATGCTCTTAAATTTCTTCTTCTTGCTTTTTTTAATTCTCTAATTGTCCAATATATTTAAATAAATCCATTAGTGAAAATTTCTTATTTATTAGATACAAATTTGCCAATTAAGAAGAAAAGACTTCCAAATTGAAAACAATAGTTGTCACTATTGTCTCCCAATCTAGTCACCTCAATTTATCAAGCCAACTGGTTGGATTATACCTATAGTAGATCTAAAAAAAAACACTTTGAAAAATAGTTAGCTTTTCATCAAGCTTAGCTGACTCAAATTTTCCCAAGAATTGGAATGCACTTTATTTTAAATTTAGTCAACCCACAACATCTAGGCATCAAGCTCGATTCTCAAGTAAAAGTTGGAAGCTAGCAGCTCAATCTTCTAAAATAGCTAGCTTGATTTTAGTAAAAAAAAATGTCAACACTTTGGGTAAGTACTTCCTAAATTTCAAACAGCTCATCAAATCTGGACAATTTGCTTGATTAGAACATGAGCCAATCTTCATGTGACCTTGAAAATGAAATGTAGCTTTTGCATACTCATCGTCAAAGTCTAGATTTGAAGTTTTAGTTTTCTCAAAAAGTCAATCAAATCAGCTCGAGAAATTTGGGCTGTCGTCTCAAATTCAAAAAATTCTTCTGACTGAAACTTTACAAAATACCTGGCTTGATTTTCTACCAAGCAATCGATTTGATTTCAATTCAACTAGTTAAATGCAAATTTAGTAGGCTTATCTTAAATTTTCAACAAGCTTGATTTTAGGAAATCTCACTTTTAGATGAAAAACTTAACCAATTCAAAGTTTGTTTGTTTTTGAAATTCTACATAATCTTGTTCAATCACAATAGCTCAAACACATACAATTTGAAGTTTTATTATCATCAAAGTATAGGAGCTTGAGTCTACAAATAGTTCAAAAAACCATGTAAATTGACAGATCATAGGATTTGAACTTTAGGCTGTTGTTTCTAAAGTACCATTGATTTTCTAGTACAACAATTTTAATTGCTAAAACCATCCAATGAACATTATTTGATCGCTAGGACAGAGTGTGACAACACTTTAAGAGCTTGTAACTCCTATTGTATAATGGGCCCCACTATATCATTGATTGACTAACCTTGGATACCTATTTTGCAAAAGTTGTTCGAAAAGGGCACGCACCGAAGAAATTGTACTTTTGTATTTCTAGACATAGAGTTAGAAACTCTTCAAAAGCAGCTGTTTACATTAAACAAAGTAACTATTTCTTAGATGCTACTCGTTCTCTTTTGGCATGGCTTCTGTACTAGTAGATGTGCGATGTTAAGGGAGCAAGATGAACGGTAAAGATCAATGGTCTAGTGGGGCCCACTAAAGGAGTTACCCTCCTTGAGGGTTGCATTCTCATTCTTGTTTACGGTTATATTTCTCGCCGGAATTAACCACATAGAATGTCTCAACTTGCGTCCATCTCTCTCTCCCCGATCCAAATGCAGAGGAATGGACCGCCTCAAACAAATCCGAGCCGAGATAATCAAAACGGGCCTCCATAACAACTAGTTTGCCTCAAGCAAACTCATAAAGTTTTGCGCTGTTTCGCCCTTTGGAGATCCCTCTTATGGGCTCTTAATCTTTGCCTCTGTCGAAGAACCAAACTAATTCATTTGGAGTACAATTCTCCGTAGCCATTCTTAAGCACAGATTTTTTGTAGTCTCATTTTATGTCCAAATGCTTCTTTCTCGCTTTCAGCCCAATTCTTATACTTTCCCATTCCTGTTCAAGTCTTGCTCGCTAATTCCTGCTATTTGGGAAGGGAAACAAATCCATTCGCACGTTATGAATCTTAGTCTTGACTCCGATGCTTTAGTTCGCATCTCACTTACCAGTACGTATAAGATGCCTATCATGTATTTGATAAAAGCTCTTTGAGAGATGCCGTTTCTTGTACAGCTATGATAAATGAATACGGTTTTGGGGGATATTTGGACGAAGCCCGTCAGGTGTTCGATGAAATGCCAATGAGAGATGTAGTATTTTGGAATGTAATGATCTCTGGTCATGCCCAGGGTGACATGTTTGAAGATTCAGTGGCCTTTTTCCTGGAGATGTTAAGAGGGAATGCGGATCCCAATGATAGCACTTTGGCTAGTGTTCTTTCTGTTTGTGCCCAGTCAGATTTCATGGAATTGGGAGTTTGGATTCGATCTTGGATTAACAAACGTGGACTAGGATCTAATCTCCGGCCTGTTAATGCTCTAAGTGATATGTATTTAAAATCTGGGGATGTAAAGACAGCTCGTGCATTATTTGATGTGATTCCTCAAAAAGATCAAGTTTCATCGGAACGTTATGGTTGGTGGTTATACACACTTCAACCTTTATAAGGAAGCATTGCCTCTATTTAGGCAAATGTAGCCCTCAACTGCAGATCCGAATGAAGTGACCTTCTTGAGTGTTCTTCTAGCTTGTACAAACTTGCTGTTAATACTGGCTGATAGGATAGGAATAAACTCGCAAACGACTTTAAGGCTACAGGAAATTCATCACGTTCAAGATACAGGGCTACACGTCTCACGACTCTCAGGCGTTTTCCAAGAGATACATAAAATAAAAGAGAATTAGCTTGAGGTTAGAATTTGTCCTTGAAAAAGTCTTTTATTTCCAAGGCACACCTAGACTAAATTCCTTTTTGGAATTTAGCAGATTTTCTTTATTGTTGGCTTGAGCCTTATACTTCTTATTTTGCTTCTCAATTTTGGCCTAGATATGCTCGTGTAACCTTTTGATTTGATTTGCTTGCTTTTCAACATCTCCATTGAAATTGTTGATTAACGAAAGGGTTGCTAGATCCATTGGCCTCAAAGAATTTTTTCCAAAAATAGCTTCAAAAAGGCCCACAACCTAAGTTTAGCTTGTGGAACCATTGCAAACAAATTTGGCCTAGGCTAAAAACAAATCCTATTGGCAGATGTTGTTTCGAACAAAGCTTCATAATAGATTTCCTAAACTACTATTAACAACTTCATTTTTCCCATTGGTTTGTAAATGGCAAGAAAAACTGAATTTTAACCGAGTTCCAAGCTTTTTCCATAAAAGTTAGCTAGAAATGACACAAATTTGGGATCTCAATCCAAAGTGATCGTCTTAGGAATGCTATGGAGTCTAACAACTTCTCTAAAGTATAAATTGACCATAGGTGAAGCATCAATAGTATTAGTGTAGGCTGTGAAATACACAATCTTGGATAAACAATCAATAACCATCATGATTAAACCTTTATTTCTCTACATTCTCACTAGGCCAACAACAAAATTCATGCTCACCTCTTCCCAAGGAGAGTTAGGAACACATAGTGGAGTACATAAACATGTGTTTTGAAGATGATTGTTTGCCAGCCAACACATTCTGCACCATCGCGCATGCCCAGAAATATCCTTTGCCATTTTTGACCAAAAGAATGTGTCTTTCACTAGAGCAAGAGTTTTATCTCTCCAAAAATGTCCAATAAGGCCTCCATCGTGAGCTTTAAAGATAATTGCTTCTCTAAGACATCATTCAAGCATACATATGAGATTCCCATGAAGAGAAACCCATCTTGTGTTGAAAATCGTTGATAAGGATCATGCTCCCATTTATTCCAAATCTGACTGAAGTAAGAGCCACATGCATAGAGCGCTTTCATTATTTCTAAACCAACAACTTTGGCATTCAAAATGGTAAGCAAAGAATATAAGTTAGTGACCACATTATGATTGTTAAATTGGGCTTTATCACAAAAGTAAAGGATTGGATTAATTCAACCCATATACCATGTCTTCTATTTAACTTCCATTGGCTTTGAAGAAATTGTGGATCTTCATGGTCTAAAAAACCAATAAATGGTTGCCAATTAAATATTAGCCCTAATGTCCTGACGCCCGCCCAATAGCATAGAACTCCTTAACATAAGTGGAGTACTTTCTATGAGTATCATTGAGCTTTTTACTGAAGAAGACAATTGGTTTTTATTCTTGGCTAAGGATTGCATCAACTTGGAAGATAAAATTAAATTTTGGCAATGTGAGGATAGGAGCATTAGTTATCTTCTACTTGGCAAGTTCAAAACTCCTTTCTACTTGCTCTGTCCACTTGACATTTCCCCCCTTCAAACATTTGGTAATAAGAGCAATGATGGAATTGAAGTTTTTAGTTACTCTTGATAAAATGAAGCAAGACCGTGAAAGATTTTGATGTCATAAAGAGATTGATGAATTGGCCAACTAAGAATAGTCCACCTTACTGAGAACCATTTTCTTTCCATCAACAGAGAGCACATAGCCCCAAAATAAGGCTATCAATGAAGAACTTGCATTTCTTCAATTTTTTAAATAGCTTTTGTTTTTGCAAGGTCTATAATACTCTCTAAAGATGATTCAAATGCTCATCTTGGTCCTTGCTGTACACAAAAATGTAATCAAAATAAACAACAACAAATTTCCCATTGAAAGGCTTAAATACATGACTCAACAAATGCATAAAAGTGCTAGGAACATTAGATAAGCTAAAGGGCATAACCAGCCACTCATAATGTCCATCTCTAGTTTTGAAAGATGTCTTCCACTCATCACATGGTCTCATTTGAATTTCATGGTACTTGGTACTAAGATCAATGTTAGAGAAGGTAGTAGCACCGTGGAGCTAATCCAATAGATTGTGAAGATGAGGAATAGGAATTAGTAATTAGTAATTGGTTATAATCATGTTCACCAATATGGTGCTAATACACACCCTCCATGTTCCATTCTTCTTTGGCACAAAAAGGGCAAGTATTGTACAAGGGTTCTTGCTTTCTCGAACTAGAATGTTAGTAATCAATTCATCTACTTACCTTTATAGTTCTTCATGCTCTTCAGAACTCATTCTATATGCAACTTTGTTAGGAAGAATAGTGTTTGTGTTTTCTGCATGTGCACAGGCTATTGTAGTATAGCTTGTGTAAGTATGGGTTGATCCCACGAGGATTCGACTTAAAAAGAATAGAGTTTAAATAAAATTTAATTTGCCACAAATTAATAAAAATTATAAGAGTTGAATAATAATGAACTAGAAACTCTGATCTATTGAATTAATGAAAAATACAAAATTTTGAATTCAAAAGACAAAAAATTAAACAAAATATCAATTAAAATCCACTTCCCTAGCTTGATCAAGGCAAAATTCTTCAATTTTGGCCATGTCCAAGTTGATAAACCTCATCAATCCATCATATATTTAAAAATTTTGATGATCTGAACTAAGGAAATATTTTGAGATTTGTGCAGCTTAGATTGATTATTTTTAAGATCACCCATAACATTCTCTAATGTGTCATGCATGAGATCCTATTTAAGAATTTTTCTATTTTTTTTCAAATTAAAATATTAGAGTAACACCTCTTATTGTATTTGCAAGTTAGAGAGTATTACTAGAAAAGCATGGATAACTAAGATAGTCATGCACGATCACATGCGTGTGACACAAGCTAAGCAATTATCTTATCCCAATTTGCAATCCATGATTAGTCTAGTCTCTGTTTACAATCCACAAAAAGTCAGAATCCATGGAGATTTCATTAACTTTGGCCACTGTTTTCTTCTTCTTTCTTATAAAATTTTTCAATGAATCTTGGTACCTAGAATAATTTGATATCAATAAATTTAATTGTATGGTTAGATTTCAAATCAAGATAATAAAAATTAAGATATTCAATCACAAACACTAGCAATTCACCAACCTGCACAACAGTGCCTTTCAAGATTATTTCATAAAATTAAACAGCTTTAACCATTAAATTTCAAAAAAATTTAAATGAAATGCTTTCTAACTCAAATAAAATATATAAGTAAATGATTAGATATTTCAAAAACTCATCAAATAAACCAAACTAAAGGTGTAAAACTTTATGTAACTCACTCTCACTATTCCTGTGAAAAATAGAAAGGAGCTAAATTTAATCAATTCAATTTATAATATTTGGAACAAAAATAAAAAATCAAACATCGACTTCTTCTTCTCCTTGATGTATTCTATCCAATAAACCAAATTTTAGAGATTTTTGTCAAGTATCAAAGGAGGAACTGGCATGCAAAGTACCCCTATTTGCCAATATATGTGTACACTGTTCATCTTCTTCAACCTCCATTTTTCTCTAAATTTTCAAACTTTTTTTTCACTCCATCTTCTATCTGGTATTTATAGACAATGGAAAATCCATTTGAATTCAATTTTTAGTAATTTCGTTCTCCATTCTCTTGCCTTTTCTCCAATGAATTCTAAATCAATTGAATTTTCTAATTTTTAACTGAGTTTCCTATTAGGAAACTATTTTCTCTCTCTTCATCCATTTCACTTTCCATCATTAAATATAAGATCCCTTAGCATTCATAATTCTCTTGTGCTTATTGTTTGGATTTGATGCTTAAGGATTGAATTGGAGTCCTTGATTTTGATCTAGATAACAACGGTTGATCTCAGCTATCCATTTTAATCTAAGCTTGATTGGAGATCTAAGATGTTGACAAGGTTGATCTAATTGCATGAATGGTGATCTACCACCTACAAAACAAAGAAAATAACCTAATTAATATCAGACAACATTTGATTTTACACATACTTACCTCAGATCATCATCTAACCTTGAAAATTTACCAAATTATTGTTAGATTATAAAATTTTCAAATGCTATATTTTTCATACAAATTCCTAAATAATATCTTACAAGTATATCAAAATTCATGCTAATTTATACAATAATGGACTCTTAAAACAACCCCAACTAGCACTTTGCTAGGCCCAAGCAAAATATGCAAAAAATGGAATTACAAAATTGATACAAATTGCTACTTTGGTAGGTACTCACAATTGCATTTAGGAGAGGCAATAAGGTCTTGAACCCCTGAGTTACTCATAGTGGACGAGTCAAGTTTCGTGAAGGTTTGTAGTGAATTTACCCACAAAATTCAAGAATGGTAGTTATTAAATTTATCTCTAAGAATTTTCTTCATTTTATACTCAAATTACCACTTCAACATGTTAATAAAATTGAATGAAAAATTCAAAACCCTACTCATATGTTAAATATATTTCATTTAGGCTTAGATATCAAAGTATAGCATGTGTACTGTTTACATATACAATAGTCCTTATCTTTAAAAATACTTCTAACTTTTGAACTCCATGTGTAATATGTTTCAACCTCAATCCTCATTAATAAACATACACTCAGAAATAAAACTCTCAGAAAAAGGATCAAATCATATATCTCTTTAAGTATGTGAGTAGAGTTAATAAACATAAATTTATCTAACATATACTCATTAAGGAATGGGAGTTAGTAAAGAATTTGATTTTTGATCTGTTTAGAAAGGATAAGATGCCATTACATTTGAAATTGTGGAAATACTACTCTTTAAATCCTATGCATTCATATCCTTATCAAGACTATATTAATCCTAAAATCAATAAGTCTTCAACTAGGACAAAACATAGCTCTTAGGATAGGTTTATGAAAAGAAAGGGCATAAAGGGTATTCAAAATTCTTCAAAAATAAGTAGAGGTCTTCTATTAAAGTTGACAATTCTTTCTTTACTTGTACTGAAGTGAATATTTCTTCATTTTTATTTTTTTACTTTCTTCATTTCAAATTCATACTTCTCTCCTTCTTCTTCTTCTTCTTTTTTTTTTTTTAGCACTCTTGCATCTCTTTAAAGAACGTTACTTTTTCTTAATTTTCACTATTCTACTTCCATTTCAACTAAAAAGTTTTTCTTCATTCAACTCTAACTTATCTTTTGAAGAAAATAGGTAATGGATATTTTATGATACGTTAATATGGAGTGATAATTTGGATAAGAAAAGAATAGGCTTATATAAAAGGCTCAATTTGGCTAACTAGTGGTGAAAATACTCTTTTGGATAGGCTTTATGTCTATAGGTTAACAACAAGGATGACCTTAATCATTTTCTAGGTTTCCTATAATTTATTAGATTCAATGAACTTCCAGAATTTTAAAGGGAATGCCCTAATAATTTAGGTAATTGGATAAATTTAAGAGTTGGCGGGATCAAATTTAATTTAAGCTTATTGAAGAAAATTTTGAAACTTTTATAACCTCTCAAAAGAATTGATTAGCTCTAAAACTCACTTAGGTTATGGGTCTCCACTGAAGTTCTTCATGATCTTTAAGTTATAATTACTTATTAATCTAGACTATGTATATGCAACTGTATGTGCAAATGTGATTCGAGACTTTGCTTTCATCGAGTACTTTAGAAAATGAGTAAAATGATGAATTAATCATGTATAATTTCATTAATAAGCTAAAGATGATAATCAATATTAGACTTTAGAAAATCCAATTTTCATCATTGTATAGGAATTGACCTAAAAGCTCAAAAATATTTTCAAGATAGGTCACTTTTTTTACTTTTAAAAAATTTTCAATTTTTAGAAAGTTTTTATCATTTTTTAAATATACAAAACAACTAAAAAAGGACCACAATTCACCAAAATTCTACACCCCTCAACCTAAGTGAAACATTGTCCTCAATGTTTAAAAAGTAAGATGATGCTAGTGAATTGAGAAATGATGAAATGAGAGATGTAGAAAAGGAAAGTTTTGAAAAACTATGGTACATAATTATTAGAGATGAAAAATTTTCAAAGGAAAAAATTCACTGAATTCAAAACTTCCTTGGGTCCTATACAAAATGAGCCAGATAGGCCTTTGAAAAGGAAAGTTGACTTAATTTATCTTACACTTTTGAATGTTTCATTTTACCACAAGGTAAGGTAGCAAATATTTCTCTATGCTACTTCTCATAATTAGACACAATTGTGGGAGCTTGATGTAGCCTTTGTGAAAATGGAGCAAGGATGTCATATAGCTTAGTGAGTAGGATGTTTTCCTTATCAATAAAATTATCTCTTTTTCTAATAGGTTTTAGTACTATCTCAGCCTTTTTACATCCAAATTTCTCAATTATTTTACCGTTATGAAGAATGGTAACTATCTTTGTTTGTTCCATGGTTGAATTTGAAGAATTAATTTCAAGGGTCTGTAACATTTGAGACATCATGTCCTTCAATTCAATCTTGGATTGCATGTTCTCTTTTAATTGGACTTCTAATTGAACAAGTTTTCTCTCCTGGTATTGCATAAATTGATGAAAATTATCCTCCACTTGCCTCTTGGGTGGGGGTATATAGGGTCTATGAGTAAGTGGTCCTTGTGGTGGCTGGTAAGGGCGATATTGGGCCTTATGTGAGACATTGGCATAATATTTTTCTCCAATTGAAAGTAGAAAGATTATTCTAGTTGGGATTATATGTCTCTAAAGATGGGGAAAAAGGTTGCTCATAAGAATGTGCCTGTTCATGAAGTGCATCTTGAAATGTAGGAATGATGGGACATTCTTGAGTGGGGTGTGTATTACTTCCAGAAATATCACACACCTGTTCAACCTACTAAAAGGTAGTGATCCCTATTGCCATGGCCTCTATTTTTCTAACTAGGGACGTTATTTTGTCATTCATATGATCTATTTTAGACATGGCATAAATGCCTCCCCTAACAAATGTAGTGGTGGTCTTGGACATGTATGAGCTTCAATTATTTCTGAGTTAGTCCATGTTTATGCATTCTCTACGAGCTATTACAAATTCTCTTGTTCCTAATCTGGTTGTTTATTTATGAAATTTCCCTTGCACAACACCTCAACAAATTGCTGCATATCAAAATTAAGTCCTTCATAAAAGACTCTAATGATAAACCAAAGTTTTTATCCATGATGTGGACAAGTTAACAATAATTCCTTGAATCTTTCCTAGCATTGATAGAAACTTTCTTTATCCATTTGAGTAGAATTCATTATATTTCGGCAGAGAGTATTTGTCTTATATATAGGAAAGAACTTTTTCAAGGACTTCTTAGTCATTTCTTGCCATGTTCTTATAGAACCTGTTGATAGCGAATGAAACCATATCTTTGCCTTTTCCTTTAATGAAAAAGGAAAAAGTTTGAGTCTTACCACATCTTATCCAATGTTTCGTGTATGTTGGGTCACGCAGGCTTCATCAAGTTCTTTTAAATGCACGTAAGGACTCTCACTATGCAATCCATAAAATTTGGGAAATAATTGAATCATTCCCATTTTTAATTCAATCATACTAGCATTTTGAGGTAAAATTATAAATGAAGGTGTGTTGGTATAATCAGGCTGTAAGTAGTCTCTTAATGTTCTCCCATGAGAATTTTGAATATGCTAATTATCTTCATGTGCTCTATTTTGATTCCATTCCTTATTATAATTCCTTCTCCTATTTTCAGGGGGTGGAGAATGATTCCTCCATGCATTTATGTTATCATTAAATAGAGATGGAGGATCATCAACATCAAAGAGAGGATTATTCATCGATGAGGAAACATCATCATTATCCATGACGAGAGGTGGGTCATTATCATTAAAGAGGGGATTGTTCCTCCATGGGGAAATATCATCTTTGTTAATGCTAAGGTGTAGGCTACCCCTTTGATCAATGTTTAGATTATTCATCGAATGCAACTGATCAATTTTGTTTTTTTTTGAAGAAAACTAAACTAATGATGCAACCTAATGTCTAAAATAATGTACAAACAAAGGATACAATCAAATAATCCCTAAGGTTAGTAAGCTAAAATGTTTTGATTTTCTTGAATTTGTGTGGGGAGAAGCTTTTAGATTACCTAATCTAATATTCCTCTCTTCTAGACTTGTCTCATAGCTTAACAATTAGATCCTAACCTAACTAACCACTTCACACCCTCCTTAGCTAGCTGTAGGTAGTTTGAGTCATAGAATTTGCTAACAAAGCTAGTAGTTTAAATACTAGTACAGTCAATTAGACAAGGGCCATTGGAGTGGCAATGGTTTGCCTCCTTTCAAGAGGGTCCAATGAGCATGTGATGATCACTATAGGTCTTTTCTAATTAATTTGAGAGGTTGGATTATGCGCTTGTGGTGATTATCCTAGGTGGGCCAAGAGGTGGTGATTAAATTCACTCTTGATTTTGTAGGGTTCGATGCCCTTACTAATTAATTTTCAAACTCCATGGCAGTTTATAAATCCCAAAATGTATTTAAAAATAATAAACTAATGCAAACCCTAAAATACAATAGTTATTAAGGATGTTATCTATATGCAATTACATTACCAATCAATGAAAATTTATTCTAAATATGCAAAACCTAACCTAGGAATTTTAAGGGGATAGAATTGTCATAGTGGAGTCTTGGATAAGATCTTCTTGTACAAGAGTTGGATCATTTACATTCCACCTCCCCTTCCAGGTTACAACGGTCCACCCTTGACTTGTATCATTACAACCCTTTTTAAATGAAATAATACACTCAAAATAAAATTTTGGCCATCCTAATTGAAATTCTCCTTAAATTCCTCCTTTTCTAATTTCTTGCAAAATAAAACTAGCAATAAGTACCAAATTTAGAAAATATTGTGATTTTCCTCTAAAAATTTTAAAAATATACTTAAAAATTCCTAATATGTTAAATGGATGCAATTCCTAAAAAATAAAAAATAAAATTTTTTTTGAATTTTTTGGATTGTTTGAATTTTTTTGAATTTTTTTGAAATCTCCATTACAAGTCCTTAACAATGATGCCAAAAACTTCATTGTATTTTTCACAAGTACACAGGCTATTGTAGTATAGATTGTTCAAGTACAGGTCAATCTCATAGGGACTTGATATAAAAAGAATGAAGTTTAAATAAAATTTAATTTGTCGTAAATTAATAAAAATTACATGAATTGAATGACAATGAACTATAAACTTAGATCTATTGAATTAATGAAAAATACAAGATTCTAAATTAAATAAAATACCAATTAAAATGTACTTTCCTAGCTTGATGCTAACAAAATTCTTCAATTTTTACTATATCCAAGTTGATCAATCTTCATCAATCCATTTCTTAGATCTCTAATTAAATATTCAATGGTTAGATTATGTAGATCATTGAAAATTTTGATGATCAAGAGCAAGGAAAGAATTTGAGATTTGTTGAGCATAAATTGATTTTTTTTTTTTTAAGATCACCCATAACATTTTCTAATGTTTCATGCATCAGATTGTGTTCATGTATTTTCTTAATTTGTTTTTCAAATTAAAATACTAGAGCAACACCTCTTACTATGTCTGCAAGTGAGAGAGTGTTACTAGAAAAGTAGTGGATAGCAGAAACAGTCATGCATGGCCGCACGCGTATGACACTAGCTAAGCAGGTATCTTATCCCTGTTTACAATCCACAATTAGTATAGTCTCATTTTACAGTCTACGAACAGTCAGAATCCATAGAGATTTCACTAACTTTGGCCACTAATTTCTTCTACTTTCTAATAGAATTTTTCAACAAAACTTAGTACCTAGAACAATTTGATATCAATAAATTCAACTGTATGGTTAGATTTCAAATCAAGATAACAAAAATTAAGATATTTAATCACAGACATAGGCTTTTCACAAACTACCAACAATACTTTTCAAGATTATTTCATAAAATTAAACGAATTCAAGAATTAAATTTCAAAATAATTTATATGAAAGTCTTTCTAACTCAAATAAAAATATAAGAAAAGGATTGGATCATTTAAAAACTAATCAAATAAATCAAACTAAAGGTGCAAAACTTTAAGTAACTCATTGTTACTATTCTTACGAATAGTAGCAAGTAGCTAATTTTAATCCATTCAAGTTACAAAATTTGGAATGAAAATCTAAAATAAAAAACCTAGGACTTCTTCTTCTTCTTGATGCCTTCTATCCATTGAACTTAATTTTAGATATTTTTATCAAGTATCGAAGCAGGAACTAACATGTAAAGTACCTCTATTCACCAACAACATGTGCACTATTCATGTTCTTCAACCTCTGCTTTTCTCTAAATTTTCAAGCCTTTTTTTTTTTCACTCCATCTTCTATCTGGTATTTATAGATGCTGGGAAGTCAGTTTGAATTCAATTTATAGTAATTTTCTTCTCCATTCTCTTTCCTTTTCTCTAAAGAATTCTAAATCAACTAAATTTCCTAATTTTTAACTTAGTTTCCTATTAGGAAACTATTTTCTCTCTCTTCATCTTTTTAACTTTCCATCATTAAACATAAAATCCCTTAGCATTCTTAATTCTCTTGTGCTCATGATTTGGATTAGATGCTTGAGGATTGAACTAGAGTTCTTGATTTTAGATCTAGATAATCGAGATTGATCTCAGTTGTCCATTTTAATCTCAGCTTGATCAACGATCTAGGATGTTGATTAGCTTGATCTAAGTGCATGGATCTTGATCTACCACCTATAAAATAAAGAAAATAACCTAATTAGTACTATACAACATTCAATTTTACACATACATACCTCAAATCATCATCTAACCTTGAAAATATATCAAATTATGGTTAGACTATAAAATTTTAAAATGATATATTATTCATATAAAATTTTAAATAATATCTTACAAATATATCAAAATTCATGTAAACATTGGTAATTTATACAATAATGGACTCTTAACAAATAGCCCCAAGGGTAAACAATCAATACAATGCTAAATATCCCTTATAGGAGGCAAACCATGAGGTACTTCTAGAAAGACATCTCCAAATTTAGAAAGTAAAGATTATACAATTAAGTGCTTGATGTTTTCATCATAATCATCATCTAACAATTCAACAAAGTATCATGTATTCAAGATTTCTACAAATTGATCAAGTTCCTGTTTGGTTTTCAAGTAAACCATCTCAAACATTTTAGAGGTAATCTCTAGTTTTAAGGTGCTATAACGATTTTCTCACCATTAAAAATGAAAGAATGAGTGTTTCTAAAATCATCATGCTGAACTCATCTTCATATTGCCGAGGTCATCCCAATATTAAGTGGCATCCATAGGAATTACATCACACCAAACTTTATCCTTGTACATTGTAGCAATAATGAAAGAGACAAGGCATTTTTTAGTTACCTTAATTTGATGTTCCTAAGCCAGCCACTTAAGGTAGTAAGGCTAAAGATAGGTTTGTCTTTAACTTTAGTTTACTCACCAATTTAGCAGAAGTGACTTTCCCACAGGCATCACTATTAATGATAATGTCACACACCTAGTCATTAGACATGCATCTAACATGGAAAGTGGTCTAGCCAATCACCATCTTCTTCATGGACAAAACTTAGACTTCTTCGCACCAGTAGTAGATTGCATTGGTCACCATGAGTGACATCTTCTTCCTTGTCATAGCATGGTTGAGATTCTTCTTCATCTTCTAGTTCAGATCTTCCTCTACTAGTATAATTACCCTATGATTTGGACATTCATAGGTGCTATCTACATGACTATGGCATTTGTAACATTTCCTTGAAGTCAAACTTGAGGGACTAGATTGCTTGTTATTGTTGTCACCTTTGGATTGGAATTTCTAACATTTTGTAGCAAGCATTAGCTTAGAAGAGGAAACACTCCCCAAATTGGAAGAATTTTCTCTATGAAAAGATCTAAAAACACCTCTCCTTGGAGTGCTCTTTTGTTACCATTCTAAGATCAAAGCAAGTTTTTTCACACCATTAAAAGAATAGTATTGTGGTAAAAGTATTGCATCTCAAATATCCCTTTTCAGGACACCCAAATATTGTGCAATGGTTTGCTCCTTTAGCTCCACCACATCTCACTTCAGCATGAGGTGTTAAAACTCAGCAGTATACTCCTCAATGTCCATATTTTCTTAGCCAAAGATATGTAGATTATATTAAACTAGGAACAAGACAGGAGACATGAAATAAATATGGAAACTAAATTAAGGAAACTTTTCAATACTAAACTAAGTAATGAAATTATAATTTAACTTAAGTAACATGCGTTAAAATAAAGGAAACTACATTAAATTTAGAATGATCTAAAATAATCAACTTAACTTAAGGAAACTACTAAAAATAGAAACTTTCCTAAATTAACACTTTCTTTATTGAAAACTTACTAAAAGTGAAACTTTTTAAATTCAAATAGGAAAATTTCTAAAACCTAAGCTAAGATGAAAAACATGAATTAACTACTGCTAATCTAAAATTAAACAACAAAACAAGTTAAGATCAACTAAGAGTTTCACCTAAGAATGATGCGCATGACCCATCGTTGGTGCCCATGGTTCTTGGGTCCAAAAGTGGTCAAGTTTGATGCTTTTAATGCAATTAATCATGCAACCTAACTTATGCACTAAATAAACAACTCATTAAATTAAATGGGTTCCTAAAGATTCCATTAAACGGGATGTTTAGATGGATGGAGCAAAGAATCAAAGTTAAGGAAGAAAAATCCAGTATTCACGTACTTAAGAAAAATAATTAAATCAAGCATAAATAAGCAATTGAATCAACATTTTTTATGCATTATAAACATTAAAATTTGAAGTAATATGATATTAGAAACAATCAGTAACAAAAGTAACCAAATATTTCCATTAATTAGATCAAATTACATAAAAAATTGGACACATAATACAAGATCATAAAGTTGAAAAGTGCATCCAATTTGAAAGCATAAAACTTGATATAAACTTTGATTTCAACCAAATCTAATGCTTATAATCTCAATTAATATAGTCTTTCAAGAGAACTAGGAGGAAATATAAGAGAACAGGTGGATAAAAAGTTGAACTAAGGGAAAAGAGCACACAAAACTAGATGGATCTAAACTGCAAAATGTGTGAATCAAAGAAGGAAGCTCAAGGATCTAAATTTTTTCTTCTCTTGCTGTCATTAACAGAGAAGAATAGCTTATATATTTGATGAAGGAATAAGAAAATAACAGTAGGAATTCAAGGCAAAAGCAAGTAAACTAAGGCATAGGAAAAACAATGAACGTGAGGCAAAGAGAACAAGGCAAAAAACAAAGCAAGACAAACTGCACTCCTTGAAGGCAAAGCAAGAGAAGCCACTTTTAAGAAGAGAACTTAAGGTTGGAACAAGAGAGGAAAAGCTATATTTTCAAGGAGGGAGGCATGGTGGAATTTTTATATAGAGGGGGAAAATATTTGTGTTGAAGATAGAGAGGGGGAGTGAAAGTGGAATGTTTTGAACACTTTCCTCCCTCTAAAAACTCTTCCATGTTAATTCCTTTGGAGTTACCTTCTTATCTTGGTCTCTTGCTAATCTAGATTAGGTATGATCCAATAGTGAGTCAAAGAAGAAAAAAATCTTATCAAAATAGGAAGGAAAGAGGTGAGATGGCAAAGGTGATATGGTGAATGATGTGTGTGTGTGTGTGTGTGTGTGTGTGAGAGAGAGAGAGAGAGAGAGAGAGAGAGAGAGAGAGAGAGAGAGAGAGAGAGAGAGGAGATCCCACAAAAAAATTTTGCAAAACAAAGCAACGAAATTTCTTTTCTTTAGAACTCGTTTTGAAAAACCCAAGTCATTAATTCATACACAACATAAGTAGAATTTTTGTACAAGATAAAATTCCATTGAAGGAATATACTTTTATTAAATTCTGGAATCCATCCAGTGGTTCATAGTACAGCTTGGGTATCATTACAATACTTATCCAAATTACATAATCCAAATTTCAAAGCTCACCATATAATAAAAACTCTCAATACAATACAATGCTATCAAACGAAAATACATGCCTTCAAGGGCTATGCCCTGATGATTATTCTCCCAAATCTTCTTTAGTCTTGAGCTCCTAACTCTCCTTCTTTGTATCTGAGATATTGTAAACATTCAAACATTTACAATATGTCAGCAAGCTATGCTTGGTAAGGGATTCAAGAAGCAAAATAATTTTACAGTATAATCCTAATACTTCATAATCTCATTATTCATACTCATGGATCAATCTCTTTACTTGGTCATATATGTACATCCTTACACATACATACTGTATACTTTGTATAGATATTTACATACAATCAAAACTATAAAAAATAGTTAATATCTCAAAACATAATCATACCCAGTTTATGCTGAGTTGATAGATCATTTAGACTCTGTTGGACATACTCCCTCATTTGGGCAATATCAGTAATCCATGATTACCTAGCATCTCATCATGCCATATCATAAGGCATTTCACTATGCCATGCATCATAATGCAAAAATACTCAAAGGACTACTATGCATGCAGTCAGAATCCGTACCAGCACACCCAGATAACTGCCCAATAATCCACCTATACCATCCTTCGTGGAAATCACAATATCCATGTCCATATGGGGGGGACCATGGCTGTCACAGTGGCGACCTTCCCATAATTGCCCCACCAGACTTTTAGCCTCACTTAGGCTTGGTATCCATATCATCACAAGTTTCAGAGAGCGGGTGACCAAACCCTACTAACTCTCCTGACATAGCATCCCTAGGCATATGCCTATTTAAAACAAAACCACAAGCCTTCATGCTTGTATGTAAAGTAATTCTCATATGTATTAGACAATGTGTCTATTTACTTAGGACTAGAATATCTTCTAGTTCCCTATTTACTTAGAGTTTTTTCCTCAATTCTAAATTAACCATTTCATATATGTTTTGGTTGGATCATAAGGGTTTTCAAGGGATTTAATACAAGTATTTACATTACACTTGTCAACATTTCTAGACATAAGATCATATATTCAACATGTATATCTCATGTAGGTGCATTCATTAAATCCTCCTACCTTCAAGTAGTGATCCATCTCTTCAAATCTTCTATGATCCTGACTAATGTATGTAATTTGTAAATCCATACATACTGTCAAAATTTATACAATGTGAATAATCCTATATTTTTTACCCTATCTATATTCTTTTTTTTTAATCTTGTCCTTTGATATAAAGGATTTAGATCTTTTGTCCTATCATGATCTATCTTCCTCGGATAGTGTCTATCCTATTGATCAATAGATCTGATGGTTAGAATGATCTTCTAATCTTTTAGAGCTAAGTATTTTCTATTCTAAGTATTTTTGTATTCCTTTTCTTTGATCTTGATCTTTCATAGATCCTTTAATCAACAATTTATACTTTTTAATAAAGATCAAGGGATTAGATCTTCTATCATCTAGTTCTTGTTTGATCTAAGTTTAGTTGTTTGATCATCCCTAAGGAGGATGATCTTGGTTCTCATCCTTGAATCATATTTGATCAAGGGTTTGGATTCTCTATCTAGATTTGTCCACAACATACATATATAGATGCATAATAAAATACAACATTAGGATTCTTAAAGCTCTTGATCATTCAAGATCCTATGGATCTTGTTTGTTTATCCTTATCTTACTTACAAATTTTATTAGAATTAGATAATTTACTAACCTTTTATGCTCTTATTATTATTATTATTAAATAAGTTAATGTTTTACTAGTTGAAGATAGCTTATTCCCTATGGTACAATAGGTGGCGATGTGTCCATAATCCCCACAATTATTGCACTTGATCGGAAACCATTGTGGTTGTTGATGTCTAGGTCTAGGGCACATATTGCCTTGTTATAATTTTGTGCATCTTGGACATGGTTGTCTATTTTGCCCTGGTGCATTATTCCTCTGATTTCTTTAGGGCTTAAAATTGTCCTAAGGTCTTTTATTCTTCTGGAAGGGATTTGGATTATAGTTTCCTCCTCCACCAAACTTGGTGGTTTGACTCTTCTTGTATTCTTCTTCAAACTTGGAAGCCATTTCTACACATTCTGCCAAGGTCATGGGTTTAGTACAAAGTACCTTTACTTTTAGCCCGAGGTACCTTTACTTGGAAGTCATGTAAATGCATTCATAAAATCCTCCTACCTTCAAGTAGTGATCCATCTCTTTAGATCTTCCCTGATCATGACTGATATATGTAATCTGTTAATCCATACATACTATCAATATATTTATACAATCTAAATAATCCTATATTTTTGATCCTATCTATATCTCTTGTCTAATCTTGTCCTTTGATATAAAGGATTAGATCTTGTGTCTTATCATGATCTATCTTCCTCAAATAGTGTTTATTCTATTGATCAATAAATCTGATGGTTAGAATGATCTTCTAATCTTTCAGATCTAGGTATTTTGTATTCTAAGTCTTTGTGTATTCCTTTTCTTTCATCTTGATCTTTCATAGATCCTTTGACCAACAATTTATACTTGTTGATAAAGATCAAGGGCTTAGATCTTTTACCATCTAGTTCTTCTTTTATCTAAGTTCAGTTGTTTGATCATCCCTAAGGAGGATGATCTTGGCTCTCTTCCGTGAATCATATTTGATCAAGGGTTTGGATTTTCTATCTAGATTTGTCTACAACATATATACATAGATACATAATAAAGTACAACATTAGGATTCTTATTATTCTTGATCATTCAAGTTCCTATGGATCTTGTTTGATCATCCTTATCTTACTTACAATTTTTATTAGGATTAGATAATTTACTAACCTTTTATGCTCTTATTATTATTATTATTATTATTATTATTCATCCAATTAATGTTTTACTGGTTGAAGATTACTTATTCCATCCTAAGTCTAGACAGGTCCTCTTATTTCCAATTGACTAGGCTTACTAGCTGAATGGGTGAACACAAAGTGGTTACTTCAATCCTCATATAAGGAGGTGCTTAGACCTCACAAATGTTAATGGAAGGTAGGGGAAGAGCGAGGCTCTATTAGAGAACCCCCTTAACTACCATGTTCAACATTCACTAAAGTGACCTTAGCTCAACCTTTCATAAGGTTCCTATGAGCATTTTAACCCTAAGTACTCTTTCTAATTGATTTTAATTAAATCCATGAACATTTAAAATGTTATTCATGGGTTTTATTATTCTCCTAGTTTGGGCTAAGGATTTGATAATCCTTATATTATCCTACTAACTATAGCCCTTACTAATATTAAGTAGAAGTCATTCACTCATCTTAATTGTCCATGAATCTCTATATTCTATTAGTTTACATTTTGGGTGATTTATGCTCATTATATCTTAACAATTACTTAACATTTGAATCTACTAATAAAATTTGACAACAATTAAATCATAAACTTTAAAGCCTAAATCTAATATAAATTTAAAAACCATTTATACTAACATTCTTCCTATGAATGTAACTTAACTTAATGAAATAAAACTATACTTAAACTAGCATGATCCTAAGTTATGAAATACATGAAATTTTACTATTAATATAATGGAATTATGCTAAAATCTTAAATTTAAACTAACATAACCCTAAGAAAATTAAATTACCAACCTATTATAACAATCTAATAACATATAGAGCATAGCATGCTAAAATTTAAGAATTACACTATCATACTTCCTAATTTATAACATAAATCACATTTACATTTCTATTATCAAATAAAAGACAAGTAAACTAATTAGATTAAGATTATTAGAAAGTTTTACTTATGATCCAACCATTAGATTTTAGATCTTTTCTTTTATATCAAGGGTTTTAACTACATTTAGGGCTTTTACTTCATTAAGGTGTAAAGATAATATCCATTGTTTTTTGTCACATTTAATCCATGATCTCACTGGATTCTATCATAATCCCATTCATACAACCCATCCAAAGGGTCTGATCATGCTTCATCTCATTAATCAAGAGGGTTCGTTTGTATTTTTAGGGTTTTTCTATTAAAGGGTAGATTTCTTAATTTATCTTATATTTGTCATAATAAATCATATATCTCACTTTATTTCAAAATTATTTCATCCTTAAATCAGGTCCCCAAATAATATCATCTTAGATATTGAAGATCATGAACACTGGAATCTTTTTTCTTCAAAACAAAAAGTTTGTTGAAGATTTTTATCCATTTTATGATTTTAGAAGAAAATAAACATTATAAGATTTACATAGCTTCTTTTCGATCTTGATTTGGAGTTCAGATGACTCCACAATTGAATATTGAAGTTCACAGTCGTTTCAAGGGTTCATATTTTATTTGGGCTCAGCGGAATGGACGGTTCTGATTAAGTCAAGCAGCGGGTCCAGTTGGGTGGAGCACAAGGCATCAGGATACAGATGGGAATGCATCACCTGGGACCACATCGTTCATCGCATTGTTCTATTGGAATGTCGCTGAACGTGGAAAGGCTCCCACAGGGCACGTTTCCATGTGGTGTTTCGAGAGCCAAATCTTATAAAGAAGATTGTATAGTCCGTTTTGGACCATCCAATCAATTCTACTTAAATCAAAGGCTCAAAATTTCTTGAAAATTCTACCCTAGGTGTTTTGGACCCTTCTAGATTGATTGGATTGCTCAGATTTTCCATCTAAGTCCTCTATCATATAGAAATGAAGGGTTCTTGTCCTTAATTGATTTTTATAATTTTTAACCTAAAAATAATTTAAAAAAAATAAAAATTATATAAAATAACATGAAATAAGTATGGGAAGAGTTTTCAATACCTAATTGGAGAAAAACTTTGGTTTTTTAGCCCAATTTTAAAGAAATATGCCATTATAACCACTTATTTTGTGATTTTCCATTGATTGCACTATTGGATCTTGAAATTCTTTCAGGGTTTTGTAGATAAGATATTCTAGGATAATATGAAAGGTGAGATGGGTGAGATTTGATTTGAATCAGAGTGCCTAATTAATTTAGGTCTCTTGTTGCAATCTAGAGAGAGGAGAGAGCAAGTGTAATAAGAGGGATTTTTGAGAATTCTACAAGTTTGGGAATGTGTTTGGATCTGAATTTTTAGGAGAAGCAAGATAATTTCATGGAAATTTTAATGAACATTTTTGGAGGATTTTTGGGGGTGTATTTATAGATTTTTTGAAATTTTCATAATTACTTGTAATAATTATGTTTCAATTCTTTTGAATATTAAATTAACAATGGATCCTCCACTACCACCTCCTTCTCCACTATCATCTGGTAGTGGTTTGACCACTCATTACATGTTTCTGGCCATTAGATTCATTTGTGTGCTCCACAGAGGTGTGAAAAGACCATTTTGCCTTTTATGGAGAAAAATTCATTTTATTCTCCCGAACTCAAAGCCGAGTATACTTAGTGTCGTTGAAATCATATTTCTAAGTACATTCTAAATATTATAGTCTTGGATCTTGATTATGGGTAAAATTACCATTTTACCCTTTTATTCATAAAAATGGAGAAAATTAGGGAATTTTGATTTTAACTTGAAATTGAATGTACTTAGTGTCATTTCGATCGATTTTTTAAGTACATTCATAATTTATAAGTTTTAAATCATGGTTTAATCTTTAAAAAAAATAATATTTTCAATAACCTAACATTCTAGCCTGAAATTTCTAAAAACTCAAACTTTATTGATTTTCTCAATCAATTTACAAAAATTGGGGTTATTACACAGAATCACTCGTAGGGCACATGAGGGAAATAATTGAAGTCATAAGCTATAGAGATCATCTCAAGATCTACATGTGCAATCAGTCTATAAAACTATCACATTTCTTTGTTTCTAGATGACAAGCCTAAGCACAAGAGCTATGCCTTCATGTTTTTACTACTATTCCAATCTTTTAAAGTCATTGGCTCATGAACAATGACAGACACAACCATGGGGCTCCAAGTTGTGGAAGTGATGATCTGATCTTTGAAAAACAACTGTAATAGTCTTTTCGCACAAAAAAAAGTGCTTCGCACTAGACTAAAGAAGTCAAATTTTGATAAATTGACTTCTTAAGTATGGTTTTTAAAGTTGTTTTTTCAAAATCAACTTTAAAAATATTTATGAAGTTAGTAGACTAAAAAAGGACTTCTTTATATCAACTTTAAAGCCTCTTGTATAGTGGTGATATAACCAATTTAAACATGATCTCTAAGAAAGTAATACCTAATTCCAATTTTTTTTCATCTTAGAGTGCTAAATAAGGTTCTTTGAAAGATTTATTACGTTAGGGTTGGTGGAAAAGATATGAATACTATCATAATAAATGTCATAATCTTTAAGTTGTTGTTTCCTCCAAAGTACTTAAGTAGAATAACTACCAGTAGAGATGTATTTAGGTTTTGTGGCAAAAAGTGCTACAAAAGTATGTTTCTTTGAGAATCATGAAATCAACATACTAGCAAGAAATTGAGAAGTTCCACTAGTGCTTTTTGTTTCTATCTTACAAACACCATAATCAACATTACTATATGCATTCAAAATGAATGAGCTATTTCTATTATTCCAATGTCCAAGATGTCACGTATGAAGAAGATATCTAAAAATTCTCTTAAGAGGTATAAGATGTGAGTCCTTATGATCATATTGAAATTTAGCATAAGCTTATACACCAAATTGAATATCAGGTCTACTTATAGTGAGGTACAGTAAAGAGCCAATCATACTTATGTATTGCTTAATACTAATACATTACCCTTTTCCCTTGTCAAGATTCAAGGAATGGTTCATTGGTGTGCTAATTGGCTTTGCCTTCTCTATTCCAAATCTCTTAACAAGTTCCTTTACATATTTAGCTTAGTTGATGATACCATCTTGGTTTGCTTCACTTGGCATACAAGAAAAAATTGAGCTCTTTCATCATCCTCATTTCAAATCTTACTTGCATAACCTTGAAAGTCTCCTTGCACATACTTTAATCAATAGCACTAAACATAATATCATCAACATAGATGTGAACTATGAGAATATCGTTACCTTTGGTTTTGGTAAATTGTGATGTATCAATCTTTCCTCTAGAAAAACCATTTTCTATATTTGCTTAGTATATCATACCAAGCTCTAGGAGCATGTTTTAGACCATAAAGAGCTTTTGATAGTTGAAAAAATGATTAAGAATTTTTTATTTTTAAAACTAGGGGGTTGTTCAATAAATAGTTCTTTATTTATAAGAAAATTGATAAAAGAACTTTTAACATCCATTTGACAAAGTATGAAACCTTGAAAACATGCAAATGCAAGAAGCATTGTAACTCACAACTAGTGTAAAAATCTCATTAAAATAGAATCCTTATTCTTAGAAATATCCTTTGACCACTAGCATAGCTTTGTTTCTAATTAGGAAACTAGTTCATCAAATTTGTTTTCAAACACCCATTGGTTCCTATAATAGGATGATTGTGGGGTCTACGAGAAAGGGTCCAAATACCATTTCTTTCAAATTGGTTTACTTTTTCTAAGAATGACATACTCCAACCCTCATTGAAATATGCATCAACAGAACCTTAGGTTTAATTTGAGATAACAAAGTAGCAAATTGGCTTGCATGCTTGAGATTCACTCTAGTTCTTATTCAGAAGATGGATCAGCTACAATTAAGTCATTGGACAACCATATGCATACTTCCAATCTTAGGGCAATGGTTGAGGTTGATTTTCATGTTGTTGTTGAGGAGTGTCACCATCCTCAAGAGCATCTTCCCCATTGGCGTTGAACTTCTCCATTCTTTCAACTTGATCATCCTCAAAATCCAAGCTAGATGGCTATCTTAAAGGAGCAAATTCATCAAAACTAACATGAATGTAATCTTCAACTATAGATATCACCAAACAAAATAGTCTAAAGACTTTATTATACAAATAACAACCAAGGAAGATTCCTATATCAAATTTAGTATCAACTACTAAAGTTATCCTAATTATTGTTAAAAATAAAATATTTGCTATGAAATGCATGAAAATATGAAACATTGGTTTCATACCTTTCCAAATCTCATAATGAGTCTTTTTCAAATGGATCTAATGGAATATCTATTTCAAACATAGCGGGTTTTGTTTATAACATCTGCCCAAAAATATTTTAGCAAGCCATCTCCCAAAGTAGTGAATAGCAAATGCCTCAGGGGATCTATTTTTCCTCTCAAAAACTTCATTTTATTGATGCTTCCTAAGAGCATGCTAATTATGGTTGATTCATGATTTTCATACCATTTTTCAAAATAATGAGTTAGAATTCATCGATATTGTCACTTTTAATTGAAGAGATATAGTAATATTTTTCATTTAGAATTCTTTTGCAAAGTTTTAAAAACACTTTGAAAGTTTCTTCTTTATGAGTTGAAAATAAGACCCATGTAAATCTTGAAAAATCATTTACAATCAATAATTCATATCCCTTGCCACCAAGGCTAGATGTAAAGGTATTTTAGTTAAAAATACTTCTTTGATTTGAAAGAAGACTTTGTTTTATTACCCCTTTCACTGGCCACACAAAATTTGTTCTTTTCAAAAGAATGTTAGGGTAGGCACAATACAATATCTCTCTTTGAAAGTTTTACCAAGTAATCCTTGCTAGCATGACCTAATATTCTATGCCACAACTAAAAATCATCATTCTTAGAACACAAGACATTTTTCTGTTGAATTGAACATGCTACTCAAATCAAATACATACATGCTACCTTCTCCTTGAACATAATGTTTGGCACTATTATCTACTTTATCAAAAATCATTTATAGTGATGATTCAAACAATTTAGATATCTTATCACATAATTGACTGGTAGAAAGTAAATTATGACTAAATCCTTGAACACACCATACTTCTTAATATTTACCTACAATAACAATTCCTTTCATCTTGCCTTTTTGAGTACCTCCAAATGAGGCTAAGATACCATCCTTTGCATCAAGCTTTGAAAAGAGGTATTTGTCTCCTTTCATATGCCTTGAAAACCAACTATCCAAATACCATAAACTCTTTACAACTTTAAATGTAAGATGCACATGTCATTAATAGTTAAGTCTTGATTTTAGTTACCGAAACTTAAAGTTTGGATCCCTTGGAGTTGTTAAAGGAGTGACACCATCTCTAACAGCCAAAATTTATCTAATCATTGGTTCTAATTTTTACTAATAAGGAGAACAATGACAAGCATTATGGTTTTTAGAAATCTACTTTTACAGACCAGAAACCTTATTTTTGAAATCCTTTTTCGAGACAACAATACTATTTTCTAAAGATGCATTTAAAACTTCGTTCTACTTTATCAAACTTTCACATTCATTGGACAAAGAAAGGTTTTCATTTTCCAAAATCGACTCTTCATTTTTCAAAACATTGACATCAATCTTCAAAGAGTATCTTTTTGAAATTGGATCATAAAACTCAATAGATATTTTGAAAAGATTCTTTCTAGGAAGTTTGTTTTGCATACCAAGTGTCTCATACATAAAAACAAAATTGGCAAATTCTTGATTGAATTCATTACGGGATAGATCATTTACCTCAATTTCTAGGTCACTTTGATGAATACCTTATTCAATTGCTGTAAATGGAGGCTGGCAACATATTCTTCCTTCACTTGAAACATAAGCATCCTCACTCTTACCCTAAGTGGTAGTAAGAGCTTTCGTCATCTCATGGGACACATTTTTCTTCAAAAATGGACAATTGCTTTGATGTGTCTAGGCTTCTTACACTCAAAACATACCATTGGTTCTTATTGGATGTAGCATCTAATGTAGTCTTCTAAAATAACCTCTATATTTCCCACTAGACTTTCCTTTCACCATTTTTTTTAAAACCTTATAGTGAAAAGAACAAAATTTTCATCATTATCAATAGTATCTTCTTCACACTCTTTGTAACATATATTTTAGAATAGTTTTAGTAAATTCTTTTTAAAAAAAAATTCTCAATTTTTTTTTCCCAAAGCCTTTAGAAAACATGCTACATAGTAGCTCTAAAATCAATTCTTCAAATGTTGAGGTCATAAATGAAACTCCTCGTATATTAAATAAAACAATCCATGATATGAGTACTAATGTAGGACCTAACGATCACTACCCAAAGAACAACATAATCGATCAATTGAACATGAAATAAATTTCAAGTCCTTATTGCATATCCCATCAACAATTCCTTAAAATAAAGTAACATAAAGCTCTAATCTAATCTAATCTTCATCTCATACTTCTCATACTTTTGCTCTTGCTATTATTAAAATCCTTCTACCACAAGCAACCACTCAAATGTACTACATAAAAAATGTTTTGGGGGTGGGGGGGGGGGGGAGAGGGGAATGGGTGAATACAACTAGTCAATTTGAAACCTCTAAATAAGTTTTGAAAACTATTGGAAATCAGACTTTTATCTTTAGAAAACCAATGCATTTTCAAAATTATAACACATTCATATTAATTATGCATGGGAATGTATATCACAATATCCAATTCACACATCAAATGGCAGCATCATGTCCAACATGCCATAAAGGCAGGTGTTCCAACCCTCTAGGATGACCAACATGTTCACTCACATGTCCAACAAATACAAATAGTTAATTATGCACATAGAGGAATTCTTCTCCCAACTGCACTTGACTATGGATATATATATATATACCCAACTGCCTATGGCATTGAAAAGGCTATTCCTGTCCTTTGCCAAAGATGGAAGACCAATCTACTCTCCCACTACCGATGACGGTCATAAATGGTTTAAGGAGGTTCAATCGAGTCCCGGTGAAGAGCGAGAGCTGCAGATTCCCACACTTTATGATCATAAAACGAGATCAAAATCAAAGGATGTGGATTGCCAATGCTAAGCTTGTCTTTCTTATGATTCATATGAGGAAGAAAGCTTTGAGGGGAGTAGGAGAAATAAGACTTTCGGTTGAAAGAAAGATATGAAGGAAGCTGGCGACCCCTTGATCTTTTTGGTGAGTTGAGGGGCTAATTTTTTTATTATGTTCTGTTCTCTACCCCAAAAAGGATAAGAAGCTGTATTATCCCCCTGTGTCCAAGGATTCACCATTCGTCATTCTTGCCTCCTTCTCAAGATTCATCACTCTGTCCATACTACGTCACTAGAAAGAATCCCCAGCTTGAAGAGAAAAATCAATCTCTTCCTACACTAAGGTTAAGGCAACTCACCTATATATATATGATTTATCACCAACTCTCATGGGGCCATTGGATCACTCAAGGAGTAGTCTAGCAATGACACATACTCCCGATCTATGTCCATGGTAACTAAATGGTATCCTTTTATGAAGGTCAAAGGCCACCTGAACCACCTAGCGAAGTACCCTAACAGTACAACTCTCTCACAATTAACTATAGACATATCTGCTCCCAAACACTCTAATACAGAGTCATCAATCTCATGAACTATCATGAGGAAATTGGAGCACACTGCATGCATGAATTCTCATAATAAAAGGAAATCTCTCTAGCGCACAAGCATCATCAAAACAACATGCTACATATCACATCAACATGACATAATTCACAATGAGAGATTCAAATAAACACATATCATACATATTGATCTCATGTAAAACATTCCATGCCCATAATTGTTGTGTCCTTCAACTTCCAACTTTTCATGACTTCAAGTTTAATTTTCAAACTATAGTATTTAAGGTTTCAACAAGTCTATATCACAAATTTCAAGATTAGTCCATTTATCAAAGTAAATTCAATGGTTATCTATGTTGCATTTCCAATTTCAAGGTATAAAAATATAAAACTAACAATTTTGGGATTCATTTGCAAATCCTTAATTACTAACTCTCTTTTCCAATCAATATATCCTTGAGGTTATTTTAGTTTAGAAATTACAATTTTTAATTAAAAATACACCCTAAAACTAAGATTTCATTTTGAAAAGTATGCTTGAAATTGAGGGAAAATTTGTCCAATATTTGGCTAAAACATGCCTAAAATCTTCTTGATGAAAACATAATACTAATGCTCTCTGTTCCATTCCAAATTTTACAAGAATTATTCAACCCACTATAATTCTAATTCAAATAGAAATTCTTGAAAAATTGGAGTCCAAACGTACCTAAGTTCACCTTGTTCTCCAAGCTTTAACACTATACTACAAGGTACCAAGAATTTGCTATGACAGTTTTCCATTGGTCAAAATTTTGAACGCTTTTACATGAGATCTTCCTTGGGTATGTTCATCACTCATATCACACATTATTACAAAATTAAAATGAAAAAATTCATATAATTACACCCAGATCACAAAACATTATAAGGTATCAAAATTGTATACAAGGTCCCTAGTCTTACCCAAGAAAACCCTTCAAAACTCAAACAATTTCACCCAAAAAAAAGAACTTGTTTTCTCTACTATTTTTTAATCATGATATCAAAAATTTAAATCATGAAAACATGGTCAAATTTTCTAAGAAAAACAATCTCATTTGGTCACACAAATCCATCCATAATAGTAACATGTCAAAATAAGGCTAGATTAGCACATGTTAATATCAACCTTTTCACCCTTTAAACATATGATCATGGCATCAAACCTTAGATGTAATCAATATAAAACATGCCTTAATTTATCATATGAAAACTAGGATGATCACACAACAAGATAAAATATAAAACATTCATGGAAAACATTGATTCTACACGCATAGAAATCAATTTCAAGAGACATCATGAAATCTCAATCCAAATCACACAAAACCCATTTTTTGTGTCCCAAAACTCATGCTTGATTTTTATAAACCCTAATTTAGATAAATTACAAATTTTTCGTACCTAAAAATTACCAACTCCTATGTCTTCTATAGTTTTATTTTCCATGCTTGAGTCACACTTGAGTAGATTGCCTCCAGCCTTTAGTGTTTCTCACTAGTCCTCAATTAATCTCTTCTCTTATCCTCCCTTTAGTTTTCATGATTTTTATCTGTAATTTTTCTACATGTCAATTGGATTACCGGTCAAGGAAAAGCAACTCTTCGGCAAGGTGTCTAATCCTTTATATAAACCTAGGAGTTCAAATTTGTGAGGATGCTTAATGTTTAAGTTATAAAGTACTTTCCTACTTTGAATAGGCCTCCACTTCCCTTCCTCTAGCTAATATTATCTAAGATACTTTTCTCTTATAATATATTAGATGGTCCCTACATGATATTTAATGTTTTTATTTAACATATGAGCTGCTAATTTCATAATGGAATGATGTCTTTGGTCAACAAGTCCAAAATGTAATTATCTCCTTTTGTAACTAAGCCATTATTGGATTCTATATTTGTATATGTTAGTTTGGTTCCCACATGAATTCAATGGTAAATAATCCCCTTGAAATCACTTATTTTATTTCCTTAAATTAGCTACTTATCTAGTTAGTTGTCTCATCTAATAGGTGATTCACCTACTTATTTACTTTTCCTAATTCCATTATCACCTATCCTATAGTAGCCCATCCTTTAATACGACATCATCTCCACTTTCCCAAGTTCTTTATAAAAATCTTAGCCATTCACCACTCTTAATCTAAGTTATAAAAAGGAAAAGGATCCATGTATATCAAAGGTCATCTATGGTAAGATTTGGATGTTTTTATGAAGTACATCCAAGCCATTTATGTGACGACCTGGGTTTTTCAATGCCATTTTTTTGTAAAAACACAGCAAGATTGATCTCTAGTTTTAAAACAATTTATGCAGAAGAATGCAGGAAAATTTTGTTCTTTTTCAAAAACATTGTATAAAGAGTCCAAGTGTCAAAATGAACGCTCAATGCATAGTGCCGTGGCAATTTATAAACCAAATCAAAACAAGTAATTACTCCCAGGATTGTTAGTTATAGCCACAGCTATAACAAGTACTTACAATCAAGATTACGGTAGCTACCAAAAGAAATTACTAATTAAGTCTTACCTTTGCCTACTTGACTTTGATTCTAATGCCTCCTGATCCTCCTTCTATTTGTACTTTGTTTGATCTGAAAAATAATGGATTGGGTTGAGTATTTATCATACTCAGTAGGTAACCTGACACTACCCTTTTTGAAAACATAGCAATGCATCATACAGAGTTCAAAATGGTTGCATGAAAGACATCGGGAATGCTAAATTTGTCTGCATTTGTATGAATAAAATGTAAGTTATGTCATCCATTGAAATTCTTTATCAAACTTCAGTATGCAACACTAACAATATGTCTAGTTTCAAAACATCAAAATCAATAGATTCACTATGTCAAATCAATGCATCATATAAAACGATCAAGAAATACTTAAAATAGTCTTCATGTGAGGCAAATGTTAGAATCACAAAGTAACATGCACCAGGTCTCAAGTCAACTGGTCACGAGTACTCGTTTACGACCATCTTAATGTTATATGCATATTAGTACCACTGAAATCATAGGGTCACTATGCTCCTCCGCAGGCTGCCGCTTTCAGCGATATGCCCACTTGGGACTTGAGGTTTTGTTCCTACCGCAAGCTGCCTCTTTCGGCGGTCTGCCCACTTGGAACTCAAGGTTTTATTCCTACCGCAGGCTGCCTCCTTCGGCAATCTGCCCACTTGGAACTCAAGGTTTTATTCCCTATGCAGGTTGCCTCATTCGGCGATCTACCCACTATCCCTACGCAGGTTGCCTCATTCGGCGATCTACCTACTTAGCATAGTGCCCATCAGGCTCAATAGCCCAAAAGCATCTATAGATAAAGCCAAAGCTCAATCATCGCAAATCATGTAATTTATGCACTCATTCATAGTAAATCATGCAATTTATGCAATCATTTTCAATGTCCTCTTTGGGTACCTCACACTACCTGGCCCTCACAACTGCCTAACCAGCGTCTTTTGGGCACTCTAGTGTCTTTTGGCAATCCTCGAGGATATGCAGGTATCCAAATGATTCAATCTCAATCTTCGTAAATCAGGCAATTTATGCATTTCTTTTCAAGACATGCGAGCAATGCATAAAAATCACTTTATGCTAGTATTGTGTTTAAAACCATAAAACATGAAGACATGTTTGCAGACTAGTATAAAAACATTACTTCTCAACAGCATTCTTTATTCAATGCAAGAGTTTTCAAATATATGTATATATATATATATAGATATAAGTCATGAAAGTAGGTCCCGCATACTTGTATGAGAACAGCATGGTTTAAAACACATGCTCAATATAGTAATAAAAGCATGTAACTATGAAAGTTTGGAATGTATTTTGAAAACAGAGCAAGATCAAATGACCTACCTCATGTGTTGTTACGTAGCTCGTGCCTGTCTTCACTTTGAGTCCGAGAATATCTTAGTAAGGTCCTGAGTGATGTTAAAACATAAGATCTAGGTGTTATTCTATGATATTTTATTGTATAGGCTCCGAATTTGGATTTTAAAAGGTCGCGCCTTAACGGACGGCCCAAATGTAGTGCTTAGGGTCTTGCACGCCATGGTTCTAGAATGTGCGCTCTATGGTTTCTAGGATACATAAGTACCCTGGTCGCATCGTAACCAGGTTGGGTCATGTGCGCACTTCCGAATGGTGTGCCAGGGTGTGCATTCTGGATAGTGTTACGCGGATGCATCTTAGGCGTAGCTACGGCATGCTTTGGCTCCTAGGACATCCCATGAGTCCTGGTCAAGCCAAGAAAATTGTTCGCACGTGATGCGTGCGCAAGGACAGCCCCCAGGGAGCTTGGCACAGGTGTGCGTTAAGCCAGGTGCCCCCTGGACCGTGCTATGCACCCAAGGACGTCCGCACCCCTGGGACGCCCGTGCACAAGGTCCTTGGACGGGTTTCCACCCACCTGGTTCTCTTCGTTCATGGAGAACTAGTGTTTTTCGGTCAGAAAATTCCCAGATCCGACAAGGATCTGGCCTGGGAAGGAGGCGGAAAGGGGGGAAGGGTCTGGGCAGCCTGGAACGGCACCCTGGTCGTAGGCCTAGGGTTCCGTGATGAACCCATCTTCCTAATGGGTTCTTCGGCCAGGAGATTCCAAATCTGGCCAGATTGTGAGGGACAATGGAGGGGAAAAAGAGGAAAGAGAGGAGAAGAGAAGCGTACCTGTGAATTCGAGATGGAGTAGGTCTCACGCCTAGGACGCTGCCGAAGACGGTATGGAATTGGGTTTGAGCCAGAAATGCTATGCTAGGGAAGGAGGAGTGGGAAGAGATTTATAGGAGAGGGAAGGTGGTGCCATCCTATGGCAGTGCCGCCATTTTCACTGGCACCGCCTTACAGAGGCGGTGCTGGAAGTTTTGGAAAAATGGGGAGAGAGAGGATTTTTGGAGAAATCGGTATGCAGGGTTGGAGAAGGAAGAAGATGGGGTGCCGTTCTCAAAATGGCCCCCTACGGTTTTTGGCTTTTTTCGTTTTTTAGGTGCATTTTACCAAAATGCCCTCAATCTTCTAATGCCTATAACTTCTTCATACGAGCTCCATTTTTGGCGTTCTTTGAGGCATTGGATTCTATTTTGAGAGTACAATCTAGTGGCAATGGGTTTCTTCACAAAGTCCAAAGATTCCTATGTGAATTAGGAGCAAACATCCCACCACCTAATAAGACCATTAAACATGTAAGAAACATATATTCATTCCCAAAGTAGGCCAAGTTACAATATCGTTGGCAACGAGCCAATATCATGGTTGGTTTTTATACAAAATGTCTCCAAAATTTGGGTCATTACAATTTATTCTCCTTAATATAATATCTCACATTCACACAACGTTATTTAAACAAATTAATTTCTCATAATAAAATTTGTAGCTAATAAATTTATGGAATTAAAATTTTAAGATATTACACTCTTCTTCATCAACTCTGAGTGCAATAGATTTATCCTTTTTACACTAAGATTCTTCTTCTTATAGACATTTCTCAGTGATCTCATATGTCATTAGTGAAGCCATGAGTCTAGCCAACTTCAAGGTTTAGAGATCCTTGGCCTCTTTTATTGCAATAACCTTAGGACTATATGATCTTGGAAAAGAGTTTAGAATCTTGATGACCAACTCACTATTTGTAAACACCTTGCGAAAAGATCTCAAAGTATTCATGACATTGATGAACCTTTTCAACATTTTTTAATTGATTTGTTAAGCTTATGAAGAACAACTCATACTCATGGACTGCAAGGTTAATTATAGTCTCTTTCACCTGATTTCTACCTTATTGGTTGATTTTCATCTTGTTTCAAATTTCTTGAACTCCTTTTACAAGTTGAAATCCTAGTGAACTTATTGGAATCTGGTGCCTAATATATTGGATTCATTGCTTTGTTATAAACATGAGCCTTCATGAAATCTACATCACTACATTCACTCTTTGATGTTTAGTGTGTCCAGTATCTATCAACACAAAAGGCTTGTATGGGCCTTCTTCTACAAATCCCCACATCTTATAACCTTCAAATTTGATGAATATTTTCATACTTGCTTTCTAGTAGGTGTAGTTGGTACCATCAGAGAAAGGTGGTTTGTAAATGGATTGATCTTCTCTAGTATTTGTTCCTACAACTTCTTACTATGCCATTTTAGAAAAAACATCAAAATTGTTTTCGTACTACTTGTTAGATCTCAAGATGGGGGTGAATTTCGCCCAAATCAATTTTAAAACATTTTAGAAAAAACACAAAGATGAGTTTTAGAAATAATAATGATAAGTGTTCAATTTTGAACAAGAAAGTATGCAATTGGTAGTCCATATGTTATAAATTATAGTCATTATTCTAGGGTTTTTTGGGAATTTCATCACACATGCATTTCTGACCTAATAATTCAAAAGTTTGATATTTTATAAGTTCAAAAGATGATCTAAAGTAAGTATGTGAATGATCACAATTTTCTAGAATTTAATTAGTGTTTTTCATCTTTTGTAGGTGTTGAGAAGATGATCAAACAACTATGATCAATTAAGATAAGATTTGAAGATCAAAATCAAAAGAATGCTAAAGACCTAAAATTCAACATTTCAAAGCTAAATCAAGGTTAAAGATCATCTACGAGCAAGAAAAAGGGAATGGAAGGCATCAAAGGTGACTAAAATGGTCCATGCAAAAAGCCACATATTTTCGTCACCTTTGCATGAGAATTAGAGCCATTCATGAGGTTTCCTAGTCCAACAAGGAATCCTAAGAAAGCCAAGCCATTCAAGCTTTGAAGCTGAGGGAGTTATCTCCTCAAGCCTCCAAGGAATGAGCCATCAAGCCACATGGAGTCACACAATTGGAGGATTAATTCAAGCAATTATCTCATGCTAAAAGTGTGATTTTTAAGGGATAATTGGAAGATTTTGCTAGATATTTGTAAAAGGTAAGATGATCATGTGTAGGTGGATCAATCAAGAGAGAAAACCCTACTTTCCACTTCCATTTTCCCACTTTTTCACCACCTAAATTGGGGTTCCATGATTTTTGAATAAGGAGGGAGGCACCTTCCTTAAGAGTGATGCCTACCCCTTACTTGGTTGTCACATAAGTGGTTTCCTAAATGGGAAACTTCTAATTCTAGTTCACACACCAACGACCTTCAATTCCTATTTATTCCCCCTTCTTTCCTATCTTTCATTCATTCATTTTTTTTTTCTCTCTCTATTCAATAGCTAAACCATGTATTTGGAAGGGAAGGACCTCCATGCCACCTTCCTAAAATGGTGACGGCTCCCTCCCCCCACCCCATTTCTAAATACACGACAGCCAACATGATGTCATCTTTGGTTGCCTTATCCCTTCACCTCACTCTCCAGCTAACTTTCCTTGTTGAAACCCTAGATCTAGATGCACTTTTATTTTCTATAATAATCTTTGTTCAATTGGAAATCCATCCATATATAAAGCTTCATGAATTCCACTTTTTTTTCTAAGCAAAGGTTTGATGAGAAAACCTTGAAAGTAGCACTCTAACTTGGTAATCCTTGGAGCTTGGACTTTGGATTTCTTTTGAGCAGTTCTTCATTTGGAATCTTAAGTATTTTCTCTTGATTTTTTCACTTCAATTCTAGGTTAGTAGTTTGATTTCAATTCATTTCTTTCATAGTAGTTTTTTCTTGTTTTGTTGCTTTAGTTTCACTGGCATAATTCTTCCTTGTTTACCCTTAGTTCTTTACTTCCATCTTCTTAGTTTTTCTTGCTTATTCATCAAAGAGAAAAGTTAGTTCTTCTCTAGTAGTCACAGTCAAGGGAAGAAAGAGCTTGAAACCTTGATTTCCTACCTTGAGATTCACTTTTTTTATCTTAGAAAGAGAGCTAGCTTTAGGAATCTTTTTCCTAGTTTGCTTCCATCATTTTAGCTATGCATTCTCTTGAGTCTCTTTTGGTCCTTACTTACATATCATCTATGTTTAGTTTGAAAGCATTGAAAGGATTTTTATCCTTAATTTGAATCAAGTTTTAGGAATAGTAAAAGTGCGCCATTTTTAGATTTACATCTATGTTTTATGGGCACTTTTTCTAATGTATTTTCCCATTCAATCCATGAAGATATTTGAAGTTCCTTTTTGATGCTTGATTCTAGTAGCCAAGTAATTTAGATATTAATTAATATCTTACATAAAAAGTGCTACTTCAATTGCTTTCCATGCTTGGTTTGATTTGTTTTTCTTAAGTGCTTGAAATTTGAATTTTTTCCATTCAATCTTCATGATTAATTTCTAGTACCTTATTCATCTTATTGATTGATTCCTTTGGAACCCATTTAGACTTTTAGGTTGTTTAGTGAGTGCATTGATTATATTTCATCTCAGTAAGCTTTTCATTCAAACCCATGAACCATGTGCACCAAATTGAATAAATCCTCCTTAGACTTTGTTTTGTTTGATCTTAGGTTAGCTTAATTTAGTTAGTTGCTTGTGTCTTAGTTTAGCTTTAGAAAATTTTCTAATTATGGTTTAGAATTTTTTATAATTAGGAAAGTCTCCTTAGGTTAAGTTGCTTAGTTTAATTCATACTAGTTTTGCAATAGTTTCTTTTATTGAATGCATATTAGTTAGGAAAGTTTCTAATTTCATTTATTATCTTTATTTTTAGAAAGTGTCCTTTATGTGTAGTTTCTAATTTAGTGCATGTTTCACATACCATTTTTTTAAAATTCCTAGTTTAATTCAAAACCCATTTCTCTTTGGCTAAGATAAATAATAAGATCCAATCAATTAAAAATTCTATGAAATTCCTTGTGGGATTGATCTCTCTTGCATGCAACGCCATTTTGAATCACACATTTGTATGTAGTTTTGAAGCTACACCAAGTATGCTGTTGTCGGGGAGTCGTAATGGATTTGTGGTTGGGTCTTAGTTAGATTGTTTATCTTTGATCATAGTTTTAGGTTGCATTAGACTAGGATTTTTTCTTCATATGTATATAATTTGCTAATTCCTCACAAATTGACCATCTTTCTTGTTTTGTGCAAAGGGAATTTGGCAAAAAGAGAGGCAAAGATCCTGTAGGTCAAAGCTTCATCAACTTAATTAGGATTTCTTTGCTTTCTTATATTAGGTTTTTGATTGAACTTATAGTGAAGCCCCATTGTAATTTATAATTATTACTTTCATTTTAAATGGTTTTTATTAATACAGGGCAAGTGTGGGGTATGGTGGCCCACATTTGATCTTCATTAAAAACCCCACTCTAAGCCTTTCTCACTATCTTTTATTTTTTTAGTGTAGTTGCATTTAGTGTAGTTTGCATATTGGTTGGTAGTGTTTATAGTTTGGGATCATTCATTATACTTGTTGCATCTTATTTAGGTTGTTACATTAATTGTGCACCTGTCTAAGCCTTGGTTAAATGGCATATAAGTAGGCATTAGTTTCCTTTCATTGTATAGCATTGCACGTATATTGTCTTATGGTGGATGTAACATATTGATGGTAAGGGCCCCACAAGAACCCTCATAAGATCAGGACTTGATTTCATCACTAGATCCTTGGCCCACCTAAGTAATCGAATCAACTCCCTGTATGTTTATTAAAGCTTAATTTAAAATCAAGTAGCAAAAGACTTGGGGTTTCAAGTTTATAGGACCCTTTTAGAAGAAGGAGATTTATTTTTACTATAGTGGCTTTTGAGTATTGTGGTTATGATGGGTATCCCAAATCAAAGTAATTTTTCTACACCTTTCATTGATGGTTGTTGAGGCCTAAATGCATCCTTCCACAAGAATTGTATTAACCACTTTAGAGTAGAACTGAACTAGGAAGCAATAATCAAGCCTGGATAAAAGATGGACCTGTCTAGATCTAGGTTTAAAAGCTACTACCCTATAGATTAACAATGATTATCAAAATAGCTTGCTAGCATTAGTGATTGATTAATTGTGCATTATATAAAGTTAGGAATCATAGTTAGAGTTAGGTTGTATCATTTAGATAGGTTTGTGTTATAGGGAACGCAAGGTCGTTGATCTCAAAACTCTGACCTAGTCCTATTAGATCTTAAGATTGAACGTACCCATAGGAAAGGGATGAGAAATCAAAATCCTAACCTCATGGCAGACCCTTCAGCTAAAGTTTATCATAAGAATATTAGAGATTTCTATGCACCACTTCAACTAACTCCATCATGCATCACCTTACCACCCACCAATGCAAACTACTTTAAACTTAAACTTGCAGTCATACAATTACACCCAATATTCTATCGCCATGAGAGAGAGGATCCATACCTACATATCAAGGAATTCCTTGATATTTGTGCTATATTCAAGTTTTGAAATGTCTCAAATGATTCCATTAGACTAAGATTGTTCCCTTTCTCCTTAAAAGATAAGGACAAATCAAAGCTAAATTCTTTAGAGGTCAGTTCCATTACCACATGGGACCAGTTGTCTACAAAGTTCCTAAACAAGTTCTTTCCTACCCTACATAAGGAGATTATTAATTTTCAATAAAAAGATGATGAGTGATATCATGAATGTTGAGTAAGGTGGAATGAATTGATACAAAAAAATTTCCACCATGGATTTGAAAAATGATGGCAAGTTTAGTACTTCCATGAGGCATTAACACTTCAAAATAGACAAATGGTAGACACAGCCAGTGGAGGAGCCCTCGAGGCCTAGGAATTTTTCAAACTTCAGTAGACAATTCCTAGCAATGGGACTACTCCAATAGGAGAGAAAGAAATATCCAACTTCAAAAGAAAAGAGGCATGAATGAGATAGGAATGATCTCAAATATATCCTATAAGCACGACTGTGTGATTAATAGAAAGAAAAAGTTTGACTCCTTGGGTGGAAGAGTGGACAAGCTTGAAAATATGTTCCTAACCTTCATGGTTATCTAGACATCCATGAAACCTCCATAAGAGGTTTCTTCTATTTGTTCTAGGCCAACAAATTTAACCTCAACTTGTCAATTCAATAGTGTGTATGCTAAAAATCTTTAAGAAAATGTAATGAATGCATATCATAATCCTAGTACTAATCCTTACTCTAAGGCCTATAATCTAGGATGGGCTAGGCATCCTAACTTGTCATGATTGAAGAATAATTAGCAAGGGATCCATCTATGAACCCCCTACACAAAACTTTCATAGAGCTTCAATTTCACAACAACCACCTAGCTTTCAGCTTCCTCAACAATCAAAGAAACCAACATTTGAGGAAACTATGATGTCATTTCTGGAGAGAACTTTAAAACATCATGATGAAACTAGATAGGCTCTAAATTAGAGATGATAGAATGCAAATGTCACTGCTCAAGCTAGTGCTTAATTAGAAATGCAAATGAGTTAGTTGTCAAGTGCTTTAAATGATAGAGGAAAGGGACAGTTTCCTAGTTAGCCAATTCCAAGCCCTAAGGGATAGTTTGAAATAGGGTGCAGTTTATACACCCACAGACTTCATAAACAATCAAAGTCAATAACTACCCTTAGGAGTGGCCATAAGGTTAATAATAAAGTTGGGCAAACTAGGGAAAAATTGGAGGAGAATGAACTAGCTAAAACACAAGAGAAAGAGAAAAGGCAAAAACCTCCAACTTCATTTGAGCCTACAGTGGAGGCACTGTATGTACTTAAAGCCCCATTCCCTCAATTATTGACTAGGGTAAAGAAAGGAACAAATTTTGATAAGATAATGAAAGTTTTTAAACATGCTCAAATCAATATCCCACTACTCAATGCAATTAAAGACATTCCTGGTTATGCTAAGCTTCTCAAAGAGCTCTACATACAAAAGCAAAAGCTTAATGTGCATAAGAAAGCTTTCCTCACTGAGTAGGTGAGCTCTTTGATCCAACACCACCCTCGCTATGTTTAGAGATCTAGGTTGTCCTACCATTTCTTGTGTTATTGGAAATTATGTCATTGATAGGGCATTATTATATTTAGGGAGTGTAAACCCATTATCAATTTATGTCTATGACCAACTTATACTCGGTGACCTTAAACCATCCAATACCAACTTGTAATTAGTAGATAAATTAGTAAAGATTCCATATGATATGGTTACGGATGTCCTAATACATGTGGACCACTTTTGCTTTCCTGTAGATTTTATTATGTTAAATACGCAGCCTGTATCAAACCCTAGTAGTTAGATGCCCATCATTCTTGGATGTCGATTTTTTGTAACATCCAATGCCACCATCTATTGTGATTTTAAGTTAAAACTCATAAGCACATGAATCAAATGTAGTAATTCATGGGAGGAGGTCGATCCCATGAGGAATAGAATGGTTGTATGTTATGTGGGCCTTTACTTAGACTAAATAACCAAGCTAAATATAGTAAGATTTTAAACTTAGACTAAGATTGGAAACTTAACATAAATTTAACAGATGACATATGGATATAAAAGGAAACAAACTAAGATGGAAACTTTCTTAAAAACATATTTTCTACAAATAACACTTTACTAAATTGAAGTTAAACTTTTTAAGATTAAAATTAGAAACTCCCTAAATTAATTGTCAACTAATGAATCAAACAATAGAGTAAAAAACTGATCTAACAATCATGCACATGACACCAATGGATGGTGCCTATGATCCTATGATGAAAGAACTACAATATGTTTGAAATGAAAACTTAAAGCATGTAATCTTAATGCATTTATGGTAACTATCTAAATGGAACTTACAAACATTAGGATGCATAGAAATCTAATGGAGAACTAGGCTAATAGCAAATGCATCAAATAACTTCATATAACACTCCCTCATAACCATGTGTATGACCCAAAAAAGTGTATGCATGGTTTAAGGATGATGGTATGTGACTTCTTTGCTAAATCTAAATGATCCTTGATGCAAATTAAAAATCACAAATTGCCTGAGAGTATCCAAGGCACAACTTGTATGATTCCTTTAAGGAAAGAAATCATGGAACATTTAACTAAAGCATGTAACCTTGTGTGTGAATCTTATCGTCAAAATCTTCTTAATATCACCATGAAACATTCAGATATGAAACAAAAGATTATTCGTGAACAACACTCATGGGTTATGGTTCAATTCCATTCACAACTAAGAAAGCTTAAATCATAAAAATCAAACTAGAGAAAGCTAAACATTCAAATGATTTTATTGAATCCAGAACTACATATAGAGTAGTAGGCATGTACATGTCTTGAATAATGAAATATACGCTCTTATAATAATGAAATCCCAACCAACACATAATTCATCGCCAATGTCATCAAGCATCATGCATGAAAACCATCAGAGAAAAGAAGTGATCAAAGGCCACAAAATTGGAAAGGAAAGCAACTAGATGTAGATCTAGAACAAAGTGAAGATAAAAGAGTTAAGAAAGAAGAGTAATGAATTCAAGGTAGCTTTCCCTTGGCTGTCACTTCAAGAAGAAAGAATCCTTTCAATCTATGAAGGAAAAATAGAGATGGGTAACAAAGGATAAGACAAGTTGAAACCAAACAAGGAGAATCACTATGCATAAACATTCCAACTAAAGGAAAACTAATAAAACCATGAACATGAATACAAACTTGGGAGAATTACCTTGTAGATGACTAAGGAATCAATGAAGAAAGATTGGAGATGGGTTGTAGGTGTTGGATGCCTCCCACTTCTAAGCATTCCACCTTGATTTTCTATTCTAGAATGGGAGACATGGAAAAAAGTTAAAGGAGGAAGGAGGCTCCAGCCTCCTTCCGCCCCAAAGATATCTTCCAATGTGGAAGCCCTAGAGGAGTTATATAAGTGGTTGCCTTCTCCTCTTTTCTAGGATATGATCCTAGGGTGGAGATGATTAAAATGAGATGTAGTGGTTAGGATTAATTTTAAGTAGATAGGTGGTTAGGAAAGAGATGTAGAAGTGAGAAAAGATGGAGTGATAAGGGGAAAAAAGTGGAGCGAAGGGATTGGGTAGAGTTAGAATGGTGAGTTGGTTGAAGAGTTTTAGAAATTTGAAATCTTTAAGTAAAAAGGTGGAAATTAGTAGTAGATTTATGTGGTGAGGAGGAAAGTTAGAAAAAAGTAACAAAAACATAGAAAATGAAGGGGTTTCTTCCTACTGGTCCACATGATACCTTATCCTAGTGAAATTTTCCTCAATTCTCTTCAACATATCCTTGTAAATCCCAAGGATAATTCTTTTGATTTTCATCGAATCATGGCCTTCCATGGAGCTTGGTCCTCCAATCATGGCCTTCCATATAGCTTGGCTTATGTGGCTTATGATGGCTAAGTTTGAGAGGTCCATTGGCTAGCTTGGATGGCTCTCTTAGCTTAGCTTATTGGCTCAAATCCTTGGCTTTGGTGGTTGGCTTATCTGGCTTAAGTAAAACCCATGCAAAGGTAGTGGGCTTTGCATGGGCCCACTTTGACTAGCTTTGAGTCCTCTAATTGTATCCATTGCTTATCCTAAAGATGATCTTGACCCTTGATCTCATGTTGATGTGATGACCTTGAGGCTTTGACTCGATCTTTTGATCTTGATCATCAATTTTCATCTGAATCAATCTTGATCATTGGATCATCATCTTGCTTCCTACAAAGAGAGAAAAACTCTAATTAAATCCTATACAAATATGAATTATTACATACTTACCTTAGATTAGTCTCTAGACCTACAAAATATCAAAATTTTGAGTCATTAAATAAAAATTGCATGTGTTGTGAATTTTGGTCAAAATAATTAATTTACCTCTATAAGTTATAACACTTAGTGACCAATTAGGTGGTTTTTATGAAAAATTAGACACTTATGATGTTGGTGTTAGGTACTTCATATCTGATAGCACTTAGGTCAGACAAGTTTAGGTTATCCCCCAGAAGTTTAGAGTCATGGTAATCCATAATGAGGATAATGAGTTAGTGCTCACTCAAATGACTATTGGGTGGAGATTTGTATCAATTACCAAAAACTAAACTCGATCATAAGACAAAACCACATTCCTCTTCCCTTCAAATGGAAATTTGTATTAATTACCAAAAACTAAACTCAATCACAAGAAAAAACACTTTCCTTTTCCCTTCATATATCAAATGCTAAAAAGGTTAGCCAGTCATAGTTATAACTACTTTCTTGATGGTTACTCTGGCTATAACCAAATCCCCATAGAACCTGAGGACCAAGAGAAAACTACCTTCATCTACCCTTTTGGGACCTTCGCCTACCATCATATGTGTTTTGGCCTTTGTAATGCTCCATCTACTTTTTAAAGATGCATGTTGAATTTATTTTTTGATATGGTGGGCCAAATCTTAAAAGCATTTACAAACAATTTTTAGTGTTTGTTCTTCATTTGATGAATGCCTGCACCACTTAAAACTTGTTATTGTTAGGTATCAGAAAAAGAATTTATTGTTAAATTGTGAAAAATGTCATTTCATGGTTCAAAATGGCATTGTTTTAGGTCACATCATATGACATAATGGCATAGAAGTAGAAAAGCCAAAGTGGATTTAATCTCTAACCTTCCTCCTCCAAGTACAGTGAAAAAGTTTGCTCTTTTTTAACCATGCTGGTTTTTATAGACGATTCATCATGAACTTTAGTAAAATTGCTAAGCCCTTATATAATTTACTTACAAAGGAGACAACTGTTGACTTTGATGATGATTACATGAAAGCATTTGAGCACTTAAAGGCTAAAGTAACTTCTACGTCTATTATTCAACCTCCAAATTTGTAACGACCCAAATTTTGAAGTCTTATTTTATTATATATTTGAAATTTTGGATTGAACAGAAAGATGAAAGTTTGAAAATTTTGAATTTTAGAAGTGGAATTTTTTATATAAATCAAATCAACTGAGAATGCCTTTAATAATTGGATTCTACTCAAAAAATGGAATCCAATGACACTAAGAACACAGAAAATGGAGCACAGACAAGGAAGTTACATTATTTTTAAGTATAAAGGTATTTTAGTAATTTTACAAATAGTCTATTTATATGTTTTAAAAATAGAAAGTAGTGGGGGGCATTTTTTATAATGGAACCCCCTTACAACAGATCTACCACGTCTCCGACTCCTTAGATGGAAAATAAAAGGGCAGGGATGACATGCCTACCAACAAGAAAGGTAGATCACTAGCAATAAAATGACCTTTTACTTTCCCCTATAATGCATTCCCTTTCTTCTCTCCTTAGCTCCACCTCTTTCTCACCACCATCAACGTCGAACAAACTAGTTACCGATGCACCCACAGATCTCCCCGACGTCATCTCTCTCTCTCTCCTTTTCCTTTTCCCCTCTTCTCTAGCTTCCTCATTTCTCACTGTTTTTTGAGAACCTAAAAGACTAGCAAGTGCATGAGGCATCTAAACCCACAAGGATTCACTAAATCCCTTTTGCCTCTTTGACTAGCTCAAGTAACTCCTCCCCTATTATTTTTTTCTTTTTCTTTTTGCTTTTCCTATACTCTCCTCCCAAAACTATGGAAAATCTATTTCCACCAGCCAGGAACCTACCAGCGAAAATAAATCCGGTAGATATATATGGGAACCAACTGAAGGATAGCTTAGATGGAAGATCTAAGCCATCCGATGAGTTTGTGGGGCCTCAAAACCCTAAAAACTAAAAAAAAAAAAAATAGTAAATATATAAATTATCCTGGGTGTCAATCAAAGACGGAGATGATCAGATGGTCTAGATCAATCTGTCTCATCTCTATTGATCTAGTCTATTACCAGGACACACCCTGAAAATTCACTACGAGGATGCAACCTTTCAGTGCATCCCAATGCATGTGGGAGCAGTCACAGATCGACCAGAATGCTGCTGTATTTTGGGAATTGTGACGCATCGCCAGTGCATTTTGGAGTTTAGGATGCATTAGAGCATTCTAGAATGTGCATTCTATTCTAGTGCATCTCGGTGACATTCAGTTACTATATTATTGCAACATATTTGATTTTGGCTATTTAAATGATCTGAAACATGAAATCATTGATTTAGAAGGCTATCAAGTCTGATTTATGATTGGTCATATTAGATTAAAATACGATCTTAATTAAGAAAAATTCATTCCATAGATTAGTTTTTAAGACATATTCTACCAAGAAAACCGTGTAAACATGTGAATGAGAAATGATAATTGGAATCTTACACTTAAATTATGGCAAAAACCCCACAAAGACCACGAAGGAGATCCTAGATTCGAACTGAAGAAAAACATGAACAAAACCTAAGTAATATCCATGAGGTAGGTAATCTGATGCTATTAAGTTTCAATTGAATTTTAAGACTTAAACAGTCTCCTTGAAATCATTTCCATGTTTAGTATGTTTTTAGTTTGACAATGAGGGGTAACTGTGCATGCAATTTTGTGTACATGATTCTATGGAAATTAAGTTCTGTTAATCTTTAAATAATTAAGTATATGGTAATCTTGCAATGAGCATACAAATTATTCCCATGCTTCATACTCTTATTTGAAAATGCTACTACTTATATCTCTTATAGTCAATTTTTATTCTTGAAGGATAGGACAATTCATATATGCATTAATTTCATGCTATGAGATAAGTTGCATAAATTGCATGATTTGAATATATGTTAATTGTTATGTGATTCTATGATATTTGAATTTGATATATATGTATCTACATTATTCGAGCTAGTGAGCCTAGTGGGAATTATGCTAAGAGGTTGTATGGGTTTGGTCTCCCAGCCTCTAACCACCAAAGATGGTAGGTATCCATGCCTAAAGAAGTGCCTATTTTTCTCAACCATTATGGTAGGAAAGTACCCATTAGAGGTGTTCATGTCACCCTTTTCAAGATGTATTTGTAGTCACCATAGAGGCTGCATTGGCTGGTCTCTAGAGACATCAGATGCACTATTTAGAGACTTGGTCATGAGCATAGTGGTCCCTATGATTTCTACTTTTGCATCTCCATGTATAGGGCCTTATGATGGTGTTTAAACAAGTACTCATGACCAATTAGCTGATGTGTTCACTGAGATATCAACATGCATAATAACTGCCATAGGATTGGGATTTCTAACCTCTGATTTGATCGATTACTACGTTAAGGACTTAGTAATCTTTATATTATCAATTATTTGATTATGTCAGAAATTATTTTTCTTAAATATAGAAATGTGTAAAGTTTTACATGAATATCAGTGTTTTCATAAGATGATTGCATGGTTTTATCACCTGAAAAAACCTTCCTAAAGTTATGCATGTTGTATGCTAGATCTGATAAATACTTAACCTAATAATTTTTTATAGATAAGGTCAAGTAGGACCAAAAGAAGTATTAGGAAGTTTTAGTGCCCCAGTCAAGTAGGAGAAGGTAAGGATAAGGTGTTAATGCAGTTGTCCTAGAACTAGTAGTTACCATTTTAGTATGTGATGTAAATTGACATTTAGTGATTTTTTAACTTAGGTTGTGATTAACAATCTTGGGAACAGGATATATTCATTTTTAGATATATTTTCAATATATCATATGCATGTTTCATTAAGTAAGTACATTAGATTTTTTTTTTTTAATCTATGTGTTGAAATGAATATGACACTCGGGATCTTCATAAATGAAGCTTATAGAAAAAGAATTTTTCTCTACCATTATTTCACAAGTTGTTTTTAAATAGAGATCAATCTTGCAAGTGAAATCTTGTTATTTGAAAATTCATTATAAAAACTCAAGTTATCACAGCTGGTATCATAGCCTAAATTCAAGTATTCATAGCCAAGTTATGAAATAATAACTTAAAATTAGTTTACATAAATAGGAAAAAATTATACTAGCATGATAGAATTGGTCAAAAGGAGCATGTTACTCTTGTAAAATAGATGCCGCCTAGGAGAAGAGGAGGTTCAGCCTCAAGACCTGTCAATCCCCCTACTAACTCCTCTAGATTTGGAAACGGAATGGCTAAAGCCTTTCAGCTCTTTATGCAGTATATGGGGTAGTTTATGCATAATGAACCACAAGCACCTAAGGCAAGAGCCTCATCACTAGAGAGGATTAATGATCGAACAGAGGCCTAATTTGAGAGATTTTTGAAGATGGCCCCATCATTCTCTAGTGAAGAGCAGTCAACATCAGCAGAGAAGTGAATCTTCAATATTGAAAAGTTGTTCAAAGCGATGAAGATTCACGAAGAAAGGAAGGTTTCTATGGCCACTTTTGTCCTAAAGGATGAAACAAGTTTTTGGTGGGAAACAGCTAAAAGGACATACTTCGATGATAGTAATGCTATTCCTTAGGAGGATTTCAAAATGGTGTTTAATGAGAAGTACTTCCCATGACATGTACAAAAGCAAAAGGATAAGGAGTTCATAGCAGAATCAAAGTTGGACCATATTACTATGGACTTCACAGTGGGATTGCCCAATACACCAAGGGGACATGATATGATATGATATGGGTAATCATAGATCGACTAACCAAATAGGCACACTTTCTTCCTATTTGTCAAAATCAATCTACTGACACCTTATCTGAGTTGTACATTAAGGAAGTGGTGAGTTTGCACAGGATACCATCGAGTATCATTTTTTATAGGGATAGTCATTTCACCTCACATTTATGGAACTCAGTGTAGAAGTCATTGGAATCTTCATTAAATTTTAATACGGCCTTCCACCCTTAAACCAATGGCCAATCTAAATGGACAATTCAAACTTTGGAGGACATGTGAGGGCATGCTCAATTGACTGGAAGGAGAGTTGGGATGAGAGTTTACCATTAGTTGAAGTTTCATACAACAATAGTTTCCATTCAAGCATTAGTACAGCTTCGTACAAAGCACTTTATGGGAGACCTTGTCATTCACCTATATGCTAGAATGAAGTGGCCCAAAACAATTTATATAGTCATAGTTGGTAGAACAATGTACAACTAAGGTGAACTTATTCGGAGATGAATTCTCACAGCTCAAAGTCAATAGAAGGGTTAGACTGATAAATGACGAAGACAGTTGGAATTCGAAGTTTGAGATCATGTGTTCTTGAAGATTTCTTTGACTAAGGGTGTTATGAGTTTTGGTATGAAGGGAAAACTCAGCCCTCAATTTATTGGTCCTTTCGAAGTTTTGGATAGGATTTGTTTGACTACATAAAGGCTAGCCTTACCACCACAATTATCTGAAGTTCATAATGTTTTTCATATATCCATGTTGCAGAAATATATACCGGATCACACGCATGTACTTGAGAGAGTACTGTTCGAGTTATAGCCAGACTTAACTTTGGAAACGAAACTAGTTCAAATTCTACCAAAGAGGCTTAAGAAGTTACGAAATAAAGAAATTTCACTTGTTAATATTCTATTCAGGGAAGCATTTGTTGAAGAGGAAACCTAGAAGTGGAATTGGAAACAAAGGACAAATATCCTAAACTCTTTAGTGAGTAGTAAATTGTTGAGTTTTAAGGACAAAATTCTTTGTAGGGGGTAGTGATGTAACAACCCAAATTTTGAAGTCTTATTTTAATATATATTTGAGAATTTGGTTTGAATAGAAAGTTGAATGTTTTAAAATTTTGAATTCTAGAAGTGGAATTTTTATGGAAATCTAATTGATAGAAAATACCTTAATAATTGGAATCTAATAAAAAAATGGAATCAAATGACACTAACAACACTTAAAACGAAGTTCGGACAAGAAAGTTACATAATTTTTAAGTATAAGGGTATTTTAATAATTTCACAAATAGCCTATTTATATGTTTTAAAAATAGAAAGGTTAGAATTAAAGGGGACCATTTTTTACAATGGAACCCCGTGCAACAGATCTACAGCATCTTTGACTTCTTCATCGAAAAAATGGGCCAGTGATCACACGCCTACTAGCAAGAAAGGCAGATCACTAGCTATAAAAGGACCTTCTACTTTCCCCCATAGTGCATTCATTTTCTTCTTCCTCCGCTCCATCTCTCTCTCAACAACGTCAGCATCAGACAAACCAGTCGACAGTGCACCCACTGATCTCCCTAGCATCACCTCTCTCTCTCTCTCTCTCTCTCTCTCTCTCTCTCTCTCTCTCTCTCTCTCTCTCTCTCTCTCTCCTTTTTTTGTTTTCCTTTCTTCTCTGGCTTCCTTGTTTCTCACTGTTTTCACAACTTGAATGACCAGCAGGCTCAGAAGGCATCTAAACCCACCGAAATTCACCAAATCCCTTTTCCCTCTTTAGCTGGCTCAGGTAAGTCATCCCCTATTCTTTTCTCTTTTTCTTTTTCTTTTTCCTTTTCTAGTCCTCCCCTCCCAAATCTCTGGTAGATCTATTTGCATTGTCCAGTAACCTACTGATGAAAATAGATTCGATAGATATATATGGGAACCAACTCAAGGATAGTTCATATATAAGATCTAAGCTGTCCAATGAGTTTGTGGGACTCTAAAACCTAAAAATTGAAAAAATAGTAAAAATATAAATTATCCTAGGCATTGATTGAAGATGGAGATGATCAGGGGTCCAGATCAGACTGTCTCATCTCTATCGATCCGAACTATGATCAGGATGCACCCTGATAACACACTACGAAGATGCAACCACTCAATGCATCCCTGTGCGCGCACTCACGTGTGGGAGCAATCATAACCATGGTGTTCTGGAGTCTAGGATGCATTGAAGTGTCTGGAATGCACGTCCTCTTCCAATGCATCCCAGTGACACTTAGTTACTTTATTATTGTAACAAATTTGATCCTAGCCATTTAAATTATCTGAAACACAAAATCTTTGATTCAGAAGGCTATAAAAGTCTGATTTATGATCCAAAAGGTCTGTTGGATTCATCTTGACAACATGGACCTAATAAAAGAAGAAAATATAGGATTAGAGAGCATTTTAAACTGATCATGTCCTAAAAACCATAAAAATTTCATATATCAATAAGATCGAAGATGATTAGACCCCAAGAAGTTATCAATTAGATAATGTGTTAGATCTATTCACAAATCAATCTCAATCTAAGGAAATCAACCCTTGGATCATAGATCTGACCATTGATAAATAGGATTATAGTCTGGATCAGTTATTTAAGACTTCGATCTATGAATTTGATTAATGGTCTATGGAGAATTGGTGATGTTAGATTCAGACACAATCTTACTTAAGAAAAATTCATTCCATAGATTAGCTTTCAAGACAAATTCTACCAAAAAACTACATTAACATGTGAATGGGAAACAATAATTGGATTCTTACACTTCATTATGCCTAAGATGCCACAAAGTCCCTAAAGGAGATTTAGGATTCGAATTGAAAAAAAAACACGAACTAAAACCTAAGTAACATCCTTGAGATAGGTAATCTGATGCTACTAAATTGTAATTGAATTTCAAAACTTAATTAGTCTCCTTAAAATCATTTCCATGTTTAGTATGTTTTTGATGGAATACTGAGAGGCAGCTATGCATGCAATTTTGTATACATGATTCTATGGAACTTAAGTTCGATGAGTCTTTAAATAATTAAGCATATGGCATTCTTACAATGAACATGTAAATTATTCCCATGATTCATACTCTTATTTCACAAATTGTTTTTAAATAGAGATCGATCTCGTAAGGGAAAGCTTGTTATTTGAAAATGCATTATAAAAACCTAAGTCATCACAAAATTGGAGTGCACCATTTGAGATAATGTGTGATGCTTTAGACTATGTGATCAAGGCTATTCTGGGTTCACGTATTGACAAACTCCCCCATGTGATATACTATGCTAACAAGACAGTCAACAATACCCAACTCAATTATTCTACTACTACAAAAAAAAAGTTGTTGGCAGTTGTCTTTACCTTGGAAAATTTAGATCTTACTTGTTAGGATCTAAGGTTATAGTATACTTAGATCATGTAGCTTTCAAATATCTTCTTTCAAAGAAAGATCCAAAACATAGGCTGATTCAATGAATACTTTTGTTATAGGAATTTGATTTAGAAATTTGGGACAAGAAAGGTTTCGAAAATGTTGTAGCAGACCACTTATCCAGATCAGTTGTGTAGCCTATTAATGAGAATGTGCTTATAATAGAGACATTCCCGAATGAACAATTATTAGACATTTCTTAGTTACCTTATTATACAAATATTTTTAACTATCATGTCATTGGACAAATGCCTAATCATTAGTCTAAACAAAATAGAAAAAGATTTATTGTAGAAGTTTAACACTTTACATGGGATAATTCATACTTGCTTAAGTACTATTTTGATCAAGTCATTAGGAGATGTGTACCAGATATTGAACAACATAAGATAATTTTCTTACAAATGCCTAATCATTAGTCTAAACAAAATAGAAAAATATTTATTGTTGAAGTTAAACACTTTACATGGAACAATTCATACTTGTTCAAGTACTATTTTGATCAAGTCATTAGGAGATGTGTACCAGATATTGAACAACATAAGATAATTTTCTTTTTTCACAACCATGCATGCAAGGGCCATTTTAGTTCTAGAAATACCACTACAAAGATTTTCTAGTGTAGTTTTTATTTGCCTACCATTCTCAGGGACTAACGTGCCTCCTACATAACATGTGCCGCATGTCCACAATTAGGGAGCATAGGATAAAGAAATACAATATCCTTGAATCCTATTTTGATCATTGAGCCATTGATATTTGATGCAATGATTTTATGGGACCTTTTCCCAACTCCTTTTATTATCTGTACATCCTTGTGGGAGTGGACTATGTGTCCAAATGGGTGAAAGCACCTTTCATGACCAATGACCATAGGATGGTGGTCAAGTTTTTAAAGGAAAATGTATTTGCACATTTTAGTACCTTTAGAGCCATAATTAATGATTGGGGTTAAACATTTTTGCAACAGAGTGTTTAAAAATCTACTGAAGAAATATGGCGTTACTCATAGAATTGCTACCCCTTATCATCCTTAAACTAGTGGATATGTAGAGGTGTCAAATAGGAGATAAAGTGAATTTTGGAAAAGACAATTAGTGCAAATAGGAAAGACTAGTCTTTGAGGCTTAGTGACTCTTTATGGGCACACTAAACTACATATAAGACTCCTACAAGTATATCACCCTATCGCCTAGTCTATGGAAAGGCCTACCACTTACTCATAGAATTAGAGCATAAAGCATATTAGGCCATTAAAAAGCTTAATTTTGACTTAGATACTACTGGAATCGACAAGAAACTCCAACTCAATGAGTTGGATGAGCTTAAGAAAGATGCAAATGAGTCAGCTAAGCTCTACAAAGATTGCATGAAAAGTAACCATGGTAAACACATACTATGAAAGTTCTTCACCTCAGGGCAAAAGGTCATTTTGTATAACTCTAGGTTGCATCCATTCCCTAGAAAACTTTGATCTCAATAGTTTGGACCCATTGTAGTACATACTGTATATCCTCACAAGGTAATCGAGATAGAAAAGGATGAAGAGATCTCCAAAGTCAATGGGCAAAGGTTGAAACCCTATCTAAAGTTGGTAGGCCTTGGAGTGGAACAAACCTTACTTGAGGAACCAATATATCATTACCCACCTTAGCATGTCCCTTAACACCAACATACATCATATGAGCTGCATTTATCATTATCATTTCATAGTATGCCTAGTTGAAGACATTAAACTTAGCACCCATTAGGAGGCAACCCAAGGTTTTTAGAGCGTCTCATTATTCTACATTAAACATTCAACATTTAGGATCCTCTATTTCAAAACATTAGGGACAATGTTTAGTTCATGTTGGGGTTGTAGAAATGCATGAGATTTATTAGTTTCCTTATATTTTGAAAAAGAAAATTCAAACTATGTTTAGTTTTCAAGGTAAATGTTCCTTTACTGTGATGAGAATTGAATTGCATGAAGTTTAGTATTTCTCATACTTGAACTTCTTAATAGAAATGCATATGGTTAATTCTGCATTTCATTTATGTGCTAATGTATTTTATGAAAGGTAAATCTCAAAAAAATACTTGTGTATAGTGCATAGTCTAGACCAATAGATGGTTATGACTTAGAGATCTTGAGAAAAATTAGTGAAGACCCATATACCCAAGTGAGTTTTAGAGACTATCACCTTTTTGAGGATTATAAATAATTTCATATTTTCTTCAGCATACATTACTTTGATAGATCCCAATGTTCTTTGTTTTGGTCAATTTCCAAGAATTACAATAAGAGTACTAACTTAGTTTCTTAAAACATTTATTGAATATGATAGGCTTTTAAGAAACCCAAGAAATGATATAGGTCATCCTTATTTGAGCCCAGAGACATAAAACCTATGCAATCTATTCTATACCAATAGTTAGACATTTGAACCACCTGGTAAGCCTTTTCTTTCTTCAACCACATTTACCTTGATGCAAAGAAATCCCAGTAAGAATATCTATTACCTACCTTTCAAAAATGAGTATGGATGATAGCAAGAATTCAAAAAAAGGTAAAAGTCAAGGAAGTGAAAAATATCAAAAGTACAAAGAAAAGTTTCCTTCTCAGAAATATAAGAAAAAGTGAAAAATAATTGAGAAAAGAAAAAGGAAAAATAGAGAAGATATTCACATCAAGTACAATGAAAAAGAAAAAGTGTCTAAATGTACATTGAAGACCTCTACTTAGATTTGAAACTTTAAATCCTTTTGCCTTCTTTTTAGAACCCTACCAAGCCTATGTTTCATCCTATTTGAAGGCGTATTGATCTTAGGTGGAACATAGTCTTGATAGGAAGGAATTAAGATGAACTACCTCTATCAGTCTTGGTAATAATATCCATTCTAAGGGATTATAATTCTTTATCTTATTTGTTCTTACAATTATGTAAACCATTAATCTTGTTGGATCCAATCACATAGTGAGAGGAACTTGTTTGACTCCTTTTCTTTGAGTGCTTTATTTTTTAATGTATACAAGTGAGAATTTGAGGTCAAGGCATCTTTCTAATGGAGAAATAAGCACTACTATTTAGAGGTCTCAATTTATGTGGTCTATACACACACATACACTCTGAGATATAACTATATTAAGATGACATTGGTATGTGGATAACTTGTGAAATTTTCATTCATCTTTATTAAGTTATTAAAGTAAGTAGAGTGCTAATGGATGAGAATTATCCGACATAAATAAAAGGACTTGGCCTTATAAAATTTTGTGGGGACACTCACTACAAACTTTGACAATGTTTAACTCATCCACTAAGGGTAACCTAGGGGTTGAGAGCTTATTGTATGTGCTAAATGCAATCAAGAGTACCTACGAAAATTAAAACCATTTTGCTTTCATGATTTTTCACATGTTTTGCTCAGGGTTAGCAAAATGCTGGTTGGGGGTGTGATAAGTGTTCTCTATTTTGTATATAAAAAAAGTACCCAATTAGTAGTCCATGTGTCATAAATTATAGGCATTATTCTGGGGTTTTTACAAAATTTCATAACACATGCAGTTCGAGCCTAATAATTCAAAAGTTTGATATTTTATAGGTTCAGAAGCTAATCCAAATTAAATATGTGAATGTTCATAATTTTCTAGGATTTAATTAGGGTTTTTCATCTTTGTAAGTAGTGAGAAGATGATCCAACAACCTAGATCATGTAAGATAAGATTTGAAGATCATGATCAAAAGAAGGCCAAAGACCTAAAATTCAACATTTCAAAGCTAAATCAAGGTTGAAGATCATCTTAAGGCAAGCAAGAAGGAATGAGAAGCATTAAAGGTGAATAAAATGGTCCGCACAAAAAGCCATACATTTTCATCACCTTTGCATGAGAATTGAAGCCATGCATGAGGTTTTCTAGTCTAACAAGGAAACCTAAAGAAGCCAAGCCATTCAAGCTTTGAAATTGAAGAAGTTAGCCACTCAAGCCACCAAGGAATGAGGCATCAAGCCACATGGGAGCCATTTCCAAAGGAGTCACATGATTGGAGGATCAATTTAAGCGATTATCTCATGCTAAAAGTGTGATTTTTCAATAGAGAATTGGAAGGTTTTAATAGATATTTGTAAAAGGTAAGATGATCATGCATAGGTTGATCAATCAAGAGAGATAACCCCACTTTTCATTTCCATTTTCCATCTTTTTCCCTACCCAAATTAGGGTTCAATGATTTTTTAATAAGGAGGGAGGTACCTTCCTAAAATTGATGCCTCCCCCTTGCTTGGTTGTCACATTAAGTGGTTTCCTAAATGGAAAACTCGTAATTCTAGTTCACACTCCAACCACCTTCAATTCCTTTTTATTCCCCCCTCTTTCCTACATTTAATTCTTTGTTTTTTATCTCTTTCCATCAGCCAAACCATGTATTAGGAAGGGAAGGAGCTCGATGCCACATTCCTAAAATGTTGAAGCCTCCCCTGCCCCTTTCTAAATACACGACACCCACCATGATGTCCTCTTTGGTTGCCTTATTCCTTCATCTCACTCTTCACCTAACTTTCCTCATTAAAGCCCTAGATCTAGATCCACTTTCCTTTCCTAGAATAAGCTTCATTCAACTGGAAACTTAGTCATCTATAACATCCATCTATAAAGCCCCATGAATTCCACTTCTTTTTTTTTCTAAGCAGAAGTTTGGTGAGATAACTATTAAAGTAACACTCTATCATAGTGATTCTTAGAGCATGGACTTTAGACTTCTTTTGAGCTGTTCTTTCTTTGGATTCTTAAGTATTTTATCTTGCTTTTTAACTTCAATTACAAGTTAGTAGTTTGATTTCAATTCATTGCTTTCATAGTAGTTTGTTCTTGTTTTGTTGCTTTAGTTTCACATGCATAATTCTTCCTCATTTTCCTTTAGTTTTTTGCTTCCGTATTCTTAATTTTTCTTGCTTATTCATCAAAGATCTAAGTTAATTCTTTGATGGTAGTGATAGCAAAGAGAAGAAAGAGCTTGAATCCTTGATCTCCCTCCTTGAAATTCACTTTTTTTTTCTTAGAGAGAGAGAGAGAGCTAGCTTTAGGCATCTTTTTTGTAGTTTGTTTCCATCATTCCAACCATCCATTCTTTTAATTCTCTTTTGGGTCTTAATTATATATCATCTAAGTTTAATTTGGGATCATATGTAGGTGTTTTAGCTTTGATTTGAATCAAGTTTTAGGCCAAAGAAAAGTGTGTCATTTTCTTTACATCCATATATCATACACACTATTTGTAATGTATTTTTCACTTCAATCAATAAAGCTATTTAAAGTTCCTTGTTGGTGCTTGATTCCAGTAGCTAAGTACTTTATATCATTATCTTGCATAAGGAGTTCTCGTTCAATTGTTTCCTTGCTTAGTTTAATTTGAGTTCCTTAAGTGCTTGAAATCTAGAATTTTTCCATTCAATTTTCATGCTTAATTTCCAATATGGTATTCATCTTTTTTGATTGATTCGTTTGGAACCCATTTAAAATTTTAGGTTATTTAGTGAGTGCATTGATTGGATTTCATCTTAGTAAGCTTTTCACTCAATAATTTTAGCTAATCTATAACCCATGAACCATACACACATATGCATGGAACTTGGATAAATTCTCTTTAAGCCTTATTTTATTTAGTTGTTTGATCTTAATTTAGTGTAATTTAGTTAATTGTTTGTATCTTAGTTTAGTTTTAAGATGTTCCCTAATTAAAGTTTAGAAAGTTTCAGAATTAGGAAAGTTTCCTTAGGTTATGTTGCTTAATTTAATTCATTCTAGTTCTGCATTAGTTTCTTTTGTTGAATGCATGTTATTCAGGCAATTTTGGAATTTCATTAATATGTTTATTTTAAAAAGTTTCCTTTAGGTCTAATTTCTAATTCAGTGCATGTTTCCCATTCCATGTTGTTTAAATTCCTAATTTAATTCAAAACTCTTTTTTCTTTAGCTAAGATAAGCAACTTAAATAAGATCTAATCAATTGAAAATTCCAAGAGATTCATCATGTGAAGACCTGGGTTTTTTAAAACACATTTTCATAAATATTTGCAAAGGTAGGGCCCTCAAAAATTTTAAAATTCAAACAATAGAATCATATTTTCTTTGAAATTGATTTTTCAAAAACCCGAGTGCCACCTCAAATTACTTATCATGCATAGATTTTTGTATAAACTAAAATTTCCATTGAATAATAATAGAAATACTTTTATTAAAATCAGGATCAATCTAGTGGTTCACATACACAACCCCAGTAGTCATTACATACCTTATCCAAATATTACAATCCAAATTACAAAACAATCAATACAATCTTCTTTAAAGTAAATAACTTGAGCAGTAGTTCGGTGATGATTATCCTCAAGCCTTGAGCTCTCAATCTTCATTAACTGTATCTGAGATATTATAAATATTCAAACATTTACAATATCTCAGCAAGTTATGCTTGGTAGGGGATTTAAGAAGTATAATCAATAGTTCTTTATATCCACAATATTAATCAATTTATACAATTGGATAACCATTTTATCCTTTACTCATCATATGAATTATATGTATATATTACATATAAATAAAACCATTGAAAATCATGAATATAGTCAATATCATCAATAATAACTCATTTCTAAGCTGATTTCAATATTAACATTAGGTGTTAATATTTAATCATAATGTATTGAAAATTATCCTCTAATATAACATCAGTAATGACTTATACAGAGCATTTCATCATGCCATAAAATAAGGCATCTCATCATGCCATAACATAAGGCATATCATCATGCCACAACAATAAGGCATCTCATTATGCCATAACATAAGGCATCTCATCGTGCCATATCTTCATTGCATCATAATGCAAAATAATTAGAGGACTACTATGCTTCTAGTCTTAATCTATACAGCGGGCTTGAATAACTATTCAATAATCCACTAATACCAAGTGAAAAATACAAATCCATGTTCGTATGGGGGGACCATTTCTGTCATAGTGGTGGCCTTCCCATAATTGCCCCACCCAACATTTTGCCTCTCTTTAGGCACGGTATCATCATCATAATCAGTTTCAGAGAGTGGGTGGCCAAACCCTCATAACTCTCTTAGCATTGGCATCCCCAGGCATAAGCCTGTCTTAAAACAAAATCACAAGCCTCCCTACTTGTATGGAAAATAATATTTCATACTTATAGATTGTGCGTTTGGTTATAATAGGACATGCCTATAACTTCTTTTCTTAAAATTTGGGGGTCCAACTTATGTAGTTCAAATCTTCTCATTCTCACCTTAGGTAATTTTATAATTACTTAATCAATCACTTTGTATTCATTTCAACATCATTTGTTGATTCATAAATAGTTCTAAGGCAATTATAATCAGTCCATAATTATCAAGATAAGATCATGTGTAAAATACATGTATCTTCTACATTGAATATACTCTTAAGGTCCACCTACCTTTACTTTCAACAATCCATCATCCCATTGATCTTAATCATCATATCCTTTATGTATCTGTCAAATCATATATATACAGTCATTCCTCAATTCATTTATACTTCCTAGTTATTCTTTTGATCATCCTTACATAGGATGATTTGGATTTTTTTCCTTAGATCATATTGATCAAGGTCTAATCTATTGATCTACATTTAAATCTAACATTTACACTAATTCAAAAACATACATACTAACACAATATTATGATTCTTATTATTCTTGATCATTCAAGATCTCCTTATGGATCTTGTTTGATCTTTGATTACTATTTTTATAAGTATTAGATATTTTACTATCCTTTTATGATCTTATTATTATTCAACTAGTTAATATTATATTGGTTGAAGATAATTTATGCACTCCTAATTCTAAACAGCTCATCTTATTTCCAATTGACTAACGTTTACTAGTTAAAAGCTACTCATAGAGTGGTTAATTAATCCTCATGTAAGGAGGCATTTAGACCTCAACAAACGTCACTAGAAGGTTGGGGAATTGCAAGGCTCTATTAGAGAACCCCCTTAACCACCATGTTCATCATTTCGTGGAGTGACCTTAGTTTAGCCTTTTATAAGGTTCCTATGAGCTCGTATACCTTAAGTACTCTTGTTACTTGATTTTAATTAATGTCCATGAACATTTAAAGTGTCATTCATGTATGTTTATTATTCTCCTAAATTGGGCCAAGAAAATGATATTCCTTATATTATTCTACTAATATAGCCCTTACTATCATTAAGTCCACATCCATATTCATTGTAAATGTTCACCAATATCTATTTTCATTTAATTACATTTTCCATGTAATTTACATAACATGAACATTAAAGCATAAATAAATAAATAATTTTAACAATTAAACCTATGAAGCAATTAATAGAGCATTTACAATAGAATATAATAATTCACATGCTCATTTGAGTATATCATATTTTTCCATTTTGATCCAATGATCGTATTTTGATTTCTATCCATTTTTCATCTCTTTAAAGGTTTAGATCTTGATCTTTCATTTTTATTTAGATTTATCACATTCTCTTAATGTGATATCATCACTAGATTATTGATTAATCTCATCACATGATCTGATCTTTCTTGATCCAACCGATCAAGAAGATCTTAAGCCATTTTATCAAAATTAAGGGCATAGATCTCAATCTATCCCAAATTAGCCACATCAGGCATTCATTTCTCATGATCTTATTATTAGATCATCATCCATACTAATTCATAGTTTCTGATCATGCTTGATTAGTCAAATCAAATAAACCCATAATCATTTTTAAGATTTCTCTTCCATTAAGGTTAAATTTCTTAATCCATGCTTGACACTCCTATTGTATAATGGGCCCCACTATATCATTGATTGACTAACCTTGGATATCTATTTTGTAAAAGTTGTTCCAAAAGGGCACGCACCCAAGAAATTGTACTTTTGTATTGCTAGATGTAACATTAGAAACTCTTCAAAAGCAGCTATTTACATTAAACAAAATAACTATTTCTTAGATGCTACTCGTTCTCTTTTAGCATGGCTTCTGTACTAGTAGATGTTTGAGGTTAAGGGAGCAAGATGAACTGTAAAGATCAATGGTTGAGTGGGGCCCACTAAAGGAGTTACCCTCCTTGAGGGTTGCATTCTCATTCTTGTTTACGGTTATATTTAGGGGTGGCAAAATATGACACAACATGATAACACGACTCTAACCCAACACAGATTTAGCAGGTTTGTGACAACCCGGGTTTCATATGATGCAAATTTCATAAAGAGGCGAGATCTCTTGCTTTAGAAATATGAAATGCATGAAAATCTTTTGTTTTGGAAAGCAATCTTTCGTATAAAACCCCGAGTGTAAAAACACATTTTCAAATCATATAGCCATGGCATAGTTTTAAATCAACTGTATTCTCAAGAAAGTGTTAGTCACAGCCCCAGTTACAGAGAGTAACTACAATCTAGTAACATTCACTAAAAGATAAGGTAGGGGTTTACTTACTTGTACTTAATTTGGATGTTCTCTGTTACGGGTGTATCCTGTCCTTAAATGTTTACTTATATTTGAAAAATATTAAGGATTGGGTGCGTATACACTATACTCAGTAGAAGTCTATCACTACTAGTTTTACAATGCATGCTATGTTTTAAACCATATGTTCTTTAAACCATGTGCATGTTTGGACACTCATGTTTAATATCGATATTAAAAGCCATTGTCAAAATAAAATATTGACGACTTAAAGAATCGCATAATCCAAGTCAAAAGTAACATAGATATCATAAACATATACTATGATATGCATAATATGCTCAATTGAATCCAACTCATGGATCTATGGTCGACCATACTCATGTCATGCCATATGCATGCAAGTAAATCCTCAAAAACATAGGGCACACTATGCCCACGACCTCAGCGCCGTGTGGTCCCCGGGCACCTAGTGACTCTCGGTCATAGCCTCCACGGGGCATATGACACTTTGACGGGTGCCATGACACCTCCAGCGGTAGTCCTCGTTTACCACAACAATCGAAGTGAGGACAAGCCTTTTTGGCATGATACCCTTTCCACCTATAGTGGTAGAGGTTGGGAGGCCACCTTGAACCTCTCGCCATAACGCCTATGAGCTTACTAGCCCAAATCATATACTATTAAGCAGGCAAGAACCTTTTTTCTCAAAACATGTCTATGCATGTATCATGCAGACAAGAATCCTTTTTCAAAAGATGTCTATGCATGTAACACATGTCTTGGCAACATATGCGCAATGTATTTTTCATATGCATGCTAAGTTCATTTATGAAATCAATTCATGCTAAACAGGTCATGTGCATAAGGATGTAACATAAGTTTATATGATATACGCATAAAGATAGGACATGTAACTTAAAAACTTAAAACATGCATTAGAAAAGCAACCATGATTCAAAACATGCATTCTCAAAGCATCATGGGTTCTTTTTAAAAGTCTAGTAGTGATAGGACACCTACCTAGTTTGATCGCGCTAGTCCCCTTGTCCTCGTACGTTCCTAGACATGGTTTAGGGGAAAAATGTTAGCTTGGCCTATTTTTATAGGTTCTAGAATAGTTTACCTCACTACTTAGGCATTAAGGGTTCATTCCCATGCCTAAGGGCCTCCTGAGGTCCCTAACTGGGCCTTAGTATAGTCAGGTTTGCAAAGGTTTAGTGGCCCCATGCCAGTATCATCGCTTAAGGGTCATGCCAGCCTTAGATAGGGGCTTGATCAATTATTTTATGGTTTGGGTGTGTTTGCACTGTCGATACAAACACAACGCCTCTCGTGGCGCCTCAATCGGATTCCTAAAACACAAGTTATGGGTATTTTAGTGTTAAGAATACATAGAAGGCCCAAAACAGCCCCTGCATCACCGCTCCCGGGATGTACCTGTGTCCTGGTCGAGCGGCGACCGGCCCGCACGTGCGGTCGCACGCTCCCGGGCGTCATCAAGCTGCACATTCTGCTTACGCAGAACGCGCAGCATCACTGTCGCAGGCCCACACGTGGCGGGGGCCCGGGACGCTAACACGTCTTGCGTCAGCAGCGCGCACCCCACAGGGCACGTCCGTCAACACACTGGGCCTCCGCCCCTTTTCCGTCGGTTTCCCTTTAACGCATTAGGTGCGTTTTGGTTCTGTGGTGACCTGAGCATCCTTGGGATGCCCTGGTTTGACCCTGTCAAACCAGAACGCCCCAGGCACCTGCCCTAGGTCTATTGTGGCTCCCTAGAGCCCCGTTTTGCATGGTTTCTCATGCAAAAACTTAAGGACATTCAACCTAAGACTGAGGGGGAGATGGGTTTCGAGTTGTTTAAGGCGTACCTCGTTCATGGCTGGGTATTTTTCATCGTTTCTCCTCTTGCCTGCAACTCAAAGACTGGTTTTTCCCAGGGTTTTGGGCTTCCATTGGAGGTGCCCAAGAGCTCTATTTATAGAGCTTAAGGAGGATTCTAGAGGGGGGTTTCCATCACCATTCCATGGCGATGGAGAAACCTCCAAAATGGCAGTGGTTTCCCCCCTGCACACTGACATTCTAGAATGTCGGTGATGTAGTATGTTTGGGAAGAAGGGGGTGTCCGTATCAAAATGGGTCCCTATTTTCTCAGGCCAATTCGTTTTAAATTTTATTACAATTTTGCCCTTGAACTTCAAAGGGCCATAACTTGCTCATTTTAACTCCGTTTTGGGTGATTCTGGTCTTGTTGGATTCCTTTTTCTGAGACGCACCTCAAGGTACCATTCTAAGGACTAATTTTCTAGGTCTACTCAGGGTGAACAGTGAAATGACTAAAATACCTTTATCTCAAAAAGTGAACTTTTCATTACCAACATGGGATTTCAAGGTTACAAAAATGGAGTCATTACATTCTTACCCCCTTAGGGGAATTTTGCCCCCAAAATTCTACCTTATATACAGTCAAAAGATCTCAAGGTACTTTTCTCGCATTTCTGACTCTGGTTCCCAAGTCTCTTCTTCCATGTGCACATTTCTCCACAAAACTAGTGGCTATCCCTATCTGAACTGATGCTAAGGGGTTTGCCATGTAAACTCACTATCTCTTTGATGTATAGCTGAGATAGGCTGTCAGTGGATTGGGTATGGCGTATAGGAAGGAAATGGGCTGTCTTAGTCAATCTATCAACAATTACCCAGATCATGTCATGACCCTTAGAGGTCCTGGGTAACCCTACGATGAGGTCCATGGTAATATGATCCCATTTCTATTCGGGTAACTCAAGGGGTTGTAACAATCCCGTAGGTCTTTGATGTTCGGCCTTTACTTGTTGACATGTTAGACACTTTGGCACAAATTCCCCTATGTCTCTTTTCATACCATCCCACCAATATTGTCTCTTTAAGTCTGGATACATCTTAATTCCTCCCAGGTGTATAGTATACTTAGACCGATGAGCCTCTTTTAAGATTTCTTGTCTTAATTCTTCATTAGTCGGTACCATTAATCTTCCTTGCATATAAACGCTACCATCTTCCCCTTTAGTAAATGCTGGTTTTCCTATTAAAGCTTGTATGTCCGGATCCCCTTGCTGTGCTTGCTTAACCTTTTCATTAATAGTCGACTTTATCGTTGGACCTGCCATAATGATCTTGCGCTTACTTATGTCTAATTTCCACATTATCACTTCTTTTAATAGCTTCCATCTCTTAGTAAATAAACTTGCACACATCCCTTGGGTTTTTCTACTTAATACATCAGCTACCACATTAGCTTTTCCAGGGTGATAATGAATTGAGAAGTCATAGTCTTTCAAGTATTCCATCCATCTTCTTTGTCGCATGTTTAAGTCTTGTTGGAAAAAGATATATTTAAGACTCTTATGATTTGTGAAAACTTCAAACTTTTCCCCATATAGATAATGTCTCCAGATTCGCAAGGCAAAGACTATGGCCACTAATTCCAAGTCATGGGCCGGGTAATTGACTTCATGCTTCTTGAGTTGCCGAGAAGCATAAGCAATTACCTTCCCATGTTGCATAAGTACGCATTCTAGTCCTTGTTGCGAGGCATCGCTGTATATCTCAAATCCGCCACTTCCTGAAGGTAAGGTAAGGACAAGTGCTGTAGTTAACCTTCTCTTTAGTTCCTGGAAGCTTTCCTCACATTTATCAATCCATTCAAATCTTGTGTCTTTCCTGGTCAGCTTAGTTAAAGGTAAAGCAATTCATGAAAAACCCTCGATGAATCTACTGTAATATCCGACAAGTCCTAAGAAGCTTCTTATTTCTGTGACTGTCTTAGGTCTTTCCCATTTCTGTACTAATTCAACCTTAGTGGGGTCGACTGCTATGCCATCTTGAGAAATAATGTGTCCTAAGAAATTAATCTTTTCCAGCCAAAACTCACACTTACTAAATTTTGCATATAACTTGTGTGCTCATAGGGTGCTTAATGTTATCCTTAGATGTTCCTTATGGTCTTCAGGAGTTTCTGAATATATCAAGATATCATCCACAAATACTATGATGAATTTGTCTAAGTGCTCCTTGAACACCCTATTCATGAGGTCCATAAACATGGCTGGAGCATTAATTAAACCAAAGGACATCACTCTGAATTCATAATGGCCGTATCAAGTCCTGAAGGCTGTCTTGGGGATATCTTCTTCTCTAACTCGAAGTTGATGGTAGCCAGATCGTAGATCAATCTTAGAGAAGACTCTGGCTGACTGAAGTTGATCGAAAAGATCATCAATTCGGGGAAGGGGGTACTTATTCTTAATAGTGACCCTATTTAGCATCCGATAGTCTACGCACAATCTCATGGAGCCATCCTTTTTCTTAACAAAAAGGACTGGAGCTCCCCATGGAGATACGCTAGGCCGTATGAACCCTTTGTCAAGTAGTCCCTGTAACTGGGTCTTCAATTCTTTTAGTTCTACAGGAGCCATTCGGTAATGAGCTTTGGAAATAGGGGAAGTACCGGGTATAAGGTCAATGGTAAACTCAATTTATCTTGGTGGGGGTCGACCTGGTAAGTCCTCAAGGAATACGTCAGGAAATTCTTGGACTACCTCGACATCCTTTAGCTTTGGTTGGGGACTCTCGACAAATTTAATCTTGGACAAGAAGAAGGGACATCCCTGAGCAATGTGCTTAACTGCTTTCATGGAAAAAATAACACACGCTCCAGAATAATCCTTTCTTCCTTGGAGGGTGAAAGTGTCTCCATTAGGTAGGGTAAAAGTGACACGTTTCTGGCGGCAATCAACAAAGGCTTGATGAAGGGCTAGCCAGTCCATACCAAGGATGGCGTCAAAGTCATTCATATTGAAGTGAATAAGATTGGCATGTAGCAAATGATCTTTGACCAAAATGGGGACATCCTGGAGATAAGAATAGGTGGTAAGTGCCTGGCCTACAGGAGTCATGACTTCTAGAGTGAAGTCCAGGTCCTATGGTATAATGTCCAAGGTTGATGCAAACTCCTGGGATATGAAAGAATGAGTGGAGCCTGTATCGAATAGAACTTTAGCAGGTGTATCATAGATAAAAAGAATACCTTCAACTATTGCATTTGAAGCATGTGCTTGACTAGAAGTGAGGGCAAAGACACATCCTTGGCTCTTTGGAACCTGATCTTCTTTACGCTCTTCAACTTTCCTTTTAGGACAATTCCTAGCAAGATGTCCTAATTCTCCACAAGTATAGCAAGTGATGTTGAAAGTGGGACATGGTTTGCCTGAATGATTCCTGTTACACCTAGGGCATGTCTTCCAGTCTGGTCTTCTTCCTTTGTTTTCAAATGGCTACTTGAAAGGTGGCCTGGGTCCAGATGACTGAAATGGTCTCTTTCCTTTATTTCTCATGGTGTTGGTGTTCTTAGTTTCCTTTATCGCCTGATTCCTTTGATAATCTTTTTCATATAGGGAGGCCATCTCTACAGCTTTGGCTATAGTGAAAGGTTGGAAACCTAGAACTCTATTCCTAAGTCTTGGGTTAAGCCCATCTACAAATCTTCCGCCGCGTCTTCCTCATCAGCACAAGCATGTGGTGCAAATCTTTTGAGGCTAATGAATTTATTTTCATACTGTTGGACATTCATGTTTCCTTGTTCTAAGTCCATAAATTCTTTTTCCTTCTGTTTTCTTATGTGTTTAGGATAATATTTGTCATTAAAGACCTTTTTAAATTCTTCCCATCCTATTGTTTCTTGCTGGTCAAAATAAGTCCTTTCCGCTGTTTCCCACCAAAAGGTAGCCTCTCTCCTAAACACAAACGTGACCATGGGTACCTTTCTTTCTTCAGCTATGTTTCATGGCTTTAAATATCTTTTCAATATCAATTTAACCATTTTTCAGTTGTAGATGCTTCATCTTCTCTTGTGAATGAGGGAGCTAATTTCTGAAACCTTTCTAACTGAACCTCAATCCTATCTATTGCTTTATCAGGGGAAGGATCTTGTGTGGTAGGGGTTTGGGTTTGTTGATTACTCATGTATTGTTCCATATGTTGTAGGAATCGCTAGAATAATTCAGCCATCCCATTGCCCGACCCAGTGGAGTCCACTGGTGGGGCTTCAGGTCTTGGAGCATCGCCTACTTTCTTTCTAGGCATCTGTAAATCATAAGTTAATTCACAAGACCGTAGTATGTGTTATCATATTCCCCTTAATCTTTCATGGATGAAACTTGATTATAAGTTATTCTCCTCATAACTGGGCTGTGAGTAACATCAAACCAGGCTCTGATATCAACTGTGATGACCCGGGTTTCATATGATGCAAATTTCATAAAGAGGCGAGATCTCTTGCTTTAGAAATATGAAATGCATGAAAATCTTTTGTTTTGGAAAGAAATCTTTCGTATAAAACCCCAAGTGTAAAAACACATTTTCAAATCATATAGCCATGGCATAGTTTTAAATCAACTGTATTCTCAAGAAAGTGTTAGTCACAGCCCCGGCTACAGAGAGTAACTACAATCTAGTAACATTCACTAAAAGATAAAGTATGGGTTTACTTACTTGTACTTAATTTGGATGTTCTCTATCACGGATGTATCCTATCCTTAAGTGTTTACTTGTATCTAAAAAATATTAAGGATTGGGTGAGTATACACTATACTCAGTAGGAGTCTATCACTACTAGTTTTACAATGCATGCTATGTTTTAAACCATATGTTCTTTAAACCATGTGCATGTTTGGACACTCATGTTCAATATCGATATTAAAAGCCATTGTCAAAATAGAATACTGACGACTTAAAGAATCGCATAATCCAAGTCAAAAGTAACATAGATATCATAAACATATATTATGATATGCATAAGATGCTCAATTGAATCCAACTCATGGATCTATGGTCAACCATACTCATGTCATGCCATATGCATGCAAGTAAATCCTCAAAAACATAGGGCACACTATGCCCATGACTTCAGTGCCGTGTGGTCCTCAGGAACCTAGGGACTCTCGGTCATAGCCTCCATGGGGCATATGATACTTCGACAGGTGCCGTGACACCTCCAGTGGTAGTCCTCGTTTACTACAGCAATAGAAGTGAGGACAAGCCTTTTTGGCTTGGTACCCTTTCCACCTATAGTGGTAGAGGCTGGGAGGCCACCCCAAACCTCTCGCCATAGTGCCCACAAGCTTACTAGCCCAAATCATATACTATCAAGCAGGCAAGAACCTTTTTTTTCAAAACATGTATATGCATGTATCATGCAGACAAGAATCCTTTCTCAAAACATGTCTATGCATGTAACACATGTCTTGGCAACATATGCGCAATGTATTTTTCATATGCATGCTATGTTCATTTATGAAATCAATTCATTCTAAACAGGTCGTGTGCATAAGGATGTAACATAAGTTTATATGATATACGCATAAAGACAGGACATGTAACTTAAAAACTTAAAACATGCATTAGAAAAGCAACCATGATTCAACACATGCATTCTCAAAGCATCATGGGTTCTTTTCGAAAGTCTAGTAGTGATAGGACACCTACCTGGTTTGATCGCGCTAGTCCCCTTGTCCTCGTACGTTCCTAGACATGGTTTAAGGAAAAAATGTTAGCTTGGCCTATTTCTATAGGTTCTAGAACAGTTTACCTCACTACTTAGGCATTAAGGGTTCATTCCCATGCTTAAGGGCCTCCTAAGGTCTCTAACTGGGCCTTGGTATAGTTAGGTTTGCAAAGGTTTAGTGGCCTCGCGCCACTATCATGGTTTAAGGGTCATGCCAGCCTTAAATAGGGGCTTGATGTTGTGAAGCCTTGGCCGATGAGGGCGGGCTGATGAGGGCGGGCCAAGAGGGCTGGCAGGCTTTTAGGCAAGGTGAGGGACTGAGTGTTAGTCCTACATCACTAGGGGGAAAGTTACTGGGCTCTTGATAAGTGTAATGAGGACTTCCCTTGCAACGAGGCCTTTTCCCTAGGCAACTGGGGAAGAACAAAACCGTGTAGGGTGTATGAGCGCTCCGGCACTGACAATATCATTGCAGGGTGTGGGCCCTTAGGCTGTTATAAGTGGTATCAGAGCCAGACCCCAACTCAGTGTGGGTGGCTAGCCGCACGTGGGTGCTCGCATGTGGTAAGACATGCGGGGACACGTGTCCCCTAAGGGGGAGAGGTTGTGAAGCCTTGGCCGATGAGGGCGAGCTGATGAGGGCACGCTAAGAGGGCTGGCAGGCTTCTAAGCAAGGTGAGGGACTGAGAGTTAGTCCCACATCGCTAGGGGAAAAGTTACTGGGCTCTTGATAAGAGTAATGAGGGCGTCCCTTGCAACGAGGCCTTTTCCCTGGGCAACTGGGGAAGAACAAAACCGTGCGGTGTGTATGGGCACTCCGGCATGGATAATATCATTGCAAGGTGTGGGCCCTTGGGCTATTATAGGGTTAGGGTTGAGCCTTATCGTGTTCGTGTCATTTTCAGGTCAATCAATATTGACTTATCATGTTGACCTATGTGACATGCAACGTGGTAAAACTTCAAGTTGAACTGAATGACACGTGATCTTGGCTAACACTAAATAGGACAGTTTCTGAGTAACAGTCCTGTATTTGAACTAATAAAAGACAGGATAGTACATTATATAGGACGGTTAGTAAGTAACCGTCCTATATTATAAAAGGTTTTACTGTCATACATTTATAAATTATATAGGTTCCTAGAGGCTATAGGACGGTTAAGACAAAACCATCCTATATTTTATATGTTCAATAAGACGGTTGATAAGTAAGCATTTATATTTATATGTTATATAGGATAGTTATTAAATAACCATCCTATATATTATAGTTTATAGGACAGTTATTAATTAACCGTCCTATAGTTTAAGATTCTATAGGATGGTTATTTTTTAACTGTCCTCTATTTAATAAGTGATATAAGACTGTTACCAAATACCCGTCCTATATTAGTAAAAAGGGTAATCTGTAATATTTTAATCAATATAACTAATCTAGAGGCTTTAAAATTCTACTATGATCATTGATCTTGAGGTTTTGATATGTCCTAGATCCATCCATCGGATCAGATTTCCATTTTAAGGTCATCTTGATTGTGATCCATTACTGTTGGAATGAATTTTAGTGATTACTTGCATTACTATCCAAGTGTCCAGTTTGTGACTCCACACACAATTCTCTCTTTCCATTAGGCATTAGGCATTAGTCCATCCATTAAACACAACTTCACTCCTCAGTCCTCACAGATCAAAACCCTATCTTGACACTTGAAGGCTTGAAGGCTTGAACACACCGATCTCCCATCATTAAAAATTTGAAATAAAGCAAGCAGAGAACACTGTACTGTACAGTCTGTACACACAATCACATTGACACATACATACTTGAATCAAAACAAAAAATGGAATACAACCATAGTAATGGACTGAAGTGTCAAAATAACACATTCACATTCAACATGCTATATTTAAAATCATTGTACACATTCACTTCTGCTCCATATAGTTTACATTATACACAACGTCACTCCTCAGTCCTCACATATCAAAACCCCATCTTGACTCTTGAAGGGCTAAAGCCTTGAACACACCAACCTTCCATCATTAAAAATTTGAAATAAAGCAAGCACACTGTACACACAATCACATTGACACATACATACTTGAATCAAAACAAAAAATGGAATACAACCATAGTAATGGTCTGATGTGTCAAAATAACACATTCACATTCAACTTGCTATATTTAAAATCATTGTACACATTCACTTGTACTCCAACAGTTCACATTGAATTGAACAAATAAAAGCACACCCAATCACCCATGTTGTACATGATACAACCCATCTGCTGATCTAAGCCATCTTTGAAATTTGATGATCAACCCATCTGCTGATCAAGACATCAACTTCTCAATCCCATCATTGAAATTTAAAAGTTAGAAACAAAGAAAGCACATACATTGAAACAGTGTACTTCAATCAAAAGAAAGATAGAACACATCCATAGAAATGAATTGATCTTTGTATTATATTTGAGTAAAATGTATATACATGAATGATGATACATTCATTTACATCACTGAACTACAAATTAAAATTCATAATATGATCTGTCCATTCCATTCTAATATCATTTAGATCCAACTGAGAGTAACTCTTGCTTCCCAAATCGGCTTACAAGAAACATATAATAACTTAGTTCAGACATGTAATCTTGGATTTAGTCAGGAAATATACAAATCAAAAGTGTAACATTGGTGTGTGCTCCAAATGTGTGCTCCACACAAATAAAAAAAATTGCATGGCCACCATGCACATCCAAAGCTAGTAGCATCCAATGGGACCTATAAGAACAATAATTCAATTGCATGTTATCTAATCTTAATTGATATAGATATTCATGTATATGAATTATGAAATTGAAATGGCATAATCAAGCAACATATGTTACAACGTACCCACTACTGTAGGGAATCAGTAAGGCTTGCCCCTTCACATAACCCATGAGCCTAGGAATGATATCTTTACTTTGTTTGTCCCCGGGGCAAATAGTCCAATCAAAAGACAAGAGAGGGTCAAGGAACTTGTAAATGTCCTTGACCTATAATATTTGCAAGCTATCATGCAAATACCTACAGTAGGAATTTGGGTTAATGTCAAATAATTATCAAGTGTTATTAAAAAAGCAAGTAATGTTACTTTGATTCATAATAATCTAACTCTAATAGAGTAGTTACACGATGACATACCCCATATAGACTACAATGTGCATGTGTTCCAATTGAGCCATATTACATATGGCTAAGAAGTCTTCCTTGAAGAGTGGAACCTCAACCACATCATTTGAAAGCACACCTGCCTCTATCCTTACAGGGTTCATCACATTATCTTCATTGGCCAGTCTGTACAATACCCTTAAGGATGGAGGTGTGTCAGGTAGAACCTCCACCTAATCCCTACACTGTAGATGTAACATTTCAAAAATTAGTAATGAATATATACAACATATACTGGTATACTATCATACATAAAAGAAGAGAGACAGTGAGATCAATTTATAATATTTTATCATATATTAGGATAAGGTCTTGATGACCATGATGATGAAAGTGAAAAGAAACACATGAATTCCATAAAACACCTCTAACCATTACTTCAAGTAAGATTACAAGTTCTAACCTAGGATAAGATAATAAAACTTTTTGATCTCTAATTACTTCAAGTAAGAATCTAAGATCACAAATTCTAACCTAGGAAAAAACAACAAAACTTTTTGAGCTTGTGGGCACCTAACAAATGTTTACAATGAGCTTGTGAATTGTGAGCACCTAACAAGTGCTTTGAACTTGTTAGTTGTTGCATTGTTCAAGTCCACACGTAACATGATACAACTATGCAAATATATAGAACTAGTACTACCTGGGATGGCTGGGATGGGGCTACACTTGCCACTATGCCAAAATTTGCTAGCATGGAGGTTCGCTTCAATTGCCCCTTATGCTGCTTTTGGTGATCCAACATGTTGCAGACAATATTAATCAATTAACAATTTAGGATGACTTAAAAAAAGTAGGAGAAAATGATGTCATGACTACAGTAAGAATATATGTACCTTGGAAGTGGATATCATCGGTTTGATATGTTTCTTTAGCCAACACACATGATATCCAATTGCATCCCCAACTGTTTCAACATCATCCCCTTGGACTGGAAATGGATGGGGAGCATCTGGTTGAATGATAGTAGTAATGCACATGCTCTTAGTGTGTGGAGGCATCAACTTGCCATGCAAGGTGGCAGAAGTCATGGGCCGAACCTCATACAGTGTTGCCACAGCCACATAGTTCTCAGATGTATGTAGCTGCAACATGCACTGACCCACCTGTATTTGAGAAATGACATATATATATATATATAATGATTAGTGATGTAAACTAAAAAGGTTACTAAATAATTAAACATTGTAAAAGTAAACATGTCAATATATATACGTCACTGATTGGGGCATTACCTTCAAGTACTTGCTCTACCACCTCTTCATCTGATGGAGGACTAGGAGTGCAGCTATTGTCAGATTGGGAAACTTGAACTTGAGGTTGAGCTTGAGGGCCAACATCCCCACATGAGGTTCTTCTACCATCTTGGAGTTCCTTCAACAATTGATCTTTGACCTTGCTATATATCTCCACAACGTTTGCTTCTTCCATCCTTTCAATTCTTGTAGCATGGGAGCCTTTTGTTTAGGTAAGAACTTAGAAGGAACAACACCGCGACCTTGGCCCCTTACCCAGCCATGTTGCTCTTCCTTGTTGCCCATTGCCCTATATAGGATATCCTCCTTTGCAGCAGTGCTGCTAAGAGTCCCTGTAGTTACACTTTCTTGGGTCAACTCTTCTTGCAAATGTAAAGATCATAACATGATCAAATCCCTATTATATATGTAATATTTATATAATGCAAGAGTATAAAAGTATAAAACTAGTTAACTAGGCAGTAGGCACATAAAGTAAAAGTATAAAACTTAAAGTCTTAAACTACTTACAATTCTTGATGCAATTGTTGCAATTGTCTCATTAGCAAAGGTGTGGGAGTTACACCCTTTCGAATGTGCCATTTTACATAGAAGAGCACAGTCGATGGGCTCCATTGTCCCAACCTTCCGTTGCTATTAAGAGAAACACTAAGTCAGAGTTAATAAAATAAAAATCTACTATGATTAAACAAATGAAATGTGACACGATATACTTACTTCATCTGCCGCTAATCTTGAGTAGCTAACCCTTGAAAGGTGGTGCTGCATATGATTCTGTGCATGCACCTTTTATCCTTTTATACTCTTTGCCTGGACTTCAAAGTAATGTAATCAAAATATAATCAAATATAATAATTATAAGAATCAAAAATTTTCATGAGTAGTTCAAGTTGTGATTACCTCAAAATCAGGAGATAGCCTATATTATACAAATTGATTCCATGCTTCCTGGTCAATGAAGTAGGAATACAACTGAGGGACCATGCTTAGCCTAGAAGGATCATTAGAATTTGGAAGTATGTACTTCCTTGCAAGCTCACTCTTCCATTTTCTCCATTGTTCACCAGCTCATAGTAATGCTTGCTTCTTGCACTCATCGGATACGTCAAAGGCAAACTTCCAAAGAAAAGAAGAAGTAGGTTAAGTGACTACTAACTAGTGAGTAGTGACTTAGTGTATCATGATTCATATGCAAACAAAAACAAAATATATAAATATAAGGGACATATTATGTTATATGTAGGAAGAATTTACATACCTTGACCATTTCCCATATTGCATCTTTGACTTCTAGCGATACATGTTTCCAATCAGTCACTGATACTGGCACAAGTCTTCTAATAGTGCAACATATGAAGCTAGCATAGGCATATGTAGTACGACCTATCGGTTAGCCTCTGCTGTTGAATTGTATAGTTTCTTTTATTCCCTTTGATGATCTCTTATTTATACGATCCATTTTGTTGGCCCCTTGGCCTTTCTCTTAACATTGACAGGTGGTGTTACTGGTGGACATGTGCTCAATAGCCTTGATTGTTCTACTTCTATGTGTTATAATTGTTGTTCTTGTTCTACTTCTACCTCTTCTACTTGTTCTTGTACTACTTCTTCATGTTCATGTTCTTGTTCTAGTTCTACTTCTTCATGTTCCATGTTTGCTTTACAAATAAAAATGAAAATGACTATAGTTAGAAAAGTGAAAACTGAAAAGTGTAAGTGAAATAACTCAGTGCATTAGAAATGATGATCAAAAGGTATTAGTCAAAGATGATGAGATCAAATAAAGGTGGGAAACATACTTTCAAAAATTGTTAAATGACAATGGCTCTAAGAATATAGAGATGGAAAATACTATAAATCTAAAAAACATTGGATATTATAGATATGAAAGTAGGATTAGAATACTTGAAGTGAAAGAGGCCTTGAAAAAGATGAAATCAGGAAAGGCCATGGGACCCGATGGTATACCAAATTACCAATAGAGGTTTGGAAGCATATGGGAGATATTGGGGTAGTTTGGTTGACCAAGTTGTTTAACAAGATTATAAAATCAAAGAAAATGCCTGATGAGTGGAGGAAAAGCTCTATTGTACCAATCAATTTATAATAAGAATAAGGGAGACATACAGAGCGGCACTAATTAATAATTATCGAGGGATCAAACTTATGAGCCACACTATGAAACTTTTTGAAAGAGTGATTGAGAAGAGGCTACGACATGAAACAAGTGTATTGGAGAATCAGTTTGGTTTCATGCTACTTATAAATGCAGGGGTATATAGAGTTATAGGCATAATTAAAGATGTATGATAATATGAGGGAGATAACAAATGTTAAAACCACTAGTGGTGAGACTGGTGATTTTCCTGTCACTATAGGATTGTACCAAGAATCGGCTTTGAGCCCATACCTTTTCACATTGGTTATGGATGATTTAACAAAACATCTGCATGAGGAGATTCCTTGGTGCATGCTATTTGTAGATGATACAATCTTACTTGATGAGACAAGGGTGGGAGGGTACAAACATAAAGCTAGAGTTATGAAGAGAATAAGATTAATGTGGCTGACCCCTAATTGGGATTAGGTCTTGATGATGATGATGATGATGATGATGATGATGAGCCATGTAGGTTGCAGATGAGAATATTATTAACCTTAACAGTTTTTAACCCTATATTGTGACGTGTAATGTAATAAGAGTGCTACTACTTGCAACATAACAAAAATAGAGAAAAAATAAGCGACATTGCATAGAGTTTCTGAGAGCATAACAGAACCTGAACCAGTACCTAATGACCCTCCTTCCATTGCGGTCGCTAGTCGATTTCTGACTTTTTCCCCTTGCTCTCTCACTCTCTACTTCTTCTCTACCATTGATCGGGTTGCACTTTTTCTCTCTCCCTCTCTCCTTCTTCTTCTCACTGACACTCTTCTTCTGGTTTGTGCGTTTGCCCTAGTTCTAGTTGAATCGTTGAAGGGGGTTTGGTCTTGGGGAGAGTTGGGACAGTGGACACTTAGAAGGACTTAGGTTAGGGAGAAAAGAAATATGAAGGCGAACAGTGAAAGGTAGGAGAAAGAAAGGTTTAATGTATAACTGAAAGATAAATATAGGACAGTTCTACAAAAACCGTCCTATATTAAGATACTTACAAGACGGTTATTAAATAACATTCCTTTATTTAGTAACAATCACAGGACGGTTTAGGAATAACCGTCCTATAAGTATACAAATATAGGATGGTTATGAAATAACTACCTTATAAATATATACAAATATAGGACGGTTGTTACATAATCGTCCTATAAGTAACAAGCGGTATACAAAATATAGGCTGGTTATTACATAGCCTTCTTATATTATTATATTATAAAGGACGGTTTTGCTTTAATTATCCTATAGTTCCTTATAAAATTAAAAAACAGTTATGTAAGTAACTCATACTCATTACTTATTGAGGACCTAAGGTTGAGGATGAGTATAGAAAGAGTTATGTAATTAACTAATCTTAGTTGAAGATGTTCTTAAAAAGAGTTATGTAAGTATGAGTAAAGAAAGAGTTATGTAATCTAATGAACTCATCTTAGTTGAGGATGAGCTTAAAAAGAAAGAGTTATGTAAGTATCACTGTATGAGTAAAGAAAGAGTTATATAATTAACTCATCTTAATTGAATAAAGTTGAGGATGAGCTTAAAAAGACAAAGTTATGTAAGTATGACTGTATGAGTAAATAAAGTGTTGTGTAATTAACTCAACTTAATTACTTAGTTGAGGATGACCTTAAAAAGACTGAGTTATGTAGGTTACTCATACTCATTAGTTGTTGAGGTTGAGGATGAGTAGAGAAAGTGTTATGTAATTAACTCATCTTTATCTTAGTTGAGGATGAGCTTAAAAAGAAAGAGTTATGTAAGTATCACTATATGAGTAAAGAAAGAGTTATGTAATTAACTCATCTTAATTGAGTAGACTTGAGGATGAGCTTAAAAAGAAAGAGTTATGTAAGTATCACTATATGAGTAAAGAAAGAGTTATGTAATTAACTCATCTTAATTGAGTAGACTTGAGGATGAGCTTAAAAATATAGCGTCATGTGAGTATGACTGTATGAGTAAAGAAAGTGTTGTGTAATTAACTCAACTTAGTTGAGGATGAGCTTAAAAAGACAGAGTTATGTAGGTAACTCATACTCATTAGTTGTTAAGGTTGAGGATGAGTAAAGAAATTGTCATGTAATTAACTTATTTTAGTTGAGGATCATCTTAGAAAGATAGAGTTATGTAAGTAACTCATACTCATTAGTTGTTGAGGTTGAGGATAAGTAAAGAAAGATTCATGTAATTAACTCATTAGATGAGAATGACTAAATGAGAAAAGCAGTTATGTAATTTAACTCAGTAGTTGATAATGAGTATAGAAAGAGTTATGTAATTAACTCATTAGTGGTAGTGGATAATGAGTATAGAAAGGGAATAGTTATGTAATTAACTCATTAGGTGAGAATGAGAATAGAAGGACTTATGTGGTATAAAGTATAAACTATATTGGTATAATAACTCAATTGTTGAATTAACACAAAAGCTTATCAGGAAAGAATTAGAGGGATATTGATATGATAACTTTGGTGAAACTAAAATTAATTTTGGATTATGGTCTATAGTGAAAAGAAGTACATTTGGCATTGATGGTAAAATGATCATGAGAAAATAACAAATGTTGAATGATATTACTAAGGGTGACTTACTACCTTTTACTCTACATGGATCATAGATGAATGAGTTATTCCCAATCTATTATCTTCAACTGATAGTTAGAAATGAGAAACATTGGTAAGAAATAAAAACAAATCTTGAGTTATATGAGTTGGATAAATGATATTCATGAATTTGATGACAAAGAGATATATTAGATCAATTGGTGATGACATGTGGAATTAGTATAAGAAAATCATAAGCATTTATAATTTTATACAATATATGACAGTTAGTCACTTATACAAGTTACAAAAATTGTTAATTAATTTTCTAGTAAGTGTAACTTGTCACTGACAATGTGTAGCTAATCTTAAAAAGAATGATAAGAGAGTAGTAAGTGAGGCTAAACCTAAGGCCATATGATATGATGATCACTATCATAGACTAGGATCAAGATAAGGTGAGAAAGATGTGTTTAAACATCAAAAATAAGACAACAGAAGGACTTGGTGCATTATATTAGAACTTAAAAGTGATGATCAAAGGATACTACTCATACCAGTCAAGTCTGTCAAGACTTAAGACTCAAAGATGATGACCACGAGATCAAACAAAGGTGGGAATTTTACTTTCAATTTTAAAAACTACTAAATGACAATTGCCCTCGATAATTAGTTAACAGGTTATGTTTTCATTTTGTTTTCCCGCCACTGCAAAGGGGCTCCACATGTCGAATAGGACATCAAAGACTCAAAATATTTGACAAATGATTAAAGTGTAAGTTTCATTAACTCCAGTTGCCACTTGCCAGTTTGGAATTGGACTATTAGAGGAGGGGAGGCTGTCTATCCCTATCCGATAGGCCAGCAGCTAGGATAGGTGGTCTATCAGTCTAAGGCCTCTAGGCTCTGGGTAGACTGGTCATTGGCACATCACACATGACAGTCACACTCCCATGGAGATGCTAAGTAAATAAAGCACAATTACATAAGAACTGTCCTATATTTTCAATATATATAGGACTGTTTATTTCTAAATGTCCTTTATGTTTGTCAAATTATAGGACTATTATTTCTTAACCATCCTATATTCTAAGTAAAATAGAACAGTTATTTGTTAACCATCCTATATTTACAAGTAAAATAGGATGGTTAGATGTTAACTATGCTATTTGATTTTCCAAATATAGGACCATTATGTTTTAACCGTCCTATATTTATATTAAAATAAGATAGTTATTCATTAACGGTCCTATAATATCGACAGTTATATTGTAACGGTCTTTTATTTTATTATATTATCGAGCTGTCTTGTATTAGGTTTTAAATTTACCTTTTATTTAACATGACAGATCTGATCAATGGGAGAGAGTCTAAGATTAAGAGAGGAGTAATACATATACATTTACTGATTTACACTTAGATCTTTAGCATAAATCGGTTAAAGCCCAACCCAACCCAAGCTTTTACATCTCTTTCAGATTTTTCTTCCCAGATATCTTCAAGACTTCAACCATTCTAACACAATGAGCAGCACACCTCTAACACCAGAGGTATGCGTTTGTTTTTTGTTATTTCTTTATGATTATAACTCTTTTCATTCCTCACTCCCTTATTAGTAATTAGTGTAGTGTTTACTATGAGTGTGAACTATATTTTGTTTGTCATTCGCAATATAGGCACAAGTTGGGAGCACTGATGCTTTTGATAATTTGAATATGTTCCATGACAACGATGATGATGAGCTTGCTGATTTAGAGAATGTGGAGTTAGTTTCCAAATTCACCAAAGGTAAAAAGCATAAAAAGCTAATGTCTCCAGTTTGGAATTTTTTTGAACACCTAATATTAGAAGATGGAAGGAAAAGATGTAAATGCAAGAAGTGCTCTACAATATATATTTGCAATAACAAATTTGGTATTGGTAACTTAAGACTTGTCAACATAGCTCTTCTTATTATATAGGCCAACTGCTTTTATCTCAAAGTAAGGGGAGTATGTCATTAAGTTCAGCTTCAGATAATAAGTTTGATCTTGAAGTTTATCGTGAGTTAGTAGCAGCTGAAGTTATTATGAATGATTTGCCTTTCCAATTTGGTGAGTATGATGGAATTAGAGCTCTACTAAAATATTTGCGTGCGAATTTGCATTTGATTAGTAGAAATACAGTAAAAGCAGATGTTCTGAGAATGTATAAAAGGGAAAAAAGAAAGATAAAAGAGATGTTAGAATTGGCACCTGGTAGGATAAGTTTGACATCTGATTTGTGGACTTCTTATATTACTAATGGTTATATATGTCTCACAGCACATTTTCTATATAGTCAGTGGGTCTTACACAAGAAGATATTAAATTTCTATTTCCCACCACCTCCACATAATGGAATATCATTAGTAGAAAAGGTATACTCATTATTGGTAGAATGGGGGATTGAGAAAAAGATGTTTTCAATCACTTCAAACAATGCTTCTACTAATGATTCTTTTGTTGAGCTGTTAAGGCCTCAATTAAACATCAGGGACACTCTTGTTTGTGGTGAAGAGTTCCTTCATCTTCGTTGCTGTTGTCATGTTTTGAATTTGATTGTGTAAGATGATTTGAAAGAAATTGATGGTGATATTCAAAAAATTTGAGAGAGTATCAAGTATGTCACAGCATCGCAAAGTAGAAAATAAAATTTTTTAGAGTGTGTGAATCACATGTCAATTGAGACAAAAAAGGGCTTAAGACAAGATTATCCTACAAGATAGAATTCAACCTATGTGGTGCTTGAAAGTGCTCTTTATTACCAATGTGCATTTTGTCACTTAGAACTAAGTGACTCAAATTATAAGCACTGTCCTTCTTTCGATGAATGGGAAAAGGCTACAAAATTTTTGAAGATTTTGGTAGTTTTTTATGATGCTACCTGCATGTTTTCTGGATCCAAGTATCCCACGGCAAATCTCTACTTTTGTGCAGCATTTGTAATTTATTTGAGTTTAACACAATCCATGAGAAGTGATGATGACTATATGAAGCGTATGTCCACCCAAATGTTTTCCAAGTTTTCAAAGTGCTGGTCTGAATTCTGTATCATTTTTGTAATTGCATGTGTGTTGGATCCTCGATATAAGCTCTCCTTTGTGGAATTCTAATACAAGAAATGATTTGGTAATGGTTGCTTGGAGTTTGCTCAAGTTCAGGAAAAGTTATTCTCTCTCTTCAATGAATATATGGTTAAGAGTTCTCCTATTCCTTCCTCATCTTTCTCAGTGGCTAGAGGTACTAATGATAGACAGAACTTGTCATATAGTCAAGAGGTTTTAGATGTCATGAAGGTAATTATATTTATAATTGTATCTTTCATTATATGTCGCTTAGCATATCAAAATTTACTATGAATTGTCTTACAGTAAGTTGAATAATATAATTGCATTTGCATTAGGAATTTGATTCCTTTGAAAGCGAAGGAGGTTCTTTAACTATGAAAAAATCACAATTGGAGCTTTATTTGGATGAACCAAGATTGCAAGAGTCAAAGCTGGACATTCTTGCATTCTGGAAAGGCAATCAATACAGGTTGGTTGACTAATAATCTCTTATCTCATGAAAACACTATTTTTTATAATCTTATTTACCTTTATATTTGATTCAAATGTTGATTTTAGGTATCCTAAACTTACTACCATGGCTCGTGATGTCTTGAGCATTCTCACGTCTACAGTTGCATCAGAGTCTGCTTTTAATGTTGGTGGTCAGGTTCTTGACCAATATAGATCTGCTTTAAAGTCAAATACAGTGTAAGAATTGATTTTTGTAAGAGATTGGCTATATGGATTGAAACGTAATAATTTATGATTCTATATTTAAATTATATTTTATATGAGTTTCATAATGACTAATACATGTTTATTCTATATGATTGTAGACTCTGCCATTACAGTTGCCAAGGATAAGCTAGCTAAGGACATTGTAAGTATAAGTAACAGTGCAGCAGGATCACCTCAACCAACTGAAGACTATGGAACAATTCATTTTGATTAATTTGTATAATTTTCATAACTTATATTAATTTGTTGTGTTTGATACATTGATGGAAGTAGATTTCCCTCATGTGCTACTTAATCCCCAGTTATTTACTACTACTATGGTTAGTTGATTCATTTGAATCTCTTTTAAACCTCATGTGAGAGGTGTAAAGTACTGTGTTGCTTCTAAATAAAATATTATAGGAACTTTATTAGCAATTTGGTATGGTTTTAGGTTCACCAATACTAGTTGGTAATGCTTTTCTATGTTTGTCTGTGTAATTGTCATGTGGATGGAGCAATCACCAATGACAATGAGCATGAAAGGAGTTGGAGAAATGAATTCCATCCTATCAATTCATGTGGGGCTTGAAAGTTCTAGTTCATAACTGAAAGACCCATGCCATCTGGTCTTCTTCTATTCTTTCTATTCATTGAAAAGTGTAATGTTGGGTCCTTTGTCTGTCCTCACTCTTCGACTACATTTGCTACAACAATTCCATTCATTAGTCATGTACTAGCCTCTTTTGCTAGCTGTTCACCCTACACAAGAAAGCTTAATTATGAAGTTCTTGTTCTTAAACGAGGACATCTTATAGCTTACTCAAGTTAAGCATTTAGATTTAAGTGTCATGCCATGTGCTATTGTGCTGAATCCAAGCACTGAAAGTTTGAAACAAGTAGATGCAATTTTTTATTTCTACTACAAAACCTCATTGCATCAAGGCAGCATCCCCTTCAAAAGATCAAAAGTATCCATTTAGGGCCAACTTTTTAGAATCAGAAGATTATAGATAGCCGTGTTGGTACGTGGTATAAGTTAGATATATATATAGGATGGTTAATAAGTAACCGTCCTATTAAAGGTTCTAACTCATATTATATTTAGGCTATAAGACGATTAATACATAATCGTCCTATATTTTTATGCATTCTATAAGATGGTTAATAAGTAGCCGTCTTATATTTGATGTTATATAGGACGGTTCTAAATAACCGTCCTATATTTTTATGGTCTCATATATTTTATAGGATGGTTATAAAATAATTGTCCTATATTTTAGGGTTAAACTATTAAGGATAGTTTTTAACTAACTCGTTTTAAGGAATTGAGTATTTCATGTCGTGTCATGTCGTGTTGTGTTGTTTCGTGTCGTGTCGTGTCGTGTCATCCAACATGACTCAATCACTTAATCATGTTACATGGGTCATGTCGTTTCAATTTTTTAAGAACTGGGTTGTGTACAAGTCATAGGTTTTTGACATGACTATTAATTGTGTCGTGTTCATGTCGACCCATAACTCTAATCGTGCCGACACAAACACGACCTGCCAACCCAAATTGCCAGGCCTAGTAATATTTCTCTCTGAAATTAACAACATCATAGAATGTCTCAATTTGCGTCCATCTCTCTCTCCACTATCCAAATGTAGAGGAATGGACCGCCTCAAACAAATCCAAGCCGAGATAATCAAAACTAGCCTCCATAAGAACTAGTTTGCCTCAAGCAAACTCATAAAGTTTTGCCCTATTTCAAACTTTGGAGATCCCTCTTATGGGCTCTTAATCTTTGCCTCTATCGAAGAACCAAACTAATTCATTTGGAGTACAATTTTCCGTAGCCTCTCTTAAGCACAAATTTTTTGTAGTCTCATTTTGTGTCCAAATGCTTCTTTCTCGCTTTTAGCCCAATTCTTATACTTTCACATTCCTGTTCAAGTCTTCCTCATTAATTCCTACCATTTGGGAAGGGAAACAAATCCATTCACACGTTATGAACCTTAGTCTTGACTCTAATGCTTTAGTTCACACCTCACTTACCAATACGTATAAGATGCTTATCATGTATTTGATAAATGCTCTTTGAGAGATGTCATTTCTTGTACAGCTATGATAAATGAATACAGTTTTGGGGGATATTTGGATGAAGCCCGCCAGGTTTTCAATGAAATGACAATGAGAGATGTAGTATTTTGGAATGCAATGATCTCTGGTCATGCCCAGGGTGACATGTTTGAAGATTCAATGGCCTTTTTCCTGGAGATGTTAAGAGGGAATGCAGAGCCCAATGATAGCACTTTGGCTAGTTTCTTTCTGCTTGTACCCAGTCAAATTCATGGAATTGGGAGTTTGGATTCCTTCTTGGATTAACAAACATGGACTAGGATTTAACCTCCGACCTGTTAATGCTCTAATTGATATGTTTTCAAAATATGGGGATGTAAAGATAGCTCGTGCATTATTTGATGTGATACCTCAGAAAGATCAAGTTTCATCGGAACATTATGGTTGGTGGTTATACACACTTGAACCTTTATAAGGAAGCATTGGCTCTATTTAGGCAAATGTAGCCCTCAATTGTAAATCTGAATGAAGTGACCTTCTTGAGTGTTCTTCTAGCTTGTACAAACTTCCAGTTAATACTAGCTGATAGTATAGGAATAGACTAGCTAACAACTTTAAGGCTACAGGAAATTCATCAAGTTAAAGATACAGGGCTACACGTCTCACCACTCTAGGGCATTTTCCAAGAGATACATAAAATAAAAGAGAATTAGCTTGAGGTTAGAATTTGTCCTTTAAAAAGTCTTTTATTTCTAAGGCACACCTAGACTAAATTCCTTTTTGGAATTTAGCAGATTTTCTTTATTGTTAGCTTGAGCCTTATACTTCTTATTTTGCTTCTCAATTTTGGCCTAGATATGCTCGTGTAACCTTTTGATTTGATTTGCTTGCTTTCAACATCTCCATTGAAATTGTTGATTAACGAAAGGGATGCTAGATCCATCAGCCTCAAAGAATTCTTTCCAAAAGTAGCTTCAAAGAGGCCTATAACTTGAGTTTAGCTAGTGGAACCATTGAAAAAAAATTTGTCCTGGGCTAAAAACAAATCCTATTGGCAAATGTTGTTTCAAACAAAGCTTCATAATAGATTTCCTAAACTACTATTAACAACTTCATTTTTCCCATTGGTTTCTAAATGGCAAGAAAATTTGAATTTTAACCTAGTTCCAAGCTTTTTCCATAAAAGTTAGCTAGAAATGACACATAAATTTGGGATCTCAATCTGAAGTGATGGTTTTAGGAATGCTATGGAGTCAGACAACTTCTCTAAAGTATAAATTGACCATAGTTGAAGCATCAATAGTATTAGTGCAGGCTATGAAATACACAATCTTGGATAAACAATCAATAACCATCATGATTAAACCTTTATTTCTCCACATTCCCAGTAGCCCAACAACAAAATTCATGCTCACCTCTTCCCAAGGAGAGTTAGGAACACATAGTGGAGTATATAAACCTATGTTTTGAAGATGATTGTCTGCCAACCAACACATTCTGCACCATCGCGCATGCCCAGAAATATCCTTTGCCATTTTTGACCAAAAGAATGTGTCTTTCACTAGGGCAAGAGTTTTATCTCTCCAAAAATGTCCAATAAGGCCTCCATCATGAGCTTTAAAGATAATTGCTTCTCTAAGGCAGCATTCAAGCATACATATTAGATTCCCCATGAAGAGAAACCCATCTTCTGTTGAAAATCGTTGATAAGGATCATGCTCCCATTTATTCCAAATCTGACTGAAGTAAGAGCCACATGCATAGAGCTCTTTCATTATTTCTAAACAAACAACTTTGGCATTCAAAATGGTTAGCAAAGAATATAAGTTAGTAACCACATTGGGATTGTTAGATTAGGCTTTATCACAAACTAAAGGATTGGATTAATTCAACCCATATACCATGTCTTCTATTTAACTTCCATTGGCTTTGAAGAAATCAGGGACCTTCATGGTCTAAAATACAATAAATGGTTGCCAAGTAAATATTAGCCCTAATGTCCTGATGCCCACACAATAGCATAGAACTCCTTATCGTAAGTGGAGTACTTTCTGTGAGTATCACTGGGCTTTTTACTAAACAAGACATTGGTTTTTCTTCTTGGCTAAGGATCGCATCAGCTTGGAAGATACAATTAAACTTTGGTAAAGTGAGGATAGGAGCATTAGTTATCTTCTGCTTGGCAAGTTCAAAACTCCTTTCTACTTGCTCTGTCCACTTGACATTTCCCCCCTTCAAACATTTGGTAATAAGAGCAATGATGGAATTGAAGTTTTTAGTTATTGTTGATAAAATGAAGCAAGATCGTGAAAGATTTTGATGTCATAAAGAGATTGATGAATTGGCCAACTAAGAATAGTCCACCTTACTGAGATCCATTTTCTCTCCATCAACAGAGAGCACATAGCCCCAAAATAAGGCTATCAATGAAGAACTTGCATTTCTTCAATTTTTTAAATAGCTTTTGTTTCTGCAAGGTCTATAATACTTGCTAAAGATTATTCAAATGCTTATCTTGGTCATTGTTGTACAGGCTAGGAACATTAGATAAGCCAAAGGGCATAAAAGTGCTAGGAAAATTAGATAAGCCAAAGGGCATAACCAGCCACTCATAATGTCCATCTCTAGTTTTGAAAGATGTCTTCCACTCATCACATGGTTTCATTCAAATTTCATGGTACTTGGTACTAAGATCAATGTTAGAGAAGCTAGTAGCGCCATGGAGCTGATCCAATAGATTGTGAAGATGAGGAATAGGAATTAGTAATTGGTTATAATCATGTTCACCAATCTGGTGTTAATACACATCCTCCATGTTCCATTCTTCATTGGCACAAAAAGGGCAAGTATTGTACAAGGGTTCTTGCTTTCTCGAACTAGAATCTTAGTAATCAATTCATCTGCTTACCTTTAAAGTTCTTCATGCTCTTCAAAACTCATTCTATATGCAACTTTGTTAGGAAGAATAGTGTTTGTGTTTTCTGAATGTGCACAGGCTATTGTAGTATAGCTTGTACAAGTATGGGTTAATCCTATTGGGACTCGACTTAAAAGGAATAGAGTTTAAATAAAATTTAATTTTCCACAAATTAATAAAAATTACATGAGTTGAATAATAATCAACTAGAAACTCTGATCTATTGAATTAATGAAAAATACAAAATTCTGAATTCAAAAGATAGAAAATTAAACAAAATATCAATTAAAATCCACTTCCCTAGCTTGATCAAGGAAAAATTCTTCAATTTTGGCCATGTCCAAGTTGATAAACCTTCATCAATCCATCATATATTTAAAAAATCTGATGATCTGAACTAAGGAAAGATTTTGAGATTTGTGCAGCTCAGATTGATTATTTTTAAGATCACCCATAACATTCTCTGATGTGTCATGCATGAGATCCTATTTACAAATTTTTCTATTTTTTTCAAATTAAAATATCAAAGCAACATCTCTTATTGTATTTGCAAGTGGGAGAGTGTTACTAGAAAAGTATGGATAACTAAGACAGTCATGCATGGTCACATACGTGTGACATAAGCTAAGCAATTATCTTATCCCAGTTCACAATCCATGATTAGTCCAGTCTCTGTTTACAATCCATGAAAAGTCAGAATCCATGGATATTTCATTAACTTTGGCCACTGTTTCTTCTACTTTCTTATAAAAATTTTCAATGAATCTTGGTACCTAGAACAATTTGATATCAATAAATTCAATTGTACAGTTAGATTTCAAATCAAGATAATAAAAATAAAGATATTCAATCACAAACACTGGCTATTCACCAACCTGCACAACAATACCTTTCAAGATTATTTCATAAAATTAAATAGCTTCAACCATTAAATTTCAAAAAAATTTATATGAAACCCTTTCAAACTCAAATAAAAATATAAGCAAATGATTAGATAATTCAAATACTCATCAAATAAACTAAACTAAAGGCGTAAAACTTTAAGTAATTCATTGTTACTATTCATGTGAACAATAGAAAGGAGCTAAATTTAATCAATTCAATTTACAATATTTGGAATAAAAATAAAAAATCAAACACCTACTTCTTCTTCTACTTGATGTATTCTATTCAATGAACCAAATTTTAGAGATTTTTTCAAGTATCAAAGCAGGAACTGACATGCAAAGTACCCCTATTTGCCAGTCTACGTGTACACTGTTCATCTTCTTCAACCTCCATTTTTCTCTAAATTTTCAAGCTTTTTTTTCACTCCATCTTCGATCTGGTAATTATAGACAATGGAAAATCCATTTGAATTCAATTTTTAGTAATTTCCTCCTCCTTTCTCTTTCCTTTTCTTCAATGAATTCTAAATCAACTGAATTTTCTAATTTTTAACTAGAGTTTCCTATTAGGAAACTATTTTCTCTCTCTTCATCCTTTTCACTTTCCATCATTAAATATAAAATTCCTTAGCATTCATAATTCTCTTGTACTTATTATTTGGATTTGATGCTTAAGGATTGAATTGGAGTCCTTGATTTTGATCTAGATAATAGGGATTGATCTTAGCAGTCCATTTTAATTTAAGCTTGATTGGAGATCTAGAATGTTGACAAGCTTGATCTAACTACATGAATCTTGATCTACCACCTGCAAAACAAAGAAAATAACCTAATTAATATCAGACAACGTTCAATTTTACACATACTTACCTCATATAATCACTTAACCTTGAAAATTTACCAAATTATTGTTAGATTATAAAATTTTCAAATGCTATATTTTTTATACAAATTTGTAAATAATATCTTGCAAGTATATCAAAAGTCGTGCTAAATGAAGATAATCTATACAATAATGGACTCTTAAAACACCCCAACTAGCATTTTGCTAGGCCCAAGCAAAACATGTAAAAAATGAAATTACAAAATTGATACAAATTGCCACTTTGGTAGGTACTCACAATTGCATTTAGTATATGCAATAAGGTCTTGAACCCCTAAGTTACTCATAGTGGATGAGTTAAGCCTCATGAAGGTTTGCAGTGATTTTACCCACAAAATTCAACAAGGGCAGTTACTCAATTTATCTCTAAGAATTTTCTTCATTTTATGCTCAAATTACCACTTCAGCATGTTAATAAAATTGAATAAAAAATTCAAAACCCTACTCATATGTTAAATATATTTCATTTAGGCTCAGATATCAAAGTATAGTGTCTGTACTATTTACATATACAATAGTCCTTATCTCTAAATATACTTCTAACTTTTGAACTCCATGTGTAATATGTTTTAACCTCAATCCTCATTAATAGACATACACTCAGAAATAAAACTCTTAACAAAAGGATCAAATCATATATCTCTTTAGGTATATGAGTAGAGTTAATAAAAATAAATTTATCTAACATATACTTATTAAGGAATGGGAGTTACTAAAGATTTTGATTTTTGATATGTTTAGAAAGGATAAGATGTCATTACATTTGAAATTGTGGAAATACTGCTCTTTAAATCCTATGCATTCATATCCTTATCATGACTATATTAATCCTAAAATCAATAAGTCTTCAACTAAGACAAAACATAGCTCTTAGGATAGGTTTATGAAAAGAAAGGGCATAAAGGGTATTCATAATTCTTCAAAAATAAGTAGAGGTCTTCTATTAAAGTTGACAATTCTTTCTTTACTTGTAATGTAGGTAATTGGCTAAATTTAAGAGTTGGTGGGATCAAATTTAATTTAAGCTTGCTGAAGAAAATTATGGAACTTTTATAACCTCTCAAAAGAATTGATTAGCTCTAAAACTCACTTAAGTTATGGGTCTCCACTAAATTTCTTTAGGATCTTTAAGTTATAATTACTTATCAATCTAGACTATGTATATGCAACTGTATGTACAAATGTGATTCGAGACTTTGCTTTCATGGAGTACCTTAGAAAATGAGTAAAATGATGAATTAATCATGTATAATTTCATTAATAAGCTAAAGATGATAATCAATATTAGACTTTAGAAAATCTAATTTTCATCATTGTATAGGAATTGACCTAAAAACTAAAAAATATTTTCAAGATAGGTCAATTTTTTTACTTTTCAAAAATTTTCATTTTTTAAAAAGTTTTTATCATTTTTTAAAAATAAAAAAAAACTAAAACAGGATGTCATATAGCTTGGTGAGTGGGATGTTTTCCTTATCAATAAAATTATCTCTTTTTCTAACAGGTTTTGGTACTATCTCAACCTTTTTACAACTAAATTTCTCAATTATTTTACCATTATGAAGAATGGTAACTATCTTTGTTTGTTCTACGGTTGAATTTGAAGAATTAATTTCAGGGGTCTGTAGCATTTAAGATATCATGTCCTTCAATTCAATCATGGATTGCATGTTATCTTTTAATTGCACTTCTAATTGAGCAAGTTTTCTCTCCTGGTATTGCATGAATTGATGAAAATTATCCTCCACTTGCCTCTTGGGTGGGGGTATATAGGGTCTATGTGTAAGTGGTCCTTGTGGTGGTTGGTAAGGGTGGTATTGGGTCTTATGTGAGACATTGGCATAATATTTATTTCTCCAATTGAAAGTAGAAAGATTACTCCACTTGGGATTATATGTCTCTAAAGATGGGGAAAAAGGTTGCTCATAAGAATGTGCTTGTTCATGAAGTGCATCTTAGAATGCAGGAATGATGGAACATTCATGAGTAGGGTGTGTATTACTTTCACAAATATCACACACCTGTTCAACCTGCTGAAAGGTAGTGATCCCTATTGTCGTGGCCTCTATTTTTCCAACTAGGGATGTTATTTTGTCATTCATATGATATATTTTAGACATGGCATAAATGCCTCCCCTAACAGATGTAGTGGTGGTCTTGGGCATATCTAGGCTTCAATTCTTTTTGAGTTAGTCTAGGTTTGTGCATTCTCTATGAGCCATTCCAAATTCTCTTGTGCCTAATCTGGTTGTCTATTTAAAAAAAATTCATTGCACATCACCTCAACAAATTGCTGCATATCAAAATTAAGTCCTTCATAAAAGAAGCTACTGATACACCAAAGTTTTTATCCATGATGTGGATAAGTCAACAATAATTCCTTGAATATTTTCCAACATTGATAGAAAGTTTCTTTATCCATTTGAGTAGAATTCATTATATTTTGGAAGAGAGTATTTGTCTTATATATAGTAAAGAACTTTTTCAAGAACTTCCTACTCATTTCTTGTCATGTTCTTATAGAACCTGCTGATAGTGAATGAAACCACATCTTTGCTTTTTCCTTTAATGAACAAGGAAAAAGTTTGAGTCTTACCACATCTAATTCAATGTTTTGTGTATGTTGGGTCATGCAAGCTTCATCATGTTCTTTTAAATGCAAGTATGGACTCTCACTATGCAATCCATAAAATTTGGAAAGTAATTGAATCACTCCCATTTTTAATTCAATCCTACTAGCATTTTGAGGTAAAATTATGCATGAAGGCGTGCTGGTGTAATCAGGCTATAAATAGTCTCTAAATGTTCTCCTATGAGGATTTTGAATATACCAATTATCTTCATGTGCTCTGTTTTGATCCCATACCTTATTATAATTCCTTCTCCTATTTTCAGGTGGTGGAGAATGATTCCTCCATGAATTTATGTTATCATTAAATAGAGATGGAAGATCATCAACATCAAAGAGAGGATTATTTATCCATGAGGAAACATCATCATGATCCATGACGAGAGGTGGGTTATCATCATTAAAGAGGGGATTGTTCCTCCATGGGAAAATATCATATCTGTTAATGCTAGGGCGTAGACTACCCCTTTGATCAATGTTTAGATTATTCATCGAATGCAACTGATTATGTTTTATCTTTCTTTTTTTTAAGAAAACTAAACTAATGATGCAACCTAATGTCTAAAATAATGTGCAAACAAAGGATACAATCAAACAATCCCTAAGGTTAGTAAGCTGAAATGTTTTGATTTTCTTGAATTTGTGTGGGGAGAAGCTTTTAGATTACCTAATCTAATACTCCTCTCGTCCAGACTTGTCTCATAGCTTAACAATTATATCCTAACCTAACTAACCACTTCACACCCTCCTCAACTAGCCGTAAGTAGTTTGAGTCATAGAATTTGCTAAAAAGCTAGCAGTTTAAATACCAGTATAGTCAATTAGACAAGGGCCATTGGAGTGGCAATGGGTTGCCTCCTTCTAAGAGGGTCCTATGAGCATGTGATGGCCTCTATAGGTCTCTTCTAATTAATTTGAAAGGTTGGATTATGCACTTGTGGTGATTATCCTAGGTGGGCCAAGAGGCGGTGATTAAATCCACCCTTGATTTTGTGGGGTTAGGTGCCCTTACTAATTAATTTTCAAACCCCATGGCGGTTTATAAATCCCTTTAAAGCAATAAACATGGCACAAAATGTATTTAAAAATAATAAACTAATACAAACCCTAAAATACAGTAGTTATCAAGGATGTTATCTATATACAATTACAGTACCAATCAATGAAAGTTAATTCTAAATATGCAAAACCTAATCTAGGAATTTTAAGGGGTTAGGATTGCTCATAGTGGAGTCTTAGATAAGACCTTTTCGTACAAGGGCTGGATCATTTACATTCCACCTCCCCTTTTAGGTTACAACGATCCACCCTTGACTTGTATTATTACTACCCCATTTAAATGAAACAATATACTCAAAATAAAATTTTGGCCATCCTAATTGAAATCCTCCTTAAATTCCTCTTTTTTCAATTTCTTGCAAAATAAACCTAGCAATAAGTACCAAAATTAGGAAATAGTGTGATTATGCTCTAAAAAATTTTAAAATATACTTAAAAATTCTTAAAATGCTAAATGGATGCAATTTCTAAAACAAAAAAATAATTTAATTTTTAAAAATTTTGGATTTTTTGAATTTTTATTAAATTTTATGAAATCTCTATTATGAGTCCCTGACAATGATGCCAAAAACTTTATTATATCTTTTACAAGTACACAGGCTATTGTAGCATAGATTGTTCAAGTACGGGTCAATCTCATAGGGACTCGATATAAAAAGAATGAAGTTTAAATAAAATTTAATTTGTCATAAATTAATAAAAATTACATGAATTGAATAACAATGAACTCTAAACTCAGATCTATTGAATTAATGAAAAATACAAGATTCTGAATTAAATAAAATACCAATTAAAATGCACCTTCCTAGCTTGATAGTAGCAAAATTCTTCAATTTTGACTATATCCAAGTTGATCAACCTTTATAAATCCATTTCTTAGATCTCTAATTAAAGATTCAATGGTTGGATTATGTAGATCATTGAAAAATCTGATGATGAGGACCAAGGAAAGAATTTGAGATTTGTGCAGCTTAGATTGATTTCTTTTTCTTTTTTTTTAAGATCACCCATAACATTTTCTAATGTTTCATGCATTAGATTGTGTTCATGTATTTTCTTAAAATTTTTTCAAATTAAAATACTAGAGCAACACCTCTTACTACGTCTGCAAGTAAGAGAGTGTTACTAGAAAAGTAGTGGATAGCAGAGATAGTCATGCGTGGTAGCACACGTATGACACTAGCTAAATATTTATCTTATCCCTATTTACAATCCACCATTAGTATAGTCTCAGTTTACAATCTACAAATAGTTAAAATTCATGGAGATTTCACTAACTTTGGCCATTAATTTCTTTTACTTTCTAATTGAATTTTTCAACGAAACTTGGTACCTAGAACAATTTGATATCAATAAATTCAACTATATGGTTAGATTTCAAATCAAGATAACAAAAATTAAGATATTTAATCATAGACATAGGCTGTTCACAACCTACCAACAATACTTTTCAAGATTATTTCATAAAATTAAACGAATTCGAGCATCAAATTTCAAAATAATTTATATGAAAGTCTTTCTAACTCAAATGAAAATTTAAGAAAAGGATTGGATCATTTAAAAACTAATCAAATGAACCAAACTAAAGGTACAAAACTTTAAGTAACTCACTATTACTATTCTTACGAATAGTAGCAAGTAGCTAATTTTAATTCATTCAAGTTACAAATTTTGGAATAAAAATCTAAAATAAAAAACTTGGGACTTCTTCTTCTTCTTGATGCCTTCTATCCAATGAACTAAATTTTATATATTTTTATCAAGTATCAAAGCAGGAACTAACATGTAAAGTACCCCTATTCACAAGTTTACATGTGCACTATTCATCTTTTTCAACCTCTGTTTTTCTCTAAATTTTCAAGCCTTTTTTTTTTTTCACTCCATCTTCTATTTGGTATTTATAGATGATGGGAAGTTAGTTTGAATTTAATTTTTACTAATTTTCTTCACCATTCTCTTTTCTTTTCTCTAAAGAATTCTAAATCAACTAAATTTCCTAATTTTTAACTTAGTTTCCTATTAGGAAACTATTTCCTCTCTCTTCATTCTTTTAACTTTCCATCATTAAGCATAAAATCCCTTAGCATTCTTAATTATCTTGTGCTCATGAATTGGATTTGATGCTTGAGGATTGAACTAGAGTCCTTGATTTTAGATCTAAATAATCGAGATTGATCTCTATTGTCCATTTTAATCTAAGCTTGATCAACAATCTAGGATGTTGATTAGCTTGATCTAAGTGCATGGATCTTGATCTACCTCCTATAAAATAAACAAAATAACCTAATTAGTACTATACAACATTCAATTTTACACATCATACCTCAGATCATCATCTAACCTTGCAAATATACCAAATTATGGTTAGATTATAAAATTTTCAAATGATATATTTTTCATATAAATTTTTAAATAATATCTTAAAAATATATCAAAATTCATGTAAATGTTGCTAATTTATACAATAATGGACTCTTAACAAATAGCCCTAAGGGTAAATAATCAATACAATGCTAAATATCACTTATAGGAGGCAAACCATGAGGTACTTCTTCTAGAAAGACATCTCCAAATTTAGAAAGTAAAGATTATACAATTAAGGGCTTAATGGTTTCATCATAATCATCATCTAACAAATCAACAAAGTATCCTGTATTCAAGATTTCTACAAATTGATCAAGTTCATGTTTGCTTTTCAAGTAAACCATCTCAGACGTTTTAGAGGTAATCTCTAGTTTTAAGGTGCTATAATGACTTTCTCACCATTAAAGATGAAAGAATGAGTGTTTCCAAAATCATCATGCTTAACTCATCTCTCATATTGGCAAGGTCATCCCAATATTAAGTGATAAGCATCCATAGGAATTACATCGCACTAAACTTTATCCTTGAACATTTTAGCAATAATGAAAGAGACAAGGCATTTTTTAGTTACCTTAATTTGATGTTCCTAAGCCAGCCACTTAAGATAGTAAGGCTAAAGATAGGTTTGTCTTTAACTTTAGTTTACTCACCAATTTAGTAGAAGTGACTTTCCCATAGGCATCATTAGTAATGCTAACGTCACATACCTTGTCATTAGACATGCATCTAAAGTGAAAGGTGGTCTAACAAGGCCAATCACCATATTCTTCATGGACAAAACTTAGACTTATTCGCACCACTAGTAGATTGTGTTGGTCACCATGAGTAACATCTTCTTCCCAATCATAGCATGGTTGAGATTCTTCTTCATCTTCTAGTTTAGATCTTCCTCTACTAGTATAATTACCCTATGATTTGGACATTCAGAGGTGATATCTACATAACCATGGCATTTGTAACATTTCCTTGAAGTCAAACTTGAGGGACTAGATTGCTTGTTGTTGTTGACACCTTTGGATTGGAATTTCTAACATTTTGTAGCAAGCATTAGCTTAGAAGAGGAAACACTCCCCAAGGCCTATATTTTAATCATCCAGAGTTCAAGTGTTGTGTGTTTTGCTTTAACTCACAAATGCACAATTAAATTGTAGTTTTATCACCCACGAGGAATCTTAAAAGCATATGGTGGGTGGATCCTTATTTAACTTATATGGCCTTAGCCAAAGATATGTAGATTATATTAAACTAGGAACAAGACAGGAAACATGCAATAAATATGGAAACTAAATTAAGGAAACTTTTCAATACTAAACTAAGTAATGAAATTAGAATTTAACTTAAGTAACGTGCATTAAAATAAAGGAAACTACATTAAATTTAGAATGATCTAAAATAATCAGCTTAACTTAAGGAAACTACTAAAAATAAAAACTTTCCTAATTAAAAACTTACTAAAAGTAGAACTTTTTAAATTCAAATAGGAAACTTTCTAAAACCTAAGCTAAGATGCAAACCATGAATTAACTACTACTAATCTAAAATTAAACAACAAAACAAGATAAGATCAACTAAGAGTTTCACCTAAGAATGATGCACATGACCCATGGTTGGTGCCCATGGTTCTTGGGTCCAAAAGTGGTCAAGTTTGATGCTTTTAATGCAATTAACCATGCAACCTAAATTATACACTAAATAAAAAAACTCATTAAATTAAATGGGTTCCTAAAGATTCCATTAAATGGGATGTTTAGATGGATGGAGCAAAGAATCAAAGTTAAGGAAGAAAAATCCAGCATTCACGTACTTACAAAAAATCATTAAATCAAGCATAAATACGCAATTGAATCAACATTTTTTAATGCAATATAAACATTCAAATTTGAAGTAATATGATATTAGAAACAATCGGTAACAAAAGTAACCAAATATTTCCATTAATCAGCATCAAATTATATAAAAAAATTGGACACATAATATAAGATCATAAAGCTAAAAAGTGCATCCAATTCGAAAGCATAAAACTTGATCTAAACTTTGAATTCAACCAAATATAATTCTTCTAATCTTAAGTAATAGAGTATTCCAAGAGAACCTAGGAAGAAATATAAGAGAAAAGGTGGATAAAAAGTTGATCTAAGTAAGGGAAAAGAGCACACAAAACTAGATGGATCTAAACTACAAAATGTGTGAATCAAAGAAGGAAACTCAAGGACCTAAATTTTTTCTTCTCTTGCTGTCATTAATAGAGAAGAATAGCTTATATCTTTGATGAAGGAACAAGAAAATAACAGTAGGAATTCAAGACAAAAGCAAGTAAACTAAGGCATAGGAAAAACAATGAATGCGAGGCAAAGAGAACAAGGCCAAAAACAAAGCAAGATAAACTGCACTCCTTGAAGGCAAAGCAAGAGGCGCCACTTTTAATAAGACAACTTAAGGTTGGAAAAAGAGAGGAAAAGCTATATTTTCAAGGAGGGAGGCATGGTGGAATTTTTATATAAAGGGCTAAGATATTTGTGTTGAAGATAAAGAGGGGTAGTGAAAGTGGAATGTTTAACACTTTCCTCCCTCTAAAAACTCTTCCATGTTAAGAGAGAGAGAGAGAGAGAGAGAGAGAGAGAGAGAGAGAGAGAGAGAGAGAGAGAGAGAGAGAGAGAGAGAGAGATCCCACAAAGTAGGAGTTATGCATGGAACTCATCTCCTCCTTGAATTCCATATTCAATCCCTAATAATGAGGGTTATAGGAAATAAAGGGAAATATGGATGGGAAGATAAGGAAGGAAAGAGAAATAGGAAAAGATGAGGTGAGGTGAAAAGATAAATAGGATGGAGTGGGAAAGTTGAATGGTGGTTGGATAAGATAGAGTTTTAGAAAAGTGGGACTCTTAGGTGGAAGACTCTCCTCTAAGTAAAAATTTAGGGTTGCTTTGTAGGGTGAGGTGGAAAGTGAGAAAAAAGTAGAAAATAAGATGGAAAAAGTGAAAATTAAGGTGGCCATCTCTTATTGGTCCACATGCAAGCTTTCCCATTGATTTTTACCAAATATCTTCTGCTTACATCTTAAAACCCATGGATATTTGCTTTAGATACTCCTCCAATCATGACCTTCCATGTAGCTAGGTTTATGTGGTTTGAAGGCTTGCTTTGAGAGCTTAGTTGACTTGGCTTCATACTAGCTTTGGGGACTCTTGTGGCTTGGCTTGGGTGAATAACTTAGCATTCTTCAAGTTTCTTTATCAAACTAGGAAACCTCATGTATGACTCCATTTCTCATATGAAGGTGGTGGAATTGCATGGCTTTTTGCATAGGCCCATTTTAGTCACCTTTGGATCTTCCCATTATTTTCTTATTTGTCCTAAGATGATATTAATCCTTGATCACATTTTTTATCGATGATATTTAGGCCATGGCTTGCTTAAGTTTCCTAGTTAGACTAGGAAACCTCACGAATGACTTCAATTTCCATCTTGATCAATCTTGGTTGTTGAATTACCATCTCGATTCCTACAAAAAGTGAAAATTTCTAATTAAATCTTAGAAAAAGTATGATTCTTCACACACTTATCCTGAATTAGCTTTTGACCTAACAGAATATCAAACTTTAGGTCAAAAATGCATGTGTTGGAATTTTTGGCTGAAAATCCTAATTTAACTAATTAGGTGATTTTTATACAAAATTTGATACTTTTCATCAAGTAAAGAAGAATATCATCTCAAGGCAAGATGATGGATCCAAGGAACCAATTTAAGAGCCAAAGGTGACTAAAATGGGCCTATGTACAAGCCATGCAATTTCCACCTCATTTGCATGGGAACCAAGCAAGCCACCTTATTCATACAAAGCCATGTTAGAAGGTGACAAGCTGTGATGACCCGGGTTTTTGTAACACATTTTGTAATGCATTTGTCAAAGGCAGGGCCCTTAGTAGTAAAAAAAATTCACAAAACAAAGCAGTGGAAATTCTTTTCTTTAGAACTTGTTTTGAAAAACCTAAGTCATCAATTCATACATAACATCAGTAGAATTTTTGTACAAGATACAATTCCATTGAAGGAATATACTTTTATTAAAATTCAGAATCCATCTAGTGGTTCACAGTACTGCCCAGGTATCATTACAATACTTGTCCAAATTACATAATCTAAATTTCAAAGCTCATTATACAATAAAAATTCTTAATACAATACAATGCTCTCAAATAAAAATACATGTCTTCAAGGGGTATACCCTGATGATTATTCTCCTAAATCTTCTTCAATCTTGAGCTCCGAACTCTCCTTCTTTGTATCTAAGATATTGTAAACATTCAAACATTTACAATATCTCAACAAGCTATGCTTAGTAGGGGATTCAAGAAGCACAATAATTTGATAGTATAATCCTAATACTTCATAATCCCATTATTCATACTCATGGATCAATCTCTTTACTTGGTCATATATGTACATCCTTACACATACATATTGTATACTTTGTATAGATATTTATATACAGTCAAAACCATGAAAAATAGTTAATATCTCAAAACATAATCATACCTAGTATATACTGAGTTGATAGATCATTCAGACTCTACTAAACATACTCCCTCATTTGGGCAGTATTAGTAATCCATGATTACCTAGTATCTCATCATGCCATATCATAAGGTATTTCACTATGCTATGCATCGTAATGCAAAAATACTTAAAGGACTACTATGCATGCAATCAGAATCCGTACCAGCATGCTAAGATAACTGCCCAATAATCCACCTATACCATCCTTAGTGGAAATCACAATATCCATGTTCGTATGGGGGTGACCATGGCTGTCACAGTGGCAACCTTCTCATAATTGCCCTACCTGACTTTTGGCCTCACTTAGGCTTGGTATCCATATCATAACAAGTTTCAAAGAGCGGGTGACCAAACCGTACTAACTCTCTTAGCATAGCATCACCAAGCATATGCTTGTTTAAAACAAAACCACAAGCCTCCATGCTTGTATGTAAAGTAATTCTCATATGTATCAGACAATCTGTCTGTTTACTTAGGGCTAAAATATCTTCTAGTTCCCTATTCACTTAGAGTTTTTCCCTCAATTCTAAATTAACCATCTCATATGTGTTTTTGTTAGATCATAAGGGTTTTCAAGGGATTTAATACAAGTATTTACATTACACTTGTCAACATTTTTAGACATAAGATCATGTATTCAACATGAATATCTCATGTAGGTGCATTCATAAAATCCTCCTACCTTCAAGTAGTGATCCATCTCTTCAGATCTTTCATGATCCTAACTAACGTATGTAATTTGTAAATCCATACATACTGTCAATATTTAAAGAATCTGAATAATCCTATTTTTTTTATCCTATATATATATATTTAATCTTGTCCTTTGATATAAAGGATCTAGATCTTTTGTCCTATCATGATCTATCTTCCTCAAATAGTGTCTATCCTATTGATCAATAGATCTGATGGTTAGAATGATCTTCTAATCTTTCAGATCTAAGTATTTTCTATTCTAAGTCTTTTTGTATTCATTTTCTTTAATCTTAATCTTTCATAGATCCTTTGATCAATAACTTACTCTTTTTTATAAAGATCAAGGGCTTAGATCTTCTATCATATAGTTCTTCTTTTATCTAAGTTCAGTTGTTTGATCATCCCTAAGGAGGATGATCTTGGTTCTCTTCCTTGAATCATATTTGATCAAGGGTTTGGATTCTCTATTTAGATTTGTCTACAACATACATAGATACATAATAAAATACGACATTAGGATTCTTATTGCTCTTGATCATTCAAGATCCTATGGATATTGTTTGTTTATCCTTATCTTACTTACAATTTTTATTAGGAGATAATTTACTAACCTTTTATGCTCTTATTATTATTATTCAACTAGTTAATGTTTTACTTATTGAAGATAGATTATTCCATCCTAAGTCTAGACAGCACCTCTTATTTCCAATTGACTAAGGCTTACTAGCTGAATAGCTGAACATAAAGTGGTTACTTCAATCCTCGTGTAAGGAGGCATTTAGACCTCACAAACATCAACGGAAGGTAAGGGAAGAGCATGGCTTTATTAGAGAACCTCCTTAATCACCATGTTCATCATTCACTAAAGTGACCTCAGCACAACCTTTCATAAGGTTCCTATGAGCATTTTAACCCTAAGTACTCTTTCTAATTGATTTTAATTAAATCCATGAAGATTTAAAATGTCATTCATGGGGTTTATTATTCTCCTAATTTGGGCCAAGGATTTGATAATCCTTATATCGTCCTACTAACTATAACTCTTACCAATATTAAGTCAAAGTCATTCACTCATCGCAATTGTCCATGAATCTCTATATTCCATTAGTTTACATTTTTGGTGATTTATGCTCATTATATCTTAACAACTACTTAACATTTGAATCTACTAATAAAATTTTATAATAAATAAATCATAAACTTTAAAGCATAAATCCAATATAAATTGAACAATTATTTATACTAACATGCTTCTTATGAATGTTACTTAACCTAATGAAATAAAACTATACTTAAACTAGCATGATCCTAAGTTATGAAATACATAAAATTTTACTAGTAATATAATGGAATCATGCTAAAATCTTAATTTCAAACTAACATGACCCTAAGATAATTAAATTACCAACCTATTATAACAATCTAATAACATATAGAGCATAGCATGCTAAAATTTAAGAATTACACTATCATGCTTCCTAATTTATAACATAAATCACATTTACAATTCAATTAACAAATAAAAGACAAGTAAACTAATTAGATTAAGATTATCAGAAACTTTTACTTATGATCCATCTATTAGATTTTAGATCTTTTCCTTTAAATCAAGGGTTTTAATTCCATTTAGGATTTTTACTTCATTAAGGTCCCAAGATCATATCATTTGTTTTTGCCACATTTAATCCATGATCTCACTGGATTCCATCATAATCCCATTCATACAACCCATCTAAAGGGTCTGATCATGCTTGATCTCCTTGATCAAGAGGGGCCCTTTGTACTTTTAGGGGTTTTCTACCATAAAGGGTAGATTTCTTATTTTAACTTATATCTGTCATAATAAATCATATATCTTACTTTATTTCAATATTATTTCATCCTTAAATCATATCCCCAAGATCTGATCATCTCAGATATTGAAGATCATGAACATTGGAAGCTTTTTTCTTCAAAACAGAAAGTTTCTTGAAGATTTTTATCTATTCTATGATTTCAGAAGAAAATATACATTACAAGATTTCCACAGCTTTCTTTCGATCTTGATTTGGAGTTCATATGAATCCACAATTGAAGATTGAAGTTCAAAGTCATTTCAAGGGTCCAGATTTGATATGGTCCCAGCGAAACAGACGGTCCTGATTAGGTAGAGATGCGGGTCTAGTTGGGCGTAGCAGGCCGCGCTTCCGTCACTGGGACCCTAAGATAATTTCAAACTAACATGACCCTAAGATAATTAAATTACCAACTTATTATAACAATCTAATAACATATAGAGCATAGCATGCTAAAATATAAGAATTATGCTATCATGCTTCCTAATTTATAACATAAATCACATTTACAATTCTATTATCAAATAAAAGACAAGTAAACTAATTAGATTAAGATTATCAAAAAAATTTACTTATGATCCAACCATTAGATTTTAGATCTTTTCCTTTAGATCAAGGGTTTTAATTACATTTAGGGCTTTTACTTCATTAAGGTCCAAAGACCATATCATTTGTTTTTATCACATTTGATCCATGATCTCACTGGATTCCATCATAATCCCATTCATACAACCCATCCAAAGGGTCTAATCATGCTTGATCTCATTGATCATGAGGGTCTCTTTGTACTTTTAGGGGTTTTCTACCATAAAGGGTAGATTTCTTATTTTATTTTATATCTGTCATAATAAATCATATATCTCACTTTATTTCAGTATTATTTCATCCTTAAATCAGATCCCCAAGATCTAATCATCTCAGATATTGAAGATCATGAACATTGGAAGCTTAGTTCTTCAAAACAGAAAGTTTATTGGAGATTTTTATCTATTTTATGATTTCAAAAGAAAATATACATTACAAGATTTCCATAGCATTTTTTCGATCATAATTTGGAGTTCATATGACTCCACAATTGAAGATTGAAGTTCACAGTCGTTTCAAAGGCCCAAATTTGATCTAGGCCAAACAGAACAAGTGGGAACGCACTGCTAGGGACCGCGTTGCTCAGCGCATCGTTCCGTTGGAACATCATTGCACGCAGAGCACGTGCGCAAAGATGCTCCCCATAGGGCGCATTTCTGTGGGGCGTTCCGCTTTGGCATCCTGGGAGTCAATCTTATTAGGAAGATCAGACAGTTCGTTTTGGATTGTCGAATCAATTCCTCTTCAATCAAAGGCTCAAAACTTGATTAAATTTCATGAAAATTCTACCCTAAGGGTTTTGGTCCTTCTAGATCGATTGGACGGTTTAGATTTTTCATCTGAGCCCTCCATCATAAGGTTCTTGTCCTTATTTGATTTTTATAATTTTTAATCTAAAACTAATTTTAGAAAAATAAAAATTATTTAAACTAACATGGAATAAGTATGGGAAAAGTGTCCACCTCCCTAATTGGAGAAAGCTTAGGTTTTGAAGCACAAATTTTAAAGAAATGACCTGTTGATGATAAGATCACTCAATAACCGCTTGTTTTGTGATTTCTTGTTAGATCTTGAAATTTATTTGGGAATTTTGTAGATAAAATAATTTAAGATCATATGGATGGTGGGATTGGTGAGATTTGATTTGGAACACATTGCCTAATTGAATTTAGGTCTCATGTTCCAATCTAGAGAGAGGAGAGAGAAAGTGAAAGAGAGGGAGATTTTTGGGAAATTTGGAAATGATTTTGGGTCTAGATTTTTAAGGGAAGTAAGATAATTTGGTGGTAATTTTTATGAACATTTTTGGAGGATTTTTGGGGGAGCACTTATAGATGTTTTTGAATTTTTCATAATTACTTGTAATAATTATGTTTTAATTCTTTTGAATATTAAATTAACATTGGATCCTCCACTACCACCTCCTTCTCCACTATCGTATTATAGTAGTTTGGCCACTCATTACATGTTTTCTGGCCGTTGGATTCATTTGTGGGCCCCATGGAGGTGTGGAAAGACCATTTTGACCTTTTGTGGCAAAAAATCTATTTTATTCTCCCGAACTTGGAATTGAGTGTACTTAGTGGTGTCGGAATTGTATTTCTAAGTACATTCTAAATATTGAAGTCTTAGATCTCCGTTATGGGTAAAATTACCATTTTACCCTTTTATTCATAAAATAGAGAAAATTAGGGATTTTTCATTTTAACTCAGAATTGAACATACTTAGTGTCATTTCAATTACTTTTTGAGTACATTCACAATTTATAAGTTTTAAAGCATGTTTTCATCTCTATTAAAAGAGAATTTCTAATAACCTAATATTCCAGCCCAAAATTTTTAAAAATTCAAACTAAATTGATTTTCTCAATCAATTTACAAAAATTGGGGTTATTACACAAGCTAAGTATGCCTTGAAGCCAATGGAATTAGCCATTCAAGCCATTAAGTATGGTTCCATCAAAGTGAACCACCAAACCAAATGAGCCAGACGCACGGAGTGCCATGATTGGAGGAAGAGTTGTAAGCAATTATTCATGTCAAAATTAGGATTTTCAAGAGATAATTAGCTAGGAAATTAAGCATATTGTCTATTGGTAAGCAAAGTGGACCAACCAAGAAAGAGTGCATTTCCCATCTTTCTTTTCCCATCTATCTCCATCTCTCACCACTTAAGTATTCCACTTGGAACACTTAAGGGGGGGAGATGCATCCTTCCTAAAAAGGTGGCACCTCCCATTTTCCTTATGGCTCATAGCATCCCACCTTCTATTTCTTCATCTAAAGTCTCTCTCATACCATTTCTAATTTCCTAGAGTAACACGACCCACATCTTCTATATTTACCATGATTTCACCTTGTTATCCCATCTTTGCATTCCATACCTCCCACCTTGTATACCCAATATCCTAATGCCACCTCCACTTTCTAAATCCAACTTATAGCTTCCCTTCTTATCCCTCTTTCTAAGTCCCCTCTCATCCTAAACTTTTCATAAGTGACCCATCTTCTAAACTGATCCAATTAACTCCAAAACTCCACATCAAAACCACTCGGGAATTCCATGATTTTCACCTTTAAAAGAGCTCCTCAATTTCTACTTTCCAATCTTAAAACACTTCCTAAGTTTAAGGGAAATCCTATCTTCAATGCATATCTTTCTTTTTCATCTCCTTAGGATAAGATCTGAACAATATTAAAAGGACAAAACCACCCACTTATATAAATATCACTAGGGTTTTCAATGTGGAACACATCTTGGAGAGAATTAGACGCTTACCTCCTAAAAAGGTGGCACCTCCCATCTTTCTTCTTCCAAAGGTCCTCAATGTGTTTCTGCTATTGTAGTAGTCTCCAGGAGATGATTCTTTGCTGAAGTTCATGCCTCACTCTTTGCTTGTTTCCTTTGGTTTTTGCACTCTAAGTCAAGGTTGGTCCCTTCTTAGTTCTTTTCTTGTTCTTTTCCTTCCTTGTTTGATTTGATTCCTTGATTCTATGCATTCTTTCCTTGTTTGATTTCTTGAGTTTCTTTGTTATTTATCCCTTGATTTTAGCCTTAGATCCTTGTATCTAAGGGTCACTAATCTCTTGTGGTGACAACCAAGAGAGTGATCTTTGAATCAAGTTATTTGGTTCCCTAAGTTCCTTGAATTCCTTGCGCTCCTTGCTCTCATTCCCATCTTTTTGTCCTTGGTTATTCCTTGGGTTTTCATGCATTCTACATTAGAATTGAACTATTGAACTACATAGAAGATTGAAAGTCTTTACTATGGTTGTAATTGGTTTGTGAATGATGCGCACATCCCTTGGAGGCTACGCACCATACTTGTGAAATCTTTTCAATTAAAAAAAAACCATAGTAGTTCATGTTTGATGCTCAATGTTCATGGATGATTTAATAGCTTTAAATCTTGTTTTTCATGTGTATTAAGATATGTTCTCCGTACTTATATTCTATGCTCATCTTCCATGGAACTTCTCTCTTCTTTATTGCTTAGTTTTGTAGGAACCATTTTGCATTTAGATAGTTGTTCATGGTTGTGTTAGGATTATGTGTTCACCAACTTTTAATTCATGCATCTTGTCTTCCTTTTCAATCCATGGTCCATGTGCACCACTCCTTGGGGTCAGCTACTTGGTAATTGAGTAGATTTTCTCACTTGGTTGATTATTTCGTTGTAGTTAGATTTCATTAGTTTCGTTGTTTGCATTTTAGAATAGTTTTAGGAAGTTTCTAATTTTAGTTTTTAGAAGCTTCCAATTGTATTTTAGGACGGTGTAATTTTTATAAAGTGTCTTTTTAGAAAGTTCCTATTAATAGAAGTTTTCTAGAATTAGTCATCTTAGTTTTGCATTAGTTGTTGTTATAGAATGCATGTTTCTAAGAAAGTTACTTAGTTTAGCTTGTTTGCTTTTAGTATGTTTCCTTATTCCTTGTTTATAAATCATGCATGTTATGTTCCCAATTCAATTCCTAGATTAGATTAAAAACCAATTCTTTTGGCCAGGTTAGATAATCAAAATTAAAATCCAACTAAAATACAAAATCATGAGATTCCTCATGGGATCGCCAGAATTCTTCCTTTAAACTAAAGAATGTCTACTTTAACATCAAAAATTTGAAATTCATGATACTTTCTAGGAGCATGGTTGTGTGATGAAGATCTTTTATCAGAATGATGACTTCTTATAGGAAAAGAGTTAGGACTGTTTGAGCTATTGCTAGAGGATTTAACATTTGACTTTTCATCTCCTCAATCACTATGGGTACTATGTTGTTCATACTATTCCAAACATTCCTTAAGTCACTCAATTTGTCTCCTTAGATCATTCATCTCCAAGTCACATGCATCTTTCTTTGAAGTATTAAATGGACCCGAAATGCCATTACAATTGTCTCTGATACGAAGTTGATACCAGACGATAGGATAGGAATAAATTAGCTTACCACTTTAAGGCCACATTAAATCCACCACCTTAAAGATAGATGGCCAGATGTCTCACCACTCTAGGATATTTCCCAAGAGATACAAAAATAAAAGAGAATGGAGAACTCACAAGTTTCTCAAGTGCAAAAAACGGTGCCCCAAAAAAGTGACTCATTTAACAAAAACAAAAGAGAATGGAGAACTCACAAGTTTCTCAAGTGCTAAAAAAAACGCCCCCAAAAAAGTGATTCATTTATGTTAGAAGAGTGTTTAAATAGCTTGGGAACGACACTCCCATCATATGTAGATGTTTTTTGCAATAAGTAGTTTCCAAGATTGATTAAAGACTAAAGCAATTTTCTAAACAATAGTTTTTAAGACTTAGCTAGTTTCCTAAATAGTAATTTCTAAGATTTAGGTTGTTTCCTAAATAGTAGTTTCTATGACTTATGTAGTTTTCTTTGACAAAAAAAATTTCATGCAAATAGTTGCCCAATTTTTCATACAAGTAATTTCCTAATTTTTCATGCAAGTAGTTTTATAATTTTTAATACAAGTAATTTCCTAATTTGACTAGTATGAGGTCTTGACCAGTCAACACGTTTTTTAAGTAGGAAAAACTTTAAGAGCACACCATCGGAGAAAAGAAATGCTAGAGTTTGAACCATAGGACATCCACTTCTGATTGATATGAACCATCTAAAACATGAAGATCGAAGATGCCTATTTTATGTGGATCCGAACCATCCAAAACGGGATGATATAAGACATCTAAATTGTAATTATCAATCTTGTCCATCCTTGATCATTAAGAAGCTTTCTAAAACAGAGACACTCCTATGTCAAGTGCCTCGATATTGGAAAATGGATACATAATTACATGAAGAAGAACATAGGTATTAATTCTTCTAACATGTCCCTTGACGCTAGTCTCATTGATATGTATGCTAAATGCGGAATGGAATCAGCAAAACAAGTCTTTCATTCACTAGACGCTAAGAATCTGTCTTCTTGGAATGCAATGATATCTGGACTTGCCAAGCATGGCCTTTGAGCTTTTCTCAAGAATGAGTGATGAAGGACTTCATCCTGATGATAGCACCTTTTCGGAATCGTGTCAGCTTGTAGCCATGCTGGCTTGGTCGAAGAAAGCCGTCGACATTTCAGTTCCATGATTCAAGATTATAAAATTTCACCAAAACTTCAACATTATGGATGCATTATAGATCTCCTTGGTCGAGCAGGGTTTTTTGAGGAGGTGGAGGCCCTTATAGATGATGGAGATGAGGCCGGATGGAGCCATATGGGGATCATTCTCGAATTTTGTCGAATTCATGGAAATGTTGAAATGGCTGAGTTTGTTTCTAGTCACCTTCTTGAAGTGGAACCTGAAAACCCTGGAGTTTACGCCCTTCTATCAAATATTTATGCAGGCTGGTAGATGGGAGGACGTGGCATAAAAAAGAACTAGATTAAATTACAGAGGGATGAAGAAAGAACCTTGTTGTAGCTCCATTGAGGTGGATACTATCGTTCATGAACTTGTGGGTTATAAAGCACATCACGAGAGCAAGGAGATACATAAATTAGGCAGGTAAGGGCTTGGCTTGGGCTTGACCGTTATGGGTGTGCTTGACCAAAGACTTCAAGTCTGGTCTAGGTAAGCTGTATTATGGAACTGATGTGACTGATCATGGATAGAATGAAAGATGGACCTGAGCTTCTTCACTCGTTTCTTGCACAGATTTGAATAGACTCGGAACGAACCGCTTCCTTTAGCTTAGAGGAAGTTCCCTTTCCTGTTGTTCTCTTGTGACTGCGATTTGATGTTTCCATTGATATGGTGTGATTTAATCAGGTTTGGAAACAGATGAACTACTGGAGTTGGCTGTGAATGTCCCGAATACCACAGAAGTACTTTCTGATATAAAGGTGGGGTAGAAGAGAGGGGCACTGTGCTATCATAGTGAGAGACAGGTAATTCTATATGGGCTAATCAGTATAAGCCCAGGAACAACAATCACAATAGTAAAGAATCTGCGTTTATGTGGCAATTGTCATTCGGTAACTAAGCTCAAATCTAAGAACGTTAAGAGGGAGATTATTGCTATAGATCATACTCCTTTCCACCATTTCGAAGATGGTGAATGTTCATGTAAGGACAACTGGTGACATTCGCATCGTTAGTTTGTTGTTTCGTGTAATTATTTTGGAGATGACATGAACTTGAAACGGAATTCGGCTTTTGATACGAACTATTATGCATTTGAAGTTTTCAATCAGACCAACTAGGGGATTGAAATCTGTTTGCAAAGTTGTCAGTCACCTTTAACCTAAGTTATATTTCCTGTCTAGAATAATTTGCTCTACTGCCAGATGTAAGATACAGAAACAAAAACAATTCCATGTGTCAGTTGAGGCAGTTGGATACGACATAGAACAGACTTCGTTTTTGGTGCTAAATGCTTACGTGGATTTGTTAAAACCAAATCTTTTCTAACTATTTAATGGAACAATAATGGCTTATGAAGTACAAAAGTCGAGAGCCTATGTGGATTTACGGTTTCAAGCAAGGGCATTCTGAATCTTATTGGACAGCTGTGTATGCGTGCGGCAGTGATTAATAGTTAGAACTGTGTGGTATTGAACAGCAGCGTATTATGTGTTAGTCATATACAGAATTTTTTGTGTACATACTACTACATTTTCCCACTATAACTTCCTCTACCAGTTACCGAGCACTGGACAACCATTGACTTTTAATCCTGAATCTTTTCAAGAAGAAATCTTCAAAATCTTTACTCGTCTCCAACAGTATCAGAATCTAGTTAACGACAGATACTACCTTCTTGGAGTTACTTCACAATCAATGAGCATCAAGTGGTAAATCGTCAAATTAATCTTTTGAAATTCATCACCGTTCTGTGAGGTCCACCATACTGTACTATATATTGATGGCAAGTTGCTCCGAATCGCGAGGCTTTAGCAATCAGGCCACGTATCATGCAGTTCCAACATAGTGCTGGCTGGAATTTCTAAAATATTCGGCCATGTCTTGTGAACTGTTCTAACTCCACTGAGTTGGTCCCAAGCTCGGATGAAAAAGGTGGAGGGTCTTGCGTTAAGTGCCAGCCGGCAAGGAAGAAGTTGAAGATAATTTTAATTCTGTTATTTTTTTTCCTACTTACAAATGAATATGCATTTGTATATTAGTTTATAAGTAAGAAGAGAAAATAATGAAAATCATCTCCAACTTCTTTAAAGTAAGTCAACCCTAACATGACATGAATTGAAAACTAACATTCCCTCAAGCTAGGGCATCTCCCATAAGCAATGCTCTGCATCGGATTCCAAGTGCAGTGAAAAATGGGCGAGGGTTGCTAAGGCATTCTCCCAGAAGCGACGCACTACATCATATCTCAGGTGTAGTGGAAAATGGGCAAGGGCTGCTAGAGCGTCCCCTTAGAAGTAACATGCTGTATCAGAACCCAGGTGCAATAAAAAGTGGGCATGGGTTCATGCCATGGAGATCAAGAAGTGTGCTTGGTAAATAGGCTATCTCAAGAGCATAGCCATATGGAATATAGGGACATTGACAGGTAAGAGTCTGGAGTTAGTAGATACGATGAAACGTAGGAGAGTCAACATTGCATGTATCCAAGAAACCAAGTGGAAAGGGGTTAAAACTAGAAAAATTGATGGGTATAAACTTTGGTACGTAGGAAAGGATAATAACAGAAATGGCACAGGAATAATAGTGGATCAACAATTAAAGGATAAAGTTGTCATCATTAAAAGAATCAGTGAATAATAAAACTTGTTTCAGGAGAGCAGATCATATATGTTATAAGTACATATGCACCATAAGTAGGGTTAGAAAATATAATCAAGAGACAATTTTGGGTAGATATAGAGGGAGCCATGCAAAAAAATTCCAACACTGAGGGGATAGTTATAGGAGTAGACTTAAATCGCCATGGAGGGTATGGTATAGGAGAAAGAAATGAGATGTGCAAAACTATTCTCAATTTTACTTTGGCATATAGCTTGGCCATTACAAATACATTCTTTAAGAAGAGGGATGAACACTTAATAACCTTTAAAAGTGGACTCCATAAAAGCCAAATAGTTTTTTTTCTACTTAGGAATACCAAAAATCAATTTGTAAGGATTGTAGGGTGATATCGGTGAGAGTTTAATCTCACAACATAAATTAATGGTTATGGATATCTATATTAAAAGATGGAAGAAAGAAAATGAACTTAATAGGTATTTAAAAACTAAGAAGTGGAATTTAAAAGCAGAGAAAATAACCTCATTCACAAATAAGTTGGTGGTAGAAAGAAATTGGAACTATAAAATAGAAGTAAACACCATGTGGACTAATATGGTTGAATCTCTTAAGAAAGTGGATAAAGATGTCTTAGGAGTATCTAAAGGTAAAAGACAATTGGTAAAAGAAACATGGTGGTGGAGTGAAACAATGCAAAAAGTTATTAAACAAAAACGGGTGTGTTTTAAAGCATGACAAAAGACTAGAAATAATTAAAATTATGAACAATATAAGAATGCTAAAAAGGTCGCTAGGAGAATAATAATGAGGCTAAACATAAGGCATAAAATGACCTCTATAGTATACTAGAATCAAGATAAGGTGAGAAAGATGTGTTTAAACTTGCAAAAATAAGAGAACAAAAGGGTAAGGACTTAGACCATGTTAGGTGTATTAAAAGTGATGATCAAAGGCCATTAGTCAAACATCACGAGATCAAACAAAAGGTGGAAAACATACTTTTAAAAATTATTAAATGACAATGGCTCTGAGAAGATAGTGATTGAACATACTATAAACTTAAATAATATTGGACATTATAGACATATGGATGTAGGATTAGAATACCTAAAGTGAAAGAGGCCTTGAAAAAGATGAAATCAAGAAAGGCCATGGGGCCTGATCGTATACTAATAGAGGTTTGAAAGTATATGGTAGATACTATAGTAGTTTGGTTGACCAAGTTATTTAATAAGATTATAAAATCAATGAAAATGATAGATGAATGGAGGAAAATCTCTATTGTACTAATTTATAAGAATAAATGAGACATATAGAGCTACACTAATTATCAGGGGATCAAATTTATGAGCCACACTATGGAACTTTTTAAAAGAGTGATTAAGAAGAGGCTCCAGCATGAGGCAAGTGTCTTGGAGAACTAGTTTAGTTTCATGCCTAGGAGGTCTACCATGAAAGTTATTTTCTTACTAAGATAATTTCTAGAGAAATATAGGGAGAGGAGGAAAGACCTCCACATGGTCTTTATTGACTTAGAGAAAACTTATGATAGAGTCCTTAGAGAGTTAATATGGAAGGTGTTGGGCTAGAAAGGGGTTTCACGAGGGTATATAAACATTATTAAAAATATGTATGAGGGAGTAGTAAAAAGATTTACGACCAATAGCGGCGAGACTAGTGATTTTTCTATCACTGTAGGATAACAGCAAGGATTGGCATTGAGCTCATACCTTTTCACATTTGTTGTGGATGAGTTAACAAAACATTTGCACAAGGAGATTCCATGGTGCATGCTATTTGTAGATAATATAGCCTTAATTAATGAGATAAGGGAGGGAGTAAACACAAAGATAGAGTTATAGAGACAAGCATTAGAATCCAAAGGATTTAAAATCAACAAAATTAAGGCAAAATATATGGAATGCAATTTTAGCAAGGAGAAGAGTGTGACACCCTGGGTTTTTCATGAAACTTTTTTGTGTTTATTTCAAAAGGTGGCATGCCTCTAAATTTTAAAACACAAAAACAGCGAAAGATTTTTCTTTGAAATTCATTTTTCCAAAAACTTAGATGTCACCTTCATGCTTACACTATACATATATATATAGTTTTCTAAAAGATAGAAATTTATTTCTTAAAATAGGACCCATTTAGTAGTTCACTTATACAGCCCCTATAACATTATATTAAATGTCCAATATCATAATTCAAATGACTAACTACACAATACAAAAGCTTTAACAAAATGTATACCTGAGCACAAAAGTATGGTTGTTCGATTCCTCTTCTTATGTACATCTTCTCCTGTCTATCTGTATCTAAGACATTATAAACATAAAACATTTACAATATCTTAACAAGATATGCTTGGTAGGGGAGTTTAAGAAGCATGTTAAATCTTAAGATACATTAATTATTCCATAGTAATTAGAATATTCATTTTCATAGAAATTTTATTGAATGGGATTTACTGTATGTTTCACATTTCAAAAATCCATTTATAAACCAAATATCTACATGTTTCATAATCATTAACAATCCATTCATCAATCAATTATTAACATGTTTCATAATTATCAATATCTACATGTTTCATAATTATAAGTAATCCACTGATTTATCAAACATCTTTAATTATTATTTGTTATCTAAATAGACTAATCCAATTCCATGAACCATACTTGCATAACAGTTCTACTCATTCATATACCCATATGAAACTTATGTGAAACTACGCCTTCAATCATATACATATAGCATACATACACATATATGGAAATTGTTAAAAGACATACAAAATTATGAATATAATCAATAAGTCTCCTAATCTACATTCCCAGACTATACTGGGTTTCATAATCATACCCCTCATCATGTGGGGTTCATAATCATCCAGCCTCTGCTAGTATATCAGTATAATCCTCATGACCCTCACTATACGAGGTCCACAATCCTCCAGCCACCACTGGAAAAACAATATAAGGCATATCATCATGCCATATCATATAAGGCATCTCATAATGCCATCATATAAGCACCATAGTGCATCAAATATAAGGACTACTATGCATGTAGTCAGAATCCGTACAGTGCGCCCAAATAACTGCTCAATAATCCACCTATACCATCCTCGATGGAAATCACAATATTCATGTCCATATGGGAGGACCATGGCTCTCACAGTGGGGGCCTTCCCATAATTGCCCCACAAGACTTTTAACAACACATAGTGCTTGGTATACATAACATAATAAATTTCACAAAGCGGGTGGTCAAACCCTCATAACTCTCCTAGCATATCATCCCTAGGCCTATGCCTATCTAAAACAAAACTCTCAGGCCTCCATGCCTAGATGTAGAGTAATCATAATAAAAGGCAATTTGCTTGTTCATATATTTGATAACAAGAATAACATCCTCACTTATTTGGTGATAATCCACTAAAAATGTATCCTATAAACCTAGACTCATACATTATCAATACTGACACGATACCTATGTACCATAAACATATTTTCACAATTCACACACATGATGTACAAGTCATAAGCATCAATTATAACATGCAATTTGTTTAATTAACATTATTTTCATCATTACAATTTAAAGCATGTCGAATATCAATCATACCATTTGAGTTTCATAACATATATAATCAAGTTATAAGCATCAATTATAACATGCAATTAGTTTAATTAACATTATTTTCATCATTACAATTTAAAGCATGTCAAATATCAATCATACCATTTGAGTTTTATAACATATATAATCAGAAATAAGATCATGTTTAGAACATGCATATTATTATTTAGACATGCTGTCTTAAATTTTCACCTACCTCATGTGATGCATTCTTCAATTCTACTAGCATTGATTGCCATCCGTTCACGTTGGTAAAATCCTCATTTTTACCTAGACCCTCCAAATCAAACAATCAATTAGTAACTTCTAAATGAAAGATCTAATTGAATAAGCTACATTGATCATGATCATAGAACTTGATCAATTTCCATACCTTGATGCTAGATCGATCTTGACCATTGATCAAGATCAGTGAAATCTTCTGTAATCTAGCTTTTGATCCTAAATCTCTCATAAGATTCTTTATTTGCACTTCCTAATGGTTATGATAGGCTATTTGGATAGGAAAAGTGAAGCCAAATCATCACTGATCAGATGACCTGACCTCTTATCACAAGTTTGATAATTTCAATGGTTGGATCTTCCCATATTGATATTTGGGAAGATGAGCTTTGTTCCTCATGTCACAAGGATCGCGAGGGTACTCTCAGGCTTCTAAAACTCCTCCTAGATTAATCAGAATCCAGGTTTGAAGGTCAAGGGTTAAATTGGGTCCTATCCAATAAATCATTAAGAACATCATATCACTGTTGGATGGCCATGGATATGCTCAATCGTGGCTGTACAGTATTGTTGTATCAAGATCTCCATCAAATCAGCTATGATCATCGAATTTCTTGAGGGGTTTTATCCGTGACATCAAGAGGAACATGATGAATGGCTCAGATCATTTATCTGAGTCATTTTCACCTCTGCATGCAGTGTTCCCTAGGACTGTTCATTGTCGACGGGGTTCTATTGCCAGTGATGGAAATGGAAGGTTGGAAAAGATGGAGAAAAGGGGAAGTGGGTTTACTAGTGTGAGGCCTATTGGGCATCACTAATAGAGCAAGAGAGATGAGAGATAGGAGGCAGCTGGCACACCATGTGCAGCACTGGCCAAAGGTGGGATACGTGAGGGAAGAAGAAAGGGACTGAAAGGCATGGGTTCCAACAGTGGCTGGCTACCCTTGGCATCGGTCACTGCTCAAAGCTAGACCAAAGAGGAACTAAGGGGGTGAAAAGGTTTGCTCAATTGCCAGTGGATGATCAAGGTGAAATGGAGGTCACCAATAGCATATCTGAGCAAGGTTTTCCATGGGTGGCTAGAAAGATGCTAGAGAAGGGGGTTTCTTCTGGGTTTTCTTTTGCCAGTCCGAGGAGGGTTTCACAATGAAGAGGGAGTAAGAGGGGTTGTAATCGCCGAAGGAGACGAAGGGAGTGGTTTTCTCCCTCGTCCCGTGAAGATCCGAGCAAAGGATCGTGGTGGACACCGATTTGCTCTAATTTCTTCGGTGTCCCACATCTACTTCGTCACACATTTGGGGTTTCATGTGTAGCCGGTGAGCTGAGCTCAAGCTACTGCGTCGGGCGCGAAGCCATCGATGGTGATTAGTTGGGGAGAGGGGAAAAGATGAGACAGAGGGAGAGAGAAGAAGAAGGAACACTAGGGTTTTGGTTTATAAGACAAGGGTGCCAATATCAAAATGGCACATGGTTTTTGGCATTACTAAAATACACTCTTCATTCAAAACCTCATAACTTCTTCATACAGACTCTGTTTTTAGCATTCTTTGGGTCGTTGGATTCCATTTTCTGAGTACTATATAATGGTTTTACTTTTAGTTCCAAATTATTATCCTATTAAAAGATATAATTCTTAAAAAACTCATAACCTGATCATTGAATAATAAAATTTTGGGGTAAAATTCATCCAAACTCCGATTTCAATGTTTTTTATGTCGTTGGACGTGATTTTTTTAGTACATTCCAAATATTCATGTTTTCACTCCAAATTCCATTTCTATATAGAAATTTATTTTCTCTAGGTCAAAAATTCCAATTATATTCCAAAATTCTAATTTCACATAATAACCCCCAGAATAGTATTTACAAAATTTGGGGTTGTAACATGGAGTAAGAGTGGAACACCAGTTAAGATTGATAACCAAAAAGTCCTCATATAAGACCACATTCAGTACATAGGATCAATGATTCATGAGAGTGGGGAGATTGAGAGGGAGGCTACCCAGAGAATCCAAGTGTGTTGGAACAAATGTAGATGTGCATTAGGAGTTTTGTGTGATCAAAGGGTGCCACTCAAACTAAAAGAAAAATTCTATAAGATGGCCACAAGGACAGCCATGCTCTATGGATCAAAGTGTTGAGCAGCTAAGGAACATCATGTTCATAGGATGAGCGTCGCGGAAATGAGGATGTTGAGATGGATGAGTGGCAAGCCAAGAAAGGATAGAATTAGGAATGAAAACATTAAAAGAAAGTTAGGGGTAGCACAAATAGGTAACAAGATGAGGGAGATTAGAATTAGATGGTTAGGACATGTCCAAAGAAGACCCAAAACAACATCAGTTAGGAGTGAGGCAATGCAAGCAAAAAGTTCCAAAAGGGCAAGGGGAAGGACCAAAAGAACGTGGATAGAAGTGGTGAGAAAAGATTTAAAAACTTTGGGACTAAATGCAGCCATGGTACTTAATAGCGAGGAATGGAGGAACAAGATATGTGGCTGACCCTTAATTGGGATAAGGTCTTGATGACGATGACGACGATGATGATGACGACGACGACGATGATGATGATGATGATGATGATGATGATGATGATGATGATGATGATGATGATGATGATGATGATGATGATGATGATGATGATGATGACTTCTAAACTATTCTCTGCATATATAACTTGGAGGGTACAAGCTCTCCATGTAGTTTATCCATGTTAAATTGATAAAATTTTCATTGAAGATTAGCCTGAGTACAAATTTAAAGATTTTGTAAGATGGATCAAGCCTCATAGACCATGTAAATGACTAGTTGTTCATGTTTTTTCATTAAGGTCAACTGCTATTTATTCTTAATGCCAAACCTTGACTAGGCTTTTATGAGGCAGTTAAAAATGAAAGCTTAGAATCGTATATTATATGCAAAGGACTGCTCTCCATATAGGGAGAGGAGTAAATCTCATCCCATATTATCTTAATATTCCTCTAATTACATGTCAATTAGATCAATCTAAACTAGTAACAAGGGCAGCATATCATAGATGATCTTTCCATATATTTTAACTCTTCCCCTCGAGTTGGTGAGTAGATATCTATCATTCCCAACTTGCTAATAATAATGTCATAAATCTTGCGATCAAGGCTCTTTATATACACATCTACAAACTATTTCTTTGGTTGGAATCTAGGGAATATACAACTCTTTGGAGTCAAGTTTTTCCCTAATAGTATGTCGATCAACCTCTATATGTTTTGTCTAATCATATTGGACTGGATTCGATGCAATTACTTTAACTAACTTGTTATCATAATATATCTTTAGTTGTCCATGAATCTCAATCTTTAAATCCCTTAGAATGATTCATATTCATGTGAGTTCACATATACCTATAGCCATCACTCTAAATTTAGTCTCTATACTTGACTGAGCAAGTACATCTTGTTTCTTACTTTGTTAGGTTACCAAGTTACGTACCATAAAAGTTCAATATCTAGTAGTAGATACCTAGTTAATGAGAGACCTAGTACAATCAGCATTTGTATACACTTTTACCTCCATCCTACTATTATTATAGAACAATAGGCCTTTTTTAGGGCAAGACTTTAGGTATCTTAGAATTCAGAGTGCATCCTCTATATGCTTCTCTCTTGGATCATGCATAAATTAACTCACCAAGCTTACAACATAAGATATATTAGGTCAAGTGAATGATAGATATATCAATCTGCTTACCAGCTGTTGCTATTGTGCTTTGGTTTATCCATCACAACTTTCATTTACAGCGTAGAGTTTAGTATTTATTTCAATAAGGGGTGCAGTTGGTTTGCATCCAAGAAGTCATGTGTCCTTTAGGAGATCATAGTGTACTTTTCTCTAAGAAATGAAGATTTCTTTGATTGAGCTACCCCTATGCCAAGAAGGTTCCTCAAGTTCCCAAGATTCTTAATCTCAAATTCTTAAGCCATCTTCTGCTCGGGCCTCTCCATCTCCATTTCATCATCACCTATCATAATAATATCATCAACATACACAATTAATGCTTAGAGCTCACCCCCCAAGGTGGGTTTGATGAATAGTGGTGTGGCCTCCTTTACTTTGTCTATAACCACTCTAGATCATAAACCTGGTGAGTCTACCAAATGATGCTCTTGGGGATTGTTTAAGCTCATACAACTCTTTTGGTAACTTACACTTTCTTTCTTTTTCTGATCATGTCTTTCACATTTGGCCCTTGACTAATTTCCATGTACACTTCCTTGTCCAATTCCCCATTGTTTCTTCACATCATACTAATACAATTTAAAGTCTTGGTTAGTAGCAATAGATAGCAACACATTGAAGTATTCATCTTTGCTACAAGTACAAATGTTTTTGAATAATCTACTTCAAGGCTTTCTATATATCCTTTTGCAAATAACCTTCCATGTATCTTTTCACCATGCCATTTGCTTTATATTTTACTGTAAATAGCCATTTTCATGCCACTGGTTTCTTTCCTCTTATTAAAGTGGCCATGGTCAATGTTTGATTCTTGTGCAAGGCTTGCAATTCTTCATGAATAGTTTTTTGCCAATTTTTATGTTGCGTGCTTCTTGACCATTCTTGGGAATTTTTTTTAGACATATTAATAGTAAATGCTTTAAAATTAGGATTCAATCGATGTAGTGACATGTTATTCCCCATTGGATGTTTAGTACATGTCCCATTCCTTTTTTTAGTGCAATATGTAAATCACAATCTAAAATAGGATTAATACTAAATTCTTTATTTGACTATGAACTTCTCGATGATTACACTTTTTAGATGTTTCAAATAGGACCTAAGAGTCAGAAGTGGGTTTTTCAAGTTCATCTTGTTGTGCCTCAATTGGTCATCTCTACCTCTCATATACTTTGTCTAGATGGAACATGCTCCATATCTATCTTAGTTCATCAAAATTCTCCCCCTACCTACCAACATGGAGTAATAGTGAACATCCTCATGAAATGTGACATCACAACTAACATATAACTGTTCAATGGAATAGTACAAGTACTTGTACCCTTTTTTATTGCTTGACTACCCAAGGAAGAGACATTTAACAACTTGAGGCTCTAGTTTCCTAACTCCCTCAAGATGGACATAAGAGACACAACCAAAAACACAAAGGGGAAGCTCACTTGTTTGTTAAAAAGTGGGACAAGACTCTTGGAAAACTTAAAGTGGGGTATTTGTAAGCCAACACTGGAGATGTAGTTTTGTTGATTAGGTAAGTGGTTGTAAGAGATGTATCACCCCAAAAGGATTTAGGTACATTTGTGAACAAAAGACTTTAAACAAATTTCAAGAGCTGGCAATTCTTCCTTGTTACAAGCCATTTTGTGCAGGAGTGTTGACACATAATCTGTTGTGTAGAATACCTTTTTCTACAAAGAATTTTTACAATGAACTTGTTAGGTATTCACCAACATGGTCATTATACACTCTTTTGATTTGTACATTGAACTGAGTAAGGATCATAGAATGGAAGTTGATAAACAAGTGACTGACATCATTTTTCTCTTTCATCAAATAGACCCATGTCAAATAAGAGTATTCATCAATGAAGGTGATGTAACATTTATGATCAAAATTATTTATAGCATAACAAGGAATCCAAACATCAGAATGGATTATTGCAATGGACTAGATGCTTTGTTCATATTAATTGGATATGAGAGGCGATAGTGCTTAGCCATCTCATATATATCACTATTGAGATTGGAATCATCTATAGATCATAAAAAATATTAGGAAACATTTTCTTAAGAATGGAAAGGGAAGGATGACAAAAAAGATGATGCCACAACTAGATCTCTTTGTCTCTTATTCAACCAGAATGATATCTAGGTGGTGTTTCTCTGCCATATCAGATGTAGTACAGCCCACTTCTTTCCTTAACAAGCTCAATCCTCTTCATTGAAGTTGAAACATTCAGATGTAGAAAAACATTCTAAACCATTTAGACTTTTCACTAGTTGGCTTACTAATACCAAATTGATAGATAATTTTGGAACCTTTAAGGCAGACTATAAGGTTACATGAAACTGTGATGGTGCCTTTCCTAACCACTAATGTTTATATTCCATCTCTAGTGATTACTTTATGAGATCCAAAAATTGGTGTGTATATGATAAATAATGTTGGATCACTTATCATATAGTGACTGGCTCCTTAATCTATGATCCAAATGCATATAGTGCCATATATGACTTATAATGTAGCAAAGTAGTTACCAATTTTGGCCTCATGAGTCTTTGAAAGTCCAGAGAATAACATGCATTTATGTTATGCAATCTGTTTAGTATTAAACATGTGCTTGCTCCACTACCTCACACAGGTGCCTCACTAGATGAGTTTACCTATCTTGCCCCTTTTTTGTTTTGTCCTCTCCTTCCATGTATCTCTTAGCTAGTGTCAATCGTATGGTACTACCTTTTGCACTTCTCACATCAAAGATTGGGTTTATGGTCCTCATAGCTTACCATAGCAGAATCTTAGGAATTGTCCTTCATCATTGCTGCCAACCTAGTTTCTTCATTTCACATCATAGAAAATACTTCATCTAGGTTTGGTAGGACACCTCTTTCAACCACAAATGAACATGTCTAGTCAAGTTCTAGATTCAGACCTACATGAAACTCAAAAATCCTATCTCTCTTAATAGATTTTCTCCATTCCAAAGACATCTTATCAGAATTGCCTACTTTAGTTTGATCATGGTTCAGCTCTAGCCACATTTTCATCATCTTCTTAAAGTATGTAGCCATAACCAAATTTCCCTTCTTTGTATTCAAAATGACTTTGTGAAGTTCAAACATAAGGCAACCATTGTGTCCCTTACTGTATGCCCTTTTTACAACTTCCTAGATTTCATGAGTAGTCTCAAAGACAAGGTATGTCCTCCTAACATCTTCTTGTATAGAACAAATTAAGCAAGACATTGCCATAGAATTTTCGACATCCCATTTTCTAATAGTTGCATGATCAGTTGGCCTTTCTATGCCTCCATCTAGGTGTCCTATCTTTTCCTTACCTTTCATAATTAGCTTCATGGATTGGGCCTAACTAAGGTAATTGTGTGGGTTTAATTTCTCAATGGTTGGTAGAGGATTGGATGAATTGAAAAGTACTCGAGAAACATTTTCTTGCATAGATTTGCTTACTTCTATCATGGTTAATATCCTTGGTTGTGGTATTTCTTCATTATGTGGATTAAGTAGTGAGCCTAAGATGCATGGACTTCCCGTGTTAACTTGCAATAATCATTTTGTTGGTGTGCTTCTTTTGTTTTTCCTTTCAAATGCATTATGTTAGATTTCTTCAATTGAAGATAGCAATTTCCCACTCCTCAAAAGAGTGGGTGGGGGAAAGAAGCGAACCATATAAAAGTATGGGGATACATTGGATATTGTTGTCCATAGTTGTAGATCTATGATGGAGAAAGAATCTCCTCTACCTGTACTTTGGTAGGTTGAATAGATTCAAGTCAAGCAAGTATAGGGACTTTTTCCCAGCGGGAGTTGTTGGAACCTTGCTTGTTAATTTTTATTTATTTTGTTACTAATGAGAGGCAATGGTAGTAGCACTAAAGTATTATTGTTCAATCTTTGAGATATCTTCCAATTGTTCAATTCGAATAATGATGTAGCTCAGCTAGAGAAACCCACCGTGAAGAAAATGTTGTGAAGAAGCTGCCAACTAAGAAAAAAAGGAATGAAGAAATATGACAATTGACTATAGAAGATGACAATCTACCATAGAAGATGACAATCTATCATAGAAAAAAGATGATGGAGCTAGCCATCGATGATTTCCCCCTTTCTTGTCATTCTAATCTTGTAGATTTAGATCTTGATCTAGATCTGAAGGATATTAATGAACATTTTGCTGTGAAAATCATCCTACCAGTGATTTGTAAATAGCATCGAAGGTAGAACTTTGTTTTTATGATTCTAATGACCTCCTCCATGAGATCTGTACACTCGTGAAGTTCGATGAGGAATTTTTTTTCCATTTTTTGTATTTCTCTATTTTTTTAATTAGATCTAGCTCATTTCTAACTTGTGATCTAGCCATCATATGCTGTAATTCAAGGAGACAATAGATAGTTCAAAATAGGGCTTGAATCTAAGAAAAATATAAGAAAGAGAGAAGGAATCTAGCTCTAATTCCAAGTTGAAAATGAAAGCTTAGAATCATATATTCATTTACAGGCCAAAAGGTCTAATTTATACATAAAGGACTGCACCTCATACAAGGAGAGGAGTAAATCATATCCTATACTATCCTAATATGCCTCTAATTAAATGTCAATCAAATCAATATAGACTAGTGATTAGGGTAGCATATTACGAATGACCTTTCCATATAATTCAACTAAGGCTTCCCTAAAACTACTATAGAATTCATTTGCTTTTCATGTGATTCATGGTCATCTTCATCTCAATCCTTGTTCCATACATAAGATATTAGAAATGTCATGTTTTTAGCCATTGATGGTTCCTAAGTACATAAATATCACATTTCTATCATCCATTGATAATTCTATATGTAAATTTAGATAGTTTACCTTAGCTAGTTGCTCATGGATACCATGATTGATGTTTCAAATTAACTACTATATTGTTGGATCAGAAGGAGCTAAACACCAGCCTCAGATTATCAAACATAGGGCTCTACTAATGATGTGATGTGGATTTAAATTATAAGAAAACAGAAAATTGATGAAAAATAGAAATTAGTATAGGATTATTTATGAGGAAAGCAAGAAAATTGGTAGATCAAAGGCTATATTAGACATTTAAAATGGAAGGCTTGAAGGCATAAAAGTCTTGACCAACAAGAAATTCTTGTTTTTTTATGCATGAGATTCTTGAACATCTATACTATTATACAAAGAGAATACCCCTTCCTACTTTTAAGGAAGGGGCATTGATTTTGTTTAGTTTTGATATTCCTTATGTTGAGTTTTAAGTTACAGTAACTCATTTATTTTCTAGTCAATTATCTTTATATCTAACTATATATCTATAGACATGCTTGATTTCAATCTAAACATCTTTCCTCACCTTTAAATAGTTGCTAAAGCTAATTATCTCTAGCACAGTCTTCCATATTCCCTCTTACTTGTAAACCCTAGAGTACAAGGTGAGTTTTTACTTCTTTTTTAACATTTTTTTAGTGGAATATGGGATCCAACAAAGGGAGATTAGAATTGTATGTTTCTATGTGATTTTCTTTGAGTTTTTACATTTTTTCTTCACAAAATATATGTTTTTTTGCAAATTGAGAAAGAATTATAAAATGGCCAATGCTCTTTCTCACTCTTTAATACCCTTTTTTGGAGGCTAAATTATATACGTGTCAAAGTACCACAATATTTGAGAAGGAATGCTTGGGTAGAGTGTGGCAACACCCTAAAGGTGTTCCACTTGTCCACTTTTCTATTGTGGACACACATGTCATTGATCCATGCCATTATTTGGATCCTTAGCTTTTGGATATGGAATGGCCCAAAAATATTCCGAAAAGGAGCCAATAACATCTAAGAAGTGGTTTCTTGGTTTGTTGAATATAAATAATTGCTATGACCATTCTATCTAGCACACTACTACATAGGAGGCTTTTAAAGTCAATTAAAAACACTAATAGAAGTTGGTTAGAAAAATGACTTCCATTGAGCCAACTTCGAAAATCAATAACAAAAGAAATCAGAAAAAAAAAAATTTACTTTAAAAGTCATTTTTGGAAGTTGTTTCCTAAATGACTTTAAAAGTTTCCTATTTTTTTCCATTTTACATTGCAATCACCACTTGTATTTCTATATTCAATGTAACACTTACTATAATTTTCTTACAATCTTTATATGCATGAAAAAGAAACATACATTCACTTTTATAATGCATATAAAACGTCCAAATTCATCATCCATGCATATCTATCTTGGAAAGACCTGATAAAGGAAATTACTACACATTCACTTCATTTGCAAATCCATACACATACCCATTTATTTTCACACTCTAAGTTCCCCTCGTTCATCATCCCATAAAATTTATATACTTCAATAAAAATAATGAAAACCAACCTCTATATTCACTTCATTTAGAAACTCTACATTCACTTCATCCATACTTACTCATTTACTTTCACACTCCAAATTTTTACTCATTCATTCATAATATATATATATATATATATCAATGAAAATAATGAAAAATAAAAGAATATGTGCATATCAATGAAAATTACTTTATTTTGTAATTTACATTCATATAGTTACTCCAATTCTTATAATTGAAACTCATACATACTTAGCCTTTTCGATTCATATTTCATTGAAGTTTTCTCTAGAGCAAGTCTTCTTGTTTGCCCACTCAGAAAACATAATAGTTTGCAATACAACATATTTAATTCATTTTACATTCTTTTAGCTGGATCCATCAGAAATTGTGAAAAAATATAAGATTATGAAAAGTAAAAAGAGTCTTACCTTTCTTAATTGAGAGATAACAATACCATCGAATATTAGGGTCCTCATGTATCTTAATACATAGCTTGCACTCTCAATTAGACTATTATTTGTGGCATTGTACAACAAGATAAACAAAAATGATCAATAAATATCATTTATAATATTATAAGTTTAATTAGTTATAAAATAGAGTGATTAACTATTTTCTATACCTTGATAGTCTTCCAAGTGAGTTTCAGTGGTTACATAGTCTTAGTCACATTTGGTCATATTAACTATTGTCTACTAATTTAAATTTCAAATGCATTATAGGTGGATAAAAAACTACTTATTTACACGTAATACATGGAAAGAATAAAAGCTTACTTATTGATATTTTCTATGAGGCTGAAGACAAACATGCGGTCCATAAGAATCAAAAAAGAAAGTATGCCCACTGTGCATATCCAAAATGAGCAGTACCCAATGAGCCCTATGTACACAGTCATATGTATTGTAATTAAAGTTGACAATCCCTAAGTATAGGATAAGTTGGTAAGAAAATTAAAACTTACCTGCTATTGTAGGGAGTCATTAAGCTTTGCCCCTTGGAGCATTGGAAAAACCCGGGTATAATATCATTAACACGTCTCTCTATCTATCATTTCTCCATCACTCTACAAATGATGTCAGGGTTAAGGAATTGGTAAAGTATACCCTTGGCCTCAAAAAGGCTCATCACTTCATTCCAGAAACTATACAAAAGAAATAATTATCACCTACCATAAGAATATAGCATTTAATATCAAGTATTTTATAAGCAGATATTTGTATATACCTGATGTAGGAAATAATGTGAGGGTGCTTGAATTGATCCCCATAGCCCAACCCGTAATAAGTCCTTTGCCTTAAGTGGCTCTTCAACAACTTCATTAATAAGCACTCCCTCCTTGATTCGTGTGAGGTTGATTGCCCTATCTTCGTTGATGAGTCTATAGATTAACCTTAGTGAATCAAGGCATGTTAAGTGAGACTTCCAAGCAATCCTTAGACAACTATTGTAAAAGATGTAGAGATTTTTAGCATTTTGGTTAAAAAAACAAGCATAGATACAAGTATGTGTTCCACTGGTTGATGGTGCAATGGAGGGTGACCTCCATGGCACTTGCTTTTTCTAATTAACCTTATAAAGTTAATAAATAATTAAATTAAGGTCTTTAGCTTTAAATTATTGTTAAGGAAGGTATTATGATAAGATATATACTGTAGACTCTATGAGAATGACAAATGCCTTTGGCCAAGCAATGTGATATGCAACTACTTGCCCAATGATTATAATATTTTTTGTTTCCAAAGGGAATGATAGGCTAGTATTTGCATCCAAAGCCATATTAATGGACACATGCTTAGTATGTGGTGGCATACTAATTCCATGCAAAAAGGTTGATTCATGCTCATAGCATGAACCAGCTATCAGGATATTTTATGGGTATACATTAAAGAGGTTGAGATAGAGAACTACAAAAGGGAAATGAAATTTTTTTGGTGTTTATATATACCTCCTTGGTTCAAAGGGCGCATGTTGTCCTTCATAAACTTCTTTAGTAGGAGAATCACAACTTGCATTTGATGGAGGTACAAGGCAGTGCGAGAATCAGGTGCAAGCGATTGAGAAACTGTCATCAAAATATAAGAAACTTACTTTTTTTAGTGCAAAGGTGGCATTACATGAAATAGAAATCAACTATTCACTTTGATTTACTAATATAAAATTGAAATGTTGCTATTAGAAGAGGGAATTTTTTTAAACTTTCCTCTATTATTCTCATGTTATTGTATTGATTCAAAGATTAAATTTTCCTCGATTATTCACTTTGTTATTTAGATTTCATGTTTGCATATTATGATTCATGCTTTTTAATTCTAGATTTTAGATGTGAATTTATGTCCATAATCTCGTGTTTGAACATAAAATTCTATACTCTCATGTTTTGTCTTTAGAATTGAAAACTTGTTTTATTTCTGAAAATTTTATTCATAAATTCCATGTATCAACTTTGATCATCATTGATCTTGGAAGATATTATTTTTGGAATTCTAGACAAATCAGTCCAAAATTCTACATGTATGTATGATTCGCACAAAAACCATGTGCTGCTGCTATTTTGTACAAGCAATTCTAAATTCCTTGCATTTTGTGCATAATAGCAAGATGTATTCTTACTAGAATTTTTAACATATGAAGTTTTTATTCATATAGCTTTGATGTATATGGAATCATGCTTCTATGAATTTCACATTTTTAAATCAAATAGCATAAATTGTTGCAGCATGCAAACATCGAGTCCATCTCTAAGCAAAATAGCATACTTATTTGCGTGCTTTACACTTGTTAGAATCAAAGTGATTTGGAGTTTAATCATTACATCTTCATGATTATCAAACCTGAGATTAGGTTTGAATGTTAGTCAATCATTTTGCCAGTTTCACATTTTTTTACTTGACATTGCCAAATATCTGTTTATACTATGGTACAAGTTTAGACCTTAATGTGGTCCTAAGGGGTGAATTGGGCATAAATAAGTTTTTAAAATTTTTTGCATTAAAACATAATGATACTTTATTTTTTGGGAAACAACTAATAGTACATATACAACAATGAGAATAAAGGATTTATAGAAGTTTTGTCAGCCAAAATTGGCAACACGTTCCACTCTTTCAAAGCCAAACTAGATTTGAGTCACTTAATGTTATCCTCACCTTGAGTTTTTAATAAATCTTTACAAAATTTATATACTACTAGCTGATATAGTGCTAACCATTATTTCTCAAACCATCATATGATAAATATCAACTATTTATTTTTTAGGCATACATTTGTAGCAAACTCCCACTTGCTACAACATAACAAACATACATAAAAATAATTTAGACAAACATCACTCTTAAATCAAAACAAAATGTACACTAATAGTAGAGACAATAATAGAAGGGTGACACTAGGAACACATGTAATTGAAAAAACTTCATGAAATATTTGTAACTATAGGATAAAATTGTGGCTAGATGCTAGAAATTCAAACCATAGCAATGATCCTATCTAATTTCCTTTGCAACCCACTAAGCAAACAGTAAGAATAAGCATGAATTGTAGAAACTATAAGGAGAAAGCATCAACCATAAAAGTGACATTAGCAATAGAAAAGATCATTGATTACTACTCTTATCATGAAGAAAATTGAAGAAAACATGATGATTCTTTTGATGATTTATGTTGTTTCCAATTTCAAATAAGTAGCATAGGGAAGGTTGATCGTCAATGCAAGGTGTAGGGTAGGGGGTTTGGTTTTGATCATCGGCACAGGTGGGTCAGTCGTCAGTGTAGGGAGTAGGGCGACTTTTGGTCATTGCCATAGGGACGATCATTTGCAAATTGAGGAGTATGTGTGGGGTGGGGGTTGGTCAAGGGTTTTCTATTGTCAGCCCAGTGAGGAGTAGGAGCTCAGTCATCAACATAGGGAGGGGTCAATTGTTGCCACAGTGAGGAGGTACGGCATGGGAGGAGTGGTCATCAGCACAAGGAGGAGGGTTGGGTATCAGTCATCAACACAGTGAGCAGTGAGCAGTGGGGGAAGCAGTCATCATCACAGGGAGTGGGTTTTAGTCATTGGTGCAGTGAGTAGTGGAGGGAGCGATTATCAGTGTAGGAAGGTGGGGCGAGGGGGGTGCCTATCGATTCCAGTAGGGAATAGAGGGAGAGAGGTATGGAGCAAAGAGGTAGCAAGAAGAGGACGTACCTTACATTAGGGTGAAATTTTTCAATAAGGCACGGCTTGGTTGATCTACTTAGAGATTATAAGGGGCAAAACTATAGATGACAAAGATTGAGAAGCAAATGGAAAAATGAACAAAATTTGATCATATATATACGTTGGACTTTTAAAGTTGTTTTGAAAAAATTAACTTTAAAAATCAATGTTTTTAAAGTCCTTTTTTTCAAATGACTTTAAAAAGTAATGTTTTTAAAGTCATTTTTTATATAAACAACTTCAAAAATCAATAATTTTAAAGTCATTTTTTTTCCAAATGACTTTCAAAACTAATATTTTTTATATGTTTTTCACTTCAAATATATTTTATATCACTTTATAGTCTCTTAATTAAATACCATAGATGTCAAATCTAGTGATCCCCATCTCAAGGGCCATTTCATAGCCAACGATCAATGCCTGATACTCTACAACATTGAGAGGTGCTTTTTCTAGATCTTTTCTCTATTACCAAAGTCTCACTCTTTTTTATTTTTTATGATAGTCAACATTTATTCACACATAGACAAACCAAAGAACAAGGATATCCAAGTATGTTTTAAATAACTCCTCATTTATCATTCTTTTATTACACATATCAATTGTTACATATTATTACATCTCATTAGTACAAGATAGCACACGATCAAAGAGCTAACCTAGAACTATTTTACCTAGATCTGGCCTCATGGTTTTCAACTCATACCACTCTCACTCTAAATTAGATAGATGATAAAGCTTCGAAAATTAACATAGGTAGCATGATGAAAACATATATACTTCTCATCATCAAACCCTAATGTTGGAGGTAAATGCATGAGATTCTCTCTTTCTCCAATATTGAGGGTTAGATTGAGATGCAATTTTTATTTGCAAGAAAATCATACAATTTTAACCAAAATCATGAGGATTAAATAAGATCTTAACCCCATCATCTATAGTGACAAAACACACTTTAGCTATCAGTTACTGATTCTGTATATATATATATATATATATATATATATATATATATATATATATATATATATAACTCTATACATAACTAAAACATATAATGAACATGCAAATCAAGTAATTTTCAGAACTCCTCAAATATCATCCTTTCTTTATGATGAAATACATATGGATGAATTAAAATTTTCACACGGTAATCCATCTCATTCATACAAGCTATAGGAGAGTGAGCTAATCTAGAATTATATATGTATATATATATAATGAATGAATGAATGAAAATATAGGACATGTCATGTATTGTTGGCAATTTAAGCACTCTCCTCACCATTATCACAAACATAATCCTCATTCTCATCAACTCCATTGCTTGAGATGCCAAAAAAAATTGATCATTTTTACAACTGATCTTGTTGCGGTCAACCAACAATGTCAATCCAAGGGCATCAAATTTGATGCTCTCATTGCTGTTTTTAAAATCATTTTTAACTTTAAATTATTTCTATTTGTAAATATTATTACTTTAAAATCCCTTACAATGACACTGATTTCTCATAATATTCAACATTGATTCATGCATTCTACACAAACACAAGAACAAGGAAGTGGAAGTATTCTTTTAAATAACTCCTCATTTATCATCCTTTTATTACATATGTCAAATGTTACATATGATTAGATCTTATTAATACAAGATCATGACCAAAGATAATCTAGAATTATTTCATCAAAATATGGCAAAACATAAGGTTAGCATCAAGCGACAACTTCCTCGGTGAACCTTACGGAACCATTTCTCTTCATCAAACCCTAACTTTGGATAAGAACCACAAAACATAAGGTTCTCCCTTTATCCAATAGTGAGTGTTAGAGAGAGAAATAGTTGTTGTGTGCAATGAAGTAGTACATTTTTTGTCAAAATCATGATGATCTAACATACTTCTTAACCCCATAGTTTATAGTAACAAAATACATTTCTTTTACAAAATGCAAACAAAGAGTTAGGAACAAGAAAGTCATGTATGATAACAAGAGGTTTTGGTATGCTTACGATGTTTTTCATGCCACCAACAAAAAAAATATCTAAAAATGAAAGCAAGAAGGGGGACAACACAAAGAGAGACACAAGCACTAGAGGAGGAGGCCATCTACCACCTGTAAGATGAAGAACATGAACAGGGGATATAGGAAAAAATGAGATGATTTTGGCCCTTTAATATAGGAAAACAAACTTTTGAAGTTATTTTTAGAAAACAACTTTATAAGTACCCACTTTTACAGCCATTCTTTTGAAAATGACTTCAAAAGTGGGTACTTTTAAAGTTATTTTTTTTTTAAAACAACTTCACAATATAGGCTTCTGAAGTCATTTTTAGAAAATGACTTTAAAAAGTTCTTAAACTCAATCTTTTCATAATTTTAAATTCACTAATTAATGCAGTACCAAATAATGTTTCATACAAATTAGTGTTTAATCACACATTCTATACATAGTAAGCATAGGAATATGCAAAAGAGTGCTTTTATAAAATGACTCCTCAATTACAAATATATCAAATGTCACATAGTATTCATCTCACTAGTGGAATCCATATATCACAAGATAAAAGAGCAAATTTGGAATTATTTTATCTCACTAATAAAATCCATAAAGCACCCTCATATATTGTTTTCAACCCAAGCACCCTCCTCACCATTATCACACACATAATCTCATTCTCACCAAGTACTTCAATTGATGGAATCGTTTTAGTAATACAAGGATAATCTATTACAATATCGCCTAAGTTGTCTTCATCATAAAAATTCCTCAGATAGGATGATAAAATAGCTAACCATCTCTTATCACATCTGTCTTGCATGTAAAATACATGCTTAGCTTAAGATACTAAAATAAATTGATCATTTTTACAACTAATCTTGTTGAGGTTAAGTAATGTCAATCCAACAAGTTTTAAAGTTGCTTTCATGTGCATATTTATGTAATTTCTTCTTTTCCCATAAGGCATTAATGTTTTCAAGCTATTCCAATACTTGTAATCCTATCAACATTATTAGAGGTGTCCTTGTCTCTAAGCTACTATTAAAATTTTCCTTCTTAAAATGGTATGGATGATCTCTATGTAACCATCTTTTGTGGCCAAGGAATGTCATTTTCCTACTATGTATAAGTTGTATGGCACATATTTCATCACTAGAGATAGGACAAGCATGGTATCCCTTCATGGTGCTTCTAGATAAATTATAATATATAAGGAAGTCACTTATAATCCACAACAATATAGCCTTTAGGTGAATGACTCTTTCTTGTATGCAGTGTAATCCTCAACATCTATGTCCCAGAATTTTTTAAGATCATCGATCAATAGAGCCAAGTATTTGTTAATGTCATTCCCTAGCTGCATCAAACCCATTATCAATGTAGTTAACATCATGAACTTCCTCTTCATGTATAAAAACTATGGGAGGTTGTAACAAACCAATATAATGGGCCAACACTATAACTGGTGCTTATAGAACTAAAGGGATTATTCTCATATGCAAATAATGCAAGTTACAGTTTTTAGGTTGTTTACCAAGATTAGGCCACATGAAGTCTACGAGCTTCCAAGCTGGGCTATCTGTTGGATGGCATGAAAAGCTATCAACTACTCTACCCTTGATATGACATACTAATTTCTGTACTATTTTTGTAATTTGAAACATTCTTTTGAACTTTGGAATAGAGGAGAAATACCATAAAATCTTTGTAAGAGCATCTGTAACTGTCTTAGTTGAATTCTTATTTAACTTCCATCATAAATGTCCAGAAGTTAAGCATGTAGTTTTATCCTTTTGCTCTTTCCTGTACAAGATGCAATCATTGGGACACGCATGTATCTTCTCATACTTCAACACTAGTGCAGCCACAGTTTTCTTTGCCTCCTAGGTGGACGTTGTTAATTTATTATCCTTCGATAACATCTTACCCACTAGTTTTAAGACTTCTATAAAACCTCGATCTGAAATACCAAATCTCAATTTCACATTATAAAGTTCTACCACTGCAAACAACTTATTACAATCTTTACACTTGAGTACAATGACTCATCAGTTTCCTCTAATATAGTATGAAATTGTTTAAGGTTGTCCTAGAAGTCATTGTGCGTATCTTCAAACATCAGAGCAGCTATACTATCTGTAACACTTCCTACAGTGTCTTCATATCTTCTCAACCTTGTTGAAGGCCCATGTGGACACTACTACACAAGAGGCTTTTAAAGTTGGTAAAAAATGCTAATAGAAGTTGCTTTAAAAATGACTTCTAATGAGCTAACTTTGTAAGTCTATGAAGTTTGAAGTCATTTACCACTAAACAACTTGAAAAGTTCCATTACTTTTGAAGTCATTTAGCATTAAAGGACTTCAAAAGTACCTAGCTTTTGAAGTTGTTTAGCCTTAAACAACTTCAAAAGTGCCCATCTTTTGAAGTCATTTAAGGCTAAATGACTTCAAAATTTATGTACTTTTGAAGTCATTTAGTCTAAACAACTTCAAAAGTTTCATAAGTTTTGAAGTAGTTTAACTCAAAATGACTTGAAAAATGGGGACTTTTAAAGTCATTTATACCTAAATGACTTGAATGATAAACACTTTTGAAGTCGTTTAGGTTAAATGACTTCAAAAGTACCTTTTATTTTTCATTTTTCACATTTCGACCACTAACACCTATATACATATAACACCTCTTGTATATATTTAATATCACAACCAACTATTACATATTACACATTTCTTATAACCTTTATACATATGACAAACAAACATAAATTCACTTTCACATTGAGTATAAAACATTCAAATTCATCATTATCCATCCACATCTATCTTGAAAATACTCCATAAAAGAAAGAAATCACAACATGTGCATTTACTACAACATCCACATTCACTTCCACATTTTGGTACAAAACATCCAAATTCATCATTGTCCATTCACATCTATCTTAATAATACTTCATAGAAGTAACCACTACATATGCAATCACTACAAGCCCTAAATTCATTTCTTCCATACTCATTTACTCCTATACTCTCCACTCATTCCTCGCTTAATATATATATATATATATATATTCCAAAGAAAATAATTAAAAATAAAAGAATGCATACAAGTGAATGAATAAAAAAATACTTGTTTGTGTATTTTACACATGTAGTTAATCCAAGTGTTCTAGTTGAAACTCAGCCCATTCACTTCATATTTCGTTGAGGTTTACTTTGGAGTAACTCTTCTTATTTGCCACTCGGAAAGCACAGCAGCCTGTAATATAACATATTTAATTTAGGCTATATTAATTTAATTAGATCCATAAAAAAAAACTATAGAAAAATATAATATTACAAAAAGTAAGAAGTGTCTTACCTTTCTTAATTGGGAGACAACAATACTATCGAATATTAGGGTCCTCATGTATCTCAACACATAGTTCCTACATCCCAATCAAATTGTTGTTTAAGGCACTATGCAAGAAGGACAACAAAAAGAATCCATAAATATTATTTATAATATTATAAGTTTAATTAGTGGTAATATAGAGTAATTAACTATGTTTGATAACTTAACATTCTTCTAAGTGAATTTCAGTGGTTATACAATGTCAGTCATATTAGCCCTTTCATACCATACTTTACAAATTTAAATTTCAAATGCATTATAGATGAATAACACATTATTTATCTACACACAACACATAAAAAAGAATAAAAGCTTACTAATTTATAATTTCTATGAGGGAAAAATAGATGTGGGATCCACAAGAATAAAAAAAGAAAGCCTACCCACCATGCACATCCAAAATGAATAGCATCCAATGAGCCCTATACAGATAGTTATATGAATTGTAATTAAATTTCACAATCCCTAAGTATAGAATAAGTTGGCAAGAAAATATGAAAATTAAAAACTTACCTACTATTGCAGGAAATTATTAAGCCTCGGCCTTTAGAGCATCAAAAGAAGCTTGGTAAAATATCATTAACGTGCATCTCTATCACTTATTGCTCTGCCGCTCCACAAATGATGCCAGGATCAAGGAATTGGTAAAGTGTACTTGCACCCTCAAAAAGGCTAGTTGCATCATTCAAGAAGCTACATAAAAGAAATAATTATTACCTATACCTTGAAAATATAACATGTAATGTCAAATATTTTATAAGCAAATAGCATATACCCCATGTAGGAGATAATGCGAGGGTGCCTAAGTTGATCCCAGAAGCAAACTCCTAATAGTCTTCCAGCATAAGTGGCACTTCAACAACGTCCTCAACTTGCACTCCCTCCTTCATTCATATGGGGTTGATTTTCCTATCTTCGTTGATGAGACCATAGATTAAACTTAGGGATTGAGACATGTTAGGTGAGACTTCCACGCAATCATTAGACTGCTATTGTCAAAGATGTAAAATTAGCTAAATAATATTAATCAATGATGAGGACCTAATTTATGATCATAAGAAACAAATATATATACAAGTACCTATTCCATTGGTGCAAAATTAAGTAATGTTGTAACAACGAGAGACCTTAAGAGTGCATGTTGTTGCTGATTAACTATATAAAGTTAATAAACAATTAAATAGAGGTCTCTAGCTAAAAATTATTAATGAGAAAGGTAGTATGATAAGATATATACCATGGACTCTATGGGAATAACTAATGCCTCCAGCCAAGGGAAGTGATATGCAATTGCCTACCCAATGGTTGTAATATTTTACATTTCTAAAGGGAATAGTAGGCTGGCATTAGCATCCAAAGCATGGTAATAGACACTCAATATGTGGCGGCATACTAATTCCATGCAAAATGGTTAATTCATGCTCATAGCATGAACCAAGTACCACAATGTTTTGATGGGAATGGGAATCTAGCGCCAACAAGCATGACCCACCTGCAAATCAGATGTACAATAGAGAGGTTGAGATAAAAAAAATTATTACATAAGGATAATGAAAAGTTTTATTTTTGTCTATATATATATATATATCCTTGACTGGAATTTCTATTTCGAGGAGTGCCAGTTGACCTTCTTGAACTTCTTCAGTTGGAGAATTGTAGCTAGTATTTGATGGAGGTACAAGGGCATTACGGGAATTATGTGCAAGAGATTGAGAAACTATCATCAAACCTCCTTCACGCAACTACTTAAATGTATCCATTTTTATTTTCTCAACCAAATCATTGTATGCCTAATCTTCAGCTGTAGGTAAACCTTTACCAAAGAATTTAGAAGGAACAATACTACTCCCCATGCCCCTAATTCAACTAGAGTGGTCCTTCTTATAGCCCATAACCCTATATAGGTTGTCCTTGTTGGCAACAGTGCCACTGAGAGTTCTTGTACTTGTGCTTTCATGGGTAAGAATGTCCTGCAAAATTTAATTAGAAAGACAAGATCATGTCATCTAATTAATTGTATAAAATTGATAAACAAGTGGAACCACTTACAATGCAAGAAGCAATTTGTGCAGTAGTTTAATTTGAGAATGTTTGGCTAGTACGGCTTACCCAATTCACCATCTTCTAGAGGATGGAGCAACCAATGGGTTCTGTAGTTTCAACTTTCTTTTGCTGTCAAGCAAGACACTATAATTAGAGAATATATATATATATATATATATATATAACTATAGTAGCATTAATTTGAAAAGGATAAATTGTCATAGATGCTTACTTCACACTCTCTTATATAAGCATAGCCCAACTTGGACAGGTGGTGTTGCATATTAGTTTTATGTACCTTTTTTCCTCTTGCACTCCTTGCCTGCACATTTGTAAATACATAATCAAGTGCAATAATCGGATGTTACATGTAATTAATTAAATAAAACATCTCTACGCATACCTCAAATTCAACGGATGTGTGGTTCTGTACAAATGTATTCCACACATCGTAGTCAACGACATCCGAAATAAATGGCAAGCACTATGTACAGCCTGTACGAATAGTTGACAGATGGAGCTATGTAATTATGAACCAAGTAGTTCTTCCATTTTTTCCATTGCTCTCCAGCTCCTTGCAAAGCATATGCCTTCTTTTGATTAGGCACGTCAAAGGCAAACTTCAAAGTACACAGCAAATTACTATATTTAAAAATAATGTATGCTATAAATTATATAACTCATGTTATTAATGTTTACCTACCTTCACTATTTCCCATATTGAATCTTTTGTCAAAGATGGCATAAGTCTCTAGTCCTCAAATGTGATAAGAACCATGCTAAGCAGAGAAAAATACTATAAGAGAATGCATTCTCACCTATCTCTTACCCCCTACTATATAGTGGATAGTTTCTTTAATTCCCTTCGACTTACTCTTGATAAAATTTTCCATTTTTGTTTGCACTCTGCACTTTTTCTCTTAGGTAGTACTAATGTTGGCCTCTTGTTCATGCTCTTCATTTTGCCTATATTCTTCTTTGTGAAATTGTTCTCATTCCATTATCACTACCCATAACAAAAATATAATGATATTAGAACAATTGCATGAAAAAAGGCTATGTAATACATTTAAAGAAAATAAAACAACATGACATAGGTGGAGAAGGAACAGAAAGTAAATCAGATAAAACAATCATGACAATAAAAAATTTCTAAGTATAGATATTTCTAAAAATTAAACTTTCTTCATACTAAACCTAGAAACTAAGTAAACTATTCTGATGGTGCAACAACTTTAAGTAGTGTTAACTTGCATGACTCTAGCCATCACATAGCACATGTATATAAACATTCATATGCACTTGTATAAACATAACTAAAACAATTTTTCTTTATGTAAGAAACTACTAGCATTCAACAATCAAGAGATTCATTTAAAGCATTCACTAGTAAACTTACATGTATGTCTTATTACGTCTTGTTCATGCCCATTTTTAGAAACACTTTATAAGTCATTCTTATCAAAGTGATCAAGTGTGTACTAGGACCACCTATTGATTAGTTTTGAGAGTTTTAGGTAGATAGGTTGATGCTTCTAATCTACTCTAGGCCAAGTGTAACTTGCCTTCTATTTGGGTTGAAATCATGCAAATCAAATCTCATGGCATGATATAGTTATGTACAAACAATCCTCACAAGGGTTGAGTTATTAAGGATTCCACATTCCTTGTCATTTCATAAATCATGAAGTCCATGTAATTTCAAATACATTTTCATGTACAAGTTTTCAGTTTGATGATAAAACAACATAAGATTCCAAACTGATAAGTTGCATGAAATACAAGTATACTAACTGTATAAATCAGAAATCTCAAAATTCAAATTTTAAGCATTTTCAAACCTAATAGAGTAGTCATCAATGGTTTTCATGTTTCACAAAAGCATATCGGATCCTACATTCTCAATATTTAACCATAAACTTAAGGTCATGTTGATACAATCAAGGTTCTTGATTTAGTTATTTCTTTCATGATCCATGTTTTTCAAGTGATTGAATTGGTTATTAAGGGTTGAGGCTCATTAATTAGAACCCTGAAGAAGTTATTAGAGTTTTGATCATTGATTGAACTATGTGTATATCAACAAAACAACCTGATCTTAAAATTTTTAGAATCCCCTTGGTTGTTATTGCTAATACCGATTAAAGGAAAATTATTAGAAACTTAGTGGAATAGTAGTATATTGCATGCACGATAGCTACTTTGCTACAATGCTTCCTACTTTTGTATGATCGGACCACCAATGGTTGATCAAACCATCCATTTGATTATGAAACCTTCTTTAAACTATATTTCCCACCCTTCATATGCTGTGATCAAAAGTACAATCTCTCTAATTTGGAACTCATGCAATCCTTGCTAGTTTTGGAGTAGTAGTCATCCATATGTTGTGAGTAATTTGATTTATAATTTTTGCGATGTACCAAAACAAAAACCATCTAGTGCATTAAAAATAGGTTAGCTTTGAGTCATAAGTAATTTGGCACTAGCTTGATATGAACCATCCATAAGGCAAAAACGTAGTGAGATTGGATTAAAGACACGACCTTTAAGCCTTTACTCTGATGCTCTCCCAAACTAAGCTATCCCAATTGCACTCCCTCTAAAAATACTACTTGTAGCTTCCACCTTATAGTTAACAGCCACACCCTCTAACCAACTTTAAAAGTCCATTCTCACATAAAAGTCCCCTCTTCGTACCAACTAAAGTATATACTTTTAAAGTTGTTTGACTCAAACAACTTCAAAAGTTTATACTTTTAAAGTCACTTAGGACTAAGTGACTTCAAAAGTAAATCTCTTTTAACATCGTTTAGAAATAAATGACTTTTTGAAGTTGTTCTCTTCAAACGACTTTAAAAGTATGTTCCATGAAAAAATACCTCATCCCATTAGACTAAAGAAGTCATTTTTGTTTAAACAAATTCCTAAGTTTTTACTTTTAAAGTCTTTTTTTTTTTTCTAAACGACATGTAAAAAATTTACTAAGCTGGTAGTTAAAATAACAGCTTCTTTATACTGAGTTTAAAAGCCTCTTGTGTAGTAGTGGGAAGTTTCTTGATGCCAAATTTGTGGGCTATAGCTTTAGCGTGTCCATTGAAGCATAAGTATTCTCCTAATACCCCTACAGTTACTTTATTCAAGTTTTTACATTTCAAGCATGGAGAATGCATGCAATTACAATCATCACATGCCTTAAATACTAATTCTACGAACTTTTATGTTCCTTTCTCACATTCTTTTGATGTTCTTATCATGATCATTCAAGCATATGTATCTATTTTTTTAACAAATTGAAGGTAATTTGTGTGTAAAGACTTGTTAGACATGAAAAAATTATAGTAAACTCTAGGCATTTTACCAAACATGACGTATGCAAAAATTTTAAGTTTTTGAAAAAACTAAATTACACACATGCACATATGTGAAAATTTTCAATTAATAATGAAGAAAGAAGCAAAACATGAGAGATATATTCAAAAAAAAAAATTAACTTTAAAAAAAAAAGTTTCTAACCATAATCGTGCATGCAAAAATATATCAAAATGCATATATATATATGAAACAAACAAGGAGATAATAACCAACACTCAAAAATTAATATTAAACGAGAATACATAATTGTAATTCCAATTCACAGTTGTAATTTGGTTGAAAATAGCCATAATGAAAATCAACCAATATGAGCTTCAGTTTTTGTATCAATGAATACAGTTGAAAAAAGCAAATTGGAAGTCAATGCATAACATAGTAGTACTTTTAAAGTCAGTTTCAAAAAAGGACTTTATAAGTATATACTTTTCAAGTCGGTTTCAATAAATGACTTTAAAAACTGGTTACTTTTGAAGTCATTTGAGAAAAACAACTTTAAAAGTATAGATTTTTAAAGTCATTTTAAGAAAAACAACTGCAAAAAAGGGGACTTTAAAGTCGATTTTAAAATGACTTAATAGTCATTTTTTGCAACAAAAAAAAAAAAAAACGGTGCTTCGAACTAGACTAAAGAAGTTGTTTTCTACAAATCAACTTGTTGTGTATGATTTTTAAAGTTAATTTTTTTTCCAACCAATTTGAAAATTATTTAAAAAGCCAGTAGTCCACAAAATCCACTTCGTTATACTGCTTTAAATGCCTCCTATGTAATAGTGGCAATATGAAAACACCTTGGAATGTAGAGGCGGTATATAGCATAACTTTTGCACCAGTCGAAATCCAAAGATAGGGGGGTCAGATGGACGGCATGGATCAATAGAATGGGACTCCACCATACAATGTCCATGGATCAATTGTATGTGAGTCCCACGACACGTAAGTCTGGTGGAGGAGCGGCACAGCTGTTGACATGTTGTCGCATGTATGCCAGCATTCGTCATACTTATATCGTCAATATTTAGCCTCCACGGAAAACTCTTCGCGACAAACTTGTCAGTACTAGGAATACGATCACCTAACTCGTAGGTGCTAGAGTTCTACGGTTTTCGTTTTTGAAAGTTCGACTGTTGAATTGAACGAGGCAATGGAAACCAGCCAAATTCAGGAAATCAGAAGAAATGTATTTTCTTTATGCTGGTTGAACTCGAATCGAGTCAACCAAAACCTCGAGAATTTGGCAATCGTCACCACAGCTGATGATGCAGAAAATAAGAGTTCGAAACCCTGGATTCTGCATTCTACGGTTTATACCAGGATTCACGAGTCAAATCGTCGTATTAGAGTTGGTCCGCTTGTTTCGGATGAGTTATATCTCATGTACATATTTTTCCCTCGGAGTTGAAGACAAAAGAGCACCCCAGTGATTATGATTCCTTGTGCATAGTCCATGCTCTGCCTCTGAATTTCACTTTGCAATCTTTCTCGTAAATACAATCGATTCTTGAAGAAAACCAAAGAGATGATTTGGCCCAAATGCAGCCCTGTATGTTCAAATATGTCTGAATTTTATTTATTCACTACAATTCAGATTAAGAGACGAGTCTATGAGAGAGAGCTAAAAGGACACTGTTGTAAGACGATTAAGATATAGAGTCAAGCTTCAATGCCGGAACTTGGTCCATGGCTGAAGGAGTTCTTCCTTGCTGTTGCTAGCACAGTCTTGTCAGCTACTATGAAATATGCGGCGCCTGCTGCAGCAATTAGAGCACCATCTATCAGTTAATCGTTTCCAAACAGTATTAATACAATAATATCTTCATTTCCTTGTCTTAATTGGAACCCTCCTCTACTTAGCTTTTGAAGGCTATTGTAAGTCTAAGAGGGTGGTGCACCTTGCATTCATCACCTATAAGTATTACGTGAAATTTTCTGAAAAGTTGACCGATTGGGTTGAGTTGATCACACAGCTCTCATTGAATATATAAACAACTGCTTAGAAAGTTATTTACGTGGGATGACTACCACAATAGGGAAATCATGACATTCAAATAAAACAGCTTATAAAAATCAATAACAAGATCATCCGGAGAATGTGACTTGGGAGGTGGCTCATCTGTGGAAAGGCCGTTAAAATGAAGGTCTCGGATCATTGAAAAAGCCAAGTCCCACTAACACTTTGACCACAAAACACATCAAATGAGGGTGTGAAAGGCAGTAGTCTGGAATCTGGAAATATAATTTCCCTATAAACAATGGAATTTCAAATAATTAACAATACTAGCAATCATGACAATGATGATAATATAATAACTAACCTTTCACATGGCAAGCATCCTCACGCTATCCAACTATACATGGAAGAACGTAATTAATCAGAGGAGACCAGAAGATTTTAGTTTCCCTATGTAAAGTGCTTATATTTTGATCACTTCAAATCTATACCACCAAGAAGATTTTTGAATCCTATCTAATGTTCGGAAAAGAAAATTGCCTCAAAAGATGCTATACAAGAGCTTAGTGATGCTCAAGATGAGATAATCTGACGTGATATAAGATGATATGGACCATATACTGTCAATGGTGCTTTAGCTGAAATGAGATGAAATAGTATCTCTTTGTCTCACCATTAGTAGTGCTTGAGATGAGTTAAGGTAGAAGTAATATTTTCTTAACTCACAATTAAATTGAACTTTTAGTCATCTCACTTCATCTCATGCAAGTTTGGTCATCTCAAGCCAGGTGAAGTTATCTCAAGCTTAATCTCATACTATCTCATCTCATGTCAGCTCCTTTGATCTGAAGAACCACTAACGTAATGAAACAGATATGCTTTTTAGATAGGGGGTCTCTCGCATCCATCAAGGAACCCACTAGATAGGTGTATCACATGTATGGGGCTTTGGCAAGGCTTAAAAGGAGAAATTTTAAATCTCCTAAACCTAAATAGAATATGACATCCCTATCTAATGGCTAATGCAAAGTTATAGTCATTCTTGCATTTCCTAATTTTGAGAATGTAATACAAAATTTAGTGGGGAAGAAGGACACTTACAATGGGAAGCGCAGTGGCAATGGTTGCGACAACTGTTGCCTTAGCCCCTGCAATGACGCCCTCTGTACATATATGTATAAAAGAAAACATTGTCATTTGACTTCATTAACACTCTATAAACATTCAAATAGCACAAAAGTTGAGAGATTCACGAAACTAAAAAGATGAGGGTCTAACAATGAGAAATGGCATTCCCATGAGAGCAGCGCTTGGCCATGGCCAGCCCATGGTCAAGAGAATCCAACCCATTTCTCTCTAGTGGGGAAGAGGCAACATTACTCACATTTGAAGTAGAAGAAGACACTATTAAAATTTGGGTTTATAAGACTGGAAAAACAAGACAGTTTAAGTACAATCATCTTATAAAAAAATTTTATAAGGTGGTTTCTCAAAACCATCTTATGTACTAGAATATATAACTGTCTTATAAAAACAATTTATAAGATGGTTTTAAAAAGCCATCTTATATTGTCAAAACAATTTATAAGATGGTTATTGAAAACCATCTTCTATTGTCAACAAAATATAAGACAATTCTCAAAAATTGTCTTATAAAATAGTCTTTATAAGATGATTTTTGAAAATCATCGTATATTATACACTATGAGACGGTTTTTGAAAACTATCTTCTATTGTCATGTTTTATAATACGGCTTTTAAAAACCATCTTATATTGTCCCACACAATATAAGACAGTTTTTGAAAACCTTCTTATAATGACATGTTTTAGAAGATGGATTTTAAAAACCATCCTTTAAATCTTCTTTTTAATACAACATGAAGTTCAACCTTTAAGTTTTTACTCTAGACTGCTTTGAGGAAAACTCAAACATTGAGTGGGATTTACATACACATTGAATCAAACTTGTATTTTCTTAGTTGATATTGGTTAGGTAGTATTCATTCTTCCTTTTGTCATATGTTTAATTTATTTGATGTTTATTCCTTTAAAATTCCTTTTCTTAATCTTTTTTCTTCTTACACGTGTGTGGTCATTCATGTGTATGGATTAGTGTGTCAATCATTTATGTGTATGGATTAGTCATTTTTTGCGTCATTCTTACTTGTCCCAATCCTAGAGTTGAAAAGTTTGAGTCCTCTAATATATATATTATATATACTTTTACAATTATATATATGTACATTTTTTGTGTACATTAAATATTTGGTTGAATGCCTAACCCATGTTACTAATCTTTCATGTATAGAAAGTCTTTGCATGCATTTGAACATCAACTTTTGGATAAAATGGACAAATATGCTTGGATAAGGGGAAAAAATGCATCAATGGAATGAGGACGGAATAGAAAAGTTCATAGAGTTTACACTTGGCCTAGGTAGTGATTGTAATCGAATGCGATGTCCATGCGTGAGATGTAAAAACTTGAAAAAAGTTACTATTGGTGAGTTGAGAGAACATTTGTGCTTCAATGGAGTTGATGGAAACTATCACGCTTGGATGTGGCATGGAGAGGGAATACATCATGGGCTCTTAGTAAGGGCTAAATGTGTATATGAAAAAGAAGCCACTATAGGAAGTGTTGCAGATAGTGGTATAGCTGCACCGATGTTTCGAAATGTAAACAATGACTTCCAAGAGGACCTAGAACAATTTAAGACTAGATTGGAGTAAGACGATGAGCCATTATACGTTGGGTATACAGATTATACCAAGTTGTCTACAATGGTAGAACTTTACAACATGAAATCAAGATTTGGCATTTCAAATCAAGGTTTTACAGAATTGTTGAAAGTCATTGGTAAAATGTTGCCCAAGGAGAACAAATTGTCTAGGTCGACATGGGAGGCAAAGAAAACCTTTGTTGTACAAGGGTTAAAGTATGAAAAGATACATGCCTGTCCCAATGACTTCATCCTATATAGAAAGGAGCACAATGACAAAATTATATGTCCAACTTGTAGACATGCAAGATTGAAGATGAAAAAGAATTCAAGTGATTAGAAAGTGAAGGATGTCCCTACAAAGGTCCTATGGTATTTTCCTCCTATTCCAAGATTCCAAAGAATGTTTCGAATTAAAGAAACTAGTATGGCATGCTGAGGAGAGAGAGTAGGTGATAACTATTTACTCTATCCAGCAGATAGCCCTACATGAAAGCTTGTAGACTTCATATGGCCCTATTTCAAAGAAGAACTCAATAACCTACAACTTACAATATCTGTAGATGGGATTAATCCTCCTGGTTCTATGAGCACTAAGTATAGTTGTTGGCCTGCTATAACAATTTGTTACAACCTTCCACCATTGATGTGCATGAAGAGGAAGTTCATGATGTTAACTATGTTCATGTCAGGTCTCAAGCAACTTGGGAGTGACAATTTCATGTGCTTGACTCTGTTGATCAATGATCTGAGGACATTGTGGGAGATAAGGGTTGAAGCCTATGATGCATACAAGAAAGAGACATTAACCCTTAAAGTTGTACTACTATGGATAATAGGCAATGTTCATTCATATGGTAATTTGGTGGGATGCACAGTGAAGGGATAAAATGCTTGTTGTATTTGTAGTGACCAAACATGTGCCACATGACTTCAACATGGTAGGAAGATGGCATTCCTAGGCCATAGAAAATGGTTGCATAGAAATCATCCATACCATTTTAAAAATGGGAAAATTTAATGGTAGTGTGGAGATTAAGACACCTCCAAAGAGGTTGACTGGATGAAAAGTGTTGGAACAAGTTGAGAACCTTAATGTATCTTGGGGGAAGAAGAAGCAGGCAACTTTGGTACATATAAAAGCAACTCTAAAAGCTGTTGGAAGAAGAAGTCAATATTCTTTGAACTTGTATACTAAAAATCCCTACATATGTGGCATGTGCTTGATGTCATGCACATTGAGAAGAATTTTTGTGAAATCTTAATCGGTACCTTACTCGACATGCTTGGAAAAATAAAGGATGGACTTGCAACTCGAATGGATCTTATGACAATGGGTTTGAAGAGAAGGTTGCATCCAGAGGATAGGGGCAGCTGAGAAACATACTTACCTAAAGCAAATTATGCTCTTAGCAAAGAGGAGAGAAGAATAGTGTGTAAAACCTTGTCAAATATTAAAGTCCCAAATGGGTACTATTCAAGCTTTAGAAACATTGTCTCCATGGAAGAGCTGAATTCTTAAGGATGAAGTCTCACAATTTCCATACATTGATGCAGCAACTCTTGCCCATAGCAATATGTTCAACACTGTTAGATAAAGTTAGAGAATCTATAGAGAATTTATTACTAAATTCTGCTACTTTTATAATGCTTTGTGCAACAAGGTGGACGATACATCAAAATTACAAGAAATCCAAGAGCATTTAGTGACAACCTTATGTGAGCTTAAGACAATCTCTTCCATCATCCTTCTTCGATATCATGGTACACTTAACAATGTAACTCATTGATGAGGTTAGGCTATGTGGACCTATTTATTTGAGATGAATGTTCCTATTTGAAAGGTACATGAAGGTGTTAAATGGTTACGTACGAAATTACAATTGGCTAGAGGGGTGTATTAATGAATGTTACATTGCAGAAGAAGCGGTAGAGTTTTGACCTGATGTATTTATCAAGAGTAGATGCTATTGGAATTGTGAGAAAGAAATATTAAGGTGCATTAATTAATCTAAGAGTTGGTGAACCTCTCTCTAGTGGTCGTGTATTAACCATTGATCATAAGGAACGGGACTAGGCACACCTTTATGTCTTGTGAAATGTTAATATTGATGAAGTTCAGCCATACATCAAGTAACTAATGTTTCTCTCCTTGGTTTCTTTCACATAATTAATTTAAAAATAATTTTAATATATATATATATAATTTTCACCTCTTCATTATATAGTATGCACACAAACTTCCTAAAATAGAGGTATCTAAGAGATGCACATGCATTTTATGTTAGGAATAGTTTAATATAAGTTCTTACTTTGTTTCTGTTGTGACAAATTATGAGGGTATGATGAGATAGAGTCTCTGAATATATTCTACTATTTAAATAAATAGTTTATCAGGTGAATCACATCGCATGTGTTAAATGCAAATGTTCGAAAAATAGGGGAGACTCTATCGAATTTTTATTAGCAATGATGACACTTGGGTTTTTTGAAATGCATGATAATATGAAGAGTAGTCTTTATTAGAGCATGTATAGAGCTCCAAATTCAAGAGTATTCTTAATTAGGACCTTCTTTAGCATAGTTAGTCTAGAGTTAATATCTTACTCTAGTGCTACTTTCCTAAGACTTAATTATTTTAATATCTATCCTATTTACGTACACCAACTATCCACTTAGATGGTGGTTTTTTCTAAACCTATATATATATATATATATATGTTGTTGTTGTTTTCTAAATGTATTATTTTCACTTGCCTAGGAAGCATGGAACACGAAGAAAGTAAGCATCATAAAGAACAATCCAACATAGGTACACCTATTAAAAGAAAGGGCAGAGAGCCAACCAAAATGGAGCATATCATTAAGAGAAAGTCAAATGGAGTAAAAGAGATAGTACAATTTAACAATAAAAGGGCAGGCAATAGGTGGTAGTGCACATTCTTACACCAGTTTCATTTGCTACACTATTAAAAGCATGGTACCAATCTCAATTACTGATTGGAGAATGTGTCACCATTAATCAGAGATGCAATATGGGACATGGTGAAGGTTCATAACTGCTTCTACATACAACATACTATGTGCCTTTTTTTATTTTATTTTAGATAGATTAACATTTGTTTTTACTTTGTAGTCTTCCTTTGACGTCTTTGATGAGTATAAGAAGAATGCCCTACATGGGGCCAGTGAACAATGGAGGAAATGGAAGAGTGAACTTGTAAGAAAGTATATACTTCCAAATGCTCATTCTATACTCCACACTATCCATGAGTTGTATTCCAGCATCATTGACAAGGATGCATGGAATCAATTTGTATAGACCCACCTATCTTCTGATTTTGAGGTAGTTACAACTAGCCCAAAGCTTGATTCCTCTAATTATAAAAGTCGATATGCTTAATTATCTGTTCCTTTGATGTGTAGGCAAAGCATATGAAAGGAAAAATGGTGCTTGTGACTAATCATATGCAACACTGCCCTTCATGTACGATTACGCACGATTAGAAGAACCATAAGTAGTATATGTGATAACTTAGTTCTATCTAAATATACCTGACTTTTATTTCATTAACTATAAATTAATGTCGCTCTCAATAGAAAAAGAAGATGGAGACCACAGAGCCCATCGATCATGCCCATCTTTGGAAAATGGCACATTTACAGGGGAGTAACTCTCAGAATTCACTGATAAAAATGCTAACTTAGTTGCTTCAAGATTTGTAAATGGTTTTACATGTCTATCTTTGTATCTCTTGAATTATACATATATCTATATATGTATATATATGTATGTATATATATATACATATATATATACATATATCTATATATGTATATATATGTATGTATATATATATACATAGAGAAGAATATGCTAAATAAGTTATACATGAAAAGTAAGGAATGATTTCTATGAGGACCTTTGGAGTTTCAAAGGTCCAAGTCAAGATGTTGCCCTCGACCCCCATCTCACAATATATATACATATATATATATATGTGTGTGTGTGTGTGTGTGTGTGTGTGTGTGTGTGTGTGTGTGTGTGTACATAGAGAAGAATATGCTAAATAAGTTATACATGAAAAGTAAGGAATGATTTCTATGAGGACCTTTGGAGTTTCAAAGGTCCAAGTCAAGATGTTGCCCTCGACCCCCATCTCACAATAGCTACAGTCCTCTATCTAAAGAAGAGATCGAGGAGCAGCTCTTTAGAGGAGATGTCCCAAATGAAGGAGGTATGTATTGATATGTTTACCTTTTCAATGTTCCATGTCTTAGTAATCTTCATTCATTCTTATGTATAGGTGATTTTTTATTTGCAGGTGGGTCAATGCATGATGTAGCTATATATAACTGAGAACTACATTATTGTGGCTACACTATACAAGGTTTTTTCTATCATGCTACCCAGAAGGTTGATGCATCCACACATTAAGCATGTTTGCATTACTGCTGCCCTCCTACCATTTCTTATAAAAGCAAACGATATTCATATTGTTGGGGATGTGATTGGATATCATGTAGCTTGGCCAAAGAAGTATATCAAAGCAATGATTTTCAAGGTATGTATACGGTATCATAACATCATATTCAACAACAACTTTAAGGCCTGGATTAAATTATTAAATACTATTTGCATCCAATGTTAACCAGAAGAAGCACAAGGCGCCATTAAAGGTGACCCCCTCCTTGGCAACAAATTCTAACGTATTTATTGCCCCATCCCAAGTACTTATGTCTTTTTTTATTATAAAATTGAATCTCTTTCACTCTTCTTATATATATATTCATTACTAATTTCTAGAAAAATACTTCCATAGTGTAGGGATCAGGTGTAAGTTCCACTAACACACCTCCATTCCTGAGAGGACTGTATAGACTAATCAATGAAGATCAGGAAATTAGCCCTATCAGGATAGTGGTCGATGTGCTTGCCCATGACATAGTTGAGGTTCTAGTCATGAGAGAGGACCTTTATGTAATATGGCTCAGCTGGAATACACTCACATCATTTTTTATATCGAGTATTATCATGTAACTATTCTAATAAGAATCAAATTGACATTACTTATTAATAAGAGATGGTAAGTATTTGGCATTAAGTTTCTACATGTCCTTGCATGAAAAATTGCAAAGATTATAGGTGAAGGACATTTACAAATTCCTTGACCTTGCTATCATCTCTAGACCAAAGAAGTATTTGCCCAAGGAGAAACAATTAGAAGATATCATACCGGAGTTATTGTATTGTGACAAGGGGCGGACCTTACTGAGTCCTTACAACAGTGGGTAAGTTATTAAATGTCTTTCTAAATTATGTCATTCCATAAACATGAATATGTATGTAAGTTAAGTTTTTCATATTTCAATTGATTGATTACGTATATCCCATTGGATGCTTCTAGCTTTGGATGTGCATGGTGGGCATCCATTGTTTTTTTATTCTTGTGGAGCATACATTTGAGGCCCGCTAATGGAAATGATCAATAAGAAAGTATGTCTTTTATTTCATTCATTATAATAGTTGGATAACTAATAAATATCTTCTTTATTCATATCTAATGCTTTTACTTATATATGTGCAGTGCATCGTATAAATGGGCAGAGATGGAAAAATATTAACCATCTAGCAAAACTAATTTGGAAAAACATCAAGTTAAGTTTTACTAGTTCTTTACTATAACCCTATAACCTAAACTTATAATTACACATGATATTTGAACCTTTTTCGTTGCCTTTATTGTGAAGTTCCACTATACAACAATATGATTGGAAGTGTGGGTATTATGTTCTCAAATAAATGAAAACTCTCATTCGTGAAGGATTTATGATCTCCCAATTGAGAAAGGTTCAATTAATTGATTGATCATCATTCTTACAATTTTCTACATCTCTTAAATGACTCCAACAGTGCCTCAATTAATTTAATATTTGTCATCTTGCAGGCTAATTTGGGTAGAAAGAGTTATTCCCAATTAGATCTAAATGACATCAGAATGGAATGGATTTAATATCTTTTGACTTTTAACTTGTACACCATTAATGTCATTGAACATAAAACATTTTTATCACTAAAATACAAAATTACAGCTTCATTGCTATGGATGTGTTCCTTTTTTTACGTCTGTGTGTACTTTCTTTATTTCATTGAGAAGTGTGCATGGAGAAGTTCAATGTGGAATGTTGAAAGTGTTGAATGTGTATGAATGTATTTGTAGAATGATTGTAGCCTACAAAAATGAAATGTTGAACATATATTGAACTACAAAAACTGTAGGAACAATATATAAACAAAAACTAACAAAAGAACACACAAATTGTGCAGGAAGTATATGCAATATAGGATGGTTATTGAATAACCATCTTATAAAACTTCCAAAAAACAAGACAATTTTTGAAAAACCATCCTATATTATACAAATTTATAAGATGACTTTTTAAAAACCATCCTATAATATCCATGGTTTATAGGATGATTTTTGAAAGACGATCTTATATTACATAAGTTTATAAGATGATTTTTCAAAAATCATCCTATAATATCTATGGTTTATAAGATAGTTTTTAAAAAATAGTCTTATATTACACAGATTTATAAGATGGTTTTTCAAAATTGTCCTATAATATCCATCGTTTATAAGACAGTTATTGAAAAACCATCCTATATTACACAACTTCTAATATTTGATAAGATGGTTTTTCACAAACTATCCTATATTACACAGCTTTATAAGATGGTTTTTAAAAACCATCCTATATTACGTTGCTTCTAATGCTTTATAAGATGGTTTTTCAAAAATAACCCTATATTACTCATATTTATAAGACGATTTTTAAAAAATCATCATATATTTCATATATTTATAAGATGTTTTTCAAGAATCATCTTATATAATTTAAACTTTATAAGATGCTTTCGGAGAACTGTCTTATAAGAATTTTAATTTAAGATGGTTTAAGAGCCATCTTATACTTGTTTTCATTTTATAAGACGGCCTTGTATAAGATGGTTTTTTAATCGTCTTCTATAGCCTTTTTTAATGGTCTTATAAACCACTCTTCGTAGTAATAGATGAACTTAGTGTAGACTACAATTATACAAGTTTGTAGTTTTGGATTGAAATTTTGTTGTAAAGACGAGTGCATTTATAAACATTGGGTTGAGTGGGTAGGTAGTTGAGTGATAAGTAGTCAATTTTTTAGCAAAGTACCCAATTAGTAGTACATGAGTCATAGATCATAGGGCTTTATTCTAAGGTTTTTGCAAAATTCATAACGCATGTATTTGTGAACTAATAATCCAAAAATCTAATACTTTATAGGTTCAGAAGCTAAATCAGAGTAAGAATATGATTAATCATAATTTTCTAGACATTAATAGTGTTTTTAATCTTTTATAGGTGTTAAAGGGATGATCCAATGATCCAGATTGTCTTAGATGATAACTGATGATCCTGATCAACCTAGAGATACATGAACTCATTTTTCATCATTTCAAAGTTCAGGTAAGGTTAGGATCATTCTAGAGCAAGCAGATGAGTTCCATGAATTTTTGGTAAAAGTCAAGGTGACTAAAAATGAGCCCCTGTAAAATCCACCACCTTTGCATGAAATTTCAAGCCATGCAAGCCACATAAGTCATTAAGGAAAAGTTAGGAGAAGCAAATCCATTAAAGCCAACAAAAGGAGCCACTCGAGCCATCTTAACCAAAGCTACAATGGTACCACATGTTTTGAAGCTAAAAATGTAATTTTCCAACTTGGAAAAAAAGGTGTTCTAAAGAGGATAATTAGGAGGAAACATGGACTCTTTCAACAATAAAGATAGGCATGCATATGTTGACCAATAAGAGAAGAGACCTAACTTGTTTGAACTTTCCTTTTCTAGATTTCTCACTTCCTAGATCCTCCTTCATAGCTTCCACTTCTTAAGTCTCCTTGCCTTATCCAACTACCTTTTCCTCATCCCTATCTTATGCTATCTTATATTCTTTCTCAAATCTTATCCCTCTTTGCTCTCTTCCTAAAAGATTAATAAATATTATCTCTTCGATGGGTGAAATTCATATACAAATAGGACTCTCTTCATCATTTATAAAAAGAGAGATCTCAATGCATCCCCCTATAAGGGAGTTCTACACCCTATTCAAGGGTTGGTTCACCATGCCTCTCTCCATCAAAGGTTCTTCAACACAATCTTCATAGAAGTTCTGTCCATCTTCCATTGGAGGTGCTCCACACATCATTCAAAGCTCTCTGCATGCCATCTTCCTCTTGTTTTTCCATGAAACTTACTTTCATCTTTACAATGTTCTTGTTTCTTATTTTATGTGCATTTTTCATTGGCTTCTTTCCTTTTTGATTTATTTCTAGTTTCCTTGATCAAAGGGTTATCAATCTCTTATAATGACAGCCACGAGATAATAAACTTTGGATCATCTTTACCTTCCTTTATTTGCTTGCCTTTCAATTGTTGCTTGTTCTTCTTTTAACTCTTTTAGTTTTGTTTTTCAACTTGATTTCATTCTCTAACTTGATTCTCTCCCATGGTTCACATGCATAGCCATTGTTAGATAGTCTTAGATCTGAGATTGAAGCCAAGATTCATTGTTTTCATGTTATTGAATCATGCGCAACGTTCTTGTAATTTTTTACATTCAATAAATACACTTTTGTTCCATGTGCAATTTTCCATGTTCCATGTGTGCCCTTCTTTGGTTGTTTAAATGTTACTTGAATGTTAGATGAGATGTAGATCATTGAGCACAGTTAATTAGATGTTTAGTTTTTCTTTCATTGAATGTTAGTTGTATCATTAGATTAGATAAAGGAGTTATAGTTTTAGGAAGTTCATTCTAGTTTTAGGTTTTAAAATAATTCTAGTTTTGCATAAGTTAGTTTTCTTGAATGCATGTTAGTTTCTTTCTTATAGTTTAAGCTTTAGTTTGTGCATGTATCCAATTCCAACTTATTTTAATTCCTAGATTAAAATAAAATCAAAACTCTTTTGTCTTGGATAATTAACCTAAATAAATTTTCAATTGCATACAAATTCATGAGATTCCTTGTGGGATAAACCTCACTCACATAACATCATATTACTTTGATTCGTGAGCTTAGAGTAATTTTAGAACACATCATGGAGGGAGAGTGAGATTCAGGTGGTTTAATGGTTTTGTATAATTCCAAGGTCCGGAGTCTATTGTTTCACTTGGTTTTGTTCCTTGGTGATAGAACCTTGTATATTCATTACCATTGGTTTTGGAGGGAAGTTGAATGGTACAACCCTTAAGGTTAGCAACTTGTTATTGACACTAAAGTACCCTTTTTGTAGCTTGATCTAGCCTTATCAAGAGTCCAAATCCATCTTTGGAAGATTACTCAAAAGTTCAATTGTTAAATGAAGATTTTAGATCTAGTACAGAGACTCTTTAGAAGATGCAATTTGGATGGGTGTAATCCTAGGCCATTATTTTGGTACGTCTCAGCCATTCATCATGTTTAGCATCCCAAAATAAGTTAACATGTGAAAAATCATGAAATTTAGTGTGTAGCTTCTTCTTTTTTCATTTTCTTCTTCTTCTATACAAGCAAACATGAATTACAAAGAAAATCACTCAGGCAATCTTAATCGTATGTACTCCTAAATCTAATCCCAATCCAAATTGAAAAGCTTCAACTTGAACCTATAGCCAAGCATAGTTCACTGGAGATGCCAAAATTATCAATGACAACTATATTAGACATTTATTGGTGTGAAATGTAGAGTGCGTAGCATATTTAAGCAATTGAGAAGGTGATGAATAGCTTAGACTAGTAGAGATATGACTTCAACCCAGCATGAATAATTCCTTTTTCCATTAGCATGCAAATTAGGGGAACAAAGTTTTAGAGGGACTGATAAAATCAATCCTTATTTCTATACATTTAGCCCCTACTAATGTTTTGGATAACTAAACCATATGTGAGTTAGTTTTATCAAGATCTAAGTTGTTTAAAATGTTATTCATGATTTAGATGGGCTATGGTCCAAAATTCTCATCCATTGGACAATGGATGGTAAAAAATTTGACCACGCACTTTACAGCTCAAGAAAATAGTAGCTAAGATTATCTAATGGATGAGAATTTTGGACTATAACCTAAGTCAAGAGCAATATTCTGAACCACTTGGATTTTCTTAAAATTGGGCCCACATAAAAATTATAGCCATCCAAAACATTAGTAGGGGGCAAATATATCACTTCCTATTACTAATACATGAAATTAACTGAATTTTTCAAGCATTCTAATTGAATTTCAAATGAAACCAAATATTCTGTACAACTGATATACATAAGTGCTATTTCATATAGTTATTCTTAGGCTTCTTTCTCTTGAAAATCTAATATGTGGCAAATCGTAGTATTTTTGTTGTTAGCGAATTTATTACTTAGCCATTTATCAATTAAACAGAGATTTAGATGGAAAGAGCCATCTGGGTCATTTTGCGCTGCGAGCGGCTAGTTGGTTCATTTGTAGTTTTATTGGTAAATGAGAGGCAATAAGATTTTCTTTCCCCTTTTGCACTGACAAGGGATCCTGGAAATAAATCCATCCTTCTAACTAGTTACTGGCCATAGGTTTGGATCAGGTGCAGATGAAACTGTGGGTACTCTGTCTGGTTATGGCATCATTTAACTATGACATCTCTATGATAATGACGCTTGCTTAAGATCCAACGGCCTCTATAAAAGTTGGTTTTCGTAAAAATTGGACTACCGACCTGCACCCACCCAAGAAAATTGTCAGTTTGTTGTTTCGAATTTTAGTGGGCTACGCAGGATTGCGAACTTTGAGGCTTGTTCTCGTAGCATATGTTATGGAACCATTAGGTGGGTTGTTTTAGGAAATTGCTTTCGGAACACGGAAAGTGATTCTTAAAACCTGTAGCCCTCCAAATGATCTAATACATGATGCCTTGGAAAGCTAGCTAATAAATTTTATGACCATTAAATGATTTGAGCTAATGCCTTCTTTTGTATTTAAATCGTGTCTATTGACGTTTTTAATCAGGAAATATAGTATTGAGAAAAATTTGCGATACCACCTAAAAGAGAACAGGTCGAAAAAGATGAACAGTTCAGATTACTCAAACTTAGAATCTAAACTGTGTCCTTTTCCGCATCCGTTTCCGGCGTCCTAATAGAAGAATCCTTTGATAACTTTGAGTGAAGTTGTAAAATATTCCCGGATTCAGAAAAGCAAATTGTTGAAAAGAACAGACTACTTATCATTAGGGGTGTAAGACCAAAATGATAGTTGAACAAACCGTTCACCTTGTGGGGTACATCTTGAATGAGCAGCTAAGAAAGACGTCGGCAAATTATGTGTCCCGTGGCCCGTGCCCAGAAGATCAATTGTTTTGATCACTAACCATCTGGCCCCAAATGTGTATGTTATAAAGTGCCAATCAAAAAATAAACAAATAAACAATCTTACATTACGTGTGGGACAATATATGAAGTCATGCTCGTACTATGATTCGATCACAAAATGTTACCACCTGGGTAGCAAATGATATGTCTATATCATGCTAATGCAAGCATCATAAACTTATGAGTTTGGAAAATGTATTCGGCATATGTGATTCGATAATCAAAATGTACATGGCAATGCTTAAATGTTTGGAATGCTTTTGGTATTAAGTCTATGTTTTATCTATCATGTAATCATCTCGATTAATTAGTTTAATTTGATTTATGATTCAGTTATGACTTATTCATAAATACTAAGAGAATTGAATGTTTCTATATTTTTGGTTTGAATGATACTTCACAATATTGATTTTGATTCAAATCCCATACTTTGGAGACTTAAAAGTGTATTTTGGTATTGACCTACATAATTGAAAATTCTCAATGCTCAAAAGCATATATTTTGTATTTGCATGCACTAAGGTGCAATGAGAGTTTATTAAAATTAGGCAACTCTTAGGAGTTGGACCTGGTTCGGAGAATGTATGCAAACCCCACTGGTTGCTATGCTAGGAAGTCTAGTTGGCTGTTAGCTTCTAAACAGATAGTTGCGCAAGTTAGGCATGATGAGAAGTGAGTATTGTACCATGGGAAGATTGCTCTTGTATTGTATTGATCTAGCCTCCCCCACAAGAGTTAGTTTAATTGGTGTGGTACCCATTGACAAGCATAGAAGGGACCTTGGATTTCAATGCATTCATAGTTAACCTTCTGATTATGGACATGGGCTGACATGTTGGATGTTCTTGAGAGTATTGACAAGTGTCCATGGCAGGATGGTAAGTGCCACTTAGTGATTGATTATTGGATTCAACTGATTAATTGATAGATGAGATGATCAATTAATAGATACAATTCTAATGTTTGATATACCTTTGATTCTGACTACATCACTTAGATTCTATTTTGATATGTCGAGTTTTAAAGATGGCATGTTTTACTAAGCAAACACTTATATCTGTTCTCAACTACATAACATAGATTTTTGCAGCTTTGGCTAGTTTTACATTCCCTACTAGGTAATTATATTACTCACCAAATCACCCCCACAAGTGAAGGACAAAAGAAATAGCTTTGGCCTTGGTGTGCAGGAGATTGAGGATTCAAGTTTCAAATGTATGAAGACTTCTAGGATTAGTTTTTTTTTTTCATTTGTTGTTGTTGACAAAATTGTAATGAATTATTAAACTTTCAATTACTTGGAATTGTGATTTGACTTAGTATGTTTGGGTTGTAACTAGCAGATCCTGATAGTGCAAATTTTTTATTGTTATTTTGATTATAGGTGGAGATTTTTTTTAATAACCATGGGTTTGAAGTAGTTTTGAAATCTATTACTTATATATATTACTTCTAAAATGATTTCAAAAAGCAAAAAGAAATTTTTTTCAAGGATCCTAACATTTTTCAAAAGAATTTATGAAAAACTATTTCCAAAAATCTAGGTTATCACAAGTAGCCTACTTATTCAACCAAAGAAATGAGAAAAGGTGATTCAAACTTTCAAAAATACCTATTGGCATAAGAAAAACATGAGTTCAAAGAGAAAAGCCTATTTGACTCAAGGAAAGGTAAGATTCCAAAGCTCAAACAAAACCCTATTCGCTTAAGATATGTGGATTGAAAAAGAATCTAGTAAATTAGACATTTAAATTAGAGAATTTTTAGCTAACATATGGAGGAAAACCTTGTTCACAATATATATATATAAAGAAGAGTTATCAAGAAGGCTATATACCCAGAAGCACATATGCTAATTCCTGAATCCACTTGAAGTCTTGAGGCACCATGATATCTTCGGCCAACTACACTAGATGGCTTCTGGCCACAAGATGAACAACCTATATACATGGCATTATGAATTATGCAAATTCTACCTCTGATTAAGGCTAAGAACAACCAATATTGACAATCTCCTTCATAGTTAGAAAATGCTTAGTTTAACAACCATGAGTTTATTCCTTCATAAGTCAGTTGAAAAATCTCCTACTTAAAAGTCTAGTTTACTAGATTCTTTTCTACTCCACATATATTAAGCTAATAGGGTTTTGTTTGAGCTGTTAAATCTTACCTTTCCTTGAATCAAGCAGGCATTTCTCTTTGAACCCTTTTTTCTTCTTATGCCAAGTAGGTCTTTTTGAAAATTTTAATCACTTTTTCTCGTTTCTTTGGTTGAATAAGTAGACTACTAACGGGTTTGGTTGTTTCATATTTGTTTTTTTGAAATGGTGGACTCATAGTCTCAATCACACACACCCATTGAGGAGCAAACTAAAGTGGGCCAAAAGGATTTGCTCAGTCCCCATCCCCCCCTCTCTCTCCCACTCACTTTTCTACCATACAACCCTTTATATTGGTTGTGTTGAAGAAAAATGTGGTGTGGGCTTGCTTAAGGCATTCATCTGATTTGGCCTCAATTAGATATCCTAGGTATAAAAACTTAGAACTATTGAGAATTTCTAAGGCCTTCAATTTTGGTCCTCTAATGGTTGTAAAATAAATGATGTAAACAAATTGACCTTCTTACTGTCTATTGGTAGAGCATAAGAAGGCTGGAAATGAAGGTCTTACATATTTTCAATAGTTTTGAGTTTTTATACTAATGACATCTAATTGAAGCTAAATTAGGTGAACACATTGGATCCATGAAAAATGCCAAATAATAGGATCCAACTCTATTTTTCTTCAAAATGTGATGAGTGGCTAGAATAATGTAAAGGTATGTTTAGCATTGCTTAGGTGATTAAATAGAATAACCAATGAAAAGATAGAAATACAATGGTTAGCCATCACACCATATTAGAAATCCAATTAAAATAGCTTAGAATTGAGGAGGCCCATTTGGTGGACATGGGATTGTTAAGTGTTCAATTTTGGCTAAAATACCCTTAATTTAGCATTAATTAGATTATCTAACTTATCAATTTTGTAATTTTAAATTAAAATTAAAATTTATCTCAAATTAATAATCCAACCATTGATTTGTAAAATTTATTGGTCATATGATCGTCAGAGTTGATTAGATCTATAAAGCACAGTTCAAATGATTCTAATTTATTCTTATGTTTTGCAGATCAACCGAATTAGGAATTGGATGGCTCAAATCAAGTTGAATAATGTCAAATCATCCTAAAGAGAAGTACACAGCAAGAGGGAATAGTTTCTAATTGAAGAATAAGAAGGAATGGGAAATCCATAAGAGAAAGAGGAATGGGTTGGCTTCTTACTATTTCTAGCTAAAAGAATAAGAAACCCATGAAAAAGAAGACACCCAAAGAGGAAGGAATTATCATAGCATAGAAGGGGGAGTTAGTAGGAGTCTCCACAGTAGAAACTTTTTAATCAAAGTAGAGAGCTTCGATTGAGGAAAGCTGGACAAGGAAAGGGGAAAAATAAATTTGGAATCTGGGTGTGCTTAAAAACAGAAGATGGCAATGGAGATAGAGGAGAAGAAAGTCCTTATATCAAAGAGCTTCAAGGAAGAGCAACTCAAAGAGAACCTACATAAGAAAGTGAGACTCGCATGAAATCCATCCATCTCTCATATTCGTCTTTCAACCTACTCTGATGAAATCTTCCTCCCCTAACTATCTCTATGAGCATCTCTCTCAGATTCACTGTTTGTGCATTCTTCTCTATTCACAATCCCCACTTCTGTCATTGTCATCTTCATCTCTTCATTTCAGTAGTAGGTCGTGCTTCATTACATTCAATCTTTCTTTTCCATCCCCATCATTTTCATCTTTGTCTTCAACCAGGGTTTTTCCCATCTATTCAAGTTATTAGGTTCCCTTCTATTTCACCAATTTCCCTTGTTTTTCAATTGTTTTGAGTCCATCTCCATTCACCATCCGACCTTCTGCTGAATTCTCAATTATTTTTTAGTATTTCAAAAAACCCAACTTGAGTTTTCCTCAAAATTTCACTCCTTTCCCACTTTTTCCTCCTTCCCCTCCATCATTTTCTTTCTTACATCATCTCCTTTCTCCATGCATATTCTTCCTCTTTAGGTTGTAGCTTAGAAAGAAAAGAAATAAAAAATTCCAAATTTGTCCCATGAGACCTTGTTTTAATTCCATTTGAATCCCAATTTTGTCTTTTTCCTTATTTCATCTTATTCTTATCCTTCTTTTACTTCATCTCTATTTTTTTTTTGTCCTCAAATTAGTCCAAGAATTAATTAATCCAACCTTGTTTGATTAAAGCCTAACCAAATCAAGGATTTAGCTTTAACAATAGGATCACTTCAGCTCCTGATCTTGTTCTCATTAGATTTTCAATTAGCTTTTAGATCTTCTTCTTAGAACAATTCCTAGTTAATCCATTGGTCCTAATCCTTAATCTATAGTTCAAAAATCCCATCTAAGAAATTCAAATCCAAATTCTTTTCCTTAGTCCAAATTATCAAAATTTTGGAGATCTTTTTAATCCAACTGTTGAATCCTTAATCAGAGATATTAGTGAGGGATTGATGAAGACTGATTGACTCTTTTTAATTAGATTTGAAGAAATTTTCTAGAATCAAGGTAGGAAATTTAAAGTTTAGTTGTTAATTCATTTAATTTTCTATCTTTTTTAGTTCAGAATTTTGTACTTTTCATTCATTCAATATATATGCATTTTGAGTTCATTATTATTTAATCAACCATCCGTGCACTTGCAAAAAATAATCAATAAGATATATAGAAATCTAGCTTAAATAACCTATTATTAAGAAGGCCCATGTAGCGGACATGGGATGTCTCACACCATGGACCTAAAGTCCACTTAGGACAACTCATAGTGGAGATCATGTGTGACACCCTGGGTTTTTCTCAAGAATATAATAACAATTTATAAAAACAGTCAGGATCTCTGTTTTAAAACTTTAATTTTTAAAATGACCAAAACAAAACTTAAATAGAAGCATTTCTTTCAAAATCCGAAGAGTCATACAACCACAAAACTATGGATTTAACAGTGAAATGAAATACTATTTCTACCAAAGATTCGATAGAGTTTCCTCTATATCTTGGACCATTGCACATGACCAATGCAATACAACATAGCCTAATAAACATAACATAAGACCTGACATATGGGAGACTCAGTCTCCACACCCATCCACATAATCAAATACTATTTTCTATAAAATATATACTCCAATGAACAAGAAAATCAAGTCATTACAAAATACCCAAGGTCCCTCCATACAGCCATCACATCCAACATGAATTCATATTCTTACATCTAGGTCACATTGCAATTTTATCATAGTCCCCGGCAATGGCAAGTGGTGACAGCTCGATGGGGACGTCGGGCAGCGAGCACATGTGCAACATGCAGCACGACACGTGGCGCCACTACGATGCGATGTGTGGCACAACAAATGCACGCCACGCTTCAACACATGGCATGATCAGGCACAACGCGGTGCGACATGCTGTGAGCCATGTGCAGACACGCGAGCGGCACGTTGCACGCACACGGGGGCACATGCAAATGGCACAAGATTGCTCACGTGGATGGCACACATGCGCAGCACATGTGCGGCGGGTTCTTTTTCTTGATTTTTGGGGTTTTTTTTTTTTTACTGTCCATTCACAAAAATTGTGGTTCTAGGATCTACATAGGTCCAAATCATGATCCGAAAGAGGCGTTGTGATCGTCTTGACGACACAGACCTAGATTTAAGATAAAAACCTAGCTTGAAGCACCTTTTAAATAGTTAAACCACTAAATACTATTAGATGAACAAGATCAAGCCAGTCAATGTATGATCAGGCCTTAGACCTTGGTTGTATACATCAAACATGAAATGATCTAGGGTATTAGAAGGGCAGATCTCATTGAATTGCCAAGAAAAAATGATCCTGACTGTTGATCTGAGCAGGTACCTTAGGATGTGCTGATTAGAGAGTGATCTGACTGTCAGATCGGCACGTGATCATAAAGATACATGCAAATCACTAAATGAAATAGAAATTTAATGGATCGTGATGGAAATGAGTAGGATTAAAATTGAAAATGACATGTGACAAGTACGTCAGGGCGCACGATGTGATGTAGCTTTATATCTATAGACAAACCTTTAGATAGTTGCTAAAGCTGCTTATCTCTTGCACAATCTCTTTCCTATTCCCTCCTACTTTTAAGCCCAAGAATACTAGGTGAGTTTTTACTTCTTCTTTTTTTTTTTTTTAAAGTAAAATATAAGATACAACAAAGGGAGATTGGAATTGTATGTTTCTATGTCATTTTTTATTAGTTTCTACATTTTCTATTCACAAAATGTATGTTTTGTATAAATTGAGAAAAATTATAGAATGGCCAATGCTCTCTTTCTCTCTAATACCATATCTAGGAGGCTAACCTATATATCAGTGTCAAACATTCCGCAATAATTGCGGAGTGTGAGTGTAGGGTGTGACAACCTGAAGGTGTTCAACAGATGGCGGGCACGCATATCATTGATCCATACCGTTATTTTGCTCCCTACCTTTGTATATGGAATGGCCCATAAATATGCCAAAAGGGAGCCGACAAAATGGTTTTTGGGTTGGTTGAATGTAAATGTAAATCGTTGCTCTGACGGTCGTCTAGCAACATCAAAGCACTTTCTTGGAACCTAGAGGTGCGATGTGGCATAACTTTTGCACCGGTTGATATCCAAACCTAGAGGAGTCAGATGGACGGCATGGATCAATGTGACTCCACCATACATTGTCCATGGATCAATGTGAGTCCCACCATACATAAGTTTGGTGAAGGAACTGCATAGCTGTTGACGTGTTGTCGCATGTATGCCAGCACTCGTGTCGTCAATATTTTAGCCTCCAGAGAAAACTCTTTACGAGCACCACAATACAAACTTCTCGGTACTAGGAATACAATCGCCTAAAGTCAATAGGTGTTAGAGTTTTACGGTTTTCTTTTTAAAAAGTTCCACTGTTGACATTAATGCGTCAATGAAAACCAACCAAATTCACGGAAATCAGTAGAAATATATTTTCTTTAAGCTTGTTGAACTCAAATCGAGTCGATCAAAACCTCGAGAATTCGACAGTCGTCGACACAGCTGATGATCCAGAAAATAAGAGTTGGAAACCCTGTATTCTGCGTTATACGGTTTATACCAGGATAAACGAGTCAAAATCATCTAAGTAGAGTTGATCAGCTTGTTTGGGATGAGCCATATGTCATGTACATAATTTTCCACAGGCGCTGAAGATACAAAGAGCGCCCCTTTGATTGTGTTTCCTTGTGCATAGGCCATGCTTTACCTCTTAATTTCACTTTCCAATCTTTCTCGAAATACAATCGATTCTTGAAGAAAAGCAGAGATTATTTGGCCCAAATGCAACCCTGAATGTTCAAATAAGTCTGAATTTTATTTATTTACTATAATTTAGATTTAGATGCAAGAGTTTATGAGAGAGCTAAAAGACATTGTCCTAAGACGATTAGGATCTGGAGTCAAGCTTCAATGCCCGAACTTGGTCCATGGCTTAAGGAATTCTTCCTTGCTGTTGCTAGCACAGTCTTATCAGCAACTATGAAGTATGCGGCGCCTGCTGCTGCAATTAGAATACCAACTATCAGTAACCATTTCCAAACAATATTAATACAATAATATCTTCATTTCCTTGTCTTAATTCGGACTCTTCTACTTAGCTTTTGAAGGCCATTATAATTCTAAGAGGGTTGTGCACATTGCATTCGTTACCTATAAGTATTACGTGGAATTTCCTGAAAAGTTAATAGATTGGGTTGATTTGATCACATAGCCCTCATTGAAAATCTAAAACAACTGTTCAGAAAGTGATTTACTTGGATGATTACCACCAGAATAGGGAAATTATGACATTCAAATAAAGCAGCTCAGGAAAATCAATGACTGGATCACCCAAAGAATGTGACTTGGGAGGTGGCTCATCTGTGGAAAGCCGTTAAAATGAAGGTTTCGAATCATTGAAAAGGCCAGGTCCCACAAACACTGGCCACAAAACACATCAAATAAGGTTGTGCAAGGCAGTAGTCGGGAATCTGGAAATATAATTTCCATATAAATAATGGCATTTCAAATAATTAACAATAGTAGGAATCATGACAATGATGACAATATAATAACAAACCTGTGGAGATGATGAGAGCCTGAGCGCTGGGATTCAGGTAGGATCTCGCCCATGGCAGCATCCGCACGCTAGCCAACTGTACATGGAAGAACGCAATCAGAAGAGGCCAGAAGATTTTAGTGCCTGTATATGAAGTGCTTATATTTTGATCACTTCGCATCTATAACACCTAGATGATTTTGAGTCCTATCTAATGTTCAGAAAAGAAAATGCCCTCGAAGAAAGATGCTGTACAGGTGCTTAGTGGTGCTTGAGATGATCCGATGTGATATGAGATAATATGGACCATTTCACTGTCGGGGCTGCTCTGCTTGAGCTGAGATGAGATGAAATAGTATTTCGTCTCACTGTTAACTCACAATTAAGTTGAGCTTTGAGTCATCTCACTTCAGCTCATGCCAAATTTGATCATCTCAAGTAATGTGAAGTTTTCTCAAGCTTCATCTCATCTCATGTCAACTCATTTTATCTCAAGAACCACTAAAACAAAGATACACGTATGCTTCTTAGATCAACAGGTCCCTCGCATCCACCGAAGAATCCACTGGACAGGTGTATCGCATGTATGGGGCTTTGGCAAGGCTTAAAAGGAGAAATTTTAAACCTCGTATGGCATCTCTATCTAATGGCTAATGCACAGTTCTAGAAGTTACTGCATTTCCTAATTTTGAGAATGTAGCAAGAAATTTAGTGGGGAAGAAGGACGCTTACAGTTGGAAGCGCAGTGGCAATGGTTGCTACAACTGCAGCCTTGGCCCCTGCAACGACTCCCTCTGTTCATATATGTGTAAAAGAAAACATTGTCATTTGACTGCATTAATTCTTTATAAACATTCAAAGAGTATAAGAGTTGAGAGATTCATTCAAGTAAAATGATGAGGCTGTAAAGATGAGAAATGGCATTACCATGAGAGCAGCGCTTGGCCATGGCCAGCTTGTGTTCAAGAGAAGCCAACTCATTTCTTTCCAGTGGAGAAGAGGCAACATTTCTCTCAGCAGAAGCAGAAGGAGAGGCCATCAATGTCTCTGGATGAAGTTAGTGAAGATTGCAATCAAACGAACCTGTAGTTATAGGACTGAAATTTTGTTTTTAAGACAAGTACATTTATAGGCATTGGAGTGAGTGGGTAGGTGGTGGAGGGAGAGTGAGATTCAGGTGGTTTGATGGTTTGATGGTTTTGTATAATTCCAAGGTCCGGAGTCTGTTGTTTCACTTGGTTTTGTTCCTTGGTGACAGAGCCTCAAATATTCATTACCACTGGTTTTGGAGGAAATTTCAAAAGGAAATTGAATGGTACAATCCTTAAGGTCAGCGACTGGTTAATGCTGCTAAAGTACCCTTTTTGTAGCTTGATCTGGCTTTATCAAGCGTGCAAGTCTATCTTTGGAAGATTACTCAATAGTTCAATTGTTAAATTTAACAATTAAGATTTCAGATCTGGTAGGCAGAGACTCTTTGGAAGATGCAATTTGGATAGGTGCAATCGTAGGCTATTATTTTGGTAAATCACAGTTATTCATCATGTCTGGCATGTCAAAATAAGTTAACATATGAAAAATCACGAAATTCGGTGAGTAGCTTTTTTTTATTTTTTTCTTCTGGACAAGAAAACAAGAATTCCAAAGCAAATTACTTACACAATCTTACTGTTACACACTCCTAAATCTAATCCCCAGCCAAAGAGAAAAACAGCAACTTGAACTTACAGCCAAGCATATTCTATAAGAGATGCCAAAGTTGTATATGACAACTGCATTAGATATTTATTGGCATGACATATAGCATGTGTAGCATATTTAAGCAATTCAGAAGGTGATGAATAGCTTAGACTAATTGGTATATGACTTCAACCCAGCACCAATTCGGGGAACAAATTATTAAAGAGAACGATAAAATCAACCCTTATTTTTATATATTTAGGCCCCTACTAATGTTTTGAATAACTATAACTCGGCGTGAGTGCAGTTTTGTGAAGATCTAAGTTGTTTAACATGTTGCCTTTGAATTAGACGGGCTACGGTCCCAAATTTTCATCCATTGAACAATTCTAGCCATCGATGTCTTCAATTATAAAATGAAAAGGTAAAACTTTTGACCATTTATTTTACTAACTCAAGAAAATTGTAGCTAAGATTATCCAATGGACGAGAATTATAGACCATAGCCTATCTAAGTAAAGAACAACATTCTAAACCTCTTAGATCTTCCTATGATTGGATCCACATACAAACTATAGCCATTCAAAAGATTACTAAACGGCAATTATATCACTTCCCATTACTAATATGTGGCAAAACCTAGTGTTTTTGTATTAGCTATTTTGTTACTTGGCCATTTATCGATTAAACAGAGATTTAGATGAAAAGAGACCCGTGTCAATTTGCCCCGCTAGCGGCTAATTGGTTCATCTGTAGTTATATCGTTAAATGAGGGGCAATAAGATTTTCTATTCTCCTTTTGCACTGACTCGGGATCCAGGGAATAAATCCATCATTTTAACTAATGACTGGCCATAGGTTTGGATGAAGGTGCAGATAAAACGGTGGGTACTACACCTGGTTATGGCATCCTTTAACTGTGACATCCCCATGATAATGACACGTGCTTAAGATCCAACGGCCTATATAGAAGTTGATTTTTGTATAAAAATGGTCCACCGACCTGCGCCCACCCAAGAAAATTGTCAGATTTGTTGTTTTGAATTTTAGTGGGCTACGCAGGATTGAGAGCTTTGAGGCATGTTATCGGAGCAGTATGCCATATACCTGTTAGGTGGGTTACGTACGGAACGCGGAAAAGGATTCTTAAAGCCTGGGGCCCTTCGAATGATATAATCCATGGTGCCTTAGAAAGCTAGATAATAAATTTTATTACTGTTAAATGATGATTTGAGCTAATGCCTTCTTTTGTATCTGAATCGTCTTTATTGACGTTTTAAACCAAAAAAATAGTATTTAGAAAATCTCTGATAAGCAAATTTTGCTATAGTGCCTAAAGAGAGTAGGTTGAAAAAGATGAATGGTTCAAATCACCTAAATTTAAAATCTAAACTATACCCTTTTCAGCGTCCGACGTCCTGAGGGAAGAGCTCGTTGTTAACTTTTGAGAGAAGTTGTAAAGAATTCCCGAACTCTGGAAAGCAAATTGTTGAAAAGAACAGACTACTTATCGTTGGGGGTGTAAGACCAAAATGATTGTTGAACCAAACCGATCTTAAATGAGCAGCTAAGAAAGACGTCGGCAAATTATGTGGCCCTTGGCCCGTGCCCCAGCAGATCAACTGTTTTGATCACCAACCATTTGGGCCCTAAAAAATGTATATGTTACAGAGTGCCGATCAAAGAATAAACAAATAAACAATCTTACATTACTTGTGGAATTATATATGAAGTCATGCTTGGATTCTGATTCGATCACAAAATGTTACCAGCTAGGTAGCAACTGCTAACTTAATATTCAAGGAGTTGACCCATTAGCACAATGGTTTTCGTCAATTGCGTGTCTTTCGGATTGGAGACGTTATGCCTAGGCATGCAAAAAAGTCTCTTAACATGAAAACGGAGAAAGTTTATAGACACATACATGCAAATAGCAATAAATTTATCAGCCCCAATTGTCGATGGCAAATTTCCCAGAATTAAACAATAGGACTTCTAAAGAAGGAAAAAACGTAGTAACAATATTGGTTTTGCATTATCAAGGGACTTGCCCATAAACTCATGGTTGTGAATGGCCAGGAGCCATCTAGCATAGTTGCTCAAAGATATCACAGCAACTCAAGATTTCAAGTGGATTTAGGATTTAGGAATTAGGATATATGCTTCTAGGTACATAGTTACTTCATAACTCTTATATCTGAAAAATCTCTTATTTAAATGTCTAATTTACTAGATTCTTTTCTAATGTACATATATTAAGCTAATAGGGTTTTGTTTGAGTGCTTGAATCTTACCTATCCTAGAGTCAAGCAGGCATTTCTCTCTCTTTCCTTATGCCCAGTAGGTTTTTTTTAGTCACTTTTTCTCATTTCTTTGGTTGAATAAGTGGGCTACTTGTGACTACCCAGAGTTTTTAAATAATTTTTCACAAATTCTTGTGAAAAAGGTCGGGATCCATGAAAACTTTTTCCTTTTTCTTTTAAAAATCATTTCAAAAGTAACACATATAAGTAATGGATTTCAAAACTACTTCTTCAAGCCAAAAGGTTTTAAAATAAATCTCCAAATATAATCAAAACAATAATAACGAATATGCATTATCAGGATCTACTAGTCACAACCTAAGAGTTGATTTGGATAGGAATCAAGGTTTAAGACCACTAAATAGTGAAAGTGACTTACAGTCACTTAAGAAGAGTAGTGGATAGCCAATCCAGGTCGAATGGCGTGGATTGAAAATCCAGTAACTGTTTGTCATTCAACTAGCTATTAACAAATAGCTAATGAAACACCCTTAGCATAGAAATAAGTACTATCACTTCTCCTTGTGATGAATAGTACCGGGAGCTAACTTAGAAGAAACTTCCATACTATGGAAGCTAAGAGAAGTCCTAAAATTATATATCTAAATGTGTGTTTGTATTTTTATAGAGGTGTGATTGATCTGGAGTACGTATGCAAACTAAAGAAATTATTTGCTTTAGAGAACCCAAAGATCTCCATTTGAGGTAGGTGGAATTAAGATTTCTAAGATTTTTGCTATATATGTATTTGTATATGAATTTCAAGCATTGAAATAAGTCTTTTCAGTTTATGTGAAAAATAAGATGATTGTGCATGCAAAAATTGAATCATGTTTAAAATGCTCATATATAAGCACTTATTTTATATTATGATGTTTCAATCCATTTGTTTGTTCATGACAAGACACATTCTAGACTAGGGACTCCGAGTAGCCCATCTCTTGGCTAGAACAGATTCTTGAGGTGTGACTGTAGGTAGCCCATCTTTGCCAAAGAGGACAATATTGTATCTATTGTATACTTTGATCATGGAAGGATGCATTTAGAGGACGTAAATAGTGGGTAGCCCATCTTTCTCCGTATGAAACAAATCCTTGACTGATGGCTGTGGGTAGCCCATCTCCTGGGAAGAGGATAATATTATGATTGTAGCTAGTGACTGTGGGTAGCCCATCACTTGGCAGAAACATAAGCCGTGACCAGTGACTATGGGTAGCCCGTCTCTCGGATGGCTGATAGTATTCTAACGCATTCTGAGGAGGTCGGCTATTGGTAGCCCATCTCCCTCCGTATGATGTAAGCCATGACTGGTGATTGTGGGCAGCCAATCTCCTAAAAAATGGACTATAATGAGATGTATTTGCATACTTTGTGATTTAAGGAAAAGTTATTTTGGTATGGTGCTAAGATTGCTTTCTTATTAGTAGCCTGTTGAAATTATATCTCAAATGGATCTTTATTATATGAAATGTATTATGAATTCATTATTGTGGTAAATGCTTGACATATTTCAGACTACATTATAAATGTTTATAGTTTTGCATGATGCAATAAGAACAATTGATTTTTATGGTAAATTATGATTTGCTTATGTATAATTACATCTTATTCCTCCTATATAAGCGATTGCTTGCTGAGGCATTGCTTTGGTTTGCAGTGCCTCTGATACAGAGAATAGAAGTAGGTCTCGTATGTTGACATTATTTCAAAATAGTGAGCTGTTTACTGATGGAGCGATCCAACGGAAGCCTTGGAAACTGATAGGTAAGAATTGGTTTATGCTTGAAGTATTTTAATAGAAATGAGGAAGAGACTGTAATGTATGTAATTCTAGGAGTTTTCATAACTGATGTGACTGGGTTGTGACATGGAGGTTCTACATGTATTTTGTTTAAGAAATTTGTTTTCATTCTGTTGGATGTATGAAAAGAGGCAGAGTCTCCAATTGTGTTTTAAAATTGTCAATGTATGTTTATCAGGTACTTTGCAATGACATGCGTTAAATGTCATATGTCCAAAAAATAGAGAAAACTCTGTCGAATTTTTAGTAGAAATGGTCACTCATTTTGCCGAGAATCCTTGTTTTGAGAAAAGAAAAATGACACTTGGGGTTTTTCAAAGTGAATTTAAAAGAAAGGATTCTTTCGCTGTTGTTTCCTCTTTAAAAATGATTTTTATTAGAGATCGATCTTGTTATGTCATGGTCTTTTGTATTTAAAAAGTGTTAGAAAAACCCGAGTCGTCATAGTTGGTATCAGAGCCTAGGTTCAATCCACTCACATCCAATCACATTGAGTAAAATCTTAAGCAATCTCAAAAGTAAGATGTTGTGATTGATGAGTTGAGAGTAACTCATCAAAAGATCTTGTGATGAAGAGAAGGATGTCACCTAAAAGGATGATTCAAAGGACAACAAACTCTTCTGTTGAGCCATTTGATTAGGGGAGTCAAATGATGGGCTTCATGGCCAGCATGATGCAAAACCCCAGTCAGCTGGTGCAACAACATCAATAGATGCAACCCATGAAGGTTCACAAGTTCTAAGGAGACAATAGATGTTTAGTCCTAGCATGAGTAAGAGGAGTACTCTTATGAAATTAGTATAATTCTTAGAGTAAGGAACAATAGTATAAGAGTACAAAACTCGTATATCTGAATGAAAACTTTATCAAAGATAGATCTATTCACATGGGGTGACCTTTAGAGGATCCAAGTTTTAATTTTGATGATGCGCACAAACCTGTGAGGATTATGATTACTATTGCACAATCATATTTTGATTTTAATGAAAAGAGGGCAGAGAATAATCACAAGGGAAGAGAACTGGGGAAAAATTAAGAGAATTACAATATTAGTCTATACATGTTGAGGATAGATTCGATGGATAAATTTTGGTATTAGGAAAATCAATGGAAGTTGATCTGCTTATGTAAAGGAATTATTGATCGAAAGAATGAAAATGAGTTATTCTTAATGTATACAGAAATACTAATAGCTAATTATCATTGAGAAGTAAATGCCTATTTAAATGATTCTTGAGAGTTCTAGTCATGAATTGAAGATGCATAACACATAGAGGATATGACAACTGTTTTATAAGGATGATTACTAAATGATAAGAAAGAAAAGCAAATGAGTGGAGAATTGAAGCATGAATATAGAAACTTAATGAATACGTTCAATTTCTAACTTGGACAGTGTGCAAACTTTTGAAAAGACCTTATAATTATGGTAACAACAATAGTATGAGGATAATGATGAAGGATCAGGAATAATTACAATTAATGAGAGCCCGAGAGAGTTAGAGATGTATTGTATTAACCTAAACTTGAAATTGGATTTATTTGACATATCAATTGTAGTATGGTGGAAATCATTGAAAATTTGATGAAATAAGGTCCTAGTTTTCTTATGGATGAATTTTGTAAGCGATGAGATGAAAATTAATGAGTTCTTGTACATGCAACAACAAAAAATACTGATAGCAAGAATTAGTGAGAAGAGAATGTTTATGGATTATTGTGAGAGTTTTAATTATAATTTGAAATGCATATTGCCTGGAAGACATGACAGCTATTTTATAAGAATAATCATTAAATAGTGATGATTACATAATGAATCAACTATGGAGAAAGACAGATGAAGTGAATGGGGCAAGATAAAAATTTATTATAATTGAGTTACATTCAACACGGATAGTGATGATATTGTGGTTTCCAATAACGAAGGTTATTACAAAAGATAAGCTTCATCAGATGTGAGATTGACAGAGTTGCAATTGATTTTGTCTAATATGACCATGAAATAATTCATCAGTTATAGGAAATGAAATGGTGGAAGTGAAGACACAAAAATTGTAATTATGAGGAGTCTAATGATTGTCATTTGAGAGGACATGTTCCTCTATTGCTAAGACCTTCATCTGGAAGGCTCTTGGGAAGGTCGGTAACGATCAGTATCTTTATCTGAGGAGTAATTGGTGATGCAGAAAGAGAATTGGCTACTTTAAAGCACAGAGATCAGGCAGCTCAACAATATTTGAATGATTTTATAGGCTGAAGAGGTGTGTTACTTGCAAGGGCAAGTACTTGAACAGTCATGTCTCAAAGTTAGTACATGTCACAATGGCAGCAATAGTATCAACAGCTGCCATTATATTGGGAAATCCTTTAGATGCCTAATTGTGGTGAGTTAGTGCATTTCTTTAGAGACTGTCCCCGAGGACAGCAAATCAGGCAGATTGACATTGGGATCAGGGCAGAGATGGCAGCACATTAGCAGTGATGAGTTTTTGCTATTACTTTGAGGAAGCACGAGTTTCAAACTAGATGGTGGAGAGTATTTTCTTAATTGCTGGTAGGCATGCTATGATCCTCCTTGATCCAGGATCTAGTGTGAAGACCCGGGTTTTTCAATACTTTTTATTTTTATTTTTTATAAAACTTTTCAAAAGGTGGTGCCCCTATTTTATAAAAACCAAAATAATGAAAAACAATTTCAATTGAATTTCATTTTTAGAAAAATCCTGAGGTCAACCATTGACGTAAAACAAGATATTTTTTTTTTCTAAGTAAACATGTTTAAAATAGATTTACTATTCTAAGACTCATTTAGTCATCAGCCACATTCCCATAACAGTATAATCAAGTCCAATAACATATGTATACATACACAGTCCATGTGAAATCAGAACATACCTCTAAATGAGACTTCTTGATCACTATTCTTGTAACTCCTCAAATGTCTTGTCTTTCTTTAATATCTGAGGCATTGCAACAATAACGCAATGCCCCATCAAGCAATGCTTAGTAGATACATAGACATTTAATGTATATCAATGGAACAAAATTGAATAATTGTATTGATACAATGAGTAAAGCAATTTTCTACAAGAATATAATTATTTTAAGCAATGCTAATAAAATCTCAAAACATCATATACGATAAAACATGCATCTCATGGATTTAAAACATAATATGATCTTATGTAAATGAGCATACAATAATAACAGGGTACCCCGCAAGGTACGTGGGTCTTACGAGTGTTCCATACACTCGCATCACAGATCATGAGTACTCATATCAAACCTTTGAGTGTCGTCACACCCAGGCATACCATCACATCTCCATGGTCATCATGCAAGCAAGCATAATAAGAGTATGGATCGTCATGCCGCAGTGGCAACCCTCTAGGGTCTCAACCACTGCTGCTCCCCGTCGACACCATAATGAGAGACTTAACGTCTGTCCCCATGGAAAGGCCCAGACTGGTAGTGTGGACTATCCATGTTACCAAACCCCTACCGAAAGCCATCTGCAGGCAGGTGTCTATCATATCACAATCACATCACAAATATCAGAGGGTGGGTGGGTGGCCCTCCTCCCTCATAGCATGACATCCACCGAGTGAGAGCACCTGTCATAAAACCCAAAATACAAAAAACACATATCTAAAAAACCAGGAGCACTCATGGCTCGCAATCCCCAAGGCACGCCCCTCATCCCGGGGTTAACCTCTCAAAGGACTAGCCACCAAGCCTCCACTTTCTTTTCTCATGAAAACCCATAAATTTCAATAATGTAACAAAGAGAGAAATTTTGTACTTATGCATAAATTGCATAGTATCAATCTCATGAAATCATCGATTATAAATTCATTCAATACATTGTCGAAATCAATGATCGATCATAGTATATAAAACTTTGAGTTACACAAATCGTAGATTAAATAATAATGCAATTTAAATCACACTCAATCATGATGCTATGATGATGCAAGGTTTTTAAAATCAAAACATAACATTAAATGTCGTCACCTACCTCAATGTGAGATCACCCAACTCAAGCATATAATCCTCTTAACTTGTACGTTCAGATGTACCTGTCAGTACCACAATACTATTTCATGTTATTTATCATATTATAATGGAATCTATGATGATCTAACCATTGGATCATCCTCTAAGATCTCTAATTATGATTTGGTTCTTAATTTAGTCTCATCTCATGTTCATCTGTTTATTTTTGTGTGTATCTAATGTTTATACCTTAATCTGACGGTCAGATCATCCTCAGATCAATAATTTCCTAAGATCTGGTTCAGACTAATGGTCTAGATCAATTTCTAGAGTAGTCATGCTAATATGCCCCTTAGAACCCTTATTTATTATCATACTTTATCTCATTGTTCAAGTCTTGAGGCCTAATCACCCTTTGATCAATCGGTTATAAGTTATTAATTAATATTTTATAATTTAACTAATCTAAAAGTAGTCAAATTTAGGTTTTTATGCTAAATCTAAGTCTGTGTCATCAATATGGTCGCAACAAATGTTTTCGCTCATGATTTAGACCTCTATAGCTCCCAAAATCAAGTTTTTTATGAAAAGATCTCATAAATTAATATATTAATTTATAGGGGTAGGTACGCGTGCACTGACTTACACGGGTGGTGTGGTTTGCACCGGCTTACACCCGCACACTGCGCGCCCAGGATGGCCAATGTGTTCCGGACGTCCAGGACAACACGCAAGAGGGTCCTACACGCGCGTCCCCGTTTGTGCATCCCGATGGGCATCTTGGGCTCACTGTCCATCGGGGACAATGAACCCAAGATGTCCACCTTGTTTTGGCTTGATCAGGGCCCTAGAAGCTCCAATTTTTTATCTGTTTTTGCCATTCTTAGGGTTTTTGGGTCCAAAGATCACAATGAAGGCTTAGATTTCTCATTTGAGGTGTCCTTAACATGGGTCTAACCATGCTCCATGGTTTTGAATCCATAGGCCATCCAACGGCCATTTTGATTAGATCTAGCTTGGATCTGTGAGGGGGAAGTTGGAAAATAAGGTAAATAACAAGTTAAAATGTGTAACTTACCTAATTAGAGTCAGAGATGGGAGATTAGAGCCCTTTAATGCGTGCAACTTCAACTTGTTTTTGTGGCGTGCACAGGGGAAAATGAGGGTTCTCCTTTGGTTGTTTGACATGGGAATGGAAGGGGAAACTTGTATTTAATAGGCTAAGTCTTGATTTTTCTGAATGAAAGGTAGATCAATGCCTTCCTCTATTAGAATTCTAATGGAAGTGGAAAAGAGGTACCGTTATCAAAATGACTCCCTTTTATTGACGTCCCTAGCAATTTATCAATTTACCTTGACACTTAAAATGGTCATAACTCACTCATCCGAACTCTGATTTTTATGTTCTTTTTACCATTCAATTCCTATTGACGTGTATTTTTTGTTATTGGGTTTTTAGGACCAATTTCTATATGTAAAATTTTTATTTTTATTTATTTAATTTATTATTTAAATTTTGAGGATATTACATCTTTCCCTCCTTATTAAAATTTCGTCCTCGAAATTTTGATATATGCCTCTATGTAAATAACTCTAGGTGGATCCTCCGCATCTCTTTTATTGTCTCCCATGTGGGCCCCCAACTGTGAATGACATTCTCTATAGACTTTGCCTAATGAAATAGTTTTAGTCCTCAACTCCTTGACTTTCTTATCTAGTATACACACAGGTCTCTCTTCAATTGTCATGTTAGGCTGTAACTCTCATAGGATCAGCACAAGTTTGTGAGACAGATTTGACATATACTTCTTTTGAACAATTCCAGAGTCATCCTCACATCACAATATATAATAATCATGACAATAATTCAAAAGTTAACATCAATAAGCGATTCCATGGCATGTCATACCTTCTTATCTCAATCTATCATATAAATCGATGCCTATCAATCCTCTCTTGATATAATCAGACACATCATAACCACCTATGACCCAATTTGCACAAACAGGAGCATATAGTTATCTTACTTATGTACTACTTAGTACTAGTTATCTTACTACATTTGCTCGATTCATAGTATCTCTGTTAACATATAGGAAGTCATTTACTAAATCAAAATAGGAGCATATAGTTCACCAACAGGAATTCATATGCTAGTCACAACGACAACTTGTTAACTCACCAATAGGAACTCTATGCCAATGAGAACTAATCTGCAACATGATCTTACTTGTAAGCACTTAGGAGCTTGCCACCTAAAAGTCTACTGGTGTGTTTAGCACCTACCATCATTGGTTACTAACCACCATTGATTTTTAAATTGAATTTTTCTTAATCATCAAGGAGCAATTTCACATAATATTATATATCATTGATATCTTGGTGAAACTCAATTATACAGTGCCCGTAGTTTATAAGATTGAGGAACTATGAATGTCAGACAACAATTTGGCTAATCTCAGCACATCACAGTCTTAATAAACAACTCCTCTGCTATTCCAAGTGTTTCGTAAAGGGAATTCACTTCCTTTGACCATAACTCAAGTTATAATGTTTACAATAAATGATGAGCCCTTAGTCATTTTGGATTTATGCACAATGATTCTTTGTGCCCATCTGTGTTCGTGAAGTATTCAACAACACTATCTATTAACCCAATCATGGCTCATCAAAATAACATTTGAAGATTCGACCCATCATATCCATACATTCTGTCAGTGTATCGGTTCCACCAATTTGTACCATCCAGAATTAGTAACAATCATGACAAGTTTTAAAAATCATCTTAAAGACGTCATACATAGAATCCTAGGCTGGGTATAATCACACATCAAATCACTCTTTACAGACACCAAGTACCATGAGGAATTAATCAATTAAATCATCAATATAGGATTTAAACTATTAGTTTTCTATCGCGGTATTATCAAACGAACGTAACTCTGTGCATAATAGTAAAGATCTAGCTCTCTTCTCATGAAGAAGACTAATGCACTTCACAAAGACCCACTAGGCTTGTCAAAACTCTCATCAAAAGCTCATATAGTTGGAACTTTGTCAGCTCAATTAGGAACATCTCACATGGCCTTCAGAGTAAGTAATGCTATGTCTAATTAACATCAGTATCAACCCCTTTGTGGAAAAATCATGAAACTCCTTAGGCAAAATCATAAACTCTTGCACATCATCTTTGTGCTCATTCCATAGTCGCTCATGGTACCCCATAGTCTTACAATTAAGAAATACTTAGTAACCTCTAAAAAGTATTGCACTGCCTTTAAGACAGAAATAATACAACTCTTAAAGATGCCCCTTCTTACACAAGTGAGGCAAATAGTTGTCCAGTTACATCAGAAGTAATCTTCTTATCATAGAAATCATTATCTCCATATTAGAGAGTCCATTCTAAGGATTATATTGCAATCAATCATATCGAGTGGGATGAAATCTCTGATGACCCAAGTTTTTGAAACACATTTTATAATACATTTTTCATAGGCAAGGGCATCCCCTTAGTAAAAAAATTTCGCAAAACAAAGCAGCGAAAATTCTTTTCTTTTAAAACTTGTTTTAAAAACCCAAGTCACCATTTTATACATAACATAAATACAATTTGTGTACAAAATAAATTTCCATTGAAGGAATATGATTTTATTAAACTTTCAGAATCCATCCAGTGTTTCACAGTACAGCCAGGTACTAGTATATTACCTATCCAAATTACATAATCCAAAATTTGCAAACCTCACCATACATTAAAAACTCTCAATACAATACAATTCCCTCAAATAAAATACATGTCTTCAAGAGGATGTATCTTGATTGATTATTCATCAACATCTTCTTAAGTCTTCTATAGTCTTGAGCTTCTAACCCTCCTTCTCTGTATCTGAGGTATTGTAAACATGGAAACATGTACAATACCTCAGCAAGCTATGCTTAGTAGGGGAATACAAAAACATAACACTTCATCAATATAAGAATACATACCTCAGTACTTATTTCATCATGGTTATCCATTCATGAGTACTCTCCACATAGAGTATATATACTATTTATGTATTATATGACAAATTAGTTCATATAGTGAAGATTGCTCAAAACTTGTTCCATCCCCTAGCTATGCCTCCACTTAGGAGAGCAATACATAGCCAAAGAGTCCTCAACACTTGTTCCTTCCCTTGGCTATACTCCACTTAGGAGAGCAATACTTAGCCAATCCTCATATGGGGTTTTCATTCTAAGAACTCATGTAATAGCATATCATCATGCCATGGCATCATACTATGCCTATCATATGTGCATCATAATGCAAAATACATTAGGACTACTATGCTTACAGTCTCAATCTATATAGCTAATCCTCCATTGACACCAACTGTGGAATAATCAATCCATGTCCTCATGGGGTGGACCATGGCTGTCACAGTGTGGCCTTCCCATTATTGCCCCTACCCGACATTTAACCTCTCTTTGGGATGGTATCTATCATATAAGTTTCAAGAAGCAGGTGGCCAAACCCTCATAACTTCCCTAGCATAGCATCCCCAGTCTCTATCTCTGTGTAAAACAAAATCACAAGCCTCCATACTTGTATGGAAAATATATTGTACATATCAGACGATCTATCTGTTTAACTAAGGCTGGAATATTGCACATACCCTATTCTTAGGGTTTCCTTAGTCTTCATATATCAGTACTTTCACTTCATTAGACTTGATCATTAAATTAGATCAAGTGGATTAGATTATGAGGTTAGATATCTTTGTTTGATCATTTGGTTAGATCCCATGTTTTGGATCACTTTGTTTGATCATTAGATTTTGGATTTGTTTGGATCATATGTTCTGGATCCCTTAATTTGATCATATGTTTTGGATCCCTTAATTGGATTATTTGTTTTGGATCCCTTAATTGGATCATTTGTTTTGGATCCCTTAATTGGATCATATGTTTTGGAACCCTTAATTGGATCATATGTTTTGGATCTCTTAATTGGATCATTAGTTTTGGGATCCCTTAATTGGATCATTTGTTTTGGATCCCTTAATTGGATCATATGTTTTGGATCTCTTAATTGGATCATATGTTTTGGATCACTTAGTTTGATCATGTGTTATGGATCACTTAGTTGGATCATGTGTTTTGGATCATAAGTTTTGGACCACTTGTCTGGATCATGACTATGTTAAGGTACTAAGCATACTTATACAATGAAGGACTATAATTTTAGACAGATAATCATGTATGTCTACACATGAACCTCTAATATCTCTTTGTATATTCACATGCCTCAAAGTAGTATCTTGATTTATACTTCTCAAGTGTATTCTTCCACAATGTCCATCATAGTCTGGATTCATCCATCTGTCAAACCATATGTATACGGTTATTTCTCTATTCAAGTATTTATTCCTAGAGATGGCACCCTAATTTTCCTTGAATCAAATTTGATCAAGGGTTTGGATTCTCTATCTATGTTCTTCTACATACGCATACATATACACATGTAATACAATACTACATTAGTATTTGTTTTTTATCATCCAAGATCCTATGGATCTTGTTTGATCATCCTTATCTTGATTACCATTTTTATTAGGATTAGATGATTTACTACATTTTATGCTCTCATTATTATTACTCAACCAATTAATGTTTTATTGGTTGAGGGTAGCTTATTTCATCCTAAGTCTAGAAGCTCCTCTTATGTCCAATTGGCTAAGGCTTACTAGTTAAATGGTTGAACACAAACTGGCTACTTCAATCCTCATGTAAGGAGGCGTTTAAACCTCACAAACGTCAACAGAAGGTGGGGGGAGAGAGTGGCTCTATTAGATAACCCCCTTAACCACTATGTCCATCATTCACTAGCTTGACCCTAACTCAACTCTTCATAAGGGTTCCTATGAGCATTTAATCCTAATTATTCTTTCTAATTGTTTTTAATTAAATCCATGAACTAAAATGTTATTCATGGAGTTTTATTATGCTCCTAATTTGGACCAAGGAATTTATATTCCTTATATTATCCTACTAACTATGGTCCTTACTATCATTAAGTCCATGTCATACATTCCAAGTGAATGTCCTTTCCTTCTAATTTCATTTAATTCAATTTCCATGAAATTTCCATTACTTAAGCATAAATTTAAAGCATAAATAAACAATTAAATAAACAATTTCGTAATTAACTCAACTAAGCAATGAAAGAAAATTATCATAATGTTCAATAATTCAAATAGAAATCTAACATGCTATCATGATCCAAGGGTCTTAATTGATCCATATTCATTTTTCATCTCTTTAGGGTTTAGATCTTGATCCTTCATTTTATTTTAGATCCAACATTTTATATTGATGTAATTTAATTATTAAATCATTGATTTACCTCATCCATTGATTCGATCTTCCCTTGATCTACCCGATCGAGCAGATCTTAGGTTACTTTGTACCATTTAAGGGCATAGATCTTGATCTAGCACAAATCCTCATCATCCATTCATTATATCCCTATGATATTATCTCAAGATCATCATCAAAATACATCCATACAGTCCAATCATCCTGGATCATCTTGATCTAGGAGATACTATTCTTTTTTAAGGATTTTAGTAACTCTTAAGGCTATATCTCTTAAGATCTGCCTAATTAATTTCATTTAAGTCACTGATTTTATTTATTATATTATAAAATCATCATCCAAAAAGGTATTAGTGATCTGATCATCTTAGATCCTATAGATCAAGGATGTTAGTTATTTATCCACTTAATTACAGAAAATTTAATAAATTAAAATTAGAATGTTATAGGTTCAGTCCATTCTAATTATCACAAGGAATCTATTAAAACTTTTCGATCTCTATTTGGATCTCAATTGAGATCGAAATTGAGATTTCAAGATTTCAGCCCATTTTAAGGGCTGAATTTCACCTTATTGTTTTTGATCAATTTGACTGATCTATAGGTACATAATTTATACTATGAACATGTTTATTATGGTTTTGGGACCTTATAAACACATCAAACGGCTCAGATTTTATGTTTGAGGTCATTTGGGTCATGATCCAAGATCAATGGCACGAATTTTACTAAATAGATCATATAAATACTAATTAAAAACAATATCTAACATGTTTAGTATATTACTACCATAATAATGAATCCAAGGACAGTTTCTGATCTAAATTTAGATTCCAATTAAAATCAGAATCAAGATTTTAAGATTTCAGCCCGTCTTAAGGGCTGGATTTCATCTTTACCGTTTTTGTTCAAGTTATTCATATATATGAATAAAAATCTGACTGTGAATATGATATTACATTTTATGGGGTCTCTGAAGACATCCATCAGTTCGGATTTGTATTTTAAAGTCATCTGGGTCATGATCTAAGATCTTGGGTACTGATTTTACTAAATAATATATATAATTGCAACTTAAAACATGGATATGATGAATTTAGTACTTAGATAAAGTCACAAGGAATCCATAGAAACTTTTTGATCTAAAATCAGCTTTATCAAGCTTTGAATTAGAAATATAAGATTTCAGTTTACTAGATGGACGACCCAGATTAGATCTGGGTTACAGGTACGGGGCAACTTGCGTCCTGCGCCTGTCACCGCCTATCACAGGTGTCTGGGTAGAGGTGACCGGCTACAGGCGAGACAGTCCGATCTAGACCGTTAGATCGCTGTGGCTGGATCTCCTTCACCCATCTCATGCAATGGCCTAGATTTCATCTCCCGGGGTTTTTGCGCCCCAGGAATCCATCCAACTGCTCAAAAGATTCATCTGAGTCATCTGTGATGAGATATCCACCACCCAAGCTAGATCCATCATCTCCGACAGATCAACGGCTGGGGAGCTTTCCAGGTGCCCGAAAAACCTACCTTGCCTACTAGAAATGGAAGTAGAAGGAGAGGTGCACCTACCTGTATTGATCTGGGGAGGAGGAGCTCATCGGAGAGATAGAAAATCTGCCGGAGAAGAAAAAGAAAACCCTAGGTGCCGACTATCACATACAGGCTCAAAATACTCCATCGCCGTTGCCAGATAATGTGGGGAACCTTGGGGCTTTAGTAAATCAACCCATTCCTGATATTACCAACAGTTCAAGATCACCATTGGATGGCTAAATTGTTCGTAATATCTTGAAGAACATGTCAGAGACGGTACCCAGTACCTTTTCCATCTTCGTTTTGAGCTTTCTTCCGATCCAGAATGTGGATCATGTTGGAACTAAAGGGCTTTTGTAAAGAAGCCTTTTATGAACATATCTAATGGTTAAGATGAGATTTCAACGGTTTTATTGGAATGTCTAATTGAAATAGGGTTTTTGGGCAGAAACCCAGTCCCATTGGGGACGACGCGTCCTTGGACGCGCCGATGTCTCCATTGAGTCTGGAGAGCCAGGTGCGTCTGTGGAAACGCCCACAGACTTAAGAAAGAGAGAGAGAAAGAAGGAGAAGTTGGGGAAGATGCGGGATGTTTCTGGAGCTAAGATTTTGCAGCATACTAGGGGACCTCGTGAATGATTTTATGAAGATTTTTGAGAATTTTTCTGAGGTCTATTTATAGGTATTTTGAGTGGTTTTCATAATGACATGTAATTAGTATGTTTTTTCCTTTTTATTATTTAATATATATTAGATTCCCACTACCACCTCCTTCTCCACTAGCAGGTGGCAATGGTTTGACTAATGATGCCTGTTTTTTTTCCAGACATTGGATCCCTTTGTGGGCCCCATGTGGGCCCCCACATGTGTAAAAAGACCAAATTGCCCTTTTATGGAGAAAAATCTGTTTTATTCTCCTAGGCTTGAAATTGAGCGTACTTAGTGGCGTTGGATTCGTATTTCTGAGTAGATTCCAGATTTTGATGTCTCAAGTCTTATTTATTTGTGAAATTACCATTTTACCCTTTTATTCATTAAAATGAAGAAAAATACAGATTTTTCATCCGTATTCAGAAATTGTCGTGCTTACAGTCATTTTGAAGCATTCGTCGCATATGTTTTCAATTAGACATCTCTCATACCTTGATTTCAATTCTATGAGATGTGCATATTTCATAACCCTAATATTCTAGCCTAATTTTCATTGAAATTCTCAATTTCAATATTTATTTAATTTCTTTACCAAAAATTGGGGGTGTTACAAAATCAACATTCATCCTATTTCTCGTTATCTCCACCACTCACCCTTAGTCATACTTACAAGTTTCCATAACTCTTTCACCAGTATTCTTGCATCTGATCCCAAATACTGCCATATATTCCCAATATATTTCTCAAAGCTCTAATACATAAAGTCCAAATCCACTGGATCCTACATCAATAAGTATCATGTTTACTAGAAATTAAGAAAATATTTTCTATTGCCCAAATTGAGGTCTATACTTGCTTCCAAGTAATGACAGAGATTCATCATCGCTAATGTGGAGCCATTTCTGCCCCCATCTCCAATGTTAGTCAGTCTAACTCACGGTCTTATGAAACAGTCTCTATCAAATACTCTATCTCCCTACAGTCAAAACATTTTGAAGGATTGTAGCTGTAATGGCTGTTGTTGCTGCTATTACCACTATTTTAATAATCTATTAACTCCAAGACATAGCTGTCTAGGTGCCTATTCTTTCACTAATGTATTTTCTCTTATTCACATCCCAATCCTGTCTAATCAATGTTACTGGCTCAGTAGCTCCTATAATTATGTCAATGAAAAAAAATCTCTTGCTCTTTCTAGGTTAACTCAAACTATTCATGTCCGAGTTTCTATGCTCAGTTCAAGTCCCAAGAGAATATCTTTCGATAATGCAAAGTCCAATTCTATTGCCTTTGTCACCAATGTAGGATGTGCTACCATCCTCTGATTTCTTAATCTAGGTGTCAACATATCATAATCTATTGTAGCCTCCTTACCCAACATAAAGTCAGGGGCCTATCAATCAATTATATATTCTAGTTCAATACTGTTGACCCATTTAATTTCTTTGCTCTAAAGTAACAACTTTCACCGTATCACCAAATGCTCATAAGAGAAGGATACTGGTCATCACTAGCCTTTTTAAGAGTCTTTCATATAAAAGTCTCAACAATGGAGGAGCTTGATCTCTCAAACAATCATAATTAGAATTCTCGTAATCACATTTTCAGTGTTCTCACTTCTACTATTTCATTTCCTTTAACAAATCAAATATTCTATGGTCATATTTATCAAATCATTTACAATCATCAACCTCACATTCGATGTGCTTGATATTTCATAATGACTTTCTTAGCCATTTTAGACCACATTATAATCAATACTTAACAATTATTCTCATAAAACATTTGTCACATCCTCCAAGGCTATGCACTTCCTATCATAATTAAAATCCCAATAAAATTCGTAACATTAACTTGTCACCAATGTCTAGTTACCAGTATTTTTTTGTGCATAAGGACCTATAAATTTCAACTTATAGATCAAATAATTCATCTATGGAATATTAAATATTGTTCCATCAATTGTCAATGATTTTCATTCATACTATAATTTATTCCTCAGCTAAATCCACTTCAAGTTTAGATGAATACAATACTTCCTTAAAATTCTCAAGTTCTCATTTGTTGTAACCGTCATTGATCTTGCTCAATTGTAGTTATAATAGCCTTTATACTCTTTCAAGATTTATAAACATAATCCAAGTTATAACTTGAATTCTTAAAAGTAATTTATATACACGTATCTTCTATTATATAGTAAAGTTTTCACCTAGAGAACTGATTCACAATCTTTATTCTGAATCTTTACTCACCATTAACCATTGTACTCTATAAAGTATCATACCTACTGTTCTCACATTAGATATTATATTCACAGTACATTTTCTCCATTAGCAATCATCTATATTCTCAGCTAAAGACACGAACTCATGCATGCCATGTTGTGATTTCTTACCCTTAAGAGCTTCACTATTCTCATAAGAATTTACTTTTCCTTAGTTGATCGTTTTTCTTTTTCCATGACTATTCATATCTCCCACTTGAATCATTGTCTATTAAGATATGATTCAACTCTATATATGATTTTCACTCTATCCTTCCACTTACTAGTTCAAATCCCAACATCATTAAATGGTGTTTATTCTAGTTTCATAATTTACTAAATGATTTACTCATTTAGCTCCCACTAATTCTAATTCTCACCTTGGACTGTCATTTTCACATGGACTTTTGGGATTGGTTGTGAGTGGATGAACCTGCTCTGATACCAGCTGTGAATACTCGAGTTTTTCAATACTATTTTTTTATATATAAAACTTTTCGAAAGGTGGGGCCCCTATTTTATAAAAACCAAAACAGCAAAAAACAATTTCAATCAAATTTCATTTTTAGAAAAATCCCGAGGTCAACCATTGACGCAAAACAAGATTATTATTTTTCTAAGTAAACATGTTTAAAATAGATTTACTATTCCAAGACTCATCCAGTCATCAGCCACATTCCCATAACAGTATAATCAAGTTCAATAACATATATATACATACACAATCCATGTGAAATTAGAACATACCTTTAAATGAGACTTCTCGATTACTATTCTTCTAACTCCTCATATGTACTGTCTTTCTTTAATATCTGAGGCATTGCAACAATAACACAATGCCTCAGCTAGAAATGCTTGGTAGGTACATAGACATTTAATGAATATCAATGGAACAAAATTGAATAATTGAATTGATACAATGAGTGAAGCAATTTTCTACAAGAATATAATTATTTTAAGCAATGCTAATAAAATCTCAAAACATCATATGCGATAAAACATGCATCTCATGGATTTAAAACATGATATGAGCTCATGTAAATGAGCATACAATAATAACAGGGTACCCCTAAGGTATGTGGGTCCCATGAGTGTCTCATATACTCGCATCACAGATCATGAGTACTCATATCAAACCTCTGAGTGTCGTCACACCCAGGCATACCATCACATCTCCATGCTCATCATGCAAGCACATATAATAAGACTATGAATCATCATGCCGTAGTGGCAACCCTCTAGGGTCTCAACCACCGCCACTCCCCGTCGACACCATAACGAGAGACTTAACATCTGTCCCCATGGAAAGGCTCGGATCTGTAGTGTAGACTATCCATGTTACCAAACCCCTACCAAAAGCTATTTGCGAGCAGGTGTCTATCATATCACAATCACATCACAAATCTTAGAGGGTGGGTGGCCGGCCCTACTCCCTCCTAGCATGACATCCACTGAGTGAGAGCACCCATCATAAAACCTAAAATATGAAAAACACGTATTTCAAAAATCAGAGGTATTCATGGCTCACAATCCCTAAGGCATGCCCCTCATCCTGGGGTTAGCCTCTCAAAGGACTAGCCACCAAGCCTCCACTTTCTTCTCTCAAGAAAACCTATAAATTTCAATAATGTAACAAGGAGAGAAATTATGTACTTATCCATAAATTGCGTAGTATCAATCTCATGAAATCATCAATTATAAATTCATTCCATACATTGTCGAAATCAATGATTGATCATAGTATAAAAACTCTAAGTCGCACAAATAGTAGACTAAATAACAATGCAATTTAAATCACACTCAATCATGATGCTATGATGAAGCAAGGTTTTTAAAATCAAAACATAACATTAAATGTTGTTACTTACCTCAATGTGAGATCACCCAACTCAAGCTTATAATCCTCTTAGCTTGTACATTCAGATGTACCTGTCAGTACCACAATACTATTTCATGTTATTTATTATATTATAATAGAATCTATGATGATCCAACCATTGGATCATCCTCTAAGATTTCTAATTATGATTTGGTTCTTAATTTAGTCTCATCTCATGTGCATCTATTTGTTTTTGTGTGTAGCTAATGTTTATACCTTAATTTGACGGTCAGATCATCCTCAGATCAATAATTTTCCAAGATCTAGTTCAGACCAATGGTCTAGATCAATTTCCATAGTAGTCAGGCTAATATGCCCCTTAAAACCCATATTTATTATAATACTTTATCTCATTGTTCAAGTCTTGAGGCATAATCACCCTTTGATTAATGGTTCTAAGTTATTAATTAATATTTTATAATTTAACTAATCTAGAAGTAGTCAAATATAGGTTTTCATGCTAAATCTAGGTCCGCGTCATCAATATGGTCACAATGGATGTTTCTGCTCATGATTTGGACCTGTATAGCTCCCATAATTGAGTTTTTTGTGAAAAGACTTCATAAATTAATATATTAATTTATAGGGGTAGGTATGCGTGCACCGACTTACACAGGCGGTGCAGTTTGCACCGGCTTACACCCACACACTGCGCACCCAGGATGGCCAGTGCGTTCTAGATGTTCGGGACAATGCCCAAGAGCATCCCGTGCGCGCGTGCGATATGCATGCGTGCGACGGAGCACCCGCATGCGAGCGTCCCTGTCTGTACATCTCGGTGGGTGTCTTGGGCTCACTGTTCATTGGGGACGATGAACCCAAGCCGTCCACCTTGTTTTGGCTTGATCGGGGCGTTAGAAGCTTTGATTTTTTATTTGTTTTGGCAGTTCTTAGGGTTTTTGGGTCCAAAGATCACAATGAATGTCTTAGATTTCTTATTTGAGGTGTCCTTAACATGGGTCTGACCATGCTCCATGGTTTTGAATCCATAGGCCATCCAACGACTATTCTGGTCAGATCTAGCCCAGATCTGTGAGGGAAAAATTGGAAACCAAGGTAAATAATAAGTTAAAGTGTGTAACTTACCTGATTAGAGCCGGAGATGGGAGATCAGAGCCCTATAGTGCGTGCAACTTTAACTTGTTTTTGCGGCGTGCATAGGGGAAAACAAGGGTTCTCATTTGATTGTTTGGCGTGGGAATGGAAGGGAAAACTTGTATTTAATAGGCTAAGTCCCGATTTTTTCAAATGAAAGGTAGATGAGTGCCTTCCTCCATTAGAATTCTAATGGAAGTGGAAAAGGGGTGCCGTTATCAGAAGGACTTCCTTTAATTAACGTCCTTGGCACTTTACCAATTTATCCTTACACTTAAAATGGTCATAACTCACTCATCCGAACTCCGTTTTTGACGTTCTTTATACCGTTCAATTCCTATCGGCGTGTATTTTTTTTGTGAGTTTTTAACACCAATTTCTATACATAAAAATTTTATTTTAATTTATTTAATTTATTATTTAAAATTTGAGGATATTACATCTAGTCATTCTTTTGTTTTATGTGCTAGCATTCTGCTTAGTCATGCCTAGATGTGTTGTCCTTTCAGTTGGATATTATGACTTTATCAGGAGAGTTATTGGAGGCTAATGAGTACTTTTGAGAGGTATCTTATGAACCCAGTAAAAGAGAGATTATGAATGATGATCTCATCCTACTCATTATGGTCCATTATGATGTCATCTTTGAGATGGATTAGCTGATCCTACCTTGAAGGTAGTGCAGTGCTCTTTTGGAGAGTGCCAAGTTTTATTCTTGTTTTGTGACAATGGAGGACCATTAGCAGCCATAGACCGAGCACAAAGATGATGTGCAAGAGGTCACAGTCTTTCCTGAGGAGTTTTCATGATATTGTTGCAAGAGAATGATTTCAAAGTGTATTGGGCATCAAGTATAGTATTATTTACCACGAATACCATATGGGATGGCTTAACTGAGCTGGCAAAGCTCTAGCTATATGAGCTTTTAATAAGGTTGTTAACAAGCCTAGTGGGTCTTCATCAAGTGCATTAGTCTTCTTCATGAGAAGAGAGACAGATCTTTATTGCTACGCATGGATTGTCATTTGTTTGATAGTACCTTAGTAGAGAACTGATATTCTTAATCGTATATTGATGAGGTATTTGATCAACTCAAGATGGTGCATGGTGTTTGTGGAGATTGAATTGAGGTGTGGTTATAACTAGCCTAGGATTCTAAGTATGACATCTTTAAGATGATTTTTAGAACTTGTTATGATTGTTATGAGCTTTGGATGGTACCAATGGGTGGAACCAGTACACTAACAGAATGTATGGATATGATGGGTTGAATCTTCGAAAGTAGTTGGATGAGCCACGAGTATGTTAATAGATAGTATTTTTGTATACTTTACGAACAGAGAGGAGCACAAGGAATCATTGTGTATTAATCTAGAATGTTTAAGGACTCATCGTTTGTTGCAAACATCTATGACATGAGTTATGGTTAGAGGAAGTGAGTTTCTCTTATCGCAGTGTCTTGAATGATAGAGAGATAGTTTATTAAGACTGTGATGGGCTAACATTGGCCAAACTATTGATTGAGGTTCATAGTTTCCTTAATCTTGTGAACTACTATCACCGAGTAATTGAATTCACCAGGATTGCATTGATATAGATGCAGTTTTCTTTTATATTACATATGTAAGCTTGAGTTTTCACTAAATGAGGGATATGACAGTGATGCATATTATTATATGAGATTATCCTCTTACAGGTGTTCATAATTCGATTTAAAATCTATACTTGTGAGTAGTCAATGAGGGCAAGTGTGAGAGGCACAGGCAAGCTTCTAGGAGGTAGGCTTCTAGGTGCTTGCAGTATGATTATGCTATTGACTAGTTTTTTATTAGCGTATAATTTCTTGTTGGTGAGCCATGGTTTTAATCAGCATAGAATGCTTGTTTGTGAGCTAGTATGCTCTAGTTGTTATTGGCACATGATTGCCTATTATGAGCTGTATGCTCTGGTTTTGATTTAACAAGTGATTATCTATTGATAAGCTAATGCACTCTGATATAGACTTGGCATAGAGTTATTGATATATGAGTTGAGATGCATTGATTTTTCTTGATACAGTGATTTTAAAAAATCCAAAAGTTGTATACAAATAATTAACTTTAGATGAGAGTTTGGTTCATGTCAATTGCATTATATGTGGTGATGATGCATTCTAATTAATTTATGAGTTGTTTGATATGAAATGGCTTACCATCTAGTGATTTATATATAAATTGAAATATGAGGAGATGACATGATGTGAAATTGTTTATTTATAGATGTTGATTCTAGAAATTTTTGGTATGATCCATGGATATTAGGATATGAGGATGTTTTGGAATTATTTGAAGAATAACATGGAAAGAATTTCAAGGATGAAATTCCTATAAGGAGGGAAGAATGTAACATCCCATGAAAAAAAAAAGAAAAAAAAATGGTTTTAACAGAGGGGGTTGTATTTGATACAAGCACCCAGTCACTTAAGGAAGCCGATACAGATGTCGGGTTGGTTTCTTCTCAAACCCAACAAACCAGAAAACCCCATGAAGAGGGAGATCCGGTGGGGATGAAGAAAGGGAAGAAGGAGAAGGAAAGGAGAAAAGGGGGGCAAGCCACTAGAGTTAAGGGCACGCCGGCAAAATAGATAAGATGGGTTTTTGGGTCGCCAGACTTTCAGGTCATCACCAAAGAAGATGACGGTTCGGATTGATGATCCGAGCCACTCATTTTGTTCGACTTAGAGAGGTGAGCAAAACCCTTAAGTTTAAGGGGAAATCTGAGATGATTTAGACTGTGGATCGAAGAGGAGATCATCGCATGCCTAGGTTTGGAGGGTTTCTGATAGATCGAAGCCAATACAACTCATTCTAGAGAGGGAAAATCATGAAAATATATCTAGAAGGTGAGATCTATAAAACCCAACTTTTGATTTTTGGAATTTTGCTAAATCCGCTTGTTTCCACCCTAGATTTAGGTTTATAATGATCCAACCATCCAATTCCTAATCTAAGTTAGGGATAGGAAATTAAGGACTTGATGTAGCCCAGATAATATTAAATTATAGATCTAGGCTAAAAAATGATCAGACAATCTTAGTCATCTGATCAGGTACTGTTCACACAGTAAATTCATGATGTTTGATGGACGATCAGACACCACAGATGAGTTCCTTGTTCGTAAAAATTATACGATGACTAGAATTATATAAATTTAAAGAGAAAAAGATCGGATGATCTAGGCAATCCCATTTGTCACTAATCAAACAAACACCTTGTGATGTCAGATCAATGATTAAAGGTCATAGATGGATTCCTGAACCTTGAAGTAGCTTAGATATGATATAAAGTATGAAATTTGGATAAACTTATATCAAAATTGGGTGATATGAATTGTTCATGATGCTCATTATATCAGTTTGATTTAGGAATACAATTATGGGTTGTATTGAGGACTGTAGCACAAAAAATAACACCCAACTCCAACCCAAGAGTTGATTTAGATAGGAATCAAGGTTTAAGACCACTGAATAGTGAAAGTGACTTACAATCACTTAACAAGAGTAGTGGATAGCCAATCCAGGGCCAATTCCATCAGTAATTGTTTGTCATTCAACTAGCTATCAACAAATAGCTAATGAAACACCCTTAGCATAAAAATTAGCATTGTCACTTCGCCTTGTGATGAATAGTACTAGGAGCTAATGTAGAGGAAACTTCCATGCTATGGAAACTAAGAGAAGTCCTAGTATGGTATATCTAAATGCATGTTTGTATTGTTATAGAGGTGTGATTGATCGGGAGCGTGTATGCAAACTAAAGAGACTATTTGCTTTAGATAACCTAAAGATCTCCATTTGAGGTAGGTGGAATTAAGATTGCTAAATTTTTTACTACATATATATTTGTATATGAATTTTAAGCATTGAAATAAGTCTTTTCAGTTTATGTGAAAAATAATATGAATGTGCATGCAAAAATTGAATCGTGTTTAAACTACTCATGTGTAAGCACTTATTTTATATGATGATGCATCAGTCCATTTGTTTGTTCATGATAAGACACGTTTTAGACCAATGACTATGGGTAGCCCATCTCTTGTCTAGAATAAATGCTTGAGGAGTGACTGTGGGTAGCCCATCTCCGCAAAAGAGGACAATATTGTATCTATTTTGTACTTTGATCATGGAAGGACGTGTTCAGAGGAGGTTGACTGTGGGTAGCCCATCTACCAGGAGGAGGATAATATTGTGATTGTAGCCAATGACTATGGGTAGCCCATCTCTTGGCGAAAACATAAGCCATGATCGGTGACTGTGGGTAGCCATCTCCCGAATGGCTGATAGTATTCTGTCACATTTCTGAGGAGGTCAGCTGTTGGTTTGCCCATCTCCCTCCGTATGATACATGTGACTGGTGATTGTGGGTAGCCCATCTCTCGAAAAACGGACTATAATGACATGTATTTGCATACTTAGTGACTTAAGGACAAGTTATTTTGGTATGGTACACTAAGATTGCTTTCTTATTAGTAGTCTGCTAAAATTATGTCTTAAATGGATTTTTGTTATATGGAATGCATTATGAATTCATTAATGTTGTAAATACTTGACATATTTTAGAGTACATTGTAAATGATTACAATTTTGCATGATACAATGTGAACAATTGATTTATATGGTAAATTATGATTTGCTTATGTATAATTACTCCTTATTCCACTTACACAAGCTATTGCTTACTGAGGCATTGCTTTGGTTTGCAATGCCTCAGATATAGAGAATAGAAGCAGGTCTCATATGTTGACATTATTTTAAAACAGTGAGTTGTTTACCAACAGAGCAAGCCAACGGAAGCTTTGGAAAAAAACATGTAAGAATTGGTTTATGATTGAAGTATTTTAACATAAATGAGGAAGAGACTTTCATGTATGTAATTCTGGGAGTTTTGATAACTTATGTGACTGGGTTGTGACATGGAGGTTCTGGGTGTATGTTGTTTAAGAATTTTTTTTTCATTCTATTGGATGTATGAAAGGAGACAGAGTCTCCAATTGTGTTTTAAAATTTTCAATGTATGTTTATCAGGTACTTTGCAATGACATGCGTTAAATGTCATATGTCCGAAAAATAGAGAAAACTTTGTTAGATTTTTTGCGAAAATGAGCACTCATTTTGTTGAGAATCCTTGTTTTGAGAAAAGAAAAAATGACACTTGGAGTTTTTGAAAGTGAATTTAAAATAAAGGATTCTTCCACTGTTGTTTACTCTTTAAAAATGATTTTTATTAATGATCGATCTCATTATGTCATGGTCTTTTGTATTTAAAAAGTGTTAGAAAAACTTGGATCGTCACAATTAGATTGATCATTTTTACACTCATATGATATATTTACACTAAAACCATAATTCATTGTATTTTCAGGGTTGTATGTTAAGATTTAAATAGAGATATCAAGCTGATCAACAATTTATGACACTAATCAAGCTTAAATATAAATGGACAGCTCAGATCAATCTAATTTTGATTAACAAGATCAATTGAAGAAGTAGAAGCCCAAGTCTTTGAGGATCATTCCATCTACGTCATCACCAATTTCATGCAAACCTAGATCATTCATACTATGGTGTGAAAGTGGAAGATCATATATGGGTCTCACTCAATCCTTCATTCTTTCATATCTCGAGGGCTCACTGTTGGTATATGTCAATGTCCACTTCAATAAGATACCACTAGAAGTGCCATGGTGGTATGACCAACTTAGTGCTGAGGTCATTAGAGACCACGATGGTTACAAGAAGAAATAAGGGGGGTTCAGGGGCAGCCCCCTCGAGGAGCGGGGTCTGAGGCGATAGCCCTGGTGGGGGTCTAAGGGGCCAACTCCCCATGCTGGTAGGGTATGGGGGCGGTAGTCCTCGACGGTATGCACTATCTAAAGGTTGTAGCTTGAGTTGCAGTTCAAAAGTCATCTAATGTGAACACAGGAAGATTCCAACAGCCACTCCTTTGACCCATACTACAATAGCCATGTGGAAGGTGTGCTGAAAGTCCAATTCATTGGGCTGGTTGGTGAAGGGTTGGTGAAGACTCAAAAGCTATAAATAGGCATACCACAAGCCTCTCATGCATAGTGACAAAAGTTCTTTGTTAACTTGTAGTCCTGCTTTCCTGTTAGTTCTTTCTTGTTAGTCTAGAAGCCATTGAAGCTCTGTTAGAGAGCACATGGTGGGACGATCATCTGTAGTAAGTTATCAAATTGAAAGTTTGAGTAGTGTTGTCTTTCCTCTTGATTGGTGTTCAGACGTTTCTGGTGTAAGTTCATTTCTTTACACTCACAAGGTTGGGAATATATAAAATGGAAGAATGTATAACATATAGATGATTAGGGATAGTATGGTACATCATGTGATGATGAGGGATTTCACTTAATGGTTTATTAAAGTGAAGATCAATTAAAAAATAAGTAATTGGAGATGGATGGATGAATGGTGGAAATCTTAAGGATGGTAGCTTTATGTTGTAACATGTGTCACAAGGAGATTTGTTAGCTAGAAGTAAGCCAATTTCTTAACTTCTTACAAAACAAGAGGAAGCTATTAATGCTATAGAGAGAAAGCACCTAGAATCATTCTACTTTCATCAATGGATGGTGTGATTGCAATAGAGAGTCAATGGTAGGTGAGTGGTAGACTCAAGGAGTAAGGGAGTAGTTGCTAACATTAGTTACTCCTCACTCTTTATAAGAGAAAGAGGCTTTGACATCCAAAGGAGGGTGGAAAGAGGAGTATAGAGGGAGAGGAGAGCAAGGTGTGGATTAGTTGATGGGAGGAGTACACTCTAACGCCATAATTTGATCCATTAGGTAGCAATGCATTATTCTTACTAATTCTTGTAGTTTTGTAGGATTTTCTCTTTGTAATTACTTTGAGTTATGTAAATGTAATTGTCTTTGAAAGTTTCTCTCTATATTATCTCATTTTGAAGCTTCATTCATAGCAAATTATTTGATGCTTACTAGTTCATCTCTTTCAACTGCTACTACTCTTATTATAGCCTTTAAATGCTATGAAAGATAGTACGTAAGATGTTAAATCCCCAAATCTGATGAAGGGAAGCTAGAAATAAGTCCTTTATCATTCCTTTGAAGGTTTTTCTATTCGTGGAGAGCAAGAAGTAGGGTGAAATCCAAGTTTTCCACCTCTGTTGCACTACTACTATCCCTGTAGGTGTGCAATAATAAAGCCTCAGATTTCTCCCTTGTGTGACTTTGATTTGATGTTGATCCTTGATCTGAACTATTAATAATACTATCATATCTCTAGGGAAGAAGTTGAGTGAAGTCTTTTTCATTAGAAGTAACTATAAAGAAAGAAAACTTCATCTTTGTCTCCTCTTTTTACTATTACAGTGGGAGAAAACAAAACATTTGATTTTCCTTCTTTCATTCATGTTTTTTTTTTGCCTTAGTGATATAAAGTATTATGAATATTCTCCTTAGTTCTAGAAGAAGTTCATATGATTTTCTTGCAATTTTGTGGAGTTTTGGATTAGATTTCTCAAAGAAAACAATAACAGGTACATTACTGTCTGTTATGAACCCATCATATTTTGTTTCAAGTATCTCGACTCTATTGCTTTTATCCAAAATATAACTATACCAATGGATTCCCTGGCATTTAATTAGGTTAGATAAGAAATTTTACTAAAAAATTTGATCTAAAAGTTGGAGAAATTAAAGACCAAAATGTGCAGCGTCATCTTGTGCTCACTGATGTACACAACAAAAGGAACTCTTACTATCTATGATAAACCTTTCATCTTCTTGATCAAATATCTCCCACAATATTGATTTTTACCATAATCTAATCAGACCATTGGACTCCTTAACATCCATTTAGGTTAAGTATGAAATTTCACTGATATCTCTAAGGTGGCAAAATCATTGTTCGAAGTACCCTTGTTCATCACACAATCATTGGTTCATCATGTATATTTAAGAAATTTCCTACAACACCATTTGTTAGCAATACTCTCATATGATTTTTGTCCCTTTACATCTTATTCAATTCTCAACATATTTTAGTATATAATATATTGTAAGGAATAATTTAGTGCATGAATAAGTAGTAGATAGTCATCAATTTTAAATGTTTATTTTCTAGGAAAATGCTAAAGACACTCTTTAAAGTTATAATCACACTAACAATAGGTGCAACTTTCTCTTTGATTTCTTACTAGATTTGAGATGGAGATTCTTGGATATATTTAATGCATGATGAACCAAGGACATGTTGAAAAATATTTTTAGAACTTAAGAAATATTTACTATTATTTGTTTCTTTTATCTTTTAAAATTTTCTCTTTTTCAATCATTGTAACAATCAAATATAAAAATAGTGAAAAATACACACTATTTAGCATAGTCTTTAGGACGATTTTTCCTTTGGTTGTAGATTAATTTAATTTATTTAAATTTTTATTACCTTAATATAGATTTAATTAATTTATCTTAAATTAGAATTTATGTTAGGCTAGTTAATTTTTGCTTAAGATTAGAGAGATCCTAGTATAACATTAGGGGACACCACTTATTAATTCCTAATATCTTAAGTGTCTTAGAATTTTTCATGTGAAATATGTCTCAATTTTTAGAAGATAAAATTTCCCTTAGTATAATTCTTTAATTCAATGTCGTTACCTTTTAATGCTTGGAATTAATCCTTAATTTATTATAGTTAGGTTTTACATGGAATACTTAGAATTTGATAACCTATCTAGTTTCTTATGATAAATGATTTTTTAAGTTAAATTTTCAAAGGAACCACATTTTGAGAAAATGATAATAGTTTCAATATATTTCTTGAGTTATAAAGAGGAGTAACTAGTGGTGGACTTAAATGCTAGTCTACGTGATCTCTAATATTAACTTTCAATCATAGTTAATTCTCTAAAATCAATCTCATCCATTTGATTTTCTTTATCACCTCATCTTATAATCTTTCTAGTGTAAATCCCTAAGGGTTATGATAGTAGAATAATTTGATGCTTTAAATTTACACTATATCTTCCCCATGGATTCAATGCTACAACACTACAATTGACTAACTATGACTTGCAGGAAAACTCTCAACAGTAGTAACTGTATGCTTTGAGTAATGAACGGATTAAATGGTGTGCTATATACTAAATCAGTTATTTGGAAATTAGAGTACTAGATAGGATGTCTGATGCCCACAATATCAGATGGACCATCTAAAGCACAAAGTGTCAGAAAGGTATTCCAGTTCATAAAAATGCTCAAACAATCCATTTGACAAATCTAAAAACCAAATGTTACTACTAATAATGCCAATAGTTCATCAATTTTAAATTCAATTTTTGGAGGCTAATTACATACATAATAATGCCAAGTAGTTCCTATAATTGTGCTTCAATCATTAGAGGTTAATTGGTACAAAACCTTCAACTACTTGCCCATTGCAGCAACTACTTGAGTTGTCACAAAATGTGTCATTCATTCAGTTGGTCATAGAGTGTACTGACTGTTTTGATGAACATTAAGTGTATTAGTCATCAAGAGGTTACCTAATGCACTCACTAGTCCAATCTCTAGATGGTGAGTCAAATAAACCATGAGTTTCCTGTATGCCATATGTCCATAGAATCATCAAAGCACTAAGCATCAGCAGTTCACCTGGTGTGCCAACTGCTCAACCGTTCATTGTGTATACCAAATGTTTGGCTGTCACCAGGTGAGTTGGTTGTCATTTGGTAACCTAATGCATTGCTTAGTCATATAATTATCAAGCGTACTAAGTGCATAAGTGGTTTTTAGGTGCACCAAATTCAGCCAAACTGTCTACTTCAATTTGCATCAGATAGACTTACTGTAAACTAGTCTAATCTCCCTTTAAAATTATAACAACCTTAAAATTTTACTATTTCATGATCACGTTATGAGATTTCAAGAAGTATATATTTTAATAGGACAATAATTTGGAAATAAAACTTAAACCATTATATACTACTCAGAAAATGAAATCCAACGAGCCAAATAACGCTAAAAACAGAGTCCGAATGAGGAAGTTATGGGACTTTGAAATTAGGGTTATTTTGGTAATTAAAAGTTAAAAAAAAAAACTTAGAACATAGGAATTGAAATTACTAAATCTGAATTCTCCTCATTGATACAAATTCAACATCACTAAGTTTGTTGAAATCGGAGATCGAACAAATAAATGGTAATTTTCTTACAAAAGGGTATTTTAGTAATTTTACTAGTGGCCCCCACTTATAGAAATGCGGATTCGATGGCAATGAGGTGTTGGTTGCGTAACAATCATACATGTTGATTGAACTTAGGCTGAGTTGAATGATGAGGAAAAAACGCAATCATTCTAGGTTTAATATATAAAAAGAAAAGGGGGGAAAAGAAATGAGTTAAATAACTAAATGGAGGGGGCCACATTTGATAATGGCACCCCCCACTTAAGTAAAATGAGAAACAGACATTAGGTTTGTTTCCCAAACCCGACATAGACAGGAAAACCCTGGGGGAGAAAGAGAAAACGGGGAAGAATAGAAGAAGAAGAGGGAAGAGGAAGGAGAAGAGAGGAGAGAAGAGAGAAGAGAGGAAGGGAGGTGGAAGGCTGACCTGTATGCTGGAGAAGTGCAGGCCCACCTGAGAAGAAGAAAAAAAGGAGATTTTTAAGGGGTTTTCATCTTCAAAAAAGGAAGGCCATGCTGGCAAAATGGCGGCTCGGATGGTTAATCCGACCACCCATTTCACTCTACAATAGGAGGTGATCAAAAGCCCTTTGATCTTGTCGCAATCGGAGGAGAATCGAAGCTAGATTGAGAGGGGAATAGTGCACGTGGCTAGGGATGGAGCATTTCATGCCAGATCGAAGCTGATCTAGCACACCTAGGAAGGGGAAAAACATCGTCACGCCTCCTTTAGGTAAGATCTACAAAAATCTGTTCTTAATTTGGTAAAATTTGTTAGATTCGTGAATTTCTATCCTAGATCTAAATTTAAGGATGATCCAATCATCCATTTCTTAATCTAAGTATATGGATAGGTAGATACACAGTTGGCAAACCATAAAATCAACTTAGATTACTGATCTAGACTATAAGACTGATTGAACGATCTCAGTTGTTTGATTGGGTACTGTTCATACAGTAAAAATCTTATGTGTGATCACTGATTAGACACCATAGATGAATTAAACATCCTTAAAATTATTATAATATTGGGTATTGTTCATACAGTAATTTTGTAGTGTCTGATCGACGATCAGACATCACAGATGAATCCTATGACCTCGAATTAGCTAGGATGTGGCTAGAATGTTGTAATTTGGATGAAAACCTAACAAGAAACGTCAGCCATCTGATCTATTACTATTCAAATAGTGACTTGTTGACATCAGATCAATGATCAAACCCCACAAATGAGCTCTGATCATCAATCCAAAGCTAGAAGTGGTATATCTGACCATTTACACCCTTAAATTAGTTAAATCTGACCATGTAATCTAATGAAAAACATAATTTAGATGTTCAGATAGATCCAACCGTAGATCTCAACCCTAAATTAAGGACATACATCCACAAAAGCCCTGATAAACTCACATGAGTATTGATTGTCCATGTAAAGATCCGATAATGATGACCCAGGCCTCGGATTGCATCTAATTCTTAAAATTATGATCATAATTAAATCAAAATATCTTTGTGTAAGTGAATGTATTAAGAAAAGAGTTTTTATGTGTTGAATAGATTGAAGCACACGTGGTCGATCATGAAAAAGAGGGCAATTAAAGCTAGTGGAATCCGATGAACGTGTCACATAAGGTAGGTGGAAATTTAAGATAGCATGCCTAAATAATAAGATGCATGTTCTAAACATGATCTTATTTCTGATTATAGATGTTATGAAACTAAAATGGTATGATTGATATTCGACATGCTTTAAATTGAAATGATGAAATAATGTCAATTAAAAGAATTACATGTTATAATTGATGCTTATGACTTGTACATCATGTATGTGAATTGTGAAATTATGTTTATGGTACATGGGTACCATGTCAGTATTGATGATGTATGAGTCTTGGTTTATAGGATACATCCTTGGTGGCTTGTCGCCAAATAAGTGAGGATGTTATTATTGTTATGAAATATATGAACAATTGAATTGCCTGCTATTATGATTATCTTACATCTGAGCATGGAGGCCTGAGAGTATTGTTTTATATAAGCATATTCCTGGGGGTGCTATGCTAGGGAAGTTATGAGGGTTTGGCCACCTACTTCCCGAAAATTGATTATATGATGATACCTTGCCCTATGAGAGGCTAAAAGTCAGGTGGGGTAATTATGGGAATGCCCCACTCTGAAAGTCCTGTCTCCCCATATGGGTAGTGACACAATATTTTCTACTGTGGTATTAGTGGTGAACAGAGCAGTTATTCGAGTGCACTAGTATAAATCAGATTGCATCATGGTATTCCTTATATTTGATTATGGTGCTTATATGATGGCAGTATGAGATGCCTTATATGATATGGCATGATGACATGCCTTATATTATTTTCTCAGCAATAGCTGAAGGATTGTGGACCCCATATAGTGAGGGGCATGAGGATTATATTGATATACGAATAGAGGCTAGATGATTATGATCCCCGCATGATGAGGGGTACGATTTTGAAACCCAGTATAGTATGGGAATGTAAATTAGATGATATTGATTATATTCATAATTTTGTATGTCTTTCAACAATTTCCCAATATATGTACGTATGTTATATGTATATGATTGAGGGCTTAGTTTTATATAAGATTCATATGAGTATATGAATGGGTAGAACTGTTATGTAGAGTATGGTTCAGGGAATTGGATTAATTTATTTAGATAACAAATAATAATTAAATATGTTTGATAAATGAATGGATTACTTATAATTATGAAACATGTAGATATCAACATTATTATGAAACATGTTAATAATTGATTCATCAATGGATTGTTAATGAGTATGAAACATGTAGATATTTGGTTTATAATGAATTATTGAAATGTGAAACATATAGTAAATCTCATTCAATAAAATTGGTATGGAAATGTATATTCTAATTACTATGGAATCATTAATTTATCTTAAGATTTAGCATGCTTCTTAAACTCCCCTACCAAGCATAGCGTCCTGAGATATTGTAAATGTTTTTACAATATCTCAAATACAGATAGATAGGAGAAGATGTACATAAGAAGAGGAATCCAGCAACCATACTTTTGTGCTTAGGTATACATTTTATTAAAGCTTTTGTATTGTGTAATTAGTCATTTGAATTATGATATTGGACATCTAATATAATGTTATAGGGGCTGTACAAGTGAACCACTGGATGGGTCCTATTTTTAGAAATGAATTTCTATCTTCTAGAAAACTATATATATATGTATAGTGTGAGCATAAAGGTGACATCTGGGTTTTTAGAAAAAATGAATTTCAAAGAAAAATATTCCACTGCTTTTATATTTTAAAATTTAGAGCACACCATCTTTTGAAATAAATGGAAAAACATTTCATGAAAAACTCGTGGTGTCACAGTTAGTGTCAAAGCAGTTTATCTAGTCACTTGTAGCCCTTTATGTCCAATAAAAAGATTACAATTCAAATATAGGTTAGGATCTGGTGAGTTAATGTTGGATTATGATTGAATTAGTTAAGTATTAAATAGAATAAGCTACTATACTTATACTACAAAGGATTAGTAAACCATGAGGAGATGTCCTTAGTATGACAACTAGGAAGAGGATTTGAGAAATTGGTGATTCCACTATTAAGAATAGTGGATAAGAGAATAAATTAGTAGAGATAGTTAAGTGAGTGTGATAGAATATCCTTCTTATCTATAAGGTACCCAAATACCATAACTTATAGCAGTGCAAAATGCTCCTACCCAAGTTTAAATAGAAATTATGCCTAGTATCGATGTTCAAGGATAGAATACCCAACCTAGGTATATACTTATTGTTCACATATACCAAGTGTAAGAGTAGAAAGTTTGAAAAGAGGCAAAAATAGGCTAGAAAAGCTTATATAGAAGGTATTGAATGTGGTCTTGGTTTGTATAGAAAAGTGTGAAATAGAGATGACTAAAGAATAGTAAATTAAATAGTAGAAATATTAACAATTGAGGAATTCTAGGTTCAAAAGGAGCACTTAGAAGAATTGCAACCTTCCATTGAAATGGAAGCTAGAACTACCATATACTTTGAAACTAGAAATGGTATATTTGTGACGACCCGGGTTTTATATGATGCAAATTTCATAAAACGGCGAGCGCTCTTGTTTTAGAAATATGAAATATATGAACATCTTTTGTTTTGGAAAGAAATCTTTCATATAAAACCCTGAGTGTCAAAACACATTTTCAAATCATATAGCCATGGCATAGTTTTAAATCAACTCTATTCCCAAGAAAGTGTTAGTCACATTTCGGCTACAGAGAGTAACTACAATCAAGTAACATTCACTAAAAGATAAGGTAGGGGTTTACTTACTTGTACTTAATTTGGAGGTTCTCTGTCACGGGTGTGTCCTGTCCTTAAGTGTTTACTTGTATCTGAAAAATGTTTAGAATTGGGTGAGTATACACTATACTCAGTAGGAGTCTATCACTACTAGTTTTACAATGCATGCTATGTTTTAAAACCATATGTTCTTTAAAACCATGTCCATGTTTGGAAACTCATGTTCGATATCAACATTAAAAGCCATTGCCAAAATAGAATACTGACGACTTAAAGAATCGTATAATCTAAGTCGAAAGTAACATAAATATCATAAACATATATGATATGCATAAGATGCTCAACTGAATCCAACTCATGGATCTATGGTATGGTCGACCATCCTCATGTCATGCCATAAGCAATGCAAGTAAATCCTCCAAAACTTAGGGCCTACTATGCCCACGACCTCATCGCCGTGTGGTCCCCGGGTACCTAGGGACACTCGATCATAGCCTCCATGGGGCATATGACACTTCGACCTAGTGCCGTGACACTAGTGGTAGTCCTCTGTACCACATGCTGTCGAAGTAAGGACATGCCTTTTTGGCGTGGTACCCTTTCCACCTATGGTAGAAGCTAGGAGGCCACCCTGGACCTCTTGGCATAGCGCCCACAAGCTTACTAGCCCAAATCATATATGATTAAGCAAACAAAAACCTCTTTTTTAAAACCTGTACTCTTTGGGTACCTCACAACTGCCTACCCAGCGCTTTTGGGTACTCCAGCGTCTTTTGGTAACCCTCAAGGATATGCAATTTTTTCAAGACTCAATAATCACAAATCATGCAATTTATGCAATCGTTTGCAAAACATGTCTATGCATAATGTATTTTTCATATGCATGCTAAATTCATTTATGAAATCAATTCATGCTAAATAATTCATGTAACTTAAAACTTAAAACATGCATTCTCAAAGCAATCATGGGTTCTTTTAAAAAGTCTAGTAGTGATAGAACACCTACCTGGTTTGATCGCACTAGTCCCCTTGTCCTCGTACGTTCCTGGACATGGTTTAGGGGAAAAAGGTTAGCTTGGCCTATTTCTATAGGTTCTAGAACAGTTTACCTTACAACTTAGGCATTAAGGGTTCATTCCAATGCCTAAGGTCCTCTTAAGGTCCCTAACTGGGCCTTGGTATCGTCAGGTTTGTAAAGGTTTAGTGGCCCCGTGCCACTATCATAGTTTAAGGGTCATGCCCACCTTAGATAGGGGCTTGATTAGGTATTTTATGGTTTGGGTATGTCTGTGTCATCGATACGGACACAACGCCTTTCGCGGCGCCTCAATCGGAGTCCTAGAACTCAAGTTATGAGCGTTTTAGTATTCAGAATACATGGAAAGCCCACAGGGCTTGTTTGCGGGCACGTCCATAGACGCGCCTGGTTCGACCCTGTCAAACCAGTACGCCCCAAGCACCTTCCTTGGGTCCGTTGTGGCTCCCTAAAGCCCTATTTTGCATGGTTTCTCGTGTAAAAACTTAGGGAAACTCATCCTAAGACTAAAGGGGAGATGGGTTTGGAGTGGTTTAAGGCGTACCTGGTTCGTGGTCGGGTATTTTCCATGTTTCCTCCTCTTGCCTGCTTCTCCACGATGGGTTTTTCCCAGGGTTTTGGGCTGCCATTGGAGGCGCCCAAGAGCTCTATTTATATAGCTCACAAAGGGTTCTGGAGGGGGGTTTCTACTGCCATGGAATGTCGGTGGTTTCTCCCCTGCACACCACCATTCTAGAAACCTCCAGTAGGTTTGGGAAGAAGGGGGGTGCCCGTATCAAAACGAGCCCCTGTTTTCTCAGGCCAAATTCGTTTTTTAAATTAAATTACACTTTTGCCCTTGAACTTCAAAGGGCCATAACTTGCTCATTTTAACTTCGTTTTGGGTGATTCTGGTCTTGTTGGATTCCTTTTTCCGAGACGCACCTAAGGATATCATTCTCAGGACCAAATTTCTGGGTCTAGTCAGGGTGAGCAGTGAAATAACCAAAATACCATTATGTCCAAAAAGTGAACTTTTTATTACCAACTTGGGATTTCGATGTTACAAAAATGGAGTCATTACAATGTTAGAAATAATAAAGTAAAGGTATCTATAGAGACAATACTGCTTTGAAAGAATACATGAAAATAATGAGTACTTTCTTTCTCATGTATAAGTAATGAGATAGAAGGGAAATTATTGGTTTATAGTAAGAAATTTCATCAGGATAGAATATGAGAATTAGTTTCATATAAATAGATAATGGATTGATGTTTGAAAGAATTATATGCTAATATAAAATTTTAAGTTATTAAAAAGAAACTTACTACATTAGTAGAGTATGAGATGACTTCTAAAATTGAGAAAAAAATAATAATATTTCAAGACGAAGCTAATCATGAAGCATTATCAACTACATATATATAATCTTAGATCATTTCAAGAAACAATTGATTCACCTTAATACTACAATGAAATAAGGAACTGTGTATTCTTTTGTTATGAATAATTATGTGAAATATGTTATGGCCGACCCCTAAGTGGGATAAGGTCTTGATGATGCTTATGATGAGGTATAATTATGCTAAATATGAATGCATTAGTGAAAAGTTGAAAAAGGGAGTTGAGATGATAACTCCAATTGATGGATAAGTCGTTAGCACAAGGACTTATTCCAACAAATGTTTATTAAGGCTTTTCAAAGATATCCTCATGTGATACGATAGACTTGGGTATGATACCAAGATTGAAATGAATTGCAAATTATGAGACAATGTGGATTGTCACAAAGATGAAATGATGTGTTATGATAAATTAGTCTTCATATGTAGAAGACAAGATATGGTAAAATCTTACATTACATCAATTGTAAAGTGAATGAGTGATGAATGATGGCATGTATTTTTGACAATTATGATTGTTATGAATGATGTGTTATGTATGATTGAGAAGAAAAATGGAGTTAATGATTAATGAATGAAATAAACAAAAATCAATAAAAAATTATATGCATTCTCAAATTCTAGCTTTTTCTTATTTCTCTCCATTTTACACTTCTCTTCATATTTGTCATGGCATTACCCTCGCCTTTCTCAAACTTGTAGCCTTCTCTCATTTCATCTCCATATCTCTTTGACCATACTCTATCTTTTTCCCTATTTCCTTATCTTTATTTTCCTTGCCCTATTTCCTATCCACTTTTCCCCTACACTTAGCATTATCATATGTGTGCTCTTTAAAGTAAAAACTACTAGATCATAGGAAGTGTGCATGATGAAAATTTTAAATTCTCTTATAAGAAACTAGTGATTTTCCTTTCTGTCTTTTCACTTCAGTTTCCCTAACTCCTTGCATTTTCACATGTGTAGTCCATAAAGTAAAAGCTATTTAGTTACAAGTGTGCATGATGAAGATTTAAAATTCCCTACACTTTGCATTCTCATATGAATGCTCCCTAAAGTAAAAACAACTCAGTTATAGGAGCGCATAATGAAGATTTAAGATTTCCCTATATTTTGCATTCTCATGTGTGTGTTATCTAAATGTAAAAACTACCTAATCACAAGTGTGTGTGATAAAGAATCAAATTATACCTTGCATTGTCATGTGTGTTCTGCCTAAAAGTAAAAACTACCTAATTACAAGTGCGTATGATAAAGAATCAAATTATACTTTGCATTCTCATGTGTGTGTTGCCTAAATGTAAAAACTACCTAATCACAAGTAAGCATGCTTGATAAAGAATTAAATTGTTTTACAATAAACTAATATTTAAACAAGAAAGTAATGGTTCAAATTGAAATCACTAGATTGTTGACCAGTGATGATTTTGGTAATAAATGCATATCTCGATATAGAAAGAATGATCTGTGAGATATATAAATGATAGCACTCTTGATTTATGAGAAACATATACTACTTATGAAGGGTAGTATACTTTAAGAAAACAAGTGAATTGTAATTGTACCTTATTTCGAGAAAGATTCTCAAACTATATATGTTGAAAGATTAGAACTAATCTGTGAGTTGTGTCTAAAATTAAGACATTCCATCAGTTATTTGATATGATGGACTTTTAGTTATTCCACTAGCTATTGATAGACCCTATGAATTTGGACTCTTATGATGAATAGTGTTTGAATATATATATATATATATATCTGAGATTAAGAGAGATAAACCTTATTTAATAAATGAAGTGAGGAAATTCATTTGAATAGTATGTTAGAGGAGAACATACTAAACAATTGTATTGGTATGTAATGATGGAAATCTTTTAGTATCATTATGTAAAGTGAGATGATAGAAGGGGAGCCTTGGAGCAATGGTAAAGGTTGTCATCATGTGACCTTGTGGTCACGGGTTCAAGGCATGGAAATAGCCTCTTGCAAAAAATGCAAGGTAAGGCTGCCTACTATAGGCCCTTGTGGTTCGCCCCTTCCCTGGACCCTGCATAGGCGAGAGCTTCATGCACTGGGGCTGCCCTTTATGTAAAGTGAGATGATACTATATTGATATCAATAAACACCAATGGTGTCATTTGAGATAGTGAGTCTTGGTGAAATGGTAAAAGTTGTTGTCATGTGACCTTAAGGTCATGGGTTCAAGGCGTGGAATCAACCTCTTGCAAAATACAAGGTAAGGTTGCCTACTATAGACCCTTGTGGTCCACCTTTCCCTAGAAACTGCAAAGGCAAGAGCTTCGTGCATCAGGGCTGTCCTTAATGGCGTTATTTAAGTATTTGATTGTGATTGCACAACTAGTGTGATTTCAGTTGTTCATTTGATGTTAGTTGTTTCATATATGCATTTGAGAAACATTGAATGTGTTATTTCTGTTTTTGAATCTGAATACACCAAAGGGTGTAAATTCAATTATTACATTTTGAATTATATGTGTTATCTCCAATAATTGTACTTGTATGTTTGTATCTATATTTAAGTTAAAGATGAATGTTTATGATTATTTGAATGAAGGCCGTATAAAGGATTTTAGTAAAATGAAATAAGAATATGTCAAAGATGTTCTTTGATTTAAATGACTATCTCTTTATTTTGGATTCATATGTGGAAATGGATGAATGACTGTGAAAAATCTATTCATTTTTATGATGGAAATGTTATGATATGAATTTGCATTCGATATTAAATGCTTGTTTGAAGAAATGAAAGATTTATCTGTCTAAACATATGTGGAAATGATGGAACGTTAATTGAACAAAAGTTATGATGATAGAATTACAGTACGATTCATTATAGTAATTGGATTTGTTATTTGTAGTTGGGATTGTAAATTTTCATATTTCTATTACAATGCAATTTATGATGGATGTTGATAGAAGATTGTGGACAATATGAAAATCTTCCATTTTATATGGTTGTGATGATGATGATGATTGTGATTAAACATTTATCAATTGATGATTTTATAATGGGTTGGTACAATACTATTTAAGAACTTGGATATTATTCATGAAGTTGTAGAAATGGGTAAGTAATTCTCACAGCATTAGGATTTGTTATATTATGGTAATGTGGAGAATGTAATAAGATAGAGTCTTTAAGATATATATTATTTGTGGATGAATGGTTAATTCTATATAGCGAATGTTGGGATGTGATGAGATTGAGTCTCAAAAAGATATTATGGATGTATGAAAGGTTTATCAGGTGTATCGCAATCACATGCGTTAAATGCGTAAGTCCGTAAAACAGAGGAGACTTTGCAAAAGTTTGTTAGAAATTTGATACTTGAATTATAAAAGATTGGCAGTTTCCTAATGTTATGGTTGATTAAATACATGCATAAGAGATTTAATTTAAGTTGAGAGATGTATAATCACTATTTGACATTATTATAAAGAGAAAAAAGGATGAGAAAAATAGAAAAGTTGAGTTGGAGATAAAGATTATGTGTTCTAAGAATCATTACAATCAAAGGATTTTGGAAGTTGAAAATAAAGAAAAATTTAGTCAAAAAATTATTGTTTTGATGAATTATCAAGTAAAGGTTGTTATCAGAGTACACAGCAAAAGTGATTCTAATTGTTTACTATAGATAGAAAAACTGCACTATTAAGTGACAGAATATCTAGTTTAAGTTGAAAAACATTCATATTTTGAGGATTGATGTTTTATTGAAGTAATTGTATGACTTTAAATTTACAATGAGATGAGAATATTCTTAGAGTTGTTGGAAAGATATCATGAAAAGAATTTTGAAGATGAAATTCTCTAAGGAGGGAAGAATGTAATGATCCTAAAAAATTTTGAGGATGAAATTTCTCTAAGGAGGGAAGATTGTAACAACCCTAAAATTTTACTATTCCATGATCATGTTATGAGTTTTCAAGAAGTATATCTTTTAATAGAATAATAATTTGGAATTATAAACCATTAGATAGTACTTAGAAAATGGAATCCAACGACCCAAAGAATGCTGAAAACAGAGTCCAAATGAGGAAGTTATGGGACTTCGAAGTTAGGGCTATTTTGGTAATTAAAAGCTAAAAAAAAACATAGAACTTGGGAATTGAAATTTCTAAATCTAAATTCTCCTTGTTGATATGAATCCAGCATCACTAAGTTTGCTAAAATCGGAGATTGGATGAATAAATGGTAATTTTCTTACAAAAGGGTATTTTAGTAATTTTAATAGTGGCCCCCACTTGTAGAAATGCGGGCTCGATGGTGATGAGGTGTTTGGTGCGTAATAATCAGACACATTGACTAAACTTAGGCTGAGTAGAATGATGAGAAAAAAACACAATTATTTTAGGTTTAATATATAAAAAGAAAAGGGGGAAAAGAAATGAGTTAAATAATTAAGTGGAGGGGGCCACATTTGATAATGGCACTCCCCACTTAAGTAAAATGAGAAATAGACACCCAAACCCAACGCAGACTGGAAAACCCCAAGGGAGAGAGAAAATGGGGAAGAATAGAAGAAGAAGAGGGAAAAGGAAGGAGAAGAGAGGAAGGGACGTGGAAGGCCGACCTGTACGTCGGAGAAGTGCATGCCCCCCCTGAGAAGAAGAAGAATGGGGGGTTTTCATTGCTGGAAAAGGAAGGCCACTCTGGAAAAAATGGTGGCTCAGATGGTTAATTTGGTCACCCATTTCACTCTACAACAGGGGGCGATCAAAAGCCCTTTGATCCCATCACAATCAGAGGAGAATCAAAGCTGGATTGAGAGGGGAACAATGCACGCGGCTAGGGATGGAGTATTTTAAGGCAGATCAGAGCCAATCTAGCAAGCCTATGACGAGGAAAAATACGGTCACGCCTCCTTTAGGTAAGATCTACAAAACCCTATTCTTAATTTGGTGAAATTTGTTAGATCCTTGAATTTCTATCCTAGCTCTAAATTTAAGGACGATCCAACCGTCAATTTTTTAATCTAAGTTATGGATAGGTAGATACGTAGTTGAAAAACCTTAAAATCAACTCAGATTGCCGATCTAGACTATAAGACTATCGGACGATCTCAATCGTCTGATCAGGTACTCTTCATATAGTAAAAATTTGATGTCTGGTCGTTGATTAGACACCATAGATAAATTAAACAGCCCTAAAATTACTATAATATTGGAGGAATTGATGAATTTAGATGTAAATTGACTGCAAACAGATCAGACGATCTTAGCAGTTCGATCGGGTACTATTCACACAGTAATTTTACAGTGTCTGATCGACGATCAAACACCACGAATGAATCCTATGACCCTGAATTAGCTCGGATATGACTAGAATGCTGTAATTTGGATGAAAACCTAGCAAGAAACTTCAGCCGTCCGATCTGTCACTATTCAAATAATGACTTGTTGACATCGGATCGATGATCAGACCCCACAGATGAGTTCTGATCATCAATCCAAAGCTGGAACTGGTCTATCCGACTAATGTACGCCCTTAAATTAGTTAAATCTGACCATGTAATCTGATGAAAAACACAATTTAGATGTCCACAGAGATCCAACCTTAGATCTCAACCCTAAACTAAGGACAAACATCCATAGAAGCCCTGATCAACTCACATGAGTCTTGATCGTCCATGTAAAGATTCAATAATGATGATTCAGGCCTTGGATTGTATCTGATTCTTAAAATTATGATCATAATTAAATCTAAATATCTCTGTGTATGTGAATGTATTAAGAAAAGAGTTTTCATGCATTGAATAGATTGAAGGATGTGTGGTCGATCGTGAAGAAGAGGGCGATTAAAGCTAGTGGAATCCGATGAATGCGTCACACGAGGTAGGTGAAAATTTAAGACAGCATATCTAAATAATAAGATGCATGTTCTAAACATGATCTTATTTCTGATTATAGATGTTATGAAACTAAAATGGTATGATTAATATTCGACATGCTTTAAATTGAAATGATGAAATAATGTTAATTAAAAGAATTGCATGTTATAATTGATGCTTATGACTTGTACATCATGTATGTGAATTGTGAAATTATGTTTATGGTACATGGGTACCATGTCAGTATTGATGATGTATGAGTCTAGGTTTATAGGATACATCCTTAGTGGGTTATCATCAAATAAGTGAGGATGTTATTATTGTTATGAAATATATGAACAATTGAATTGCCTGCTATTATGATTATCTTACATCCAGGCATGGAGGCCTGAGAGTTTTGTTTTATACAGGCATATGCCTAGGGATGATATGCTAGGAAAGTTATGAGGGTTTGGCCACCTGTTTCCCGAAATGTGATTATATGATGATACTTTGCCCTATGAGAGGCTAAAAGTCAGGTGGGGCAATTATGGGAAGGCCCTACTATGAAAGTCATGTCTCCCCATATGGGCAATGACACTATTTTTCACCATAGTATCAATGGTGAACAGGGCAGTTATCCGAGTGCGCTAGTACGGATTAGACTGTAGCATGGTATTCCTTATATTTGATGACTATGGTGCTTATATGATGGCTGTATGAGATGCCTTATATGATATGGCATGATGATATCCTTATATTGTTTTCCTGGCAATAGCTAGAGGATTGTGGACCTCGTATAGTGAGGGGCATGAGGATTATATTAATATACCAATAGAGGCCCGATGATTATGAACCCCACATGATGAGGGGTATGATTTTGAAACCTAGTATAGTCTAAGATTGTAAATTAGATGATATTGATTATATTCATAATTGTGTATAGCTTTTAACAATTTCCACATATGTGTATGTATGCCATATGTATATGATTGAGGGCGTAGTTTCATATGGGTATATGAATGGGTAGAACTATTATGCAGAGTATGGTTCAAGGAATTGGATTAATTTATTTAGATAACAAATAATAATTAAATATGTTTGATAAATGAATCGATTACTTATAATTATGAAACATGTAGATATCGACAATTATAAAACATGTTAATAATTGATTCATCAATGGATTGTTAATGATTATGAAACATGTAGATATTTGGTTTATAAATGGATTATTGAAATGTGAAACATACAGTAAATCCCATTCAATAAAATTGTTATGAAAAGGAATATTCTAATTACTATGGAATCATTAATTTATCTTAAGATTTAGCATGCTTCTTAAGCTCCCCTACCAAGCATAGCTTGCTCTGATATTGCAAATGTTTTATGTTTACAATATCTAAGATACAGATAGACAGGAGAAGATGTACACAAGAAGAGGAATCCAGCAACTATACTTCTGCGCTCAGGTATACATTTTAGTAAAGCTTTTGTATTGTGTAGTTAGTTATTTGAATTGTAATATTGAACATTTAATATAATGTTATAGGGCCTGTACAAGTGAACCACTGGATGGGTCTCATTTTAGGAAATGAATTTCTATCTTCTAGAAAACTATATATATATGTATCGTGTGGGCATAAAGGTGACATCTGGGTTTTTGAAAAAATGAATTTCAAAGAAAAATATTCTACTATTTTTGTATTTGGAAATTTAGAGGCACGCCATCTTTTGAAATTAACGCAAAAAAATGTCATGAAAAACTCGGGATGTCACAAAAATATCCAGAAACCATAGGATTTGATGTAGAATGTCTCGTTGGAATAATAAAAAACTATTGTAGAAACTTAAGTGTATATTTTTCATGAAAGAAAGAACATCTTTCCAAACAAACCAATGAACAAACATTTTCATCAAAATCAAATTTTAGAGTGTTCAAACATCCAAATAGAAACACTCATTCATGACTAGAAATCAATATAATTATACCTTATTTCAATTAATAGTTGAGCATGATTCAAAACATCCAAGAACTAAATCATCATCATCATCATCATCATCAAGACCTTATCCCAATTAGGGGTTAGCCGCATGATTCTTGTTCCTCCATTGCCTTATTAAGTACCATGGCTTCATTTAGTCCCAAAGTTTTTAAGTCTTTTCTCACCACTTCTATCCACGTTCTTTTGGGCCTTCCCCTCGCCATTTTAGAAACTTCTACTTACATTGCCTCACTCCCTCTAACCGATGCCATGTTCATTCTTTGTTGGACATGCCTAAATCAACTAAGTCTAATCTCCCTCATTTTATTACTTAATGGTCCTAGCCCTAAATTTCCTCTAATATTTTCACTCCAAATTTTATCCTTTCACATCTTTCTACTCATTCATCTCACCTTCATTTCCGTTATGCTCATCCTATGATCATGATGTTCCTTAACTACCCAACACTCTAATCCACAGACCATGTCCAGCCTTATAGCCATCTTATAGAATTTTCCTTTTAGTTTGAGTGGCACCTACAGATCACACAAAACTCCAAATATGCATCTCCATTTACTCCATTCTCATGAATCGTCAATCCTAAGTACCAAAAGTGGCCTTTTACAGGGACTTCTTGGTTATCAATCTTTACTGGTGCTCCACTCTCACTCTTCTCCTTACTAAACTTGCATTCCATATACTCAGTCTTAGTTTGGTTGATTTTAAATAGTTTACATTCTAATGCTTCTCTCCATAACTCTAGCTTTGTGTTTACACCCTCCCTTGTTTCATCAATTAAAACTATATCATCTCCAAATAGCATGCACCATGGAATCTCCTTAAGTAAATGTTTTGTTAACTCATCCATAACCAACATGAAAAGGTATGGGCTCAATGCTAATCCTTGGTGCAATTCTATAGTGATTGAAAAATCACTAGTGTCTCTACTAGTGGTCTTAACATTTGTTACTGCTCCCTCATACATATCTTTAATTATTTCTATATAACCTTGCGAAACCCCTTTCTTGTCAAGTGCCCTCCATATTAACTCTCTAGGGACCCTATCATAAGCTTTCTCTAAGTCAATAAGTAGGCTATCTCAAGAGCATGAGATTCTTATCACCACATGGAATATAGGGACAGTGACAGGGAAGAGTTTGAAGTTAGTAGATACGATGAAATGCAGGAGAGTCAACATCGCTTGTATCTAAGAAACCAAATGAAATGGGGCTAAAGCTAGAGAAATCTATAGGTACAAGCTCCAGTACATAAGCAAGGATAATAACAAAAATGGCATAGGAATGGTGGTTAATAAAGAATTAAAGGATAAAGTTGTAGACATTAAAAGAACCAATGATAGGATTATAATAATAAAACTTGTGCTATGAGAGTAGATCATAAATATTATAAGTGCATACGCATTACAAGTAAGGTTAGAAGATATAATCAATAGATGGTTTTGGGAAGATATGAAGGGATTCATACAAGAAATTCCCAACACAAAGCGGATATTATAGGAGTAAAATTAAATAGCCATGTAGTGAAAGAAAGGGAAGGATATGATAGGGTACATAAAGGGTATGGTATCGGAGAATGAAATGAGATGGGGGAACCTATCCTCGACTTTGCCATGGCATATAACTTGGCCCTAGCAAACACATTCCTTACGAAGAGGGATGAATACTTAATAACCTTTAAAAGTGGACTCCATAAAAGCCAAACAGACTTTTCCTTACTTAAGAATATTGAAAGATCAATATGTAAGGATTGTAGGGTGATACTTGGTGAGAGCTTAACCTCACAACATAGGTTAATGGTTATGGATATCTATATTAAAAGATGGAAGAAAGGAAATAAACTTAATAGGTATCCAAAAACTAAGTGGTGGAACTTAAAAGGGGAGAAGATAACCTCAGTCACCAATAAGTTAATGGTAGAAGGAAACTGGAATAATGAAATAGAAGTAAACACTATTTGGATTAATATGGCCAAGTCCATTAAGAAAGTGGTAAAAGATGTCCTAAGAGTATCTAAATGTAAAGGGCAATTACTAAAGGAAACTTGGTGGTGGAGTGAAACAATGCAAAAATTACTAAAGAAAAATAGGTGTGCTTTAAAGCATGGTAAAAGACTAGAAATAATGAAAACTATGAACGATATTAGAATGCTAAAAAGTTTAATAAGAGAATAGCAAGTGAGGCTAAACCAAGGCATATGATGATCTTTATAATAGACTAGGATCAAGAGAAGGTGAGAAAGATGTGTTTAAAATTGCAAAAATAAGAGAGCAAAAAGGTAAGGACTTAGACCACATTAATTGCATTAGAAGTGATGATCAAAGGGTAATAGTCAAAGATGATGAGATGAAACAAAGGTGGGAAAGTTACTTTTAAAAATCGTTAAATGACAATTACCCTGAGAATATGGGGACTAAAAGTATTGTAAACCTAAATAACATTGGACATTATAGATATGATAGTAGGATTAGAATACTTGAAGCGAAAGAGACCTTGAAGAAAATGAAATTAGGAAAGGCCCTAGGATCGATGGTATACCAATTGAGGTTTAGAAGCTAACATGTCTATGTATGAATGAATGTCATCTCAAAATCATAAGAAAGGGCATGAAGTTTAGCATGAATTTTGACAGGAAAATTAAAGAATCGTGCACTATATATATCAGTCCAAAACAATGATTTATGAAATTGAATTTTCAACATGAATTTACATGTTCCAACCATATGAAATTTATATATTAGTTCAAGCAAAAACTCAATAAAAACCATGGTATTTCCTTTTTGACTTTTTAAGAGAAAATGCCCATGGCATTAGTTCAAGAAAAAACTCAATAACAGCAATGGTATTTCTTTTTGATTTTCTGCAGAGATTTGGACGAATTTGAGTTCCTATTCTGGCTCAAAATCCTCTTTTCCTTTTCTTCCTCTCACTTTTCCTTCCTCTCTTTTCTTTCTTTCTTTCTCTCTTGGCTACATGCTAGATGGTCTATTTGCTACCCAACTCAAGACATCCTTTAATATGGCATTGGATTGGGTGTAGCCACCATCAAGGCCAGCCCCCTAATTAAATGCATCTCATCTTGGTTTTCTCCATTCTATCATCTGCATACACTGACACAAACACATTCCCTAAAGTCCTTTCATTCAGTTCTTTTTTCTATTTTAGAATTTTTAGCTACATAACTTTATCATGGACATATTCCCATTATCTAATTTTCCTATTTGTTATTTATTTCTCATCTAGCCTAATAGAATTCCTAGCTATTCCCACACGTTTCTTCTTGATTATCAAATTTGGATTCCCCAATATCAACTACAATCCGTGGTGTCCATTTGAAAATTTGAAATTATCAAAGATTAAAAGGAATTTTTCCAAAGTGAATGTTTGAACTCATGACCACTTATTGTTACCTACTAGCCCACTAAGGCAACTTGACTTAGTCATAAATAGTCACACAAATATTTTGGATTATGAAAATGAAGGTCATCACACTACTAAATGATTTGGTTGTTTTATGTGGCAACCCAGGTTTTTGAAATACATTTTCGTTATTCATTTTCAAATGGTGGTCGACCAATTTTGCAAACATTTTGAAAACTTAAGCAATGAATTTTTTTTTTCTTTGAAATTCTTTTCAAAAAGTTTGAATGCCACATTTCACTCACATATACATACATAATTTTGCGTACAACATATTTTTCCAAAGAAACTCATTTTATTAAAATTGCAGGATCGATCCAGTAGTCCACATACACAACCCCTTTATTATATTTTATGTCCAAAATACACAAATCAAAATTCAATCCAATCCTTTCACAAATGTACGTAGTCTTGATCAACAGTATGGTCTTCGTCTTCCCATGCCGTATCCCTCCATTCTTTTCTTTCTATATCTAAGATATTGTAAACATTCAAACATTTACAATATCTCAGCAAGCTATGCTTGGTAGGGGATTCAAGATCATATGGAATTGTATAATTCAAAAGCACAGTATTCATAATCATCATATTCCATATGAATCACATAATTCAATTTCCATGAACCATATCATATATGATCATTCTATCATAAAATTTATCATGTAACATCCACTATGATAATTCCAAACCACTCACCCCTATATTGTATGTGTATATATATATATATGCGGTCAAAACCCATGAAAAATAGTCAATATCTCAAACATCAATAACCATACTCAGATATACTGAGTTGATAAATCATCCAGACTTTTGCTGGGAAAATACTCCCTCATTAGGGCAGTATTGGCATCTCATTATGCCATGCATCATATGCAAAATACTCAAGGACTACCATGCTACAATATGATCCGTACTAGCGTGCTTGGATAACTACCCTATTCACCACTAATACCATGGTGGAAAATATATATACGCTCAAAAATCGTGAAAAATAGTCAATATCTCAAACATCAATAACCATACTCAGATATACTGAGTTGATAAATCATTCAGACTTTTGCTGGAAAAATACTCCCTCATTAGGGCAGTATTGGCATCTCACTATGCCATGCATCATATGTAAAATACTCAAGGACTATCATGCTATAGTCTGATCTGTACTAGCGTGCTTGGATACCTGCCCTATTCACCACTAATACCACGGTGGAAAATATTGTGTCACTGCCCGTATGGGGAGACAGGACTTTCACAGTGGGGCCTTCCCATAATTGCCCCAGCCCACTTTTATCCTATCTTTGGGCAAGGTATCATAATATCATTAAATTTTGGGAAGCAGGTGGCGAAACCCTCATAACTTCCCTAGCATAGCATCCCCAGGCTTATGCCTGTTTAAAACAAAACCAAAAGCCTCCTTACTTGTATCTAAAATACTTCTTGTACATCTCAAATGATCTGTCTATTTGTATTATCATCCTTATATTCAATATCCTCATACTAAGGATATAATTTCATTTCTAGTTTTATGGATCCTCATTTACAATGAATGATACCCATGGTCATATAAGTTTAGGGATTAATCATTTATTGTAAATGGTCCCCATTTCCTTTTAATTTGGTATTCATATACCAAATGTTATTAAGTGTAAGGAAACTCATTTGATACAATTGATATCCATTATTATTATGTTCTTATCTAAGTTTAGGGGTAATCATAAATGATGCATAGGTATTTATTATGTATTCATCTAATTTCAATACTTATTTCTATCTCATATGCATGAATTATGATCCAAATGTAACTAAACATATTATCATCCTTATGCATTACAATGTCTATGAATAACAACAATTCCATAGACCATAGGTCTTGTATTCTTAAAGTTCCACCTACCTTCATGTAGTGATCCATCCCTTCACATCCTCCATGATTGACGTATGTAATTTGTAAATACATACATACTGTCATTATTTGTACAATTTTGGATAATCACTTATCTATATTCCTTATCTAATCTTGTCCTTTGATATAAAGGATCTAGATCTATCTTGTGTTCCTATCATCCATATAATCTATCTTCCTTAGATAGTATTTTATCCTATTGATCAATAGATTTGATGGTTAGAATGACTTGCTAACCTTTTAGATCTAAGTATTTTCTATCTCTAAGTCTTTTTTATCCATCTCTTTGATCTTGATCTTTCATAGATCCTTTGATCAACAATCTATACTTGTTGATAAAGATCAAGGGCCTAGATCTTCTATCATCTAGTTCTTCTTTGATCTAAGTTCAGTTATTTGATCATCCCTAAAGAGGATGATCCTGGTTTTTTTTCTTGAATCATATTTGATCAAGGGTTTGGATTATCTAATCTAATGATATAGATTTGTCTACAACATACATACATGAATTCTTAATAAAATACAAGATTAGGATTCTTATTATTCTTCATCATTCAAGATCCTATGGATCTTGTTTGATCTTGATTATCTTACTTACCATTTTTATTAAGATTAGATATTTTACTAACCTTTTATGATCTTATTATTATTATTATTGTTATTATTATTATTCAACCAATTAATGTTTTACTAGTTGAAGATAGCTTCTTTCATCCTAAGTCTAGATTGCTCCTCTTATTTCCAATTGACTAAGACTTACTAGTTGAATGGCTGAACACAAAGTGGTTACTTCAATCGTCATGTAAGGAGGCATTTAGACCTCACAAATGTCAACATAAGGTAGGGGAAGAGCAAGGCTCTATTAGAAAACCCCCTTAACCACCATGTTTAGCATTCACTAGAGTGACCTTAGTTTAACCTTTCATAAGGTTCCCATGAGCATTTTAACCCTAAGTACTCTTTCTAGTTGATTTTAATTAAGTCCATGAACATTTTAAATGTCATTCATGGAGTTTCATTATTCTCCTAATTTGGGCCAAGGAAATGATATTCCTTATATTATCCTACTAATTATAGCCCTTACTATCATTAAGTCTATGTTATTCATTCCATGTAAATGTCCTTCAACTCTATTTTTCATTTAATTACAATTTCAATATAATTTTCATAACATAAGCATTAAAGCATAAATAAATAAATCTAAAAATTAAATCTACTAAGCAATAAAAGGAAATTATAATAACATTCAATTATTCAAATGAAAGTTTAACATGACATAACAGTTCATCATGATCCAATGGTCATAGTTGATTTCTATTCAATTTTCATCCATTTAGGATTTAGATCTTGATCTTTCATTTTCCTTTAAATCTAATACATCTTCTTAATGTGATTTTATCACTAGATCATTGATGCATCACATCAAATGATCTGATTCTTCTTGATCCAACCCATCAAGAAGATCTTAAGTTATTTTATCCAATTTAAGGTCATAGATCTTAATCTATCCCAAATTATCATCATCAAGTCCATCAATCCATATGATATTAACTTTATATCATCACCCAAATACATCCACACTATCCAATCATCCTTGCTCAAATTGACCAAGGAGATTACCATTCATTTTTTATAAATTTTACTACTTTTAAGACTAGATCTCTTAATTAAACGTAGATCAATCACTTCTAACCATTGATTTCATGTTTTAAAATCACAAGATCATTAGTCGATCATAATTATAGAGTTTGATCATTCCAAATTTCACTGATCATAGGAATTAGTAATACTTTTCTTTATTAACAGAATTTTACATGCATTAAAACATAAATTTTCTATGTTCAGTAGGTTATCCTCATCAAGAGGAATCTAATCCAACTTCCCAATCTCAATTTGGAGTTAAATTGAGATCATAATTTGGATTTTAAGATTTCAGCCTGTTTTAAGGGCTGATATTGATCTTACTATTTTTGTTCAATAAATTGATCTAGGTATCTAGAATTTTTACTATGATCATGGTTTTTAAGGTTTTGAGACCTCTTGGACCCATCCGTCTGTTCAGATCTCTATTTTGAGATCATTTGATCATGATCCAAGGTTGTTATTACAAATTTTACCAATTAATTTAGATAAATATAATTAAAAATATAATTATCATGCTTCCATAAGATTCTATATAATGTAAGGAATTCATTAGTGCTTTTAGATCTAAAATCAGAACTAAAATGAGCTCTTAATTGAAGAATAAGATTTCAGATCAAAATTCAATGGTTTAGATCAACTCCACAGAACATGACAAAACGGGAGTGCGGCCCACGTCACGTTACCTGGGATTACCCATCACCGGGGAGAGGTGACCAGTGATAGGTGAGATGGTCCAGACTAGGACCGTTAGATCGCCCATCATCCTATCTCCCTCATCTTAACAGATCTACGCCCAGGATTTCATCTCCTGGGGTTTTTGGGCACAGGAATCCTTCCAATAGCTCAGAAGTTTCATCTAAGCCATCCTAGATGGGGATCTCAACCCTATTGCCAAATCTGTATTCCCTACAGATCAAAGGCCGGGGATATCACTTAGAGGCCGGAAAAACTAAGGAAGGTGTCGAAATGTACAAAGGGGAGAAGGCTTTTGTATCTCCGGTGAGGTGAAGATCACCGGAGAAGAAGAAATAATTCCATAAAATAAAAAAAATATGGAAAATAACCCTAAACGCCAAAAATATATTCAGTTCGTGATTTATCCGGTGCCATTGCCGGAGAAGAGTGGAGACCATGGGGCTTTTGTAGATCACCCCATTTGAAAGATATCTAACGGTGCAAGATCAAGGTTTAATGGCTAGATTGGCCATAATAACCTGGAACAATATCCGAAGACGGTACCCAGTACCATGTTTGTCTTCGTTTTGATTTTCCCGGTGATCCAGGAGGTGGATCATCATAAAAATTAAGGCTTTTGTATATCAGCCCTGTTCGACCATATCCAAAGGTGAAGATTGAAAGTTAATGGCTGGAAGTGGAGGGGGAGTTTGGAGCTGGGAATTGGGATTTGGGGCATTCTAGGGAACCTTGTGAAGAACATTAGGGGAAAAATTGAAATTTTATTGGCTATTTATAGGGATTTTTTGAATTTTCTGTGATTATATGTCATAATTATGTTTCATTTCTTTTTTTTATTAAATTGTCATTGGATTCCCTCTACCACCTCCTTCTCCACTAGTAGCTGGTAGTGGTTTGACTCATGATGACATGTTTTCTGGCCGTTGGATCCATTTGTGGGCCCCACAAAGGTGTGAAAGGACCAATTTGCCCTTTTATGGAGAAAAATTCGTTTTATTATCTTGAACTCGGAATTGAGCATACTTAGTGGTGTTAGAATTGTATTTTTGAGTACATTTTAAATATTGTTGTCTTAGGTCTCAGTTATGAGTAAAATTACTATTTTACCCTTTTATTCATAAAAATGGAGAAAAATAAGGATTTTTCACCTAGACTCAAAATTTGACGTACTTACAGTCATTCTAATCAATTTTTCAAGTACATTATAAATATCCAAGTTTTAAGTCTTGATTTTATTTTTATAAAAATGAATTTCCTTGGAACTCAAAGTTCCAATTCCACTTTTAAAATTTTAACTTTTAATTTTTGATTTTTAATAATTCAATTATATTCATAAAAATTTGGGTTGTTACATTTTCTTTTTCCTTTTTCTTAAATGATGGACTCATAATCTCACTCACACACACCCTTTGAGGAGCAAACCAAGTGGGCTATTAGGACTCTCTCTCTCTCTCTCTCTCTCTCTCTCTCTCTCTCTCTCTCTCTCTCTCTCTCTCTCTCTCTCTCTCTCTCTCTCTCTCTCTCTCTCTCTCTCTCTCTCTCTCTCTCTCTCTCTCTCTCTCTCTATAATTGCTACCATGCAACCCTTTATATTTTGCATTTTTTATGGATCTAAGACATTCACCTAATTCAGTCGCAATTAGATATACTTTGCACCAAAATTCACAATTATTGAGAATCTCTAAGGCCTTCATTTTTTTTGTTCTCTTATAGTTGTAAAATGGATACTGTAAAATAAATTAACCTTCTTATAGTCTTTTGGCAAAGCATAAGATGGCTGAAAAAAAAGGTCTTAGAGATTTCAAATAGTTGTGAGTTTTGGTACCAATGACATCTTATTGAAGCTAAATGAGCTGAACAACTAGGATAGATGGAAGAAAAAAAGAATAAGTAGTGCACTACTCCATTTTTCTTCAATACAGCTGTAATACCTCTAACTTTTGTACATTTGCGAGGATGAGATGAGAATCATTTTCAAAATTTTATGGGTGGCTTGGATAATGTAAAGGTATGATCACATTTCTTAAGTGATGAAATATAGTAACCAATACAATGAGAAACTAGAAATACAAGGGTAAGACGTCATAGCATACATAGAAACCTAGCTAAAATAACATAGAATTGAGGGGCCCCAAATGGCGGACATGAGACATCTCATACCATCAACTTAAAGTCCACTTAGGACAGCCCATCGTTGATTTCGTGGGCTGGGGAAAAGCCCATTGTGAAATATATTTATAAGCCCATATGATATGAGACTTCTTGAGCTAAAATTAAGGAGCCTAAATTGGATGTATTTTATGTTAAAATTAACTTCAATACCAAAAGACCAAGTCCATAACAACCAGATGTCTCCTACCATTTGTAAATTTTCCTTGTTGGAGTAAAACTCTTAACCTAGACAAAAACTAAGAAAACTACAAACCTAATCTTGGTAGGATATGAATCTAGCACACAAGGGTGAGACGTGTTCACAAGAGGAGCTAAATTCATCTCCCCTAGACTATTTATTTTAAGGAATGAGTTTAAACTCTACATGGTGCATAAAACATGTTGTGATCCTAGTTCATAATGGAATCCAAGAATAGTTAGGGAAAAACTTGAATGAACCTAGACTAGTAGAAAGAAAGGATGTGTTGCATCCTAGGAGGATTAGACTCTTAGGATGACTTGGAAAGGTGGGCAATTGATTTACAAATAGAAGTCCAGACTACCGCCCACTCCCAAAAAGAAAAAAAGAAAAAAAAACCTTTTATAAAACATGGAAACTAGTAAGGAAAAGAATAGAGGCAAAACGAAAGAAGAGGAAGAATAAAGGAAGAAAAAGGAAATAAGAGGAATAGATGAATTCCTACATGCATGACTTGATTGCAGGTAGATGATCCTGAAACTACAAGTTTTTGCCAAAACTGTTCCATGAGGTATGCAAAGGAAAAAACATGAATTTTTCTTGTTATTTTCATGTTAAATGTGTGGACAAAGTAATAAGTTTTCAATTTTGTACAAAAACCACCCAATTAGTTATCCATGTGTTATAACTTATAGCATTAAATTAGGCTTTTTGGCTAAAAATTATAACACATGCATTTTTGACCTAATAAACCAAATATTTGATCATTTGTAAGTTCAAGGGCTAATCTAGGGTAAGTATGAGAATAATCATATTTTTTAGATGGATCAAGATAGAAATTTAAGTCATTAATGAGGTTTCCTAGTCTCACTAGGAAACCTAAGCAAGCCAAGGCCTAAACCTCAACAATCTAAAGTATGATCAAGGGTCAAGAATACTTTAAGGCAAACAAAGGATGGAACTAGAGAAGTCAAATGTGACTAATGTGGTCCCATGCACAAGCCATGCAAAGTCCACCACCTTTGCATGAGAATTGGAGCCATACATAAGGTTTCCTAGTTTGACAAACAAATCTAAGGAAAACTAAATTATCCATGCCAGTCATTCAAGCCTTGAAACCAAGGGATTTGGCCATTCAAGCCATTAAGGAATGAGCCATCAAGCCAACTTAGCCAATGCCACATGGAATTACACTATTGGATGAAGATACCAAGAATCCTATGTACAAATTATGAAAATTTAAGAGGATAATTGGAAGGTAGTTGGATGAAAATCAAACATGGTAAGATAGCATGCCAGGTGGGCCAATCAAAGAAGAGTCATCCTTTAACTTCTTCCCAACTTTCTCTCTCTATATCTCTATCCCTCTCTTCTAAGAAATTAACATGGGAAATAAGGGGGGAGGTACCTCCTTCAAAAGTGTCACCTCCCACCTTACAAAATCCCTTAAAAACTCCATTTTTCTCACCTAAAACCCTCTTTTGACCACCTTCCTTACATCAATATGAATTTCTCCCCTAAACTTTGTCTTGAGGTCTTCACATCCAACTCATAAACCACACTTTCCTAGCACCTTTCTAGACTCTTACTTCTAATCCCCATCATAGGCCTCCTACCTTCTCTCTCTCTCTCTCTCTCTCTCTCTCTCTCTCTCTCTCTCTCTCTCTCTCTCTCTCTCTCTCTCTCTCTCTCTCTCTCTCTCTCTGTCTCTCTATAAATACCAGCCACCTTCCCATCATTTAACATATATAGGTAATCCACTTTTTTTTTTTAACTCTGGGAAAAGGGGAGAACACCCCCTCCAAGGAAGGAAGCATCTCCACCCTTCCCTTCAGTGCAATCTTCCATTGGCAGGCATCTTCTCCAGCCCTTCCATGCCTCTTCCATTAGGTTTTCTTTCCTTGTTTGCTTCTTCAAAGTGCAAGTTAGTTGTTTCCATTAATCTTTTGTTTAGTTCCCTTGTTATTCCTTTGTCTTAGTACTTGAATTCATGCATTACTCTCTTTGATTTATTGTCTTATTTCCTTTTATTCTTGCCTCTTATTTTCTACCTTTATATTAAAGGACCACCATTCTTTTGAAGTGATAGCCAAGAGAGTGTAGTCCTTGGATCAAGTCATTGCCCTTTGAATCTCCTTTAAGTTCCTTACTATCTTTTGTTCTCTTTTCCCCTTGTTCTTCCTAAGAACTCTTTTGGTTTACATTCATGATTACTATTGATTGATTGTTGGTTGGTATAAGAAGCTCTTTATGAGTTGTTTTTTAGGTTTAAGAAGGGTGCACACACTCCTTGGAGAGTGCGCACTATACTTGTAATATTGAAATTACAACCAATGCAATTTTTGTTTCATGTTAATTGATCACTGTTCTTGCATGTTTTATGTGCTTTAAATTTGATTATTGATGGCTATTTAGATGCTCTTTCCTTGCTAAGGCTACATATGTTTCATCCTAGGTTATTTCCATTTGAATATAATAGGGGATACACTAAGAAACCATGCACACAAACTCATGGTCCATGTGCATGGTTTTGAGGTGGTTTCCATTAGGTAACTGGTTGGATTTTGTTTATGTTTGCATGCTTAGTAAAGTTCTATTCATTGCAGTCCATGTTAGCTTAGGTTGCATCCTAGTTTAGACATAAATCCATGTTTCATTCATGCACTTTCTATGTTAGTTCATGCATCATGTTAGGTTGCATTACATATTTTGTTTCTTAGAAAAGGTCATGTTTAAGTTCAATTGATCATTGTTAGATTTAGTTACATGTTAGGTTAGTTTTAGATTATCTCCAATTTTAGTTTTTATAAAGTCCTAAATTTAAAAATTTTCTAATATCATGCATTTTTTGTTTCTATGTTAATTTAGTTCCTTAGCCTTGGTCTAATCCAATTCTTTGGTTAGATTAAGTCTAAGGCCCCACAAAAACACAGAAACTACTCAATTGCTCTTGGGATTGACCCCACTAGCATGCTATACTATAATCAATTCATGTGCTTGTGAGTAAAATTAAAGCTACACCACAAAGATTATGATAGAAACAATAAGCTTTTGATTGAGTTTTGCAAATATTTTTAGATGTTTTCTAACAATTGGAAATAAAACATCTAACTACTATTTTGAATAGTAATTATGCTATGTTAAGAATGTCTAAATAGATACTATTTGTGATTAAATTGAAAATTCTTACATGGTTATTTAAAATTATTAAAAACTCCATATGTTATGATCCAAGTCCTAGTGTTTTGAGAATAATTCTCAACGTGTATACATGTTCACTACTAGTTGTATTTGTAACCTAAGATTGGTAGTCTTAGCTACTATTTTTGTCTCTCTCTTTTTTTCTTTTTTTTTATGAATGATATTAGAAAATTGAAGCATGATTATATGACTTATCCTTTTGCTTATATAGCATGGAAATTTGGTTGATAAAATGTTTGGATTTCATGTGTTTTATTAGCTAAGTTTTCAACTAAATCACTAGTATGTTTGTGCACTATTTTGATCAAGATTTTCAAAGGTGCACATTTTTCTAAACTAAGTTTTCTCTAATTTTAGTGAAAATTATTTGTTCACATGTTTCATACAAAATTCTTCTAAAAAGGAAGTTTGAAAAAGACATTTTTATGAGAATGAAAATAGTGCATAAAATCAAGTTTAAAAACATTATTATACGCTCACTGTTTTATATGTTTTGCTTATGATACTAAATTGGACTTCATCTTAATGTTTGAACATGTGAAATATGCTTCTTTTGGATTGTTTTTTCTGAGTTTGAAATTCCAAAAAACTGAAATTTTCATGAAGGTTTTATGTGCATGAAAAATAGTGGCTTAAACATGACCCTTGGAAAGAAGTTCAATGTTTTTCGATGAAAATTCCAATCAATTTTGCTTATGTTTTGGATTGAAATTAATACCCAAGAGTGATATTTGTGATACCTTAAATTTGAGTCATGAAAAGTGGACTATTAGCAAGTTTGTTAAGTTATTTAAAACATAGTCCTTATCAATCTATGTTGAGTTGATTTTGAGCATGTTTTCTACTTGGAAAATGGTAAAGTTTAGAACATGATTTGAATATATATATATATATATATTTAGTGTGGTTTAAAACCTTAGAATTTGGTGCTAAACAATACTTGAGTTTTGGCCTAAGTTGTGCCATGAAACCATGTTATTTTAAAGTAGTTTTTAGAATTAGATGTTGAAACTTATTTTAACTCAAAATTGAGATGTGGATATGAACCTATGTAATTGTTTAGTAAAGTTACTACAATTAGATGTTTTTGATAAGTGAAGGTATAATTTTGCACAAGGATTTGCAAAATGTATAAGGTTATAGTGATGCTTGATTTTTTCTCTATATGTGAGATAGGCTAATGAAACTAATGGGAGTTATGCTAGGAGACTTTTTATTGGTTGGCCACCTGATCTCCAACCACTATAGGTGGTAGGGTAGCCACACACAAGGAGTGGTACCATTTTTCTCAACTGTGACAAAAGGTACAACCACTAGAGGTAATCACAACACCCTTTTTGAAACACATTCTTATGCTTTTGTCAGGATACGAGGGTAGTCCATTGGGATATTGAATGGCTCACATTGTTGCAAGAACAATGTGAGCATAGTTAAGCCCATAATATTTTTGTGTTTTGTGCTTCTAGAGAGCATGATTAGGTTCACTAGATGAACCTGGATGAGTACTCAAGATACTATCAACAAACATGCTAGTAAGAGTTTGGTGAAACTTTTATAGGTACTAGAGCGTGGTAAATGATTATCTTGGTATCATACTTTTACATTTTCTATGCATCATGATATTACTTGAGTTATCAAGTTATTATACTTGCTCTTGTATAGATACAAATATATGAATGTATGCATGTCCTATTGTGACGACCCGGGTTTTCCCATGCATTTTTAAATGCAATATCTAATTCCTAAGGCGGGATGCATCCCTATTTGAAAACCCTTTTATAAAAACCATGCAATGCAGCGAAAAACCTTTGGTTTTAAACTCATTTTGAAAACCCCGAGTGTCATTTGCTTTCACAACAGCCAAAGTAGTTTTTGAAAAACTTTAGAAATCATAAGTGTTTTTCCCCAGGTCTATCCAGTCACAGCACACAGCCCAACTGTAAATAAATACAAATACATGTCCAAGGGGTAGAGAGTTTACTTACATGTATAATTATCTCCTTTGTTTATTCACTTGCTCGTAGCACTAATATCTCCTGAGATGCCTTCTATTTGTGAGTAGAACTATCCTGAAAAATGTTAAGGATAGGGTGAGTATATACTATACTTAGTAGGAGTCTATCACTACTAGTTTTGCAATGCATGCTACGTTTAAAATCGTAAGCTCTTTAAAATATGTGCATGTTTGAACACTCATGTTCAATATCGATATCAAAAACCACCGTCGAATTGGAATACTAACGACTTAAAGAATTGCACAAACCAAGTCGAAAGTATCATATATGTCATATATCATAAACATAATGATATGCATAAGATGCTCCACTGAATCCAACTCATGGATATCTGGTATGGTCGACCAACCTCATGTCATGCCATATGCAATGTAAATAAATCCTCAAACCATAGGGTCCAACTATGCCCACGACCTCGCCTCCGTGTGGTCCCCAGGTACCTGAGGACACAGGGTCATATGCCTCCACGGGATATATGACACTTCAACCCAGTGCCGTGACACCAGTGGTAGCCCCCTGTACCACATGCAGTCGAAGCAGGGATGTTGCCCTTTTTTTGGGTGTGGTACCCATCCACCTAATAGTGGTAGAGGCTGGAGGCCAACCCAAACCTCTCGGCATAGCACCTACGAGCTTATCAGCCCAAATCATATCAGATCAAACCAGCGAAAACCTCTTTTCCAAAACCTGTCCTCTTTGGGTCCCTCACAATTGTCTGGCCCTCACAACTGCCTACCCAGCGTCTTTTGGGCACTCCAGCGGCTTTTGATAACCCTCAAGGACATGCAATCTTTCAAAAACTCAATGCTCATAAATCATGCAATATATGCATTTGTTTGCAAAACATATCTATGCATAATGTATATGCAATTATTTGCAAAACATATTTATGCATAAAGCATTTATCATATGTATGTTGAATTAAGTCATGCTAAACAAGTTATATAATTTATACTTAAAACATGCATAAAACAATCATGGCTCTTTTAAAAAGTCTAGTAGCGATAGAGCACCTACCTCAAAGTCTCCTAGAGTCGCATCCTTTATCACTTTAACCCGTCCCTAGGTCTCATTTATAAACTCCTGGGTATGAATGGATACAAGGAGTCCTTATTAATTTCAATCCATTTAGACATTAGATCGCTAGCTTGGCCTATTGGGTCCATGGTCCTTGCCTAATTCATTGTCAGGCTAGATCCTATAATATGGACCTACTTATTCAATAGTTAAATTCTATAAATGGTCCTATGATCCTAATTTTTAAAGTCTCATTGGCTCTGTGTGTCCCAGTTCCCAGGACACTTGTGCATCCTGGTTGGACCGCGACCTCCTCACGTGCGTGCGCGCCTAAAGGCCATGCCAGAGACCACTTTTTGCACACGCACATGCATGCTCAAGTGACGCGCTATGATGTGCATCATCACACGGACGCACCTTGTAGCATGGCGTGTCTCAACTCCCAGGGCACTTCGTGCATCCTGGTCGAGCTAGGACCTGTGCCCCATGTCGCGCACGTACCCGAAGGCCGTACCTGGGACAGTGTTGGCACGTGCACAAGCATGCCTAAGCGACGCACTATGACGCGCGTCCTGGATGACCTCGCGCGAACACACCTTGGCGTAGTCAAAATGTGCCTTGGCTCTTGGGTCGCCCATGCGTCCCGGTCAAGCCTGGACTGTGCCTGGGACGCACCGAGGCCACACCCATACACAGTGCCATGCCCTCGTGCACAGTGGTGTGCCTGGGGTCCGTCCATGGACTCAATCGGGTGTGCATCACACACCATGCCCAGGACCTTCTCCCTCGTCAGTCCAGTCCTAGGTTCTGCAATTTTCGGCGCGAAAATGCTAGGTCTGGCCTGGTTTTTACCTGGGGAAGTGGAAGGGAAGGACAACTTACCTGGGTAGCCAGTGATGGCACTCCCCACGCCTGGTCGTCCTCTGTTCCGATTCTGAAAACCCCATGCCACCGGAATTTCGTGAAGAGGAAACCCCTATGCCAAGATCGGAAAGGGAATAGGGGAATGGGGAGAATGGCAATGGCCGGCTTGACTTGGCCTGGCTGTTGCCGAAAAACACAGAGGGACAGGTTTTGAGACGGGTTTCCGATTTTTCCGAAAACCCTAGTTTCAAAACGACCGAAAAATTCATGTTTTTGGAGAGGGGGAGTTGGGGTTTTTATAGAGGGGTGAAGGCGGTGCCCCTCAATGGAGGTGCCGCCATGGCGGTGGTAGATCCCTCTAAAAAAATCAGGATTTAGGGTTTCTGGAGGGTCTTGAGGTTGAAGATGACAGGGGGTGCCGTTATCAAAACAGCCCCCTGCGTTTTTCATCCTTTTTCATTTTAAACATTTTCTGTTTAAATTCTAGAAATACCCCTATCTTTAAACGGCCGTAACTTCTTCATACGAACTCTGTTTTGGGTGATTTTTGAGGTGTTGGATTCCATTTTTTGAGTAGAATCTAATGGTACTAGTTTCCTCACAAATTCCTTCATTCACTATTTTAAATAAAGTGAAACATTTAACTCAGTTTATTTCTTATAGAATGTTCAATTTTTGTTAAAAATAGTGTAAATTGCTCAGGCATTACACCTATGATACATTACATTGATCAACTAACAAGAATTTAATCGTAAGGTTTTATTGCATACAAACTTGATTTCAAACTCATCTGTGTGCTTGTGTGTTGTATATCATAGTTTTTAAAGTTATAGTTTTTGTTTTATTTTCTAGGTATTTTTGTATACTAATACACAATAAATCATGTAGATTCTCAATGAAAGACAAAATTATCAGATTAAGAGATTCAAGAAGTTAAAGACCAAAAAATAGTTGCAAAAGTGAGAAACCAGTCCCAAGAAGAACTATCTTTGTTATTTATTCTATTTGTTTTGAACCATTGATGTAATAAAGCACTGTGTGCTAGACTTTAACCATGGGAAATCCTTGCATTATTATTTATGTTGTAAATGGCACTACATGGGGGTCTTTTTTTTAACTAAATGTTTTGTATGGACTTAGATGTGGGTCTTGATTTTTGTACTTTTGTTTGACACTCCATTGTTTTAAAAAGAACTATGGTTTTGAAAGAAAAAAAATCAAATAGAAATATCTTGACTTTCAAAATGTATTTATTCTTTTAAAATCAAGGAATCACAACAACCCATACAAAGAGTTGTGAGTATTTCTCTCTCTCTCTCTCTCTCTCTCTCTCTCTCTCTCTCTCTCTCTCTCTCTCTCTCTCTCTCTCTCTCTCTCTCTCTCTCTCTCTCTCTCTCTCTCTCTCTCTTTCTCTAGGATAGTTTAAAAACTCATAAGTCAGCTTGGAAACTTGACTGAGTTAACTCAATTGGTCATCAAATCAAATCAACTCATGAGTCATTCATCTTATTCACCTCAATGTTCAAAGAAAGACCCTCTATTGGTTTGGTCGAGCTTGGATGTAGGAGATCTTGCATGGACAGAAATGAATAGCTAATATTGAGGCTGTTCAATTATTCTGTTAAGACACATAAGGAGCACACACATGGTGATGCGTGCATCATTGCTCACATAAGCGCATGTGACGTGCCAACAAAAGCATGACACATGCGGATCCATTAACCAATCTATTTACTCATTAACATATCTGTTTACCTATTTACCAACCCATTTATCCATCTACCCCTACCTATTAATCCAAACTTTTGATTCCTTTGATCTTAACCATTAGAAAAGTACATGAAACCTTCTTTTACAAATCCAACAACCAATGCAAATCGAATTTCAACCAAGACATCCGTTGGAACCATGTTGATGTTGTAAAGAATATTCTTGGGAGAAATTGAGGATTTAAGCATATGTTAGACACTGATCTAATAGCAGAGACTTGGTACGGCCTTGATTGACCAGATCAAATTCGATCACACTACCTTAGACACTACATTATACATGGATTTAGGTGATCAGAGGTACGATCACAACCAAATCTTATTTTATTTTATTTTATTTTACCTATATTATGCCTAGTAAGTTATATAAAGACTAGAAAATAAGCATGATTAGTGTGGAAAATACCAAATCATATTTCATTCTATTTTACCTATATTGTGCTTAGTAAATTATATAAAAACTTAGAAAATAAGTATGATTAGGGTGGTTTAAACTTTAGGAAGAATATTTAAACTATTTAAATTATTAATTAGACTAAATCTAATGATTTAATTATTTTTCTAATCTTAGATAATAAAAATTGAGTGTTAGGATGATTTAGATCTATTAATCTAACCAATCAGAATTCAATTTGACCATTGGATCAATAGATCAAACACTAAAAATTGAAATCGACTATCTGTAAGCCTAAGATCAATAGAAATTTAGAACAACTAGATGATCTAGATAGTTTATCTTTAATCAACAACTAGGATTTCATCATGTGGCAAAAATAAAGAGATATGCTTATGATAGGAGATCAGTAAAGGCTAGATCATCATGTTTAAAGATAATAAAATACTAAATGAGTCATAAATAAGAATTTGTGAGTAGGAGAATAACATTATATGCATGTATGTTTTAACAAATGCACTAATTGATACAAATTGAGATTATTGTACATTTTAAGAATTTAGATAACCCATATTCGAGATAGGTGGAATTAAGATGCAAATTTTCTAAAATTGCATGACCTTTGATGTTGTGTATTTGAAGTAAATTTGCAAGTGCAAAAATCAATTATAATATTGTTGAGCGAGGAGTTCAATCCCACGAGGAATCAAACAAATGTGATGCTAGTGGTCCCTACTTTAAACTATCTAGCCTAGCCAAAATTTAAGAGATTTTTAACCTAAACTTAGAATGAAACTCAACACATGAAAATGAAAATTATTCAAAAACTAGAAACATACTAAATTTGAAAATTTTCCTAAAACACACTTTTTAAAAATAACACTTTCCTAAATTAAGAGCTTTCTTTTCCTAACTAAGGACTTTTCTCAAGTGAATTTTATCCAAAAATGCAATTTTTAATAAACTTCCTAAACATGAAATTAAGAAGATAACGTAAGGAAACATGTACTAATCAACTACTTTGCAAATCCTAAAGCATGCAATCTTACTTTAACATTAACTAAGCAATCTAAAAATCTAGTTGGGTTCTTGAAAAATCAAGTGCACATAAAGTGCATGGTGCTGGAAATTAAACAAAACAAACCATGAAAAGAAATTTTAGCAGCAAAGTAGTTGAATCATTAATCAATTCTAATGTAAGAAAACACTCAAGAATGTGGATTATTAACTGATGGACACTAACATGAAGTGAAAAATCCAACAAACTTCATTGAATTACATTAACATAAAGCTCCAATACATATAATCCAAATTAAAAAAAAGAAAAGGAAAAGAAATCATATTACAATGAAGTCCACTTGATCTTAATCCACACACAACTACAATATAATCCTTCTTCAATGGTTCCAACCATCAATCATGAATAAGCATGCTTGAAGTGAAGGGAAAATTCCACTAGAGACTAAAGGTAAACTTTAAGAACTTAAGGAAAACAAGAAGGGATTTCAATCAAACCGAAGGAGAACTTAAAGCAATGACAAGCAACGACAAGGATTAGATTCAAGGAGACTTCCTTTGGCTTTCACTTCAAGGAAAAATCAACCTTGGATCTTAATCAATAATCAAAATAGAACAATGGAATTGAAAAGCATTAACTAAGAACAATGGAAGTAAAGTTCAAGCAAAGAAAAGAAAATTTAAGAGGGAACCAACCAACCTTTCAAAGAACAATTAAAACACCATAGCTAGGTGTGGAACACTTATGAAGATTCCCACACACCTTGGAAAATAGTAGCATCTAACCAAAAGGAGAGAAAATTCAAGCAAAACAATGGAAGAAGGAAGGTTAGGAAGAAAACATCCTCCTCCAAGTGTAGGAGGCATCTTTTTCCTAAGACAAAAAGAGCCCCTTATGTTTATGCTGGAATTTTATAGTTTTTTTCCTATTTTACTAGGGTTACATAATAATAAAGTGTGGCAGGGATGAAAACATACAATTTTGGATGGCTAAGATAAGTGAGAAGCTAGGGTTTCTAAAGAGGAAACAAGATGGATTGGTGGCTGTCCTTTAGGAAGTGAAGGAGGAGGGAGTTGCTTACTTTTTAGGAGGAGGTATCCCCTTAGAATAAAAATTCAAAAATCCTTAAGAAATGGAAACCCAGGTGGGGTGATGAGGTAAGAGATAGAAGGAGAAAATGGGAAAAAAGAAATTAGTGTGAAAGGATAAGAAAGAAAGATGAGGTGGGGAAATTTGATTGGCTAGGTAGTTTCCTAAGATGTTGGGATTATTTGGGGAGTTTCAATGGGAGTTTAGGAAGGTTGAGGAGTCTTGAAATGGTAGGAACCTTGAATGGAAAGTCAAATTCGTAGTGCTATTTGGTGATAAGGTGAAAAGTGATAAAAAGGTGGGAAAAACATGAAAAATAGAAGGGTCTAATCCTATTCATCTACATTCCAAATTATCCTAATGAATTTTACCTTAATTCTCTTTAAAATATCACTTATAATCTCTAGGCTAATCATCTTGATTTTCCTCTAATCATGTCCTTCCATTTAGCTTAGTTTATATGGCTTTGATGTCTAACTTTGAGGACTCCATTGGCTAAGCTCTATGGCTGGCTTAGATGGCTCTCTTAGCTTGGCTTTATGACTTCATCCCTTGGCTTGAGTATCTTAAATGGCTTGGCTTGAATTCCTTAGCTTGTCACCTTCTCTCATGGCTTATATAGCTAAGGTGGCTTGAACGGCTCTCATGTAAAGGTAAGGGAAATGCATGGGTTACTTCATGAGCCCAGTTTGGGCCCCATTAGGTCATTTAATTACATCCATAGCTTACCTTAAGGATGATCTTGACCTTGATATCATGTTGAATTGATGATTTTTAGGCTTTGACTCAATTGTTTGATCTTGATCTTCAGTGTTCATCTTGATCAATCTTGGCCGCTGGATCACCGTCTTGTTTCCTACAAAAAGTAAAAACTCCATTTAAAACCTAAAAATTATGATTAATCACATACTTACATTGAATTAGCTTCTGTACCTACAAAATATCAAACTTTTACTTCATGGGTAGTGGTAGTTATGGGAAGGACACACTATGACAATTTGTCTCCTCATATAAACATGACAATGCAATTTTTTCACCTTGGCATCACAGAACATGGCAGTGGATCTCAATGCATAGGATATCCGCTACAGCATAGTAGTCCTTATATATTTAGCACACTATGTGGATTGTGATGATGTATGGCGTGATGATATGCCTTATGATGTGGCATGATGATATGCTTGATATGAGCTCATGACCATTATATGGGTCCAACAGTGACTGGATATGTATACCCAAGGTTATTAGATGTACATGGACTTGTATAGTTGAGGAATGACCATTGATGATTATATATTATTATTTTACGAGTATGATGTTATTTAACTTGTATTGCTATTCAGAAGTTTTATTCAAGATTGTGATAATGATTAGTGCATGGCTTTGCAGTGCTGGATCTATTTTTGATATTTACATCTATTTACAATGTTTATTTGAGCTTTTGATTGCAATTTAAATATGATATTGTATTATTGGATTTATTTATAATATTCACATAAATTGAAAATTGATATTCTAAGTTTGAGATTATCTTAAATTTAATCATGTTAATTATTTATGCATAATGTTTTAATGCATTGAAATGGTTATTAAATTGTGAAAAGAAATGTTTTCTCTTGGTTTTCTATGTGTCTTATTCCCCTACCAAGCATAACTTATTAAGATAATGTAAATCTTTTAATATTTAAATATCTTAAATTCGAATAGACAGAAGTAGAGGAGAATTGGCTGATTGGCTTATTAGGATATATTTATTTTGACGATATGTGTATGTTTGAGTTATTGGATGTTACTCTAATTTTTGACAATATGGATTGTGTATGTTTGAGTTATTGGATATTACTCCAATTTTTGACAATTTGGATTGTATATGTACATTATTGTATTTAGACTTTCAATTGTAATAATACGGGGATTGTGGTTATTGACTGGATGGACACTGAAGAAGTAAACTTATTTTAAAATAGTTTACTTAAAAAGGAAATTTTTTTTTGAGTTTATAAAAATTTAAATTCATATTATATTATATGATAAATAAAAGTTGAAGGATGAGACTTAGGTTTTTGAAATGGATTTCAAAGAAAAGTTTTGGTATTTGTTTTCAAAACTTTTTTTTTCAAATTAGGGTCCCACCTTTCGCAAGGAATTGTGAAAATGTGTTAAAAAAAGCTAGGCCATCACATCAAGTATCAAAGTACATTCATCCACTCATAGCTAGTCCTAAAAGTCCAAAGTTGAGGTAACAATCCAAAGTGAGAATTGAAAATAGCATGAGCTAAATAATTAACTCATTTAGAAATTTTTAAATTTGGACAAATGCCACCTATAAGGGTTGGTGGAGGAGTTAAAATTTGCAGTGATTGAATATTGGAACAAAAATCATATTTAAAATAGAATCATATTATTCATGGAAAATGATTAAGTGAGAAGTCATGAGCAGTCAAGGAGTAGGAAATAATTGTCCCTGTATGAATAAAAGAAAAGTATTTTTTATGAGACTAGTACTGCTCTTAAGATAACAAACCATAGTATGGTGTGTATGATTAGGATTTAAAAGTAAGAATTTGTATTGTTGATCAAGGATTTATTAAGATGGAGAACCTACTATAAGTACAAGTTCTAATGTTAGAATGGTATGTGTAAAGCTTTGGAGAGTACAATGATTATTGGTTTGATGAAAATGTGATAAGATTAGAAATTAGTCTTGCTAAATGAGTATTCTAAAAATTTCAGGAATTATCATAAATTGGATGGTCAAGTAATAGATACTCCCTATTGATAATCTTATAGCATGGTGGAAAAAAAAAATTGTTAGGGATATGATATAATAAGGATCTGACTGCTGTTATAGATGAAATATTTTATTATAGTAATAATTTGATCTTTGATCATGAATTTGGATAAGATTATGAATAAGTCATTGAGAGAGAAGATTATAGTATGGGAATATCATATGGTAAATAAGTATGCGATATAGAAAAACACAATATGGATATTGTATATTATGTATGATAAATTCCATAAAAAAAGGTATTATGAGAATCCTTTAGGAGTGCAAAAGACTCTGATATTGTTTATGATGGAAGGAGCTGGCCTATGATGTATTATTCAACTTAGTTGATAAAATTGGATATTAAAAGCTATTTCATACAATGATATAAAGTGGAAATATGAAAGAATCAATTGGTGACTAGAGTATACAGTTATAAGAGGATCATACAATCAATATGTGGAAGTACATTCATCATAGAATTGTCAAATTTCTCTGGGCTTAAGTTCTGCATCATCAATTATATTTTATGATCCTACAGTGTATAAATAATCATGATAGAGGTGATGATTTTTCTAATGAACCTTAATACAAAGAAATAATCTTAGCATGTGATCAATGGGAAAAGATTTGAACCTCCTACACGTTCCTATTATAGCATTAGAGGTCTACTTAGATTATGGATGATTTAGTCAATGAAAGGTAAATAAAAATTTAAGCAAGAATTTACACAAGTTAATAAATAAATATTTGTGTAGGGACTTGGTAAAGATGTTATATATAAAGATCTTGTGTTATGTTATATGAAGGAGTATAGCTTATAACGTATAATTGACCATAGTGTACAAGTAATGATACATTATCAATTACATCATGTGAATTGAACAAAGAGACTGATTAAAAGGAAAGAATATCTGATAAGAATAACATATAATGAAAGTCATTATTAGTGGTTAGCATAAAATAGTGAATAAGACATGTAATCTTCAATGACTAGGAGTTAAGTCAAAATTTTATGAAGTGAGTTGATCTAGAATCATAAATGAATTATAATAATGACTTTTGAGAAATGTGATCAAAAGCAAATCATTAGTTATACGAAATTTAATTATGAGAATGGGGATGTATAAAGATGATAATATAGATTCAATTGACTTAATTAGTCCATTATTTTCAAGTTGAAAGCATTACATATTTTTATGAAGTCTTAAATGGCAATTTAGAAAGAGTGATACAGTATTAGCTAAAGAAAATAGTGGGAACAAGTTAAGAGGTCCTATACATAAGTTGAAGAATATCAAAAAAATGTAAGCGGCAGATGGATGTATGTGGACCAACGGTGACTGGATATGTAGATCCAATGGTAATTAGAAGTACTGGACCCATATAGTTGGGAAATGATTATTGATGATTATATATTACTATTTTACAAGTTTGATGTTATTTAAATTGTGTTACTATTTAGAAGCTTTAGTCGAGATTGTAATTGTGATTTGTATAGCTTTGGATTACTAGATCTATTTATGATATTTACATCTATTAAGAATGTTTGTTCAAGATTTTGATTGTGATTTGAATATGATATTGCATTGCTGGATTTATTCATGATATTCACATGACTTGCTTTGAAATTTGATTTTCTAAGTTTGAGATTATCTTAAATTTAATCATGTTAATTATTGATGCATTGAAATGATTATTAAATTGTGAAAATAAATGTTTTCTCTTGGGCTTACATATGCATTTTATTCCTGTACCAAGAATAACTTACTAAGATATTGTAAATGTTTGAATATTTACAATATCTCAAATTCAGACAGACAGGAGTAGAGGAGAATTGGACAAGTAGCTTAGTAAGATATATTTATTTTGAGGGTATGTGTATATTTGAGTTATTGGATATTACTTCAAATTTTGACTATTTGGATTGCATATGTACGTTGTTGTATTTGGACTTTCAATTGTAATAATACAGGGACTGCCTTTTGACTGGAGAGATCCTGAAGAAGTAAACTTAATTTTAAAATAGTTTACTTAAAAGAAAAATCGTTTTGAGTTTTTAAATTTAAAATTCATATTATATTGTATGATAAACAAAAAGTTAAAAGATGACACTCATGGTTTTGAAATGGTTTTCAAAGAAAATGTTTTTCTATTTCTTTTTTAATATATTTTTTTCAAATTGAATACTCCTTTTGCAAAGAATTGTGAACAAGTGTTATAAAAACTGGGGTCATAAAAAAAATCTCTATTTGTCTATCTATAAACTCTAAGAAATTTTATACTGCAAAGAATATAAATAATATATATATAGTGAGTCTCACTCTATCTCATTTTCCTTTTAGTGGTCTTTGTGAATGCCCACATATTTTAGAAACTAAAGGCCATAAGTTTGTAGACAAATAGGAAACTTTTAATGAAAAGAAAAGAAATAAGTTCATATCAAATATGATCAACATTGTTCATGAGCCCTTAAACTTGTGCAGCATAGGTATAGTTTAATTTTTTGAATTATTTTATGTTTACCTAGTTTCATAACATGATAAGTTGGATAGTAATATACACCCTCTCTTCTTAGCCAATTGGCATATCTAGCTATGAAAAATCTCTTTTTCTCTCTCTAGCTATAGATTTCTATGAACTCTATGCTTAAAATATTTCTTTCTATTAATTGGTTTTTGTTAATATCTAAATGCCCAATTACCCACATTCCTAAGGAAAATGGTACCTTCTTATCTCATAAGGCTTTTACAATGGGAATAATATTCTACAACCAACTTAACCCAGAATAGCAATCCTATTTCCTATTTTTTCTTATCACAACAAGAACAAGATCATCTAAATAAGCTAATCTTCAAATTTTGGGAATAGTGGAAACTTAGGTCTCATTAAATTTTCCTTAGTAGATTTCTCTATTCAAAATAAAAAAGGATCCTAAAATTGAATATGGGATTACAAAGTCAAGAGCAACCAATTGAAGAGATATTCTTTCTCATTTTCAAGTTTTGATCTCTAAAGACACAATGGAGACCACTTCAATGGCTTAAATGGTAGATGGACAATTCTTAGGTAAGCCACCCATTACTTTCATTTTTATCCTTTTTTGTCATTTTTTTGCTTGTTTAAGCATTGAAGTGATTGTTTTTCAAGCTCTTACCAATCTACATTTCTCAAGTTTTGCAGGTAAATAATGCTATATATGATTGTTTTCTAATTCTTAGTTAAATACTCAAAGTGGTGGTGTTCATGCTTTGTGTTGATCATGTCTCTATTGTTACATCTATTTCTCTCTTTAATTTGATGACAATAAAATCATCATATGTTATCAACAACTTGTGCGTCCTTACAAAAGTGATCACAAAGTTAGCATCAATGGCCAATTTGAGTTGTTTCAATTCCATTTTTAAGAGAAACAATTCCATGATGTTGTAACATCCCAAATTTTTAAATATGAACTTAAGTAAATTTTGAATCATGTTAAATTGGGGTGAAAAGAGAATATTGAAATTTCTAATTTTTAGAATTTTATAAATAAAATTTTTATAGACATCAAATCAAGTGAAGAGACCTTTATATTTGGATTTTACTTGGAAAGACGATTCCAAAGACACTAAGTTTGCTAAAATCGGAGTTTGGACAAATAAATTGTGATTTTTCTTACAAAGGGTAATTTAGTAATTTCACAAGTGGACCCCACTTGTAGAAATTTGGGTTCGATAGGCAATAGATGTTGGAATTTCATTATTGGTAGTATACACTCTTTTTTACTATAAATCATGATGTTTATTATAATGAAAACATCATAAATATAAATAACATAAATTAATTAAAAGAAAATAATTTAAAACACTTAAAAGGAGGGGCTAGAATTGATACTGCACCCCGCCCCCCCTCTCACTTAAGTGAAAATAGGAAATAGTCGTTGGGTCTATTGTTCCCAAACACGACAGGCATGAGAAAAGAAAACCTGAGGGGGAGAGGGAAGAAGAAGAAGTAAAAGGGAAGGGAAGGAGAGGGAGAGGGAGAGGGAGAGAAAAAGAAGAGGAAAGGTGGCATGCATGCTAGAAAACCCGTCCATGCCAGAGCAAAAAGAGGGTTTTGTATTGCCAAAAAAGATGGAGCTCATCCGTAACAATGGCTGCTCAAATTTTTGGATCAGAAACGTTCACCTTATTCTATTCAAAGGGAGGAACAAAACCCCTTTTACTTCCACCATGATCAAAGATCTCCTTGGAGTTTTGGTTGGAGTTTGCAGGCCATTCACCGAAGACGACAACAGCTTGGATCGATCTGAGCCGTCCTCCTCCACGACATGCCCAGAACCACCAAAGTGCTAAAGAATAGATAAGATCGGAGTTGTTTTGGTGGCCAATGAGAGACAATCCCACATGTTTTTACTGGAAAATACCATACGATGGAAACTATGATAAATACTAACTACTGTCACCATTTTTCATGGGGAGGTGAGTTTTTCACTTACCCATCTTCGTTTTGCCTCAAGTTGTTGTTGATGCTTGTAGATCTAGGGTTTTACCGTAAAATCTAAGTATGGTATCTCAATCTCACATGGTAATTAGAGGCTGATCGAAACTTCGATAACTCCATTGAGTTCTGATCACCAATCTGAGACTACAGTGACAGATCCGACCGTTTACAGTGAACCTCAACCGTTGAATCATCTGTAAAAGGTAGATCTGATCACTCTTAATAAGTTTTGGTCATTGGATCATCTATAAAAGATAGATCCAACCACTTTCAAGCAATCTTAGCCATCGGATCATCTTTACAAGGTTGGTCTGATCATGTAATTTGATGGAAAATACTAAAACAAGGGAGTTGTTGGATTGAGCACTTGTGCTGAAAATTTCACCTATACCTATTGGATGTTTGAAGCTCTTACAACAAGAATTTCTCTCGCATTAACCATAGAGTTTTGTCATTGATATATGAAGGTTAGTTATCCTCATATAAATAGGAATTCAAGTGTTCAAATAGTGTTGAATTACTATTAAGCTAAATGAGTTTCAAAGCATGGAATGAAGAGTATATCTTGTAAGTTTTGGATCAAAGTACTAGATGAGTAATTATGTTTTGACACTTGATGTGGCAAAGTGGTTGGATGGTTTCATGACTATTACCTTGTAATCATAAATGAAAAATAAGTGAAGGAAGCTAAGGATTGATACTAGAAAGATTGGGAAACACATGACGTCGTAATGTTTCAAGTAAGGAAACTACTATGCCATCAAAAACTTAAATTAATAGTGACTAAAATTAGGAAAAGAAAACAAACATATTGATAAACCAAAACATGATTCATTAACTAATAAGAATTTGAATGATGAGAGAAATCAAGACTCGATAAGTTTTAACAATGGGATCACTAGTCTAGAGGGTGAATATCAAATCAACATGGTGGTCTAAGTCATATGAAGTGATATTAATATTAAGCAAACAAAATTAAAATGTGAGAACTGAAAATAATACAAGTTTTGTATTGATTGGCTATTTAGATGTTGCTCGATGTGAAATGAGGAGACTGATTAGAGATGAGTTGATGTTCGAGCTAAGTTGACGCAATTGAAATTGGAGAGCATCATAAGAGGTAGGTAATCTAATACTACCCAGTTTCAAATGAATTTCAAAACAAGAAAAATGGTTTGAGAACTATTTCCAATTTATAATGGTTTGAATTATCATGTCAATGATATGACACACGTTACTTTTGCGCATGTGAATTGCATGTGGATGCATGATCTATCATATGTTCTTTATCTGCTATTTTTATAAATGGAATGTGTAGATTAATGTATGACTTTAAGTTCATGTTACAACCTAATTTTGAAAGAAACATGAATTGCATAGTTCAATGTATACAAATGTTTATTTTACTTGTGAGACATGAAAAGATCGTGGTTTGCGTATGCATGATTTCCCTACTTTGAAAGGAATGCTTGAAAATACATGGTTTTGAACATGGTATGTATGTCATATGATAAGATTTTTAGATATATGAATATAAGTTGAATTGGCTATTGAGCCACGCATCGAAATGAATATTTGAGATACATGGTTTTGCATAAAGTATTCACACTATCTTATATGCTTTAAGATGTATGATGTGGATCTTTTGGTGATTACTCATTAGGCAGGCATTGTGCAAATGACTGTAAGTCCTAATGGATTATGATTTTATAGATACTTGTGGCAGGCACTCTATGAGTGGCCATAAATCATGATGGTTATGGATATGGATATGTTGATGCAATAGGCATATGCTCTATGAGTAGCTGTAAGTCCTGATACATATGAATTTCATTGATGTTTTGGGCAGGCACTCTAGATTGTCCTAAGTCCTAGATCACTAAGACTTAGAGGAAGGCCTGCTTTGGGCAGTAAGTCCTAGAGGCCTATTGTGTGCTGTAAGTCCTGAGACCCTATGCTAGGAGGCGCAATTGGCCATTGACCTCTAAGATAATTTGATACCAACCCTGCAATGGATACGGTGGGCAATAGGAGTATCTTCTCATAAGGAAGTGCTCTGAGTGGTAGTCGAGTAGCCCCCATGACGTCGGTGAGTTATGGTTTGTGTAGGTACCCACGAGCAGACGTAGAGGCTGCTGCAGTTGCCTGTGGGTGACGATAAGGCCTTACGAGCATAGGTGTCTAGTTTCTGTGTGATATTTACGCGGGCCATGTCCCCAGCATTAGACGTCATCTAGGGTGGCAGGATTGTATGTCACCACGATTGGAATGATCAGTTTTCCATGATGATGTGGGCATGGATTTATATATTTACTAGTTTTGAGGGAGAAGCCTGAGGCTAATAGTCCAGTAATGGTAAGGTACCTGTAGGTACCAAAAACTTGAGGGCTTTACCCAAAGAGGGACTCCATTTAGATGAGACCAATTTTCATAGTCATGATTTCAATTCTATTTGATGCATAAAGAACTATTTACATTTATAAGTTGACTAGTTATACTTTTGAAAAAGCATGACGCAGCTTTTGGTTATGTCAGATTATAGATATATTGATCGTTGGATTTCTATTAATTAGAATTCTAGCATTTATCTTATCAACTACCTTTATGTTTTATCGATACTGTATTTTGGCGCACGTACTTAGCTAGTGATTTTATTATTGAGATTTTAGTACATACTGATTCTGTTAAATTGACAAATTTATCCTAGTTAGATTTACTAATGTATTGTATGATTTGAACATCTAGTGTGATCTTCCATGACCAAATACTAATTCATCACCGACAAGTATTAACAGAAGACATTTTGTGGTAATTGTTTTACTATTATTTGTTTTTACATGTTAAGTTGGCCATTTGAAATGTAATACATATAGTGGGTTGAAATGATGGATATGTAGTTTAACTAATTACTATGAGTTTTAAAGTAATCATATGTTACTTGATTTGTCAAGTATGATGTGGATTTTGTGGATGATATACATACACGCTTATGTATAGATATGTGTGCTTATAAATGCATTCCATGTGAAGGCCTGTGGCCAAGTGATTTCATCTTTGAGAAACCCTTTCTTCAAAACCATTATATGTGTATGCTGTGATTTTAGTTTTATAGTATTGGATTATCTACTGCGTATGTTTTATACTCATCCTACCATTTTTACCATAGGTCAACTCAAAAAGAGTTAGAAAGGAGATTAAGGATCTAAGAAAACCACGTGAAGATTTCAAGAAAATAAGAAACAAGCTAATATAGAGTTTCTTGGAGAAACTCAATTTATGTTGACTGTTGGTAATATTTCTATAGTATATGAGATTTAAATTGTAATTGGGCTCTAGTTGATAAGTCTTGGGGATGTTGCATGTCTAATGTTATTTGAAAAGAAGATAGAGTCTCCAGCCATATTTTAAATTTCAAATGAATCTCTATCAGGTACTTCGCAATGACATGCGTTAAATGTCATATATTTGAAAAATAGAGGAAAAACTGCTAGATTTTTGGTTGAAATGTAGTGCTCATTTCATCGAAAATCTTTGTTTTGAGAAATGAAAAATGACACTTAGAGTTTTCAAAGGGAATTTAAAAGAAAAAGGATTCTTTTGTTGCATTGCATTATTTTTATGAAACTATTTTCAAGTAGGGATCGATCCCTCATTAAGAATTTTATTTCAAAAAGAAAAAAATGCATATGAAAACCGGAGTCATCACGGATGCTCCAAGTCATATGTATTGTATTGATGTAACTTGATCTACTCATCTTTGGAGTCATTTTACTTTGATTAATTGTTTCCCAAATGTTTCAATGGACATATCATAATTTGATACGCACTCACTTTTTTAAGGAAGGCAATCGAGAATTCATTCAACAATTGAGCACTACTAGAAACTTAAAAATCTAAGTTCTAACTAGAACAATCAACTGTTGTGTAAATAGTCGGCCTTGCTAAAGAAGTCTTTTCTTTTTTTTACTCTCAACTAGAATAGTAAACCATAGGCTTGATAGTTGGCTGTCAACAAAGTTTTTGACCTCTTGATTGAAATAGTCAACCATTAAGAAAATAATTTTCTATATCAAGAGAAACAATTTCCAATTCATAAGGAAACAATTGACTCACAAAGCTGATAATTGGCTACTACTTCTAGATCTCCTTAGTAAGAAGTAGATGGTGGAATGGTCAACTATTAATTTGGGCAGTCATCTATTTAGCTATATTTTTAAATTGACTAATCCTTAATGCATTAAATTTTGTGTTAACAATTTGATTTTTAAAATTCCAATTCAATTTCATATGGGGATTCGAGTTTTGGGTTCCAACAATCAAATTTTGGTTTCTCTCTAATAGTTCCCATCCTCCAATTAAAGTTGAGATTTCTCCAACAACTAGTTTATTATTCAATCAAGGGATGGATCTCTCCAATAGCCATATTTGGATCCAATCAATGGTAGAAGATTGTACAACATCTATATTATCATAAAATCAAGTGAGAAATCTCCCCAACATCTATGTTTGGGCTACTTTTGTGTATTTGGAGGTCTCTAAAGATTCAAGATTAATGAAGTAATGTGAGGTTAATGAAGTCATACATTTCAAACTATTGCAAGGAAAACTATTGAAGCTCAAGAATTCATATCAAAGAATATCAGTAATGTAGCTTTAAAATTACTCACAAGCACACGAATCAATGTAGTAAATTGCATGTGACAGAGGTCGATCCCATGAGGAATCTCACATATTTGGATATTGATTGGATTTTATTTAGATTACTTAGACTAGCCAAAGAGAGATAGGTGTTTATTAAAGTAGGAATTTAAACAACACCAAAATGGAAAACATGTATAAAATTAGAAACATGAACTAAAGGAAATGTTCTAAGAATAAAGATTTTCAATGGACTTAGAAAGTTTCCTAACTAACATGCATTCAATAAAAGAAACTAATGTAAAGCTAGAATGAATGAATTTAGGAAACTTGCTAAAAATGAAAATTTTCTAAACTAATACTTTCCTAATCCTAAAATTTTCTAAAATTAAATTAAGAGAATTTTCAAGGCTAAACCAATATGCAAATAAATAAACAAATAACACTAAACTATCATGAAATAAGGAAACAATCAACCACTCAAAGGGAAATTAGCCAATCATCACTCACATGGCCCACCGAGTTGGTCGCATGATTCATGGAGTAGAAATATGTTAAAATGCATGAACCTAAATCTTGCTAACATGGAATCTAATCAAAACAGAAAACTATTCTAAATAAAATATTAAATGGGTTCCTAAAAATTCAAGCAAATAAGATCCCTATATTACTAAAAATTGCACATGGACATTGAAGGGTAAAATTCTAGAAACATGATGCACGTGAAACCTAAATCAAGAAATGCATTGAAAGACATATGGTGTGCACTAATGATGAAGCATAACACTCAAGATTGTCAGTACTTTACTACTGGAATTAATCAGTAACAATGCTTATAAAATCAGTTTATTCATTGACTTGGAGATTACATAAAAAAATGGTGCGCATGTACATAGATAACAACCTAAAAATTGCACACTATTCTAGTTAATTTAACTTGATCCAAAGAAAAGATTAAAGATATTTCAATACACTCAAGATATTCTTAGATATCATGCCTATGAAACATAAAAAGAAATTAAGAGAATAAGAGCATGAAGATGGGAAAGAAATCAACAAGAACTAGTCCTAGATCTAAGTAAGAAACAAGGAGAATAAGAGAATTCAAAGCTACTATTCTCTTTGCTGTCACTATAAGAGAAAAGAATATTTGAATATTGATGAACTAAGAATGAAAATTAAACAAAGTGGAAGCAAGAGTGAAAAGATATCAAAGAGGAACTATGTGTATTGATCTTAAACAACAAAGAAAGCAATAAACAACAATGGAATTAATAAAATTAAAGCAACATACTAACCTTAACATAGAGTGCAAAAACCAAATAAAAAATCAAGGAGAAGGTTTGAAAGTCAAGGAAAAATAGCCAAGCAGAAGTGTGTGCAAGATGTGGAGGTTGAAGGGGTGATGCGTGGTGGTGCAAGAGGGAGGTGTGGAATCCCAGCCTAGGATGGGGCGTGGAATTCCTTCCACATGGGATGATGGGATGGTGGCTGGTATTTATAGATAAATTCCCTTCTTAAAAAGATAATATTAGATTAGATTAGCAAAGAAATAATAGGTAGGACACTAGGAAAGTGGGTGGAAGGTTAAAAGAGATGGATTTAGAAAGTGGGATAAGGTGGACTTCTAAAACTAACCAAAGGGATGGGGATAAGATAATATAGGAAATTTAGGATGGGACTTAGAAGTAGGACTCTAGAATAGGAAAGTTAGGTGGTTGAGTGTAGATGGAAGATTAGAAGGTAAGATGAGGTGGAACTCTAAGGATGGAATTAGAAAGGGGGGAAGGCGCCACTTTTCAAAGGTCGCATGGAACTCCTTCCCTTCTATTGTGTATGACATGGTGGTGAAGAAAAAGAGAGGGAAGAGGGAGGGGAAAGGGAGGAAAGAGAACAAAAATGAAGATGGTTTTGCTCTTGATTGGTCTTTCTATGCACCCATATCTTACAGTATACTAATCTTCCTCATACTCCTAGTTATCCCTTGAAATTCACTATTAAACATAAGACAATTGCTTCTAAAAGTCCTCTAATATTGTGACTCCATGTGGCATGGCTCTCATGTGGCTTGGTAGCTCACCTTGATAGCTTGAGAGGTTAAATTCCTTGGCTTCAAGGCTTGAATGGCTTGGCTCTATTAGCTTTCCTTGATAGCTTAGGAAACTTGCATGCGTGGCTCCAATTCTCATGCAAAGGTGAGGTGGAATTGCATGGATTTTTACATGGGCCCATTTTAGTCACTTTTGAATCTTCTCATTGGCCTCTTGCTTGCCTTAAGATGATTTTGAACCTTGATTAAGCTTTGGAATAATGAATTTTAGGTCCTAGCTCTCATATATTATCTTGATCTTTAATTCTTATCTTAATTAATTTCAGCTGTTGGATCATTATCTTGAAACCTATGAAAGATTAAAATCTCTAATTAAATTATAAAAAAAAAAACATGATTATTGACATGCTTAATTTGGATTAGCTCTTAAACTTGCAAACTATCAAATTTTTGGATTACTAGGTCAGAAATGCACGTGTTATGAATTTTGAAAAAAAAAATCCTACAATAATACACTATAATTTACAACACATGGACTACTAAATGGGTAGTTTTTACACAAAATTGACCACTCATCAATTTGTAAAAATTCTTTCTATTCTTTGCATTCATTCTTACTCCTCTCATATTCTTTTGTACGTGGTTATAACTCTTTAAGAGGAGTCAATCTTTCATTGATTCTAGGGTTTTTGTTTACCAAAGAGATATTCTCTCAAGAATTTGTTGTATTAAGATAGAGGTGTTGTGTGCAAGGAAGAAAATGCTGGTATTGGTCATCATATCAAGTGGGAACTAGAACCTTTAGTATAAAGGCCACATCGGACATTATATTGGTTGTAATAGCCACTTCAATGTGAATTTTCCTTTATGGAATCATATGTTCCATAAATGGAGTGATATTTCATATTTTACCATTATATTTCTATTTAGGTATATTTTATATAATTTTTTGTTTATCTCTCTCTACCTAAAAGTTTTATGTGCTTTTTTTATATGAATTAGTAGTGTTTTACTGAATAGGCAAGAGCTTCGTGTACCGGGGTTGCCTTTAGTAGTGTTTTATTGAATATATCTATTAACTACATGTTTGTTTTTTCTTTTCAGGATTAATTTAAAAAATATATAAGCAAATAATTTATAAAGATATAATATAAAAGATCATAATCATAAAAAATAAAAATAAAAAACTCCTTCGATGCCTGTCCTAAGCCTAAATAGAAAAGGAGGAGGGTTTTGTGCAAGGGCTAGATGAGAAGTAACACCTTTTTGAAGAAGTTGAAGATGATTTTGTTATTTTCTCTTCTTAGTAACAAATGAGTATGCATTTGTATATTAGTTTTAAGTGAGAAGAGAAAATAATGAAAATCATCTTCAATTCATTCAAAGTATGGAAATCCTAACATGACATGATGATGATGAAATATTTTTTAAAAAAAGGCTAATATTGACTTATTTCTAATTGATGCTAGTAATTAATATAGGTGTTAACATTAATATTCCAAAACTAGAATATAAAAGAAAACCAAGTCTTCTTAGAAAATACAAGTGCTCACTTCTAAAAATCTAGGTGGGGACCATATAATCTAATCCTCATATTTTTCATCAATAATCTTAATATCTGATCTAACCTAGGGGATGTACTATGCATGTAGGGTTATCAAATGGATGGCTTAGAGAAATACAAATTTTAAACACTATGTCCTAGTCAATCAATTACCTATCTGTCAACTCTTGGATCCCACCACAGATGGGTTCCACAATCCATGTGATTGAAAGCTAATTTGATCCAATGTAGACTCTCCTAAGTGTCTTAGAGAATAGATGCTATTTCTACAACATTCTTCTAGAAGATCTAAATAGTTTATCATGTATAGTATACATAAATCTCGTAAGTAATAAGAAATTATTGCATTTGGACAATCTTAGCTACTTGTTTTGTGTCTGTAAAATTATACTAAGAAATGAATAGTCATGATTTCTAACCCAAGGCAACATATGCTAAAGGCAATAAGTGGTAGGCCATTCTAAACACAGTAAATGGCCTAGATCTGTAAATAGAATCACTATGATTGAGAAAAGCTACTGAGTTTTTTTTAAGAGTCCTGGTAGGTGTACATCCTTTTGAGAGGAGAAAAGATGCACACACCCTTTTTTAAGCACTGAGAAGCTTTTTTCTATAAAGCTAAGGCATTCTTCATATTGATATGACTAAGGTAGGCTACACATCGAATTTCAAAGTCAGTAGATGCTTTTAGCTTATTTTTCATAATATAAATACTAACCATCCATTTTTGTCAAAATTTTCAAAGACCAAAAATAAGTAAATAGGATCATCCAAATGCATCAATTAGTATTGAATTTCATATTTTTGGTATGAAAGATCCTTATGAATGGCTTAGATTTACAAAATATATTCATCGTACATTAGAAAGGCTGTAGCGTGACTCTTTTTTAAAAAGAAAAAGCTACAGCAGCTTGTTATTACAATTTTAAGTTAAACACCCAAGCGCACAAATTAGTTGTAGTAATTCATGCAAGGAGGTCAATCCCATAAGAAATTGAACATATGAGATACTAGAGGTCCCTACTTAAATTATCTAACCTATCTAAATCAAGGAGATTTTTCCTTAACTAAGAATTGACACATGAAACATGGAATTATGCCTAAATCAAAACATGCTAAAAGTAACCACTTTCCTAAAAACACACACCTTCAAAAATAAAACATTCCTAAATGAAAACTTTCTAAAATTGGAATTTAATCAAATTTCCTAAATCATGCACATTCTAAAGAAACTAAGCAACAAATTCATTACTTTCATAAGTTTAACTTTCTAAATATGAGATTAAATAACTATGACAAATTCAATTACTTTCCTAACCAATAATTAGAAACTAACTAAGACAAAACCTAGTTAGGCAATCAAACAAGAATCACCCAAGTATCATGTGTGTGACCATAGAATGGTATCCATGATTCATTTGGAAGGAATGGATCTTATCAACTACTATGAAAGCCTAGAACATAGAATCTTATTCAAGCATTAAAGAAGCAATCTAAAAATATAGTTGGGTTCCTAAAAAATCAAGTAAACATGAATTGTATGGTGCTGGAAATTAATAAACAATCCATCCAAAGAAATTCTAGCAACATGCTATTTGAATCATTCAATGAGTGGAACATATAAAACATGAAATTAATCAATTCTAATGAAATAAAACATTCAATAATGAAGATAACTAACTGCTGGACATAAGTATGAATTGAAAACTCCAAATAACTTTATAGAATCACATAAAAATTTCATCAACATAATGCCTCAATACATGTAATCCAAATATGAAAATTAAGTCCTATTGTAGTGAGTGCTACATGATCTCAATGAACCCAAAACTACAAGATAAGTCTCCTTCAATGTTCCAACATCAATCATGAATAAGCATGCTTTGAAGTCAAGGGGAAATTCCATTAGAAAGTAAAGGCACTTGAGGAAAATTAAGGAAAGCAAGAAGGAACTCAAAGGAATCAAAAGAGATCTAAAGGCAATGAAAGCAAGGCGAAAGATTAGATTCAAAGAGGCTTTCCCTTGGCTGTCACTTCAAAGGAAAAGCAACCTTGGATCTTAAATAAAGAAGCAAGAATAACTAAGGGAATGGAAAAGCATTAACTAAACAATAGTAGAAGTTAAAAACAAGCAACGAGAGAAAGATCACACTAACCTTTGAAGGAAGACTATAAGACCAAGGCCTAGGCATGGAGCACTTGGGGAAGAGCAGCCCAACTTGGAGAGGATAGCAGCCACTCAAAGAAGAAGAAGAATCAATGAAAAAAGGTAAGAGAAAGGGGTTTAGGGAAAAGATGCCTCCTCCCTTGGAGGAGGCATTATCTTCTTAGCTCTTAAAATTCCCATCCTCTTTTATAGATTGTTTCCCAAGTTTTCTAGGGTGTCCTACTGTTAATTTATGGTGGGAATTAAAGATAAAGAGAATTGGATGGGTAGGAAGAAGTTTTGAAGGGTTTCCTAGGGTTTTTACCAAAGATCAAACAAGGGCTACCTTTTCCTTGATTGTCTTAAGGTGAGGAGACACCATATTTTTAGGAGGAGGCATCTCCCGCATTCAAAAATTATTGAAACTCTTTTGAAAATGGAAAGTGTAGTTGGATGGAATGAGGCAAGAGAGAGAGAGAGAGAAGAAGAAGATGGGAGGAAGGAAGTGATAGGAAAAATAGGAAAGAGAGGTGATGTGGGGATAAGTGATTTGTAGGTGGTTTCTTAGGAAATGGGGATTGGTTGGATGGTTAGAATAGAAGTTTGGGAAGCTGGAGAATTCGTAGAATAATAGGACTCTTGAATGGAAAGTGAAATTCTTAGTGATATTTAGTGGTGAGGTGGAAGGTGAGAAAAAAGTAGAAAAAATGTTGGAAAATATAAAAATTGAAGAGGTTGCTCCACATGCTACCTTATCCTAGTAGAATTTATCTTAGTTTTCTTTAAAATATCCTCATAAATCTCAAGAATAATTCTTTGGATTCTCATTCAATCATGGCCTTCCATGTAGCTTAGCTTATGTGGCTTATGATGGCTAACTTTGAGAGCTCCATTGGCTTGGCTTCATAAATTGTTTAGATGACTTTATTGGCTTAGCTTGACGGCTCAAATCCATAGCTCTGGGGGCTAGCTAGGATCCTTAGATTGTCACCTTATTCATGGCTTGAATATAGCTAAGCGGCTTAAGTGAAACCCATGCAATGGTGGTAGACTTTGTACGGCTTGTGCATTGGCCCACTTTAACCACCGTTGGCTCCTCTACTTGCATTCATTACTTGTCCTTAAGAAGATCTTGACCTTGATCTTATGTTGGATTAATATGTGAGTGGAATGTTTTCACCAAGTCCAAAAGTCTCACATATTACATACAAAAGAATGGCAACTCATAAAGAATGACAATTATCTCATGAAAGGGTATCAACTAGTAAGAATGTTACACTTTACCAAATTATGTGCTCAGCATAACTATATCCAAGCCATACTACTCCTAAGATCAAGTTAGGACTTTTATAAGGATGAAATGTAGGCTTGGGTAAGGGCTATCAAAATAATGGATATAAAGGTAAACAAAGGTTTTCTGGAAAATATGAAATGGTCTTCTATCTATGTATTCACAACTTTTTCTTTTTTCCTCACAAGAGTAAACATTCTTCTTTTTCATTGGACATCTTTTTCTTTTCTTTTTTAGTTGATTTGATATATAGCCTTTTGGAAAATTTTCTCCTTCTTTACCTTTTTGGCATCTATATCTTGAATTGTATTATTCATACTTTTTCTAAGATGTTATTCAATCCTCTCTACATATTTCCAAAACAAATAGGCAATAGATATATTATAGGGATTCAATGTAGGTAAAGGTTGTTTGGCTAACAAAGAAAAGGCTTATATTTTTAAAGGTTCAATGGATTTAACTAGTGAAAAATAATATAAGGAAGGCTAAAGGATCTGGGTTATATAACGATTCCTCTATTATTTTCTATATTTCATATGACTTAAAGATGATCATAAACTTAAGAGATATATGGTATAGTATTTTTGTGATTTCGTGATAGTTGACAAAGATGAAGAATAATGAGACCAACTAAGAATTAATCTCCAAAAGAAAATTTTGAATTTTGGCTCAAAATTCGCTTGGGTTATAAGTCTCCACCAATCTTCTTCAAGATCTTTAAGCTATATTTTTCTCTTCAACTTAAACTATTTATAGTTATTTTGTGTAATTAATATTTTGAGTTTAATTTTTAATGAGAAACTTTAAAAAAGCAATGAAACAGTGAACTAAATGTATGCAACTCTATTAATAAGCTAAAGGACTTATCATTCTTTTTTTCAAAAGATTTCAAAATTGAAAGAAAAAGTTAGAAATCTCATTTCTACACCTCCAAGATGAACTAAAAATTGTCCTTAATTTTTTGAAATATAGGACATTGTTAAGTGTTCATTTTCTACTAAAAGACCCCTAATTTAGCATTCAATAAGATCATCTAACCCTCCAAATTGCAAAATTTAGCTTGATTGACCATCCAAACCTTCCATTTCTCAAAATCAACGGGTTAAATGATTATTAGACCTTATTAGATGATTAATGTATGGTTTAGATTATTCTAATTTAGTCTTTTATTTTGCAGATCAATTGAAGGAAGGATGGATGGCTCAGATCTATGGTCAAAGGTGCAGATAAAAAAGGCAAGAGTCCTAATCAACAAGGAATCCTAATTGGAAGAGTTCTAGTTGGAAGAGGAGTTGTAAAAGGATGAGGATTCCTAAAAGGGATGGAGTTCTAATTGGAAGAGGAGAAAGTTTCCCCATAAAACTCTAACTCTTCAAGGATAGAGTTTAAGGAAGGAGTTGATGAAGATAAGGAAGAAGGTGGAGAAGAAGAAGGAAGGAAAAGGCTATAAAGAGTAAAACCGTATGAGGGGGAGGGGGAGTTATTTTTTTCTTAGCTTTGTTTCTTTCACCTTGTTTCCATTCAACCGTACCATTTTCTATTCCAGCACTAGCCCAACCGTCATCTCCATTCATCACACAAGCCCCATCTTCCCTTTTCACTAGTCACCCTTCTCCTTCATCGTTTGTTCTTCACGGCATCATCCACAGCACCAGTTTCCACCTACTTCTCCACCAACCCCATTTCATGCACCTATCTCTCTCAATCACTCGTTTTCCTCTCCCTCTCATTTTCTCCCCATCTACCCAGTCCAGGACCAAGCTAGGTCTACACCTCAATCAGGCTGCCCCATCATCATCACCGTTGCACCAAACCTCCATACTTCTCCATCACACCCAACACCCAAATTCCCGAACGCCTACTGAGCAGGCGTCGTTTTCTTCCACTCAAACCACCCAGTTTTTACTGCATCATCCATTCCACCCACGGCATCTCCTCCACCCCCCAAACCAGAGCCACCATCACCCAGATAAAAAAAGACTCTCCTTATCTCCTCTGCTCCAGACGGTGGCCAGACAAGCCATCTTCTCCACGCATCTCTTCACCATTCTGTTCGAGACGACGCCCAGAAAAAGCATCCAGCCAGGCGTTGTTTTCACCAGACAAGCACGGCAATGGCAAGGAATTCTCTCTTCACTGCCAGACACGCCCATCCCAAAGACGCCTCACCAAACCATCATCTGCACAGATCTCCACCGCCCATACCAGATGGCCCGACATTTTCTCTCCTCCGAACGTCTTGGAGAAGGAAACCCAAACTGGGTTTCCTCCCACGTTGCTGCCCTTTCCCCATCCTCCAGCTCCTTCCTCGTCGAATTTTTCCTAGTTTTTTTGTTAAAAACCAGATTTTTAATAAATCTCGATTTTGCCCTTCATCTTTAAATGAAATGACAATTCTGTTCAATTCCATTAATTACATCTGCATCCCATGTTTAATTACATCTGTGTCCCTGTTCCATTTAAGCTTTATTTTATCCATCTTTTGACAGTATTATCCAGGGACAATGCCATCCATAGACAATGTGATTCTTAGATGTTTTGATTAGTTTATTTTGTTTTCTGGAATTGAAAGTGATTTAAAATGCATCATTTGAATAATTAAAGTTTATTAGAAACTCCACTTAAAGCGAGTCCTTGTGGGTTTGACCCGTACTTGCATAGCTATACTACAATAGCCCGTGCACTTGTAGAAAACATTAACAAGTTTTTGGAGCCGTTGCCAAGGACTTGCAAAGGAGTTTTTATAAAGTTTAAATAAAAAATCCAAAATAATAAAAAATATTCAAAAAAATAAAAAATATTAGGAATTGCATTTTAGGTGCATTTTTCAATTTTGTTTCAGTACATAACCACCTAATTTCCTAAAATTGGTACTTATTTCTAAATTTTCTTTTCAGGGAAACAGGAAAGAGGAGAAAATTGGCAAGAAAATCTTCATCAACATGAAAAGTTCCATGCTTCCCTAGATTAGGATTCTTTTCTTTTTGAGTGAAGCTTGTAGTGAGGACCCTTGTAAACTGCACTTTCTATTTTCATTTTAAAGAGTTGTATAATACAAGGCAAGTGTGGGATAAGGTGGCCCACACTTGATCTTCATCAGAAACCCCACTGTAAGTCTCCTCACTCATTTTAAATTCCTAGATTAGAGTTTGCATTTAGAGTAAATTTGCATTGTTTGGTAGTATGAATCATATAGACAGCATCCTCTTATAATTGTTGCATTTTTAGGTTTTGCATTAGTTTATTGCTTTTATTTGCATCTTAGGACACAGTTAATGCTTTAAGGTGATATATTTGCTAATCGAACTTCCATGGAGTGTGGAATTAATTAGTAAGGGAACCCTAGCCCCATAAGATCAAGGGTGGATTTTATCACCACTCCTTGGCCCACTTAGGATAATCACCTCAAGCACGCCACCCTAGCCTTCAATTCAAATTAAAATCAATTAGAAGAGACCTATAGGGCTATCACATACTCGTAGGACCCTCTTACTAAGACTTGAATTATTGTCACTCTAGTGGCTTTGGAGCACTGTGGTTATTGAGGGTTGTCTAATAGAGCCTCGCTCTTCCCTCACCTTTTGTTGACGTTTGTGAGGTCTAAACGCCTCCTTATATGAAGGTTGTATTAACCACCTTGCGAAGAACCTAACTGGTCAGCAATAATCAAGTCTAAAGGAGCGGAGGAGTGCTAGATTAGGCTAATTAAAAGCATTGTCCCCACACATATTCAAGAAAATCAATATATTGCTTATTAGCCTAAGGTGTTTGACTATGCCTTTTTTCTTGCATCACATAGAGTTAGAGATAGCATTTAGAAGTAGGACATTTTAGATTAGGAATAGTTCATGCAAGGGCGTCGATCTCAGAACCCTAAGCTACTACCGTTAAACCTAGAGATTCAACGCATCCAAAACCAAGGGGAAAGAAACCTAGTTCCTATCCCTATGGCTAAACCACCAATAGAGATTGAGAGCAAGACTATTAGAGATTTTTATGCGCCGCTCCAACTTAATACCCCCTCCTGCATAGCATTACCTCCAGCTGATGCTGACCACTTTGAGTTAAAGCTGGGAGTAATTCAGTTACTCCCCACTTTTTATGGTCGAGACTGAGAAGACCCGTACCTACATATCAAGGAGTTCCTTCATATTTGTGCCACATTTAGGTTCCAAAATGTTTCAGATGATTCAATTAAGTTAAGGTTATTCCCGTTCTCACTTAAGGACAAAGCCAAGTCATGGCTTAATTCCTTGGAGGTAGGTTCTATACATACATGGGACCAATTGTCTAAGAAGTTCCTAAACAAGTTCTTCCCCGTTCACAAAACAAATGCCCTGCGTCATGAAATTATAAATTTCCAACAAAGGGATGATGAACAATATTATGAATGTTGGGAACAGTGGATTGAACTGCTGCAGAAATGCCCTCACCATGGAGTTAAGAAATGGCAGCAAGTTCAATACTTCTGTGAGGCGTTAACACCTCAAAATAGACAAATGATAGATGCAGTGAGTGGAGGGACCCTCATGTTAAAAGATGAAAGTGAGGCTTGGGAATTCTTTCAAACTGTAGCTGATAATTCTCAGCAATGGGATTATTCAAATAGGAGAGAAAGAACTAACCAGCCTACTAAGAAAGGAGGTATCTACGAGATAGGAGCACATACTAATCTATCTGATAAGCTCGACTCTGTCTCTCAAAAATTAGATGGAAGAATGGACAAGCTTGAAATGATGTTTCAATCTTTCATAGCTATTACATTATCTCAAAAACCTCCACAAGAGGTATGCGCTACTTGTTCTAGTCTAGCCCATTTAACCTCTGAGTGTCCATCTAATAAAGCATTCCCTGAATATCTTTTAGACCAAGCGAATGCATTGAATGCATATCACCAACCTAGAGACAACCCATATTCTAAGACCTACAACCCTAGATGGGCTAGGCATCCTAATTTGTCTTGGTCAAAGAATAACCAAAAAGGGGGGCCATCTGGGAATCCCCCTGTTCAAGACTTTCCTCTTAGAACTACAGTTCCCCATCTGCCACCTGGCTTTCAACAACCTCTACAACAAAAGAAACCATATTTAGAGGAAAACATCCACACCAGGATGGACCAATGTACAAAAGATAATGATTACACTAAAGAAGCCTTACACTAATTGCAAAATGAAAGTAGACAGTTAGACAATGCCAACTCTCAAGCCATAGCTAAGTTAGAGGCATAAATAAGCCAATTGTGTGCTGAGTTACATAATAGAGGCAAGGGTCAGTTTCTTAGTCAACCCATTCCTAACTCTAAGGGTCAATTCGAGATAGGGTCAAGTTCTCAAAATCATAACCCTCATGAGCATGCCAAGTCCATAATCACCCTTAGGAATGGTCGTCAAATTGATAACAAAGAAGGGCAGGCTATGGAAAATGTAGAGGAAAAAGAAGCAACAAAAATACAGGAAAAAGAGAAAAGACAGAACAACCCTGTAGAACCTGTAGTGGAGGCACCCTATGTGCCTAAGGCCCCTTTTCCCCAATTATTGAATAAAGCTCGGAAGGGATCAAACTTCAATGAGTTAATGGAAGTATTTAAACATGTACAAATCAATATACCATTGCTCAATGCAATTAAAGACATCCTGGCCTATGCCAAATTCTTAAAAGAGCTCTGCACAACGAAGCGAAAGCTTAATGTGCAAAAGAAAGCCTTCCTCACCGAACAAGTGAGCTCTTTGATTCAACACAAGACCCCACCAAAGTTTAGAGACCCAGGATGTCCTACAATCACTTGTGTCATTGGAGATCATGTCATAGACAGGGCACTTCTTGACTTAGGGGCTAGTGTTAATTTGTTGCCATACTCTGTTTATGAGCAACTAAAACTCAGTGAGTTGAAACCAACTACTACCATGCTGCAATTAGCTAATAGATCTATCAAGATACCTCGTGGTTTGGTTGAAGATGTCTTCATACAGGTGGATAAGTTTTATTACCCTGTTGATTTCATTGTGTTAGACACCCAACCTGTATCAGACCCTGGTAGTCAAATCCCAGTCATCCTTGGGCGTCCATTCTTGGCAACGTCCAACGCCATTATTAACTGTAGGAATGGTGTAATGAAACTCTCATTCAACAACATGAAGGTTAAACTTAATGTTTTTAATGCCGATCAGCAACATTTAGACCTCGATGATCCCTGTGATGTCAACTTGATTGAGAGTCTTATTAATGAGAGGCATTCACCATTGTCCATCTCAGACCCACTAGAGGCTTGTCTAATGCACTTTAATGGAGAATTTGAGATAGATAAGTCTATTGAGGAGGTGAACAATCTTTTAGATGTTGCACCACTCATGGATACCTCTAAGTGGGGTCCTTATGTGGAACTACTCCCACCGTCTAAATCTGTCCCCATACCCTCAATAGAGCACCCACCGTATCTGGACCTAAAACCCTTGCCTGATAACTTGAAATATTCATATTTAGGTCCAGATGAAACCTTACCTGTAATAATAGCATCAGACTTAGATAAAGAACAAGAGAGTAAGCTTTTAGATGTTCTTAAGGAACATAAAATTGCTCTAGGGTGGACAATAGCAGACATAAAAGGGATAAGTCCAGCCTTATGCATGCATAGGATACATCTAGAAGAAACTGCAAAACCTTATAGGGAGACTCAAAGGCGACTGAACCCCCACATGAAGGACGTGGTTAGAGATGAAGTCCTAAAACTCTTAGATGTTGGTATCATATATCCTATCTCTGATAGTACTTGGGTCAACCTCATTAAGGTTGTACCTAAGAAATTTGGGTTCACGGTAGTCAAAAATGAGGATAACGAGTTAGTCCCCACCCGCATGACCATTGGGTTGAGAGTTTGTATTGACTATCGAAAGTTGAACGGGGTCACGAGGAAAGATCATTTTTGTAATGCCCCGACCAATTTACACTATTTAACAAAAATGATTTGGACATTCTATAGGAAATGAAAAGTTCACTTTTTGGAGATAAGGGTATTTTGGTCATTTCACTATTCACCCTAACTGGACCCAGAAATTTGGTCCTAAGAGTAGTACCATTAGGTGTGTCCTTGTAAAAGGAATCCAACAAGACCAAAATCACTCAAAACGGAGTTAAAATGAGCAAGTTATGGCCCTTTGAAGTTCAAGGGCAAAAGTGTATTTTACATTAAAAACGGATTTAGCCTAAGAAACATAGGGGCCCATTTTGACATGGGCACCCCTCTTCTTCAATCTCCTGGAGAGTTCTAGAACGGCAGTGTTTAGGGGAGAAACCACCTCCATTCTGGAGGTCTCTCCAATGCCATTCAATGGCAGTAAGAACCCCCTCTAGAACCCTCTTCTAGCTCTATAAATAGAGCTCTTGGACACCTCTAATGGTAGCCCAAAAGCTTGAGAAAAACCCATCGTGGAGAAGCAAACAAGAGGAGAAAACATGGGAAAAACCCGGCCACGAACCAGGTATGCCCAAAACCCCTCCAAACCCATCTCCCCCTTAGTCCTAGGCTAAGTTTTCCCAAGTTTTTGCATGAAAAACCATGCAAAACGAGGCTCTAGGGAGCCACCAAGGACCCAGGGATGGTGCCTAGGGTGCACTAGTTCAACAAGGTCGAACCAGGGTGTCCCTAGGACACCCAGGTCCCTGTCAAACCAAAACGTACGTTGTGCATTGAGAAAACACGATGGGAGCGTTCATGGACGCTCCCACAATTGAGAACAATGGGCGGAAGCCTAGTGCGTCTGCAGAAGCGCCCGCTGGGGCACATGCCGCCGATGCAAAATAAGTTAGCGTCCCAGGCTTCCACCTCTTAAGGGCCTTTTATGTACATGTGATATTAAAAAGCCCATAACTTGAATTCTAGGGCTCTGATTGAGGCGTCGCAAAAGGCGTTGTGTCTGTATCGATGATGCGGACACACTCAAACCATAAAATACCTTATCAAGGCCCTATCTAAGGTGGGCATGACCCTTAAACCATAATAGTGGCGCGGGGCCACTAAACCTTTGTAAAACTGACTATACCAAGGCCCAATTAGGGACCTTAGGAGACCCTTAGGCATGGGAATGAACCCTTAATGCCTAAGTAGTATGGTAAACTATTCTAAAACTTATAGAAATAGACCAAGCTAACCTTGTTCCCCTAAACCATGTTTAGGAGTATACAAGGACAAGGGGATTAGCGCGATCTAGCCAGGTAGGTGCTCTATCGCTACTAGACTTTTTAAAAGAACCCATGATTGTTTTGAGAATGCATGTTTTAAGTTATATGACTTGTTTAGCATGACTTAATTTTATAAACGAATTCAGCATGCATATGGCAAATATATTATGCATAGACATGTTTTGCAAACAATTGCATATATTGTATGATTTGTGGTTATTGAGCTTTGAAAAATTGCATGTCCTTGAGGGTTACCAAAAGACGTTGGAGTGCCCAAAAGGTGCTGGGTAGGCAGTTGTGAGGGACCCAAAGAGGACAGGTTTTGAAAAAGAGGCTTTTGCTTGTTTGATCGTATATGATTTGGGCCAGTAAGATCGTGGGTGCTATGCTGAGAGGTCTAGGGTGGCCTCCTAGCCTCTACCACGATTAGGAGGAATGGGTAACACGCCCAAAAAGGGCATGTCCCTACGTCGACTGCATGTGGTACAGGGGGCTACCACTGGTGTCACGGCACTAGGTCGATGTGTCATATGCCCCGTGGAGGCTATGACTGAGTGTCCTCAGGTACCCGGGGACCACACGGCAGCGAGGTCGTGGGCATAGTGGGCCCTATGGTTTGAGGATTTACTTGCATTGCATTTGGCATGACATGAGGTTGGTCGACCATACCATATATCCATGAGTTGGATTCAGTTGAGCATCTTATGCATATCATTATGTTTATGATATATATATATGATACTTTCGACCTGGATTATGCGATTCTTTAAGTCGTTAGTATTCCAATTCAACAATGGTTTTTAATATCGATATTGAACATGAGTGTTCAAACATGCACATGTTTTAAAGAGCATATGATTTTAAACATAGCATGCATTGTAAAACTAGTAGTGATAGACTCCTACTGAGTATAGTATATACTCACCCAATCCTTAACATTTTTCAGGATAGCTCCATTCATGAGTAGAAGACGCCTCAGGAAATGTTAGTGCTACGAGCAAGAAAAATCAAAAGGAGACAATTATACATGTAAGTAAACACTCTACCCTTTGGACATGTATTTGTATTTATTTACAGTTGGGATGTGAGTTGTGACTGGAAAGACCTGGGAATATGATTTCTGAAGTTTTTCAAAACTTACTTTGGTTGTTGTGAAAGCAAATGACACTCGAGGTTTTCAAAATGAGTTTAAAACAAAAGATTTTCCGCTGCATTGCATGGTTTTTATAAAATGGTTTTCAAATAGGGATGCATCCCGGCTTAGGAATTAGATATTGTATTTAAAAATGCATGGGAAAACCCGGGTCATCACAGTTGGTATCAGAGCCCAGGTTTTATCCTTTCACAGCCAATCCAGCATGTCCAAGGGTCATAGACAATCAAGAAAATTAAGAAGAAAAGTAGAAATAGAAATAGTAGAGATGACTAGCATATTAATGCTCAAGGCATTTCACCATAAACAAATAGGTGAAAAAGGAGATGGGTCTAGCAAATACTTAGATATTGGATGGCTTAAATCTTATCAATAAGGATTGTTGTGCAGTGGTGCAAATAGGGAAACTCATATATAAATTAGATTATGATAAGAATGATGAAGGAAGATGTTAGTGAACTTGTTAGTAGATAGTTCTGACCTGCAATAAAGTAATCTCATCAAAGGTGAGAAAATTGAAGAACCTAGATGGTTATCTTACCATCATAAAGAATATCAGAATATGAGAACACTATCACAAGGATATGATATAAGTATAATAGGGGATGTAGAAGACAGACTTTGAGAAGATGTTGATGATAATCTAAGAGGGATGAGAATGCAAGATGATATTAGGAGATAACTGTGACTCATGCTAGAACACAAAGGTATGGATCCTGAAGGACTTAGCTCAATTTTTGATAACTTCATTGGAGTCTTATGAAGAGTGAAGTGCTATCGAATAATGACAACCTGAGTATAATGGAGCAGATCAGAAGATGTGTGCAATTGACATATTATGTGATTAAGAGAAACATAACATGAATATGATAGGGAAATGAATTCAACAGAGTTATCAAAAGATTTTGATGATAATAATAAGGATGGTAATAGATTGATCCTAACATGAACTTGTAAGAGAAGTGTAGCATGACCAAAAACGTCAATGCCATCATTAAGACATTGTAAGAATTTTATTGAGGCTATAGGCAATTAAGGATTTCAATGATATTAGAAAACTTCAACATTTCTTGGAAGTATTAAGTTTCTCTTGACTGCCGCGTAGATCAAATATATGCAACCACTCAAATGAAAGCATTGATCTAGGTAGACAAAAATGAGGATTTTGAAGAAAAGAGAGAAAGAGATAGAGATGTAACTATAAGTATTCAATGAATATTGAATATTCAAAAGAAGAAGATCATGACTTTATGGAGATACATACAAATCTTTCATCTTGAATCCGATGGGAAGATAAACCAATCAAATTTGAAGGAATAACACTAGTTGAGTGGGTGATTCTATTATAAGAGAGTATAAAAGAAAGAAAGCATATGGGGTTTAAGACTTTGAGTAGAGTATCGAAGTTAAAGACATTATGCTGCCAAAAATTTTCCAAGAAGAATGGTGATCCACTAGAAATGAAATTCTACAAGTGGTTTGATGTCTATATCAATTATGGCAATTAGAATCTTATCGGATCCATTAGCTTATGGGGAACACCAATGGATATAGTCCATAAAAAGGAAAATTTGGTAATATCCTACCTTGCCAATAAAGTATATTGAAAAAGGAATTAAGTCGGGACAGTGATTTGTGCATTTGTCTTTCTTCAGCAATTAGGGTACAATCAAAGATCGAATTGAGGTCTGTTATAATAAATTTGGAAGAGCAATATCTTGAGACCATTATTTAGTCATTACCTTTAGAGTACTGTTGACTAAATAAAGTTATCCCACCCTATTTAATCAAATATGTTAGTAGTCGAAGTTATATAATCAGAGGAATATTATAAGTATTTAGACATAAGTTGTCCCTGAAAGAAGTACTTGTTAGACTAAGTCATTTGAGGGTATGAGGTCGGTTGATTAGGCCACATCATGGAGTTACGAGTACGATGAGGACAGTAACAACTGAGACAGAGCAAAAATAAGGAGCGATCTCCACCAATGAGATAGATTTTTCCAAGCCTAAATAGCTACCATGACAAACCATAGAAATCACTGTGGGTCTAAAAGATGTTGCTGACTTAGAGACCGTTGAGCTTATAACCTATACATCTGGACAGAGATCAACAGGTAATTGAATAAATCCTCTTTCTATATGTCTACGAAAATGTTCTATGATTACTTGAGTGTTGTTAAACTTGTTGGTTTAGCAGCATCAACACAATTTGATATAATCGCTATTGAATGAGAATTATTGTTATAAGCTAAGTATGAGGAGGCACTTGAAAGATAAAATTTGAGGAATTGAGAAAACCACTACTTATGATGATGATACCCCCTGATAATTAAGACTGAATGGTTGATGGTAAAGCATTAATAAAGGATTGAACAACATATTGATATAGGGAATGGAAGGAGAAAAGTTGAGGTGGCTAGCACAATATAAGGTGAGATTTGATGTTACATTACCTTTAGACAAAAAGTTAGTGGTTATGTGCATATACCAAGTACGAAAAACAAATTGAAGGGATTTCCTAAGGACTAACCCTACTAGATCAAGTATAGAACTTTTGGACTAAAAGGTTACGGAGAAAACCATCAAGCAAAGAAAGGATAAAGAAGACAATGACAAAGGATTCAACCATGACCTAGTAAGGGTACTCGGTTATGAATAAAAGACTTTTTGCATAAATGGAAACATTGTTGAAAATCCTAATGACAAATTGATGTGAATAGTGAGATAGGCCTTTGGACAAGAACATTTGACCCATGATGATGAATTAACCATAAAACATTTGACATGAGTTTGCATAAACTCTTTAGGGAGAAAAGCATTTGATGGCTTCAACATCTATGAAACTTGATGTACAGTTCAGATATCCAAATCGTAATATGAGATAGTATTAGTAATGGAGGATGCTACTTAAATTATTTTATTCCATATAATATGGGTTGAGGACCCAAGTTATAGTAGAAAAGTGACAGACAGTTGAAATTCGAAGTTAATCAAGGGTTTGGCTATAGAGCACATGATATTATATCAGTTATTGAAGTATCTTGGGGACAAATATAAAAGATAAGAAGCAAAGTTAAACAGAATGTAACCCTTTTGTTAGACACTTACTAATAACATACAACCAACCATTAAAAGGAGATGTGGATGATGAAGAGATCACTAGATGGAAGACAAGAGGAAAGTGGGGATTATCCCATGCTATTCAAAAAGAACTATGAGAAATAAGATCATATAATCTCAAAAAAGTATAAACTATACGAGTAGGAGAGTCTGGTCATCCAAGGAGACTATCCTATACATGATGAGAGAAGTGTAGGCATCTAAGGATTTCGAGATAGATGAATTACGGCTAGAAACTGGTATTGTTAAATGGGCACGTATAGGAGTATGCATCAGAGTACGCAGGGAAAGCAGCCCTTATGGGTAAGGCCCTGTAGAAGGAACAATAAAAATGATAAATTGAGGTTGAGCCTAGATTTGATTCCTAAGGGAGAATGCATTCACCAAGAAGTTATCTAAGAGACAAAATACCTTGAAGATGATAATTTACGGAATTTCGAGGACGAAATTCTTTTAAGGGGGTAATAATGTAATGCCCTGACCAATTTACGCTATTTAACAAAAATGAATTGGACATTCTATAGGAAATGAAAAGTTCACTTTTTGGAGATAAGGGTATTTTCATCATTTCACTATTCACCCTAAATGGACCCAGAAATTTTGTCCTAAGAGTAGTACCATTAGGTGCGTCTTGGAAAAAGGAATCAAACAAGACCAAAATCACTCAAAACGGAGTTAAAATGAGCAAGTTATGGCCCTTTGAAGTTCAAGGGCAAAAGTGTAATTTATATTAAAAAATGGATTTAGCCTGAGAAACACAGGGGCCCGTTTTGATACGGGCACCCCTCTTCTTCAACCTCCTAGAGGGTTCTAGAATGGCAGTGTTTAGGGGAGAAACCACAGCCATTCTAGAGGTTTCTCCACCGCCATTCAATGGCGGTAAGAACCCCCTCCAGAACCCTCTTCTAGCTCTATAAATAGAGCTCTTGGGAACCTCTAATGGTAACCCAAAATCTTGGGAAAAACCCATCGTGGAGAAGCAAACAAGAGGAGAAAACGTGGGAAAAACCCATCCACGAACCAGGTATGCCCAAAACCCCTCCAAACCCATCTCCCCCTTAGTCCTAGGCTAAGTTTTCCCAAGTTTTTGCATGAAAAACCATGTAAAACGGGGCTCTAGAGAGCCACCAAGGACCCAGGGATGGTCCCTAGGGTGCACTGGTTCGACCGAACCAGGGTGTCCCTAGGACGCCCAGGTCCCTATCAAACCGAAACGCACGCAATGCGTTGAGAAAACACGACGGGAGCGTCCGTGGACACGCCCGCAATTGAGAACAACGAACGGAAGCCCAGTGCGTCTGTAGACGCACCTGCTGGGGCGCATGCCACTGACGCAAAATGCGTTAGCGTCCCAGCCTTCCACCTCTTAAGGGCCTTTTATGTACATGTGATATTAAAAAGCCCATAACTTGAATTCTAGGGCTCCGATTGAGGCGCTGCGAAAAGCGTTGTGTCTGTATCGACGATGCGATCACACTCAAACCATAAAATACCTTATCGAGACCCTATCTAAGGTAGGCATGACCCTTAAACCATAATAGTGGCGCAGGGCCACTAAACCTTTGTAAAACTGACTATACCAAGGCCCAATTGGGGACCTTAGGAGACCCTTAAGCATGGGAATGAACCCTTAATGCCTAAGTAGTATGGTAAACTATTCTAAAACTTATAGAAATAGGCCAAGCTAACCTTGTTCCCCTAAACTATGTTCAGGAGCATACGAGGACAAGGGGATTAGCGCGATCTAGCCAGGTAGGTGCTCTATCGCTACTAGACTTTTTAAAAGAACCCATGATTGTTTTGAGAATGCATGTTTTAAGTTATATGACTTGTTTAGCATGACTTAATTTTATAAACGAATTCAGCATGCATATGGCAAATACATTATGCATAGACATGTTTTGCAAACAATTACATATATTGCATGATTTGTGGTTATTGAGCTTTGAAAAATTGAATGTCCTTGAGGGTTACCAAAAGACATTGGAGTACCCAAGAGGCGCTGGGTAGGCAGTTGTGAGGGACCCAAAGAGGACAGGTTTTGAAAAAGAGGTTTTTGCTTGTTTGATCGTATATAATTTGGGCTAGTAAGCTCGTGGGGGCTATGCCGAGAGGTCTGGGGTGGCCTCCCAACCTCTACCACTATTAGGTGGAATGGGTACCACGCCCAAAAAGGGCATGTCCCTACATTGACTACATGTGGTACAGGGGGCTACCACTGGTGTCACAGCACTGGGTCGATGTGTCATATGCCCCGTGGAGGCTATGACCAAGTGTCCTCAGGTACTCGGGGACCACACGGCGGTGAGGTCGTGGGCATAGTGGGCCCTATGGTTTGAGGATTTACTTGCATTGCATTTGGCATGACATGAGGTTGGTCGACCATACCATATATCCATGAGTTGGATTCAGTTGAGCATCTTATTCATATCATTATGTTTATGATATATATATGATACTTTCGACTTGGATTATACGATTCTTTAAGTCGTTAGTATTCCAATACGACAATAGTTTCTAATATCGATATTGAACATGAGTGTTCAAACATGCACATGTTTTAAAGAGCATATGATTTTAAACGTAGCATGCATTGTAAAACTAGTAGTGATAGACTCCTACTGAGTGTAGTATATACTCACCCAATCCTTAACATTTTTCAGGATAGCTCCATTCACGAGTAGAAGATGCCTCAGGAAATGTTAGTGCTACGAGCAAGAAAAATCAAAAGAAGACAATTATACATGTAAGTAAACACTCTATCCTTTGGACATGTATTTGTATTTATTTACAATTAGGCTATGAGCTGTGACTGGAAAGACCTAAGAATATGATTTCTGAAGTTTTTCAAAACTTACTTTGGTTGTTGTGAAAGCAAATGACACTCGAGGTTTTCAAAATGAGTTTAAAACAAAAGATTTTCCGCTGCATTGCATGGTTTTTATAAAATGGTTTTCAAATAGGGATGCATCCCGGCTTAGGAATTAGATATTGCATTTAAAATTGCATGGGAAAACCCGGGTCGTCACAATTTTCCTCTACCATTCATTGATCAAATGCTAGAAGGTTAGCCAGACATAGCTATTACTATTTTCTGGATGGATATTCCGATTATAACCAAATTCCTATAGCACCAGAGGATCAGGAGAAGATCACCTTCACCTGCCCTTTTGGAACTTTCGCCTATAGACGTATGCCTTTTAGGCTTTGTAATGCTCCAGCTACATTTCAAAGGTGTATGTTGAGCATTTTCTCAGACATGGTAGAAAGATTCCTTAAGGTGTTTATGGGTGACTTCTCAGTATTTTGGTCATCATTTGATGAGTGCTTGCACCACTTGAAGTTAGTCCTTGTAAGGTGTCAGGAGAAGAATCTAGTCTTAAATTGGGAAAAGTGTGGTACGAAGTGGGATAGTATGAGGCCACATAATATCACCCAATGGGATAGAAGTTGATAAGGCAAAAGTGGATTTAATAGCTAACCTTCCTCCACCAGGGACAGTCAATGAAATTTGCTCCTTTTTAAGACATGCTGGCTTTTACAGGCGATTCATCAAAGATTTTAGCAAAATTGCCAAGCCCCTTTATAATTTACTTACAAAGGAGGCCACTTTTGACTTTGATGATGACTGTAAGAAGGCATTTCAGTGACTCAAGGCTGAATTGACTTCTGCACCTATTATTCGACCACCAGATTGGAACACACCATTTGGAATAATGTGTGATGCATCAGATTATGCCATTGGAGCTGTTTTGGGGTAGCACATTGATAAACTTTCCCATGTGATATATTATGCTAGTAAAACACTAAAATGATGCGCAACTCAACTATTCCACCACTGAGAAAGAGTTGTTAGCTGTAGTGTTTGCTTTGGATAAGTTTAGATCTTACTTGTTAGGGTCTAAAGTTATAGTATACTCAGATCATGCGGCTTTAAAATACCTCCTTTCTAAAAAGGATGCCAAACCTAGGTTAATCCATTGGATACTACTACTACAAGAATTTGACTTAGAAATTTGAGACAAGAAAGGTTTAGAAAATGTTGTAGCAAATCACTTATCCAAATTAGTAGTGGAGCACGCTAGTGATCAAGGGCCTATAACTGAGTCATTTCCAGATGAACAGTTATTGCATGTTTCCCAATTACCTTAGTATGGAGATATTGTTAATTATCTTGTTACAGGACAAATGCCTAATCATTGGACCACAGAAGATAAACAAAGATTTTTAACTAAGGTTAGATATTTTACTTGGGATGACCCATACTTATTCAAGTACTGTCTTGACCAAGTAATTAGGAGATGCATACCTGATAGTGAACATAATCAAATCATCTCCTTTTGTCATGATCATGCATGTGGGGGCCATTTCAGCTCTAAAAAGACAACTACAAAAATTTTGCAGTGTGGATTTTATTAGCCTACCATATTTAACGATGCCCATGCTTACTGCAAAGCGTGTGCACGGTGTCAAAGGTTAGGAAGTTTAGGAAGATGACATATGATGCCCTTAAACCCAATCCTCATCATAGAACCTTTTGATGTTTGGGGCATAGATTTTATGGGACCTTTTCCTAATTCTTTTGGAAATCTGTACATCCTAGTGGGAGTGGACTATGTGTCCAAGTGGGTGGAGGCTATACAATGAAAAACCAATGACCACAAGGTTGTGGTAAAGTTTTTAAAAGAAAATATTTTCGCAAGGTTTGGTACTCCAAGAGCCATAATAAGTGATGGGGAAAACACTTTTGTAATAAGGTGTTTGAGAATTTAATGAAAAAGTATGGTGTTAACCATAGGATAGCTACCCCATACCATCCTCAGACTAGTGGTCAAGTAGAGGTATCCAATAGGGAAATAAAGCAAATTCTAGAAAAGACAGTCAATCCAAATAGGAAAGACTGGTCTCTAAGACTTATTGACGCTTTATAGGCTTATCACACCGCATATAAAACCCCTATAGGAATGTCACCTTACCGCTTGGTCTATGGAAAGGCCTGCCACTTACCAGTAGAGTTAGAGTACAAGGCATATTGGGCAGTTAAAAAGCCAAATTTTGACTTAGATTTTGCCGGAACCCACAGAAAACTCCAACTCAATGAGTTGGAGGAATTGAGGAAAGATGCATATGAGTTTGCACGTTTGTACAAAGACCGAATGAAGGCTATACATGATAGAAACATTCTAAGAAAATCCTTCACACCAGGTCAAAAGGTCTTACTGTATAATTCTAGATTGCATTTGTTCTCAGGAAAACTTCGATCTCGATGGACTGGACCATGTATAATATGCACAATATATCCTCATAGTGCCATCGAGATTGAAAAGGATGGAGACATCCAAAAGGTCAATGGTCAAAGGTTAAAACCTTTCGTCGAACTACCTGATCTTGAAATTGATGAAACACTTTTATAGGTACCCGAGTATCATGATCCACCTTAAAGTACCACTCCAGGAGCCTTACAACATATCATCATTGCACTCATCATTACGTCTGGCTAAAGACGTTAAACTTAGTGCTTTTTGGGAGGCAACCTAAGGGTTTAGAGTTTACATCTCTCAAATTTCATATAGAATCCTATGTTTTCAAACATTAGGGACAATGTTTCATTCAGGTTGGGGGGTTGTAGATGCACTAGAGATTTTGAGTTTTCTTGAAAAAAAAATTGAAAATTTTTGAAAAAAAACAAAAAGTCTTTTAAAGTAGAGTTCCCTTACTGTGATGAGAATTGAATGTTCAAGATTTAGTAAATATCCTATTTTTCCCTCTTAATGGGAATGCATATGATTATTTTTGCATGTCATTCATGTGTTGAAGCATTTTATGAAAGTTAATTCTCATAAACCATTTACACACAGCACATAATCAAGACTAATATAGAGGTATGACTTAGAGACCTTGAGGAAAATCAGTGGAGACTTATAACCTAGTGAGAATTTGAGACTATCTTCCGTGAGAGGGTCATAAGTAATTCCATATTTTCTTTAGCATACATACATTAGTGTGATATTGTTATCCTTGTTTTGGTTAACCATCAAGAATAAATAGGAGTAATAGCTTTAATTCTAGAAATTTATTGAATCTGATAGGCTTTAGGAAACCTAGGAAATGATATAGGCCATCCTTGCTCAGCCCAGAGACATAAAGCCTACACAATATAGTATACCACTAGTTAGCCTTTTGAGCCTGTTATTAAGCCTTTTCTTTCTTAAACCAATTCACCTTAACCCAGAATAACCCAGTAAAATAAATACCACTACCCATCTTCAAAATGAGCAGAGTAGAAAAAGTTCAAAAATAGGATAAAAAGTTAAAGAAGTGAGAAAAAGAATTAAATGTCTTTCTTCCAAAGAAAAAAAAGAAAAAAGAAAGACAAAGTTTGAAAGAGAAATTCACTTCAAGTACAAACCAAAAAGAAAAGTTGTCCTATCAGATATTCATTGAAGACATCTACTCAATTTTGAACCTTCGAATTCTTTATACCTTTCTTTTCTAAACGTGTCCTAAGCCTACATTTCATCCTAGTTAAAGACCTATTAATCTGAGGTGGACACAGCCTTAAAGAGGAGATAAAAAGAAAGAATTAAGGTGAAAGACCCCTCATATTCTTGAAGTTAACATCCACTCCTAGGGATCACTTTCCTTTGTCTCATGAGCGTTAAAAGAATTATGTGAACCATCAGTTTGTTAGATTCAGTCACATAATGAGAGGAATATGTTAAATCCCTTATTTGAGAGTTTATTTCTAAGCGTATACCTGTGAGGATTTGAGGTCAAGGCATATTTCCAATGGAATGTAAGCATATCCAATTAGAAGTCAAGATTTATGTGACTGTACACACACATATGCACTCTAAGAAATAGCTCAAATAAAATGTCTTTAATATGTGTATGATGTGTAAAATTGTCAAATCCTATTCATTAGGTTGTGAAAAACTAGTCAATTTGCTAATGAATGAGGATTCTCTGAGATAAAATAGGGAACCCGACTTTACTGAATTTTGTGGGTATAAGAATGACAAGTTCTTCATTACCCAAAATAGAATAACCGCTTAGAATAGCGAAACAAATTATATTTGCCGAGAAATCCAAAATGATATGGATATGATCTTCATTGTGCATTTTGATCAATTATATCCTTTCTTTGTGGACTCCTATATGAAACTTTTGTATTCACTGCAAACCCTCACGAGGCATAACTCATCCACTAGGGGTAACCTAGGGGTTCAAGGGCTTGTTGCATGTGCTAAATGCAATCATAAGTATCTACGAAAGTGGCATCTTGTACCAGTTTTGTAAAATAGTTGTCTGCATGTTTTGCTCGGGACTAGAAAAATGCTGGTTGGGGAGTGTGTTAATGTAACACCCCGGATTTTTAAGACATTTTTTTTTTTTTTTTTTTTTTAAATAAGAGCATTTGGGATCCCATGAGAAAAGATTTATTTAACATTTTACTAAACCTATCTCAAAACTCCGGGTGTTAATTTTTCCTTTCTCAAAATGGCGTACATGTAATTTAAACACAAATAAATGATCCGCGTATAAATCAACGTCAAATAAATAGGCGCCTTTATTTTAAATCAAATAAACATCCAAAGAAGCCTAATAATATGACTCAGGGTCTATCCATCATAACATCCCATATAAATGTCCAATATATATCCAAAGATCTAAATCACATCCAAATATAAAGTATGCAGTCCATAATAAAATTCAAATGATAATCCACACTAATGACTCACATTACTTTCTAAAACTATAGGAAAACTAGTCCTCAGCAGCTCTCAAGGTTTATCCAACAAATTGCCTTTCTGTTATCGCTCGAGATCTAAGGCATTGCAAAACAAAGCAATGCCTCGGCAAAGAAGCTATCGCTTGTGTAGGTACATAGACAATTTATCTAATAATTGAAAGAAATAATGAACAACATTTATGAAAAGTATAACATTTATGGAAATAGTGATATCATAATGCCATGTTCAAATAAATGCCAATTTATTCCATATGCTAAAACATGAAATTCACGGAGTTAAAACATGACATGAATCAATAAATGGAGCATACAACAAGAATAAGGGCACCCTAAGGTAATGGGTCCCACCACATCGCACGAACATCCTGATCAGGAGTACACATAGTCAACCTCTGAGTGTCGTCACACCCAGGCATACCATCTATAACCATGCTCATCATACATGCACACATAATAAGAATATGGGCCATCATGCTGCAGTGGCAACCCTCCATGGGTCTCAACCACCGCCGGCTCCCACGTCGACACCATAACGGGAGACTTGGGGCGTCGTCCCCCATGGAAAGGCTCGCACCGGTAGTGTGGACTATCCATGTTACCAAACCCCTACCGAATGCCATCTATGGGCAGGTGTCTATCATATCACAAACTCATCACATCATAATCTCGGAAGGTGGGTGGCCGGCCACTATCCCTCCTAAAGCATGACGCCGGCGAGAGCACCCGATCATCAAATATAAACACGGAAATCATATGTATATGTTAAAACTCAAGAGCACTTATAGCTTGCAATCCCCAAGACATGCCCCTCATCACGGGGTTAGCTCTATCAAAGGACCGCCTAATAAGCCTCTATTCTCATTTCCATGTAAATCCATGCATTTTCTATATATATAATAAGAAATAAGTCTCTAAGTAAGCATAACAAATTAACATCATGCTTGTAAAAGCATTTGAAATAAGTTTATTCAGTAAAAGATTTCAATTTGGAATAACCATCTTGTACGCAATGTCGCATGAAATCCATGGTAAATAAAAATCGCAATTTAAAACACAATCACACATGATGCTATGTTTAAACATGGTTTAAAATCAAGTCAAAACATTAGTTGTCGTCACCTACCTCAGTGTGAGATCACTAGCTTGCTAATAACTCCCTTTAATTGGTATATTCAAGTGCAGCTGTACATGTCACATCACTATTTTAAAATTTTTCTAAATAAAAAGTGGTCATTTCTAAGTTTTTAAGTTAAAACTAGGTCCGCGTCGTCAATACGGTCACAACGCCTCTTAGGATCGTGATTTGGACCTCTCTAGCTCCCAAAAATCAAGTTTTAGTGAAAACTACCCTCAAATGGGGCTCGCCGGACCACCATAAGGTGGTTTAAACCGGCGGCGCCCTTCCGCCGGTTTATACCCGGCGTATACGGGCGCACGAAGACGCACGGCGTCGCGAGGCGCCGCACGGGACGCGCGCCGCGCGTCTTCAAGACCGTGACGCACGCGCGTGCGTCGCGGTCGCCGGACGCGCCGCGTCCCTGGTCCCCACCGCGGCAGCCAACCACGCACGTTCCGCACGCGCGCGCGCGCCGGCGCGCCGCGTGCGGCGACGGCCGTCATGTGACGTCGTCCCAGCTGCGTCTCGGGCGCGTCTTGGCGTCGGCGCCAGCGCCGACGCCGTTGACGACGGAGAAGACGACGATTCCGGTCGCCTCGGGCGAACTCTGACTCCGTTTTTGCGTGATTTTTGCGCCATTTTCTTCAGAATTCTCTCTAGAATCCATTTATGCCCTCCTTTTGCACTAATTTTCTCAAAAACCATGGTTTTAAACGATTTTTTCCCAAGTTCCTAAAAACCTCCCTAGGTCTTGGTTTTTGAGTTTTCTCAGGCAATTCCACCGTTGGATCACTCCCAAATTTAAAGGGTTTGCTCTTGGGTGTCTTTGCACTAGTTGGACGGTGCGATTTCCAAACGGACAACGTTTGGTCTATGAAATCACGCTCCAACAAGAGCGTGCACAAAGCCCCCAAAAATCCAGATTTTTTTTTTCCTAATTTTTAAATGGTTTTCTAATTAATTTTCTAATTAATAAATACGAGAAAAACATAGGTTTTGAGGCTTACCTTGCACCTGCCCGGAGTTGCTCGTGTTGCCGGGGCTCCACTCGCTAGGGAAAATCCAAGTTTTTACGGGGAGCATGGTGTTGCGTAAATACTCGGAGAAAACGCTCCAAGTGGGAGCGTTTGGCAACCCTGGGGAGGGTAGATATGGCCTAGAGTCCCAGGGAAGGAGAACCTCTTCCATTCACGCCTCTTCCCATGGCTTCTCGGCGATTTTGCCGGATCTGGGTAGGACGTGTGGAAGACGGGGTGCCGGTATCAATTTGGACCTGGCCCAATACGTCTACATCAAATGACTAATTTGCCCTTCCAACTGACGGCTCATAACTCCCTCGTTTGAGCTCCGTTTCTCGCGTTCTGGTGGCGTTGGATTTCGTATCGACGAGCACTTTCTAATTATTATGTTTTCAGGAAAGAATTTCATCCATAAAATTTTATTTTAATTTATTTAATAATTTCCTATTTTTATCTTTAAAATTAAGGATATTACATTCTTCCCTCCTTATAAAAATTTCGTCCTCGAAATTTAGCTACATACCTCTATGTAAATAACTCTGGATGTATCTTTCGCATCTCCTCCTCGATCTCCCAAGTAGCCTCTGTAGTGAATGATGCCGCTAAGGACTTTGACCAAGGCAATGGTCTTATTCCTTAACTCCTTGACTTTTGTATCTAAGACGCGCACTTTGGTCTCTCCTCAAATGTCATGTCACCAGAGCTCTCACAGGATCTGCTCCAATACATGTGAGGGATCCGCACGTATTTCCCTCACATAGACACGTGAAAGACGTCATGCACATTTCTTAGCTGTGGTGGTAAGGCTAGGCGGTATGCCACCGACCCAACTCGTCGTAAGATCTCGAAAGGTCCAATATACACAGGACTAAGCTTTCCTTTATTTCCAAACCTCAACAGCCCTTTCATAAGAGAGACTTTCAAGAATACATGCTCACCCTCAAAGAACTCTAAGTCCTTTCGCCTCTTGTTTGCATAACTTTTCTGTCGACTGTGAGCTGCCGCAACCTCTTCCGAATGAGTTGAACTTTCTCTGCACATTCTTCCACTAACTCAGATTTCACCACGCGTCTTTCTCCTACATCACTCCAACATAAAGGTGACCGACAAGGTCTGCCATAAAGTGCCTCATATGGAGCCATCCAAATACTAGCGTGATGACTATTATTATAAGCAAATTCCACCAAAGGTAAATGATCTTCCCAGCTACCCTTCCAATCCATAACACAGGCTCGTAGCATATCCTCAATAGTCTGGATGGTCCTCTCGCTTCGTCCGTTGTCTCGAGGATGAAATGTCAAGCTAAATTCCGATCTCGACCCTAATGCCTCTTGCACGCTCTTCGATATTTTGAGGTAAATCGCGTATCTCGATCAGATATAATTGTCGAGGGAACGCCATGTAGACCGACGATCTCCTTAATATATAATTTCGCTAAGCTATCCACGGTCGATTTTTGTACGATGGGAAGGAAATGAGCAGACTTGGTCAACTTCTGTCCACAACGACCCATATCATGTCGTGCCGGCTTCATGTCTCGGGAAGACCTAGAACGAAGTCCATGGTAATATGGTCCCACTTCCACTCTGGAAGGTCAGTGCCGAAGTAGTCCTCGATGGACGCCGATGCTCGCCTTGACCTGCTTGACAAGTCAAACATCGTGCTACGACTCTCCAACATCCTTTTTCATACCATTCCACCGAAATGCCTCTTGAGATCCTCGATACATCTTCGTACCCCCGGGATGAATTGTATAAGGGGATTGGTGTGCTTCTTGAAGTAACTCGTGCTTCAATTTGTCATCTCGCCGGTACTACCAACCTTCCTTTAAATCTAACTCCTCCATCGGGTCCCCTCGAAAAAATCTGTCTTATCCGTCGGATCCTGTGTTTCCTTGTCTTTGCCCCGTGCCTCTAAGATCTGTCAAAAGAACTAGACCGAGTCGTCAAATTGGCAATCATCACACCCGCCTTCCTACTCGGGGCACCGCAACGACATTAGCCTTCCCAGGATGGTACCGTATGGTGAAGTCGAAGTCCTTGAGATACTCCATCCATCTGCGCGCTGCCTCATATTCAATTCACTCTGAGTAAAGAAGTACTTGAGGCTCTTATGATCAGTGAATACCTCAGATCTCTCACCATAAAGATAATGTCTCCAGGACTTCAACGCAAATACCACGGCTGCTAATTCCAGGTCATGTGTTGGGGTAATTTACCTCATGTGTCTTCAAGCTGCCTGACGCATAGGCAATTACCTTCCCATGTTGCATCAACATCGCTCCTAATCCCTTGCGTAGGCGTCACAATAAACTACATAACCTTTTGCCCCGAGATGGTAAGGTCAATACGAGCGTAGTAAGTCTCCTCTTGAGCTCTTGGAAGCTCTCTTCGCAAGCCTCGGTCCATACAAATTGAGTGTCTTTCCTAGTCAGGGTGGTCAATGGTAATGCGATCTTAGAGAATCCCTCTATAAATCGACGATAATACCAAGCCAAACCGAGAAAAGCTGCGTATCTCGCCACTGTCTTGGGCCTCTCCCGGTGTAGTACGCTCTACCTTTGTTGAATCCACGGCCACTCCATCTTTAGATATGACGTGGCCTAAGAAATGCACCTCGATCTAGCCAAAAATCACACTCATGCGAACTTGGCATACAACCGATGTCGAAGTGTGTCTAATACCGTGTGGAGATGCTCTCTATGTGTCTCATGACTAGGCGAATAAATCAAGATGTCATCCACAAATACAATCACGAACTTATCCAAATAAGCTCGAAAGACACGGTTCATTAGGTCCATGAACATTGCTGGTGCGTTCGTTAATCCAAACGGCATCACTAGGAACTCATAATGACCATAACGACTCCTAAAGGCGGTCTTGAGATATCCTCTTCTCTAACCCTCACCTGATGATACCACGACCTCAAATCAATCTTGGAGAACACTTGTGCCGTGCCGATTGGAGCTGATCAAATAAATCATCTATGCGTGGCAAAGGGTATCGGTTCTTTATAGTAACACCATTCAACAACCGATAGTCAATGCATAGTCTCAGTGATCCATCCTTTTTCTTCACGAACAGGACTGGTGCTCCCCATGGTGATCCACTCTACCCGATAAAGCCCTTATCCAATAACTCTTGCAATTGTACCTGAAGTTCTCTCAACTCTGCTGGAGCCATCCTATATGGTTTGTTGGTTTCTAGGGATTACTCTCTGATATTTTTAGGTTGATCTTTATCTAAGTATGTCCTGCATTTTATTGTATAATTGGGTCCGTGTCAAAATTACGGACGCAACGGTCCTTTTGGCTTGTCAAGCGGAGTTATATAGGCTCCAAAATTGGATTTTTCAAGGTCGCGCCTTAATGGACGACTCAATTGTAGTGCCTAGGGTCCTACATGCCGCGGTTCTAGAATGCGCGCTCTACGGTTTCTAGTATACGCGTGCGCCTTGAGACCGCAACCAGGCTCATGTGCATACGTCCGAATAGTGTGCCAGGGTGAGTGTGAAAGTCTGCCACCAGAAGCCGGCCTCACCTTTCACAGTAGGAGGCTACTCTAACTTGATCATCTGGTGAGATCTTCATAGCGTCGAATGTCCTCTCCGCCTCAAATAACCATCGCTCGGCCTCCTCCGTGTTACCATCGCCATAAAAGGGTTTTACCATCTTTTGAAACCTCTCTAGTAATTTGTCAGTCTTCCTAGAGTCACTCGTAGCATCACCCTCCGTAGCTCTAGGTACTGATGTTTCTTGTACTGGTTGTGAGGACTGAACTAATGAAACCATGGGTACCACTTTAGGTGGTGGAATAGGGCTAGGGTTATTTGCGTCACACTTTGTCTAACTCTGTGTATAAATTAGTACGAGTCCTGACATTAACCGATTCAATAAATTGGCATCTCGATCCCCTTGATCAGAGGACTCACAGTGGAGCCACGGGTGTAGCAGTGGGTAGACCTTGTCCTTCTCCGAGGAGCCATCTATCAAAATTTTACATGTCACTATGTAAGTTCCTCTCTCATCGTTTCTCTCTACAACTATTATGGACTGTTATTCACATATAAATGGACATTCACAAGGATTATGATGGACTAGACTGGGCTCTGATACCAACTTTGTAACACCCCGGATTTTTAAGACATTTTTTTTTTTTTTTTTTTAAATAAGAGCATTTGGGATCCCATGAGAAAAGATTTATTTAACATTTTACTAAACCTATCTCAAAACTCCGGGTGTTAATTTTTCCTTTCTCAAAATGGCGTACATGTAATTTAAACACAAATAAATGATCCGCGTATAAATCAACGTCAAATAAATAGGCGCCTTTATTTTAAATCAAATAAACATCCAAAAGACAGTAATAATATGGCCCAGGGTCTATCCATCATAACATCCCATATAAATGTCCAATATATATCCAAAGATCTAAATCACATCCAAATATAAAGTATGCAGTCCATAATAAAATTCAAATGATAATCCACACTAATGACTCACATTACTTTCTAAAAGTATGGAGAAACTAGTCTTCAGCAGCTCTCAAGGTTTATCAACAGCCTTGCCTTTCCCGTTATCGCTCGAGATCTAAGGCATTGCAAAACAAAGCAATGCCTCAAAGAAGCTATCGCTTGTGGTAGGTACATAGACAATTAATGTAATAATTGAAAGAAATAATGAACGACATTTATGAAAAGTATAACATTTATGGAAATAGTGATATCATAATGCCATGTTCAAATAAATGCCAATTTATTCCATATGCTAAAACATGAAATTCACGGAGTGAAAACATGACATAAATCAATAAATGAAACATACAACAAGAATAAGGGAACCCTAAGGTAATGGGTCCCACCACATCGCACGAACATCACGATCGGGAGTACACATAGTCAACCTCCGAGTGTCGTCACACCTGTGCATACCATCTATAACCATGCTCATCATACATGCACACATAATAAGAATATGGGCCATCATGCTGCGGTGGCAACCCTCCATGGGTATCAACCACCGCCGCTCCCGTCGACACCATAACGGGAGACTTAGCGTCATCCCCCCCATGGAAAGGCTCGAGGCCGGTAGTGTGGACTATCCATGTTACCAAACCCCTACCGTATGCCATCTATGGGCAGGTGTCTATCATATCACAACCTCATCACATCATAATCTCGAAGGTGGGTGGCGGCCCTATCCCTCCTAGCATGACGCCCACCGGCCTAGGGCACCCGACATCAAATATAAAACACGGAAATCATATGTATATGCTAAAACTCAAGAGCACTTATAGCTTGCAATCCCCAAGACATGCCCCTCATCCCGGGTTAGCCTATCAAAGGACAGCTAATAAGCCTCTATTCTCATTTCCATGTAAATCCATGCATTTTCTATATATATAATAAGAAATAAGTCTCTAAGTAAGCATAACAAATTAACATCATGCTTGTAAAAGCATTTGAAATAAGTTTATTCAAGAAAAGATTTCGATTTGGAATAACCATCCCGTACGCAATGTCGCATGAAATCCATGGTAAATAAAAATCGCAATTTAAAACACAATCACACATGATGCTATGTTTAAACATGGTTTAAAATCAAGTCAAAACATTAGTTGTCGTCACCTACCTCAAGGTGTGAGATCAACTAGCTTGCTAATAACTCCCTTTAATTGGTATATTCAAGTGCACTGTACATGTCACATCACTATTTTAAAATTTTTCTAAATAAAAGTGGTCATTTCTAAGTTTTTTAAGTTAAAACTAGGTCCGTCGTCAATACGGTCACAACGCCTCTTAGGATCGTGATTTGGACCTCTCTAGCTCCCAAAAATCAAGTTTTGGTAAAACTACCCTCAAATGGGGCTGCTTGGGACCACCATAAGGTGGTTTACCGGCGGCGCCCTTTCCCGCCGGCCTTTATACCGACGTATACGGGCGCACGGGCGCACGGCGTCGCAGACGCCGCACGGGACGCGCCGCGCGGCGGCTGCCGTGACGCACGCGCGCGTGCGTCACGGTGCCGGAGACGCGCCGCGTCCCGGCCCCACCGCCGCGGCAGCCAGCCACGCACGTTCCGCACGCGCGCGGCGCCGCGCACGCGTGCGGCGACGGCGTCATGTGACGTGCGTCTAGCTGCGTCTCGAGCGCGTCTTGGCGTCGGCGCCAGCGCCGACGCGCGGGTTGACGGCAGCCGAGAAGACGGCCGATTCGGTCGCTTCCGCTGAGCCAGAGCCCAGTTTTGCGTGATTTTTGCGCCATTTTCTTCAGAATTCTCTCTAGAATCCATTTATGCCCTCCTTTTGCACTAATTTTCTCAAAAACCATGGTTTTTAAACGATTTTTCCCAAGTTCCTAAAAACCTCCCTAGGTTTGGTTTTTGAGTTTTCTCGGGCAATTCCACCAGATTGGATCACTCCCAAATTTACAGGGTTTGCTCTTGGGTGTCTTTTGCACTAGTTGGACGGTGCGATTTCCAAACGGACAACGTTTGGTCTATGAAATCACGCTCCAACGGTAGCGTGCACAAAGCCCCCAAAAATCCGATTTTTTTTCCTAATTTTTAAATGGTTTTCTAATTAATTTTCTAATTAATAAATACAGTAAAAACATAGGTTTTGAGGCTTACCTTGCACCTGCCCGGAGTAGCTCGTGTTGCCGGGGCTCCACTCGCCGGAAAATCCAAGTTTTTACAGTGGCTATGGTGTTGCGTAAATACTGAGAGAAACGCTCCAAGTGGAGCGTTTTGCAACCCTGGAGGGTAGATATAGGCACAGAGTCCTGTGGAAGGAGAACCTCTTCCATTCACGCCTCTTCCCATGGCTTCTCCGGCGATTTTGCCGGATCTGGGTACAGACGTGTGGAAGACGGGGGTGCCAGTATCAATTTGGACCCCTGTCTAATACGTCTCTATCAAATGACTAATTTGCCCTTCCAACTTTGACGGCTCATAACTCCCTCGTTTGAGCTCCGTTTCTCGCGTTCTTGGTGGCGTTGGATTCGTATCGACGAGCACTTTCTAATTATTATGTTTTCAGGAAAGAATTTCATCCATAAAATTTTATTTTAATTTATTTAATAATTTCCTATTTTTATCTTTAAAATTAAGGATATTACAGTTAAGTGTTTATTTTTGGCTAAAAGACCCCTAGTTTAGCATTCAATAAGACCATCTAACCGTCCAAATTGCAAAATTTAGCTTGATTGACCATCCAAACCTTCCATTTCTCAAAATCAATGGTTAAATGATTATTAGAACTTATTAGATGATTAATGTACGGTTTAGATGATTCTAATTTAGTCTTTTATTTTGCAGATCAACTAAAGGAAGGATGGATGGTTCAGATCTATGATCAAAGGTGCAGATAAAAAAGGCAAGAGTCCTAATCAACGAGGAATCCTAATTGGAAGAGTTCTAGTTGGAAGAGTTGTAAAAGGATGAGGCTTCCTAAAAGGGATGGAGTTCTAATTGGAAGAGGAGAAAGTTTTCCCATAAAACTCTAACTCTTCAAGGATAGAGTTTAAGGAAGGAGTTGATGGAGATAAGGAAGAAGGTGGAGAAGAAGAAGGAAGGAAAAGGCTATAAAGAGTAAAACTGTATGAGGGGGAGGGGGAGTTATTTTTTCTTAGCTTTGTTTCTTTGACCTTGTTTCCATTCAACCGCACCATTTTCTATTTCAGCATTAGCCCAACCATCATCTCCATTCATCACACAAGCCCCATCTTCCCTTTTCACTAGTCAGTCTTCTCCTTCATCGTTTGTTCTTCATGGCATCATCCACAGCACCAATTTCCACCTACTTCTCCACCAACCCCATCTCACGCACCTATCTCTCTCAATCACTCATTTTCCTCTCCCTCTCATTTTCTCCCCATCTACCCAATCCAGCACCAAGCCAGGTCTGCACCTCAGTCAGGCTACCCCATCATCATCACCATTGCACTAGACCTCCATACTTCTCCATCACACCCAACACCCAAATTCCCAGACGCCTACTAAGCAGGCGTCGTTTTCTTCTACTCAGACCACCTAGTTTTTACCGTATCATCCATTCCACCCACGGCATCTCCTCCATGCCCCAAACTAGAGCCACCATCGCCCAAATCAGAAAAGACTCTCCTTATCTCCTCTACTCCAGATGGTGGCCAGACAAGCCATCTTCTCCACGCATCTCTTCACCATTCTGTTCGAGAGCCAAGCGTCATTTTCACTAGACAAGCACGGCAACGGCAAGGAATTCTCTCTTCACAGCCAGACACGCCCATCCCAAAGACACCTTACCAAACCATCGTTTGCGCAGATCTCCACCGCCCATACCAGACGGCCTGGCATTTTCTCGCCTCCGAACGTCTCGGAGAAGGATATCCAAACTAGGTTTCCTCCCACGTTGCTGCCCTTTCTCCATCCTCCGGCTCCTTCTTCCTCGTCGGATTTTTCTTGGTTTTTTGTTAAAAACCAGATTTTTAATAAATCTTGGTTTTTCCCTTCATCTTTAAATAAAATGACAATTCTGTTCAATTCCATTAATTACATCTGCATCCCCTGTTTAATTACGTCTGTGTCCCTGTTCCATTTAAGCTTTATTTTATCTATTTTTTTACAGTGTTATCTAGGGACAATGCCATCCGCAGACAGTGTGATTCTTAGATGTTTTGATTAGTTTATTTTGTTTTCTGGAATTGAAAGTGATTTAAAATGCATCATTTGAATAATTAAATTTTATTAGAAACTCCACTTAAAGCGAGTCCCTGTGGGTTCGACCCGTACTTGCATCGCTATACTACAATAGCCCATGCACTTGCGGAAACATGAACAGACATCTAATGATGAATGGGTGATGTAGACTAATAAGACTTTCTAAAAAATTCCTGACCTGCCTCCTAGTAAGCGCTAAGTTTAACACCTTTAGCCAGACATGAGTTATAATTAATCTAATCATTTAAAGCTAGACCTAGCTAGTTCAACTAATTTTTCCTAATCCTAAGCTTAACAATGATTTGGCAAAATTACTTATGCCACTTCAAAATCTCGCAGTAGGCTGTATATTGCCTCCTCTTGGAGATTTTAGGTGGTGATATCATTATAAGACAGTAGATCACCATCTTCAAAATTTCATGGTAGTCAATATAATTCCACCACCTTGTATTTTGAGGTGGTGGTAATAAAACAACATTTTGACCCACTATGAATTTCTTGGGATCAATTCTAGATGAATTATCCTAGTCTGGACCAATTTTAAGTAGAATAATGACCATTGTATTTAGTTATATTTTTCCTCCATTTCCCTTACATGTTTTTAAAATGGGATATATTCCCAAAAATGTTGTTTTTGTATTACTAGAGGCGAGGACATGGTGAAGCTTAAACCCATAGTATTTTCTAAAGTGTACCCTAGAGTTGGTTGATGTAGGGCAATTCATCAATGAGCTCTTTTTCTTCTTGTTCTTTGGGCAAAAGTAAGGATTCAAATGGGCTTACATGACTATCTTGTGAATGTTCAAATAAGGGTTGTAGGTTCCAATAAGGTACATCTTCTACATTACAAGGCGTAAATGGAATTTCAAGCTATATAGGGGGTTCTACTCTAGCTAGCCATTGAGAAGTGTTCATTAATGGTATAGTATCCAACAACTCATTCATCTTCGCAATGGATGTATCTTCATCAAATTCATAAAAATAAATAGGACATGATTCTAAAGGATCTGGGTTAGATGTTTCTACAGTTTAATCCTCTTCAGTAATGGCAGTCTCTTCATCATAATCATAACAAGGAGCAAGATATGGCTTAAGTAGATAACACTGGGAGGTTTCTATGGATGGTTGTGGACTTTGTGGCTCAGAATGATCGTAAGAAATTTTCATCCTATTATCAATATCAATGGTCAAGTTTGGTGAAAACTTTGAGGTTCACTAAGAATTGGTAATTCTCACCTTAACATTCTTTTAAGTGTTCTTTCACTCTCCTCCCTAATTTGTTTTATTAACTCAACCCCATTTTCAAATGCAGCAAGATTTTGATCCATTAATTCATTAAGCCGTTGCATATGTTCTATATTTTGCATCTCCTATAATGATTGTTCCTCATGTTATAGAGGAAACAACTCATATGACTAGTATTACTACAACAATTGGTTACTAAAAAAGGGCTGGGCCAGTTGAACCCATCGTGGTTGTCCTTGATAATCTGAATAATCATACTAGTGTTGACTAGGATGGGACCATTGTGTTTCTTCCTAGTATGGGTAATGCTAAGACCATGGTTGTTTGTGATGCCTAGCCCATCCATTATAGTATTAGTAATTTGTCTCAAGATAAAAATTGCTAAGGTGGGTCAATGCAGTGGATGCATCCACTGGCCCCTAATAGTATTCATTGGATGTGGAGCTTGATGGCCATGAAGGAGTGGGAAATTGTGATTCAGAATAGGTATAGTCATTATGGTATGGAATTTGTAGAGCATCTTGCCTAAAAACTATCATCCTAAGCAATTGAGTTTCCATAATATCTATCCTATCCATCGATGTATCTAATCTATGAAATCAATCCCCTTCTTAATAGGCCTTTGTTCTCAACTTTGTATAGAATAAAACAAATCATTGTATACAAAGAATGAGTACCTTTTATTTTTAATGAAAAACCTTAACCATATGAAACCTAAATGCTAGTCCTAAGCTATGTGATACGCAATTGAATTCACTAATCAAGCACTGTCTTGATTATCTTTTCTTACTGCATAGGTGGTAGTTTCTTAGACCTAAATCTAGACAACTCCTCCTTTTATCCAAATTTGACTACTGCTTATTAGTTGGGTTTTGCTGTAAAGTGGTTAACACAATCCTCTTGTTAGGAGGTGTTTAGACATCAACCAACATTAACAAAAAGCCTAGAAAAATCACTTAATTTTTAAGACACCCACTATAAGCACAGTGCCCTTAGAAGCCACTAGAGTGATTATAGATTGTGTCCTTCTAAAAGGGTTCTATGAGCATGACACCCTAAGTCTCTTTCTACTTGATTTTAAATTATTGTTAAATGTTTGGGATCTTGGCATACAAGGATGTTGATTGATTCCTAGGTGGGCCAAAGAAATGGTAATGAAATCATATCCTTATCTTATAAGGGTTCCTATGGGGCCCTTACTAGCATTAAGTTCCATTCCACTATAAAGCTGTAAACATACAATGCAAAAATAATAATAAAATCAAACTAATTATAATCTATATGCTACTTCACAAAGGATCAGGCACCTTAATAGACGAAACAATATAACCATGCAGCCTATGCTTTTGTTACATCCGAGCTCAAGCTAACCTTTGTTAAATAGGTGCTTGAACTAATGCAACAATCCAAAGTCTTATACAGAGTTATCAATGCATGGACCTAATCTATATGAATTATACAACCATCATAAATGGAAAATTACACTAAATGCACTTTATTCTAAAATTTAAAATTTGGGGTGAGGATTGCTCATAGTGAGGGGCCCAATGATGATCATGTGTGGGCCACCATACCCTACACTTGTCTTATATTATTACAGCTCATTTAAAAGATAAATAAAATTACATTTACAATTACAATGGGCCTCAACACAATTTCCACTCAAATCCTAATCTAGGAAAGCAAAGAAAATCTAATATATGTTGATGAAGCCATGGCCCACAGGATTACCACTGCTCCTTTGCCTATTTCCCTTGCACAAAAATCAAATAATAATGGTCAATATGAGGAAAATAGAAAATAAATACAAAACCTGAAACTAATGCACCCTAAACTTAGAGTAGAGGTAAATAATCAAAGGTATGGTCCACTACACAAAATGTTGCGACTCCCCAGCAATGGCACCAAAAACTTGTTGTGATTATAACTTAAACTCGCAAGAGCATGAATCAATTGTAGTAATTCAAATGAGAAGGTGAATCCCATGAGGAATCAAATGGATGTGATACTAATGGTCCCTACTTGAATTATCTAACTTAGCCAAATCAAGGAGATTTTTCCTAAACTAAGAATGGAAATGTAACACATGAAACATTAAATTATGCCAAAATCTAAATAAGCTAAAAGTAACCACTTTCCTAAAAACACAAACCTTCTATTAAAAAGATAAAACAAATTCCTAAATGAAAACTTTCTAAAATTGGAATGTAATAACTTTCCTAAACCATGCACATTCTAAAGAAACTAAGCAACAAATTCATTACTTTCCTAAGTATAACTTTTTAAATACGAGATTTAAAAACTATGACAAATTCAATTGCTTTCCTAACTAAGAATTAGAGACTAACTATGATGCAAACTAGTTAAACAATGAAATCTAAACTAAACTATAACTAAACAATATAACTAAAGGAAAACAATCACTAAATAAGCAATCAAAGGAGAACTAACCAAATATCAAGTGTGTGACCATAGAATGGCACACATGATTCATTGGGTAGGAATAGATCTAATCAACTACTTTGAAAACCTAGAACATGCAATCTTATTCAAGCATTAAAGAGTTCTGGAAATTAACATAAACAATCCATCAAAAAAAAATTCCAGCAACATGCTATTTGAATCATTCAATGAATAGAACATGTAAAACATGCAATTAATCAATTATAATACAAGAAAACATTCATTAATAAAGATCACTAATGGCTGAACATAAGTATGAATTGAAAACTCCAAATAACTTCATTGAATCACATAAAAAATTCATCAACATAATGCCTCAATACATGTAATCCACATATGAAAATTAAGTCCTATTATAGTGAGTGCTACATGATCTCAATGAACCCAAAACTACAAGATGAGTCTCCTTCAATGTTCCAACATCAGTCATGAACAAGCATGCTTTGAAGTCAAGGGAAAATTCCACTAGAAAGTAAAGGCACTTAAGGAACATTAAGGAAAGCAAGAAGGAACTCAAATGAATCAAAAGTGTTCTAAAGGCAATGAAAGCAAGGTCAAAGATTAGATTCAAGGAGGCTTTCCCTCGGTTGTCACTTCAAGGAAGTAGAAACCTTGAATCTTGAATAAATGAGCAAGAAGAACTAAGGGAATGGAAAAGCATTGACTAAGCAACATTGAAAGTTAAAAACAATCAAAGAGAGAAAGATCACAAAGAGGACCAACTAAACTTTGAAGGAAGACTACAAGACCAAGGCCTAGGTGTGGAGCACTTGGGGAAGAGAATCCCACATTGGAGAGGATAGCAGCAATCCAAATAAGAAGAAGATTCAATGCAAAAAGGTAAGAGAAAGAGGTTTAGGAAAAAGAAGCCTCCTCCCTTGGAGGAGGCGTTATTTTCCTATATCTAAAAAATCCCTTATTCTTCTCTTTCCACCCTCATTTATAGGTAGTTTTCTTAGTGTTCTAGGGTCTCATAATGTTAAGGTATGGTGGGGATGAAATATAAAGAGAATTGGATGGCTAGGATGAAGTTTTGAATGGCTGCCTAGGGTTTTCATCAAAGAGGAAACAAGGGCTGCCTTTTGTTGGTTGTCTTAAGGTGGGGAGACATCATTTTTTAGGTGGAGGTGTCTCCCATACAAAAATCATTGAAACTCTTTTGAAAATGGAAATTTTAGTTGGATGGGATGAGGAGAGAGAGAGAGAGAGAGAGAGAGAGAGAGAGAGAGAGAGAGAGAGAGAGAGAGAGGAAAAGATAGGAAAGAGAGGTGATGTGGGGAAAATTGATTGGCTAGGTGGTTTCCCAAGAAATAAGGATTGGTTGGATGATTGGACTAGAATTTTAGGAAGTCTTAGAAAGATAAAACTCTTGAATGGAAAGTGAAATTCGTAGTGATATTTAGTGGTGCGGTGGAAAGTGGGAAAAAAGTAGAAAAAACATTGAAAAACATAAAAATTGAAGGGGTTGGTCCACATGATACCTTATCCTAGTGGAACTTCTCTAAATTCCTTTCAAAATATCCCATAAATCTCAAGGATAATTCTTTGGATTCTCCTCCAATCATGGTCTTTCATGTAGCTTGGTTTATGTGGCTTATGATGTCTAACTTTGAGAGCTCCATTAGCTTGGCTTCATGGCTAGCTTAGCTGGCTTTCTTAGCTTAGCTTGATGGCTCAAATCCTTAGCTTTGGTGGCTGTCTAGGATCCTTAGCTTGTCACCATGTTCATGACTTGAATATGGCTAAGTGGCTTAAGTGAAACCCATGCAGAGGTGGTAGACTTTGCATGGCTTGTGCACGGGCCCACTTCAAGCACCTTTGGCTCCTCTACCTGCATTAGATGCTTGTCTGAAAAAAAGTTAAACACTAACTAAATCGTAGAAAATATAATTAATCATGTACTTACCTCATATTTGCCTCTAGACCTATAAAATATCAAATTTTTGAGTCATTAGGTCAAAAACCCTAATTTAACCATGTAAGTTATAACACATGGGTAACTAATTGGCTAATCTTTATCAAAATTAGACACTAACCGCTTTTCAAAGGTCAAATCATCAATCATTTGTGTGGGTGTGAATATCAATCATAATCCTATAAAATAACTAAAGAAAAAAGAATCATGAGATGGTAAGAGATTTTGATTTGACATAATATAACATTAGAAATTGAAATTGAAATTGAAATTGAAATTGAAATTGAAAGCCAATATAAGATATCATATAGTCTCATGAGATTTGCAATTTCAATTGATATTGAAATTTAAGACTTATAAATAAGATATACTAGCCTATATATTCATTGTAGCCAATATCTTAGCTATTCTAGACAAATATGGTGGAGAATTTTATTTTGGTCAATAAAACCAACCAAGTATCATATTGCTATTTATCAAATCTCAATATATTGGTGCTACAGTGGATATATCAAAAGTATTTTATTCCATGGTTGTAAGTTCTCAATCTTATGTGTCAAAGTTTAACTTCAGTGTAAAATGTCAAATCTCATATAATGGTTTGTTATCATCAAAATCAGGAAGAGGGAGACATACACAACATCCTAAACCCTTTACTCTTGGCTTCATAAGTTCAAACTAGTGGCTGAGGTTTACGAAGTGATTTTGTCTTGTTATAGCCATTCTATCTATAATAGTAATGGATTTTCTAATTTTTTTTCATATACTAAGTGTTCGCATTGATTCTTTTAGGTGTGAATGAGCTAAGGCGTTAGGGTGTAACAATGGGTTTTTATTCTTGTTCTATTAATCATGACAAAAGCAAGTGCATGTTTCTTATACAGTGGTCGAGGAATGAGAATTAATTTATTTTGGCATTGTTATTTTATCTATAACTATGATGGATTTTTAAGTTCTTATACAATGTAAGTGTTTTCTTTGTTACACTTGGTGTGATTACCTAAGATTTTGTACTGTAAATCTTAAAAAATGATAATTCCAAACTCATCTTTCTCCCTTTTATACACTATCACAATGATAAAATAGTATCCAAAGGAACTATTATATATTTATTTAATCTATGATCTCCACCCTCCAAATCCTTTTTGTTATATAGAGAAACTCATTCTTGCTTCATCACAAGACATTTGTTTATAGAGACATAACAACAAAGAGTTGAAGGTAGCTATTCCTAGTTAGCATATGAGAAACTATCTTGCATGGGTAGCTCTCAATCTCCATTTGTTGGAATTCATTGTGATAACTTTATAACTTTTAGTTTCTTTTAAAGTTGTTTAGTTCATGGTTTGTTGTGAAAGAAATCCATGACCATGTATATTGAGTTTCTTGCAGTCATGAAACAAAATGAAATTGAACTATGAACAAATTATGATAATTCAGTGACCCACGGTGTTATGACTCAGATGATCACTACTAAACTAGAGAGTATGGTTAAAAATATATATCTAAGATGATTTGAAAACAATATTCTATCCAGCCATCTTAGAAAATCAATAAAAATAAGTCTTAAAAATAAAGTTTTAAGATGGTTTTTATAATCATCTTAAAAAGTTCTTTAAGATGGCTTTGGAAACCCTCTTTAAAAGCTTTATCTAATTTTTAAGACAATTTCAGAATCCATCTTAAACAAGTTCTTCTAAAGACAATTTTTCATATTTATCTTTAACAATTCTTTATACAACTAAATTTGTGTATTACAATATTCATTCATACCTTTATATTCAATGTAAAAATTCAACATCCATATCTTCCTTCTATAACTATCTTCCTGCAATCTTCTACACTTCCAACATCCAAATTCAATATAAAAAATTCAAAGGCATGAAACAAAGAACTTCACAAATAGAGACCTACATCCATACTTCACCATATACACTCATTTATTTCCACATTCCAACATTCCCACCTTCAAAGTAAAGACCATCTACACTCCAACAGCCACTCATTCAAATATAGAAATCACATATACTTCAAGCAAATGAAAAATATAAGATACATCCACATTCACTAATTAAATGAAGAAGCTTTGTATTCATCAATATAAAAATTTACATTCATTAGTCTATGTAGTGTTAGTGGGGTAAAAGTACATATTAGTCATAGTTGAATTTTTTTACCTAATCAATTCATTCACATCTTATTTCATCAAGATCTACATAGAAATAATCTTACATCCCCAATTGGGAATCATCATTGCCTACAAAACAACATTTTAATTTAGTCTACTACTTTAAAATCACTATATAATAAATGTTGTTCCATGTAGCCAACCCTAAATATGTTGAAAAAATGTAAGATGATAACTAGTAAAATATTTTACCTCTCTCAATTGTTACAGCTTAACACCATCGCCTATTAGGATTCTCATGTACCTTAAAACAAAGTATCCACACTTACAACTTGATTGTTATTTAGAGTACTGCACAACAAAGCACATAGAAAGGTTCAATAAATATCATGTCTAATTATAACTTCAGTTTATATATACAGTAATCAACTAGTTTTTCTTACATTGAACTTTTTCCAAGTGACTTTTGATGGGTTCATTGTCTAGGCTAGTTTAACCTATTAATACAATACATTTTAAATTTAGAATTAAAATACATTAGTTATAAATAAAAATTTTGTTATCAGTTATTAAACTATTGTAATATATTAAAATATTAAAACCTTGCTTATTAATGATTTCCATCAACAGGTCACAAATGCGCAATGCATGAGAATAAAAAAATATTGCATGCCTACCATGCACATTGAGAACCAATAGCATCCAATAAGACCTATATGCACAATTATACAAATTACAATTAAAGTTTACAAACCTTAAAATTATATGTAACTACATAATATAATTTGGAAGGATAATTTTTTAAAACTTATGCACTACTATATGCAATCATTAAGGCCTACCCCTTTGAGCAAAACAAGAACCTTGGTAGAATTTCATTGACTCGCTTTTTCATGGGCCATTGATCCCTCACTCCACAAATGTTAGTAGTATGACAACCCAAATTCTTTGTAACACCCCTAATTTTTGGTAAGGAAATTAAATAAATATTGAAATTAAGAATTTCAATGAAAATCAGGCTGGAATATTAGGGTTACTAAAAATGCACTTCTCATAGAAGTGGAATCAAGGTATAAGACATGTATAATTGAAAACATATGTGACGAACCCTTCAAAATGACTGTATGCACGACAATTTCTGAATACGGATTAAAAATCCATATTTTTCTTCATTTTCATGAATAAAAGGGAAAAATGGTAATTTCACAAATAACCAAGACTTGAGACATCAAAATCTGGAATGTACTCAGAAAAAAGAATCCAATGCTACTAAGTACGTCCAATTCTGAGCCCAGGAGAATAAAACAAATTTTTCTCCATAAAAGGGCAATTCGGTCTTTTCACATATCCATGGGGCCCACAAGGGACCCACAAAGGGATCCAAAGTCTAGAAAACAGCCCATCATTAGTCAAACCAATACCACTTGCTAGTGGAGAAGGAGGTGGTAGTGAGAATCCAAAGACAATTAAATAATCAAAAGAAATCAAAGTAATGATTTCAAGTAATCATGGAAAATTCAAAACACTTCTATAAATAGCTCATAAAAATACCAAAATTTTTTCTAATGTTCCTCACGAGGTCCCCTAGCATATCCAAAAATCCCAAATCCAAAAACGTTACCCATCTTCTCAAATTTTCCTTCTTTCTCTCCTCCTCTCTTAAGCCCTGTGGGCATGTCCACCGACGCACCGGGCACTCCAAATGTAGTGGAGCCGTCGGGCGCATCTTGGGATGAGTCGTACCTAATGGGACTAGGTTTCTACCTAGAAACCCTATTTGAATTATCCATCAATTTTAAACCATTGAAAATTCATCTCTACCATTGGATCTAGTCGGACAAGGGTTATCTACAAAATCCCTTTGATTCCATGATGATCCATGTCCTATATCTCCTGGAAAAGCAAAATGAAATCCAACCCAGTAATGGTTACCATCTCTGGCATGTTCTTCAAGGTATTCTAGCCAATCTAGCCTGTAAATATTCATCTTGAACCGTTGGGAGTATTCAAAAATGTGGGATCTTCAAAAACCCATGGTCCCCCACATTCTCCAACAACGGCGACCAAGAATCAAGGACTGTATATGATAGCCGGCACCTAGGGTTTTCTTTTTCTTCTCCCCTTCAAACTGTCACAAGTAGGTGCATTTCTCCCTCTACTTTCATTTCCAGTAGCTAGGCCATGGTTTCAGACCATCTGGAGATCTCCTTGTCATTGATCCATCGGAGACGATGGATCCAACTTGGATGGTTGAGATCTCCTAATTCTTCGGCTCAGATCCAAATTTTGAGCCATTGGATGATTTTTTGGAGCCCAAAAACTCTAAGAGATGAGATATGGTCCCTTGAAAGTCATGGACGGAAGAGATCTAGCCATGGCCGATCTGATGGTCCATATCTGGACGTCTCGCCCATAACCGGTCACCTCTGCCCGATAACCTGAAGTAGACGGTAACGAGCGGGGGCTGATGATCGTCCCCACACCCACAACCCATATCTGATCTAGGCCGTCCATTGTGCTAACTGAAAATTTGTTTTTGCAATTCAAAGCTTGATATAGCTCTGATTTTAGATCTGAAACCTACTATGGATTCCTTGTATCTTCTAGAATTTACTAAACTTATTAGATCCCTATTTTAAATTGTATTTGCATGTTCTATTTAGTAAAATCCGTGCTATTGATCTTGGATCATGGCCCATATGACCCCAAACTGAAAATCTGAACCGGTGGATGTGTTCCGAAGGTCCCAAAACAAAACATGATCATAGCAAAAATTTGGTATATATATATTAATCAAATAAAGAACAACAGTAAGAGTGAAATTCAGCCCTTAAAATAGGCTGAAATCTTAAAATCTTAATTTCAATCTCAATTGAAGTCAAAATTAAGATCTAAAAGTTGTGTTGGATTAATATTGCTGAGTATAAGACACTGAACCCATAAAATCACAATTTTAATTAAGTAAATTGTCTGAGATTACGAAGATGATGTACTAATATACTTGATCTACAAGATCTGGAATGATCAGACCATTAAGACCTTTATGGATGGTTATATTATAATGTAATAAACAAAATAAGTAGGTTAAATGAGATTTAATAGGCAGATCTTAAGAGATCTAGCCTTAAAAAGTACTAAAATCCCTAAAAGTGAATAGTATCTCCTAGATCAAGATGATCCAGGATTATTGGATAGTATTGATATATTTTTATGATGATCTTGTGATAATATCATATGAATTTATGGAATGGATGATGAGGATTTGGGCTATATCAAGATATATGCTCTGAAATGGGATAAAGTAACTTAAGATCTCCTTGATCGGGTAGATCAAGGAAGATAAAATCAAGGGATGGGATACATCAATGATTTAATAATGAAATTATATCAATAATACAGGTTGGATCTAAAATAAAATGAAGGATCAAGATTTTAAACCTTAAAAAGATGAAAAATGAATATGGATCAATAAAGACCGTTGGATCATGATAGCATGTTGGATTTCTATTTGAATTATTGAACATTATGATAATTTTATTTCATTTCTTAGCTGATTTAATTATAGAATTATTTATTTTATTGTTTATTTATGCTTTTTATGCTTTAAATTTATGCTTTAATGCTTGAGTAATGGAAATTTCATTTAAATTGTAATTAAATGACATTCGAATGAAAGGACATTTACATGGAATGTATGACATGGACTTAATGATAGTAAGGACCATAGTTAGTAGGATAATATAAGGAATATAAATTCCTTGGTCTAAATTAGGAGCATAATAAAACTCCATGAATGACATTTTAGTTCATGGATTTAATTAAAATCAATTAGAAAGAGTACATAAGGTTAAATGCTCATAGGAACCTTATGAAAGGTTGAGTTAGGGTCAAGCTAGTGAATCATGGACATAGTGGTTAAGGGGGTTATCTAATAGATCCACGCTCTCCCCCCACCTTCCGTTGACGTTTGTGAGTTCTAAACGCCTCCTTACACGAGGATTGAAGTAACCATTTTGTGTTCAACCATTCAACTAGTAAGCCTTAGGCAATTTGACATAAGAGGAGCTTCTAGACTTAGGATGAAATAAGCTACCCTAACAAATAAAACATTAATTGGTTGAGTAATAATAATAAGAGCATAAAATGTAGTAAATCATCTAATCCTAATAAAAATTGTAATCAAGATAAGGATGATCAAACAAGATCCATAGGATCTTGAATGATCAAAAACAATAAGAAAACTAATGTAGTATTGTATTCCGTATGTATGTGTAGAAATTATGTATGGGTATGTAGAAGAACATAGATACAGAATCCAAACTCTTGATCAAACATGATTCAAGGAAAGAGTAGGGTATCCCTTATAGGAATACATATTTGAATAGAGAAATAACCTTATACGTATGGTCTGACAGATGAATGAATTCATACCATGATGGACATTGTGGAAGAATACACTTGAGAAGTATGAATCAAGATACTACTTTGAGGTAGGTGGATGTACAAGAATGTATTAAGGATTCATGTGTATACATACATGATCTTAGTCTGTAATTATAGACCTTCATGATATAATTATGCTTAGTACCTTAGCATAGTCATGATCCAAAACACATGATCCAAACAAGTGATCCAAAACACATGATCCAAACAAGTGATCCAAAAACATATGATCCAACACATGTGATCCAACTAAGTGATCTAACCAAATGATCAAACTGAGTGATCCAACCTCATAATCTAATCCAATTGATCTAATTTGATGATCAAGTCTAAAGAGGTGAAGGTAATAAGATATGAAGATTAAGGAAACCCTAAGAATAGGGTATGTAAGATATTCCAGCCTTAGTTATACAGACACATCGTCTGATATGTGCAATGTATTTTCCATACAAGTATGGAGGCTTGTGATTTTGTTTTACACAGAGATAGAGACTGGGGATGCTATGCTAGGGAAGTTATGAGGGTTTGGCCACCCGCTTCCTGAAACTTATATGATGGATACCATGCCCAAAGAGAGGCTAAATGTCGGGTGGGGCAATAATGGGAAGGCCCCACTGTGACAGCCATGGTCCACCCCATGAGGACATGGAGTTGATATTCCACAGTTGGTATCATTGGAGGATTACAGTCATCCGGGCGCGCTGTATGGATTGAGACTGACGCATAGAAATCCTAATGTATTTTGCATTATGATGCACATATAATAGGCATAATGTAATGCCATGGCATGATGAGATGCTAATACATGAGTTCCTAGAAATCCCCCTATAAAGATTGGCTGGATGCTGATTTCCTAAGTGGAAGTATAGATAGGGGAAGGAACAAGTTTTGAGCAATTTTCACTATATTAACTAATTTGTCATGTACCACATAAGTAACATATATACCCTATGTGGAGATAACTTATGAATGGATAACTATGATGAAATAAGGACTTAGGTATGTATTCTTATATTGATGATGTAGTATGTTTTTGTATTCCCCTACCAAGCATAGCTTGCTGAGGTATTGTACATGTTTCCATGTTTACAATACCTCAAATACAAAGGAGGGTTAGAGGCTCAAGACTATAGAAGACTTAAGAAGATGATGATGAATAATCAATCAAGATATATCCTCTTGGAGACATTTATTTTATTTGAGAGAATTGTATTGTATTGAGAGTTTTTAATGTATGGTGAGATTTCTAAATTTTGGATTATGTAATTTGGACAGGTATTGTACTGATATCGGGCTATACTGTGAACCACTGGATGGATTCTGGAAGTTTAATAAAATTATATTCCTTCAATGGAATTTTATTTTGTACATAAATTGTACTTATTTTATGTATGAAGTGGTGACTTAGGTTTTCAAAACAAGCTTTAAAAGAAAAGAATTTTTGCTGTTTTGTTTTGTGAAAAAATTTTACTAAGGGGATGCCCTTGCTTTTGAAAAATGTATTACAAAAGGTGTTTCAAAAACCCAGGTCGTCACATTCTTATAACACTTTTTTATATTAATTTTAAAAAAAAGAGGGGCCCTAAGTTTTGAAAAGAAAGTTCAAAATCAAATAGAGGACACAATTTTCTAAGAAATACATTATCAAAAACCTCTAACATCATCCTTCAACCCTACATTAACTATCTAATATAATAGTATATATAATTTTTGAAACTAGAAGTATAGTTTTCATTTAGAGTAAACAGTAAAAAAATAAATTACCAGAACCAGGATCCATCTAGTCATCATGCATAGTCCTTGTATTAATTCCATAAAATGTCCATAATTCAAATTCAAATATACATGTACTATCCAAGTCTCTAGTAAGGCTAACCTTTAAAATATCACCAAGTGTGTGCCCTCAATCAGCAAAAAGCACCAATGTACCCCTCATGTTGGGCCCTCCTACTCCTACCTATCTAAACCTAGATATTATAAATATTCAAACATTTACAATATCCCTACAAGCTATGCTTGGTAGGGGAGTTAAGATGCTTATGGAAAAACATAAGATGTAGCTATTCAAATTTCAATGATCAGGTCTATGTGTCAACCATGTGAGGTTCGTAATATGACAATCAAATCTGTTCTACTCAAAATAACTGCATGGTTATCACATAATTTCTCAAAGTAATTTTCATAAAAATCATCCACAATCTAAATGAAATAACATATGCAAATCACATTTAGAATCTTAAAGAAGCAATCTGAACATCAATATGAATCAAATATTATAAACATGATGAGTATTCAATTTTGTATAAAAGTACCCAATTAGTATTCCATGTATTATAAATTAGAGAATAAAAGTGTAAGTTTTTTCCAAAATTGATAACACATGCATTTCTAACATAATAAGTCAAAAGTTTGATATTTTGTAGGTTCAAGAGTTAATGAAGAGTAAGTATGTGAATTGACATAATTTTTTTGGATTTAATTAGGGTTTTTACCCTTTTGTAGTTGTGGAGAAGATGATCCAATGGCCCAAATCAAGTAAAATAAGATTTGAAGATCAAGACCAAAAGAAGGCCAAAGACCTACATTGCAACATTTCAAAGCTAAATCAAGGTTCATGATCATCTTAAGGTAATAGTGTAGCTTTATAATTACTCACAAGCTCATGAATCAAAGTAATATTTGCACACAATTAGCCAAAGGGAAATGGGTTTTGAACTAAACTAGGAATTTAAATAGCATGGAATTGGAAACATGCACTAAATTAGAAACTTCAACTACAAGAAACTTTCTAAAAATCAAGATATTCAATAAAATTAGAAACTTTTCAAACTAACATGCATTCAATAAAAGAAACTAATGCAAAACTAGCATGGATGAACCTAGACAACTTTACTTAAAGAAACTTACTAAAAGGAAATTTTTCTTAAACTAGAAATTTCCCAAACCTAAAATTAAAAGCTTAGTAAAAATAAAACTTTCTAAACTGAACTAAGGCAAACAACTAATGAAATTATGCTAAGATTAAACAATCAAACAAAGCAAGGCTTAAAGAGGATTTACCCAAGTACCATATGTATGATCCATGGGATGGTGCACATGGTTAATGGGTTTTGGATTAGCCTAGAAAGCTAAATGGGTTCCAAATAAATCAATCAAATAAGATGTATGGACTGCTGGAAACTAAGCATGAACTTTAAATGGAAAATTTTCAGATTTTAAGTGCTAAAGAAACTCAATGCAATCAATCAATGAAAACCAACTTAATAAGAACTTTTTATGCAAGATAACATTCAAGGTTTAAAGTACTTTGTTCCTGAAATCAAGCATGAACAATGAACTTCAAGTAACTTTATTGATTGAGTAGAGAATTACACCAACTTTAGTTACATATTACAAAGATTAGAAAATTAAAAGTGTGCACTCTTCCCACTCTTGAAACTTCATTCAAATCAAATAACCAATACATTCCAATGATCTCAAACTAAACTTAGATGATATATCAGTAAGACCCAAAAGAGAACCAAGAGAATAGATTACTGGAATGATGGAACTAGTTAAGGTTAAAGATGCCTGGAACTAGTTCCAAAATCACGTGAAAATGTGAAAATCAAGGAAGGGAAAACAAGGATTCAAGCCACTTATTCTCTTTGGTGTCACTACCAAAGAAGAAATAGCTTGGAACTTTGATGAATAAGCAATAAAAACTAAGAAGGTTGAAGCAAAAAACTAAGGGAAACCGAGGAGGATCTACAAGTTTAGAATTAAAGAAGCAAAACGAGAACAACTAAGCAATGAAAGCAAGGATTGAAAGAAAAGTACTAACCTAGAATTGAAGTGCAAAAGAAAAACAAATGCTTAAGAATCCAAATTAAGAATAGCTTAAAAGAAATCAAATTCCAAAGTTCCAACAATCACCAAGCTAGATTGCTACTTTCAAGGTTTTCTCACCGAACCTCTACTAGAAAAAAAAAACATGAATGAACATTATTCTTGGAAAGGAAAGTAGATCTATATCTAGGGTTTCAATGAGGAAATTTAGGTGGAGAGTAAGGTAGAGGAATGAGGTAAGCAAGGTGGCATCATGGTAGCTGCCATGTATTTAGAAAGAGGGGGAGGTGCCACCTTTTTAGGAAGGTGGCGTGGAGCTCCTTCCCTTCTAAATACATGGTTTGGCTATTGAAAAGAGAGAAATGGAAAGAAAAAAAGAGAGGAAAGATGGGACAGCATCTAAGGTTTTGAGGTGTTTTGGGTGTAACATAGAATTAGGAGTTTCCTATTTAGGAAACCACCTAAGACAACAACCAAGTAAGAGGGGTGCATCAATTTTTTAGGAAGGAGCCTCCCTCCTTATAAAAAATTGTGGAACCTAATTGAGGCAGGGAAAAAGGTTGAAAATGGAAATGGCAAGTGGGGTTTCCTCTCTTGATTGATCCACTATGCATGATTGTCTTACTTTTTACAAATATCTCTCAAAACCTTCAATTATCCCTTGAAATCACACTTTTAGCATGAGATAATTTCTTGAATTGATCCTCCAATTGTGTGACTCCATGTGGCTTGATGGCTTACTTTGATGTGTAGTTCCTTGGTGGCTTGAGTGGCTAACTCCATTTGCTTCAATGTTTGAATGGTTTTTCTTCTTTAGGTTTCCTTGTTAGACTAGGAAACCTCATGCATGGCTCAAATTCTCAATAAAAGGTGGTGAAAATGCATGACTTTTTGCATGGGTCCATTTTAATCACCTTTAGTTGCTTCCTTGCTTATCTTAGCATAATTTTTAAGACTACTGCAATACAACAAAATATGATTTTTTTGGACCTTTCTAGGGGCTTCGCCCTTAAATCCTAGGTAGAGGTGCACTGCCCTCTACACCTGTGGTGAGATAACTACATAGCTTGACCCACAAAAAACTCTATGAAGTGCAATATAGGCCATTGGATCATCTTTTGACTTCCTACAAAAAGGTAAAAACCTTAATTAAATCATAAAAAATTTATGATGATTCACACACTTACTCTGGTTTTGCTTCTAAACTTGTAAAATATCAAGCTTTTGAATTATTAGGTCAGAAATGCTTGTGTTATATATTTTGGAAAAGCCCTAGGATAATGCCTATAATTGATAACACGTAGACTACTAATTGGGTACATTTTATGAAAAATTGAATACTTATCAGGCAAGCAAATGAAGTTCAAGGAATCAATAAGAAGCCTCAAAGGTGACTAAAATGGGATTATGTAAAAAGCCATGCAATCTCATTAACTTTGGATGAGAATTGGAGCCATAAATGAGGTTTTCTAGTTTAACAAGGAAACCTAAGTTAGCCATACACGCCATTCAAGCCTTGAAGACAAAGGAGTTAGCAGCTTAAGCCAAGCCAAAGGAGACAACAAAGTGAGTCATCAAGCCAACTTAGCCAATGCCACATGGAATTACAGTACTAGGTGAAGTTTTCAAGCAATTATCCACATGCTAAAATTGTATTTCAAGGTCTAATTAAAAGGATTTTTGTAAGATATATCTAGGTGGAATAATCAAGAGAGAAACTATGTCACTTTTTTTTCTCTCTTTTCCACTCTTTCCTCTATCTTTTCCACCACTTCACATGAATTATTTAGAAGTCGGGGGAGTTCCATGTCAAATCCTACAAAAAGTGGCACCTCACCCCTCTTAGTTGTCTTAGGGTTCCACCTTTCACTCCTATCCACTTTCTAATTCCTAACTTCCACCCACCTCCCTAGATTACCTACCTCACCCAACTACCTACTCTCCAAATCTCTATCTTAAGTTCCCTTCACCCATTAGGCCTCCTTAAAATATTGAAACCCATATATTGTAAGAGATTCCACACATGAACTTCTAAGGAGTTCCATGCCCCTTTTTGGGCTGGTCATCCATTTGGTGTTCACACATGGTTCCTCTTCTATTTTAAGCACTTCAAAGACCTCCTCTTTGGTAAGGATCAAGTCCAAGTTCAGTACATCCTTCATTCTTTGTTTTCTCTTCGATTAGGTTGGTTTTCCTTAATGTTTTATAGTCCTTGTTATTTACTTTGTTCTTTGTTTCATGCTTTAAGTTTTTCCTTTTCTTCCTTGCTTATTTTCCTATAGTTTTGTTCTTTAGATCCTTGTATTCAAGGGCCTCAAATCCCTTGTAGTGATAGCCAAGATATAGAAGTCCTTCTATCATGTTATTTGTTCATTGAAATCCTTGAATTCCTTACCTTTCTTTTGTTTTCTTCTCATCTCTTTCACCTTTCTTTCTTCTTGACTCTTCTTTGGATCACACCCATGTTACTTAGTGGGTGTTGGACTGGAATTTGGGTTTATTTTCATGTCTTGAAGAAGTGCACTTTTCATTCTACACTTACATAATATGCATACCATATTTTGTAGAAATTCCAATTCAACAAAGCTTATGTTTCTTGCACTTTTCTTTACTTGTTCTTAATACTTAAAAGTCCTTGATTCTTGATTGCTATACTATGATTTGTGCTTACTTTCCATGCATATTACCTTGCATCATGCTCACCAAGTTGTTTATTTAATTAGTTTAGTTCTATGCTAGGCTAAGTTTTGTCTAAGATTGATTACATGTTGATTAGTTTCTTTCTTTATTTTTAGGAAGTTTTATTTTTAGAAAGTTTCTATTTGATGCATGTTTTAGTTTCCATGTTATTTCAATTCCTAGTTTAGATCTAATTCAAGCTCTCTTTGGTTAAGATAAGTGATTTAAGCAAGATTCAACCAACATATAAATTCTATGAGATTCTTGGTGGGATCGATCTCTCTCACTTGCAATCACTACATTGATTCATTTTCTTGGGGCTAATTTTAAAGCTACATCAAGTTTTTTACACCATTTTTGAGGAATCACAATGGATTTGTGGTTGGATCTTTGTTTAGATTGTTTATCTCTAGTCATATATCTAGGTTGCATTAGATTAGGATTTTTCCTTCATTCTTGCATATTTTTCTAATTCCTCACAAATTGACATATTTATTTATTTTTTTTGCAAGGGAAATTTGGCAAAAAGAGCAGCGACAATCTTGTGGGCCAAAGCTTCATCAACTTAATTAATATTTCTTTGCTTTCTTAGAATAGGTTTTTGAGTAAACTTGTAGTGAGGCCCCTTGCAATTTGCAATTATTTATTTCATTTTAAATGGGTTGTAATCATACAAGCCAAGTGTGGGTTATGGTGGGTTACACTTGATCTTCATCAGAAACCCCACTATAAGCCTCTCTCACTCTCTTTTATTTTCTTATTGTAGGTGTATTTAGTGTAGTTTGCATATTCGTTGTTATTAAAATTCATATAAATTAGGGTCATTCATTATACTTGTTGCATTTTATTTAAAGTTATTGCATTAGATTCCACCTATTTAACAAAGTTACTTTGTTAGATGGCATAAAGGTAGGCATTAGTTTCCCTTTCCTTGTAATTGCATTGCACGTTTAATTGCTTTATGGTGGATGGAACACATTGGTAGTGAGGGCCCCATAAGAACCCTCATAAGATAAGGAATTAATTCCAATACCAAATCCTTAGCCCACCTAGGTAATCAAATCTATTCCTTGTATGTTTAGATCCAAATCCTTAAAGCTTAATTTAAAATTAAGTAGCAAGAAATAGGATTTGGACCTCATATGACCCTTTTATAAAGAGGAGACCTATTGTCACTCCAGTGGCTTCTGACCACCATGGCTATAGTGGGTATAAAAAATTCAAGTGATTTTCCCATGCCTTTTATTGACATTTATTGAGGTCTAAATGCCTCCTTCCATTAAAACTGTATTAACCAGCTTATGCAGGACCTAGCTAGTAAGTAATAATCGAGCTTGGATTAAAGGAGAAGCTATCTATATTTAGGTCCAAAAGCTACCATCCTACACATTAAGAAAGATTATCAAAATAGCTCGCCAGTGAACCATTTGGGATTGATTGTGCATCATTAAGAGTTAGAAGTCACATTCAGTTAAGTTGCATCATACAGTTAGGGTTTCCCTTAGTGTCATATAAAAAAAAGTACTCATTCATTGTATACATTGAATTATTTCATTGTATGAATGCAATGGCCTACCAGAAAGAGCATGGAAAACCACCAGTTTCATGCTATTTCACTCCTAAGCCCTTAAGCTATGAGGATATGTATAAGATAGAACCAACGTATAATCTTGATTTGTCTAATACATTTAATAGAATGGCCCTATGACGGAGAGGATGAAAAGTCCAATGAATAGGTTAAATTCTTTTAGGTAAGATATCAAATCATTTCAATAGCCTCAATACAATAATTCTTACACCATTTTGACCAAACATATCCAACTACTTCGTGTCCATCAAGCTCCACCTACAATGGATATTATCAAGAACAAGTGGATGTAACCAGTGCATTCCCTAAACCTAGCAATTATTATCCCGATACAGACTATCATGACTATAATGGATGGGTTGGGCATCATAAACAACCATGGTCTCAGGAATATCAACTGTATCAAGAAGAACCATCAAGGTTCCAACCTGATCAAACCTACTAAGAATATTAGACATATCAGAGAGAACAATTGTGTTCAATCTTGTTCACATCTTTTCCAATAACTCAATGCCACATCACTATGAGCCATACGAGTTGAAAGAATCATTAGCAGAGATACAAATTAAAGAAAGTATGGAGCTACTATCATTGAAAATGGATCAAATGCATGTTGAGATTATACAATTTACTAAGGAAATTAAACAACTGAGGATGGAAATACTATATGTTCCTTCTAAGCTACAAGATTTCCAGCCATCCTTGGAATCCTCCAATACATATCCACTCAATTCATGTCTTGCTCCTTTTCTAATTACAATGAAAAGACATCCATTGATGAAGAAAATGAATATTTAGACACTAAGCCATTAGTGGACACTTCTCAATGGTAAGACCAAGTAGAACCCCTTACATTTTCTAAGATTCATTTTGAGCCTTGCTGTGTATAAGACATACACAATTAGGACCTAGAGAATTTATTTGATCAAACACTAGATAGTAAAGTGGCCCTGTGCCTAAAGAACAGGAGGAAGAAGAATCAATTATGTTCTGACCTAACATCAACCAACTCTATGGTACACATTAGAAGTTAATATGGATTTAAGTCCAATTTCAGGAAAATACATAATCAGCTTAACCAAAATAACAAGAACAACCTTTTAGGGAAATACATAATCAGCTTAACCTCCAATTTCAGGAAAATATAAGACAGGAGGAAAAACGTGCACTAATCGCTATGGTCATTATCATCCCTAAATATGGACAAAAATGGGGCCATTCATCTTTAATTGGTCCAAAGAAATTTAGATTCATGATGGTCTTTCATGCTATATTGTTACCACCACAAAAAATTTCAAGGTCGGGAATATATATAGACTATCATGAAATTTTGAAGTGGCATGAAAAGTTTCCCCATTTCATTGTTAGGGATAGGATTAAGGGGGGTTTATTTAATGGCTTATCTTAGACATTTCTAAGATATCACGACATCTCTGGAATGTGCAGCTTATTTAACAATGATATCTTGGGCATATGTGAGATATCAGACTTATTTAACTGTGATATCTTTAGCATTTGTAAGATATCAGGTTTATTTAACAATGATACCCTTAGCATTTGTGAGATATTAGGTTTATTTAATGGCAATATCTTCGGTAGATTTGAGATATTAGCTTTATTTAACATTACCATCAATTGATATGTTTGTTGATATCTGAGATATGCTAACTCTTCTTGTAGTGGAAAATGTGACCAATTCTAGAGAGAGAGAAATCAAACTCAAACCGTGTTTTTTAGTGAGAGAAGAAATGGGCTCCCCTTTCTTCTCTCCTTCAATCAGTTACCATTTTTGAACTTGGTAGGGTTTTTGTTGGACCAAAGCTCGTTCACCCTAGCATTCACTCATTCTACAGAGCTTCTCTTCCCAGTTCTCACTAGTGAACTCAGGTTTGTGTCCGAGAGATGGTTACGCACTCAAGCATCTAAGCATTCTACAACTGAAGATCTCTTCCCATTTCTCAATAGTGAAAGCAGGTTTCTAGTGAACACAAGGTTTCTGTGAACCACTGGATGGATCCTGGAGTTTAATAAAAGTATATTCCTTCAATGGAATTTTATTTTGTACACAAATTATACTTATGTTATGTATGAAGTGGTGACTTGGGTTTTCAAAACAAGTTCTAAAGAAAAGAATTTCCGCTATTTTTTGTTTTGCGAAAAAAAATTTACACTCTTAAGGGCCCTGCCTTTCAAAATACTTTACAAATCATGTTTTCAAAAACCCGAGTCGTCACAGTTGGTATCAGAGCGATTCATCCAGTCATAGTACAGTACAAATATGTCCAAAGGAGAGATTATAATCCAAGTCTAGATTAAGATAGAAGTAGCTGTATAGAGGATTGATAAAAGTTATGAACAGATGCCACCAAAGAGAGTCATAAGGCAGACAGTTCAAAATACTTTAGAAGACAATATGGAGAGAGTAACCATGAGTAATATGGAAGAGATGGTGACAAGGATGTTAAGGAACCTCCTTCCTCACCTACAACAACCCCAAGGTTCATCACCTCCTGTAGAAATACTAAGTACGCAAGCTCAGGTTCAACCTGAAGTGAGTGAATAAGAGATAAGTTATCAGTTGATGAGAAGGAGTTATGTGATAAACTCATTAGTTAAGAGATAAGTATAAAAGGAGTTAACTCATTAGTGAAGGATAAGTCTTGAAAGAGTAGCCTCATTTGTTGAAGAGGATGTAAAGAGTTGACTCATTAGTGAGGAAAGAGTTAAAACTCATTAGTTGAGGAATATGGAAAGAGTAGACTCATTTGTGAAGAAAGAGTAACTCATTAGTGAAAGAGTTAAACTCATTAGTTGAGAATGAGTACAGAAAGAGTTAGTGTAATAAAGGAATAGTATAGTATAAGTAGATATTACTTAGTGAAAGGACTAGAAATACTACTTAGCAAATAAGAATTCCAATAGAGGAAATAATAAGATATAGAAATCCATACGGAAAACATTACAATAGATGTAAGGTATGATGTTAAGGTCTAACCTAAAGTCCTGAGTAAACATACAAAGTACGTTAATACGAGTATGTATATAACCATTATTAAGTGAAGTATGTATATAACCATTACTAAGTGAAGAAATGGAGATAAAGAAAAAAAAAAAGTGATAAATTGGAAAATAAGATGGAAAAAAGAAAAAAAAGAAAAATTCCAACCTTATAGAAAAGGTGAAATGGAGATTTATGAGAAATAGGTGTTAAAGATAAAAACATTAGAAGTATTGTAAAATTCAAAGTTAACATTAAATATATAAAGAGATATAAATGTAGGAATTAGAATTGCTACATGTATAGTATTATGAAAATTAGTTAAATGAAATTAATCATCAAAATAGAGAGGATATGACTTGAAAGAAATTTAAGGAGCTAGGTAAGAAAGTTCAAAATTTGCAAATGAGAATAGTTTGAAATAAATATGAGTAAGGAGTTAAGCAAGTATTTTTCTCCAAAATTAGTGAGGCAAAGGATTTAGTGGAGAAATGATAAAAAAAAAAAAAAAATTAGAACATGAAGAGATGATCTTTGATATTAGAATAAAATGAAAAAGAAAAAGAGAGTTAGATATGTTAAAGGGACAAAAATATGTATTAAGAAAGACAATTAAACCATGAGAATATATGGTTAACAAAGAAATTATAGCTCTATATATGGTACAACAATTATGAAATCACCAAGTTAGAAATTATAAAGGTATGACAAGTCATTGTGGAAATTAGCACTAGAGGATTTTCAAGGATTAAAGAATTATTGATATAATAACTTTGGTGCTATTGAAAATAATTTTGGGATAATTATAAAGAGAAGTACCTTTGGTATAGATGGTAAAATGGTCATGGAACATGAAAACAAAGAGAAATATTGATTAGGAAAATATAGTCATTGATTAAGTCATTGATTATCATGGTTATGGAACATGAAGACAAAGAGAAATATTGATTAGGAAAATATAGTCATTGATTATCATGGTCATGGAACATGAAAACAAAGAGAAATATTGATTAGGAAAATATAGTCATTGATTATCATGAAGAGGAGTACATCTTATTGATCAAGGCAAATGAAGAGCTAAATATGAATAGAGATATTACTTCCAATTACATGATGGAGTTGGTGATATTGATAGATTTAAGAAATATAGTAAGGGAAAATATATTTTTGGAGGAAAGGCGAAATAAAACATGAGAAATGAAAACAAATATTGGTAGTTAAATTTAAGTTTAAAGATGATTGTGAATGAGTTATTAATCCAAATTGTTGGAGAAATAAGTGGTTAGAAATTTTAAGATAGTTTGAAGATTTTCAATCTTACATGAGATTGAATGACAAAATATCTATAATAGTTGAGGAAAAGAACATCAAATTATATGAATGAGTTGAAAGAACAACTTTTTAAGGATATGGAGTGATTATAGCAATTTACATTATGAGAGTAACAAATTTCTTTTAGGAAAAGAAAAAGGAGGAATCAATATAAGGATGCATAAATGATGTTGAGGAAATTAAGTATCCTTTTTCTCTATAAGGTTGAGCATTTTCAAAGTTATTATTAATTGGGAATTTGAAATGCAACATCAGAGTATAGAATCAAAAACAAATTTTAAAGTTCTATGAGTTAGATAACAGATGTTCATGAATTTGAGGAGAATGAAATATATTGAATGAAGTGATAAAGACATATGGAAATAGATTTCAAGAAATCAAGAGCATTCAGGGGATATATGTTAGACACTTACAAAACTTGTCTTGTAAGTGTACATGTGATTAAAGAAAGCAAAGTTTAGGTTATATAAATTTTAAGGATAGCATGGAATTTGACCCAACAAAGGTGGAATATGAGATCAAAATATGAAATGACAATGACAATTAGAGAAATATGTCTCTTATTGATTTTATAACATAAGGACATTCTTTTGGTGAAGTTTAGCCATTGGTTACATAAATCCTAAATGAGTTGATAATAGATTGTTGAGAATTAAAGACTAGTTGATAAATTATGGTGTTTGTAATGATTTGAGAAGGGATGATTACAAAGTCAATATGGACTCTTTTAATTAAACTTATCAAGAATATCGCAAATAAAGAGTTAGTATGATATGATAAAGGCTATGAGGTATGCTTTGAAAGAAGCATGAGGAAATGCAAAATCTAGAAATTTTGAAGCCTATAACATATAAATATATATAAGAGGAAAAGAGATAAATATTATCATAGATTGTGAGAATGTTCTGAATATTGGTCTAAATAGGAGAAAGAAAGAACAAAAGAGGATCAGGAATATATATGCAGAGTTAAATGACATTATTTTGGAAGGAAAAATGTAGTAAGTCAAGTATTATGAATAAAATGGCACTCAAAGAGTGTTACAAAAATAATGGATAGGAATGAGGAAAGATTCATTACAAGGAAACTATTATTCAAGGACAGAATTTGACAAGAAGTTGTCAATAGAAGGAATTAGTAAAGAAGTATGAACTATAAAGAAGAAATAAAGTATACACTTCCAAATAATGGAAGAATAAGAAAAGAGAAAATTACTTCCAAAGATTGGAAGGTTGTTGCAAAGAACAATAATTGAAGTTGAATCTAATCAATATGTATTATAGGAAGTCTAAGGACTATACATAGTAGGAAAGCTATGTCCAAACTTTATATGTTGATATATTGTAGGAAAGCTATGTCAAAACTGTATATGTTGAAAAAGAATGAGGATAAGCAATAGAAGGTATAATGGAAAATTGTGAAGTATGGAAAGATTGGTGAAAATTACCAATCAAGTGAAATGGAAGGTTTTGAAACAAAAAGGGATAACTCAATAAGAGTTATTAATCTTTTTTTTTGGGAAATTCTAGCAAGAACTAGATTTATTATATAGTGCATTATTAAGGTTAGTCATGGATGAGTATTTTAACCTTTGAGAAAAAGGTAGTATAGAAAAGGAACGAAAGGAAATAGAATGTCCATAAGTGGCAAGGCCACAAGTGTAAGACTATGAAAGAATTGTGAAAACTCCTAAGTGAGTTGTATTACAAATTTTGAGGACAAAATTATTGTAAGGGGGGAAGATTGTAATAACCCCAATTTTTGTAAATTGATTGAGAAAAATCAATAAAGTTTGAGTTTCAGATATTTCGGGCTGAAATATTAGGGTTATTTAAAATATACTTTTTATAAAAGTATAATCAAATCATAAGATATGTAAAATTGAAATTAAACTTAGCAAACCCTTCAAAATGACTGTAAGCACGACAAATTTCGAATTCGGATGAGAAATCCTTAAGTTTTTCATTTCTTGAACAAAAGGGGTAAAATAGTAATTTTACCCAAAAAATTAAAATATTCCAAAAATCAAAATATGAAACATCAAAATTTAGAATGTACTGAGAAATACGAATCCAACGCCACTAAGTACACTCAAATCCGAGATCATGGGAATAAAACCCAAAATTTTATGCATAAAGGGCAAAACGGACTTTTTACACCATGTGGGACCCACATGGGGACCACCACGTCCCCAACAACCAATTTGATCAGAAGCCCATGTGAAACATGGGTCAACAAATATCAACTGGTCTTGGGGAAGAAAAATTAGGCATGGGAGCATTGAAGACTTTCATGCCATTTTATAATAAAAAAAATAACATATTATAATCATGGAAAAAAGACCCAAAATGCCTATAAATACAACCCCAAAAATCTTTCAAAAATCCTCATAAAATCCCAATGAAATTCTCTTCACTCTCCTTGAAAAATTACATCTAGAATCCCTCCCCAAAAACCCAAAATCTCCAAGAGTTAGATCTCTTTTCAACTTGTTTTTCTTTTTAGATTAGAACAAGAGACCTAAAATCAATTAGGCACTCTGTTCTAGATCTAATTTGATTAATTCCACCATCCAAAACATCCCAACATATCTATTCTACAAAACCCCCAATGAAATTTCAAGATCCAACGGTTCAAACAACGGATATTTACAAGAAAGGTGGATTTTAGGCCATATCTTCATCAACAAGGTATTTTTTTAAATTAGGCATATAAATGAGGTTTTCTCTCCAATCAAGTAAGTGGAAATCCTTTTCATAGATGTTTAGTATTGTTTTATGTAATTCTTATTTTACCGTAATTAATTTTGGTAATAAAAAGGTAAAAATAAAGTAAACAACAGAACCCTTAATTCTGGATGATGGAGTGCTCAAATGAGAAATCTGACTGTACCAATCGATCCATAAGGGTCCAAAACCCCTAGGGTAGAATTTTCATCAAAATTAGAGACGTTTTGGGCCCTCAATTGCAAGAGGATTGATTGGACGGTCCAGAATGGACTATCCGATCTCCAGATCAAACGGTGCCCAAGACGCACGCGTGATGCACCGTCAGAACAGTGCGTCCGATGTGCATGGAGCATTGTCCCAAGAGCAACGATGGTGCGTCCGTCAAATGAACGAGCGGACGTGCCCAGGGACAGCCCGGTTTGCAGGCGCGCAGACGACGGGCGTTCTGCTCGTCCCGTCCGCGTCCGTAGATGCCGCTCCAGAGCGCGTCGTCACTTACTCCCAGCGGACGCACCTGACGACCACCTGGTTCATTCCGCCTGGACGTTCCGCCTGGTTCGTTCCGCCCGAACGATCTGGGCCGTCCATTCCTGGGCCCAGATCAAATACAGGCCTTAGGAAGACTGTGAACTTCTAGCTTCAATTCTAGAGTCATCTGAACCCCAAATTGAGATCGGAAAGAAGCTATGAAAAGCTTGAAACTTCTATTTTCTTATGAAATGATAAAATAGACATGTTATTAAGTAAAAACTTTCTGTATTAAAGAATTAAGTTTCCAATTACATAGATTTTCAAGATCTGAGATGATCATATCTTAGAAACATGTTTTAATAATGATCTACTACTTAAATAAAGTGAGATCTATGTTTAAATTGGATAGATATAAGATATATTAAGGGATCTACCCTTTATGGTAGAAAAACCTTAAAAATACGAAGGGACCCACTTGATCAATGAGATCAAGTGTGATCAGACCCTTGGGATGGAAAGAATAAATGTTTATATGATGAAATCTAAGGAAATCATGAATGAATTATGACAAAAATAGATCAATATGATCTTTTGACCTTAATAGAGAAAATTCCCTAAATACAACTAAAATCCTTAATCAAAGGAAAAGATCTAAGATCAAATGGTTGGATCATAAGTAAAGGTTTCTAAAAATGTAAATGTAATTAGTTTCATTTTATATTATTATGTTATAAAGCATGCTAGTATAACATTTAGAGTTTAGCATGATATGTGTTTTATTGTTATCATAAGGTGCTAGATTTAATTTAAGTACCTTGCCTCATTTTCATTGAATGTTAGATTATGTAGTTTTATGCTTTAAATTTATAATTTAGTTATGGTTGAATGTTATTAGTAGATTTACTTGTTATGAGATAAAGAGCATAAAACATCAAAAATGTATTTTAGTGAGAAAGTAGAAGTTTCATGACACAAATAAGAATGGAGTACTTTGGACTTAATTAGTAAGGGCTATAGTTAGTAGGACAATATAAGGATTATCAAATCCTTGGCCCAAATTAGGAAAAGAATAATAAACCCCATGAATGACATTATAAATATTCATGGACTTAATTAAAATCCATTAGGAAGAGTACTTAGGATAAACATGCTTATAGGAACCTTATGAAAGGTTGAGCTATGGTCATTCTAGTGAATGATGAACATAGTGGTTAAGGGGGTTATCTAATAGAGCCTCGCTCTTCCCCTACCTTCTGTTGACGTTTGTGAGGTCTAAACGCCTCCTTACATGAGGATTGAAGTAACCACTTTGTGTTCACCCATTCAGCTAGTAAGCCTTAGCCAATTGGAAATAAGAAGAGCAGTCTAGATTTAGGCTTGAATAAGCTACCTTCAACCAGCACATTAACTGGTTGAATAATAATAATAAGAGCATAAAAGGTTAGTAAATTACCTAACCCTAATAAAAACAGTAAGTAAGATAAGGATGATCAAACAAGATCCATTAGATCTTGGATGATCAAGAACAATAAGAATAAGAACACTATATTGTACTTAGTATGCATGTTTATTAGTATACTTGTTATAGTTCATTAGATTAGATAATCCAAACCCTTGATCAAAGATGATTCAAGGAAGAAAACCAAGATCATCCTCCATAGGGATGAATCGAAGAACTAAACTTAGATCAAAGAAGAACTAGATGATAGAAGATTTAGGACCTTGATCTTTATCAACATGTGTACATTGTCAATCAAAGGATCTATGAAAGATCAAGATCAAGGAGATGAACATACAAAGACTTAGAGATAGAAAAATACTTAGATATGAATGATCTAAAGATCATTCTAAACATCAGATCTAGTGATCAATAGGATTGTTCATAATTTATATATTGACAATATGTATGGATGTATAGATTACATACATCAATTAGGATCATGGAAGATTGGGGAAAAGAGATCAATCCTTAAAGGTAGGAGGATTTGACGAATGCATTTACATGAGATATACATGATTGTACTCATGATCTTATGTTGACAAGAGTAATGATAATACTTGTAGTAAATCTCTTGAAAACCTTATGATCCAACCAAACACCTATAAGATGGTTAAGGACTAAACTATAAGTGAATAGGGAACTAGAAAATATTTCATCCCTAAGTAAATAGACACATGGTCTGATATATATGAAATCTATTTTACATACAAGCTTGGAGGCTTGTGAGTTTGTTTTAATAGGCATGAGCCTAGGGGATGCTATTGCTAGAGTTATGAGGGTTTGGCCACCCGCTCCTTGAAATTTGATGATACCTTGCCCAATGAGAGGCTAAAAGTCGGGTGGTGGCAATTATGGGAAGGCCACCACTATGAAAGTCTTGCCCCCCCATATGAGCAGTGACATAATATTTTCCATCGTGGTATCAGTGGTGAACAGGGCAGTTATCTGAGCGCGCTAGTACAGATCGATCGGCAAAGATAGCAACCTTTCTGATTATTTTGCACTCTAATGCATATGGGAATAGGCATAGTGAAATGCCTTATGTTATAGCATAATGAAATGCTAGGTAATTGTATATTACCAATGTTTCCCAAGAAGGGAAATTCCCAGTATGAGATTAGCTGTAATACTAAATTCTCAAAATGAAGAGAATTGATCAGCTTAGTTGGGAGTGATATTTGACTATTTTCATGGATTTAACTAGTTTACCCATGAAGGGTATGTATGTATATAGATATACATAACTTACAAAGTACAGAGTATGTTTAAGGATAATGAGATTATGAAGTATTGGAATTACATTGTCAATGTTATGTTTCTTGAATCCTCTACCAAGCATTGCTTGCTGAGATATTGTACTTGTTGCAATATCTTAGATCCAGGGAAGGAGAGTTAGGAGCTGAAGACTATAGAAGACTTGAAGAGAATAATCTTCAAGGTAAAGCCTTGAAGACATGTATTTTTATCTGTTGAGAGTTTTATTGTATGGTGAGCTTGAGTTTTGGATTATGTAATTTGGACAAGTATTGTACTAGATTTGGCTGTACTGTGAACCACTAGATGGATCCTAAAGTTTAATAAAAGTATATTCCTTCAATGGAATTTTATTTTGTACACAAATTGTACTTATGTTATGTATGAAGTGGTGATTTGGGTTTTCAAAACAAGTTCTAAAGAAAATAATTTCCGTTGTTTTGTTTTGCAAAAAAAAATTTACACTCTTAAGGGCCCTGCCTTTCAAAATACTTTACAAATCATGTTTTCAAAAACCCGGGTCGTCACATGGATACTCTATCTACTCAAATTCCATAGCCTATCTTCCCATTTCTCACTAGTGAATGCATGTTTCATTTGAGTATTTGTTTGAGAAACAGGGAAGTAGGGTTTTGAGTTTGTTCGTTTGGGCATTTTGTATGTGTTGTATGTACATTTTCTTTTAGGGTAGTTGGTTATGGTTTTCAATCTATTATTAACATGATTTATGTTCATAATAGGGTGTTGATTAGGGTTTGTTTCTAGTTTTTTTTATCTTTTCAACAGTGGTGGTGCTTCTTAATTTGAATCGATCATTTTCGATAATGAACATGTTTCCATCTATTTTGGCTTTGTAAAATGAGCATTTCCCACAATAGTAATTCAAAAAGCTTGTTCTTTACTATACCCTTAATAATTCAATAGTAAAGAACTAAGTTATTAATGACAAAAATAATCACTATTCAAGGAAAGTTTCCAGCTCCCACTAAGGTATTTATCGCAGACCAACATTAAAGTATTTATCAACAATTCCATTGAACATTTTAGCAAAATTTGGTAATATATGAGAAATAAAACACACTAATTAGCATTAACAATCCAAATGCATAGGTTGATTTACTGTCAAATATATCAAAAATGGCTGAATTACATCTGTCCTCAAATCCTAGTCAGACCCAAATGATCAATCTAGATCCTTCTCATTGTTCTATGATCATCAATCCTTAATTACATATGTTGCTAAAATTTATAGTTAAGTAGAACACCACAATGGAAAAGTGATCGCCCTTACATATATTTATAGTCTCTTTTTTGAACGCTTAAAATGCTAAAAGTATAGATCCTGGGCTAAGCCCCCTACAAGACTAGCAACTATGCAGTTAATCTACACATTGGATCAAGTTGTGGCCAATGGATGCCACTTAACAGGGGAAATAGCCCATTTTATCACATGATACTAAACCCAAATGGAAGATTGTATGTGGTAAAGATTTTGGTAGACTAGTCCTGCTCTGAAACACCAAATGGTAGGGCTAGATATCATTACTCTTGATATCCACACCAGCATATGCTTAATAGCCTTGAACTTCTATTCAAACTAGAGAATTCTTACCTAAAAATTATTTAAGGGGAAACTAATCTAATGTCTAAAAAGTGATCAACCCTACTCAAGAACCTAGGAAGTTCATCTAAGTAGAAACACCAGTTTATTGGGCTAAACACTTAGGTCCCAAATGTTGACTCAAATTGACTAGAAATAATAGTTTTAGACCCAAACATCTTGCATTGGTACATATACTAATGTTTATTATGGATAAAAGAATATCAGCATGCCATGTTTTCTCTATTCGATCACTGCCTTTGTGCTTATATTTGCTTTCTCTAAGGAAGCCAACAAGTGTTACCCCTGGATAGTGGGTCATCTGAGAAGACAAGGATTGTCTCATACTCAGAAAATACATCCTTAGACATTGATATACCTTCACCTTATAGATCAAAATCATGATAAAGTGAAGTGTAGGCTTGTAAATGCATTATATTACTGATACAAATTTTTTAATTATGGTGTCATTTTATTACTATGTCTTTATTATTCCTTTCCATATTTCTTTAACAACTAACTATTTGAAATTTGTGGTAGAAATCCTCCCACTATCTGAAGAAGAATACATATTGAGGCTTGATGATGAAGCAAATACATTGAAATGTTGGGGAGCTATCTCTCACATCCAAAATAGCCATACACATTGAAATGCTCTAAAACACAAATAGGAAAGGTATTGAGTAGAAGATTGCAAACTACATAGTAAAAAGCAAAGTAGATGGGATCTCTTCAATGACTTGGTCTAGCCAATGAGAAAACTTTTTAGCTCTTTAAATACTTGTTAAGAGAAAGAACAACTTGACTTGGCAAGTCCCAACCAGGCCTAATACTTTTTAAAGAATGTTTTTGATGAAAGTGCATCACAATGTGTTAGGATTGTTTTTCTACCTCCAAGAGTGTTTCCTTAAATCATGGACTAGGAATCACTTTCACATATCTATTTTATCCAATTTTTTTTTCTTGGATGAGTATTATATATCCATTTCCTTCTCATGAGACTCTGTGGTTTTTGTGGTCACAGGTAGTTAGTATTTTCATTGACATGGATGAGACTAGAGGCCATGTTATGAGAGGATTTGCAAATAAATCAAACAAGTGGATGTTATACATGCTAAGCTTTGCAGTGGAACTTCCTCATTTGAAATTGTAATCAAATTGTGCTTCCATGGGATACCTGTGCTCCAAGTTTCTAATTTTGGACTTGCACACTAGAATAATGTCATGAAGTCATCAATCAATTTAAGGAGACTTCCTACTCGTAGCAGCAAGGCCACCTTTACTTGTCATTCTTTTGTGGCTATGCTCCACAAATAGTAAATGTTATATTGTTGTAAAACTTCACCGGCACATTTGTCTCTATAAGAAGTGCATATCCATTAATTCTTCTTTTCCTTATTCTTACTATCTCCTATCTTTCATTTTTCTCATCTAAGCACTAGTCATCATTTCTGCTAAATGGAAACTAGTACAATTTAGCTAATGTTTAAATGGCTTGAACTTGCTCAAATAATCTAGATCATTGGTAGGTGTGCACAAACTATATCCCTCGTTGGACTTTTCTAAGCCTTGATTTGTGGAGGCTTGTTTTATGATTGAGGACCATGAATTTTCTTATTCTTCTAGCTGGCCAACTAACGCTAGAGTTTAGAACTGCTTACACTTTTTGAAAGATAAATATGGGTATCCATTATACTAGTAAAGATATTATATCCTAATTAAGTCAGCTTTGACATCTCCACTAAATAACTTTATTGTTAGTCTTTTCGATGAAATGTCTTCACTCTCGTGAGATGAATAACCAACAAAGTAGTTGGAGATCTTACTCTTGAAAGTAATATATCCAGAGTTAGGGAGATATGAATCTATTGTAACATCACAAAGGCCAAACATCATGCCACAGTTTTTCAGAGTAGTGTACTTAGTTGCTCTGTCCAACATAAGTTCTTTTTTTTTTTCTTTTTACTTCTGAATCGTGGGTGGACTTCAGCCACAACCACTTGGTTGTGAAAGAATGTGCTAAACTAACTTGGAAAACTTCTTAAGCCCCTGCTCCAAGTGTAATACACATGAGAACACAAATATGATAAATAAATTCATACATTTACCAAAAAAGATAGGGTAATTTTTTTTTTTATTGATCAAGGGTATGTTTTAAAGGTAAAAATAAAGAATCGAATGAGTGACTTGAGAAATTAGGTTAATTTGGATATTTAGAAACCAATATTCCAAGGAAAATGGGAGATTTGATAATTACATTAAAATAACCTTAAGTGACTTTGCAAAAGAAAAATAAAAATAAAAATTAAACTATAAATTAATTCTAAATTAAGGAATTAGATAGATCACTAATAGGTGAAGACATTAACCTAAACACCATCAAAATGTAAGGGTGAAATTCCAACTAATTTGCTTGGAATTGCAAAAATTGATCAATTGTTGTTTAGGGTACAACTGTAAAATATATCCTAGATAGGATATAATTGAAAATTAGTTAGTAAAATGTAGGAGTTTAAATTGAATCAAACTTTGAGTTGACCCGGTCCTATTAGATTAGATATGGGCCATCCATTGGACCCCATGTGTCTACTTGTTATTATCAATTTTAGGATTGCATCTATATTTATGTATGATTTATCTTTAAAACTGCATTTACTTCGTTAATGCTTTCCAATGAAACTAGTTGTTATTAAAAATAATAAAATATTTCTCATGATGTATTTTAGATATCACCAAAAATGTCACCAAAGATATCATAAGAGATATCATAGAACAAATGTCACATATCCTAGATATCATACAAGATACTACGAACATATGACAAATATCTCAAATATCACAGAAGATATCACAGGAGATGTGCCAACAGAAACACCAAACATATGTCCTTAAATAAACCCCCTTAAAAAATTAGATTAACTGGTTAGGTCTAGGTTTATGATAGTTAAATTAGTTATAAGATATGTTTGGTTAAAGATATAAAACTTAGCACTTACTAGGAAGCAACCCAGGGTTTTTACAATCTCAATGTTCTACATTACCAATTCATCATATAGTTGTCCTATGTTTTCAAACAATAGAACAATGTTTAGCTTAGGTTGGGGGTGTGGATATGCATGATATTTTGAGTTTTTTTATTCTTAAAAAATTAAATAAATATTGAGTTTTTCAAAGTTTTTAAGGTAAAAGTTCCTTTACTATGATGAGAATTGGATTTTAAGAATCTTAGTATTTCTCCTACTTTAACTTCTTAATAAAAATTCAGATGGTTGATTCTGCATTTTATTCATGTCTTGAAGTATTTTATAAAGTTAAATCTTGGAACACATTTACACACAATGCATGAGTTTAAACAGATAGATAGTACGACTTAGAGACCATAAGGAAAATTAGTGGAGACCTATATACCCAATGAGTATTAGAGACTATGCAATTCCATAATTTATTAAGCAATCATCAATTTTGAAAGAACATAGTATCTTTTTTTTGGTCAAAATGTAAAGAACTAAAAGCAGTACTAACTTTCTTTCCTGAAAATTTATTGAATCAAATAGGCTTTATGAAACCTAGGGCATCATACAGGACATCCTTGTTTTAACCTAGAGATAAAAAGCCTACCTAGTATAATATATCACTAGTTAGATCCTTTGAGCATCTTGGTAAGCCTTTTTCTTTTCAAAACCCATTTACATTGCCTAGAAACCCAAAAATAAGATATCCATTACCCATCTTTCAAATTGAGTAGAGATGGCAAGAAAAAGTTTAGAAAAAGGAAAAAATCTACGAAGTAAAAAAATATCTAAAGAATCTACATAGAAAAATCCTTTCTTTAAATAAATACAAAATAAAATAAAAAAGAATTATTCGAACAAGACAAGTTGTGAAAGAAAAGAGAAAGGAAAAATAAAAAAGATATTCTCTCAAAAGAAAAGTTGTCCAAACAATCATTAAGGACCTCCACTCATATTTGAAATCTTTGAATCCTTTTAACCCTTTCTTTTCAAAACTGTTCCCAAGCGTGCTTTTCATCCTATCTAAAGACCTATAGGTATTTAGTCTGATGATAGCCTTAATGAGGATATAAATATGAAGGAATTAAAGTGAAATATTCTTACTGGTCTTAGTAATGGAATTCGTTTTTATGGATCACATTTCTTGTTTCATTTGTAATGCATATTAGATTATGTGAACTATCAGTATCTTTGGATCCAGTCACATAGTAAGAGAATTTTGTTTGACCATTTTTCCTTTGATAGTTCTTCTTTTTTTTTAGTGTATACCAATGAGAATTTGAGGTCAAAATATTATTCCAATGGAGTATAAGTATATCTGTTTAGAAGTCCAGATTATGTAGCTATACACGCACTACACTTCCAAATTTAACTGTAATAAAATGGCTTTTAGTATGGGGGTAACTTATAAAATGTCTCACTCATATTTATTAAGTCATTAAAGATAGTAGAGTGCTAATGGAAGAGAATTCTCTAAGATAAACTAAGAAAATAAGCCTTATGAAATTTTGTGGGTATATTCACTACAAACCTCACGATGCTTAACTCATCCACTAGGGGCTTAAGGGCTTGTTGCATATACTAAATGCAATCGTGAATACCTATAAAAACTGCAACTATTTTTGTTTTTATGATTTTTTGCATGTTTTAATAGGGACTAGTACAATACTGGATGAGGGGTGTGATGAGTGTTCAATTTTGTATAATAAAAAAAAAAGTGGCCAATTAGTATTTCACGTGTTATAAATTAGAGAATAAAAGTCTAGGCTTTTGCTAAAATCATAACACATGCATTTCTGACCTAATAATTCAAAAGTTTGATATTTTATAAGTTCAAAAGCTAATCCAAAGTAAATATGTGAATTTTCATACTTTTTTAATATTTAATTAGGATTTTTACCCTTTTGTAGGTGTGGAGAAGATGATCCAATGGCCGAGATCAAGTAAGATAGGATTTGAAGATTAAGATCAAAAGAAGGCCAAAGACCTAAATTTCAACATTTCAAAGCTAATTCAAGGTTCAAGATCATCTTAAGGCAAGAAAAAGAAGTTCAAAGAATCAATAAGAGTCATCAAATGTAACTAAAATGGGCCTATGTAAAAAACCATGCAATTCCATTACCTTTGCATGAGAATTGGAGCCATGAATGAGGTTTCCTAGTTTAACAAGGAAACTTAAGTTAGCCATACAAGCCATTCAAGCTTTGAAACTAAGAGAGTTAGCCACTTAAGCCAAGGCAAAGGGGCCATCAAAGTGAGCCATCAAGCCAATTTAGCCAATGCCACATGGAATAAACTACTGGTTGAAGATTTCATGCAATTATCCATATGCTAAAATTGGATTTCAACAAAGAGGGAAGGATTTTTGTAAGATATGCATAGGTGGACCAACAAAGAGAGAAATTAAGTCACTTTCCTTCTTTTTTTCTCTCTTTTCCTCTCTTTCCTCTCTTTCCACCACTCTACGTGAATTATTTAGAAGGAAGGGGAGTTCCACGTCAAATCCCAAAAAAAGTGGTGCCTCCCCCCTCTTAGTTGTCTTAGGGTTCCACCTTTCACTCCTCTCCACTTTCTAATTTCAAATTTCCATCCACCTCCCTAGGTTACCTACGTCATCCAACTACCTACTTTCCAAATCTCTATCCTAAGTTCCATTCACCCATTAGGTCTCCTTAAAATGCTGAAACCTATATATTATAAGAGATTCCACGAATGAACTTCTAAGGAGTTCCACACCCCTTTTTGGGCTGGTCCTCCACTAGGTGTTCACGCATGGCTCCTATTCTATTCTATGACTTCAAAGCCCTCCTCTTTGGTAAAGATCAAATCTAAGTCCAGCACATCCTTCATTCTTTGTGTCTCTTCAATTAGGTTGGTTTTCCTTGATCTTTTACATTCCTTATTATTTGTTTTCTTCATTGTTTCATGCTTTAAGTTTTTCCTTGTCTTCCTTTCATATTTTCCTTTAGTTTTGTTCCTTAGATCCTTGTATTCAAGGGCCTCAAATCCCTTGTATGATAGCCAAAAGATAGAAGTCCTTGGATCAAGTTAGTTGTTCATTGAAATCCTTGAATTCATTGCCTTTATTTTGTTTTCTTCTCATCTTTTTCACCCTAGTTTCTCCTTGATAAGATTTGGATGACACGCATGTTACTTAGTGGATGTTGGACTGGAATTTGGATTTCTTTTCATATCTTGAAGATGCACACTTTGTTTTTCTAGACATATAATATATGCACCATCTATTGTAGAAATTCCATGCACTTTTCTTTACTTGTTCTTAATGCTTAAATGTCCTTGATTCTTGATTGCCATACCATGCTTTGTGCCCACTTTCCATGCACATTACCTTGCATGCAACAAGTTGTTTATTTGATTAGTTTAGTTGCAAGCTAGGTTAAGTTTTGTTTGAGATTTATTGCATGTAGATTAGTTTCTTGGTTTAGTTTAAGGAGGTTTTATTTTTAGAAAGTTTCTATTTCAAGCATGTTTTATTTTCCATGTTATATCAAATTCAAGTTCTCTTTGGCTAGGATAAGTGGTTTAAGTAAGATTCTACCAACATACAAAATCTATGAGGTTCCTCGTGAGATCTACCTCTCTCCATGCAAATACTACATTGATTCGTGTGCTTGTGAGTAAGTTTAAACCTACATCAAAACACATAAGTGAATATAATCATCAATGACCACACCCCTGAGTATACAGGCTCACAATCATCCAATCATCACTGGGTCCATATCCATCCAGTCAACATTGGGTATACACAATGACTATGAGCTCATATTAAGCATATCATCATGCCACATAATCACAGGTATTATCACTCAACTATGCTTATAGTACTCAGTCACAAAACTAAGAACATATTATGTCACTCAACCATGATCATAGCACTATGCTAAAATCATGGACTACTATGTTGCAATGCCCATTCTGTGAACTGGGATCCTTTGCTATGCTTTTGCTGACAATACCTACAAAAAACTAGTCAATGCTTCCTATGGGGGAAAATGGATCGTGACAAGTGGCCTACCCATGATTGTCACACCTGAGTTTAGCCACTCTTTGGGCATGTTGTTCACATTATATCAAAATCTTAGAGGGTAGGTGGCCAGCCCTACAACCCTCCTAGCATAGTATCCACTAGGCCCACCCCTATTTAAAATAAATTCATCAGGCCACCAAGCATAACATAATAAAATCATTAGGATATATGTATGTCTACTATAAATCCACAAAAAATACTATATCATATGCATAGTTGGTACTTCGTATTAAAATCAAGCCCATTTTGCTTTCAAATAAATCACGTGGAGATAAAACATGCAGTGCATTCTTAATCATGCTTTTTCAATAAATGACATGCATTTCTAATCTATGGAACAACAATACATGAATAATGTCATATAATAATTGCAATCTATAAATAATTCATGCAATTCAAATCTCATGCTACTATCAAAATTACATCATGATATATCAAAAGATAATGCAAATTTTGATAATTGGCATCTTAGATTCTACTATCTCAAATACGAGCGATCTGAATCCTCAAAATATGCAATATATCTAGTCTGTGCAAACAAGCATATTTGCCAAATCACACGTAAAATATATCGTCACTTCTCATCCCATCATTCTCATTTTCAATTTATATAGTCCATGATCATCATTAGATGATATTACATTTATTCATCACTGATCATATATCTATTTCTTTAATTCTTGTCTGCTCATTAGATCATGGTCGTTGATTAAGGATCAATGGTCAAGATTACTTAATTGTCCTTCATTGTCACTTATCTATGTCTTCCAAATAATCTTTCTCACATTTCAATGGTTGATCCATTGATCTCATTATTGATTTGATAATCAAATTTGACTTTGATCAGTCAAATCAATGGTTCCTAATTACACAAAAGTTCAATTCCACTAATTTGGAGTTATTTGGACAATCCAAACATTAGATTAGTCCATTTTCCTTATTAGATAGTCCACTCTAACATTTTAAAGTGTAAGTATTTCTAATCTAGTAGACCTAGTCTATACAAGGTCTTTGGCCTTAGATCGGGGTTCTACGATGTACTTATATCTTAAATTTTTTATTGAATTATTAGGTATGTATCATTGAGATGAATCCAATGGATGTCCCAGATCAAAGATCATCAATTCTGTTGAATAGATTCACAAATCTATCAAGTGTATTGTGGATTCATTAGACAGATCAGTACAGTCACGAGGATGCACTGCGTGAGTGACTACCCAAACACACCCCTCATGTGTCATGGTCACTAGGACACACATGTCTCGCATGTTCTAAGGATTCCACACATGTTATTGGCATGCTAGGCATGGACATCTCCTGAGTGTGTCTACCCTACATGCCCTGGATGCAAAAATTCAGTGAAATGACAAATAGTCAAGATCGTGATTGTTCGTTCAGCCTCTCCAAATCCATGACTATGATCCTCAATCATTTCTATACTAAAGAGGTTTTATGTTTTGGAGTCCCATAGACACATTGGATGGCTCATATCTCCCATCCTAGTCGTCCTTACTATCATTCCAAGTCATGATAGTCATATCCATTCATGGATGAATCACTAGGCAGAAAATTGGGAACAGGAATGAAGAAACAAAGAATGCATGTGAATGGATGGTGGAGCTTACCTGGTTAGGCCAAAGGAGAGATAGACGAAGCGGAGAGACATTGGTGATGGGTGTGTCATGCTTTGATGTATTCTTGGCTTTTGGTTGGTTGGTCAACCAAAAACAAAGGACAACAGGTATGCCTAGCTACTGCAATGACCAAGATGGCCTAGTGAGGAAAATCGAGTGGAGATGTGAGCTAAATGATTCTTATAACTAGCGTAGGAAGAGGAGGAGAAGAGGACAGTGGATAACAATGAGGTTGTGGCTGGCACGGGGATTAGGAGGTCTCGGTCTTCATGTGCAACCCAAGGCTCAATGTAGCCTCGATTTAATCATGGCTTACCAAGCAAAGAGAGAGTGTGTGGGTGTGGGCATGGGCGTGGGCGTGGGTGTGCTTGTTGGGCATCACTGATTGCCTCTCACTAGCAATGCCAACAAGTCTAAAAGGAATGCCAAAAGAGAAGGGAAAGAAAGGGGAAGGAGATAGCTCAAGGGGAGTGGGATATGTGTAGAATGAGGAGAAAGAAGGGGAGGGGCAATTCCAAACATTGGCTATCTCGATATTTTCACTAAAAGCAGACGTGACGATGGTGTGCACTGTCCGTCACTACGCTGTCATTAATGCTCATCACCATCGAGGAAGAGGGAGCAAATTACATAACATGACATGTGATGGATCTATCAGTGGCGGTTCCATTATAAAAAAACGGATCCTCTATTTTGGGCCTTTCGGTTTTTAAATGTATAAATGGGGCCCATTAGTAAAATTAGTAAAATACCCCTCTAGTTTCCAACCTTCTAACTTCTTTACCCGAACTCTAATTTTAGCATTCTTAGTGTCATTGGATTCTATTTGTTGAGTATAATCTAATTATTAAGGTTTCAATATTTTATTTCACTTCTATAAAAACCTCATTTCTTGATGGTGTAGAGCTTTAAAATAACTAACAAGCACAAGAATCAATATAGTATTTTTACGCAATCAAGTTCAATCCCATGAGGAATCTTATAGATTTACAATGGATTGAATTTTATTCAAATTTATTAACTTCATCCAAAGAAAAGAGTTGTGATTAAGCTTGAAAAATAAACAACATGAAATGGAAGCATGCATGGAATTAGAAACTAAACTCAAAAGAAAATTAATAAAAAATTAAAAATAAACAATGAAATTAAAAACTAACCTAACTAACATGCAAGAAACTAAAGGAAACTAATGATAAATTACCATGAACCAAATTAAGAAACTTAAATTAAAGGGAACTACTAAAAATGAAACTTTCCTAAACTAGAATTAAAAACTTTCTAAAAATAGAACTTTTAAAACCAATTTAGGAAACTTTCTACCACTAAAATAACATGCAAAAACAAGTAGCTAATCAAATCTAACTAACTTTAACAAGAAATTAGAAACATGCATGTCAATGGAAACTATCATTAAAAAGACTCTAAATTTTAACATTTTATAAATCCTAAAACTTCCTAATGATGGAACTTCCTAAATTCAAAAAGAAAACTTTCTAAATGTACAAAAATATGCAAAAAAACTAATTAACAACTTTTAAAACAAAATCAAACAAGTAAATTAACTAAGAATCTAAATGGGATAAAACCATGAGCATGGTTTTTGGACTGTGCGCATGATTTTGGAGCCCTAAAGATGATGAAACTTAAGGTAGCTACAATGAGTTACTATGCAAAATAGCTACAGGATCTAATAAATAACCTAAAGGATTTAGGAAAATAAGATGTTTTGATGGTTGGAATTAACGCACAAGGTTAAGGAAAAACCAATTTCCAGATTTCGGTACCTACGAACAGCCAATAAATCATGCATTAGAAAGCTATTGAAACCATAATTTTTATGCAAGAAAACAACTGAGATCTAAAGTACCTTTATAAATAAACATTCCATAACAAGAATTCCTACAAAACTTATTGAACTGTGTCCAAATTACATAAAAAACTAGATGCATAATACATGTTCTATTACTAGAAATTGCTTCTAATTATTAAGCATGAAATCCTATCTAAACAACTTCAAAAATGCAATCCAATCTTATAAAATAAAGTACGATGACATGCAAAGAAAATCTAGAAAGGAATTCAAAAGAAAAGAAGGCTAAGCAGGTGAACAAAGGAAAACGAACCTAAAATTAAAGGTAAACAAAAGGAACAAAACATGAAATTCAAGAGGGAAAATCAAGGCCTACGCTAGCTCTTCTCTTGTCTATCACTATGAAACAAGAGTTAACTTAAATCTTGAGGGCATATCAAAGAAAAACAAGTGGAATAGAGGTAAGGAAGAATGGATAAGCTAGATGGAAAGGTAGGTGCAAAACTAGAAAGCAAAACAATGGAAACTAAAGCAATGAAAACTACACCAAGAAAACTACTAACCTGAATTGGAGAGCAAATAACCAAGATACTAACTAGAAGACTAAAGGAAGAAAAGGTTCTAAAAAATCCAAAACCCCAGCAAAAATGACACTAAAGGAGAGCTTGATTTCAAGGTGTCTCACCCACCTCCACTTAGAAAATTCGTATAGAACATGGGGATATATATAGATGAGTGGTTTCCTAACATAAGGAGTGAAAACATGAGGAAAGTGACCCTAAGGTTAGGGTATTGAATGAGGAAGGTTACGTGGGAAATGAATTAGCAAGATGATATAAGAAAGAGAGGTGGAAAGATGACATAAGAGAGACATGATGGCTGGTTTCTAATTTTGAGCAAGGGGGCGACTTTTTCAAAGAACGTGTTGTAATTTTTAAATAACTCATAAGCACACGAATTGGTTGCAATATAGCATGCTAGTGAGTTTGACCATAGGAGGAATCAAATGATTGTGATGCTAGTGGTCTCTACTTTAAACTATCTAACCTAGCCAAAATTCAAGAGATCTTTAACCTAAACTAAAAATGAAAATTAGTACATGAACATGGAAATTATGCAAAAACTAGAAACATGCTAAAATTAAAAACTTTCCTAAAACATATATTCTAAAAACAACACTTTCCTAAATGAAACTTCCTAACCAAGGACTTTCCTTAATTGAAACTTTCAAAAAGTGCAATTTTTAACAACTTTCCTAAATCAACTTCCAAGACATGAAATTAAGCAACTAACATAAGGAAACATGTACTAAATAAAAAATTTCCTAATCATGTTACTTTTAAAGAATGCAATGGAAATTGAGAGGATGAACTTTAAAACCTAATAAAAAATTAACAACATGCTAATAAACTAAACAAGATCAACTTAACTAACTATTTTTCCTAGCATGAATGTAAGCATTAACTTGGATCTCAATTAAGCAACAACTAATTCAAAACCATGGGTTGCACGCATGGTTTCAACATGTCTTGGAGAAGAAACTTGATGCTTGTTATAATGAACAATTAAAACTAATGATTAACAATTGGTAGCACAATAACATGATTACTAAACTTCAACTTGAAAGGCCTTCAAAACCATGCATTCCACCATTGGCCTGGATGCATGGTTCCAACTCCTTTTCTGTTGACTCATTTGGGACTAAGTTATGAACTTACTTTTTATACCAGCAACATGCATCAAACAAATAACAAGAACCATGTTCATTAATCAACTAAAAAGTATTCCATTAATCATCAAAAAGTGTTGCATACAAATGGTTACATGAATGGTGCGTTAAACTTTTGGAGAACACGCACCATGCTTTCTCCCAAACTAAATCCAAAATCAAATATTAACAATAGTTCCTCCTCCAACAAGCTTGAGATTCAAGGGTAGTTCTAATAGAATAATAAGGCAACACCCAAAGGAAACTAAGGAAATAATGCGAGAATTCAAGGAAACTAAAAGAGATCTAAATAGAGATGGAAAACAAAGGCAAAGATTAGTTTCAAGGTGACTTCCCTTAGCTGTCACTTCAAGAAAAAAATCAACCTTAGATCTTAGTCTTTAAACAAGGAAAAACAAAGAAATTGCACACCATTAACTAGCACAAAGATAACTGAGATCAAACATGAGAAGAAGTAAAGAGTGATTAAACAACCTTTGAAAGATCAATCAAACACCCTAAGGACCAGGGGTGGAACACTAGAGGAGATGCAACACACCTTTGAAAGAGTAGCAACCACCCAAATGGAGATGAAAATTCAAAGCAAAAGAGGGAAGAGGAGGGAGTAGGAAGAGTACATCTCCTTCTAAATGGAGGTGTCTTTTTCGTAAGAGTGAATGAGTACCCAACATAGGTTTTTGTTGACCTTTTATAATTTGTCCCCTACATTTTCTAGGGTAGAATAAGAATAAGGTGTGGTGATGATAAAAACAAGTAATTTTGGATGGCTAGGATGATAGATAAGCTAGGGTTTTCAAAGAGGAAACAAGTAGAATGGTGGCTACCATTTTTGGAAGATAAGAAGGTGGGAGATGCCAATTTTTTAGGAAGGGGTATCTCCCCCTTCAAAAATCATTGAAAACCATAAAGGAATGGAAATTAGGTGGATGGATGAGGTAGGACAGAGAAAGGAAAGTGGGAGGAAAGAGATGCATAGGAAAAGGATATGAAAGTGGGATGAGGTGGGAAAATTTTATTGGCTAAGTGATTTCCTAGGACTGGGAATTGGTTGGTTTGTTGGGATGGGAGTTTAGTAAGGTGGAGTCTTAGAATGGTAGGACTCTTGAATGGAAAGTGAAATTTGTGGTGATATTTGGTGGTGAGGTGGAAAGTGAGAAGAAAGTGGGAAAATAATGGAAAAACATGAAAAATAGAAGGGTTTCATTCTATTGGTCCACATGTTAGCTTATCTTAATGAATTTTTCCTTGATTCTCTCCAAAATATTATTTAGAATTTCATGGATAATCCTCTTAATTTTCCTCCAATCCTAGTCTTCCATGTCACATGGCTTATGTGGCTTAGATGGCTAACTTTGAAGGCTCCATTGCCTTGTCTTCATGGCTGGATTTGGAAGCTTTCTTAGCTTAGCTTGACTCCTTAGCATGGCTTGAATATGGCTTAGTGGCTTACATGCAACCCATGCAAAGGTGGTGAAAATGCATGGCTTACTTAATGGGCCCACTTTGGCCACCTTTAACTCCTCTAAATGCATCCAGTGCTTGTCTTAATGATGATCCTGACCTTTGATTTCATGTTTGATTGATGATTCTTAGGCTTTGACTCAATCCTCTAATATTGATTTTCAATGTCCATCTCGATCGATCTTGGACATCGGATCACCATCTCACTTCCTACAAAAAGTAAAAACCTCTAAGTTAAATCCGTAAAAAATATGATTAATCACATACTTACCTTAGATTAACCTCTATACCTACAAAATATTAAAATTTTGAGTCATTAGGTCAAAAATGCATGTCAAATACCGTAATTTACCCCTATAAGTTGTAACACATGGGTAACTAATCGAGTGGTTTTTATGAAAAATTAAACACTTACCACACCCCCAACCAACATTTTGCTAGTCTTGAGCAAAACATGTGAAAATTTATTTTGTAAAAATAGGTACAAAGTGTCACTTTCTAGGTACTTATGAAGCATTTAGCACATGCAATAAGCCCTTAAACCCTTAGGTTACCCCTAATGGACGAGTTAAGCCTCGTGAGGGTTTGCAGTGAACAAACCCACAAATTTCCACAAGGTTGGGTCTCCTATTTTATCTCAGAGAATCCTCATTCATTAACACTCTATTAGTTTTTCACAACTTAATGGAGAGGATTGAGAAAGGAGGAGGGTCTTGCATCAGGTGCCAGCCAGCAAGGGAGAAGTTGAAGATAATTTTTTTATTCCTTTCTTACAAATGAATATACATTTGTATATTAGTTTGTGAGGAAGAAATGGAAATCATCTCCAGCTTCTTCAAATATAGTAACCCTTACATCAAGTGCCAACAGACAAGGGTGAAGCTGAAGATGATTTTGTTATTTCTTTTCTACTTGCAAATGAATATGCATTTGTATATTAGTTCGTAAGGAAGAAATGAAAATCACCTTCAACTTCTTAAACCTATGGCAACCCTAACATGACATCAATCAAAAATTGACATTCACTCAAGCTAGGGCATTCCCCATTAGCGACCTGCTGCATAGGATCCCTGGTGGGGTGAAAAATAGGTAAGGGTTGCTAAGGCATTTTCCAAGAAGCGATGCACTACATCATATCTTGGTGTAGTGAAAAATGGGCAAGGGCTACTAGAGCGTCCCCTCAGAAGTGATGCGCTGCATCAAAACCCAGGTGCAGTGAAAAGTGGACATACGTCCATGCCAAGGAGGTCGAGAAAGGTGATAGTAAATAGGATATCTCTAGAGCATAAGATTCATATTACCACATGGAATATAGGGACATTGATAAGTAAGAGTTTGAAGTTAGTAGAGGCAATGAAATGTAGGAGAGTCAACATCGCTTGTATCCAAGAAACCAAGTGGAAAGGGGCTAAAGCTAAAGAAATAGATGGGTATAAATTATGGTATGTAGGAAAGGATAATAATAGAAATGGCATAAGAATAATAGTGGATAAAGAATTAAAGGATAAAGTTGTGGACATTAAAAGAATCAATGATAGAATTATAATAATAAAACTTGTTCTAAGAGACATATTATAAATGTTATAAGTGCATACGCACCACAAGTAGGGTTATAAGATATAATCAAGAGATAGTTTTGGAAAAATCTAGAGAGAGTGATGCTAGAAATTTCCAACACTGAGGGGATATTTATAGGAGTAGACTTAAATGGCCATGTAGGAAAAGAAAAGGAAGGATATGATAGAATACACAGAGGGTATGGTATAGGTGAACAAAATGCGATGGGGGAGAATATCCTTGATTTTGCTTTGTCATATAACTTGGACATTACAAATACACTCTTTAAGAAGAGGGATGAACACTTAATAACCTTTAAAAGTGGACTTCATAAAAGCCAAATAGACTTTTTTCTACTTAGGAATAATGAATAATCTATGTGTAAGGATTGTAAGGTGATACTCGGTGAGAGTTTAACCTCACAACATAGGTTAATGGTTATGGATATCCATATCAAAAGATGGAAGAAAGGAAATAAATTTAATAGGTATCCAAAAATTAAGTGGTGGAACTTAAAAGGAGAGAAAATAACCTCATTCACAAATAAGTTGATGGTAGTAGGAAATTGGAACTATGAAATAGAAGTAAATACCATGTGGATAAATATTTCTAAGTCCATTAAGAAAGTCACAAAAGATGTCTTAGGAGTATCTAAAGGTAAAAGGCAATTAGTAAAGGAAACATGGTGGTGGAGTGAAATAGTGTAAGAAGTTATTAAAGAAAAATGAATGTGTTTTAAAGCATGCAAAAGACTAGAAATAATGAAAACTATGAACAATATAAGAATGCTAAAAAGGTTGCTAAGAGAATAGTGAGTGAGGCTAAACTTAAAGCATATGATGAGATCTATAATAGACCAGGAACAAGAGAAGGTGAGAAATATGTGTTTAAACTTGCAAAAGTAAAAGAACAGAAGGGTTAAGGACTTAGATCTATTAGGTGCATTAGAAATGATGATCAAAGGGTATTAGTCAAAGATGATGAGATCAAACAAAGGTGGAAACATACTTTCAAAAATTATTCAATGATAATGGCTCGGAGAATATAGGGATTGAAAATACTATAAATCTAAATAACATTGGATATTATAGATATGAACATAGGATTAGAATACCTGAAGTGAAAGAGGCCTTGAAAAGGATGAAATCAGGAAAGGCCATGGGGCCCGATGGTATATCAATAGAGGTTTGGAAGCATATGGGAGATATTGAGGTAGTTGGTTTACTAAGTTGTTTAACAAGATTATAAAATCAAAGAAAATGCTTGGTCATGGAAATCTCTATTGTACCAATTTATAAGAATAAAGAAGACATATAAAGCAGCACTAATTATCAGGGATCAAACTTATTAGCCACATTATGAAACTTTTTGAAAGATTGATTGAGATGAGGCTACAACATCAAACAAGTGTATAGGAGAATCAGTTTGGTTTCATGCCTGGGAGGTCTACCATGGAAGCTATTTTCTTACTAATACAATTAACATGGTCTTTATCAACTTAGAGAAAGCTTATGATAGAGTCCTTAAAGAGTTAACATGGAGGCTGTTGGGTGATCAAGGGGTTTCGCAAGGGTATATAGACATAATTAGTGATATGTATGAGGGAATGGTAACAAATGTTAAGACCACTAGTGGCGAGACTGGTGATTTTCCTGTGACTATAGGATTGAACCAAGAATCGGCATTAAGCCCATACCTTTTCACATTGGTTATGGATGAGTTAACAAAACATCTACATGAGGAGATTCCCTGGTGCATGCTATTTGCAGATGACATAGTCTTACTTGATGAGATAAGGGAGGGTATAAGCATAAAGGTAGAGTTATAGAGAGAAGCATTAGAATCTAAAGGATTTAAAATTAGCTAAACTAAGACAGAATATATGGAATGCAATTTTAGCAAGGAGAGGAGTAGGAGTGGAACACCAGTCAAGATTCATAACCATGAAGTCCCCATAAAAGACCACTTTTGATATTTAGGATCAATGATTCATGAGAGTGGAGAGATTGAGAGATTGAGAGGGAGGTTACCTAGAGAATCCAAGCGGGTTGGAACAAAAGGAGATGTGCAACTAGAGTTTTGTGTGATCAGTGGGTGCCACTCAAACTAAAAGGAAAATTCTATAGGATGGGGATAAGGCTGGCCATGCTCTATGGATCAGAGTGTTGTTAAGGAACATCGTGCTCATAGGATGAGTGTCCCAGAAATGAGCATGTTGAGATGGATGAGTGGTAGGACAAGAAAGGATAGAATTAAAAATGAAAATATTAGAGGAAATTTCGGTGTAGCACCAATAGGTAACAAGATGAGGGAGATTAGACTTAGATGGTTTGGACATGTTTAGAGGAGACCAATAATGGCCCCAGTTAGAAGGAGTGAGGCAATACAAGTAAAAGGTTCTAAAAGGGCAAGGGGAAGGCCCAAAAGAACGTGGATAGAAGTGGTGAGGAATGATTTAAAAACTTTGGGACTAAATGAAGACATAGTACTTAATAGAGAGGAATGGATGAATAAGATTCATGTGGCTAACCCCTGATTGGGATAAGGTCTTGATGATGATGATGATGACACACATTAAAGATATTTTATTCCAGTTATTTCTCGGGGTGCATGTGTGGGTACAGCTACACAAGTCCTTACTTCTAACTAGATATGCTTAAAATCCATTGAAAATATGTTTTGACCTCAAAATCCTCTTAGGTATACTCTTAAAAATGAAGCTCTTAGATAAGGGGTTGAACATATTTCTCCTATTATGTGACCAGATCTAACGAGATAATGGTTCATGTAAATTTTTAAATACTAAAGAGATAAGGGAAAGTGATCCTTAAGAGTAGATGTTATTACCAACAATAGCAAGGTTCTTTAACCTTAATTCCTTCTTTTTATATCCCTTTTAAGGTTTTGCTCCACCTAAGATCAAGAGGTCTTTAGATAGGACGAAATGTACAGTCGGGTAGGGCTCTTAAAAGAAGTGTATAAGTATTCCAAAGTTTCAAAATTGAGTAGAGGTCTTCTATTTGATTATTGGACAATTGATCCTTGACTATACTGAAGTGAATTATTTTGTTGTTCTCTTGTCTTTTCTTTCAGATCTTCTCATATTTTTCTCTTTTTTTGGGTCTTCTTTTTTCTTTTGAATGTTTTGAGAAAAAGACTTCTAATTTTTCTCACTTCTTTGACTTTTTGTCCTTTTTGAACTTTTCTAATCACTCTACTCATTTTGAAAATGGGTAATAGTTATTCATTTTTCTGACTTATTCCAAGCTAAGGTAAATGGGTTTAAAAAAGAAAAAGAAGGTCAAAGGGTTAATTAGTGGTATAATATATCGAGTAGGTTTTATGTCTCTGAGATGAACTAGGGTGGACTATATCATTTCCTAGGTTTCCTACAGTCTATCAGATTCAATAAATTTTTTGGAAAGAAGGCTATTAGTCCTATTTACTCTTGATAGTTAACCAAAACAAGGATAACAGCATCACACTAAATTATTTATGTTGAAGAAACTATGGAATTACATATAACTCTCTTGAAAGAAGATAGTCGCCAAACTCGCTGGGTTATAGGTCTCCATTGATTTTCCTTAGAATCTATAAGTCATACATCTTATTAGTCTCGACTATGTGCTTTATGTAAATATTTTTTGAGAATTAACCTTCATAAAATGCTTTAACACATGAGTAATATGCAAAACTAACCACATACCCTCCCATTAAGAGGTGAAAATGATAGACTTTAAAGTCTAAAAATCCAATTCTTATCATAGCAAGGGAACTCTAGCTCTAAAACTTTTTTTTTAAAAGAAAATTCGGGAAAATCCAAAATGTCTATGTATATCTAAACCCCCAAACTGAATGGAACGTTTTTCCCAATGTTTGAAATCATAGGACTTTATATGGAATGCGTTAAGTTTACATCTTCATCCAGACATAATGATGAGTTCAAGGGTTCCTATAAAAGTCTAAGGTAGGTCATGATAATGAGGTTTCTCTAAAAGTATCTCTTCAATTTTAGGGTTAGGCAATTCTAGGAAAGGTTTTAACCTTTGACCATTTAATTTTTCATCTCACCATCCTTCTCAATCTCAATGAACCCATGAGGATACATTGTGTGCACTATGTATGGTCTAGTCCATCTATATCTAAGTTTGCCAGGGAATAGATACAATCATGAATTGTACAATAAGACCTTTTATCCAGGGGAGAAGGATTACCTTAAAATTTGACTATCATGGGTAACCTTCATTCAATCTTTATATAGTCATGCAGAGTTGTATGCATCTTTCCTCAATTCTTCTAACTCATTGAGTTGAAGTTTTTGGTGGGTCCCAGCAGCGTCTAAGTTAAAATTAAGCTTTTTAATACCCCAATATGCCTTGTGTTCTAGCTCTACTGGTAAGTGGTATGCCTTTCCATAGACTAAGTTGTAGGGTGGCACACCTATTGGAGTTTTATAGGCTGTACGATAGGCCAACAAAGAGTCATTAAGTCACATAGACTAGTCTTTCCTACTTGGATTGAATGTCTTCTCTAAGATATGCTTGATCTCCCTATTGGATACCTCTACTTAGCCACTGGTCTGAGGACAGTATGGGGTAGCTATCCTACGGTTGATACCATACTTCTTCGTTAAATTCTCAAACACTTTATTGCAAAAGTATTTTTCCCATCACTAATTATGGCTCTTGGAGTGCCAAACCATGCAAAGATATTTCCTTTTAAGAATCTTACCACTACCTTGTGGTCATTAGTTTAGCATAGTACAGCCTCCACCCACCTAGACACATAGTCCACTCCCACTAAGATGTATAAGTTCCCAAAAGAATTAGGAAAGGGTCCCATGAAATCTATGCCCCAAACATTGAATAGTTCTATGACAAGGATTGGGTTTAAGGGCCTTGTGTGTCTCCTTCCTAGACTTCCTAACCATTAACACCTTACACATGTTATGCAGTAAGCATATGCATCCTTAAATATGGTAGGCCAATAAAAATCACATTGCAAAATTTTTGCATCTTTCTTGAGCTAAAATGGCCCTTAGATGCATGATCATGGTAGAAGGAGATGATCTTATTATGCTCACTATCTAATTCACATCTCCTTATCACATAATTGGGATAGTACTTGAATAAGTATGGGTCATCCCAAGTATTTCACCTTGGTCAAAAATCTCTTCTTATCTAGTTTGGTCTAATGATTTGGCATTTGTCCAGTAACAAAATAATTTACTATATCACTGTACGAAGGTAACTACGAAATGTGCAGTAACTGTTCATCTAGAAAGGATTTAGTTATAAGCACATTATCGCTAGTGTACTCTACCACCAATCTGGATAAGTGGTATGCTCCTACATTTTCAAAACCTTTCTTATCCAGAATTTCTTGGTCAAACTCTCGTAGCAAGAGTATTCAATGGATCATCCTAGGTTTCACATCCTTTTTGGAAAGGAGGTACTTTAAAGTCGTGTGATTCAAGTACACTATAACTTTAGACCCTATCAAGTAAGATCTAAACTTATCCATAGGAAACATTATACCTAACAACTCTTTCTCAATGTTTGAATGATTAAGTTATGCATCATTTAATGTTTATCTAACATAGTATATCGAATGGGGGAGTTTATTGATGTGCTACCCCAAAATAGCTCCAATGGCATTATCTGATGCATCACACATAATCTCGAAAGGTGCACTATAATCAGCTGTTGGATAATGGGTGAAGAGGTTAGCTTAGCCTTTAACTACTCAAATGCTTTCTTAAAATTTTCATCAAATTCAAATTTAGCCTCCTTTGTTATACGTGACAAAGGGGCTTGGCAATTTTGCTAAAGTCTTTGATGAATCCTCTATAAAATCCAACATATCCTAAAAAGGAGCTGATTTCTTTCATTACCCTTGGTGGAGAAAGGTTGGCTATTAAATCCACTTTAGCCTTATCTACCTCTATCCCATTGTGTGATAGTATATGGCCTAAAACAATCCCACTTTGTACCATAAAATGTCACTTTTCCCAGTTTAATACTAGATTCTTTTCCTGGCGCTTTATAAGAACTAACTTTAAGTGGTGCAGGCACTCATCAAAAGATGACCCAAATACTGAGAAGTCATCCATAAAACCTCTAAAAACCTTTCAACCATATTGGAAAAGATGCTCAATGTACACCTTTGAAATGTGCCATATTACATTGCAAAGCCCAAGAGGCATACTTCTTAAGCAAAGGTTCTAAAAGGACACGTGAAGGTGGTCTTCTCTTGATCCTCAGGTGCTATAGGAATCTAGTTGTTACCAAAGTCCATCTACAAAGCCATAATAACTTTGCTTGGCCAACCTCACTAGTATTTGGTTGATAAAAGGTAAAAGATTATGACCACATTCAATTTTTTGTAATCAATGCAAACTTTCCACTAGCAGTCATACGGGTGGGTACTAACTCATTTTCCTCATTTTTTACCACCATGACTCTAAAACAAATGATGTTGAAATGAATACAAATGGATTGATTAAGTAATTATGAAATTACTTAAGACAACAAACGATGTTGAAATGAATATAAAGGGATTGATTAAGTAATTATGAAATTACTTAATGATTAGAATGGGAAGATTTGAACTATATAAGTTGGACCCCCATTTCTTAAGGAGTTATAGGCATGTCCGATTATAATCAGACACATAGTCTGTAAGTATTAAAATATTATTTTCCATACGAGCATGAAGGTTTGTGATTTTGTTTTTAGATAGGCTTATGCCTGGGGATGCCAATTCTAGGAGAGTTATGAGGGTTTGGCCACCCACTCTCTGAAACTGATTATGATGATGATACCATGCCCAAAGAGAGGCAAAACGTCGGGTGGGGCAATTATAAGAAGGTCGCCACTATGACAGTCATGGTTCCCCCATACGAACATGGATTTGTATTTTGCACCGTGGTATCAGTGGAGTATTATGCAGTTATCCAGGCATGTTGTATAGATTAAGACTGCTAGCATGGTAGTCCTTTGATTATTTTGCATTATGATGCAATTGATTATGGCATGATGAGATGCCTTATGTTATGGCATGATGAGATGCCTAATGTTGTAGCATGATGAGATGCCTTATATTGTGGCATGATGAGATGCCTTATGTTGTGGCATGATGAGATGCCTTATTTTATGGCATGATGAGATGCCTTATTTTATGGCATGATGAGATACCCAGTAAAAGTTATTACTGATGTTGTATTGGAGGATGATTCCCAATACGGTATTATTGATGATATTAACTATTATTGATGTATTGATTATATTCATGATTTTCAGTGGTTTTATTTATATGTAATATATATAATTCATATGATGAGTGAAGGATAAAATGATTATCCAATTCTATAAATTGATTTATATCATGGATATAATGAACTATTGATTTTGAGATATATTGAATATATTTCTTAAATCCCCTATTAAGCATAGCTTATTTAGATATTGTAAATGTCTGAATGTTTATAATATCGCAGATACAGTTAAGGAAGGTTGAAAGCTCAAGACTTGTGGATAATCATCACCGAATTACAACTCAGGGTATTTACTGTGAGAAAGATTGTATTAATTTATTTGTAATTTGTATTATAATATTTGGACAATGTATGTAATGACTACTATGGTTGTGTATGTGAACCATTGGATTGATCTTGATTTTAATAAAAGTATTTCTATTGTTATTCAATAGAAATTTTACTTTATATAAAAATTTATGTATGATATGTAATTTGAGGTGGTACTTGGGTTTTTGACAAATGAATTTCAAAGAAAATATGTTTCCACTGGTTGTATTTTAAAAATTTTCAAAATCAGGGCCCTACCTTTGCAAATATTTATGAAAATGTGTTTTAAAAACCCAGGTCATCACATTTTATGCTCTTTATCTCATAACTAGTTTAATAATTAAATATACTAATAAAATTTAACCATAAATGAATTATAACTTTAAAGCATAATACTACTTAATTTAACAACCTAATGATAATGGTACAAGGTACTTAAGATTACAGTAGCATGATTTCTAACTAATATACTTTATCTAATAAACTCAAATTAAAATATCATGGACCGAAGGTACCATCCCATACCATAGTCTAATCTAACATGAAATCCTAGTATGGTTCTAAGTTACAATTGCATGAAATCATACCAACATGGTCCTAAGTTACAATTCATCATTCATGAATAATTTTATGAACATTTGAAATGAAGTTATACTAAAATAATCCATCATGGATCCTATATTTATGAAATAAATCAAATGAAATCAATGCATAACTCAAGCTAAACCATTTCTCATTATTAAAGCTTTTACTTATGATCCAACCATTAGATCTTAGGTCTTTTCCATTTAAATCAAGGGTTTTAATTAATTTTAAGCCTTTTACTCCCTTAAGGTCCAAGATCATATCCCTTTGTTATTTGTCATATTAAATCCATGATCTCAATGGATTCCATCATGATATCATTCATTCAATCCATCCCAAGGGTCTGATCATACTTAATCTTATTAATCAAGTAGGTCCCTTTGTATTTTTAGGATTTTTCTACCATAAAGCTTAAATTCCTCAATTTATCTTACATCTATCCAAATCAATCATGGATATCACTAGATTTTAATATTATATTATCAGTAAATTAGATCCCCAAGATCTAATCATCTCAGATCTTGAAGATCATGAAAATTAGAAACTTAATTCTTGAAAACAAAAAGTTTTTAAAATGTTTTTATCAATATTATGGCTTCAGAAGAAAATAGATGTTATAAGCTTTCCATAGTTTCTTTCCAATCTCAATTGGAGTTTAGATGACTCCACAATTGAACTGTGAAGTTCACAGTCATTCCTAGGGTCCAGATTTGATCTGGGCCCAGCGGAACAGACGATTCAGATCAAACGAGCTGAGCGGGCCAGTCGGGTGGAAGGGTCGACTCGCTCTCGTCACCGGGACGCAAGCCTAACGCAATTCCCTAGGACTGGCTATCGTGCGGTCCTCCCATCGAGACAATGTCACACGTGTCACACACGCGGAGACGCTCTGTACATCGTTTCGCAGGGTGTCCCGCAACTCTCGATTTGATTTGGAGATCAGACAGTCCATTTTGGACCATCCAATCAATCCTATCCAATTAAAGGCTCAAAACTCTATAACAATTCTTGAAATTTCTACCATAGGGGTTTTGGACCCTTTTGGATCGATTGGACAGCTCATATTTTCCATCTACGCCCTCCATCATCTAGAATTGAAGGGTTCTAGTCCTTACTTTATTTTTATAAATTTTAACCTAAAACTAATTACAAAAAAATAAAAAGTATATAAAATAACATGAAATAAGTATAAGAAGATGTTCCACCTACCTAATTGGAGAAACAACATAGTTTTGAAGCCTAATTTGAAATAAATACCCTTTGATGAGAAGATAGCCCGATGGTCCCTTGTTTTGTGATTTCCTGTTGATTGCACCGTTAGATCTTGAAATTGATTTGGGGGTTTTGTATATAAGGTAGTCTAGGATTGTATGGATGGTGATATTTGTGACTTTCAACTTGGAACAGAGTGCCTAATTGAATTTAGGTCTCTTGTTCCAATTAGAGAGAGGAGAGAGAAAGTGCAAGAAGGGAGATTTTTGGGAGTTTTGAAATTTTGAAAAGGAATCTAGATCTAGTTTTTTAAAGTAAGAAAGATGATTTTGTGAAAATTTTAATGAAAATTTTTGGAGGATTTTTGGAGGGGTATTTATAGGTGTTTTGCATTTTTCATAATTACATGTAATAATTATGTTTTAATTCTTTTAAATATTAAATTAACATTGGATCCTCCACTAGAAGCTAGTAGTTGTTTGACCACTCGTTACATATTTTTTGGGCATTGGATTCATTTGTGGGCCCCTTGTGGGCCCCATGGGGTGTGAAAAGACCATTTTGCCCTTTTCTAGAGAAAATCCATTTTATTCTCCTAAACTCTGACTTGAGCATACTTAGTGGCGTCGAAATTTTATTTTTTATTATATTTTTAAATATTAATGTCTTAGACCTCAGTTATGGTTAAAATTATCATTTTACCCTTTTATTCTTTTATTCATAAAAATGAAGAAAATTAGGGATTTTTCATTTTAACTTAGAATTGAACGTACTTAATGTCATTTTGATTTGTTTTTTTAGTACATTCATAATTTCTGTGTTTTAAATCATATTTTAATCTCTATAAAAAGAGAATTTTCAATAACCTAATATTCCAAACTTTGTTGATTTTCTCAATCAATTTACAAAAATTGGGGTTATTACAAAATGTGACACCCCAAGTTTTCAAAATACTTTTTAGAAACTTTTTCAAAATTCGAGATATCCCTTGTTTAAAATTCTTTTCAAAGACAAAATAGCAAAAAAATTATTTTTCTTCTACTAAGTTTTTCTGAAAATCCCCAGTGTCATTTTTGCACATAGCACAAGGATTTTATAGTGAAATGAGTGTCTCATTTCTATCGGCAAAGTTTCCTCTCTTTTTCAGACATATGCGCATTTGATGCATGTGTGAGGAAAACTTAATAAACAATATAAATAATTTTTATTGCTTTGAAAACAAATACATAAAACTTCTCACTTCCCAGAACCTCCAGTCATAACCATATCACAACATATTCCCTTAAATACAAATAAATCCACAACATAAAAGTAATTATACATTTGCATTCTCGACTGAATCAAAAAACTAATCTAAGTTTGCAAGGCTCACCATCTAGATGTTGGAAATTCTCCATCTTTTGAACTTCTAAACTCCATAGTTGTTCTCACGTTCGACCTGTTCATCTTTCTATTCTAATTCTTCAAATCTGAGACATTGTAAACAATTACAATGTCTCAGCAAGCTTGTGTTGGTGTAGGTGAAATAAGTAGCTATTTTTTCATGCAATTCATGATTTGCATAAATAAATGCATTGTGAGTATTTATCATACATAAACAAAACTCAGTGTTTTCAAATACTACTCATGCCAAAATTATGTTCTCAAATCATAAATCCATGAAATGGGTTTACATGTGCAATTCAATACAGTTGATGAATCATATGACTTTTATGATTTCTAAAGTTCTCTTTGCCTTATCTTTTCTAAGGATTTAAGCATTCCAAGTTTGTATCATTTCATGAGCATTTAGTTGTACTGACATCATTTTCCATGAAAAGACACATTAGTATTTCAAATTTATTCATGACATATAGTTCTTCATATTCGTTCACCTTATGTGATCATTCAAGATATCACTTCAAATGTCTAACTTGTTTATCATTCAATAGTTAAATCTACTTATGAAAACTGGGTTATTTAGCAGTCTCATTATCATTTGTAAAAGTAGTCAACTAATAGCTTTCTCTTCATAAACACAATATATTTTTATATGCATGTATGAATTAGTATATAATCAAGCAGAATCACTCATAATGCTCAATTAATCTAACACCCTAGTAAATTGACCAGGGTAAAATTGTCAGTTTAGAAGAATCAGTACGTGCTAAAATACAAATGGTAAAACCACCAGTTAAGTAAATACATCAAAGCATAGTATCGATAAAAGATAAAGTCAATCAATAAGGTCAAAAGGCATACTATAAGCTCGAAGTCCAATTTTTAACAAACCAGCATTTGATAAATCTATAATCTAACAAAACCAAAAACTATTCATTCTTTTCAAAAGCATAATCGATCAATTCATAAGTGCAAATAGTTCTTTCTACATCAAATTGGCCTAAAATCATAACTGTGAAAATTAGTCTCATACATGTGAGGTGAAAATCCACAAAGAAAGACTAGTGATCTCAAATGATCTACAATGTCCAAAGAATCTGATAAGTTTGTCAAACCAGCATACTCAAAACAAATGAAGCTAAATCAAAGCGCATAATCCTCAATCCAAAAATGAACAATTCCATTCCCACATCCCCATGGAAAACTGATCGCTCCAACCACAATGGCATACGGTCCTGCCACTCCATATGAGGCCTAACTCTTAAGAAATGACCCACATAATCATCAACATATAGATACTTATACTCATAGGGTCCTAAACCCTCACCCACTGGCAACTACTGTGATCTCTATGTCTAATTGGTGTGCCAAGAAAGTAAAGATATACTAATTTGTAGCTCCAACTATGGAACACTACAGATCACAAAGAGATGTGATGCCTGATCTCATAGACTAGGATTGGATGGTCAATCAGTGGTCAAGTCTTAAGAACAAGCTAGATATGTCATTGTTCCAGGGGTTTGAAGATAGATATACAGTTATATTAGAATGAATACTAGAATCAAGTATGGATCTAAGGGTATGTTTCCCTAATATATGATTAGATTGAGATGAAGAGCTAGATCTGATCATATATTAGATGATTTGGTGTGAAATTTACATTCAAAATGAATTGGAAGCATATATTGATTACAAATCTAACTTTTAAAGAAAAGTCAACAATCAGATCAAGATGAATGGTTGGGGTAGGTTTAAATCTGCCATTTGGAGGCAAATCAATGGTTGGATCATGGCAGGATCTACAAAACTAGTTACAGATCCATCATTTAAAGATAGATCGATGACTAAATCATGATAGATGGCCAAATCAGTCACAAGTTTGACGATCTGATCCAATCAAGGGTCCGGTCATGATCGATAGTTGGATCTACTCCAATCAATGAATGGACATCTAGGTTTTGTTCTTCACATTGCAGGGATGGTGATGGTCATCTTAAATCTACAAAATCCTTCCTGGATTTGGTAGTAGTAGAAGATATTTAAGTCAAAGGGGAAAAGGGGGCTCACCTAAGTCAACTAGGCTCATCGAGGCGAGTCAAGAGCAGGGTACACAGGCAAGTCACTGTGCCCTAACTTGCTAGAGGAAGGGGGAAACAGGGGAGGAGGAGAAGATGGTGATCGACGTTCTGTCACCTCCTAATCCAAACCAAAAGGAAGAGATGGAGGGAGACACAGTCCTAGCACGCAGGCCTACCCACTAGCCTGGCTGTGCCGGTGATGTGAAGACGAAGGAAGCAGGTAAGAGCGGTGGTGTGTGTGCACAGGGCCATCTTGTTTGCATCGATGTGTTGGGCCGGCTGTGCAAAAAGAGAACCCAATAGGGGAAAAAGAAGGGTTCTGGCTAATCTCAATGGAAAGGAGAGGGAGATGGGGAAGAAAATCCCGGACGTGTTACCAAAAGAGAAAGGCAAGGGTTTCCTACTATTCATTGATGGAAAGGAGATGAAATGGAGGGTTTCAGGTCACTGGTGAAGGGAAAAAGGGGGTCGAGTCTATGTGCATTACCAGAGAGAACAAGGGGGAGACAGAGGCATGCCAATGAAGGAGGCTCACCAGTGGGTCAATACCCAGTGTGATGAATGAAAAAAATAGAGAAGGGGGTTTTCTATTGATGCTAGAAATCTGGGTAGAGGGGTTTTCCAGCATCGAGGAAGATAGGGGAAAAGGGTTTCTCAGGCTGGGATGCTGGGCAACGCCAGTGGCATCCGAGCAGATAGGGGGATGTTGACGCTGGGATTTTTCCTTTCTCTAGCGTCCCCCATTCTTTTCTGTTTTCGGGTCGCCACATGACAATGGACAGCCGAACAATGAGTGTCGATCCAGCTCCACACATTGCTGGTAATCTGTCACATAAAAAGGAAACCAAGGTGGGGGTGCCATTATCAATTTGAACCCTCCCTCTTAATTTAGTAAAATTTCAATAATTTTTTATCCTGATCTCTATTTTGCCAAAATTAGTGTCACTGAAATCGTCTCAATGTAGAATTTTTATTTCTCATAATAGCAAATCCAAATTTTGAGTTTTCAAGGAGTTACATCCTTGAAATTCAATTTCTAAGCAAATTAAATTTCTATTTTTATTCTAATTAGAATATGTTATAATTACCTAGAAAATACTCAAAAATTGTGGTTATCAACTCCAAAGATACTAATGGTTTACATAATCTTTTAATCATAATTGAGGCAAATGAATGTGATCCTTAAGAATGGATGCCATCAACAAAACTATTAAGGATAATTCACCTTACTTCCTTCTTATTTATATACTCATCAAGGTTATCTTCCAGCTTAAGATCAATAAGTCTTTAAATAGGATGCCACTTATGCTTAGGACAAGTTCTAAAAAGAAGGGTATAAGGATTCAAAGTTTCAAAGCTATGTAGAGGTCTTCAATGAATACACTTTGGACAACTTTTCTTGTACTTTGAAGTGAATACCCTCTCCATTTTCCCTTTCCCTTTATTTTCATAAATCTTTTCTTTTTCTACTACTTTTTTCATGTTTCCTTGTATTTCTAAGAAGGAACATTTTTCTTTGTACTTTTGATATTTCTCACTTCTTTGACTTTTGTCCTTTTTTTAATTTTTCAACTCATTTTTTGAAAGGTAGGTAATAGATATTCTTTTTTTTTATTGGGGTTTCTTTAGTTTAGGGTAAGTGGGTTTTGAGAAGAAAAGGCTTACCAAGAGTCTCAAAGGGTCTAACTAGTATTACAATATTTGGATAGGCTTTGTGTCTCTAGGCTACAACAAGGATGGCCTATATCATTTTCTAGGTTTCTCAAAACCTATCTAATTCAATAAATATTTAGGAAACAAAGTTAGTACTCCTAGTTGGTTCTTATCATTTTTACCAAAACAAAGATACTAGGATCTTTCAAAGTAAATATACACTGAAGAAAATAGTGAATTGTGTATAACCCTCTAAAAAAACTAATTGTCTCTAAAACTCACTTGGGTATATAGGTCACCACTAATTTTTCTTAGGGTCTCTAAGTCATAATTATCTATTAGTCTAGACTTATGCACTGTGTATAAGTATGTTTAAATATTTAACTTTCATAAAATACTTCAAGACATGAATAAGATGAAGAATTAACCATATGCATGTTTATTAAGAAGTTAAAATATTGGGAATATTAATCTTCAAACAATCCAATTCTCATCAAAGCAAAATAACCTATACCTTGAAAATGTAGAAAACACAAAAAAAATTCAAAACTGACCTTAAAACTTTAAAAGCATAGAAATATTCAAAATAAATTTTTATTCAATTTATTTTTTAACAAGGCAATAAAAAATCAAAAAATCTCATGTATATTTATACCCCACAACCTAAACTAAACATTATCCCCATTGTTTGAAAACAAAGGAAACCATATGATAAATGAGTGATAAAGAACCATGAGACTCTAAAAACCCTAAGTTACCTCTTAGTAAGCCCTAAGTTTGTCATCTTCAACTAGATTGAAATTACGATATGTAAGACAGGCCTCCAGTGGAATTAAATCTTCAACATGTTGCAAGAATCGTCAAGATCTAATTATTGATGCTTAACATTGAAAACATTGAGCTCAACTTTCATACTGCCAAAGGATAATTGCAATATATCATTTGTACAATTTATGATTGCATTGGACGTTGCTAAAAATGGATATCCAAGAATTACTGGGATCTGACTACTAGGGTCTGACATAGGCTGGGTATCCAGTACAATAAAATCTATAGGAAAGTAAAACTAGTCCACCTGTATTACTACATGGAATCTTAATTGATCTTCCAGCTAATTGCAAAGTTGTGTTGGTTGGTTTAAGATCACTAAGTTCTAGTTGCTCATAGATAGAGTATGGCAACAAATTAACACTAGCCCTTAGGTCAAGTAATACCCTATACATGACATGTTTTTCAATCACATAAGAAATGGAAGGACACCCTGGGTCTCTAAACTTAGGTGGGGTTTGGTGTTGTATTAAAGGCTCAGTGCTAAAGACTTTCTTTTGTATATTGAGTTTTCTCTTCGTTGTGTAGAGCTCTTTAAGAAACTTAGCATAAACAAGAATATCCTTTATAGAATTGAGTAATAGAATATTTATTTGCATATGTTTATCTCATTGAAATTTGTTCACTTTCTTAATTTTGTTGAGTAATTTAAGGAATGAGGCTTTGGGCATATAGGGTGCCTCCACTATTAGCTTAGATGGAGTAGGATATTTCTATCGAGTCTCTTGCTTTAGTGTTTTTGTTTTTTCATTCTCCTCTTCCTTTTCCTCAATATGCCCTACTTTGTTATCAACCTAACAGGCACTATTAAGGCTTGTGATAAACTTAGCTTGCTCATGGGGTCTTTATGAACTGGACCCTAATTCTAATTGGCCTTTGCAGTTAGGAATAGGCTAACTAAGAAACTTTACTTTTTCCTTTCACTTAATTTAGCAGATAATTAGCTTATTTGAATCTCTAATTTGGCGATAGCTTGAGAATTTTGTCAACTCTCATTTTAGAATTGATGTAAAGTCTTGTTAGCATCCTAATTTTTTTTAAAGAGAAATTGAATATTATCCTCAATTGATAGTTGCTTTGGTTGTTGAGGATGCTAAAAATAATGTGGGTGTTGAGAAGCTGAAATCCTATGGAAGTTCTAAACAAGGGGGATTCACAAATGTACCTCCCTGGTAATTATTCTTAGACCATGACAGATTGGGATGCCTAGCCCATCCTAGATTACAAGTCTCAAAATATGGATTATTATTGTTAGGGTTGAGATATGCATTAAGAGCATTCAATTGTTTTGAAAGGTATTTAGGGTACACTTTATTTGGTAGACCTGCTGTAATCAAATGGGTTAAACTAGAACAAGTACCACATACCTCTTGTGGTGGTTTATGAGATAGAGTGGCAGCCGTGAAAGTTTCAAACATAGTTTCAAGTTTTTCCATCCTTCCACCTAAAGGCCCTAGTCTATTTAACTTTTCAACTATAAAGTCAAGCTTACAAGACATGTCTAATGGTACTCCAACTTCACATAGATCTCCTTTCTTTTATGGCTGGGCATTTCTTTCTCTTCTATGAGAATAATCCATTATTGTGAATTGTCTACTAAAGTTTCAAAAAATTCCCATGCCTCCGTTTCACTTTTCATCATAAGGGCCCCTTCATTTCCTGCATCTACCATTTGTTTATTTTGAGGTGTCAGTGCCTCACAGAAATACTGAATGCACTAGGATTTTTCAAATCTGCGATGGAGGTACTTATATAGTAATTCATTCTATCTCACCAAACATTCATAATATTTTTCATCATCTCTTTATTGGAAGTTAATGATTTTCCTATGAAGGGCATTAGTCTTATGGACAAGAAAGAATTTGTTCAGAAACTTCTTAGGCAACTGTTCCCATGTGGTAATGGAACCAACCTCTAAAGGATTAAACCATGATTTGGCTTTATCTTTTAATGAGAAAGGGAATAACCTAAGTCTAATAGAATCCTCACTAACATTTCTATATTTGAATGTAGCACAAATATTAAGAAATTCCTCGATATGTAAGTATAGGTTCTCTCACTCACAACCATAGAAGCATGGGAGTAATTGTATTACTCCAAGTTTAAGTTCAAAGTGGTCTATATTGGTAGGTAGCAGTGTGATGCATGATGGAGTATTCAATTGGAGTGGTGCATAAAAAGCATGCATAGCCTTATGCTCAAACTAAAGTAATCTACATGAATTATACTACCAACCAAAGGCAAATTACACAAATGCAACCTAAACTAGGAAAGGTAAATCAAAGTGAGAGATACTTACATTGGGGTTTTTCATGAAGATCAATTATGGGCCTCCATACCACACACTTTGCCTGTTTTAATACAACTCATTTAAAATTGAAATTGAAATTGCAAGTTACAATGGGCCTCACTACAAGTTTCAACCCCCAAAAAAAGTAAAAAGAAAAGAAAAGGTCATGTTTTAGGAAAATAAGGAAATCCTATCTAGTTGATGAAGCTCCACTTGCCAAATTCCCCTTGCACAAAAATAAGAAATATATGTCAATTTATGAGGAATTAGCAAGATATGAAACTGCAATGCAAAAATCCTAATCTAATGCAACCTAAGACTATGACAAAAGATAAACGATCCAAATAAGAATCCAACCCCAAATCTATTGCGATTCCCCATCAATGCTGCCAAAAATTTGGCGTAGCTTTAAAATTACTCACAAGCGCACGAATCAATATAGTAATTGCACGCAAGTGAGGTCAATCCCATAAGGAATCAAATAGATTTGAAATGAGAGTGGATTTTATTCAAATTGATTAACTTTATCAAAAGAAGAGGAGTTGTGATTAAAATAGGAAATCAAACAACATGAAATGGAAGCATGCATGGAATTAGAAACTAAAGTTAAAAGAAACCTACTAAAAAATAAAACTAAACAATGAAATTAGAAACTAACCTAACTAACAAGCAAGCAACTAAAGGAAACTAATGCTAAATTACCATGAATCAAATTTAAAAAAATTAATTAAAGGAAACTACTAAAATTGACACTTTCTTAAACTATAATTAAAAACTTTCTAAAAAATAGAACTTTTTAAAACCAATTTAGAAAACTTTCAACACTCAACTAACATGCAAAAATGACTAACTAATGCGATTTAACTAACTTTAACAAGAAAATGGAAACATGCATGTGAATGAAAACTATCATTAAAAAGATTTTCTAAACCCTAAAACTTCCTGAAGATGGAACTTCCTAAATCCAAAAGAAAAATTATAAAACTAAAAAAATATTCAAACAAATAATTAACTTCTAAAACAAGATCAAACAACTAAATTAACCAAGAATCTAAAATGAATGGGATTTAGAACCATGTGCATGGTTTTTAGAATGTGCACATAACTTTGAAGACCTAAAGATGGTGACACTTAATGCACTGAGAGTGAGTAACTATACAAAATAACTTTGGGATCTAATAAACAACATGAAAATATAAATGGGTACCTAAGGATTCAAGAAAATAAGATGTTTAATGGCTAGAGTTAAAGCACAAAGTTAAGAAAAATCCAATTTCCAAGTTTCGGTACTGAAGGACAGTCAATAAATCTTACATTAGAAAGCTAAAGAAATTATAACTTTTATTCTAGGAAACAACCATGATCTCAAGTAATTTGATAAAAGAAACATTCCATAACAAGAATTCCCACAAATCATTATTGAATCATCTGCAAATTACACTAAAAACTAGATGCATAATACATGTTCTATTGAGAGAAATTGAGTCTAGAATATGATGACATGGAAATAAAACCCAAAAACAAATTCAAGAGAAAAGAAGGCTAAGTGGGTGAACTAACTAAAGAAAATAAGCCTAAAACTAAAGGTAAACAAAAGGAGCAAAGCATGAAATTGAAGATGGAAAATTAAGTCCTAAGCTAACTCTTCTCTTTGCTGTCATGGCCAGACAAGAGTTAACTTAAATCGCGATGGAATAACAAAGAAAAGCAACTGAAATTGGGGTAAATAAGAAAGGAGAGGCTAGATGGAAAGGAAGGTGCAAAACTAGAAAGCAAAGTAAGCAAACTACTAGCATAAATTAAAGAGCAAATAACTAAGACAATAACTAAAAAACTAAAGGAAGAAAAGTATCTAAGAAATCCCAAAGTCTAGCGACAAATAACATCAAAGGAGAGCTTGATTTTAAGGTGTCTCACCTACCTCTACTTAGAAAATTCATATGGAACATGTAGCTATATATAGATGAGTGGCTTCCTAACTTAGGAAGGGGTAAAAACATGACAAAAGTGGCCCTAGGGTTAGGTTATTGAATGAGGAAGTTTAGGTGGGAGATGAAGTAGCAAGATGATGTAAGAAAGAGAGGCAGGAAGATGACATGAGAGAGAGACATGATGGCTAGTTTCTAATTTTGAACAGGGGGCATCTTTTTTATGGAAAGAAAGTGGAGCTCTTTCCTCTCAAATTTGATGATCTTTGATGGATAGAAAGTCATAGAAGTGATAAGGAATGGTGTTAGGGAAATATGTGTAAAGATCTAGGGATTCAAAGTTGTTTGGATTGAAGTAGACCTAGGGTTTTCTATTTAGGAAACCATTAATCACCAAATAGGAAAGTGGGGGGTGTTTATTCATAATGAGGTGTCTCCCTCCTTTGACTTGTAACCCTAGGAAAAACAGTGAAAAAAGAGTGGGAGATGGAGTTAGAAAGTAGGATTTCTCTCTTAATGGGTCCACTAATGCATAATCATCTTACTTTTTACATAATTATCTCAAACCTTCTAATTAAACCTTGAAAATCCAAATTTAGAAAGTAGGTCATTGCTTGAATTCTCCTCTAATTGTATGACTTCATGTGCCAATTGGCTTATGTGGCTCACTTTGAGGGCTCATTTGGCTTAGCTTCATGGCTCACACCCTTGGCTTTAATGGCTAAAATGGCTTGGCTTGAATTTCTTAGCTTGTCACATTCTCTCGTGGCTTATATAGCTATAGTGGCTTGAATGGCTCCATGCAAAGGTGGTGGGAATGCATGGCTTGCTTTATGGGCCCATTTTAGTAACCTTTAGCTCTTCCAATTACTTCATTTGATCCTTGATGTAGATTTGGATGATGAAAATTGGGCTTTTAGTTTGATCACTTAATCTTAATCTTCAATTCTTATCCTAATTAATCTCTATTGTTGGATCATCTCTCCAAAACCTACAAAAGAAGAAAAATTCTAATCAAATCGTAGAAATTTATTATCATTTATATACTCTGGATTCTAAACATGTAAAACATCACATTTTTTAATAGTTGGGTTAGACATGCATGTGTTACAAATTTTCAAAATAATACTAGAAATAATACTATATTTTATAACATACAAGCAACTAATTGGGTAATTTTTACACAAAATTGAACACTTATCACTTAAAGTTTTAATTCCCCATTTTGTGAAATTCTTGTGACGACCCAGGTTTTTGTAACATGTTTTCTAATGTATTTTGAAAGCCAGGGCCCTTAAGAGTGTAAAAAAAAAATTCGCAAAACAAAGCAGTGGAAATTCTTTTCTTTAGAACTTGTTTTGAAAACCCAAGTCATCACTTCATACATAACATAAGTACAATGTGTGTACAAAATAAAATTTCATTGAAGGAATATACTTTTATTAAACTCCAGGATCCATCCAGTGGTTCACAGTACAGCCAAATCTATTATAGTACTTGTCCAAATTACATAATTCAAAACTCAAGCTCATCATACAATAAAACTCTCAACAAAGAAAAATACATTTCTTCAAGGGTATACCTTGAAGATTATTCTCTTCAAGTCTTCTATCGTCTTCAGCTCCTAACTCTCCTTCCCTGTATCTTATATATTGCAACATTTACAATATCTCAGCAAGCAATGCTTGGTAGGGGATTCAAGAAAAATAATAATTGACAATGTAATTCCAATACTTCATAATCCCATTATCCCTAAACATACTCTTTACTTTGTAAGTTATGTATATCTATATACACACATACCCTTCATGGGTAAACCAGTTAAATTTGTGAAAGTAGTCAAATATCATTCCCAACTAAGCTGATCAATTCTCTTCATTTTGAGAATTTAGTATTACAGCTAATCTTATACTGGGAATTTCCCTTCTTGGAAAATATTGGTAATATACAATTACCTACCATTTCATTATGCTACAACATAAGGCATTTCACTATGCCTATTCTCATATAAACCATAGTGCAAAATAATCAGAAAGGTTGCTATGCTGCAGCCTGATCCATACTAGCGCCCTCAGATAACTACCCTGTTCACCACTGATACCACGGTGGAAAATATTATGTCACTGCCCGTATGGGGGGCAAGACTTTCACAGTGGTGGCCTTCCCATAATTGCCACCACCCAACTTTTAGCCTTTCTTTGGGCAAGGTATCATCATATCATCAAATTTCAAGGAGCGAGTGGCCAAACCCTCATAACTCCTCTAGCAATAACATTGCCCTAGGCTTATGCCTATTAAAACAAACTCACAAGCCTCCAAGCTTGTATGTAAAATATATTTCATATATATCAGACCATATGTCTGTTTACTTAGGGCTGAAATATTTTCTAGTTCCCTACTCACTTATGGTCTAGTCCTTAACCATCTTATATATGTTTGGTTGGATCATAAGGTTTTCAAGAGATTTAATACAAGTATTAACATTACTCTTGCCAACATAAGATCATGAGTACAATCATGTATAACTCGTGTAAATGCATTCATCAAATCCTCCTACCTTTAAGGATTGATCTCTTTCCTCTAATCTTCCATGATCCTAACTGATGTATGTAATCTGTACATCCATACATATTGTCAATATATAAATTATGAACAATCCTATTGATCACAGATCTGATGTTTAGAATGATCTTTAGATCATTCATATTTAAGTATTTTTCTATCTCTAAGTCTTTGAATGTTCATCTCCTTGATCTTGATCTTTCATAGATCCATAGATTGACAATCTACACATGTTGATAAAGATCAAGGTCCTAGATCTTCTATCATTTAGTTCTTCTTTGATCTAAGTTCAATTATTGGATCATCCCTATGGAGGATGATCTTGGTTTTCTTCCTTGAATCATCTTTGATCAAGGGTTTGGATTATCTAATATAATGAACTATACAAACATACTAATAAACATGCATACTAAGTACAATATAGTATTCTTATTCTTTATTGTTCTTGATCATCCAAGATCTAATGGATCTTGTTTGATCATCCTTATCTTACTTACTGTTTTTATTAGGGTTAGGTAATTTTTCTAACCTTTTATGCTCTTATTATTATTATTCAACCAGTTAATCTGCTGGTTGAAGGTAACTTATTCTAGCCTAAATCTAGACTACTCCTCTTATTTTCAATTGGCTAAGGCTTACTAACTGAATGCGTGAACACAAAGTGGTTACTTCAATCCTCATGTAAGAAGGCGTTTAGACCTCACAAACGTCAAAAGAAGGTAGGGGAAGAGCGAGGCTCTATTAGATAACCCCCTTAACCACTATGTTCATCATTCACTAGAATGACCATAGCTCAACCTTTCATAAGGTTCCTATAAGCATGTTTACCCTAAAAACTCTTTCTAATGGATTTTAATTAATTCCATGAATATTTATAATGTCATTCATGGGGTTTATTATTCTTTTCCTAGTTTGGGCCAAGGATTTGATAATCCTTATATTGTCCTACTAACTATAGTCCTTACTAATTAAGTCCAAAGTACTCCATTCTTATTTGTGTCATGAAACTCTACTTTCTCATTAGATTACATTTTTGATGTTTTATGCTCTTTATCTCATAACAAGTAGATCTACTAATAAGATTTAACCATGAATGAATTAAAAATTCAAAGCCTAAAACTACTTAATTTAACATTTAATGATAATGAGGCAAGGTACTTAAAATTACTCTAACATGATTTCCAACTAATACACCTTAATAACTCAATTTAAACTAACATGGACTTAAGGTATAATCTCATACTATAGTATAAACTTGTATGAAATTCTAGCATTGTCTTAAGTTAGAATGGCATAAAATCATACTAAAGTGCCCCTAAGATAATTAAATCTAGCACATTATGATAACAATGAAATCACATATCATGCTAAAGTCTAAATGATATACTAGCATGCTTTATAACATAATCATATTTAAAATGCTATTATATAAGATGAAACTAATTACATTAACATTTTTAGAATCCTTTACTTATGATCCAACCATTAGATCTTAGATATTTTCCTTTGATTAAAGGTATTAGTTATAATTAGGGGATTTTCTTTATTAAGGTCCAAAGATCATATTGATCCATTTTTGTCATAATCCATCCATGATTTCTTGGATTTCATCATATCAACATTCATTTTATCCATCCCAAGGATTTGATCATACTTGATCTCATTGATCAAGGGGGCCCCTTTGTATTTTTAGGGTTTTTCTACCATAATGGGTAGATCCCTTAATATATCTCAGATATGTCCAAATAAACCATAGATCTCACTTTATTTCAATAGTATATCATTAGTAAAACATATTTTCAAGATCTAATCATCTCAGATCTTGAAGATCTAGGTAATTGGAAACTTGTTTCTTTAATACAGAAAGTTTTACTAAATATTATGTTCATTTTATTATTTCATCAGAAAATAGAGGTTTCAAGATTTCCATAGCTTCTTTCTGATCTCAATTTGGAGTTCAGATGACTCTGAAATTGCATCTGGAAGGTCACAGTCCTTCCTAGGGCTTAGATTTGATATGGGCCCAAGGAACGGACGGCCCAGATCTTTCGGGCAGAATGTGCTCGGTTCGTTGGGTGTGTCCACTGCGATGAATATCAGAAGCGCCCATACGAGGCATCCACGAACGCGCGAGGAATGTCATCCGTCCGATCAGGAGATCAGACAGTCCATTTGGATCGTCTAATCAATCCCCTCTCAATTGAGGGCCCAAAACTTCTCAGATCTTTGTGAAAATTCTACCCTAGGGGTTTTGGACCCTTTTGGATCGATTGGTGCTGTCAAAATTTTCATCTAAGTACTCCATAATCTTGAATTAAGGGTTCTGGTGTTTACTTTATTTTTAACTTTTTATTACCAAAATAAATTACAGTAAACTAAAAATTACATAAACCAGTATTAAACATCTATATAAAGTATTCCCACCTACCTGATTGAAGAAAAACTTTGTTTATGTGTCCAATTTAAAAGAAATACCCTTTGATGAAGATATGGCCTAAGATCCACCTTTCTTGCAAATTTCCGTTGTTTGAACCGTTGGATCTTAAAATTTCTTTAGGGGTTTTTTAGATAAGATATGGTGAGAAGTTTTGGATGGTGGAATTAATGAAATTAGATCTGGAACAGAGTGCCTAATTGATTTTAGGTCTCTTGTTCCAATCTAAAAAGAAAAAGAAATTGCAAAGAGAGATATCTCTTGGAAATTTTGGGTTTTTGGGGAGGGATCTAGGTCTAATTTTTCAAGGAGAGTGAAGAAAATTTTGTGGGGATTATATAAGCATTTTTGGAGGATTTTTGGGGTTGTATTTATAGGCATTTTGGTCCTTTTTTCATGATTATAATATTTAATTTTTTATTATTAAATGGCATGAAGGTCTCCCATGCTCCATTATTTCTTCCCCATGCTCCATTTTTCTTTCCCAAGATCAGCTAGTGATTGTTGACCCATGACTTCACATGGGCTGCTCATAAGATTCATTTTTGGGTCCCTTGTGGGCCCCATGTGGGCCCCACATGGTGTAAAAAGACCGTTTTGCCATTTATGTATAAAATTTTGAGTTTTATTCCCATGATCTCGGATTTGAGTGTACTTGGTGGCGTTGGATTCATATTTCTTAGCACATTCTAAATTTTGATGTCTCATATTTTGATTTTTGGATAAAATTACTATTTTACCCTTTTGTCCAAGAAATGAAGAAACTTAAGGATTTTTCATCCGAATTTAGAATTTGTAGTGCTTATAGTCATTTGGAAGGGTTTACTAAGTTTAATTTCAATTTTACATGTCTTATTATTTGATTATACTTTTATAAAAAGTTTATTCTAAATAACCCTAATATTTCAGCCCAAAATATTTGAAATTAAAACTTTATTGATTTTCTCAATCAATTACAAAAGTTGGGGTTATTACAATCTTCCCCCCTTATAATAATTTCGTCCTCGAAATTTGTAATACACTACTTACTCAAACAAAATAGGGTGCGTCTTCCTCATTTCTACTTCCATTTCCCACGTGGCTTCCTCAACAGAGTGATGTTGCCATAGGACTTTGACTAACGGAATGCTTTTGGTTCTTAACTTCTGTTCCTTGCATTCCAGAATTCGTATTGCCTTCTCTTCGAAGGTTAGGTTAGGCTTTAGCTCTTCTGGCACCCTTTGAAGTACATGAGTGTCATCTTGAAGGTATTTCCTTAGCATAGACACATGAAAGACACTATGTATTTCTGAGAGTTGGGGTGGTAAGGCTAATTTGTAGGCCACTAGACCAACTCTTTCTAAGATTTCAAATGGACCAATGAATCTAGGACTGATTTTTCCTTTGCTTCCAAACCTCATTACTCCTTTAACAAGTGATACCTTTAGAAATGTGTGCTCCCCCACATCAAATTCTAGGTTTCTATGTCTTTTATCTGCGTAACTCATCTGTCGACTGTGTGCTGTTAACAACCTCTTCTGTATCAATCTGACCTTGTCTACACATTGTTCCACTAGTTCTGACTTTATCAACTTTCTTTCTCCAACTTCACTCCAACAGGTTGGTGATCGACATGCCCGTCCATACAATGCTTCATATGGTGCCATACCAATACTTGCCTGAAAACTGTTGTTATATGCAAATTCTACTAAAGGAAGATGTTCATCCCAACTCCCTTTCCAATCTAAAGCACATGCTCTCAACATATCTTCTAAGGTTTGAATAGTCCTTTCTGATTGACCATCTGTTTGAGGGTGAAATGTTGTACTGAGTTTAAGTGAGGTTCCCAAGGCTTGTTGTACACTCTTCCAACATCTCGAAGTAAATCCTCCATCCCTATCCGAGATAATGGATAGTGGAATCCCATGAAGTCTTACGATTTCTTTGATGTATAACTTAGCCAGACTATCAATTGATTGGTTTTGTCTAATTGGAAGGAAATGTGCTGACTTTGTTAGCCTATCCACAACCACCCAAATCATGTCATGGCCTGCCCGAGTTCTTGGCAATCCCACTACAAAATCTATAGTGATATTGTCCCATTTCCATTCTGGAAGTTCCAACGTTTGTAACATTCCACCTGGTCTTTGGTGTTCAACCTTTACTTGTTGACAATTTAGACATTTAGCCACAAATTCTCCTATTTCTCTCTTCATGCCTTCCCACCAAAAGTTTCTTTTTAAATCTTGATACATCTTTGTACCTCCAGGGTGTATAGAAAACTTTGACTGATGGGCTTCTTGTATCAATTCCTTTCTCAGACATGTATTTGAAGGAACCACCAATCTCTCCTGAAAACGTATGCCCCCATCTGTACCCTTAACAAATCCTTTCTTTTCACACAATTCTTGAGTTGCTGTATCTTCTTATTGGGCTTTAAGGACTCTTTCTACAAAAGCTGATTTAATTATGATGTTTGTGAGTAGAGCTCTTGGTTGTCTACTTAATGCATCAGCTACTACATTTGCCTTTCCAGGATGGTATTGGATGGCAAAATCGTAATCTTTGATATACTCTATCCATCTTCTTTGTCTCATATTCAAATCAACCTGAGTGAAGATGTATTTGAGACTCTTATGATCTATAAATACATTGAATTTTTCTCCATACAAATAATGTCTCCAAATTTTCAATGCAAAAACTACAGCTGCCAATTCTAGGTTATATATTGGGTAATTTATTTCATGTTTCTTCAATTGTCTAGATGCATAAGCAATGACCTTCCCATTTTGCATTAACACACCTCCTAACCCTTTGCCTGAAGCATCACAGTATATTTCATATCCCCCACTCCCAGTTGGCAAAGTCAATACTAGTGCTGTAGTTAACCTCTTCTTTAGCTCTTGAAAACTATTTTCACATTCTTCTGACCAAGTGAATTGTACCCCATTTCTTGTCAAGGAAGTCATAGGAAGAGCTAGAAGAGAGAACTCTTGAATGAATCTACGGTAGTATCCTATTAGTCCAAGAAAACTACGTATTTCTATTACTGTTTTAGGTTTCTCCCAATTCATTACTACTTCAATCTTGGTGGGGTCCACTTCTACTCCATTCTTGGAAATTACATGACCTAAAAAATTGACCTTCTCTAACCAGAATTCACACTTACTAAATTTACCAAATAGTTTGTGTTCTGAGAGTATTTAGTACAATTCGTAAGTGTTCTTGATGTTCTTTGATACTGGTAGAGTAAATCAGTATATTGTCGATAAATACAATCACAAATTTATCCAAAATTTCTTTGAAGATTCTATTCATCAAATCCATAAACACTACTGGTGCATTGGTCAGGCCAAAATACATGACTAGAAACTCGTAATGCCCATATCGAGTTCTGAATGTTGACTTGGGTATGTCTTCATCCTTAATACACAATCGATGATATCCTGATCTAAGGTCAATTTTAGAAAAGACCTTAGCATATTGGAGTTGATCAAAGAGATCATCAATGCGAGGTAAGGGATACCTATTTTTCACTGTGACACTGTTCAACATTCTATAATCAATGCATAATCTCATTGACCCATCCTTCTTCTTCACAAATATTACTGGTGCTTCCCATGGTGAACTACTTGGTTTAACAAACCCTTTTTCTAACAATTCTTGCAATTGTCCTTTTAACTCTTTCAACTCTGCTAGGGCCATCCTATAAGGTGCTTTAGAAATTGGAGTTGTACCAGGAATTACTTCAATGGTAAACTCAATTTCTCGGTGTGGGGGTAACCGTGGTAGTTCTTCAGGAAAAACATCTTGGAATTCCCTGACCACTTCAATTTCTGTTATCCTGGGCTGTTCAACATCTAAGGAAACCACTGTTGCTAGAAATGCCTAACACCCCTTAGACATATGTTTGACTGCCTTCATAGCTGAGATGATGGATTTGTCTAAGTCATTGTGTTTCCCATACAGTATTAATACTTTCTCCTCTGGTATACTAAATGTGAGTTTCTTCTTGTGACAATCCATAACTACCCAGTATTTTGCTAACCAGTCCATATCCAGTATGATGTCAAAATCCTCCATGTTCAATAAAATGAGGTCTATGTCCATTCTTTTGCCCAATACTTCTAGAGGTACATTATGCAAGTATTCTTGTAGTTTAACTATTTTTCCAACTGGAGTTGTTACATCTAGATCAAATCCCAAGTTTTTCATTGATAGTTGTATACTATATGTAAATTCACAAGATATAAAGGAATGCGTAGATCCAGAATCAAACAGCAATTTTGCATAGTTGTCTGCTACAAGTAGTGTACCTTCAATTACCGCATTGGATGGTCCAGCTTGGCCGACAGTAATGGCGAAGACCCTTCCTTGGTGTCGAGGAGCAATTTCTAGTTTTTCCTCCCTGACTGCCAATGGTTTAGTACAGTGGAAGGCGACATGTCCATACTCCCCACAATTGTGGCACTTGATTAGAAATCGTTGTGGTTGTTGTTGTATGGGTCGTGGGCAGATGTTGCCTTGGTGAAATTTTCTACATCTTGGACATGGCTGTCTATTTGGCCTTGGTGCATTGTTCCTTTGATTTCTTTGAGGCTTAAAATTGTTCCAAGGTCTTTTATTCTTCTGGAAAGGCCTTGGGTTATTGTTTCCTCCTCCACTGAACTTCGTAATTTGACCCTTTTTGTACTCTTCTTCAAACTTGGAGGCCATTGCCACACAGTCTGCCAAGGTAGTCGGTTTAGTACCCAGCACCTTTATTTTCAGCCCTAGGTGTAGCCCTTCAATGAAACGATCCACGGTGTGTGTTTCTGTGTCACACACATGAGTCGTGAATCTCCTTAGTTGTGTGAACTTGTTATCATAGTCCACCACCGACATATTCCCTTGCTTTAGGTCCAAAAACTCTATCAACTTCCTTTGTTGTACATGAGAAGGAAAATATTTATGGTTGAATACTTCCTTAAATTCTTCCCATGTAATATCTTCAGAATTCGAGAAGAAGGTGTTGTTAGCTGATCTCCACCAAAATGCAGCTTCTTGTTTGAATAAGTATTTGGAAAATTTCACCTTCAACTCTGAAGGAGTACGTAGTGCACTAAAAGTCTTTTCAACTTCATATATCCATTCCTCAGCCTTTTCAGCTTCACCCTTGCCGTTATACTCTGTAGTCCTCTTTTGAAATCTCCCCATCATTTTATCAACTTTTTTTGGTGTTAATGGGGATCTTCCAACTTCTTCACTTAATACAAGGGAAGATTGCCCTTGTCCTGGTGTGGGAGTAGTTGGTGTTGGTGTTGGTGTAGTATGTCTCACCTCAGGCTGAGCCTGAGCCTGCGTACTTGGTATTTCTACAAGAGGTGATGAACCTTGGGGTTGTTGTAGGTGAGGAAGGAGGTTCCTTAACATCCTTGTCATCATCTCTTCCATATTACTCATGGTTACTCTCTTCATATTGTCTTCTGGAGTATTTTGAGCTGTCTGCCTTGTGACTCTCTTTGGTGGCATTTGCTCGTAAACCAAAATTCTATCAGTCCTCTATACAACTACTTCTATCTTAAACTAGACTTGGATTATAATCTCTCCTTTAGACATATTTGTACTGTACTGTGACTAGATGAATCGCTTTGATACCAACTGTGACGACCCGGGTTTTTGTAACACATTTTGTAATGTATTTTCAAAGGCAGGGCCCTTAAGAGTGTAAAAAAAAAATTCACAAAACAAACCAGCAAAAATTCTTTTCTTTAGAACTTATTTTGAAAACCCAAGTCACCACTTCATACATAACATAAGTATAATTTGTGTACAAAATAAAATTTCATTGAAGGAATATACTTTTATTAAACTCCAAGATCCATCCAGTGGTTCACAATACAGGCAAATCTATTACAGTACTTGTCCAAATTATATAATCCAAAACTCAAGCTCACCATACAATAAAACTCTCAACAAAGAAAAATACATTTCTTCAAGGGTATACCTTGAATATTATTCTCTTTAAGTCTTCTATCGTCTTCAGCTCCTAACTCTCCTTCCCTGTATTTGAGATATTGCAACATTTACAATATCTCAACAAGCAATGCTTGGTAGGGGATTCAAGAAAAATAATAATTGACAATGTAATTCCAATACTTCATAATCCCATTATCCCTAAACATACTCTTTACTTTGTAAGTTATGTATATCTATATACACACATACCCTTCATGGGTAAACCAGTTAAATTTGTGAAAGTAGTCAAATATCATTCCCAACTAAGCTGATCAATTCTCTTCATTTTGAGAATTTAGTATTACAGCTAATCTTATACTAGGAATTTCCCTTCTTGGAAAATATTGGTAATATACAATTACCTACCATTTCATTATGCTACAACATAAGGCATTTCATTATGCCTATTCTCATATACATCATAGTGCAAAATAATCAGAAAGGTTGCTATGCTGCAGTCTAATCCATACTAGCACGCTCAGATAACTATCCTGTTCACCACTGATACCACGGTGGAAAATATTATGTCACTGCCTATATGGGGGGGCAAGACTTTCATAGTGGTGGCCTTCCCATAATTGCCACCACCCGACTTTTAGCCTTTCTTTGGGCAAGGTATCATCATATCATCAAATTTCAAGGAGCGAGTGGCCAAACCCTCATAACTCCTCTAGCAATAGCATTCCCCTAGGCTTATGCCTATTAAAACAAACTCACAAGCCTCCAAGCTTGTATGTAAAATATATTTCATATATATCAGACCATATGTCTGTTTACTTAGGGCTGAAATATTTTCTAGTTCCCTACTCACTTATGGTCTAGTCCTTAACCATCTTATATATGTTTGGTTGGATCATAAGGTTTTCAAGAGATTTAATACAAGTATTAACATTACTCTTGCCAACATAAGATCATGAGTACAATCATGTATAACTCGTGTAAATGCATTCATCAAATCCTCCTACCTTTAAGGATTGATCTCTTTCCTCTAATCTTCCATGATCCTAACTGATGTATGTAATCTGTACATCCATACATATTGTCAATATATAAATTATGAACAATCCTATTGATCACAGATCTTATGTTTAGAATGATCTTTCGATCATTCATATTTAAGTATTTTTCTATCTCTAAGTCTCTATATGTTCATCTCCTTGATCTTGATCTTTCATAGATCCTTAGATTGACAATCTACACATGTTGATAAAGATCAAGGTCCTAGATCTTCTATCATCTAGTTCTTCTTTGATCTAAGTTCAGTTATTGGATCATCCCTATGGAGGATGATCTTGGTTTTCTTCCTTGAATCATCTTTGATCAAGGGTTTGGATTATCTAATATAATGAACTATACAAACATACTAATAAACATGCATACTAAGTACAATATAGTATTCTTATTCTTTATTGTTCTTGATCATTCAAGATCTCATGGATCTTATTTGATCATCCTTATCTTACTTACTGTTTTTATTAGGGTTAGGTAATTTACTAACCTTTTTATGCTCTTATTAATATTATTCCACCAGTTAATGTGCTGGTTGATGGTAACTTATTCTAGCCTAAATCTAGACAACTCCTCTTATTTCCAATTGGCTAAGGCTTACTAGCTGAATGGGTGAACACAAAGTGGTTACTTCAATCCTCATGTAAGCAGGCGTTTAGACCTCACAAACGTCAAAGGAAGGTAGGGGAAGAGCGAAGCTCTATTAGATAACCCCCTTAACCACTATGTTCATCATTCACTAGAATGACCATAGCTCAACCTTTCATAAGGTTCCCATAAGCATGTTTACCCTAAAAACTCTTTCTAAGGGATTTTAATTAAGTCCATGAATATTTATAATGTCATTCATAGGGTTTATTATTCTTTTCCTAATTTGGGCCAAGGATTTGATAATCCTTATATTGTCCTACTAACTATAGTCCTTACTAATTAAGTCCAAAGTACTCCATTCTTATTTGTGTCATGAAACTCTACTTTCTCATTAGATTACATTTTTGATGTTTTATGCTCTTTATCTCATAACAAGTAGACCTACTAATAAGATTTAACCATGAATGAATTAAAAATTCAAAGCCTAAAACTACTTAATTTAACATTTAATGATAATAAGACAAGGTACTTAAAATTACTCTAACATGATTTCCAACTAATATACCTTAATAACTCAATTTAAACTAACATGGACTTAACGTATAATCTCATACTATAGTATAAACTTGTATGAAATTCTAGCATTGTCTTAAGTTAGAATGGCATGAAATCATACTAAAGTGCCCCTAAGATAATTAAATCTAGCACATTATGATAACAATGAAATCACATATCATGCTAAAGTCTAAATGATATACTAGCATGCTTTATAACATAATCATATTTAAAATGCTATTATATAAGATGAAACTAATTACATTAACATTTTTAGAAACCTTTACTTATGATCCAACCATTAGATCTTAGATATTTTCCTTTGATTAAAGGTATTAGTTATAAGTAGGGGATTTTCTTTATTAAGGTCCAAAGATCATATTGATCCATTTTTGTCATAATCCATCCATGATTTCTTGGATTTCATCATATCAACATTCATTTTATCCATCCCAAGGATTTGATCACACTTGATCTCATTGACCAAGTGGGCCCCTTTGTATTTTTATGGTTTTTCTACCATAATGGGTAGATCCCTTAATATATCTCAGATATGTCCAAATAAACCATAGATCTCACTTTATTTCAATAGTATATCATTAGTAAAACATATTTTCAAGATCTGATCATCTCAAATCTTGAAGATCTGGGTAATTGGAAACTTGTTTCTTTAATACAGAAAGTTTTACTAAATATTATGTTCATTTTATTATTTCATCAGAAAATAGAGGTTTCAAGCTTTCCATAGCTTCTTTCTGATCTCAATTTAGAGTTCTGATAACTCTGAAATTGCATCTGGAAGTTCACAGTCCTTCCTAGGGCTTAGATTTGATCTGAGCCCAAGGAAGGGACGACCCAGATCTTTCAGGCGGAACGAACCAGGTGAAACGCGCTCTGTTCGTCATGCGCGTCCGCTGCAATGAATATTAGAAGCGCCCGCGGGGGGCATCCACGGACGCGTGAGGAATGTCATCCGTACGATCAGGCAGTCCATTTGGACCATCCAATCAATCCCCTCTCAATTGAGGGCCCAAAACGTCTCAGATCTTTGTGAAAATTTTACCCTAGGGGTTTTGGAGCCTTTTGGATAGATTGGTATAGTCAGATTTTTAATTTGAGTACTCCATAATCCTGAATTAAGGGTTCTTGTGTTTACTTTATTTTTACCTTTTTATTACCAAAATAAATTACAGTAAACTAAAAATTACATAAACCAGTATTAAACATCTATATAAAGTATTCCCACCTACCTTATTATAGAAAAAACTTTGTTTATGTGTCCAATTTAAAAGAAATACCCTTTGATGAAGATATGGCCTAAGATCCACCTTTCTTGCAAATTTCCGTTGTTTGAACCGTTGGATCTTAAAATTTCTTTAGGGGTTTTTTAGATAAGATATGGTGAGAAGTTTTGGATGGTGGAATTAATGAAATTAGATATGGAATAGAGTGCCTAATTGATTTTAGGTCTCTTGTTCCAATCTAAAAAGAAAAAGAAATTGCAAAGAGAGATATCTCTTGGAAATTTTGGATTTTTTGGAAGGGATCTAGGTCTAATTTTTCAGGGAGAGTGAAGAAAATTTCATGAGGATTTTATAAGCATTTTTGGAGGATTTTTGGGGTTGTATTTATAGGCATTTTGGTCCTTTTATCATGATTATAATATTTAATTTTTTATTATTAAATGGCATGAAGGTCTCCCATGCTCCATTATTTCTTCCCCATGCTCCATTTTTCTTCCCCAAGACCAGATGGTGTTTGTTGACCCATGACTTCACATGGACTGCTCATAAGATTCATTTTTGGGTCCCTTGTGGGCCCCATGTGGGCCTCACATAGTGTAAAAAGATTGTTTTGCCATTTATGTATAAAATTTTGGATTTTATTCCCATGATCTCGGATTTGAGTGTACTTGGTGGCGTTGGATTTGTATTTCTCAGTACATTCTAAATTTTGATGTCTCATATTTTGATTTTTGGATAAAATTACTATTTTACCCTTTTGTCCAAGAAATGAAGAAACTTAAGGATTTTTCATCCGAATTCAGAATTTGTCATGCTTATAGTCATTTTGAAGGGTTTGCTAAGTTTGATTTTAATTTTACATGTCTTATTATTTGATTATACTTTTATAAAAAATTTATTCTAAATAACTGTAATATCCTTAATTTTTAAGATAAAATAGGAAATTATTAAATAAATTAAAATAAAAATTTATGGATGAAATTTTTCCTGAAAACATAATAATTAGAAAGTGCTCGTCGATACGAATCCAACGCCACCAAGAACGCGAAAAACGGAGCTCAAACGAGGGAGTTATGAGCCGTCAAAGTTGTAAGGGCAAATTGGTCTTTTGACAGAAACGTGTTACACAGGGGTCCAAATTGATAACGGCACCCCTGTCTACACACGTCTCTACTAGTCCGGCAAAATCGCCGGAGAGACATGGGAAGAGACGTGTGGGGAAGAGTTTCTCTTCCCCAAGACTTTAAAACCCTATATCTATGCTCCTCTAGGAGCCAAAACGCTCCACTTTGAGCGTTTTCCATGAATGCTACGCAAAACCCTAGCCCTGCAAAAATCTGAAGTTTCCGGCGAGTGGAGCCCCGGCAACACGAGCAAACCCGACCAGGCACAAGGTAAGCCTCAAATCCGTGTTTTTTCTGTATTTATTAATTAAAAAATTAATTAGGAAAGTATTTAAAAATTAGGAAAAAAATCAGATTTTTGGGGGCTTTGTGCACGCTACTGTTGGAGCGTGATTTCACGGATCAAACCTTATCCGTTTGAAAATCGCACCGTCCAACTAGTGCACAAGAGACCCCAGAGCATACCCTTTAAATTTGGGAGTGATCCAACGGTGGAATTCTCCAGAAAACTCAAAAACCAGTACCTAGGGATGTTTTTAGGAACTTGAGAAAAATCATTTAAAAACCATGGTTTTTGGCAAAATCAGTGCAAAAAGAGGGCATAAATGGATTCTAAAGAGAATTCTGAAGAAAATGGCGCAAAAATCATGCAAAACGGAGCTCTGTAGCTCCGCCGGAGGCGACCGGAATCCGGTCGTCTTCTCCGGCGTCGGCGCCTGGCGCTGACGCCAAGACGCACTCAGAGACGCAGCCAGGACGACGTCACATGACGTCGTCGTCGCCGCGCGGCGTGCGCGCGTGCGGAGAGTGCGCTGGTTGGCTGTCGCAGTGGGACCGGGAAGCGGCGCGTCCTGGCGATAGTGACGCACGTGGCGCGCGTCTTGTACGACGTCTGCGTCGGCGTGCGTCTTCATGCGCCCGTGTACGTCGGTGTAAACCGGCGGAAAAGGGTGCCGCCGGTTTAAACCACCTTATGGTGGTCGGTGAGCCCCATTTTAGTGTAGTTTTCACTAAAACTTGATTTTTGGGAGCTAGAGAGGTCCAAATCACGATCCGGAAGAGGCGTTGTGACCGTATTGACAACGTGGACCTAGTTTTAACTTAAAAACTTAGAAATGACCACTTTTTATTTAGAAAAATTTTAAAATAGTGATGTGACATGTACAGGTGCACTTGAATATACCAATTAAAGGGAGTTATTAGCAAGCTAGTGATCTCACACTGAGGTAGGTGACGACAACTAATGTTTTGCCTTGATTTTAAACCATGTTTAAACATAGCATCATGTGTGATTGTGTTTTAAATTGCGATTTTTATTTACCATGGATTTCATGCGACATTGCGTACAGGATGGTTATTCCAAATTGAATTCTTTTACTGAATAAACTTATTTAAAATGCTTGTACAAGCATGATGTTAATTAGTTATGCTTAATTAGAGATTTATTTCTTATTATATATATAGAAAATGCATGGATTTACATGGAAATGAGTATAGAGGCTTAGTAATTTGGTCCTTTTATAGGCTAACCCCAGGATGAGGGGCATGTCTTGGGGATTTCAAGCTATAAGTGCTCTTGAGTTTTAGCATATACATATGATTTCCGTATTTTATATTTGATGACGGGTGCTCTCGCCCGGTGGGCGTCATGCTAGGAGGGATAGGGCCGGCCACCCACCTTCCGAGATTATGATGTGATGAGTTTGTGATATGATAGACACCTGCCCATAGATGGCATTCGGTAGGGGTTTGGTAACATGGATAGTCCACACTAGGGCCCGAGCCTTTCCATGGGGACAGACGCTAAGTCTCCCGTTATGGTGTCGACGGAGAGCGGCGGTGGTTGATACCCATGGAGGGTTGCCACTGCAGCATGATGGCCCATATTCTTGTTATGTGTGTATGCATGATGAGCATGGTTGTGGATGGTATGCCTGGGTGTGACGACACTCAGAGGTTGACTATGTGTACTCCTGATCAGGGATGTTAGTGCGATGTGGTGGGACCCATTACCTTAGGGTGCCCTTATTCTGGATGTATGCTCCATTTTATTGATTCATGTCATGTTTTAACTCTGTGAATTTCATGTTTTAGCATATGGAATAAATTGGCATTTATTGAACCTGGCATTATGATATCACTATCTTCATAAATGTTAGATTTTTCATCAGTATTGTTCATTATTTCTTGCATTTATTACATTAATTGTCTATGTACCTACACAAGCGATAGCTTCTTTGAGGCATTGCTTTGTTTTGCAATGCCTTAGATCTCGAGCGCGATAACAGGAAAGGCAAGGCTGTTGAGAAGCCGTGAGAGCTGCTAAAGACCATTTTTCTATAGTATTAAATAGTGATGTGAGTCATTAAACAGGATTATCATTTGGATTTTTATTATGGACTGCATATTTTATATTGGGATGTGATTTAGATCTTTGGACATATGTTGGACATTTATATGGGATGTTATGATGGATAGACCCTGGGCCATATTATTATTGTCTTTTGGACGTTTATTTGATTTAAAATAAAGGCGCCTATTTATTTGACGTTGATTTATACGCGGATTATTTATTTATGTTTAAATTACATGTACGTCATTTTGAGAAAGGAAAACTAACACCCGGAGTTTTTAAGATAGGTTTAGTAAAATGTTGAATAAATCTTTTCTTATGAGATCCCAAATGCTCTTATTTAAATTGCCATTATTATATATATAAAAAAAATTGTCTTAAAAATCTGGGGTGTTACAATAACCCTAATATTTCAGCCCGAAATATCTGAAACTCAACTTTATTGATTTTCTCAATCAATTACAAAAATTGTGGTTATTACAATTCTCAGCTAATATTTACATATGATAAAATTATACAAATTAGGGGTATTACAAGTAGGGTTAAAAAATTTGTAGACGTCTTTAACTTCTAATCATATATTTCTCATAAAGGTAATTGCAGAAAATAATTAATTATTACTTATCATTACTAATTAACATGAAGGGGAGCCTTGGTGCAATAGTAGAGTTGTTATTATGTAACCTTGAGATCATGGTTCGAGCCATGAAAACAGCCTCTTGCAAAAATGCAAGGTAAGGCTACCTGCTATTGACTCTTTGTGGCCCACGCATTCCTCTAACCCCGCATACAGGAGAGCTTCATGAACCAAGCTGCCTATTACTAATTAACACTTAATATCAAGGGTTCTCGTCAAGGTGTATATTTGCATCAGTATCTCAGTTTCAATTCAAACATGGGTTTGATTCACACTCCATGTTTTGAGAAATATTTATCATCTAGAAAGAGGAAAAAATGGAGTCTTTGTCTAAAGAAATGTGTTGAGAAAGGGCAGATGTATCGAACCTTTCAATGAGATAGTGCTTTTTCAAATCTCTCAAAATGGAATATGTTCCAAACATATATGCCATGGTTCCTAAGTTCGACAAGGTGCAAATATCTAAATTTCACCCTTTTAGATACTTTGTCAGACCCATTACCAATACTAAGTAGCAATTAAAAATTTGTATCCATTTTTCATGATATTATGCATGGATCAGATATATCTGAATTCATCACATTTACAAACCCTTATAAGGTCCTCTCCTTGAGTGATAAATTAATTGCATCATCGTGAAGCACTTTGGCTCTATACATATAAGCTTAATTACCTTATCTTCATTAATGAGATTGTAAAGGGTTCTCAAGCGTAGAAAGTGCAAAATCCACCTGATCCTTAGGATGTTGTTGAAAAATAGCAATAATGTTTAATCAATATAAAAAATTTATTAAAGACATTCAATTTTATCATAAAAATAAACACGAATACTATTACCATTTTGATCGCTTAGGATGGTAGGTGATCAGGAGGAGGTCAACCTCAATGATGCATGATACTGCTTATGATTAACATTAGATATAGATAATAAATTATTAAATTGAGGTCTTAAAAAATATTGTTGAAGATGATGGTATGACAACATATTTACCTTGGATATGAAGGGAATAACATACGTTATGTCAATGTCATTCAAGGCCAACTTGCATTGGTACATCTATAAATTAAAAATATTGGATATATAAGACTAATGAGGCAGGAGAATTTATTGGACAATGAAAAGGTAAATATGTATGCGCATATATCTTCTTCGCCTAATTTTCTCCTCTTTGGGCACAAGTAGCTCTTTTGATTTTTTTTTTCATTTATGATTTTCTAAAAAAGAAATGGTTTCAAACTTTAGGTACTTTTTAACTCTTTTGGGAGGAATAATATGGTTTTGGACTTTGTTTTTTCTCTTTTACAATAGTCACTGTGTATTTAAAAGTTCATATGAACAAACAAATCACAATGGGTCATCCGTAAATAATCTCTATATCAAGTGCTAACCTAAAATTAAAATAAAATTTTAAAGATAATTAATAATATTAAAATATCTTATATTTAAATTACTATGTTAGCATCTAATACAATAAATTTTAAATTAGCATTATAAGGGTATTTCTGTATATTATTAATATGTTCTAATTCTTGGTTCTAGTCCAAGTACTTGGACATATAAACTGGTATCATATACTAAGATCTGATTCTTTAAAATGAAAACCAATACTAGACTACGGATGACTGTAACGTAATGTTTCAGTCCAATTCCTATTGGTTTTGCTGTTCCGAATTTACCATTTGCGCCCCTAATTATCATTGCATGGGTCAAAGCACCACTTATTGTTGTAATTTAGGTCGGCCTCGGACACAACTTATTCATCTTGTTCATGGTATGGCCCATAAGATAGAATGTCCACAGAAAAAATTTCCAATAATTGCAAAATTACTTGCCTTCAATTTTCATTACTTGGGCACAAGGCATATGACATTGGGATTAGTGGGGCCAACAAAAGAAAGAGGATATGCCCATGACTGCAGGATAATCCTCTCTTCGTATGTGGATGTCGGGGATCATTCCTTTTGTTGGGGCTGGAGCAATGCTTTGTCACCATTTTATTGGGGTTTCATTAGTTAGGCATTACTAGCTCAATCCAACGGGACTCAAACTTGGAAAATTAGGAAACTGGTTCTCGTTCGAGTAATCTAGGAAGGCTAATGGGAGCGCGCCAAGGATGGCAGTTTTCTCCTGGTGTTGGAATTTTCTCGTCTATTGTGAACTTTGCCACTAAGTTAGGCCATCACGCTCCACAATTAATCTACAGTTGGTTAATTTCCTTGACTACAGTTTTCGGCCCTGTTATACGTGAACAATTGTGATGCCCTCTGCTGTTATTTTTTCTCTTAACTTGAATATCATCGTTTTGCCGATTGATTCTTGACTGAATAAGGTTGCAATTGATCTTCTCATGTCATCGTCGTCATTTAGGCCTTATCTTCTTCTTTTTTCTCCACATTGTTTCTAACTGGTGCCATTGTCAGTCACCGTTGGACATGTCTAAACCATCTAAGTCTATCCTCCCTTATCTTGTTACCTGTGTTACTCCTAACTTTGTTCTTAATGTTTTCATTTCTAATTATATCATTTCTTGTACTGTCCCTCATCTATCTCAACATCCTTATTTCAATTACGCTCATCTTATATATGTATTTTGTTTCAATACTCTGATTCAGAGAGCATAGTCAGTTTTACAGCCACCCTATAAAACTTTCACTTTGAGTGGCACCCGCTTATTAGCACATCTCAAATTTGTTCAAACCCACCCGCAGATCTTCTTAACCAAGGATATTATTTTTAAGCGGTTTAATAGGCTTGATTGTATACAGGACAATTCTGAACTATAACATTTTCAGAGCAGAAATTTACCAGCAAATGGTGCAGGCACTAAATAAATGCAGCATCACTAAATCTATACTCGGAGAAATTCATATTTATGAACATCAGCTAGTTAATATCAGCCACAAATCTGAACGAGTAAGGAATATCACTCTACTCAGAACTTTCTGCAAGCACAAGCACAGAAATGATTTATTCCCTAACCCTATCACACATATAACATAAAAAGGACAGGTAACAAGGATGAGAAGAAGAAAATGGGTTAAACACGACACGTCTTCATCTTATGTAGTGAGGATAGGTGGCAGGTAATCAGATTTCGCACCAAGAACACGAGCCTTGGTGTCAGGGAAAAACTCCATCCCTGGCAACTCTGTAACTTGTCCGTCACTTGTAACTCTAATTGGGTAACTCAGAAGGTGACCTGGCAGGTCACGCTCTAAAGTCTCACTTGAATAGAGGTCCCAGTACTTGTCTGCAATCTTGTTTACCTTGCGCACGCATTCCACATTATTTGGCACAAGGAAGGAATCATCAAGCATCCCAAGGTGCTCATACCACAAGGCCATTCGTAAACCATGGATCTGGCCCCTGGCTGGCTGCTGCCTGGTCGCCAGGTGATATGGCTGGTATCCTCCCATGGCTATCTCAGAGTCTCTAGAGCCATCCATTGACCTTTGGTTGATGTTTGCCGATCCAATAATTATGTATTCATCGTCAACTGCAAAATTAAACAGAGCACATTATCGGTTTGTGACTAATCATGACATTGGTTCTTGAAACTTAAAGAGCATTCCAGTCAAACTACAGTTGAGCCTTTAAACACGAACTAAATGAGGTAACCGATGCAGGGTACCTAAATCAAAGTCGGTCGTCAGTTTCAATAAGTAGACAGGATGGTAGGTTTTCCTCGATCTTAAATAGTTCCATGATATTAAAATTTTAACAAGAGAAAGATTAATAAAGATGGATACAAAAGATCAAAAAAAAATCAAAGGAAAAAATATGTTTGCGGTGAAATCATTTTCAAACAAAGTGACTTTCAATCTAGAAAGCAAGTGTTAAGTAAATGGTTGTTCTAGAAGTACACAGAAGTAAACACAACTAGTCAGAACATACTCTAGAAGGAATTCATTTCATAATGTAAAAGCAAGCTCAAAATCTCCATAACCACTTCAGGTTGCTAATAACTACCAGACAAGCTGAAGAGAACCCTGCTATGTGAAATATTTTTCCTGCATTATGACTTAAAAGTCTCACCTAAAGCATGGTAAGTTGTCCAATTATCAAATTGTACAGCCAGGTTCTGAATTTTAATAAAAAGCTGATCGAGATTCAAATCATTTTCAGAGAAATGTATTTTCAGTATGATCCGTGAATATCAGCACTGATTCAAACTGAATATGCTGTCTAAACTGGTGCTTTTTAAAGTGCTACCACCAATAGCTCCAAATAAAGAGGAAATATAAGAATAACATCATTTAACTGTTTCCCATGAGATTCTAGAAGAAGCTAATTAGTTCTAGGCCACATGAAAAGACTAGCCGATCATATTGATGGCTGACAAAGTGACTTGATTTGTGTGTGGTCTATAATCAAGTTCAAACTGCTTCAGAGTTCAAATTGAATATCCTGTCTGAACTGGAGCTTTCAAAAGTGCCACCACCAATAGTTCCAAATAAAAAGGAAAATAAGAATAATATCATTTAATTGTTTCCCATGAGATTCTAGAAGAAGCTAATTAGTTCTAGGCCACATCAAAGGACTAGCTGATCATACTGGTGGCTGACAAAGTGACTTGATTTGTGTGTGGTCTATAATCAAGTCCAATGCTACAGAAACAGCAGCAAGTCTGTCATGAAGTCAAATGACTTCTGTAAATCGATGACCTTCTGTTCACTTCTCCAAGCCAAGTTTAGAATTTAGAAGGAGACTTAATTCGAAACTTGCTACCAGGACAACGGCCACACTAGACATAACCTGGCAAGTTGACGAGTTAATGTGTTATTAGGTTATTTACAAAAGTCAAATGAATGATGAAATGATAGAAAGTACCCCAAATCCATAAATGCAACATGGATGGTACTCATTGTCCTGCCATCATTTTTACTTGAAAGAGTTCTGAAATTTAATTTTAATCGATTTCTTACCTATCATCATCTTGGTGTGTACATAGATCATAAATCGGCGAGCCTGCTGAGCTCGAGCATAATCAGTATCTGCCTCTGGTTGCTCCTGTGGTGCATACTCCCCGCTTCTCTTAATCTCCCTATTCCCAAGGCAGAAAAAAGTTAAATATTCCTTTGGGTTTGCCTCAATCCCCTTTGCCTGGAGTGCCTGAACGATGTCAGTATACATCATCTCCATTGTCCTCCTCTGCCAGTCTAAAATTGCCTGCACAGACGCAGACTCAGGTACCCCTTCTGGCCACATAGGCACCACAGTGTAGACAGTGAACCTTTCACCTGCTTCAATTTTACTAACAATCTTTAATGAAAGTTCCTTTGGGATAAGATGCAAAGCACCAACATCTTCAACCTTAATGTCATCTGCTTTCCACCCAAATGAGCTACCAAGGAAATACTGATTTTCAATGTATATAAAGTTCTTTGCTCGACGTATGGCATTGATGTAAGCATCTTGAATGCTCCTGTCAATGATATTATCCTTCCCACTAACAAGCCCCGCTCTAGCCGCATCCTCTGGGGTCTCGGGGAAGCCAAAAGCAGCTCCTCCATCAATTGACCGGAATAATTGGACATTCCATGTTTCTCCATCTTCTGGGTACATAACAGGAGAAGGGGGGATGATTATATCAGTAAGATCTCTAAGCTGAACAAGCAGATCCTTCCCCCCTTGCTTCCTCCACCTCTGCTCAAAGTTAAACAAGACATCCCAAGCAATGGGCCCTTCCAGCCAGCAATGGATGTCATGCCAGGGCTCTCTAGGGCCACCTTTTGTTATTGAAGCACCAGGAAAATTGGGTTGATGGAAATCAGCATGATGAGCCATGTCTAAGGTCCTGAAAAGAGAGTGAAACTGAGTATCATATCTGCCATCACAAAGATCCAGACCCCCAACAAAACTCACAATTCGCCTTTGCTGTGATCCTTGACTGGGCATGTCACTGTCAACAACTACAATCTTCTGATGGTGAGTGAACATGGTCGAGATCTGCAAGTCCTGAACTATGCTCCCTCCATCATCAGGGTTACGTGGGCATAGAACACAGTTCACTTCAGTGTCATGGAAGTAATTTGCAGTTTCTTCATCATGGGTGGCCATGAGTCCATCCTTCTTCAATAAACCAACAGAGGTTCTGTCATCCCACACAAGCATGAGAACTCTAACCCCTTCACTAGCCTTCCTCTTTAGGAGCTCTCCAAGAGTCACATTTCCTCCAGGCTTTTGCCTCTCTGAGTCCCTGACCAAGGTGATCTCAGTATATACAGACCATCCAGTTATGTAAATTAAGTGTTTTGCATTAGTAATTGCATCAAAGATATCCTCCCAGCACCTGTGGGGCTCATAATACTTCCCACCAGCCAGAGGAATTTTAGGTATAAAGTTCTCCGGTACATGAGCATCTTGATACAGCGAGACCTTGCAACCTGTTCTCTGCGAAAAGAATGTGTATGGAACACCAGGGAATTTTGGACTCCTAATACCTCTTGCCCAGTTGTGATCTTGGGTAATATCAAAGTATTGCAGTTTTACATGGATCTTAGCACCTCCATGTATAGGCTCACGGTCATCATTGCAGATATCCACCCATCTATCCACTTCTTGTCCATTTAGGAGTTCCTGGACAGGTACATATGCTCGTCCAATGAGAGTTGCTCCAATCGGATCATCATCTTTGACAGTGAAGATAACATCAGCAGCCATATGGGCACAATAGATGTGGAAGGACTCATACCAGCGGGGATTAACAGGTTCACGAGTTATGATTCTGGTCCGACCAACTCTAGCCTTTTGTAGATCAATAGTTGCATAGACTTTGGTAGTCCCTTTGCCTATACCAACAGTCTCCTCGATGTTTTCAACAAGCTGTGAAAAGGATTACAGGTGTGAGAGACAAATCAAAAGCAAGAATATCAAAAGAAGAACTTACGAAAGACTAATTTAGCTAGTCACAATTCTGTAATAAAACTAAAGTAACCTTAGGGCGGCACAGTAACACTCTCTTGATCAGGGAAAACCCTCTCATAGATCTTCTCTTTGATACAGTCGGGGTCTCCAAATTTCAAGGGAGAGAAAATAAAAATAAAGACCCAGAGTAAAGCAAGATCACAAAACCAATTAAGTGAAAGTCAGTGGAATAAAGTCTTCTGCATATTACTTTTTAATAACAGAAAGGAGTTTTAGAACTAAAAGGAAGCCAGAGGTAACAACAGTTAAAGAAGGAATTTTCTGGCTATCAAGTCATGGACATTTAAAAACATATCTGTTGAAATAAATCAACCCCATTAATTGCTAAAGGAAAGGTGTAAGATGAATAAAGAAACAAGATAAAGTAGGTGCCAAAGAGATTTGGACTCCCAGTGAAAAGTCATGCTAACATACTCTTGAATCTCGGACAGGTAATTTGGATGAAACTTGATATTGAGAGAAATATAAAGCACTTGAAATAAATATTGCACCTATGTTTCATTTTCTGTTTATCTTTTCCTTTTTCTCATCATCTCGTGTCCTGCAACTAGGCATATATAGATGGTGGCACAGTTGCTACAAGGAGGGGAATAATGCTGATGGAAAGGTCTTCTAGGCTGCCTATACATAGGCAATAGCATATGCTTCATGAAGTGACACACAACATAACATCCATAGCAAGTGGAAAACCTCATGCCTCAATCTAAATGAGGCAAAGGACATAAATGGTGCCTGACACATATTAGAGCAGTTCCTTTGTGCTGCTCAAGTGAGGTTGCTCAGGAAGATTTAATTAAGGTTATAAATCACACACATAGTTTATTTAGAAGAAGAACAAGATAAATAAAAAGTAGATACACGGACCACAAAGAGGTGACCACCTAGCACAGTGGTAACTAGTGCTTGTTCCCAAGCTGTTAAGGTTTCAAGTGCACTCCACCAACTCCAAAAGAATGAGTCCCACTACAGCAATGGTTACTGTTCAAACAACCATTTAATATTATCCCACATTAATCTAGAAAATTGGTTGGACAGTCTGCAGGGCCCGTGCCAGATGTAGAGCCCATCTGCAAGGGTGAGGCTACAAAAACTAACATTTACATCTTCCACAGAACAATTTCTCTCATCACATGGATAAAGGATTACATCATTCAATCTCACTAAGAATGGCAGTGGCAGACTGGATGGATCACAATCACCAATGAATGCCCATTCAAAATTAATTAGACATGCGCGTTCTTACATCATTTATCTATTTCCATATCATATGGTTGCATTTCCATCTTCATGATTTAATTTAGAAATAAAATGAAATTATAGACAGGTGATGTTTAAAAAGGGCAACCCAGTGTATGAAGCTCACAAGTATGCAGGATGCAGGGAAAGGATGGACCACAAAGGGTCTATAGTATGCAACCTTATATTGTATTTTTGCAAGAGGCTGTTCCCACGCCTCGAACCTGTGAACTCCAGGTCAAATGGCAACAACTCTACCATTGTGCAAAGGCTCCCCTTTAGACAAGATGTTTTAAGAAGCATAAATTGTTCCTGTGCGTTTATACAATCACGGAACAAAAATCAACTATTAGTCTCATGTCCCTATGCAACTAGCTTACCTGGTGGCTAGGAGACCACAAAGACCAAGAATATGGATAGGTAGATCATTGGACCACCAGATTCAGGAAAAAAATTAAGACAATATGTCAGGTGAGGCAGATTTCTACAAGAAAAAAACATATAATTGACCCCCACTTCCTAGTACACACCCTTAAAGCTGTTAATCATTATAAACCAATTTAATCTTTATGTTTGACTTTGTAGCCTGAAGTTAATCAAAAACTTGACAAACCAGCCCAGACCACCAAAGTTATTTGACTTGGCAAAGTCAATAGCAATCCCAAAGAACCCCCACAAGGTGAGTGAAAAAGATCCACTTGTTATGCTCGTTAATTGTTGGAATCTAGGCCAGGCAAATCCATGTTCAACTTACCAAGAATTATCTCAATCTGAATCTCCCTAAGACAACTCATCTAAGACACAGAGGAATTCCTTTCTATGAACATGAGTGTATCACAATGTATTCTAAACAATGTGGTTCCTGAAAATGGCTGTTCAAAGCTTCCTGAGTCAACTTACACAAGTCAACTAGGTTTTACCTCAGCAAGATTGACATATCAGTCTCTTAGTTTTGGCTGTCAAGTCAATCAGAAACTCCATTAAGTTACACAAGTTAATGAAAGATTCATCATCATCATCGAGACCTTATCCCGATTAGGGGTCAGCCACATGAATCTTGTTCCTGCATTCCCCTCTATTGAGTATCATGGCTTCATTTAGTCCCAAAGTTTTTAAATCTTTCCTCACTACCTCTATCCACGTTGTTTTGGGCCTTCCCCTTGCCCTTTTAGAACCTTCGACTTGCATTACCTTGCCCCTCCTAACCAGTGCCGTTTTCGATCTCCGATGGACATGTCCAAACCATTTAAGTCTAATCTCCCTTATCTTGTAACCTATTGGTGCTACTCCGAAGTTTCCTCTATTCCTAACTCTATCCTTTCTTGTCTTGCCACTCATCCATCTCAACATCCTCATTTCAGCTACATTTATCCTATATACATGATGTTCCTTAACTGCCTAACACTCTAATCCATAGAGCATGGCTGGCCTTATATTCATCCTATAGAATTTTCCTTTTAGTTTGAGTGGCACCACCAATCACACAAAAATCTAGAGGTGTATCTCCATTTGTTCCAACCTGCTTGGATTCTCTGGGTAACCTTTCTCTCAATCTCTCCACTCTCAGAAATCATTGATCCTAAATACCGAAAGTGGTCTTTAGGGGGACTTCTTGGTTATCAATCTTTACTCATTCTCTCCTCCCACTCATCTTCTTGCTAAAATTGCATTCCATATACTCTGTCTTAGTTCGTCTGATTTTAAATCCTTTAGATTCTAATGCTTCTCTCCATAAATCTACCTTTGTGTTTACACCCTTCCTTGCCTCATCAATTAAAACTATATTGTCTATAAATAACATGCACCATTGGAGCTCATGCAGATTTTTGTTAACTCATTCATAACCAACATGAAAAGGTATGGGTTCAATTCCAATCATTGGTACAATGCTATAGTAATAGGAAAATCACCGATCTCCCCATTAGTAGTCCTAACATTTGTTACCACTCTCTCATACATATCTTTAACTATGTCTATATATCCCCGTGAAACCTCTTTCTCACCCAACACCCACCATCTTAACTCTCTAGGGACCCATCATAAGCTTTTTCTAAGTCAATAAAGACCATCTAGAGGTCCTTCTTCCTCTCCCTATATTTCTCTGTCAATTGGGAAAGTAAGAAAATAGCTACTATGGTAGACCTCCCAGGCATGAAACCAAACTGGTTCTCCTATACACTCGTCTCATGCCATAGCCTCTTCTTACTCACTCTTTCAAAATATTTCATAGTGTGGCTGATAAGTTTGATCCCTTGATAATTAGTGCAGCTATGTATGTCTCATTTATTCTTATAAATTGGTACAATAGAGATCTTCCTCCATTCATTTGGAATTTTCTTTTGATTTTATAATCTTGCCAAACTACTCAAATATCTCCCATATTCTCACAAATCTCTATTGGTATACCATTGGGCCCCAGGGTCTTTCCTGATTTCATCTTTTTTAAGCCTCTTTCACTTAAAGTATTCTAGTCCTATGTTGTATATATAATGTCTAAAATTATTTGGGTATATAGTACTTTCAATCCCTATATTTTTAAGGCAATTGTCATTTAGCACTTTTTAAAAGTAACTTTCCCACTTTTGTTTGATCTCTTCATCTTTAACTAGTACCCTTTGGTCATCACTTCTAATACACTTAACATGGTCAAAGTCCTTGCCCTTCTATTATCTTGTTTTTGCAAGTTTAGAATCATCTTTCTCACCTTCTCTTGATCCTAATCTATTACAAAGATCATCCCCTCGAGTTTAGCCTTACTATTCTCTTAGCAAACCTTTTAAGCATTCTTATATTGTTAAAAGTTTTTATTATTTCTAGTCCTCTGCATGCTTTAAAACACACCTATTTTTCTTTAATAACTTTTTGCACTTTTTCACTCCACCACCAAGTTTCCTTTACCAATTGCCTTTTACCTTTAAATACTGCTAGGACACCTTTTGCCACTTTCTTAATGAACTCGGCCATATTAATCCACATGGTGTTTACTTCTGTTTCATTGTTCCAGTTTTCTTCTACCATGAACTTTTTAGTAAGTGACGTTATTCTCTCCCCTTTTAAGTTTCAACACTTAGTTTTGGTCACCTATTAAATTCATTTCCTTTCTTCCACATTTTAATATAGATATCTATAACCATGAACCTATGTTGTGAGGTTAAACTCTCACTGGGTATCACCTTACAATCCTTAGATATTGATCATACGATATTCCTAAGTATAAAAAATTCTATTTGGCTTTTATAGAGTCCACTTTTAAAGGTTATTAAGTGTTTATCCCACTTCTTAAAGAATTTGTTTGCCAAGGCTAAACTATATGCCAAAGAAAAATCTAAGATAGCTTCTCCCATCTCATTTTGTTCTTCGATAACCATACCCTCCATGTACACTATCATATCCTTCTTTTCTTTTCTTACATAACCATTTAAGTTTGCTCTTATAAATATCCCCTCTATGTTGAGAATTTTTTGCATGAATCCCTCCATATCTTCCCATAATTATCCCTTCATTCTATCTTCTAACCCTACTTGCGATGTGTATGCACTTATAACATTTATGATCTTCTCTCCTATGATAAGTTTTATTATTATAATTCTACCACTAGTTCTTTTAACAAATTTTATTAAAAATGAGTGCGCATGGGTTGGTTCGAATCAATATGGAATTATTACCCAATGCTCATTCTATTTTTTTCTCCTTGGTTGATGATAGTATGAAACTCCGCCAATGCCGGTCCCAAGCCCGGATAAAAAAGGAGGAGGGTCTTGCGTCAGGTGCCAGCCGGCAAGGGGGAAGGTGAAGATGATTCTATTATTTCTTTCTTACAAATGAATATGCATTTGTATATTAGTTTGTGAGGAAGAAATGAGAATCATCTCCAGCTTCTTAAAAGATGGCAACCCTTGTATCGTAGCCACGTTAGAGGAAGTGAAGATGATTCTATTATTTCTTTCTTACAAATAAATATACATTTGTATATTAGTTTGTGAGGGAGAAATGAAAATCATCTTCAGCTTTCTAAAATATGGCCACCCTTGCGTCGGTAGCCAGTTACAAGGGTGAAGTGAAGATGATTTTAATAATTGTAATGATTTTCATGATTTTAATGAAAATCATCTTCGCCTTTTAAAACTATGGCAACCCCAACATGACATGAATCGAAATCTGAAATTCGCTCAAGCTAGGGCGTTCCTCATAAGCGACGTTGCATCGGATCCCGGATGCGGTGAAAAAATAGGCAAGGGTTGCTTGGGCGTTCTCCCGTAAGCGACGCGCTACACGGATCCCGGTGTAGTGAAAAATGGGCAAGGAGTGCCAGAGCGTCCTCTAAGGGCGACGACACGCATCGAACCAGTGCAAGTGAAAAGTGGACATGGGTTCATACCATGGAGGTCGAGAAAGGCGATAGTAAATAGGGAATCTCCAAATCATAAGATTCGCATCGCTACATGGAATATAGGGACATTGATGTGTAAGAGTTTGGAGTTAGTAGACACGATAAAACGTAGGAGAGTCAACATCGCTTGTATCCAAGAAACCAAGTGGAAAGGGGCTAAAGCTAGAGAAATAGATGGGTATAAATTATGGTACGAAGGAAAGGAAAATAATAGAAATGGCGTAGGAATAATAGTGGATAAGGAATTAAAGGATAAAGTTGTGGACGTTAAAAGAATCAGTGATAGAATAATAATAATAATAAAAATGATTCTAGGAGAGCAGATTATAAATATTATAAGTGCATATGCACCACAAGTAGGGCTACAAGATATAATTAAGAGACGTCTTTGGGAAGATATGGAGGGAGTCATGCAAGAAATTCCCAACACTGAGGGAATATTTATAGGAGCAGACTTAAATGGCCATGTAGGAAAAGATAAGGAAGGATATGATAGAATACACGGAGGGTATGGTATAGGTGAACGAAACGAGATGGGGGAGAATATCCTCGATTTTGCTTTGTCATATAACCTATCCATTGCAAATACACTCTTTAAGAAGAGGGATGAACACTTAATAACCTTTAAAAGTGGACTTCATAAAAGCCAAATAGACTTTTTTCTACTTAGAATAATGAACGATCTATATGTAAGGATTGTAAGGTGATACCCCAAGTGAGAGTTTAACCTCACAACATAGGTTAATGGTTATGGATATTCATATCAAAAGATGGAGTAAAAAGAACTGAACTTAATACACATCCAAAAACTAAGTGGTGGAACTTAAAAGGAGAGAAAATAACCTCATTCAAAAATAAGTTGATGGTAGAAGGAAATTGGAATTATGAAACAGAGAGTAAATACCATGTGGACTAATTTGGCCAAGTCCATTAAGAAAGTGGCAAAAGATGTCTTAGGAGTATCTAAAGATAAAAGGCTATTAACAAAGGAAACATGGTGGTGGAATGAAACAGTCTGCAAAAGCTATTAAAGAAAAACGAATGCATTTTAAAGCATGGCAAGATTAGAAATAATGAAAACTATGAACAATATAAGAATGCTAAAAACGTTGCTAAGAGAATAGTAAGTGAGGCTAAACTTAAAGCATATGATGAGCTCTATAATAGACTAGGAACAAGAGAAGGTGAGAAAGATGTGTTTAAACTTGCAAAGGTAAGAGAACAGAAGAGTAAGGACTTAGAGCATGTTAGGTGCATTAGAAGCGATGATCAAAGGGTATTAGGCAAAGACGCTCGAGATCAAACAAAGGTGGGAAATCTACTTCCAAAAATTGCTAAATGACAATGGCCCTGAGAATAGAGGAATTGAAAATACTATAAATCTAAATAACATTGGATATTATAGATATGACTGTAGGATTAAAATACCTAAAGTGAAAGAGGCCTTGAGAAAGATGAAATCGTGGAAAGGCCATGGGGCCTCGATGGTATACCAATAGAGGTTTGGAAGCATATGGGAGATATTGGGGTAGTTTGGTTGACCAAGTTGTTTAACAAGATTATAAAATCAAAGAAAATGTTAGATGAGTGGAGGAAAAGCTCTATTGTACCAATCTATAAGAATAAAGGAGACATTCAGTAGCCGCACTAATTATCGAGGGATCAAACTTATGAGCCACACCATGAAACTTTTTGAAAGAGTCATTGAGAAGAGGCTACGACATGAAACAAGTGTATCTGAGAATCAGGTTTGGTTTCATGCCCGGAGGTCTACTATGGAAGCTATTTTCTTACTAAGACAATTAGTAGAGAAATATAGGGAGAGGAGAAAAGACCTACACATGGTCTTTATTGACTTAGAGAAGGCTTATGATGTAGTCCCTAGAGAGTTAATATGGAGGGTGTTAGGGTGTTAAAGGGGTTTCTCAGTGGGTATATAGACATAATTAAAGATATGTATGAGGGAGCAGAATAAATGTTAAGACCACTAGTGGCGTGACTGGTGATTTTCCTGTCACTGTCCGATTGCACCAAGGAACGGGATTAAGTCCATACCTTTTCACATTAGTTAAGGATGAGTTAACAAAACATCTGCATGAGGAGATTCCCTGGTGCATGCTATTTGCAGACGATATAGTCCTACTTGATGAGACAAGGGAGGGTGTCAACATAAAGCTAGAGCTATGGAGAGAAGCAAAGAGAATCGAAAGGATTTAAAATTAGCCGAAACTAAGACAGAATATATGGAATGTAATTTTAGCAAGGAGAGTAGGAGTGGAGCACCAAATCAAGATTGATAACCAAGAGGTCCCCATGAGAGACCACTTCCGATACTTAGGATCATTGATCCATGAGAGTGGAGAGATTGAGAGGGAGGTTACTCAGAGAATCCAAGCGGGTTGGAACAAATGGAGATGTGCATCGGGGGTTTTATGTGATCGGGCGGTGCCACTCAAACTAAAGGGAAAATTCTATAGGATGGCTATAAGGCCGGCCATGCTCTATGGATCGAGTGTTGGGCGTTTAAGGAACATCATACTCATAGGGTGAGTGTTGCGTAAATGAGGATGTTGAGATGGATGAGTGGTAAGACAAGAAAGGATAGAATTAGAAATGAAAATATTAGAAGAAATTTAGGGATAGCACCAATAGGTAACAAGATGAGGGAGATTAGACTTAGATGGTTTGGACATGTTCAAAGGAGGCCAACAACGGCACCAGTTAGAAGGAGTGAGGCAATACAAGTTGAAGGTTCTAAAAGGGCAAGGGGAAGGCCCAAAAGAACGTGGATAGAAGTGGTGAGGAAAGATTTAAAAACTTTGGGACTAAATGAAGCCATGGTATTTAATAGAGTGGAATGGAGGAATAAGATTCATGTGGCCGACCCCTAATTGGGATAAGGTCTTGATGATGATGATGATGATGGTTGATGATAGTATGAACGATTCAAACAATCTATGACGCTTCAACTTCTCTCGGTCAATGCAATTTAAAAAAGAGAATAGCTTTATCCTTTAATTCTTTATCCACCATGTCATTTCTATTATTGTCCTTTCCTACATACCAAAGCTTATACCTACCGATTTCTCTAATTTTAGACCCTTCCACTTGGTTTTTTGAATACAAGCAATGTTGGCTTTCCTATGCTTCATCTTATCTACTAACCTAGACTCTTACCAATCAATGTTCCTATATTCCATGTGGTGATACGAATCTTATTCTCCTAAGTTAGCCTATTTACCATGCACTTCTCGACCCCATGACATGAACCCATGCCTACTTTCCACTACACCTAGGTTCTGATACAATGCATCAGGGGAATGCTCTAATGGCCCTTCCCCATTTTCCACTACACTCAAGATCCAATGTAGCACATCGTTTTCGAGAGAATGTGCTAACATCCCTTGCCCATTTTTCACTACACCCGAGCTCCGATGCAATGCGTCACTTATAGAGGACACCCTAGCTTGAGGGAATGTTAATGATCAATTCTTGTCATGGTAGGTTTTCCATAAGTGAATAGGTTGAAAATGATTTTCATTATTTTCATTACTTACAGAAGAGGAGCCTTGGCGCAACAGTAGAGTTGTCGCTGTGTGACCTTGAGGTCACGGATTTAAGGTGTGGAAACAGCCTCTTGCATAATGCAAGGTAAGGTTGCTTACTAATGACCCTTGTGGTCCGCTCCTTCCCCAAATCCTGGATAGGCAGGAGCCTCATGCACCTGGACTGCCCTTTTACTTACAAATAACTATCCCAATTTTCATTATTTTCATTTAAAGAAGTTAATGAAAGATTTATGTGGCTAATCATTCAGTCCCCCACTGTAGTTAGGTTTAGCTAAGTCAAATCTTGTTTAGTCCAGGTCTTCAAACATTGATGTCTCTCTCTTTATATAATATTTGTCCCAACAACATTCCAAAAAATTATTGTCATAACATGGATCTCAAAATTTTTAACATAAAAGTCAGAACTTGTCAAATTAGAACAGAGAAGAAACAAAATTCTCCGATAAACTTGCCATCAGAAAATGATCAAGAAAATTGAAGTTCTAAAACATACATATAAAAGTCAAGGTCATCATTTTGCTGATTTTCCAATTTAAAAGTGCAATGAAATTATAAAATGCATTCTATGGTACGGAATATTAAAGGCAGCATTGCTTTTGGAAGGTTTTACAACATTTCTTCATTGCCTTCACAATTCATATAGCTTTTATCTAAGAAGACGCCATTAGATTATCATAAATGTTGAAAAAGTTAATTAACTTTTGAGGTTGAGCATTTTACCTCTCTAAACATAGGTAATTAACTGAGCCTAAGTAACATAAATAGAAATGATAACATAATGCAAATTCTGCAATTGTCTTAGAAATTTCCCATGACTTCATATTAACATATTTGTAATTTTCTCGTCTTTTCCTCTTTTGACAGATACAAGATAATCTCTGGTATTTCAATAGCCTGTAAAATTTAGCTAGAACTGATTACAGTGGACAAAATACTATAATTAGACACATGGAAGCAAAAACAATTCTCTGGTGCTTAATGATTCTCAGGATATCTTGTTAACCCACTCTACAATATCTTCTATCAATCTTCAGAATCTTGGACTAATGTCTACCAAATCCCAGTGTCACACCTTTCCGGTTCCTAAGTCAATAAAACCCAACTAAACTGAGTTTGAAGATATTTATCATCCACCAAGCATTTCTTTAAGTTCAAAATTGGAAACAGCACGATCAACACAGCCAAACTGAACTGACTCAGATCAGTTACTAAGTCAGTCGGCAAAGTTTGGGCATAAATTTAGACATACACCCAAATTCTCCCACTGACTCAGTACTAATCCGAGTCAACTCAGTTTTAGCTGGATTCCTAGTATCGAGTCTGGATACTCTTAAACTATTGACTTTACCCTTGAAAAGCTTGCAGGTTAACTGAACTTCCGAAGCATAAAGAAAGCTGCAATGCTGAAATATATAAGAACAATATCAGTAGCCCTCTCTCAAAGATTCTTGATCTGTTTCGCATGTTAGTCTCCAATCTCTTCCCGGGCCTTTCAAATTTCCCAATCTTGCTAAGGTTAGTACCAGATTCATGGTGGAGACCACACATCATTTTGATTCAGGACTATGGATTCAGATTAAGCAGCTGCCAGTACGAGCAATGTCATTTGCTTTATAGAAAATTAAAGCAAGTAAGAGCAACTACCTTCAGATGCATCAATCATGGACAATAAATTTCGATCACTTTTGTTAAAAAAATATTAGAAAAAATTACAAAAATATGTGGATATTTCAATTATTGTTCTTCGAAACTATTTATCTAAATGATCGATGAAGATCACAGATTCATCACTCTATAAATTTAAAAAAAGAAAAAGAAAAATCCTCATCTCAAAATAATTAAGAAAGAAAAAGAAATACCGACTAAACGACAAAATTGCGAATGAAAGAAGCAAAAATAGGATGTTGCTTCATTTTTACCCCAAAGCTTAGAGTCGATTTACCTTCCGGAAGATTTTCGGTGCCCCTCCAGTAGCTCTGTCTGGATGCGAGAGCGAATTGGCCTCGAAGATGGTCGCATGAAGTGTTCCGTGGAGTAAAATCTGAGCCATATCCACCTGTACCACAAATATATCACAATTCCAAGCAAAAGTCTGGAGATCAGTAAATTTCACTGGAAATCTGAACTCAAAGACCACGATCTAATCAGAGAGCAAGGAAATTGAAAACGATCCGACTGTACAGGCAAGAACTGAGCTGAGGAAAGAGTTGTAAGCTGATCGGATCTCCAAAAACTGCTGAATTCAGATAAAATAAAAAGGAAAAACTCTGGAAAGAGATCTGAACTTTAGGAAAAAACTTCACAAAGTAGCAGAATGAGACCTGTGCCAGGTGGAAGAAAGAAATATAGTAAGTGCAGAGAATGTACGACCTGAGAGATCTCTGAAAGGTAGGATTTCCTCAGCAGTGGAATGGAATTAAGATAAGAAAATTTTGTAACAGTGAGATATAGGCGAAGGATCAGATTCTGGCTTTCCGTGAGCAAATCAGAGAAGGATGGATTCGATGCAGAAATGGAGAGATCCGAATATGAGAAGAGGAAACTTGGCGAAGGGAAGAGAAAGGGATTGAGGAAGACGTGGAAAAAAGAATGTAATCAGATTCGAGTATTTGAAGGAAGGCAAAAGGCCCCACTTTTCTAATTGTTTTCGCGCGACTTTGGAGGGAGATACGCAGGCATGAGAAAATTTGGGACGACGATGGCGACGTCAAACGAACCAAGTGAATACCAAACGACGCTTCATATAAGATAGTCCATGGACGCAAATGAAGGCGTCCCCTTTGGATGATCAGACTCTTTCGTATAATTTCTCCATCTTTGCATGTTTAGTAATTTTCAAAATCATGTCGTATAGATTATTATAGCATTTTAAAAAGTTGTACGTTGCTCGCAGTAAATGAAGGTTTTCAATTTTGGGTCCCTCTTTCTCTCTCTTCTCTTTTTCTAAAATTTTAATAAAAATTTTACAAAACATTAAAAATAATAAGTAGGATAAAAAACTGAAATCAATCAATAAAAAAAGAAGTAACTACTAGAAATTCAGTAATTTAGAGACTAAACTGTCGAAACAATAATTTAGAGCTTAATGTGACTTGTCTTTTAACCTGTTTAACATGGATACACGTGGACCTTTTACTATAAGAGTTATCCATACATGTTTAACTACTTATTTTGAAGGCATGTTTACTTGTATTTGTAAATGATAAGTTAACCCATGCGAGACAAGTCATCTTATTAGACACACTAGTATAGTGTTCTAACTAGCTATACTTTTGAGTAAAAAATTTATACATAACCCAACTCACATCACTTTCAAGTTTAGTTGAGTTTTCTAGTTTTTAAATTATGATAGTTATTGATTGAGTCCAAAGGTGCCTAACGTAGAATTTTAGAACTAGGAAGAAGATTAGTATGTACATCAAGATACTCGCATGGCTAATTTAAAAAATCTTACAAATCTTCCTCACATTTTCTTCTTATAAAAAGCAAACCCATATTTGGCAATTAATCAAGAGATATTATAATAGATGAGAGATTTTATTTTTAGAAAATAATAGTTGGCATTGCTATAAGTGGGCTCAACAACATCTAGAGATCACAAACATTTATCAAGTAACCAATACTACTTAGATCCATCTATTACTATAAACAGTTTAGATTTGGCCACAAATTTATAGGTATATAGCCATCTAAATATCAAAGAACTTTAGATTATTAGATCCCACTAGTAATTTTGGCAAGCTACTCACCATGAGAAATGCGAGAATCCATAAGCAGGTCCTATTCTTTAATAATAATGTATTGACAAGACCATCCAATACCTTATACAATAGTGTATATTTGACAAATGGCTTGAAGTTAAGACTCATCCAATGGCTTAAAAAATTTTATGTATCATGCTGGGACTTTAACTTATATATCTCTATTAACTTGAAGTGACTCAAAAATACTATAATTGAAATGTTTCAATACTATTTTATTAAGTATTAGTCGGTATAGACGCTCTTAAGCGTCCTTAGGAGTAGACACTATCTTTCCTTAATCACGGAGATCATGATTTATAGATCTAAGTTCTTTATCATATTTGAAATTGATTAAATGAGTAAAAAATCAAGTATCATAACCATTGAATAATTTTAAAATATACTTCAAGACCATTCATTTCTTTATAAATTTTCAAAGACCCAAAACAATGGCTGGGTTTGTCCAAATGAGATGATTTCTTATGGCTTAACTAATTTTTGTACTCTATACATGACAAATGACTCAAATCTTCTAGAAAAATGCTTTAGATGCAATGTATAGTCCTTAATTTGACTAGGAAAGTTTACACCTACTAGAACACCATTTTATTTATTTTAATTTATATATAAAGCATTCGTCCTACATGAACAAACCAAAGCTAGTCTATCTAATTAGGGAGCTTTTTTTATTGTTTTTGAGGTCTTTGGTTCAAGTTTCAGGGTGTTGGTAAAATGGGCACCCATTTGGTCTCATAACTTGTGACTACCTAACCGCTAGCTGCCCATTCCACGCTTGTAACAAAATGATATATGCACTCCATGTTGGTATGAGTGTGACATCATATCCCCATTCTTTGACGATGATCTCTAATCAGTGTCTTAGTGTTTGAGGGAGGGAATGGAACTCATGTATGTAGATACTTCAAAATTTCCTCCTATGCTTTAGTGCTTGATGTTGTTAACGATTCACTAATGCATCATCAATCAATCTAAAGTACTTTTAAATTAAACAAAAGAAACCAATCAATAAGTGAGGCATGTCTTATCTTCTACATGGGGCAATGATGGTTCCAGGAGACAATCTTCTTTATCTAGTTTCTAGCGTGACAAGAACACAATGCAGCTAGTCCTAATCTTTTAATTTGTAGTGTGCAAAATTTGGTTCAAATGATGGATCCTCTAACTTTGTGATGATAAAGAAAAGGGAGCATGGACAAATATTAGCCGCAGTCGCTGTTTCAATGCTACATAGGTGACTAACATACCTACATTAACATCATCCCGATTCAAACTCTTTAGTTTGTTGCATTAAAATTGGCAATTAGAAAACAAATACAGAATGATCTAAGCTCATCAATGAAGTTTAGAAGTCGAAGGCTTCCACTTAGCTAATGGGGGGAATTCATTTACAAGCCAAGTAATAGCAGCCACCAACAAATGTGCATTTGTTTTAGATCATTGAACTAGTACCTAGTGGATTTAAATCTACTTAGAAATTTATACACATACTAGGCTAGAATAGGGAAATTTTTGAGCTAACAAACATTCAGCCTAATGTATGTTGTGTGGCTAAGATGGAAAGCCAAATATACCTTATATTTAATTTAGTATTTTCATTTTAGTGAATGACACTACTATCCTTCAATTTATTGGATAATAACACTCATACCATGACCCATTCACTTAATGCTTGTCCTCATTATACTAAAGTTTCTTTGTTCAACATTGGAAAAGAAAGTGGGCAAAGAAAAAGCGGGTAAATTCAAAAAAATTTGGGAAAGAGTCAAAGAAAAAAACCAATATAATAAAAATAAACAACCTATTCAACAAATTTTAATAATAAAAAATTATAATTATTATAAGCAAAGTTAAACATCATATCTTAGATAAGAATTATGTTATGATAGAAAAACTTGAAGCTTAGGATTTAAATGTAGATGGAAACCTAGAAATGGCAAGTCATAAGAGTCCCAGTAAGAGTTGGCGCACTAATGCATACAAAGAAGTCAACACATCATTTTCCTATTAGAGTGTAAATTCTTTTGGAAGATATAAGCCATAAGTCTTATTCTGAATATGTGACGACCCGGGTTTTCTCATGCATTTTTAAATGCAATACCTAATTTCCTAAGGTGGGATGCATCCCTATTTGAAAACCATTCTATAAAAACCATGCAATGCAGCGGAAAACCTTTAGTTTTAAACTCATTTTTGAAAACCCCGAGTGTCATTTACCTTCACAACAACCAAAGTGGTTTTTGAAAAACTTCAAAAATCATAAATATTTTTCCCAGTGTCTTTCCAAACAAAGACACAAACCCAACTGTAATTAAATACAACTTCATGTCCAAAGGGTTGAGAGTTTAGTTACATGTATAACTTTCTTCTTTTTTATTCACTTGCTTGTAGCACTAATATCTCCTGAGACGTCTTCTATTTATGAGTGGAACTATCCTGAAAAATGTTAAGGATGGGGTAAGTATATACTATACTCAGTAGGAGTCTATCATTACTAGTTTTATAATGCATGCGGTGTTTTAAAATCATATGCTTTTTCCAAAACATGTGCATGTCTGAATCCTCAAGTTCAATATCGACATCAAAATCCATTGTCAAACTGAAATACTAACAACTTAAAGGATCATATAATCCAAAATCGAAAGTATCATATACATATATATCATTACATCATGATATGCATAAAATGCTTCATGGAATCCAACTCATGGATCTCTAGTATGGTATGGTCGACCAACCTCATATCATGCCATATGCAATGCACATAAATCATCAAACCATAGGGTCCACTATGCCCACGACCTCCTCGCCGTGTGGTCCCCGGGTACCTGAGGACACTCGGCCATAGCCTCCACGGGGCCTATGACACGTCGACCCAGTGCCGTGACACCAGTGGTAGCCCCATGTACCACATGCAGTCGACGTAGGGACTTGCCTCTTTTTGGGCGTGGTACCCATCCACCTATTAGTGGTAGAGGCCGGGTGGCCAACCTGCACCCCTCTAAGATAGCACCCACGGGCTTACTTGCCCAAATCACATAAGATTAAAGAAGCCAAAACCTCTTGTTAAAACTTGTCCTCTTTGGGTCCCTCGCAACTACCTAGCCCTCGGCACTCCAGCGTCTTTTGGCAACCTCAAGGACATGCAATCTTTGCAAGTACTTAAATCATGCAATGTATGCACTTGTTTGCAACACATATATGTGCATAATGTATATGCAATCATCTCAAAACATGGCTATGTACAAAGCATTTATCATGCATGCTGAATTAAGTCATGCAAATCAAGTCATATATTTAAAACATATGTTCTCAAAACAATAATAGTTCTTTAAAAAGAATCTAATAGTGATAGAGCACCTACCTGGCTAGGTCGCGCTAACCCATTTGTCCTCGTACGCTCCTGAACATGGTTTGGGGACTCAAAGTTAGTTTGACCCATCTTTTATGGGTTTTAGAGTAGTTGGGTCTTATTACTTAGGCATTAGGGGTCCATCCCTATGCCTATGGGTGTCCTAAGGTCCTAATTGGGCCTTGGTATTATCAATTTTCCAAAGGTCTAGTGGTCACGCGCCACCATCCTATTCTAAGGGTCATGCCCACCTTTGATTGGGCCTTGATCAAGGATTTTATAGTTTGGATATGTCCGCGTCGTCGACACAGACACAACGCCTTTTGCGGCGCCTCAATCGAAGCTCTAGATCTCAAGTTATAAGCGTTTTAGTGTCGTATGTACATAGAGTCTTTAAAGACAAAAAGACGGAATGCTAGGGCGCTGCGCGTCTGCGACGTGCGCCCTGGCTTCCTTAAGGAACCAAAAGTCAACGCGCTGCGCGTCTACGGCGTGTGCCTCAGTGGGCGCGTCTGCAGACGCGCGGTACTTCTCCGCCCGTCCTTCTCTTTAGCGGGCGCGTCCGTGGACGCGCCCATTGGTTTCCTCTCAGACACATTCGACGCGTCTCGTCCGGATAGGGCGTTTCCGTCGTTGGGGGACCGGGGCGTCCTTGGGATGCCCTGTTTCGTCCCTGAGGAACCAGTGCGGCCCTGGGGACGTCCCAGGGTCCTTGGTGACTCCCTAGGGGCCTATTCTCCATGGATTTTTATGCAAAAACCTAGGGAAACTGAGCTTAGGACTATGGGTGAGATGGGTTTGGGGAGTTTTTGAGCGTACCTGCTTCGTGGCTGGTTTTCTCTCCAAAATTTCCCCTCTTGGTCACTGCTCCACGATGGGTTTTCTCCAGCATTTTGGGCTGCCATTAGAGGCACCCAAGAGCTTTATTTATAGAGCTAAGAGAGGGTTCTGGAGGGGGCTCTCACCGCCTTTGAATGGCGGTGGAGAAACCTCCAGAATGGCGGTGATTTGTCCTCCAATCACCGCCGTTCTAGAACCCTCTAGAGGTTGAAGACGACGGGGTGCCCGTATCAAAACGGGCCCCTGTGTTTTTCAGGTTAAGTTGTTTTTGTAAAATTTACAATTTTGCCCCTGAACTTCAAAGGGTCATAACTTGCTCATTTTAACTCCGTTTTGGGTGATTTTGGTCTTGTTGGATTCCTTTTTCTGAGACGCATATAATGGAACCATTTTTAGGACCAAATTCCTGGTTTTATTTAAGGAGACTAGTGAAATGACAAAAATGCCCTTATCTTCAAAATTGAACTTTTCATGGGATTTTAATATTACAAAAATTGGGGTCATTACAGAATAGCATGGATGGGGGCTCATGAAATTTAAAAGCATTTGGATGACTCTAACCTCTTCTTTCTTGTCTCTAAAAAAACCTAAAACAATAAGTGAATTTTAAGTAAACAAAAAATTACCTATAAACATCTAAGTGCATCGAAATTTCATAGACCTCTTATCCAAGTCATTTTGAAGAAGATGAATGGCTTAGATTATTCAAAATAAGTCACTTTTTTTATCAAAAAATGGTGCATCGACTTCTTCGCATGCATTAGTGCACTGACTCTGCTTGGAGTGCAAGTCATAAAGAACTCCAAGTAAAAACTATTTTTTTAAGATGGGTATGAAATGAGAAAAAAGAAAAGAAATAAGTTTGAAAAGATGAGCTTTGTTGAAAACGACATGTTTTCTAACATTTGATATGGCTGATGAAAAGATGCCTTAAAAAAAATAATAAAGATACGGAGTTTTAACAATGCATTGGGCTAGGAGCACAATGTAGTGCTGTGCAAGTATCTTTTCTATGCAAAAACAGCTCTTACTTTCTAAGATGAGGGGATAGATGGAGTACCCCCATTTCCACCCAATAAACCTATATCTTAAGCAAGTTAATTGTGATATTTTTCATCTCTAATCTCATCCTTTTTTGCTGCACTTAGCACCCAAGTCCTCATAGATAAGAAATAGACTCTCTCTCTCTCTAATGGCAAAGATCATCATTGCTCCATTCTCCTCTAATGGTAAAGATAAGCATTTAAAAGTGATAGTGTAATAAACAACTTAATTTTTAATTATCTTCTTCTCACATATTTTTATTTCTTTTTTTATTTTCTGTCTAACTAATAAAACACTAAAAGGGAAGTCTAGTGCTCGAAGCTCCTATGCAGTGTCCAGGAAAAGGGACAAACCACAACAGTCTATAGTCCCCAACCTTACGTTGCATTTTGCAAGAGGCTGTTTCCATGCCTTGAACTCAGAAACAACTTCTTGCAAAATGCAAGGTAAGGGTGCATATTATAGATCCTTGTGGTCCACCCTTTCCTTAGACCCTGCATACACAAGAGCTTTGTGACCGCACTACCCTTTTAGTGTTGTATTAGTTAGAGAGAAAATAAATAAATAAAGAATAATACGTGAGAAGAAGATAATTAAAATATTAAGTTTTTTTTTACTTTACTATCACTTTTAAGTGCTTGTCTTTGCCATTAACTAATAAAAGATTGCAATGTCTAAATTCATGCTATGCTTTTCCTCAAACTGAAGCATGCCTCAAACGGAGGCATCAGTCTAAATTTGTTTTTCTAGAACATCTATACCATTCATCTTTTCACCCTCCTCCCTTAAATAGGCTACTACAAAAAACTACGCCCATGCGCTATTTTGGATGGGCAAGCACAACCATTGACTCTAAAAATTAAAGAGAGAGAAAAGTTTGAATTATTGGGTTGGCATACTTTTTTACTGATATAAATCTTCTAGAAAAGCATGCCTAGATAGATGCCTCCCGATTGAGGCATATGCCTCTCCGCTGCCTCTTTTCTCTACCATGCCTGTAGCACGTGATGGAGAAATAATTTCAATAACCCTCCCAAGCATATATTTGACCGGCTAGTAGAAAACTGGACTTCCTACCAACGGCACTTTATGAAATGGATATGAAACAACTTTTTAACATTAAATTATAAATAAAAGAAGAAAAAACAACAACTAATTTTGTATAGTCCATTCATGCATAGATGACCTTAAGCAAGTATCCTCCGAGCATGTGAACAAGGCTGCTGTTCCGACATGATAGCTAGAAACGGCGAACCATTTCTTATTTATAGGAAAGATCACTTTTCCCTCTGCGTTGTCCATAAAACGAAACTATTCCAATTCTATTAGCAAAAAAAGAAAAAGAAAAAGGGAAAAATCTAATTCAATAAATGATTATATAATCTGGTCTACTTGCTTCCTTGTCAGGTGTAAAATAGAAATACATTTGGGCTGAGCTGTTTGGTGATCCAATGTCCGTCGGACCTCCTGCTGATTACATCATTGGTAAAAAATTTCTTCCATCACAAGCCTCCTATTTGTCAATATCACAGATCACTACATGGATCGAAATGAACCTTGTGAGTATCCGGTTGACACCGCAGCCTAATGTATGGTTTGGATTATTTCGATTGATTAGGACTACCAGATGAGCCATTGCAGTCTTGAAAAGATGTTACTTGCATTCTCTGTTTTTTTCTAAAGAAAAAATGTGATATAATATAATCTTTTTGTGATGAAAGGATCTCAGTTTACACACAGGAACAAACAACATGGCCTTTGCACGTGTAAACCCAAGGACGTATAGCAGCCAAAAGTAGACTATGGGCCTCAGAAAGATGAGACCCCAAAAATTCTCTTTGTAAACACAAGCGTAGCTGCTGATGGGTCAAGACTGCATTACTGTTGCTGCTGCTTGCTCTACAATTGCCATTTTCTCAGAAAATAAAAAAATTAGTAGCCTATATTCATTAACATGAGCTATTATATGATTCTTTGCGCGTGTAAATCCATTGATACTGCTAAAATTATTTGGGACATGCATGTTTGATGATCTCGACTACTTATCTTCAGAACCGTAACACTAATATTTTATAGGAATAGTAAACGTTTAAGAAATAAAAAGAAGAAGAAAAAAAGCAGTAATATCTCAAAGCAATTGAAATTTTTTCAAAAGAAATAAGCTATCTCCTGCAGGCGGGGCTAGCTTGAAAAGGGCCCAGTAAGAGTCCAAATTCAAAAAGTGTAGAAAAAGTCCACACTACTTGTTAGGTCACACCCCTTAGTTTTTAAAGTGATCCAACCTGTTCATCAGATTTATAGCACCTCAAGATGGATGGATATCAATAATCTCATGCAAAGATGTATCTCTAGTAGGTTCTTCCCCTATTGAGATATGGACAGGTTAATGTCGTTTTTTCTTAATACTGTCCATCTTTCAGTTGAAAGAGCCCACTAGAGAGGTTGAGTTTTTTGTTACTAGCATCAAGGGGCTGCAAATCTAATGAACTGTTTGGATGACTCAAAATCTCAAGGGATGAGGCTCAAGAGGTGGTGTGAACTTCTTCTACACTTTTTGATCATGGATTCCTTACAGGACTCACTTGAGAAAAGGGAGAATATATTTAGGATATTGATATATACAATATGAGCTCCTCACAAAATGGCACAAACAGCTATAGCTTTAGATGGGCTAAGATTTTGGAAGATCCCAATCATTCATATATTGCCCTTCACATGGATGAGTCATGATCTAAAATTTTCATTCATGAGGTTATCCTAGCAACTACTGCCATTAGTTCTAAGATGAATGAAGAAGCCTTTTATTATTTATTTTCTAACTTTAAAAATAATGGCTAGGATCATCCACTGGATGATAATTTTAGATCATGACCCATCTAAGCCAAGGACTATATTATTGGTAGTTTGGATCTTTAAGAATCTAGAACCACCGAGTATTATAGCTGATTGTAACATTTATTGAGGGACTCATAAGGAAAAATAAGGGGTGTATATATTAAACAGTCTTTGTGAGTGCAAACCTCGAGATGTTAAAATGACAAAAAGAGTAAATCCTTGGCGGTAGGAGTAGATATCCATTTCCCAATACATGGTTTATCCTTTCTTTTTCTTTTTTTTCAAATGTAAGTAGTTCATCAAGTTCAACTTACAAAACATAGGTAACCAATGCGAATTCAATGCATTTGGATGATGTAACCACTTGTTTGGGTCTTTGGATGGTCAATATTTTTTAATTAAAGAAACATACGCTAAAAAACATCAAAGGGACATAAAATTTGATGTCTAGCTCATCTAAGTCATTCCTAAAATGATGAATGAGTTAGATCTACAAAAATGTTTTACCATGCATGGAAAAAGAGTGTGCATGCATTCCTTTCCTCTTGAGTGTGTACTATTACTGGGATTCATCTTTAAAATGAAGTCAATAAAATGAAGAGGAATGCTAAATTGACTGCAGTGTAAGTGAGGTCTAGTGAAAACATTTTATGGGGGCCACCTCTAGATGATCTAATTTATTCATCTTGTTGCTTTAGATTTAGATGTCTTATGGATAGAAAATCATGTGATTTGGATGACACTAGCATCTAATACTTTATGCTTAGAGTAGGACAATTTAAAAACTTCACAAAAGATGTATATTTTTATAGCAATTAAAATTACCCAGACCACATGCTTATCAAAATGAATGAGCCAGATTATACATAGGCAGGCCCCGTAAAATGTGGTCCCTAGACCACACCTCAATTCAATATTCTCTAAAATAAATGATTTTGATCACCTATAACCTAGGCCTCACATTCACTCTTCCCCACGAGGTAATTGCGTAGACACCATGCAATTTTACTAATTTAACAGATAAGTTGGATGCTTAACTTTCGCTGAAGGAAAATTCGGGTACAATATTGATCATCTGAAGCGATAGTAGCAAAAATGCTTGCACTTGCTGGCTGGATTAGTGAATGTGATTGCGTTCACATCGTAGGTATGGGCCTGTTAAGTGTGACAGTTTTATAGGATTTCTCTTCTGAAAGACAACTAGGGTTAAAAGTTTCCCACAAATTGGATTCATTAAATCCGGAGGCCCATCACCCACCGAATTATCCTCTACAGAAGGGAAGTGATATGGTAGATGGCTATAAAGTTATGTGGGACTAGTTCTTTCAAGATTCAAATTGTTAAAAATATTTCCTTTGACTTAGATGGATTATGGTTCAAACTTTTTTTCTATTGAATAATCTTAGCCACTGTTTTCTAGAATTATAAAATAAGTACTGTCTATTTTATAACTGAAAAGTCAAGGACAACCTTCCGACCTATTTGGATCTTCACAAAATTGGCTCAGACACCCTCACAATTCTAACACGTTATTTTTACTTCAAAGCAACTCTCTCTTTCTCTCTTTGATTGCCCATAGATTGACGTTACGTGTCCTTATTAACAGAAAATGAAAGGTATAAGAAGAACGGTCAGCATGATGTCTCTATCTTGCATGTAGTCTGAATAGGCCGCTTCTAAACTAAAGGTCCGGTGATGCCAGATGCTATTCGCACTTCATTTGTTTAGTAGCAGCACTTAGTCATTTTCAATAAGGACACGATAGATGCTTGCAGTGACAACGTGCTGACGATACACTTACGTAGAGGAGGAGTGTTAGCAATAACAAAATTATTTCAAAGTGTAAAAAGCAGCTAATATTTCATTGGCCGAGAAAAAATAAAAAACAAAAAAAGATAAAAATAATAATATCTTTTTACGCAGCTGCCTCGTTCTTGCTCGATTTGGTTTTACCGTAGCCATTACGGCGCTGTTAGAGGGTCTTACATTTTGGTTTTACTGCAGCCTTACGATGCCGTTGAAACCTCCCGTTAGGGGGTCTTACATTTCGAAAACAGACGTGCTTTAGCGACCATCTTTAAAACCTACCACTGTTTCTCTGCAATTCTTATTTTCCCTTCTATCTGTGCTTCAGTTACCATCGCCACCCTAGGTTCTCTCTCTCTCTCTCTCTCTCTCTCTCTCTCTCTCTCTCTCTCTCTCTCTCTCTCTCTCAGAAGGCAACGATTAGCAAAGGGGGATTTCAGCGGGTGTTTTTTTCCCCCTTGCTCTCTATGGTTCTCATTTTCCCCTTCTGCAGGTGTGGCCAGAAGCCATTGTCATCAGAGGTTTCTCCAGTCTCTCTCTCGGTCTCTCTCCAGCTCACTCATGTCTCTCAGAAGGCAACAATTAGCAAAGGGGTTTTCCTTCAGTTTTTGTTTGACACAGGATTTCCCTGGTTGTAGCTCTCTGCAACTCGTAGCATTATTTCCCTCATTTTGATCGACTATAAAGGGATCTCCCTTCTCGATCTGCCTTTGTCGCTCATTGCTCTCCAAAGCCAATGAGATAGAGGGTTTGTTCCCTCAAATATCTTTCTGATAGAGGGTTTCTCTCATTTTGCTCATCAGTGCAAGGATCTTTGTTCTCGATTTCTCTCTGTCACTAATTTCTCTTAGGTTTCCCTCATTTTGCTCATCAACTCAAGGATCTTCATTCTAGATCTCTTTCTATCACTAATTTCTCTCCGAAGGCAAGGGGACGTAGGAGGTTTTCCCACATTTTGATCAGCAATAGAAACTTCTCGGGTATGATAGCTCTCTCTCTCTCTCTCTCTCTCTCTCTCTCTCTCTCTCTCTCTCTCAATTTAATTTCTTAGTTAGCATTTTGACCTTATTCTATGAGATTCTTTGCACTAATTGGATGACTGAAGCAGGCAAAATATGGATTTAGTAATTATTCCAGAACTAAAGCAAGAAAAGAACAGGAATTTTACATCACTTACACATAAGCATTTTCATTATATAAGGCCATAAATCATTGAATGACTCTCATTAAACTTGTATGGAATAGTACATCAACTTTGTTGATCTAACATATGTGCCTTTTCCTTTTGCAATTATTAACTTGACATTGATAAATATACTTGATTTTCCTCTATCATTACCATTATAGGAATTGAAGCATTGACATGGATTTGTATGAAATAGAAATTGTAAGGTGTGAAGTGGAAAGTACTGCGATTGAAAATGTAGGATTATATTCTAGTATACCTTTAGATGAAGTTGAAGTAAATCTTTCTATGCCTTTAGATGAAGTTGGAGTAGATCATAATATGCCTTTAAATGAAGTTGGAGTAGATCCGGCTATATCTATAGAGTTAGTACCAAAATTTTCGAGCTTAGATGCTGGTTATGCATTCTACAATTCGTATACTAAGTTAGAAGGATTTTCCACTGCCTAAGACTCATTATATAAGGCCAAGGTAGATAGAAAACCCATGACATGCATAATTAGATGTTCTAAGCACGGAAAAAGTAGGACGTCTGCATCAGTTAGAAACCCAAGGGGGAAAACAAAGTGTGGTTGTCATGCCTTCATGAAATTGAGGAGAGACTTAACCACCCAAATCTGGTCAAGTTGCATTTGGGCCACAATCATAATCTACAACCAGAATCATCTCATTTTTCTAGGTCTCATATACGTACATCAGAAGCTGAGAGAGAAAGAAAGTTGCAATTGTTTCAATATGGCCATAGTGCTCAACAAATTCATCAAATAAGAGTAGTTGAAAGCCAAGGGGTAGTAAATGTTCCATGCACAGCACAAGCATGTTGTAATGACATCAATCAAGAAAGAAGACTACCAAAAATGGGATTAGAAGATGCAAATGCTATGCACTGCCACTTTATGGAGATGTAGAAGAAAGACTCTCAATTCTTCTTCTCCGTTGACTATGACAGTGAACAAAGGCCTAGGTATGTCTTTTGGGCTGACTCAAAGTGTAGGATTAACTATGCATACTTTGGAGATGTAATCTCATTTGATAGTACTTATGTGGCTAACACATATCACATGCCTTTTGCCCCTTTTGTTGGGGTAGGTCACCATGGTCAAATGTGTCTCCTAGGATGTGGACTAATTTTAGATGAGAAACAAGAATCTTATGTTTGGTTGTTTAGGACATGATTGACGTGTATGGGCTCAAAGGCTCTTGTTGCAACTATAACAGACCAAGATCTAGCTATGAAGGCAGCAATCAGGGAAGTCTTTCCCAAAAGCACCCATCAATTTTGTCTTTGGCATATTTTACAAAAGTTAGCACGTAGGCTTTTGCATTTAGGTTTGGACGAACAATTTCTAAGTAAGTTCAAGTCATGTATCTCATGTATCTACTCTCCATTTACAATTGAAGAGTTTGAAGAGAAATGTCAATAATTAGTAATGGAGTATAAACTATCAAGTAATGGGTAGATTAATAGCATTTATGAGGAACATAAACATTAGGTTCCTGTTTTCTTAAAGAATACATTCTTTGTAGGCAAGAACACTAGTCAAAGACGCAAAAGTATAAATTTGTTCTTTGGCAAGTATGTGCATAGGAAAACAACACTAATGGAGTCTGTAAAGCAATATATGACTTGGCACTCGAGAGTAGATACTATGTGGAGAGTCAAGAAAGCATTAGATTCTTCAATGAGATGCAACCCCTCAAGACAAATAGCCCATTCGAGTTTCAAGTGCATGAAGTATTTACAAGGAACATGTTTTGGAAGTTTCAAAATAAAGTTGGTTAGATGGGTGGGTGTTTGTTAAATGAAGTGGGTGGTAACAAGCTACTCAAAATATACACAATGAAAGAATCTGTGCATGACAAGGATAAGGCAAGGGAACTGTGGAAGATTTTTAAAGTTACATGGGATGCAACTACAACTGAAGTATCATGTATATGTCAATGCTGTGAGTTTAAAGGATACCTTTATGGGCATGCCATGTTTATTCTCCAACTTAATGGTTGTTCATCTATACCATCTAAGTGTGTCTTGAAGCATTGGTCAAAGGAGTTGAAAATGAGACAGTTTGAATCGTATCAACAAGGAGAAAGAGAATGTGTTCAATATTCCAATAGACAGCCTAAACTTTCTTTACTGTAGAGCCCTTCCTATATTTGGCAAAGCTGCATCGTCTAAGGAAGGAGTGAGATTGTTATGCGAGGTGTTGGATGTCATTGAGCAAAAGTTAGATGATCACGTAGGAGGATTGATAGTAGAGGCTGTTGAGGATGTAGCAGGTAAGGGAGAGTGTTTGAGATCTGAGGTAAGTATAGAAGCTCATCCTCAAGATGTAACACAGAACTTTGACATAGGTGATCTAATGTACAGAGAGGATCATTTAGACGTACATGAAGATTAAAGTCTAGATGTCCACCCTATTGTATTGCGGGACCCTTTGTTAGTTTCCACAAAAGGAAATCATTGTAAGAGGTTTAAAGGCCCATTAGAGACATGTAAAAGGTAGCAACGCATGTGCGGTGCTTGTGGCAAATGAGGACCTAACACCAAATCATGCAGCAAGGAGGCCGCATCCACCACACATGTAACGGAGGTGATACCTACATACCAAGTTGAAGTGACACAATGACAAGTAAAGCAAGATTCCATAAATGGACAGAATAAGAAGCTGCAACAGTGTGGTAATTATGGCAAATTATTGTAAAACAACATGGTAAGTACTTCCTACACCATTCAAATATGCATATGTTTTGATGATAATTCTTTAATTACTTAATTGTTTCAGAAGGATAAATTGGTAGAGAGCAATGAAAGTCTGGGTGAGACTCAATAGAGGCGGAATGATTAGTACTCAATTGCATATTTAATAATATACCCTGGATTCTACAGAAGATAAGTATACAATGTTTTGTAAACTCCAATTTAGTATTTTCTATTTATGTTTTCACTTGTCATTTGTTTATATACAATGGATACTAATGTTGCCATGTCAACGTAGCTTTTATTGTAGTAGATGTTCAATGCGGTGAGGATTGAGCAGAGAAGATAAGTGTACTCTGTATTACTCAAAAGAACGTACGCTGGGTTGTAATCAATTCAAGATTTGTACGTAAGTCTTTTACCTAAGAAGCTACTCTGCAATTTTTATAAAGTTTGTTGTCTTCTCTGCTCGAAAGAGCATTAAACTAGTTCCATTGGTTCCCATTTTCATTTGCTTGTTGTGCAGTTAACTCGAAAGAGCATTAAAGTAGTTCCCTTGGTTTCTTGCCATTATTCTCCATCTACTTTGCTGACAGTTTTGCAAATTCCTTGCCATTATTCTCCATCTGCTTTGCTAATATTTTTGCAAATTTTGCCTGTTGTGCAGTTAGCTTGGAAGAGCATTGCACTAGTTCCATTGGTTCCTCAGCATTATTTTCCATCTGCTTTGCTAACATTTTTGCAAATTTAGTGCCTTGCCATTATTCTCTATCTAAATTTTTGCCAATTTTGCCCATTGGGCGGTTAGCCTGGAAGAGCATTAAACCAGTTTCCATTGCTTCCTTGCCATTATTCTCCATCTGCTTTGCTAAGTTTTTGCAAATTTTGCCTGTTAGGCAGTTTGCCTAGAAGAGCATTAAACTAGTTCCATTGCTTCCTTGCCATTAGTCTCCATCTACTTCACTAAATTTTTGCAAATTTTGCCTGTTTTGCAGTTAGCTCGGAAGAGCATTAAACTAGTTCCATTGGTTCCTTACTATTAGTTTCCATCCGGTTTGCTAAGTTTTTACAAATTTTGCATGTTGAGCAATTAGCCTAGAAGAGCATTAAACCAGTTCCATTGCTTCCTTGCCATTAGACTCCATCTGCTTTGCTAAATGTTTGCAAATTTTGCTTGTTATGCAGTTAGCGCAGAAGAGCACTAAACCAATTCCATTGGTTCCTTACCATTATTCTCCATCTGGTTTGCTAATTTTTTGCAAATTTTGTTTGTTGTGTGGTTAGCCAGGAAGAGTATTAAACTAGTTTCCATTGCTTCCTTGCCATTATTCTCCATCTGCTTTGCTAAGTTTGTGCAAATTTTGCCTGTTGTGCAGCTAGCCCGAAAGAACATTAAACCAGTTCCATTGGTTCCTTACCATTATTCTCCGTCTGGTTTACTAAGTTTTTGCCAATTTTGCTTGTTGTGTAGTAAGCCTGGCAAAACATTAAACCAGTTTCCATTGCTTCCTTCCATTATTCTCCATCTGCTTTGCTAATGATTTTGCAAATTTTGCTTGTTGTGCAACTAGCCTGGAAGAGGAAGATCTAAGAGCCATGGATCTCGGTGACTTATTTGAGCCCAGGATTCCACAGTAGACATTTCTAGGATTACTCATTTATGGGGGCATTGAGCAGCCCCCATTATTTATTCAGCAATGTCCACACCTAATCCAACAAATGGGCATTTCTCATTTCCACGCCCAATGTATGCAGAATCCATTTCTAACGATCACCAATGCAAAGGCCAAAGACATGAGAGAGGCAACCCGGCAGGAGATCTTTTGTACCAATGCACCATTCTGTAAAAGAATCGATTTCTCACGATGCACCATTTACTTTTTGTTTGGCTATTTCTTCATTTTTTTGGTTGCAATATCAGAAATTTAGAATCCTTTTGTAAAAGATTCATTAGTATGTCAAAGAGGCATACTAATGCCTGTAAACTTTTTGATGTAAAGGATTCATTAGTATGTAAAAGATTCATTTTTTTGGTTGCAATATCAATAAATTTTTTGATTCATCTGAATTTGTTTCTTAACTCATGCCTGTAAAAGGTAAGGTTCTTTGGACTGCCATGATCTCTACATTTGGAAAACATGGGCATGTCAAAGAGGCATTGCGGATATCTGAACGTATGAAAGAGTTGAATGTGAGGCCTGATGAGGTTACGTTTATGGCGGTAGTTTCAGCTAGCAGTTATGCGGGGTTGGTTATTGAGAACTATTTCAATGACTGGAACATTCTATCTCATGTACCAGAGAACTATGCCTGTATGGTTATCTTCTATGCCAAAGCGAGTGCTTGGAGGTCTTCAATTCATCAAAAAGATGCATTTGAAATGCATTGTTCGAGTTTGGGCAGCAGTTCTTAATTCTAGTACTTTATGGCATTCTCGAGCTAGCCCAGTTTGCTGCTACCCGGGTTCTCGAACTGGATCCAGAAAATCACAGCAATTACTTGGTTTTGTCAAATATGCATGTAGCAGAAAATGAATAGAGCAAATCAGGGAAAGTTGAAGAGAACAAACATGAGAAAGAACCAAGTTGCAGTTAAGTTGGGGTTAAGAATGTTGTTCATGTATTCCTAACAGTAGATAAATCACTTCCAAGAAAGAATGGAATTTTATTGAATCTTAACAGATTGAATACATGCTTTAAGGTTTCTTTGTTGATTACAGAGTAGCCCAATGACTTCTCATTTCATATTTAGGAAACAAAAAAAACTTTAAAAGGGAAACATCATCTAGAGAAGTGGTGCTTGAGGTGCTTGCTCGGCTACAGTGATGGTCTGCCCTTGAGAGCACTGTTGAATTCGCTAACAAGCTTTGCACCTTAGTGTTAAAATGGGATTCCTTTTCAATTAATTCTGAGGGAAAGCAAATTATACGAGTGATATGGGGCAAGCTATGCCCCCTATCGCAATCACATACTATCTTAACAAATGATTGTTGTCATTAAAACGAAAACGAAAAAGCACATTCCAGCTCGGTCAGAGTTAGCATATTCAATTTCATCAAATAAAATTTACAGGAACATGCCTCTTGTATAGCAATTTAGTAACATTGGCCATAACAAGTTCCAATTCCTCTCCCTCTATACTTATTTGAAAAGTTGCAGTACAAGTAAACTGCATAGAATGAAAATAAATATATGACACTCATCAGATGTCCATTGACGTGATCTCTGTGAGGCATCAGTTGCGATTCCGGTCTTCGTAGTGAGGGGATGTTTGTCAATGGTTCTCTGTTGGGCGTAAGCCTTCTGGTCATTGATGAGGTTGCTTCTTGCTAATACAAATCTCTTCCATAAACATGATCAACCTATAAAAAGTAACCGCATCCATGTTCACCCTGTACACATAAAGAAGTGTCAATTAACCTACAATTAACAGCCTATGTGTTTCACCCTGGTTTGTTATTAACGTTCCAAACAGCGGCTCGCACCGTTGCCATAGTCTACGAAGGTCCGTAATGTTATGCTTAGATTATCATGCATACGTAAATTTACAGAAATACCACTTGTTGATTCCTCACTGCACTGTTGGTGGTGGCAAAGGGCGCGTGCGCTTGCAAGCAGACTGCAGCAGGTGAACCGTGAACCCCGTCACGAGGCTGACTCTCATGTCCTGCCACGCATCTACCATCATAGCGCGTTTCCTCCTAAAATCTTACGAATTATAACTTTCGCGTGCCTCTCATCCAATGGCTAAACTAAATAGTAATTAGAGAGCATTTTCCTTTTTATTTTCTCCATTCTTTTTACCAGAGGAATGCTAAACTGACTACAATATGAGTAGGTCCCAGCGACCACATTTACTGGAGACCACCTTTGCATCGTCCTACCTGCTCATCTCAATTGCTCCAGCTTTTGGCAACAGAACCGGAACACTCAAAGGCTTAGAATCAGCCAGATAAATGGTGCATCATTGGCTAGTACTTTACCGGCTACCATTCATCCACAATATCACCACTCAAGAAATTTACTAAAGGTGAGTAATGAGCCGAGTGTCATTGTCAAAACAAGGAAATGCAGATGCCATGTCGAGTAATGGTAAATAAAACAGAACAAGAGAAGGCAGATGTCGGTTCCTTTGCTTTTTTATTTATTAGTGACTGCAACAGAAATTACGGTTCCCGGATTATTCTTTACAGTCATCACATGACCTTTCACTCAATGATGAAAAGCAATGGAGGACAGCAGTTTTCTCACTACCAAAATCAAGGATGCTAAGAAGAGAGAACAGACTGATATGATTTTCATTGCTTTTTATTCTGCCCCTGCAGGGAACTTTCACCAACCAAGAAAAAGGCACACGAGAAGCACCAAAGGAGCAAAACTACGTCCTGCTTGGTGCCTTTTTTATAAGTGAGGTAAAAAAAGGAGAGTAAATTTACATAGCTTTAGTGTCATCACATGAAGTTTGCTTGCTTCCTATCTATGTATTTACAGTTAGCTAGAAGTAATCAGAGTGCTGAGGAATCTGATACGTTACATCTCTCTCTTTCTTGTTCAACTTTGACAACCCAGCTCTCCTAATCTTTTCCAAGTCTTTAGGAACCTTAGGAGGCCTTAGTGATCTAATCAAAGCCCAATTCACACCTTTGAAGAACTCATTTCTTTTGATCTCAACGGAACGTTTCAAGCTCCCTATCCTTTTCTTAGGATTCTTCACCAACAGCTTGCATATAAGATAGTGAGCCTTCACCATCTCCTCCAAATCTTTCCTCTTCATTGAAACTCTTGGGAAATTGAGTGGCTGCTTGATGATGTTAATAAGGGTCTTTTCATTAGTTTCACCCTTTTCTTCCGTAAATGAGTTCAAACGAGAAGGCCCCCAGGGTCCACAAATTGACGGTCCCACCATGGCCTGAATCAGATTTCACCGCCCAAGCGAGGTACTCGTGGGTCCCAAAGAAGGATTTTGATTGGGCATTGATGGGTTCTGCTACTAATTCTGGATCAAGATCTTGCAATTCAGGTTTGGGCCCAACCTTGGTTGATCTCTTAGATTTTTTGTTGGGAGTCGTTGGAAGACGAGAAACATGAGAGAACAGGTTGCATGGGTGGTGCACATGAAGGGGTGGAGCGCTTTCTCATGGAAATGGGCTCACGGGCGGGCCTTGGCAGTTTTGGGACCACGTCACCTTTGAAAGAGATCAAATTCTGATAGCATCATGTGGCCATCTTCTCTAACGAGAACTTTCTCTGGCTTCAAGTTCTGTAGACTATGCCCATCATATGGAGGTATTCCAGAGCTAAGAAACTCTGCTGCATAGAATCTGGGATATGAGAGATAAGCGTCATGATTCTCCAATTGCGCAATTGAAACACATAATTAAGGTTCAGAAAAGAAAGTAACGGAGTGATCGAAATTTGGTTTCGAAAAACAAAATACTATCTTAATAAATTATGTGGTAGTGGATAGACCAGTAAGTTTCAAGTTCAGCGGAGCAGCTAGAAAGGAAAAACAGAGAGCAAAAAACAGAGCACCCAATACATTTACTGAGAGACAGAGAGACGAAAAAGACTTAGCTGAAGAAATACTGAAGCGCTTCCCGTGTTGGTGCCGCCTAAGAGCATGCAAATCCCCAGCAAGTGCTTCTTTGTCAACCACTTTCATAGCATACAAATACTCAGGGAAACGCATTACAGGATTCCTGTGCTTACACAAATAAACGTTTCCAATATCGCCGCTTCAGAGCCGGTGAAGGAGCTGAAATGATCGAGCCCAACTCGACCATTATCAGACCAGACACGCTTCATGGACTCAAAGGGCGCTAAGTTAGCCTTGTGTGGTTTGTTAGCACACGAGATAATGGAGTTGTTGAAGGTACTGGAGACAGAAATTTAGCTAGAGCTGTTGAAACTGACGTCGCTAATCCAGCTATGGCCAGAGTCTCTGGTTGTGATGGAAGAACCGCTGATGTCGTAGTCGAATTCTTCATGATTTGTTGCCATGGTTGTGTGTCAAATGTAGGTTGTAAGGCTCAGGCCTTAATATACATGTTGGGACTTGCTTTCGTAAGACATGATTTGTTCAGGAGCAGCCAAGGGAGCTGTTAATGTGACAAGCTTGCCACAATGCTTATTCTTTTAGCAGCTGCCTGAACCAGCTTGCCATAATGCTCATTCTTTTAGCAGCTACCTGAACAAATGGCCCTTCCGTTGTTTAATATTGCTACAGTGCAGCACGTTGCTTCATATTCATGTGTCGGCAGTCCCCTCATTCTACATAAAAGCAAGGAGAATATCTAATGTTGAGGCAAACTTTGACTAATGCAATTTTATTCATTGAACAGAAATGACAAGGCTATCACATTCTTCCTACCATTCGGCTTCCTTAATATTCGTGAAGCAGAGTTCAAGTCTGTCCGGTTATCTTTGCTTTAACCTTAGATAGTATGAATAGTTTAAAACTTGCAAGTCGACTCGAAAACTTGGTGACTTGCTTTCGTAAGACATGATTTGTTCAGGAGCATCCAAGGGAGCTGTTAATGTGACAAGCTTGCCACAATGCTTATTCTTTTAGCAGCTGCCTGAACAAACTTGCCATAATGCTCATTCTTTTAGCAGCTACCTGAACAAATGGCCCTTCCGTTGTTTAATATTGCTACAGTGCAGCACGTTGCTTCATATTCATGTGTCGGCAGTCCCCTCATTCTACATAAAAGCAAGGAGAATATCTAATGTTGAGGCAAACTTTGACTAATGCAATTTTATTCATTGAACAGAAATGACAAGGCTATCACATTCTTCCTACCATTCGGCTTCCTTAATATTCGTGAAGCAGAGTTCAAGTCTGTCCGGTTATCTTTGCTTTAACCTTAGATAGTATGAATAGTTTAAAACTTGCAAGTCGACTCGAAAACTTGGTGACTTGCTTTCGTAAGACATGATTTGTTCAGGAGCATCCAAGGGAGCTGTTAATGTGACAAGCTTGCCACAATGCTTATTCTTTTAGCAGCTGCCTGAACAAACTTGCCATAATGCTCATTCTTTTAGCAGCTACCTGAACAAATGGCCCTTCCGTTGTTTAATATTGCTACAGTGCAGCACGTTGCTTCATATTCATGTGTCGGCAGTCCCCTCATTCTACATAAAAGCAAGGAGAATATCTAATGTTGAGGCAAACTTTGACTAATGCAATTTTATTCATTGAACAGAAATGACAAGGCTATCACATTCTTCCTACCATTCGGCTTCCTTAATATTCGTGAAGCAGAGTTCAAGTCTGTCCGGTTATCTTTGCTTTAACCTTAGATAGTATGAATAGTTTAAAACTTGCAAGTCGACTCGAAAACTTGGTGACTTGCTTTCGTAAGACATGATTTGTTCAGGAGCATCCAAGGGAGCTGTTAATGTGACAAGCTTGCCACAATGCTTATTCTTTTAGCAGCTGCCTGAACAAACTTGCCATAATGCTCATTCTTTTAGCAGCTACCTGAACAAATGGCCCTTCCGTTGTTTAATATTGCTACAGTGCAGCACGTTGCTTCATATTCATGTGTCGGCAGTCCCCTCATTCTACATAAAAGCAAGGAGAATATCTAATGTTGAGGCAAACTTTGACTAATGCAATTTTATTCATTGAACAGAAATGACAAGGCTATCACATTCTTCCTACCATTCGGCTTCCTTAATATTCGTGAAGCAGAGTTCAAGTCTGTCCGGTTATCTTTGCTTTAACCTTAGATAGTATGAATAGTTTAAAACTTGCAAGTCGACTCGAAAACTTGGTGACTTGCTTTCGTAAGACATGATTTGTTCAGGAGCATCCAAGGGAGCTGTTAATGTGACAAGCTTGCCACAATGCTTATTCTTTTAGCAGCTGCCTGAACAAACTTGCCATAATGCTCATTCTTTTAGCAGCTACCTGAACAAATGGCCCTTCCGTTGTTTAATATTGCTACAGTGCAGCACGTTGCTTCATATTCATGTGTCGGCAGTCCCCTCATTCTACATAAAAGCAAGGAGAATATCTAATGTTGAGGCAAACTTTGACTAATGCAATTTTATTCATTGAACAGAAATGACAAGGCTATCACATTCTTCCTACCATTCGGCTTCCTTAATATTCGTGAAGCAGAGTTCAAGTCTGTCCGGTTATCTTTGCTTTAACCTTAGATAGTATGAATAGTTTAAAACTTGCAAGTCGACTCGAAAACTTGGTGACTTGCTTTCGTAAGACATGATTTGTTCAGGAGCATCCAAGGGAGCTGTTAATGTGACAAGCTTGCCACAATGCTTATTCTTTTAGCAGCTGCCTGAACAAACTTGCCATAATGCTCATTCTTTTAGCAGCTACCTGAACAAATGGCCCTTCCGTTGTTTAATATTGCTACAGTGCAGCACGTTGCTTCATATTCATGTGTCGGCAGTCCCCTCATTCTACATAAAAGCAAGGAGAATATCTAATGTTGAGGCAAACTTTGACTAATGCAATTTTATTCATTGAACAGAAATGACAAGGCTATCACATTCTTCCTACCATTCGGCTTCCTTAATATTCGTGAAGCAGAGTTCAAGTCTGTCCGGTTATCTTTGCTTTAACCTTAGATAGTATGAATAGTTTAAAACTTGCAAGTCGACTCGAAAACTTGGTGACTTGCTTTCGTAAGACATGATTTGTTCAGGAGCATCCAAGGGAGCTGTTAATGTGACAAGCTTGCCACAATGCTTATTCTTTTAGCAGCTGCCTGAACAAACTTGCCATAATGCTCATTCTTTTAGCAGCTACCTGAACAAATGGCCCTTCCGTTGTTTAATATTGCTACAGTGCAGCACGTTGCTTCATATTCATGTGTCGGCAGTCCCCTCATTCTACATAAAAGCAAGGAGAATATCTAATGTTGAGGCAAACTTTGACTAATGCAATTTTATTCATTGAACAGAAATGACAAGGCTATCACATTCTTCCTACCATTCGGCTTCCTTAATATTCGTGAAGCAGAGTTCAAGTCTGTCCGGTTATCTTTGCTTTAACCTTAGATAGTATGAATAGTTTAAAACTTGCAAGTCGACTCGAAAACTTGGTGACTTAACTCGACTCGCCAACATGTGAGCCGACACGTTGATGTTCTTGCTGCAAACTGCAATGTAGTTTGCTGGTGGCAAACTTCTTTGACGGAAGTTTAATGATGGCGAACTTGCATGTCGTTTTCCCATATGAGCTTTGTTTAAGATTTCGTAAAGTTAGGCATCAAGTTAGATTCAACTGTAATGTAGTTGTTCCCTCTGAAAAGCGTTTATACCATTCACAATTGGTACGGTAGCATGTTCATTCTTTAACCTTTAGCTGTGTTGTTCTTCATTTGTGCATGACAGTCCAATAAGCGACACATTAACACCTTTGATCAATTGCTACCTCTTCCTCAAGCAAGCCAATAATTTCCCTAAAGAGTGGCATGGTTGCCTAATCCATTTTGTAGTTACTTGTGGGGGAGGTATTGAAAGCTGGGTCGCATGAACTCCTTGTGCCACAATAACTTCCATCTCTATTAAGTAGTTGTCCTTTTTTGCCTATTTTTTCTTTCACTAGATCTATGGGGCATATGATGTTGGGCTTGTATTGCATAAAATGGTTACAGAAGTCTTTAATTTCCTGAGAATAATCCCTTTCTTTTGTTTTATTTCTGAGTATTTTCTCTTCCCCCTACTTTTTAAACTTTACAAACTAAAAAGAGTGCCAAATTCAAAAAATTTAAATGGCTGGATTAATATTAATTTTCTATCTTTTTCTTTAATATTCTATAGCTCATGCTAGCAACTCTCATGCTTTATGACTATTAGTCATTTCTTTACTTCAAACCTGCATAAAAACTAGAGAAGTATAATGATGAACAAAGACTAGCAATAACAAAAAGGCAAAAGCAAAGTGCTTACAAACTCCCACAGCTTTTCATTTTCTGGAACTTATTGTATTCAGCGATGCCACCAACTAGAATAATTTTGTTAAACTATTAAATCAGCTGGATATTATATTTTCCATTTGCCAATTTACAACTAGAGAGAATTTTCAATTACTAATTTGTTGCATTTGCGAGCTACTCATTATGCCATTTTTTCTCTTCTTTATTTTGCTATATTTGCCACCTGTGTATCCTAATTATTGAGTAGGTGAAGCCATTTATGTGACCCACACATACCAAGCACTTAAGGTTAAAGTCCCTTAAGCATAAACTTATTATAGTTCCTTAGAGTCCTTATAAGAGTATATCCATATGATGTGTGTGATAGGTCAAATGAATTTTGAGAGATTTTTCAAGATTGTTCTCAAAACAAGAAAATAAATTTCAAAAAGTTTTGATAGAGATAGACATAGAGATTTATAATGGTTTAGCCAACCAAGCAAGGCACCTACTATCACTCTTTGAAGGAATTTCCTACCTTGAGCTTTCACTTTCTGTAGGCTTTTATACACCAATTCATATTGTACAGGCTAAAGATGAATGAATTGAGTAATTGCAGCAATCTTAGCCTTCTTACAAACACTTGAAAAACTATCCAAGAATAGAAAACTACACGACTCACAAGTACAAATAATAATTTGAAAAAGTACATATATATATATATATCAATGTACAAAGGCTTGAGATCACTTGCCTGAGCAAGTAGATTTTGCACTCTTTTTTATTTTCAATGTCTTCTCTTACTTATTTTTCTCTCTATCTGACTTGTATATACAGTCCCAATTTTAAAAGATTCGTTAGGTGATATGTGTTTAATTTTGTATAAAAACCACCCAATTAGTTACTCATGTGTTGCAACTTATAATGCTAAATTACAGTTTTGGGCCAAAATTCATAACACATGCATTTTTTGACCTAATGGCTCAAAATTTTGATATTTTGTAGGTTTTAGAGGCTAATTTGATATAAATATGTTATTAATCATATTTTTTAGAATTTAATTAGAGATTTTTACTTTTTATAGGAAGTAAGATGGTGATCCGATGGTTGAGATTGATTGAGATGAACATTGAAGATCAAGATCAAAATATTGAGTCAAAGCTTGAGAATCATCAATTCAACATGAGATCAAGGTTAGGAGCAAGCAATAAAGACAATTGAAAGTACTAAAGGTGACTAAAATGGGCCCATAAAGTAAGCCATGCATTTACACCACCTTTGCTTGGGAGTCATTCAAGCTACTTAACCATTAAAGCCATGAAAAAGGAAATAAGCCATATGAGCTACTCAAGGCTTGAAGTTAAGCAATGAAGCCACTTAAGCCACCACAGAATGATCCATTAAAGTGAGCCATCAAGCCAAGGAGGAGTGCCACATGGAGTCACACAATTGGAGCATTAATTTAAGCAACTTTCCTATGTTAAACATGTGATTTTAAAGAGATTTTGTGAGATTAATGTAAAAGGTAAGATGATCATGCATTACTGGACCTATAAAGAGATAAAAACCCATTCCTAATCTATTTCCTAATCTTAATCCACCCATCCTACTAGGTTTCCATGTTTTTAAGTGAAGGAGGGAGCAACCATCGAAAAGGAGGACACCCCCTTTCCTAATTGGTGATCAAATGGTTTCCTAAATAAGAAACCTTAGATTTACTTCAATTCAATTAACTTCAAAATCCTAGATCTTTCCCCATATTTCCTAAACCTTATACCTTACCTAATTCCTTGACTTTCTATCAACCAAACATCACAAAATTAGAAGGGAAAGAACTCCACTTTCCTTCTAAGAAAAAAAATGCCTATACCCCTTTCTAATTTAGAAACCAGCTAGCTCATATTTATTTCTCTCTCTTACATCATCTTTAACTATATCATTCCTACATAAGTTTCCTCTTCCTAACCTTCCTCATTCAATACCCTAACCCTAGGGCCATTTTCCTTATGTTTTCACCTCTTTCTAAGTTAGAAACCCACCTATCTATATATAGCCCATGTTTCATACGAATTTTCTAAGTAAAGGTGGGTGACACACCTTGAGATCAAGCTTTTATTTGGTGTTATTTGCTTCTGGACCTTGGGATTTCTTAGATGCTTTTCTCCCTTTAGATTTCTAGTCATTGTCTTGGTTATTTGCTTCCCAATTTAAGTTAGTAATTTGCTTACTTTTGTTTAGTTTTCATTGCTTAGTTTCTACTATTTTGCTTTCTAGTTTTGCACCTTTTTTTCCATCTAGCTTTTATCTTTTCTTCTTTACCTCAATCTCACTTGTTTTCTTTGTTATTCTATCAAGATTTAAGATAACTCATTCTGGTAGTGACAACAAATAGAAGAGCTAGCTTAAATCCTTGATTTTCCCACTTGAATTATATGTTTTCTACCCTCTTTTTCCCTTAGTTTTGGGTAGTTTTTTCTTAGTTCACCCACTTAGCTTTTTTTTTTTTTCTTTCTCTCTCTCTTGAATTCCTTTTTTGGTTTTCTTTGCATGTCATCATAATTCAGTTTGTGAGATTTATATTACACTTTTGTTATAGTTTAAATTAGGTTTTGTGCTTAGGAATTGGACACAATTTCTAGCTTTTGAACATGTATTATGCATCTAATTTTTGGTCTAATTTGGAGATGATTCAATAATTTTTTTTGGGAATTCTTGTTATGGGATGTTTATTTCATCAAAGTACTTGAGATCTAGGTTGTTTTGTTGCATAAATGTTATGATTTCAATAGCTTTCTAATGCAAGATTTATTGAATATTCTTAAGTACCGAAATCTAGAAATTGGTTTTTCTGTAACTTTGTGCTTTAATTCCAACCATCAAAATATCTTATTTTCCTAAATCCTTAAAGGCCGATTTAGTTTTTCATGTTGTTTATTAGATTCCTTAGTTTGCATATAACTCACTATAGGTACATTAAATTTTACCACCTTTAGGGCTCCAAAATCATGTGCATAGTCCAAAAACCATGCGTATGGTTCTAAATCCCATTCCTTTTAGATTCTTGGTTAACTTAGTTGTTAAATCTTGTATAACAATAGTTAATTTCATTGTTTGAAAGTTGTTTTAGGATTATAAAGTTTCCTTTTTGAATTTTAGAAAGTTTCATTTTTGCTAAGTTTTAGTTTAAGAAAGTTCTAAATTAGAAAACTTTCTTTTTTAGGTAATTTCCTTAAGTTTAATTTCTTGATTTAAGTCTTTCTAATTCTCTGTAGTTTATTTATTTGCATACTTGTTAATTAGTTAAGTTTTTAATTCCATTAGCTTAGTTTAACTTTAGTAAGTTTCCTTTACTTTTAATTCTCGATTAGGAAAGTTTTCATTTTTAGTAAATTTCCTTAAGTTAGTTGTTTACTGTAATTCATGTTATGTTATTGTTATTTTCTTATTTATGTGTATGTTAGTTAGGCAAGTTTTCATTTCCAATATTTGGTTTTAACTTAGGCAAGTTTCCTTTTTAGTTTTAGTTTCTAATTCCACGCATGTTTCTAATTTGAGTACTTTAATCTTTTAATTCAATCCAAACCCTTCTCTTTTGGCTGAAGCTAAATAATTTGAATAAGATCCAATCCATTGAAAATCTATGAGATTCCTCGTGGGATCAACATCACTAGAGTTTTATATTACAACTGATTTGTGCACTTGCGAGTTAACATTAAAAACACAACATTAGGAATCAATTCATGACTGTTGAAAAGCATCCTTATCGATCTAGAAGACAAATATTCAATTTTAAAGAAACAATTGTCAAAGTTGTCTCTTATCTAATAGGCTATATTTTTAATACTCTTGCCTATCTTTTATTTCTTTATTCATCTTCTCTCTTCCTTGACCTTTTGTTTATGACAAAAGGGGAGATATTGTTTGTAGAGAAAGTATGGAAGCTTGGAAGGCTTCATAATTGCTTACCTCATTTATGCTTTCTAATTTCACTATTTTGTTATTATAAAGATGAGTGAGATTGTTGACTAAAGCGTCTCTATTTTGATGATAACAAATTATCACTGGTTTATTCTAACTTGTTTCCAAGGGTTTGTATGTATATTTGTATATAAAAACAAACATGAATTAAAAGCATGAATTTTTTAGTCAAAATGACTAAGTTTGACAATTTTAATTGGAAAATTGAAATTGAGTCAACTATCATGTCTTAGTTGTAAATCCAAAGAGATAAAATGAAAATTGAGTTGGTAAATGAAAATCAAGTTGATTAAATCACAGAAAAGACTACGTTGATTTTTCATTGAAACAAGTCTATTATTCATGCACACGTAGTTGACAAATCTTGGATGTTATTCTTAAGATTTGAATATCACAATTTTATCCAACTATTTAAAGATGAAGTAAAGTTATATTGAAAAATTTAAGATTCCACTTGTGTGTTGACTCACGTGCAAAATAATTGCCTATCGTAAGTGTGAATCAACTATTTCATTCAAGTAACTTTGGGATGATTTATCCTAGGGTAGCAGCCAACTATTTCAAGAATTGAGTTTGTTAAAAGAAAAGACTGGTTGCTTGCTTGAGAAATTACCTGATTACTTCTAAATTTGAGTGGACTAACTAGAAAACTAAATAGGCCTTAATTTCTAGGTTGAGAACAAGTTGACTAGGTATGAAGAATGTGTAGCTATGATTTTAATGGTAAAAATATGGATGTACTATAGACAAAATAGAGTTGACTAAATAGGTAATCCCCTAAACAATATAGTGTCCCTATAATAATGATGAAAAAGTAGTACTCCCCCTCAAAATGTCACAAGAAGTAAGAATAGGCAGATGGAGCTCTCCTTAAAACATATGTGTAATACATATTCAAGGACTATATAAATATATTTATGATATCTTAAAAAAATACAAATTCAAACACCCATGTCACACCATCCATTAAAAAGTTCACAGATATAAACATACTAGCTAAGAAAGCAAGATATAACCATTCATATTCATAAACACATCCTTATAAGTATTGAGGTTTTAAGCATCTGTCAAAAGTAAACCATTCATCCTCAATTTAAAAAGAAATAACCACAAGGTTGAGAGTTCAAATGACATCCACACTTAAAACTGAAATAAAAAACTAATTTTATCAAATTACCAAATAGCAAAAAACAAAAAAGCCTATAAAAGGCCACTGAGAGTCTAGTAGGTGAGAAGCTTGAGGGCAAACAATCAATCTCTAGTGCAGATCCACCTATTCTTCATGAATTTGTATGATAAGTATTCAATTTTGTATGAATAGTACCCAATTAGTTGCCTATATGTTATAACTTATAGTGTTAAATTAGGTTTTTTTTTGTCGAACTTTATAACACATGCATTTCTAACCTAATAATTTAAACTGCTTTTGCATGTTCGGAAGCTAATCCAAAGTAAGTACACAAGCTAACATAATTTTCTAGGATTTAATTAGGAATTTTCTTCTTCTGTAGGTTTTGAAGTAATCCAAGAGTCGACATTAATTAGGATAAAATTTGATGATTGAGATTAAGAGATCAAGCTGAAATCTCAATTGTCATCATCTAAAGCTTAAGCAAGGATCAAATGAAGCAATCAAAAGAGATAAAGGTGACTAAAATGGGCCCATGAAGCAAGCTATGCATTTCCACCACCTTTGCATGGGAGCCATTCAAGCCATCTTAGCCATATAAACCATGAGAGAAGGTAACAAGCTATGGAATTCAAGCCAATCCATTCTAGCCATTAAAGATAAGGGTGTGAGCCATGAAGCTAGCCAAATAAGCCCTCAAAGTGAGCTACATAAGTCAATTAAGCCATATGCAACATGGAGTCATATAATTGGAGAAGAATTCTCGCAATGACCCACTTTCTAAATTTGGATTTTCAAGGTTTAATTAGAGGGTTTAGAGAATTATATAACAAGTAAGATGATTATGTATTGGTGTGACACCCCGGGTTTTATCAATCTGTTTCCCATATTTATACTCAAATAATAATAATTTATTTATAGAAAATAGATGGGATTCCAGAACTTAAAACTCATAATTTAAAATTTGTCGCAGCATCAAGCAAATACCATTTAAGAAAACCCCGAGGGTCACTTCTCCTCAAAATCATACTGAAAAACAGAATGAAAAGTAACCATTTTGAGCATGCTCACAAATTAAAACCATGATGAAATTTTGTAACTGCAAAGACACGTAATAGTGAAGTTCCAAAGCTCTAGGGTCTGTCCAAGATCACCACATCATCCAGGAATAAACATATAACCTCTATACAGTGATATGGGTCTAATCTATCAATATATACAATGACTAAGGAGAATGCCAAAAAGCCAATATCAGTCCAACGAAAAGTAGACCACTCTGTCAATATCTGACAGTCTCTGTCCTCAAGCCCTCGTCCAACTCCACGCTAGTCCACCTTCTTTCCTTTCTGACTGTCACGCTCTGATTCTGAGGCATTGCAAAATAAAGCAATGCCTCGGCAAGCCATGCTTGTGCAGGTGATATACATTCAAAATAACTCAATAAAACAAAGCATATGACACAAGGCATAAAGATCGAAAGATGATCAATAATATATAAAGTCTTAAATCACACGATGAAGGACATACCATGTCCATGCAATAAATACGATATCATCAACCATGATATCAGGACATGCACAATTCGAGAAAATCTAGAAACATATGAATGCATGTCAAAAGTATCAAACCTCATACACAGTCAAGCCCTATGAGTGTCTCACATACACTCACGGCAATGTGGGGTCAGCTCTCTGTACCATCCGCTTTCACCCTTTCACCCTTGCACCCTCACGAGTACTCAGGCACTCACGGGAACTACGCGCACCACTTTCGCTTTCACCCTTTCACCCTTTCACCCTCACGGGCACTCAGGCACTCACGGGGTGAAAATTGTATCCTACCACAGGATCAATAGTCTCAAATATTAAGCCAGAGCGACTTCCACATGTCAAGAAGACCAAAAATCAAGTGGATATCACGAAAGATATCAAAAATAGTGCATGCAATAACAACCATAAAGATAGCATGCACATGCGAAGCTACATGCTGAAGTCAATCTCACACATATGGTAAAGCATAAATCATATGCCTCAAAGACTCAAATCATCAAATCACTATTTGAGAATCATAGAAAAAGTGTGAATGAAATCACCTACCTCAGTATCGCAATATCCCCAAACAACACGTAACCAATATCAAGGGGTATGCCCTGATGTACCTGTCATGCCATAAATCATGTCATGGTTAACACATATAACCAAAATCTAATAGCATTTCGTAGTTTTGCTACTAAAAAGTTACTCCAAACTAGATTTTTATCCTAAATCAAGGTTCACCTTGTCGAGACGATCACAACGCCTCTTTCGGATTGTGATTTGGACCTTTGTAGCTCCTAAAATCAAGGTTTAAAGGCAAAAAGGGTCAAAAAAGACCAAAATCCAGCAAATGGGGCCCGCCGCACGCGCAGCACGTGCTGGGCACTTCTGTGGAAGTGCCTCACATCAGAACCCGCTCGAGGGGAGCGGGCGCTTCTGTGGAGGCAACGGGCACTTTTGTGGAAGTGCTCTGCGTGTGGGGGACAGAACAGTGCTCGTGGCTCATTCCAGCCTCTCCATGTGGCGCGCATGAGTAGTACCACGTGCCCCTGCACGTGGCGCCCCCTCATCGCGCCACGTGGCTCTCCCTCAGCCATGTATTTCTGCCAGTTACAGTCGCCGTCGCCGGAGATGACGATCGGACTGGTTCGTCATCGCCGGCGACCCCAAGTGCTCCGTTTTTTATGAGTTTTACACCCCTGTGTTTGGTTTTTCACGTACATTCCATTTCCACCATCCATTTTCCCAAATCCTTCCTAAATCTACTGTTTTTTCACGCTTTTTGTTTCATTTTCAAAAACTCCCGTATTACTATTTTTCGGTGTCCCTAGCCGTCCGATCGTCACAAAATTTTGTGGGTTCTTTCCTCTCTTCATCATACACAATATGAGCAGTCCAGATCTAAATCCAACATCATCTCATCCAAATTTTTTAGGCAAATAAGTACACACAGATTTTTGCAAAAACCTACATTTTCATGCCATTTTTCGGCGTTTACACGTAATTAAACGTTGAAATTAACACAAAAGGGAAGGGTGGAGTGATCTTACCTCGTTCCCGACTATTCAATGGTGGCGAAATCTGCCTCCCCAGTGCTTGATGGTCCACGTGAAACAACGAGACTTGAGAGAGAGGAGAGTGCGTTTTGAGCACTCTCTCTCTTCTCCTTACCTTATATCATTTATTCATTTCATTTTTTTTATTATCTTATATTATTTATTTATTTTTCTCATTTTTAAAAAATCAAAATGTTACATCCTACCCACCTTATAGAAAATTTCGTCCTCGAAATTTAAAATATGCATACCTTACGAGAAGAGCTCTGGGTCGGTACGCCTCATCTCATCCTCTAGCTCCCAAGTAGCCTCCTGTGTTGAGTGATGCTGCCAGAGGACTTTGACCAGGGGAATGGTCTTAGTCCTCAACTTCTAAATCTTACTATCCAAGATCTGTATGGGGCGCTCCTTGAATGTCAAGTCAGGCCGTACCTCTGGTGGTATCTGCTCTAGCACGTGGCATGGGTCTGGTATGTACTTCCTCAGCATAGAGATATGAAAAACGTCATGTACTCCAGCTAGCTGTGGGGGTAGGGCTAACTGGTATGTGACTGGTCCGACTCTGTGTAAGATCTCAAAAGGACCAATGTATCTGGGACTGAGTTTTCCCTTTACACCAAATCTCATCATGCCCTTCATAGGGGAAACTTTCAAAAGTACATGCTGTCCAACTTCAAACTCCAAGTCTTTCTGTCTCCTATCCGCATAGCTCTTCTGACGGTTGTGAGCTGCAAGTAATCGTTTCCAGGTTAGTAATTTACTTTCATAGTTGTTTCATGTTGTTTTTACTTCTATGAATTCCATGCCTAGTCCTCCCTCGTTCCCCTTCTTTCTTACTTATTCCTTGAAGATCTAAGTTAACTTCCCTTTGGTAGTGACATCCAAGAGAGGAGATAGCTTAGAGCCTTGAGTTTTCACTTAGTTCTACACATTTTTCTCCTTGTTTTGGATCTCAGTTTTGAGTAGGCTTTCCTTAATTAGTTCACCAACTTAGCCCTTGTTTCTTTCAAATTCCTTTATAGGTTTTCTTTGAATGTCATTCTAATTCAGTTTGAGAGCTTTATTTTTAAGTTTTGTTGTTTTTTAGAGCCACTTTTGCAAGAAAAAATAGTGTGCACTTTAGATATGTTATAGATAACTTATGTGTCTTTTTTTTTTCTATAATTTGGACATGATTGAATAAAAATCTATGGAAATTCTTGTTATAGATTATTTATTTCATAAAGGTACTTGAGATATGAGTTATTTCCTTGTATAAAATATGTTATTTCAATGGCTTTTTAATGTTAGATTTGTTGAATGTTCTTAAGTACCTAAATCTGAAAACTATTTTTCCTTAGGTTTGTGCTTTAATTCCTGCCATCTAAACATTATTTTTTCTTGAATCCTTAGGTACCTATTTATATTTTCTTGTTTTTTCTTATATCTCATAGTTATTTTTTGTGTTAGTTTACTATTAAAGCATGAAAAATAGTAATCTTTTGAACCATGGAACCATGTGAACAGTTCATGGACCATGCACATGGTACTAGATCACTTGCCAATTTGATTTTTGGATACGTTAGTTGCATGATCTTGTTTTAAAAGTTGTTAAATAGTTGTTTGCATATTTTTTTAGGATTATAAAGTTTCCTTTTTGCATTCTATAAAGTTTCCTTTTTAGTAAGTTTAAGGTTAGGTAAGTTTTAATTTAGGAAAGTTTCTAATTTAGTAGTTTTCTTAAGTTTCATTGATTAGTTTAAATCTTTCTAAAATGCTATAGTTTCTTTTAGTTAATTGCATGTTAGTTAAGTAAGTTTCCATTCTAATTGTTTAGTTTTAATTTAGGCAAGTTTCTTTTACTTTTAGTTTCAAATTTTGTGCGTGTTTCTATTTCCATGTTACTCTAGATTTCTAGTTTAATAACAACTTTTATCTCTTTGGCTGAAGTTAATTGATCTAAAATAAAATCCAATCTATTACAAACCTATGAGATTCCTCTTGGGATCAACCTCGCTTGCATGGAAATGCTATATTGATTCATGCACTTAGAGGTAATTTTAAAGCTACATCAAGTTTTTGGTGCTGTTGCTAGGGAATTGCAATAGATTTGTAGTTGGATTCTTATTTGGATTGTTTGTCTTTTGTCGTAGTCTTAGGTTGCATTAGATTAGGATTTTTGCATTGCCTTTTCATGTCTTACTAATTCCTCATAAATTGACAGATCTTTCTTGTTTATGTGCAAGGGGAAATTGGCATGTGGAGCTTCATTAACTAAATAGGATTTCGTTGCTTTCCTAGAATAGGACTTTTTCTTTTTCTTTTTTTGGTGAAACTTGTAGTGAGGCCCATGGTAACTTGCAATTTCAATTTCAACTTTAAATGGGTTGTACTAAAATGGGGAAAGTGTGTGGTATGGAGGCCCACACTTGATCTTTAGAAAAAAACCCCACTACAAGTATTCCTCACTTTGGTTTAGTTTTCCTAGTTTAGGTTGCAGTTTGTGTAATTTGCATTTGGTTGGTAGTATAATTCATGTATTTTTATGATCATTCATTTGAGATGTTGCATCTTTATTTAGGGTTATTGCATTAGAGTGCAACTATCTAACCTTTGGTTGGATAGCATATAGGTTGTATTAGTTCATTTTCTTATATTGCATTGCATGTTTATGGCTTTATGGTGGATGGAACTTAATGTTAGTAAGGGACCCACAGGAACCCTCATAAGATAAGGACTAGATTTCATCACTAGATCTTTGGCTCACCTAGAAAACCAACCCAATTCCTTATATGCTTGTGATCTCAAACATTAATCTTTAATGTAAAATCAAGTAGCAAGAGACTTAGGGTTTTGAGCTCATAGGAACCTTTTTAAAAGAGGAGATCTATTATCACTCTAGTGGCTCTTGAACTTTGTGGTTATAGTGGGTATCCAAAATCCAAGTGATTTTCCCATGCCTTTTGTTGGCTGATGTTGATGTCTAAACTCCTCCTTCCATGAGAATTATATTAACCACCTTGGACAAGACCTAACTAGAAGCACTAGTCAAATATGAATATAAGAAGGTGCTGTCTATCTTTAGATTAAAAGCTACAACCTCACAGTTTAATAAAGATCTTTATGATAAGATCGCTAGCATTAGGAATTATTTGATTGCATGGTAGATAGAGTTAGGAGTCACATTTAGGTCTAGGTAGCATCATTTAGTTATGTTTCATTGTAGTGCATGCAAAGACATCGATCTCAAGACATGGCTGAACCACTAGTAGTAATTGAGCATAAGCTATGAGTGATTTTTATGCACCACTTCGACTAAATACTCCATCATGCATCACACTACCACTTAGCAATGCAAACCACTTTGAACTTAAACTTGGAGTAATAAAATTACTTCCATGTTTCTATGGTCATGAGAGAGAGAGAGAGAGAGAGAGAGAGAGAGAGAGAGAGAGAGAGAGAGAGAGAGAGAGAGAGAGAGAGAGAGAGAGAGAGAGAGAGAGAGAGAGCACCCATACCTAAATATCAAAGAATTCCTTGATATTTGTACTACATTCAAGTACAGAAATGTCACTAAGGATCTTCATGACTTAATTCTTTAGAGGTCGGTTCCATTGCTACATGGGATTAGTTGTCTAAGAAATTCTTGAACAAATTTTTTCCTATCCATAAGATTAATGCCCTTCATAGGGAAATCACTAACTTCCAACAAAGAGACAATGAACAATAATATATAATATGTCATAAAGAAACTTGATGAATATAATAAAACCTTGCTTCAAACAAAAAATGAGAATCGACAAAATATCACTAGGTTAGAGAAGCAAATGGGTGTATGCATCTTTAAGTGAAAGGGAAAAAGGAAAGTTTCCTAGTCAGCCTATCTCAAACCTTAAGGGACAATTAGAGTTAGGGTCTAGTTTACAAGGACCTCATCATCAAGGCAAGTCTATCACAACCCTTAGGAGTGGCTGTTAGGTTGATAACAAAGTAGGGTAGCTTGAGGGAAAGAACGAGGAGAATGAAAAAGCAAAAACACATGACAAAGAGACTAGATAGAAATCTCCTATTCCATCTAAGCCTATAGTGGGGGCACCTTATATGCACAAAGCCCCATACCCTCAAATACTCAATAAGGCTAAGAAAGGAATAAATTTCAATGAGATAATGAAAGTGTTTAAACATGAGCAAATAAATATTCTATTACTCAATGCTATAAAGGATATTCATGCTTATGCTAAGTTTCTTAAAGAGCTTTGTACAACAAAGAGAAGACCCAATGTGCAAAAGAAAGCCTTTAGCATTGAGCAGGTGGGCTCTTCAATACAACACCAGACCCCACCTAAATTTAGAGACCCAGGGTGTCCTACCATTTCTTGTGTAATTGGAAAACATGTCATAGATATGGCATTTCAACTATGAATTTGATATAGATAAGTCCATTGATGAGGTTAATAAGCCTTATTGCACCTATAATGGATACTTCTAAATGGGGCCCTAATGTGGAACTCCTCACTATATTATAATCCATCTTAGTTTCTTCAATAGAAAAACCACTTATATTGGTCCTTAAGCCACAGGTTGATAATCTAAATAACTCTTACTTAGGACTAGATGACACCTTACTTGTAATCATAGCCTAAGACCTAGATTAGGAACAGGAGGGTTAGCTTCTTGATGTTATCAAAGAACACAAGACTGCTTTAGGGTGGACCATAGTAGATATAAAGGAAATTAGTCCACCTATGTGTATGCATAGAATATACCTATAAGAAAATTCCAAACCAAGACATGGAGGAGATTTAACCCTAACATGAAGGAAGTAGTGAGAGATGAAGTACTAAAACTCTTAAATGTTGGTATTATCTACCCTATATCTAATAGTACTTGTGTCAACCTAGTTTAGGTTGTACTTAAGAAGTCAGGAGTCATGGTAATTAAGAATGAGGATAGTGAGTTAGTCCTCACTCGCAAGACCACAGGTTGGAGAGTATGTATTGATTACCAGAAATTGAAATTAGTCATAAGGAAAGACCACTTTCCTCTACCCTTCATTGATCAAATGCTAGAGAGGTTAGCCAGACATAGTTATTATTACTTTTTGGATGGATATTCTCACTATAACCAAATTCCTATAGCACCTAAGCACCAGAAGAAGACTACCTTTACTTACCCTTTTGGAACCTTTGCCTATTATCGTATGCCTTTTGGACTTTACAGTGCTCCAACTACTTTTCAAAAGTCTATATTGAGAATATTCTCTGATATGGTAGAGAGATTCCTAGAGGTGTTTATGGATGATTTCTTTATATTTGGGGTTACTTTTGATAAATTCCTACACCATTTAAAACTTGTCCTTGTTAGGTGTCAAGAAAAGAGTTGTGTTAAATTGGAAAAAAATGTCATTTTATGGTTCAAAATGGCATTATTTTAGGCCACATTATATCACAAATGATATAGAAGTTGATAAGGCTAAAGTAGATTTAATCTCTAACCTTCCTCCTCCAAGGAAAGTGGAGGAAGTCTGCTCATTTTTAGTCTTTGCTAGTTTTTATTGAAGATTCATTGATGACTTTGGTAAAAATTGCTAAGCTCCTATGTAAATTACTTACTAAGGAGGAAACTTTTGACTTTGATGATGACTGCATGAGAGCATTTGTCTACCTAAAGGCTGAATTGACTTCTACACCTATTATTTGACCACCTAATTGGAGTGCACCTTTTGAAATAATGTGTGACACTTTAGACTATCCGATCAGGGCTATTTTGGGGCAATGTATTGATAAACTTTCCCATGTGATATATTATGCTAGTAAGATACTCAATGATACCTAACTTAACTATTCAACAATAGAAAAAGAGTTGTTGGTAGTTTTTTTTGCATTAGATAAATTTAGTTTTTACTCTCTAGGATCTAAGGTCATAGTATACTCTGATCACGTAGCACTTAAATATCTTCTTTCAAAGAAAGATGCAAACCCTAGGTTGATTTGATGGATACTATTGCTATAAGGATTTGATCTTGAAACTGGGAACAAGAAAGTTTCTGAAAATGTTGTAGTTGACCACTTATGTAGGCTAGTTGTGGAGTCTACTAGTGAGAATGAGCCTACTACAAAGACATTTCCAGATGAACAATTGTTGCACATTTCCCAATTGCTTTGGTATGCAAATATTGTCAACTATCTAATTACTAATCAAATGCCTAGTCATTGGTCCAAGAAAGATAAGAAAAAATTTAAACACTTTACTTGGGATGGCCCATACTTGTTTAAGTATTGTCATGATCAGGTAATTAGGAGATGTATACTTGACCATGATCAAAATAAGATCATCTCCTTTTGTCATGACCATGCATGTGGTTGCCATTACAGCTTTAAAAAGATCACTGCAAAGATCTTGCAGTGTGTTTTTTATTGGCCCACCATTTTTAGGGACTCGCATGCTTATTGCATATCATGTGCAAGGTGTCAACAACTAGGAAGCATAGGAAAAATCAATATGATGCCTTTGAACCCCATTTTAATAGTTGAACCATTTTATGTTTGGGGAAAATTTTTTATGGGACCTTTTCCTAACTCTTTAGGATATCTTTACATTTTAGTGGGGGTCGATTATCTGTCCAAATGGGTAGAGGCCATTCCACTCAAAACCAATGACCACAAGGTGGTGATCAAGTTCTTAAAGGAAAACATTTTTGCAAGGTTTGGTACACCTAGGGCTATTATTAGTGATGGCGAAAAATATTTTTGTAACATTTGAGAGTTTAATGAAGAAATATGGATTTACCATAGAATTGTTATCCCTTATCATTCTCAGACTAGTGGATAGGTAGCGGTGTTTAATAGGGAGATAAATTGAATTTTAGAAAAGGCGGTCAATCTAAATAGGAAAGATTGGTCTTTAAGGCTTAGTGATGCCTTATGGGCCTATCGCACTACATACAAAACCCCTAAAGGCATGTCACCCTACCAACTAGTTTATGGAAAAGCCTGTCACCTCCTAGTAGAACTTGAGCATAGAGCATATTGGATAATCAAAAAGTTAAATTTTGACTTAGACTTTGCTGGAAACCATAGGAAGCTCCTACTCAATGAGTTAGAAGAGATTAGGAAAGATGCATATGAGACAACAAACAAATACAAGGATCGCATGACACATACACATGAAAGATACAAATTAAGGATCCTTTACACCTAGATAAGAGGTCCTTTTATACAATTCTATGTCTCAATGGACTAGACTTTACATAGTACAGATTGTATACCCTCATGGGGCCATCGAGATAGAGAAGAATGGGGAGATATGCATAGTTAATGGCCAAAGTTAGAAATCCTTCCTAGAGTTGATAAACCATGAGGTCGAAGAAACATTACTTGAGGAACCAATATATGAGGACCCACCTTAGCATGTCCCATGACATCCATCATGCATCCATCTTTATCATCATTGCATAGTATTTCTAGTTGGAGACTTTAAACTTAGTGCTCACTGGGAGGCAACCCAAGGTTTTTAGAGTCTCTTTGTCCTACATTACCCATTTATCATATAGACATCCTATATTGCAAAACACCGGGGACAATGTTTAGTTCAAGTTAGTGGGTATAGAAATGCATGAGATTTCAGAGTTTTTCTTTTTAAAGAAACAAAAAAGAAAAAAAGAAAAAAGTTTCAAATTTTTTGAAGTTTTCAAAACTTGTGAAGGTCAAAGTTCCTTTACTATGATGAGAATTGGATTGTTTGAAAATTAGTATTTCCACTGCTTTAGCTTCTTAATAGAAATGCATATGGTTTATTTTCCATTTTATTCATGTCTTAAAGTATTTTATGAAAGTCAAATCTTGAAATACATTTACACATAGTGCATAGTCTAGACTAATAGATGGTTATAACTTAGTGATACTGAGGAAAATCAGTGAAGACCTATGTACCCAAGTGAGTATTATAGACTATGATATTTTTGCGGGTTATAAGTAATTTCATATTTTCTTTAGTGAACATTACTTTGAAGATCCAGTATCTTTATTTTGGTCAAAATGCCAAAACTTGACTAGGGGTATTAACTTTGTTTCCTGAATATTTATTGAGTCAGATAGGCTTTAAGAAACCTAAGAAATGATATAGGTCATCCTTGCTATAACCCCAAAACATATAGCTTACCCAGATATTATACCACTAGTTAGGCCCGTTGAGCTTCTTAATAAACCTTTTCTTTCCAAAACCCCAATTCACCTTAACCCAAAGAAGCCACAATAAGAATACCCATTACCTACGTTTCAAAAATGAGTAGGGATGATAGAAAAATTAGAAAAAGGACAAAAGTCCAAGAAGTGAAAAATATCAAAGTGTTTGTATAGAAAGAAAAAGCCTTTCTTGAAAGAAGAATAGAGAAAAGTGTTCCTTCTTAGAAATACAAAGAAAAGAAAGAAAAAGAGTTTTACCAAAAGAAGAAAAGAAAAAATTATGAAGAATGTAGAGAAAAGGATGAAAAAGTAGAAGATATTCACTTCAATATAGTTAAAGTAGAAAAAATTTCCTACATCAATTGAAGATATCTATTTAGATTTGGAACTTTGAATACTCTTTCCTTTCTTTCCAGAGCCCTACCCAAGCCTATGTTTCGTTATACTCGAAGACTTATTGATCTTAGGTGGAAATTAGCCTTATTGAGGAGATCAATGTAAAGGAATTAAGGTAAACTATATCAATTGGTCTTGGTAATGACATTTATTCTAAGGGATTATGTTCATTGTCTCATCAGTGCTTAAAAAGATTACATGAAGCATTAGACTCGATCACACAGTAAGTGAAATTTGTTTGACCCCTTTTCTCTGAGAGCTCTAATTTTGAGTGTATACCAGTTAGAATTTGAGGTTAAGACATCTTTCCAATAGAGTAATAAGCATATCTATTTAAAAATCGTGTAGCTGTACACACATTGCACTCTAAGAAGAAACTAGAATAAAAGGGCTTTGGTATGTGGGTAATTTGTGAACTTTCTCATTCATCTTTATTAAGCTGTTAAAGCTAGTAGAGCATTAATGGATGAGAATTCTATGAGATAAATTAAGGAACCTAGCCTTATGGAATTTTGTGGGTATATTCACTGCAAACTCTCATGAGGTTTAACTCATTTAGTAGGGGTACCTTAGGGGTTTAAGGGCTTGTTGCATATGCTAAATGCAATTGTAGCACCTATGAAAATGGAAACTGTTTTGTTTTCATGATTTTTTGAATGTTTTGCCCAAGACTAGAAAAAGGCTAGTTGGGGATTGTGATAATTATTCAAATTTTATAAAAAGTACCTAAGTAGTTGCCCATGTGTTATAACTGATAGTGTTAAATTAGGATTTTTTCTATTAGACCTCATAAAACATGCATTTCTTACCTTATAATTAAAAAATGTGATATTTTGCAAGTTCAGTGGCTAATTTGGAGTAAGTATGTGAATGATAATAATTTTCTAGGATTTAATTAGGATTTTACTTCTTTTGTAGGTTTTGGAGAGATGATCCATAGTCAAAATTAATCGGGATAAGAATTGAAGATTAAGATTAAGAGATCAAGCTAAAAGCTCAATTCTCATCATCCAAAGCTTAATCAAGGATCAAATGAAGCAATTAAAAGAGCTAAAGGTGACTAAAATGGGCTCATGAATCAAGCCATGCATTTCTACCACCTTTGCATGGGAGCCATTCAAGCTGCCTTAGCCATATAAGCATGAGAGAAGCTGACAAGCTAAGGAATTCAAGCCAAGCCATTAAAGCCAAGGGTGTGAGCCATGAAGCCAAGAAAAATGAGCCCTCAAAGTGAGCCACATAAGCCAATTAAGCCTAATTTCACATGGAATCATACAATTGGAGGAGAATTCAAGCAATGACCCACTTTCTAAATTTGGATTTTCAAGGTTTAATTAGAAGGTTTGAGAGAATTATGTAAAAAGGAAGATGATTATATATTAGTGGACCGATCAAGAGAGAAACCATACTTTCCAACTTCTTCTCCCACTCTTTTTTCACTATTTTTCCTACTGTTACAAGTCAAAGGAGGGAGGCACCTCATTAGAAAAATAGACGCCCCCCACTTTCCTATTTGGTGATCAAGGGTTTCCTAAATAGAAAACCTTAGATCTATTTCAATCCAAACAACTTTAAAGCCCCAGATTTTTACACATCTTTCTTAAACCCCATTCCTTACCAATTACATGACTTTCCATTAATGAAACATCATAATATTTAAAAGGAAAGAGCTCCACTATCCTTCTATGAAAAAGATGCCTCCCCTTGTGCAAAATTAGAAACCAGTCATCATGTCTCTCTTAAGTTATCTTTCCACCTTTCTTTCTTATATCATCTTGATAAATTATCTTCAACCTAACCTTCCTCATTCAATACCCTAATTATAGGGCCATTTTCTCATGTTTTTACCCCTTCCTAAGTTACGAAACCATTTATTTATATATAGTCCCATGTTCCATACGAATTTTCCAAGTGGAGATTGGGTGAGACAACCTTGAAAGGAGCACTTTAGCTTGGATATTTTAAAGCTTGGACCTTGGATTTTCTTTGGTGTTTTTCTTCCTTTAGTTTTCCAATTATTCTCTTGGTTATTTACTCTCCAATTCTAGTTTAGTAATTTACTTTCATAGTTTTTTCATGTTGTTTTTACTTCTTTGAATTCCACACCTAGTCCTCCCTTGTTCCCCTCCATATCTCTACTTTTCTTTGCTTATTCCTTCAAGATCTAAGTTAATTTCCCTTTGGTAGTGACATACAAGAGTGGAGATAGCTTAGAGTCTTGAGTTTCCACTTAGTCCTACAAGCTTTTGTCCTTGTTTTGAATCTTAGTTTTGGGCAGTCTTTCCTTAATTAATTCACCCACTTAGCCCTTGTTTCTCTCAAATTTCTTCATAAGTTTTATTTGAATGTTATTCTAGTTTAGTTTGAGAGCCTTATATTGATGTTTTTGTTGTTGTTTAGGACCACTTTTGCAAGAAAAAATAGTGCGCACTTTAGATATGTTATAGACAACTTTATGCATCTATTTTTTATGTAATTTGGGCATGATTCAGTAAAATTCTATGAGAATTCTTGTTATAGATTATTTATTTCATAAAATTATTTAAGATCTGGCATATTTATTTGCATAAAATTTGTTTTCTCAATAGCTTTTTAATGTAAGATTTGTTGAATGTTCTTAAGTAACAAAATCTGGAAACAGTTTTCACTTAACTTTGTGCTTTAATTCCAACCATCTAAACATTGTTTTTGCTTGAATCCTTAGGAAAACATTTAGATTTTCTTGTTATTTATTAGATTCCATAGTTATTTTTTTTATTATGTTAGTTTACTGTTAAATCATGAAAAATAGTCATTTTTTGGGGCATAGAACCATGCACACTATCCATGGACCATGCACATGGTACTAAACCACTTGCCTATTTGATTTTTGGATAGGTTAGTTGCATGATCTTGTTTTAGCAGTTGTTAATTAGTTGTTTTAATATTATTTTAGGTTTATAAAATTTCTTTTTTGCATTCTAGAAAATAATATTTTTACACGAGAACAATGAAGCCAACCTTCAAGATGAAGCTCACTAAAATCTGAGTACATACAACAATGCCCTTGGAGGATCACTCAATCATAGAAGTTTTTAACAATGAAGTTTAGTTCATCTATGATGGAGAAAAAGTACCATTGTCTAACTACAATCACATCATCTTCAAATATGTGGAGGTCAATCTTATCAATGAGTTCCATCTTTTCTTTTGATGAATGTGATCCTAACAAATAGTTGCTTTGTCATTGTTAGTGTTGAACTGGCAAAGGAACATAACCAACAATATTGATGACTTCAACATTTTCATCCTAATTTTCTCCTCTTGCATAGGAAGAAACCAAGAGGGAATTTCATTGGCTTCTAATAATCATCTTGTTCCCAAATTAGTGAGGTTCATGAGGTTTAGGGTTGGATTTTGGATGAATGGATATGAGTTCATCAAAAAGGTTTTTGTGAGGATTGGATGGTGCCTAGTTGTATAAATGAATTTGGAATTTGGGGAAAATAAAGCCTAAAAATGAGCTTCTAGTGTACTATGCTAAATGGATAAAATGAAAGGTAAAATATGTTAAAAATAAAATATTTAGGAAAATCATTGTCTAACGTTTAAAATTTATTAATTAAATCCAAAAGCAAAACTACTTCAAAATAGTTTTGAAATTATTTAGTTGATTGTCTATGATTAATGGCAGACTAAATTTGGGAAAGAGAGATAAACCACAATGTTTGAAATTTGAGGTGACTAAAATCAAAAGATAGTCCACTAAATGAGACCAATAGGTTTTGGACATTTTTATTGTCCAAATAATGAATACAATAGCTGACCACATGTGAAATTGCCCATAAACCATTGACAAACAAGTTGACTAAATGATTCCAGTAGGTTTTGGGCAAGTTTTCCTTGAAAAGAGTCAATATAGTAGTTGACTAAGATTGCATCTATTTGCTATTGAGTGTTAAATTGTGGCTGAGAAAACTTTAAGTCAGCATTTGAATAGATCATCTCATCAATCAATTTTGAATTTTTAGATTAATGTGCATTTTATCCCCAGTTGATTATCTAACCATTGATTTACAAAATTTAATGGGTAGATGATCATCCAGGCTGATTAAATGAATAAATCATGATTAAGATGATTCTAATTGAGTTTTATATATTGCAGATAAACCAAAATAGAAATGGACTTAGATCAAATTAAATATACCAGATCACTAAGGATGACATCTAGGAGGAAACTACTTTTAAGGAGGAGTTGAGGATAAGTAGGAAACTAAATGTGGAAAGAGAATTACATGTGATCAAAGATATTGATTAGGACTCAAAATCAATTTCCTAATTAGGAAATTGAAAGAGGAAAGATGTCTATAAAAGAAGGAGGAGACAAGCAAGGACCATACATAGAAGAAAGAAGAAAAAGAAGATCCGTAGTAGGGAAACACCAAGAGAACACATACAAGAAGGGAATTGATCCTAGCTCTCCCACTTAGTAATCTCTTCCAACCTTCTAAATCACAATCGTGTTTTCTCATCTACCATCACCTCACCATTGCTCAATTTCCTATAATTTTTTTTTTATCACTCTCCCTCCCTATTTCTTTCATCCATCTCCCCATTCATTACCATTCCTGCCTCTTCTCTCACTAAACCACTTTCTCCCTATTTTCCCAACTGTGTTTTCTCCCTTCTTCTCTACTCCTCTGATTCACTGTCATATTCTTCTTCCCTATTCTCCATTTTTTCTCTCTTTATTTTAATCCATGACTATCTTTTGTTTCACCTTCATTGTTTACCTTTGAATTAGGGAAAACCCACTTTGTTTCACCTCAATCACCCTCTTATCATTTCAAGCTTTAAATAGCAATAGGAAATAGATTGCTTTTTTTCTCCTTCTTACTATTAAAAGAAGGAACTTTTAGTAAGAATTTCAAAACTACCCTTATCTATTTTATTTAATTCGTTATGTGATCTATTTTTTCTTTTTCCCTATTTTTTCTTTTCTCAAGCTTTTCAATTTTAGTCCTTATTTGATTAAGGCCTAATTGAATCAATGATTCAGCCGTAACTAATGGTCCACCTTAAGTTTTGTCTCATCTCTTTTCTAATTTCAAATCAACTTTCAGATCTTCATCATAATTTAATTCCTAGTTGATCCATTATCTTTAATATTATATCTGATGTCTAGCAAGTCAATCTATCCATTGATGTAAATCATTAATTTTTTAAAAAATTTGCATAATCTCACAATTGAATAGTGATTAAGGACTTTTATGATGATTGGTGAGGGTTGATCAACTTGAAAGTGATCTGATCTAGAGAATTTCTTAGTGATTGAGCTAGGAAAGTTGAATTAGTTTGTTATTTTGTTTAATTCCTTTTCATTTAAATTTAAAACTATGTACTTTTTAATTAATTAATAAATCTTAGTTTGTTTTAGTACATTATTTAACTTCTTTAATATCTATTAATTTGAGTGATTAAATTTTATTTATGCACCTACCATTTTAAGTCTAGTCACCATAGGATTGGCCTGTATTTGCACAAACTATACTGCAGTAGCTCATGCACTTGTGAAAAACAAAAGTTTTTGGAACCGTTGTAGGGGACCAAGAATGAAGTTTTCATAAAATTTAAATAAAAAATTTAAAATATTTTTAGGAATTGCATTCATTTAGCGTTTGAGGAATTTTTAAGTGCATGTTTAAATTTTTTTGGTTCATAGTCACTTTGTTTCATAAAATTTGGTACTTATTGTATTTTTTATTTTGTAGCAAATTGGAGAAGGAATTAAAGGATGATTTTAATTAGGATGGATAAATTTTTATTTTGAGTGAATTGTAATGTGGATGAATTGTATTTTTATTTATCATAATTCATTTAAAAAGATTGTAATAATACAGGTCAAGAGTGGACCATCATAACTTGGAAGTGGAGGTGGAATATAAATGGTCCTACCCTTCTATGAGAAGACCTTATCCAAGACCCCAATGTGAGCTGTTCTAACTCCTTATCATTCCTGGATTATGGTTTGAGTAGTTAGAATAATTTTACATTATTTGGTAGTATAATTGTGTATAGATAGCATACTTTATACTTATTGCATTTGAGGACTTACATTAGTTTATTGCTTTCTAATTGTATTTTGGGAACATTTATCACTCTAAGGTGATTTATATGTTGACTGAATTTCCATTGTGTGTAGAAATCAATTAGAAAGGGCACCCAACCCCACAAGATCAAGGATGGATTTCATTACCACCTATTAGCCCACTTAGGATAATCACCACAACCACATAAATTGGCCTTCCAAATTAATTTAAAATTAATTAGAAGAGACCTATAGAGGACATCACATGTTCGTAGGACTCTCTTGGAAGGAGTCTACCCATCCCTATCTAACTGACTACATCAGTATTTAAATGACTAACTTTGCCAGGATATTTGATGACTCAGACTACCTATGACTAGCTAAGGAGTGTGCGAAGTTGTTGGCTAAGTTAGGATCTAACTGATAAGCACTAGGACAAGTCTGAAAGAGAGGAGGACCATTGGCTTAGACTAATTTAAATCCTTCTCCACCACATAGATTCAAAACAACCAAATTATTTACTTACTAGCCCTAGGGTTGTTTAAATTGTGTGCTCTATCATTATCCATCATTAGCATTTATGTTGAATCGTTTAAGGTAGATTTTCTCATTAAAAAAAAAATACAAAAAAAAATGGTCAGTTGAATTCAATGAATAATTTAAACATGAATCAAAGGGTAATCCACATCCCAACATTAATAGAGATGATATTTTTCCATGGAGGAAAAATCCCCTCTTCAATGATGATGAACTGCATTTCATTCTGGATAACGATGATGTTTCTTCATGGATGAACAATCCTCTTTTTGATGCTGAGGATCCTCCACCTCTATTTAATGAGAACATTCATCCATGGAGGAATCATGCTTCATCACCTAGAAATTGGAGAAAGAATTGTAATAGGGAATGAGACCAACATAAAGTACATTACGATAATTGGCATAACCAATATCCTCATGATGAACTTTGAGAGAGTACTTACATCTTAATTATACTAGCACACCTTCATGTGTAAATTTACCTCCATATGCTGGTATGATTGACTTAAAAGGAGGGAGTAATTCAATTGCTTTCTAAATTTTATGGGCTGGATAATAGGAGTCCTTATATACATTTAAAGGAATTTGATGAACTATGCGCTACTCAACGTACACAAATGACTGCATTAAATATGGTAAGACTCAAGCCATTTTCTTTTTCTTTAAAGGAAAAAGCGAAGATGTGGTTTCATTCACTGCCAACAGGTTCCATAAGAACATGTCAAAAAATAATTAGGAAGTTCTTGAAAATTTTCTTTCCTATACATAAGACAAAAACTCTCTACCAACCTTCACATCATGGATACCAAACTTAGCATATCATTAGCTTCTTTTGTGAAGAACTTAATTCTTATATGTGCCAGTTTGTAGAAATGATGTGCAATAGCAACTTTTTAAATAAACAACCTAAAGAGGCATGAGTATTTGGAACAACTAGAAGGGAGTGCACAAACATGGGCCTATTCAGAAAGAGTCAAATATTTAGATGAATCCAAGTCCATCACATATTTGCTAGGGGAGGCATCTATGCTGTAACTAAAAAAGATGACATGAATGCTAAAGTAGTACCCCTAGCTAGTATAAATGAGAAAAATTACAGCTAAGGAGGTCGAATAGGTGTATGGTATTTGTGCAAGTAATACACCTCACTCAGGAATGTCTCACCATTCATGCATTCCAGGATGCACTTCATGAGTAGGCACATTCTTATAAGTGACCTTTTTTCCCATCTTCAAAGGCATATAATCCCAAATGGTGTAATCACCCTACTTTCAATTGGAGAAATAGATATAACGCTAATGTCTCACATAAGCCCTTTGCCAACCATCACAACGACCACGTGCTCCTAGACCTTACCTTCCTCCACCAATGAGGTAAGTGGAGGATAACTTTCATCAATTCCTATAATACCAGGAGAGGAAAAAAGCTCAATTTGAAGCCTAATTGAAAGAGAACACACAATCCATGACTGAATTGAAGGACATGATGTTTTAAATGCTGTGGACCCTTGAAAATGGGGATTTTCCTACGCCACCAAACATAAACCCTAATAATGTGTATATAGTAGGTGAGATTAATTATTTAATTACAAACATGGAACAAACAAAGGCAATTAATATTCATAGTGGTCTAATAATTGAAAAATCTGGTCCCAAAAAGGCTTAAATGGTACCAAAACCTCTTAGAGATAAAGATAAATTTGTTGATAAGGAAAAAGCCCCACTCAGTAAGCCTTATCACATCCTTACTCCATATTCACAAAGTCTACATTCAATTCTCACAATTGTCTTTAATTATGAGAAGCAGCTTGGAGATATATTTGATATCTTGCCTTATGATAAAATGAAAATTTCAAAATTGTAAGATAAATTTACTCACTCTTTTTTTTAGAGGTCTATCCAGCCCATTTTGTATGGGAGCCAAGGAAATTTTGAACTCTATAATTTTTTCCTATAAATTTTTTCCATGTGTAATAATTATATACCATTGTTTTTTAGAATTTCCCTTTTCTACATCTCTCATTTCTTTATTTCTCAATGCAGTGTTGTCATCCATTTTTTTTTTGGTAAATATTGAAGATAATGTTTCACTTAGGTTCGAACGTATAGAATTTTGGTCCTGTTGTAGTCATTTTTCTTTATTTTTGAAAAAAAATTGAACTATTTTGAGATCTTTTTGAGTTTTTTGGTTAGTTCCTATACAATGATGAGAATCAAAAATTTTGAAGTATAATATTTCTTTGCATTTTTAGCTTATTAATAGAATTGTATATGATTAATTTGTACTCAAAGTTAATCTCATATGACAATTGTAAGCACAATTATATGTATATAATCAAGATTGATAAGTAGTTATGACTTTAGAAATCCTAAAGAAAATCCATGGAGACTTATAATCTATGTGAGTTTTAGAGCCATTCATTCTTTTAAGAGTGTTAAAAATAAATTCTAATTTTCTTCAGTGTATATAATTCTTAGTTGATCATAATATTTTCTTTGATTTTGTCAATTACCAAGATTTAGAATTTGAATATTACCCTTAGTTTTTTAGAAGTCTATTTAAGTTATATGAAATCTAAGGAAATGATCTAGGCCATCATTGTTGTTAACTTAGAGACATAAAGCCCACCCAATGATATTTTTACCAATTAGTTAGCCAATTTGAGCCTCTTATATAAGCCTTTTCTTTTCTTACTCAAATTATCCTTTACCCCATAGTAACCTAGTATAAATTATCCATTACATATTTTCTTTAAAAGATAAGTTAGAGATAAATGAAGATATACTTTCTAGTTGCAATGAAAGTAGATAAGTGAATATTAAGAAAATGATTTTCTTCCAAGAGATGCAAAAGTGTTGAAAAGTTTGTAAAAAGAAAAAAAATTAAGAACTTGAAAAAATGAAAGAATATTCACTTTGGTATAAAGAAAGAGAGAATTGTTAACTAGTTAGAAGACCTTTGCTTATTTTTGAAGATTTGAATATCCTATATCTTTGTTTTTTATAACCTTGTCTTAAACCTACATTTTGTCTCAATCAAAGACCTATTGATTCTAGGAAGAATATAGTCTTGAAGAGGATATGAATATATAGAAATTAGGAAGTAATATTCATAAATTCTTGGTAATTACATCTTTTATAAAGGGATTAGTAAAATTCCTTAGTAACTCCTGTTCCTTCTTGAGTATACATGAGATAAATTTGCTTTTATTGAATTTGCTCACATATTTAAAAGAGAAATATGATTTGAACCCTTTTTCTAAGAGTTTTATTTATGAGTGTATGCCTTTTAGTGAGTATTGAGGACAAAATATATTTCATATGGAGTTCATAGAGTTGTAGTCTACTTAAAAATTAAGATCTATAATATATGTAGACCATACACACATCACTCTAGGATCTGCACCCAAGTGAAATATCTTTAGCATTTGAGTAGGGTTTTGAATTTTTCATTCATTACTATTAACATGTGAAAGTAGTAATTTGAGTATGGATAAAAGAAAATTCCTAGAGATAAATTTAGTAACTACCTTTCTTGAATTTCGCAAGTAAATTCTCTACAAATCCTCATGAAGCTTAACTCTTCCACTAAGGATAACTTAGGGGTTTAAGAGCTTGATGAATATGCTAATGGCAATCATGAGTGCCTATGAAAATGGCAATTTATATCACTTTCAACAAAATGGTTTTCGCATATTTTGCTCAGGAGTAGCAAAATGCTGGTTGGGAAGTGTGTTGAGTATTCAATTTTGGCTAGAATATGAATAGATCATCTAATCAATCCATTTTGAAATTTTAGATTAAATGTGCATTTTAGGCCCAATTGATTATCTAACCATTGATTTACAAAATTTAATAGCTAGAAGATCATTCAAAGTTGATATTAAATCATGATTAAGATGATTCTAATTGAGTTTTATATATTGCAGATCAACCAAAATGGAAATAAATGTCTTAGTTATAATTAAATGGACCAGATCATGCAAGAAGAAATCTAGGAGGAAACTACTTTTAAGGAGGACTTGAAGACAAGTAGGAAATTAAATCTAGAAAGGGAATTACATGTGGATCAAAGAACCTGATTAAACCTTAAAATTAGCTAGGAAACTGATAGTTGAAAGATGTCTATAAGAGAAAGAGGAGATAAGGAAGAAAAGAAGATTTGTAGTAGGGAAAGACCAAGAGAACACATGTAAGAAGGGAATTGATTCTAACTCTCTCTCTCTCTCTCTCTCTCTCTCTCTCTCTCTCTCTCTCTCTCTCTCTCTCTCTCTCTCTCTCTCTCTCTCTCTCTCTCTCTCTCTCTCTCTCTCTCTCTCTCTCTCTCAAATAACATTTGTTTTTCCCATTTGTCATCACCACAACAATGCTTGATTTTCATTATTGTCCTATCTCCTCTCTTAGTCAACCACCATCATTTCCTCCTACTTTCACTACTATGTTCTGAACCTTCTTTTCCAATTCTCTAATTTACCATCATTTTCTTCTTCTCTGTTCTCCATTTTTTCTCTATGTTTGAGTCCATCATTGTCCGCCATCTCTCGTTCATTGTTTACCTTTGTTTCTGACTAATTTTCTCCACTATTTAGTTCTTTTTACAAACCTTCTTTGTAACAAGGAAAACCCACTTTGTTTCACCTCCACCCCCTCATTCTTTTATCATTTCAAGCTTTAAATAGAAGCAGGAAATAATTCCCTGCATTTTTCTCCTTCTTACGAGTAAAAGAAGGAACTTTAAGTAAAACTTCCAAAATTATCCTTACTCTATTTTATTTAATTCCTTGTGTCCTATTTTCTATTGCTTCTAATATTACATCTGATGTGCAGATAGTCTATCTAAGTTGTCCAATTCTCAAGTTCATTTGTTGATCTAAATCATTAATTTTTTGAAAAATTTGCACAATCAATTGTTGAATCATTGTCATGGACTTCTATGACTGATTGGTGAGGTTGATTGACTTGGAAGTGATCAGATTTGGAGAATTTCGTAATGATCAAGCTACAGAAGTTGAATTAGTTTGTTATTTTGTTTAATTCCTTTTCATTTAAATTTAGAACTGTGTACTTTTCAGTTAATTAATTAATCTAAGTTTGTTTTAGTACATTGTTATTTAATTTCTATTATTTTGAGTGATTCAATTTTATTTAAACTCCCACCCTTTTAAGTCGAGTTCCTGTGGTATCGATCCATCTTGCACAAACTATATTGCAAAAGCCCATGCACCTGCGAAATACAACATTTACAAACCCAAATTCTTTTGACAAACAAGTTAATTCAGATGACTTAAGTCATCAGCATCATAATCAAAGCTTTGTCTTGGTTAGGGTCGGCTACACAAATCTTGTTCCTCCATTTTCCTCTATCAAGCATCATGGCCTCATTCAGTCTAACTGGTGCCATTCCTTCTAACTAGTGCCATTTTTGGTCTTTATTGGACTTGTCTAACAATCAAAGTCCACCCTGCCTCATCTTGTTACCTATTGGTGTTACTTCTAAGTTTCTTTTGATGTTTTCATTTATAATTCTATCCTTTCTTATCTTACCACTCATCCATCTCAAAATCCTGATTTTAGCTATATTCATCCCATGTACATGTTGTTCCTTAACTACCCAACACCATGCTCCATGAACATGGCCTACCTTGTAGCCATCTTATAGAATTTTCTTTTCAGTTTAAGTGGCATCGCTGATTAGACCAAATTCCAGAGGCACATCTCCATTTATTTTAACCCGCTTGGATTCTTTGGGTGACATCTCTCTCAATATCTTTGCTCTCATGAATTATCGATCTCAAGCATTGAAATTGGTTTTTTATCAATCTTTACTGGTGCTTCACTTTCACTCCTCTCCTTTCTAAAATTTCATTCCAAATGTTTTATCTTAGTTGGGTAAATTTTAAATCCTTTAGACTCTATAATATCTCTTAACAACTCTAGCTTTGTGTTTATGCCCTCCCTTATCTTATCACTCAAAGCTATGTCATTTGCATATAACATACACCATAAAATCTCCTCATGTAGATATTTTGTTAACTCATCCATAACTAATGTTAAAAGGTACAAGTTCAATACTGATCCTTGGTTCAATACCTCATATATATCCTTAATTATGTCTATATGCCCCCAACATCCACCATATTAACTCAATGGCACCTATCATAAGATTTTTCTAAGTCAATAAAGACTATGTGGTTGTCCTTCCCCTCTCCATGTATTTCTCTATCAATTGTCTAAGTACAAAAATAGCTTCCATGGTAAACCTCCCAACCATCTGGTGCACTCGTCTTATGTTGTAGCTCTTCTTGATATCTTCCCAAAGTTTCATGGTGTGACTCATAAGTTTGATCCAATGATAATTAGGGCAACTTTGTTTATCTTTGTTATTCTTATATATTGATATGATAGAGATTATCCTCCATCCATCTAATATTTTTGTTTATTTCACAATCTTGTTAAACAACTTTGTCAACCAAGCTACTCCAATGTCTCCCATATGCTTCCAAACCTCTATTAGTATACCATTGAACCCTAGGACCTTACTTGATTTCATCTTTTCCAAGGCCTTTTTTAATTCAGATACCTTGATCCTATAGTCCTATTTATATAGTCCAATGTTATTTAAGTTTACTCTTCCTTCAATCTCTATATTCTCAATACAATCCAACATTATTTGGGCATACAGTTCTTTCAATCTCTATATTCTTAGTACATTTGTCATTTGGCAATTCTTGAAAGTAACTTTCCCACCTTTGATTGATCTCATCATCTTTGACTAGTATCCTTTGTCATCACTTTTAATGCATTTAACATGGTCTAAGTCTTTACTTTTCTGTTTTCTTATTTTTGCAAGTTTGAACACATCTTTCTCACCTTCTCTTGACCCTAATATATTATAGAGATCATCATATCTTGAGTTTAGATTCACTCACTACTCTCTTAGTAGCCTTTTTGGTATTTTTATATTGCTCAAAGTTTTCATTATTTCTAGTCCTATGCCATGCTTTAAAACACTCCTATTTCTCTTTAGTAACTTTTTTCACTTCACCACCAAGTTTCCTTTGCTGGTTGTATTTTACCTTCAGATATTCTATGAACATAGACTTATATTTTTCTAGTCCTTGATCAAAACTACAAATGAAAAATAGAAAAACTAAAAAATCTTAACCACTTTTGCAAGTACTACCAGCTATATTTAGCATACACAGAAAATGTTTAAACCCCTAGGTTACACCTAGCGGACAAGTTATAATCTCATAAAGGTTTCCAAGAATGATACCTATAAACATTTTTCAAACACATGTAAAAAAATTCCTTCATTTTCCCTCAGAGAATTTTCTTCTACTTAGTATATCTTAAATACTGAACTTTAGCATGTTAATAAAAACAAACAATAGCTCAAAATCTTACCCAAGATATTCTATTAATAATTGAGTCTCAGTGTGTGTGTGTGTGTGAATAGCCAATGTATACACAATTGTCATTTTCTAAGTAGAATATAACTTAAATTACCTTCCAAAATTATGCTTTGGCTTCAAATCTCCCAAGATATATATTTAACACTTAGAAAGAAGTCCCTTAGAAGTGGGTAATAACTCTCATCAATATGTGAGCAGAATGATATATACCAAAACCAACTCATCTCACATATTTCATACATAAGAATGGTAACTTAGAAGAAAAACTAATAAATGGTGTCATGGAAAGGGTATCAACTATTAAGAATGTTGTAACCATAATTCCTCTTCAATCATAACCAATTGCAAGATCAAGTTACATCTTTCATTAGGATGAAACATAAGGCTTCAGACAGGGTTAAAAAAAATGGTACAAGGTAAACAAAATGTTTTGAAAATATGTAAAGGTCTTTTATAATGGTATTCAAACATTCATTTAAAACATGAGAATGAACTTCATTCTTTTCTCTTGGCTATCTTTCTCTTCTCTTTTTCACTTAAATTTAACCATATATTTTTTCCACTTTTGAGCTTTTTTTCTTTGAAGCATTTTGCTATTCACCTTTTGAACTATATTATTCATTCTTATTCATCAAGACATTTTCAACCATCTCTACGTATTTCCAAAATAGACTAAGTAATGGATATAATATAGGCTTAAAGCATGGGTAAAGGTTAATTGGCTCACATGAAAAGGATATAATATAAAGTCTCAAAGGCTAACTAGCAGAAAATAACTTAGGGTAGGCTAAAAATCTTTACATTAAACAAAAATGACCTCGATCATTTCCTAGGTTTCATATGACTTAAACATGTCCATGAATTGAAGAGATATATGGCATACTATTTAAATGATATTTCTCAACACTTGACCAAAACAAAGAATAGCGAGGCCAACTATATATTAATTGCCTACTAAAGAAACTTTTGAATTTATGCATTACCCTCATAAAAAATGAATTACTCTAATCTCACATGAATTATAAGTCTCTAATAATCTTCTTTAGGATCTCTAAGTTGTACTCACACTTCAACCTAAACCATGTATATATGGGTATTGTGCAAATAAGTGTTTGGAGTTTAATTTTCACGGAAAACTCTAGAATAAGGATAATGAAACCAAATAATTGTATAGAAATATATTAATAAGCTAAAGTCCAAAGATAACCTTGAATTTTCAAAAAATTTGATTTCTCAACCTTGTAAAGGAACTTTCCACAAAACTTATGGAGAATATAATTTTTGTAAAATGTAGTTTTGACTCAATAACTAACAAAAACCACCAATGAATACATCAAATTTGAAAATATTCCAGCCCCAGACTTAAATTAAACTTTGTCTTCAATATTTAGAACTATAACCATGGACAAATAAAATAACAAAGTTGAGAGAGAAGGTAGAAAAAGTGTACCTATACCTCGATGATGGTGTACTAATCTTGTGATGTGAGTGTTGGAAATGCAAAATAATGTACAATGATGCAAAGTATATGACAAATGCAAAACTAACTAATTTAACCTGACTCTAAATCTAACACTAAGCATGAAGGAGCCTCTTGGAGAACTCACTCCACTTCACCATCTCATGGTAGTTGATATACATTCTCCACCCTTTGACTTGTGTAGTTATCAATAGAATAGCCTCACAAACTACTTGAATTGGAACTTCTTGGAAACAATTCAAGGTGAATGGTCCTAAGTTTTGTCAAATTGGGAAAAGAAGATGCCAACATCTAGTAGCTGAAAATCCTCTTCTCTTACATTTTCCTATATGTCAAGGTTAAGATAGATTTGCATCTCTTGAAAAGGTTATTCATTGTCCGCTTGGTGCAGAGAAATGGTGGGGCTTATACCCTTTGTATCCTTTAATGTCCACCTTAGGGCATGTTCATGTTCTATAGTAACTTTAATTGACTCACCTTCCTATTCTATATTAGAGTCTGAAGTGTTAGCAGTAGGCAAGGTTTCAGATGAACTTGAACTTTTACATTATAAATTTTCTAGTAGGTGAATCTTCAATAAATGATACAAATGAAGTATTAGGAATTGTATGGGGTCCAACTCAGGCTTTCCATTGTGAAGTATTCAGTAAAGCTTTCACTTCATTAATGGAAGTGTTTATGTCAAAATCAAAACCAAAATGTGCTAGACATGCCTCGCAAGGATTGGTGTAAGAAAAATGGTAGAGATGGTTTATTTACTAGACTCTTTATCATATTTGCTTCAGAAGGATCTTCAAAGTATAGTTGCCCTATGTTTAAAACATTCAGCTTGACATCCATGTTTTCAAAGGACAATTTCATAATACGATTCATACAATTGATAATTACATTTGATGTGGCCAAGAATAGCCTTCCCAAGATGACTAGAATTTGACTACCAGGATCCAATATATGTTTGGTATCTAAGATAAGAAAGTCTATAGGAAATAAAAATTTATCAACATACACCAATACATTCTCAACCACACCATGAGGACTTTTAATAGACCTATTTGTTAATAGTAGTGTGGTGGAAGTCAATTGCATCTTGCCTAAACTTAATTACTTATATACAAAATAAGGTAATTAGTTAAAACTCAACCCCAAATCAAGTAATTTCCTATCAATCATGTGTTCCCTATTACAAATGATATAGTGGGACATCCAGGATCTCTACATTTTTATGGGGTATTGTGTTGAATTATATGAGCTAACTTTCTCGGCGAGAAATGCTTTATTCTACACATGATTTTACATTTTTATGTGCATAGGTATTTTAAAATTTTGGTATAAGAAGGTATTTCTTTCATTGCATTGAGTAATATAATATTGATATTTACATGTTTGAAAATATCCATTATCTCATTAAACTTTCTACTCTTCTTTGCCATATTCATGAGTAGAGGATATAGAGCCTTCGGAATATATGATGACTCAGTAGTAGGTTCAAAAGAAGTAGGGGATTTTTAACACTTTTCTTTACCCTTTTGAGTTTTTGTGGGACTCTTTTTTTCCCTGAACAATTGGGGAATCCTTAATCAAGCCCGCCTAATTATCAACTTGCTTACCACTCCTAGGTGTGGAATTTGGCTTGATCATTAAGTATTTGATCACTCAATGTTGAGCCAATCTCAAACTAACCCTTAGGGTTGGGTATGAGCTGACTAGGGAAATTTTCTTTTTTCCTCTCATTTAGTATAGCAGAAAGTTGTCCCATTTGATATTCCAACTTTGTAATAGATTACGAGTTGGCCTACAAAGTTTGTTTTGTATCATTATAGAATTGCAATGAAATTTGCATAAACAAATTTAGAGTGTCCTAAATGGATGTTTCCTTGGTTGTTATGGCAACTGTAGAGGAGGTTGATACTGGTGTGGCATTGTGGCACGAGGAAAATTTAGAGGGGGAATTCCAAGTGGACCCCCTTGATGGTTATTCTTTGATCAAGAAAAATTGGGATGCATAACCCATTTAGGATTATAGGTCTCAGAATATGGGTTGTTGCTAGGATTTCAGAATGCATTCATTGCATTCATTTTCTTTGAGAAATATTCAAGAAGATTAGAGCTTGATGGGCACAATGTAGTACAATGCACTAGACTAGAAAATATTGAACAAACATAAGAGTGAGGCAGCATCGAGGATCCATTAGCCAACATAAATGCATCTAACCTTTGTGTGAGACTATCTATCCTATCAACTTTTTTGACTAATATGTATATTTTTCTATACAAATATAGAGTGGCTTCCATTTCATACAAACCTCCCTTCTATGAAGATAATGAATTTCATTCCGTCCTTGTAGAGTAATCCCATTGCTGGAAATTTTTAGATAATGTCTCAAAAAAATTCTATGCCTCCACATTACTCTTTGTCATGAAATCCCCACCACTAGTGGCATCTATCATACATTAATTTTATGGAGTCAAACCTTCATAGAAATACTGCACATGTTTCTACTTCTTAAAGCCATAGTGTGGGTATTTTAACAACAAATCCATCCACCTTTCTTGGGATTCGTAAAAATTCTCACACTCTCTTTGTTGAAAGTTTATTATTTCCCTCTTAAGGGTGTTGGTTTTATGGATAGGGAAAAATTTATTCAAGAATTTCTTGGATAGTTGTTCCTCAAATGTGATGGATCCTACCTCTAAAGAATTTAGTCATGCCTTCACTTTATACTTTAAAGAGAAGGGAAATAGGTGTAGACAAATTGAATCGTCCACGAAATTGCAGTATTTAAATCTAGCACAAATTTCAAAAAATTCCTTTTTTGACGTTTGTGATATGGATCCTCCTTGTCTAGCTCATAGCAAGTTAGTAAAAGTTGAATAACTACAAATTTTAACTCAAGAAAATCTATGATAATAGTAAGTAATGGTATATAAAAATAATACCTACATACCCCTATGTTTATTAGGTTTTAGCTCAAGAAATAACTTAAAAATCACTAATTAGAGTTAATTCTACATTTTGTAGGTCTAGGGTACAAATAAAAAAAAACAAACAAATTAATAATTTTGCTTAAAAGAGCAAGTTTATAGTTCAAGCACATTAGGAGCCCACACATGCAAATCATGAAGTTGAGGAGGATTAAAAAGAAATTGGTGCCATTATCAAAGTCAGAGTAGTCTGAGACTCAAAGTGAAAGACTAAGTCTTATATGTACTAAAAGGGCTATTGGTATCAAAAGTAACGTGACAGAACTTCCCATGTAGGCATGCAAGATTTCCACCACCTAGGAAAGATTTTGAGGGAATCTTAAATTATATACATTGGAATCACACACAATGAAAGCTTCTCTGGAATAAAATAAGTTAAAAGATCAAGGCTAGCAAGGGATATTCCTTACACTCTCTCTCCTACTCAACCAAAATTGGGCACCATCTAAGGTTCCATACAAGTTTTTCCATTTAAGATAGTGAGTCACACTCAATCATATGATTACATGAGAAAAATAAGGAATAGAAGTGGAGAAAATAAAGGAGCAGTGGGAGACAATTTATGGGAAATCTATTGTTGGAAAGCATCCTTACTTATTAAGCATTAAAGGTCAATATCTATCCATGTTCATGCACTTTCTAAGTAAACAATAGGAACCTAATCAAACAAGGATGAACCAATAAGTTGATAGGCTACAATGAAGATCAAACTGAAATCCCATTGGTGGAGATTTTTTGGTGGGTTGCCCTCCTACAATTAATAAACAAAACATCATTTACAAAGGGGTGGACATCCCTCATTCCTTAATGCTCATTGGCTTTAGAAATTTATGGTAGGCTAAGAGAAAAATAAGGGGAGACCACCCGCTCTAAGGCATCTCGCTCCAACGGTGAGAGAAAAATTGCCCTTAAAAAAAATCTTTTTGGATAAGAACACTCCAATTGGATCTTATCTACTCAAGCTAGGGTAGAGATTATGCAAGGTCCAGGAATGAAGTAGATAAAAGTTACAAACCCTAGCCACCATTCCCTTGTTGAAAAGTCAAATCAAATCCCTAAGGATGAAAAGATTTCCACCACTCATTCTCATCCAATGGTCCAACTTCCTAACAACTTTTTAAACTTAAAAATACACACCCATGGAGTTCCACACCTCCTCCATAATAGCTTTCTATTCCCACATAACCTCCTTGAATTTCTCTAATTTCTTTATATCTTTTTCCTTCCCACCTATCTTCTTTCCCTCCCACTTATTTTCTTCCCTACTCACCCTTAGCCCTTTCCTCCTATCATTCTATTCCACCATAGAATGCCATGTCCCATAACATTTCTTACTTGAATTCCACACCTCCACCTTCTAATCCCTACTTCTTCCCTTCCATTCTCGATTAAATCTCAGCCATTCGTAAGTTCTCTATCCTTATGATCTCACACATTCAATCCTTAGGGCTACCACCCTAAAACTCTACGAATAGAGGTATGCACAAAGAGAGATAGATCTCTTACCTTTCCCTTAAGCACTATAGACAAACTTTGGAGAAACAGAGGGAGAGAGATCCCTCCCATATCTCTCCCATAGAACAAAACATCCAATCCTAGGAGCTAGAGTAAGAGTCTCAAACTCTATCCCCAACTCCCTTCTTCTTCTCTTTCTCCCTTTCTTTCTTTCACCTACTCGTACATCTTATCCACACACATCCTCCATCATCGTTCCATCCTTAGATTATATGTTCCACTTTTTCATGCACCCATTTCTCTTAACCTTCCATGCCCCATCATCCACCTATATTCACACATATAGCATCTTCTCCATTACACGCCTCTCTCATCTACATACCTTTGCTTAGCATGCACCAACCCCCTCATCATTCTCTTTTAGATTGCATGTAGTCTAGCATTGTAGCCTCCATTTTAGATTGCATGAAACTCACCTTTGTATGCATACTCCTTGTATTCTTCTCCCATATCTCTTTCACCCTAGACTTTACATGCATAAGCCTTATACGGCCCTTGACTATAGTCCTTAAGTGCCCCATGCTTCCCCTCCTTCATTAGAGTTACACGCCCTACCCTCTTATCCATCAATCTTCTATTTTCTTTCTCTCTTTGGTTTTTGGGTATAACAAGAAAAGAAAATGAATCCTTCCTTTCTTAAGAGGCTTGAGAAGCAATTTGTATTTGTGGCATGTTGGGTTAAAGAGATGAGAAACAAATTGTGGTAATTAAGGTAGTGTCCCATGGGTTGGATAGAAGTGTATAGGCGCTTGTTAAGTGACACAATAAGAAAGCTATAAAGTAGATGTTCAAGAGTTGGGTGATACAATTAAGGACTCCTATAGCGGACACCTCAAGTAAGTGTCTTTATTTGCTTTTTTCTTTTTTTCTTTCTTTATGTGTTTACTTTCCATTGTAATTAAGTTCTTTTAATGAAATAGTTGCTTTCCTTTCTTATTTAGTTTCTTTCCTTACATAGTCACTTGCTATATTTTCTTAGTTGCTTTACTTTCTTAATTTATTTTGTTGATTTTTTTTAATTTCTTTATATTTATTTATTTTACTTAAATGTTATCTAGGTTAGAGTAAAATACTTAGGCTTTAATCAACTCCATTTATCAAAAAAGTCCTCATGGGATCGACCCATATTTGTTGATTCTATACTTCAATAGTGCCATATAGTTACAGTAATAATAAAATTCACATAATGTTTTTTATGTCATTGCCGAGGAATCACAATGAAGTTTGATTAAAATGTAGGTTTTCTTTACTTTACCTCTAGTCGTAGATTTAAGATTGCATATAGAATAGTTTCTTTCATTTTTGCATACTTTCCTTATTCCTAAGGATTTGATACTTTTCTTTTTATTTGTGTAGGAATTTGGAGAAGAATAATGACTTGGAAGAAGGTTTAGGATAGTTTCCTATTTTTTTATTTGATTGGATTGTAGTGAGATTGAAATTGTATTTTTTATACATCATGATTTATTTAAATTTGAAATAAAGGGTTGTAATAATGTAGGTCAAGGGTGGGCCATCCTAACCTAAAAGAGAGGTCAGATGTAAATGGACCCACCCTTGTACAAGAAGACTAAAGCTAGGACCCCACTATGAGCTATTCTTCTCTTCTTTCCATTTCCTAGATTAGGTTGCATAAGTAGTTAATCTTGCATTATGGATGGTAGTGTAGAAGCATATAGGCATTCCATTATTTACTTCTTACATAATATTTAGGGCTATTACGTGAGAAAGCAACTATATAACAAGGATAGCCTTACCTTACCTATAACCCAAGGACATAGGTTGTAAGGGTTATAGTGTCCTATCTGTTGAGGACTTAACCTTATGTTAAGTAGCATATCTGTAATTGCATTATATTTAGGTTTTCCTTGCATAATAGGACACATTTACATGCTTTAATGCATGTAAATGTTGATCAAACTACATGTGAATGCTTAATTGATTAGTAAGGGCACCTACCCCTAAAAGATCAAGGGTGGCTTTTTCACCATCCCTTAGCCCACCTAGGTTAAACATCACCTTATGCATAACTCTAGCCTCAACAATTTAATTAAACATCACGTAGAAGAGAACTATAAAACCATAAGAGCTCATAGGAGTCTCTTCGAAAGGGGCAACTTATTGCTATTCCAGTGTCTCCTATCTAATCGACTATGTTGATTTATAAAAGGCTAGCTCTGTCAACACATTCAATAACTCAAATCACCTATTAAGGATGGTGCGAAGTAGTTGATTACAATCAGGTTCTAACTAGTAAGCCATAAGCCAAGTTTGAAAGAGAGGAGGAGCTACCTAGGTTAGGCATAATCTAAAAGCTACACTCCCAAAAAGAAATTGAAGAAAAATAAACCTTTTAGTTTGCTTGACATAGGGTTAGGATTGATTGTGTATCCTTTTTTACTTTATTGTTTTTCATCATGTAGCATATAGCTTGAAATATCTACTTTTAGGTTTCCATAAACTAGGTGAAAAAGAAAAAAAAAGAAAGAAAAGTACTCATTCGTTGTATACGACAATTTATTTTTGTTGTAGATAAAGTAGACTCTAATACACCAATCACAGATGCATGTTAGGTAGTTAATCATTGAACTGGGACTTAGTGCTCTTAGATCTAGAGATTGAATGGACCACAATGCAAGGACTAACGAATCAAGACGATCAAGAAATCTTGCCGTAGACATGACCAATGAAGTAGTAGAGGCTAAGCCCTCAAGAGACTATTAGATGCATGTACAATTTAACTCCCCCATCATGTGTAGAGTTACTTGCAACTAATGTAGAGCATTTGGAATTAAAATCGGGTGTCATCTAATGGAGAGCCTTTGGAATTAAAACATGGTGTCATCTAATGGAGAGCATTTGGAATTAAAACCTAATTGAGTTAGATCACACCTGGTTTTAATTCAAATACCCAGACTTTTCTAATGACTCAATTAGATTGTGACTATTAATGCATGGCTGAATTCATTAAGGGTACATCACTACTTGGGAGCAACTGTCCAGGAAATTATTGGACAAATTTTTTCCTGTCCACAGAGCCAATGCCTTTGAAAAATAAATTTTAAGTTTTCAACAAAAAGAGAGTGAGCCTTTTTATGAATACTAAGAAAGGTAGAAGGACCTATTGCTCAAATATTTACACCACGTTTTGAGAAATGACAACTAATACAATATTTTTACAAAGGTATCACCCCACAAAACCAGCGTACAATTGATGTTAGTATTGGGGGGTGTTCATGACCAAGAGTGATGTAAAGGTAAGGAACTTGTTTAAAATTTAAACTGAGAATTCTTAGTAATTGATCATTCTATTGGAACAAAAAGATATTCATAGCCTCAAAGGAAAGGAAGTATATATGAGATAGGGGCCACTTCTAAACTCTATAACAAAATAGACATATTGACAGATAGGGTGCATAAGTTTGGAAGTCTTCTTAAAAAATTCAGGGAGGGAATTCACCTTTCAGCCTCCACCTGAGGTTTATTCAATCTGTTCTAGTACAACACACATTACTGCTTTATGCCCCTCCAGCTCCACATTCCTTGAAATTTTTTTGGAGCAAGTAAATGCATTAAATTCATTTTAAAATACTAGCAACAATAATCCATATTTTGAGACTTACACTACTGGATGGGCTAGGCATCCCAATTTTTCATGATCTCAGAACAATAAGGAAGGACCATCTGGGATCCCTTCCAATCAACCTTTCCCTAGTGCCCTAGTTCCACAATAGCCAATACCATAATAGATGTTTCCTCCACAACAAAGGAAATGATCTTTAGAAGAGACCTTGAGTTTGTTTATGTATATATTTTTAGATATCCACAATAATATTAAACAAATAATATAGAACCACTCACAATATATTGGGTAGTTGGAACATCAAATGGGTCAAATTTCTGCTACACTTACTGAAAGGGAACAAGTAAAATTTCCTTGTCAACTTATGCCTAACCCTAAGGGCCAATATAAGATTGGCACAACTTCTAATGATAAGACGTTTCATGAATAGGCCCAATCCGTAACTACCCGTAGGTGTGGAAAGATGAAAGATAACTAAGTTGGTTTGACTAAGGAAACTGAGTGAGTGTAAGGACAATGGGAGCCCTAAAAGGAACCGGAAGGGAAATGAGAAGAAAAATCCACCTCACACTTCTCCTCATCCTAGTCTAGAAGCGCATTATATTCCAAAAGCTCCATTTCCTCAACATCTTAATATGGCTAAGAAGCAAAATCAATTTTTTGATAAGCTAAGGATGTGTTCCAACAAGTGAATATAAATATACCATTGCTTAATACTATCAAAGATACACCTTCTGTAATGCCCCGAGCACTTTACGCTATTGAATTGGGCATTCTATAGGAAATGAACTGTGTTGAATGTTTTACTTTATTTAAAATAGTAAACGAAGGAATTTGTTAGGAAACTTGGTACCATTAGATTCTACTCAAAAAATGGAATCCAACGCCTCAAAGAACGGTGAAAACGGAGTTCGTATGAAGAACTTATGGCCGTTCAAAGATTAGGGGCATTTCTGTAATTTAAACAAAAAACAAAAAAGACAGAAAACGCAGGGGGCCGTTTTGATAACGGCACCCCCTGTCGTCTTCCTCCTCCTGATTTCTCTAGAAACCCCCCCTCTCCCAATTTTTCCAGAAAACACTAGGGGAAATGGCGGCACCGCCATTGGGGGGCACCGCCTTCTACCCTCTATAAATACCCTACACCCCTTCTCTCCAAATCACGATTTTCTGGTCATTTGGGGCTGCGGTTTCCGGCAAAAATCAAAAACCCAGTTTCCCTACGATTTCCGGCAATGGCCAAGCCCGAGTCAGGCCGGCCATTCTCCCCATTCCCCTCTTCTCTTTTCCGGTCTTGCTCGACATTAGGGATGTTCCTCTTCCTCACGATTTCTGGCGAAATGGGGTTTTCAGATGGAAAGAGGGAGCCGCACCACCCAAAGGAGGGCGTCCCCGGCTACCTAGGTAAGACCCTCTTTCCCTTTCTCTTCGTTCTACTTCCCCTAGGCCAGATCCATGCCGGATCTGGTCTTTTCCCAACCGATTTTTCCAGCCAGAGAAGACGAAGCCGGTTCCAGCCGGGCTTGTATGAACAAGGCGTTCGCGATGTGGGGTATGGGTCCTGGCTAGACCGGGATGCACGGGGTGCCCTGGGAGCTGAGACGCGCCATGCTACACCAAAGGTGCGTCCGTACAATGCCATTTGAGACGCGCATCATAGCGCGTCGCTGGAGCATGCATGTGCGCGTGCAAAATGCGGTCCCTAGCACAGCCTTTGGGTGCGCACGCACGTGAGGCGGTCGCGGTTCAACCATATGCACGGGTGTCCTGGGAACTGGGACATGCGGACCTAATGAGACTATAAAATTAGGATCAGAGGACAATTTACAGAGTTTAACTATTGAATAGTAGATTCATATAATAGCATCTAGCCTGACAATGAATTAGGCAAGGACCATAGATCCTAAAAGGCAGATCTAGCTATCTAATGTCTAAATGGATTGAAATTGATAAGGGCTCCTTATTATCATTCATATATAGGAGTTTATAAATGAGACCCAGGGTAGGGTTGAGTGATGAAGGACGCAAATCCAGAAGACTTCGAGGTAGGTGCTCTATCGCTACTAGACTTTTTAAAAGAACCCATAATTGTTTTGAATGCAGGTTTAAGTTATATGACTTGTTTAGCATGACTTAATCTTATAAACGAATTTAGTGTGCATATGAAAAATACATTATGCATAGACATGTTTTACAAACAATTGCATATGTTGCATGATTTGTGAGCATTGAGTTCTTGAAAAATTGCATGTCCTTGAGGGTTTCCAAAAGACGCTAGAGTGCCCAAAAGATGCTGGGTAGGCAGTTGTGAGGGCCAGGCAGTTGTAAGGGACCCAAAGAGGATAGGTTTTGAAAAAGAGGTTTTTGCTTGTTTGATCGTATATGATTTGGGGTAGAAAGCTCGTGGGAGCTATGCCGAGAGGTCTGGGGTGGCCTCCCAGCCTCTACCACTATTAGGTGGAATGGGTACCACGCCCAAAAAAGGGCATGTCCCTATGTCGACTGCATGTGGTACAGGGGGCTACCACTGGTGTCACAGCACTGGGTCGATGTGTCATATGCCCCGTGGAGGCTATGATCGAGTGTCCTCAGGTACCCGGGGACCACACGGCGGCGAGGTCGTGGGCAGAGTTGGGCCCTATGGTTTGAGGATTTACTTGCATTGTATATGGCATGACATGAGGTTGGTTGACCATACCATATATCCATGAGTTGGATTCAGTGGAGCATCTTATGCATATCATTATGCTTATGATATATATGATACTTTTGACTTGGATTATGCGATTCTTTAAGTCGTTAGTATTCTCGTTTGACAATGGTTTTTAATATCGATATTGAATATGAGTGTTCAAACATGCACATGTTTTAAAGAGCATATGATTTTAAACGTAGCATGCATTGTAAAACTAGTAGTGATAGACTCCTACTGAGTATAGTATATACTCACTCAATCCTTAGCATTTTTCAGGACAGCTCCATTCACGAGTAGAAGACGCCTCAGGAAATGTTAGTGCTACAAGCAAGTAAATCAAAAGAGACAATTATACATGTAAGTAAACACTCTACCCTTTGGACATGTATTTGTATTTATTTACAGTTGGGCTGTGAGCTGTGATTGGATAGACCTGGGAAAAACATTTATGATTTCTGATGTTTTTCAAAAACTACTTTGATTGTTGTGAAAGCAAATGACACTCGGGGTTTTCAAAATGAGTTTAAAACAAAAGATTTTTTGCTGCATTGCATGGCTTTTTAAAAAATGGTTTTCAAATAGGGATGCATCCCGCCTTAGGAATTAGATCTTGCATTTAAAAATGAGTGGGAAAACTTGGGTCATCACACTTTCTTATGCCAAATTTCTTACAAATCTTTGCACATGTAAAAGAAAACAATGGGTATAGAAAAAGCATTTCTTGTCAAGCAAGTAAGCTCAATCTTAACCCCACTGAAGTATTGTGACAAGAATACAGAAATCAGGTCAAAGATCAGAAACACGGCTTGGCCAGAAATTAGAAACACAGCTATGCCAGAAAACTCTATTGGAAAATTTTGGTTTTCTTACCACTTCTGCTGCTGTTCTCCAATTGTGGGTCAAAAATAAAAACGCAGCTTGGCCTGAAAACTCTACCTGAAAATTCTGCATTTACTTCTTCCCTTGTCACGAGATTATAGAATCTGGGTTTTACCTGTCAGAAATTAGTCACGCAGCTTGGCTGGAAAACTCTACTGGAAAATTCTCAGTTTTCTACCACTTTTGCTGCTGTTCTCTGATTGTGGGTCAGAACTCATAATTACAGCTTGGCCAAAAAAACTCATCATCATCGTCATCAAGATGTTATCTCAATTAGGGGTAGGCTACATAATTCTTATTCCTTTATTTCTCTCTATAAGGTATCATGTCTTCATTTAGTTCTAAAAATTTTAAATCTTTTTTTACTACTTCCATCCAGGTTCTTTTGAGCCTTCTCCTTGCCCTTTTAGAACCTTCAACCTAGATTGCCTCATTTCTTCTAACTAATGCCATTTATTGGACATGTTCAAACTAAGTTTCCTCCAATATTTTATTTCTAATTCTATCATTTCTTGTTTTGACACTCATCCATCTCAATATCCTAATTCGACTATGCTTATCCTTTGTACACATTATTTAACCACCCAACACTATAGTCCATAAAACATGGCCGGCCTTACAGTCGTTTTATAATATTTTTCTTTCAGTTTGAGTGGCACCTGCCAATCACACAACAAACCAAAGGCGCATCTCCATTTGTTATGACCTAGTAAGATTCTCTATGTAGCATCTTTCTCAATCTTTCCACTCTCATGAATAGTCAATCGTAAGTATCGAAAGTGGTCTTTTAAAGGGAGCTTCTTGGTTATCAATCTTTATTGCTACTCTACTCCTGCTCCTCTTGTTGATAAAATTGCATTACATATACTCTGTCTTAGTTTGATTAACTTTAAATCTTTTAGATTCTAATGCATATCTCCATAACTCTACCTTTGTGTTTACGCTCTTCCTTATCTTATTAATCAAAACTATATCGTTGGCAAATAACATGCACCATAGAGTCTCCTCATGCAGATATTTTGTAAACTCTTCCATAACCAATATAGAAAGGTATGAGCTCAATACTGATCCTTAGTGCAATCCTATAGTAATAGGAAAATCATTGGTATCTCTGCTAGTAGTCCTAACATTTGTTGTCGTTCTCTCAAACATGTCCTTAATTATATTTATATACCCCTACAAAATCCCTTTTTCGCCCAACACCTACCAAATTGATTCTCTTGGGACCCTATCACAAGCTTTTTTCGAACTGATTAAGGCTATGTGGAGGTCCTCTCTCATCTCTCTATATTTCTCTATTAATTGTTTAAGTAGGAAAATAGCTTCCATGGTATACCTCTTAGGCATGAAACCAAACTAATTCTCAGATATATCTCATGTCATAGCATCTTCTCAATCACTCTTTCAAAAAGTTTTATAATATGACTCATAAGTTTGATCCTATAATAATTAATACAACTATGTATGTTTCCTTTATTCTTATAAATTGGTACAATAAAGCTTTTTTCCCATTCTTCTAGCATTTTCTTTGATTTTACAATCTTGTCTCAATCACGCTTTCAAAAAGTTTATAGTATGACTCATAAGTTTGATCTTACGAAAATTAGTACAACTCTGTATATCTTTTTTATTCTTATAAATTGGTACAATCAAGCTTTTTTCCCATTTTTTTGGAATTTTCTTTGATTTTACAATCTTGTTAAACAACTTTGTCAACCAAATTACTTTAGTATCTCCCATATACTTTTGAACCTCTTGTTGTACCATTTAGGCTCAGGACCTTTCTTGATTTCACCTTTTCCAAGGACTCCTTCACTTCATGTTTTCTAAACCTACTATTATATTTATAATGTCCAATGTTATTTAGGTTGCTTCGTGGTACTTTCAATCCTTATATTTTGAGGGCAATTGCAATTTAGTAATTTTTTAAAGTAATTTTCCCACCTTTGTTTGATCTCATCATGTTTGGCTATTACGCTTGGGTTATTACTTTTAATGGACTCCATGTGGTCTTAGTCCTTACCTTTCTATTCTCTTATTCTTTCATGTTTAAACACATTTTTGTCACCTTCTCTTGATCCTAATCTATTATAGAAATCATCACATGCCTTGAGTTTAGCCTTACGATTCTCTTAGCAAACTTTTAGCATTCTAATATTGTTCAAAGTTTTCGTTATTTCTTGTAACACCCCTAATTTTTGATAAAAAAATTAAATAAATATTGAAATTAAGAATTTCAATGAAAATTAGGCTAGAATATTATGGTTATGAAATATGCACTTCTCATAGAAGTGAAACCAAGGTATAAGAGATGTATAATTGAAAACATATGCGACAAATGCTTCAAAATGATTGTAAGCACGACAATTTTTGAATACGGATGAAAAATCTATATTTTTCTCCATTTTAATGAATGAAAGGGTAAAATGGTAATTTCACATATAACCAAGACTTGAGACCTCAAAATATGGAATGTACTTGGAAATACAAATCCAATGCCACTAAGTACGCTCAATTCCGAGCCCGGGAGAATAAAATGAATTTTTCTCCATAAAAGGGCAATTTGGTCTTTTCACACACATGTGGGGCCCACATGGGCCCCACAAAGGACCCACAAAGGGATCCAACGTCTGAAAAACATGTAATCATTAGTCAAACCACTACCACCTGCTAGTGGAGAAGGAGGTGGTAGTGGGAATCTAATATACATTAAATAATAAAAAGGAGAAAACATAATTATTGCATGTTATTATGAAAACCACTCAAAACCTCTATAAATAGACCTCAGAAAAATTCTCAAAAATCTTCATAAAATCATTCACGAGGTCCCCTAGTATGCTGCAAAATTTCAGATCCAGAAACCTCCCCAAACTCCCCAAACTTTCTTCCTCTTCTTCTCTTATTATATTCACTCAGGGCGTGTCCACAGACGCACCAGGCTCTCCAGACGGAGTGGAGAAGTCGGGAGCGTCCACGGACGCGTCGTCCCCGATGGAAACGGGTTTCTGCCCAGGAAACCCTATTTCAATTATCCATAAAGTTTGAACCATTGAAATACCATCTCCGGCATTGGATCTTTTAGGAAAAAGACTCTTTACAAAATCCCTTTAATTTTAGGATGATCCAAATCTCCGATTTTCGGAAAAATAAAAAAGAAGGTCAACCCAGTAAGGGTTACCATCTCCGGTAGGTTCTTCAAGCTATTACGGAATATCCGATCGTCCAAAGATGATCTTTCACCGTTTATAAGTTCTTTAAGGGTGATATCTAGTAAAGCCCTATGGTGTTCTACCTTCTCCGGCAATGAAAACGGAGAAAATTCTATCTGTATATGAATTTCTCGCAAAAGCTAGGGTTTCCTATTTCTCCGGTGTTTTTCTTCTTTCTCCAGTGATATTTCTCCCCCAGACCGGCTCAGGTAGGCCACTCTCACTCCCCTCTTTCATTTTCGACAAGTAGTTTGGGTTTTCCAGCCAAGATGGGAGCTCCCTAGCTGTTGATCCATCGGAGACGATGGATCTGCCATTAAGGTCTGAGATCTCATCCATTCACAGCTCAAATATAACTTGTAAACCGTTGGATGACTTTCTGGGGTCCCAAAACCCCAGGAGATGAAATCTGGGCTTTAGATGTTAACAGACGGAGGAGATCTAGCCACAAGAGATTCGATGGTCTGGATCAGACCGTCTCGCCTGTAGCTGGTCACCTCTACCCAGACACCTGGGATGGGTGGTCACAGGAGCAGGATGCTGGTCGTCCCGTACCCGTACCTGCACCCGCACCCGCACCCAGATCAGATCTGGACCGTTCTCTTTTAATCTGAAACATTTATTTCTTCAATTCAGAGCTCTATAGAGCTCTAATTTTAGATCAGAAAGTTTCTATAGATTCCTTGTCACTTGATCTAGATATTGAATATATTATATCCATGTTTCAAGTTGTGATTATATATGTTATTTGGTAAAATCTGTATCCATGATCTTAAATCATGGACCAGATGACTTTAAAAGACAAATCTGAACCGATGGATGCCTTTTGAGACACTCTAATACCTTAGGATCATGTTCACAGTCAGATTTATGTTCTTATATATGAATGAATCGATCAACAACAGTAAAGATGGAATTCAGCCCTTAAAACGGGCTGAAATCTTAAAATCTTAATTCAGATTGTAATTGTCCTAAAAATTTAGATCAAAAACCTTCCATGGATTCCTCATGATGTTATTTATCTACTAAAAATCTTAGATCATGTTTTTAAGTAGTACCTACATGATCTATTCAATCAAATCCATACCATTGATTATGGATCATGGCCCACATGACCCCGAACATAAAATCGGAACCGTTGGATGTGTTTATAAGGTTCCAAAACCTTAAAATCCATGTTCACAATATAATTTTTATGTCTCTATAGCAGTCCAATTAACCCAAAACAGTAAGGTGAACATGTAAGTGGAATTTAGCCCTTAAAAAGGGTTGAAATCTTAAAATTTCAATTCCGATCATAATTGAAATCCAAATTGAGATCAGAAAGTTATGATGGATTCCTTGTGATAATAAAAATGGACTGAATTTATAAAATTTTATTTTAATTAATTAAAATTTTTGTAATTAAGTGGATAAGTAACTAACATGCTTGATCTACAAGATCTAGGATGATCAGACCACTAATACCTTATTGGATGATGATTTTATAACATAATAAATAATATCAGTGGATTAAATGGTATTGATTAGGCAGATCTTAAGAGATCTAGCCTTAAGAGTTACTAAAATCCCTAAAAATGAATAGTATCTCCTAGATCAAGATGATCTAGGATTATTGGACAGCATGGATGTATTTTGATGATGATCTTGAGATAAGATCATAGGGATTTAATGAATGGATGATGTGGATTTGGGCTAGATCAAGATCTATGCCCTTAAATGGTACAAAGTAACCTAAGATCTCCTTGATCGGGTAGATCAAGGAAGATCAAATCAATGGATGAGATAAATCCATGATTTAATAATTAAATTACATCAATATAATATGTTGGATCTAAAATAAAATGAAGGATCAAGATCTAAACCCTAAAGAGATGAAAAATAAATACGGATCGATTAAGACCCTTGGATCATGATAACATGTTAGATTTCTATTTCAATTATTGAACATTATGATAATTGTCTTTCATTTCTTAGTTGAATTATTTATTTAATTGGTTATTTAATTGTTTATTTAAGTGTTTATTCATGCTTTAAATTTATACTTCATTGCTTAAGTAATTGTAATTTTATTAAAATAGAAATTAAATGAAATTAGAAGGAAGGGATATTCACATGGAATGTATGACATGGACTTAATGATAGTAAGGACCATAGTTAGTAGGATAATATAAGGAAATATAAATTCCTTGGTCCAAATTAGGAGAATAATAAATCTCCATGAATGACATTTTAGTTCATGGATTTAATTAAAAACAATTAGAAAGAATACTTAGGATTAAATGCTCATAGGAACCTTATGAAAGGTTGAGTTAGGGTCAAGCTAGTGAATGATGGACATAGTCGTTAAGGGGGTTATCTAATAGAGCCACGCTCTCCCCCCACCTTTCGTTGACATTTGTGAGGTTTAAACGCCTCCTTACATGAGGATTGAAGTATCCACTTTGTGTTCAACCATTTAACTAGTAAGCCTTAGCCAATTTGACATAAGAGAAGCAATCTAGACTTAGAATGAAATAAGCTACCCTCAACTAATAAAACATTAATTGGTTGAGTAATAATAATGAGAGCATAAAATGTAGTAAATCATCTAATCTTGATAAAAATTGGAAATCAAGATAAAGATGATCAAACAAGATCCATAGGATCTTGGATGATTAAAAACAAATACTAATGTAGTATTGTATAGTATGTATGCGTATGTAGAAGAACATAGATAGAGAATCCCAAACCCTTGATCAAATTTGATTCAAGAAAAATTAGGGTATTATTTATAGGAATACATACTTGAATAGGGAAATAACCTCATATATATGGTATGACAGATGAATGAATCCAGACCATGATGGACATTGTGGAAGAATACACTGGAGATGAATGAATCAAGATACTACTTTGAGGTAGGTGGATATACAATGATATATTAGAGATTCATGTATAGATATACATGATTATCTGTCTAAAAATATAGACCTTCATTATATCAGTATGCTTAGTACCTTAGCATAGTCATGATCCAAACAAGTGATCCAAAACTTATGATCCAAAACAGATGATCCAACTACGTGATCCAACACACATGATCCAAATAAATGATCTAAAACATATGATCCAATTGAGGGATCCAAAACATATGATCCCATTGAGGGATCCAAAACATAGGATCCAATTAAGGGATCCAAAACATATAATCCAATTGAGGAACCAAAAACAAAATGATCTAAAACATATGATCCAATTGAGGGATCCAAAACATATGATCCCATTGAGGGATCCAAAACATAGGATCCAATTAAGGGATCCAAAACATATAATCCAATTGAGGAATCCAAAAACATATGTTCCAATTAAGTGATCCAATACACATTGATCAAACAAAGTGATCCAAAATATGGGATCTAACCAAATGATCAAACAAAGTGATCCAAAACATGGGATCTAACTAAATGATCAAACAAAGATATCTAACCTCATAATCTAATCCACTTGATCTAATTTAATGATCAAGTATAATGAGGTGAAAGTACTGAGGTATGAAGACTAAGGAAACCCTAAGAATAGGGTATGTATAATAGTCCAGCCTTATTTAAAAAGACAGATCGTCTGATATGTACAATATATTTTCCATACAAGTATGGAGACTTGTGGATTTTGATTTACATAAAGATAGAGATTGGGGATGCTATCCTAGGGAAGTTATGAGGGTTTGGCCACCCACTTCCTGAAATTTATATGATGGATACCATGCCCAAAAAGAGGCTAAATGTTGGGTGGGGCAATAATGGGAAGGCCCAACTGTAACAGCCATGGTCCACCCCATGAGGACATGGATTGATTATTCCATAGTTGGTGTCAGTGGAGGATGATACAGTTATCTGGGCACGCTGTACGGATTGAGACTGTAAGCATAGTAGTCCTAATGTATTTTGCATTATGATGCACATATGATAGGCATAGTATGATGCCATAGTATGATGATATGCCATTACATGAGTTCTTAGAATGAACACCCCATATGATAATTGGCTAGGTATTGCTCTCCTAAGTGGGAGTATAGCTAGGGGAAGGAACAAGTATGGCATGATGATATGCTATTAGATGAGTTCCTAGAATGAAAACCCTGTATGAGGATTGGTTAGGTATTGCTCTCCTAAGTGGGAGTATAGCCAGGGGAAGGAACAAGTGTTGAGTAATCTTCGGTTAGGTATTGCTCTCCTAAGTGGGAGCATAGCTAGGGGAAGTAACAAACTTTGAGCAATCTTCACTATATTAACTAATTTGTCATGTACTACATAAATAATATATATACTCGATGTGGAGAGTACTCAGGAATGGATGACTATGATGAAATAAGGATTGAGGTATGCATTCTTATATTGATGAAGTAGTATGTTTTTGTATTCCCCTACCAAGCATAGCTTGCTGAGGTATTGTACATGTTTCCATGTTTACAATACCTCAGATACAGAGGAGGGTTAGAAGCTCAAGACTGTAGAAGACTTAAGAAGATGTGGATGAATAATCAATCAAGATACATCCTCTTGAAGACATGTATTTTATTTGAGAGAATTGCATTGTATTGAGAGTTTTAATGTATGGTGAGGTTTGTATATTTTGGATTATGTAATTTAGACAGGTATTGTACTGATACCGTGTTGTATTGTGAACCACTGGATAGATCCTGGAAGTTTAATGAAATCATATTCCTTCAATGGAATTTTATTTTGTACACAATTTGTACTTATGTTAAGTATGAAGTGGTGACTTGGGTTTTCAAAACAAGTTTAAAAAGAAAAGCATTTCCGCTGCTTTATTTTGCTAAATTTTTTTACTGAGGCGATGCCCTTGCCTTTGGAAAATATATTATAAAACGTGTTTCAAAATCCCGGGTCGTTACAGTTGGTATCAGTGCTATTCATCCAGTCACAGTACAGTACCATCATGTCCAATATGAAGATGAATATCCAATTCAAGGATGAGGATTAGTGAGTGAATAAGAGATAAGTTATTATTTTATGAGAATGAGTTATGGAATAAACTCATTAGCTAAGAGATAAGTATAGAAGGAGTTCACTCATTAGTGAAGGATAAGTCTTGAAAGAGTAGCCTCATTTGTTGAAGAGTATGTAAAGAGTTGACTCATTTGTGAAGAAAGAGTTAACTCATTAGTGAAGGATGAGTATAGAAAGAGTTAAACTCATAAGTTGAGAATGAGTATAAAAAAAAAAGAGTTGTATAATGAAGGAATAAGTATAGTATAAGTAGATATTACCTAGTGAAAGGACTAGGAATACTACTTAGCAAGTAAGAATTCCAATAGAGGGAATAGTAAGATATATAAATCAATCAGGAAGACATTTCAATGAATATAAGGTATGATGTTCAGGTCTAACCTAATGTCCTGAGTAAACATACATATGTAGAAATAAAGTACACCAATACTAGTATGTATATAACCATTATTAAGTAAAAGAATGGAGATTAAGATAAATAAGTGATAAAGAGGAAATATATGATGGAAATAGTGTAGAAAGGAAAACTTCAATCTTTATAGGAAAAGTGAAATAGAAATTTATGAGAAATAGGTGCTAAAGATGAAAGCTTAGAATTATTATAAAATTTGAAATTAATAATAAATATATAAATAAATATATATTTAAGAGTTATAATTGCTACATATATAGTATTATGGAAATTAGTTAAATGGATTTAATCATCAAAATAGAGATGATATTACTTGAAAGGAATTTAATGAGATAAGTGAGAAATTTCAAAATTAGCAAATGAGAATAGTTTTAAATAAAGATGAATAAGGAGATAAGTAAGGATTTTCTCTCCAAAATTAGTATAGGAAAAGGGTTTAATAAAGAGATGAAAAAATTTTAGAACATCAAGAGATGATATTTAAAAATTAGAATAAAATGATAAGGAAGAAGAGAGTTAGGTATGTTGGAATGGAAAAATATAATCCCAAACTCATTAAGAAAGATAATTAAACTATGAAAATATGGTTAACAAAGAAATTATAGCCCCTGTATGTGGTACAACAAATATGAAATCACTAAGTTAGAAATTATATTGGGATGATCAATCAAATGTGGAAATTAGCACTAAGGGATTATCACGAATTAGAGGGATATTGATATGATAACTTGGGTGATATTGAAAACAATTTTGGGACTATAGAAAAGAGAAGTACATTTGGCATGAATGGTGAAATGATCATGGAAAATAAAAACAAAGAGAAATATTGATATGATATAGTTATTGATTATCATAAAGAGGAGTACATCTTATTGATCATGGCAAATAAAGAGCAATATGTAAATAGAAATATTGATTTTACTTATATGATATATTTGGTGATATTGAAAGATTTAAGAAATATAGTAAAAGGAAATATATTTTGAAGGAATCATGAAATAAACATGAGAAATGAAGACCTATAAACAAATATTGGTAGCAAACTTAAGTTTAAAGTTTGGAAAAATGAGATGATTATGAATAAGGTATGAATCCAGATTTTGGAGAAATAAGTGGTTAGAAATTTCAAGATATTTTGGAGATTTTCAATCTAACATAAGATTGAATGAAGAAATATTTATAGTAGTTGAGGAAAACATGATGAATGAAGACCTATATACAAATATAGGCAACTAAACTTAAGTGTAAAATTTGGATAAATGAGATGATTATGAATTAGGTATGAATCCAAATTTTGGAGAAATATGTGGTTAGAAATTTTAAGATATTTTGAAGATTTTCTATCTAAAATAAGATTGAATGAGGAAATATCCATGATAGTTAAGGAAAATGACATCAACTTATTTGAATGAGTTGAAAGAACAAATTTTAAGGATTAGGAGTGATTATAGAAATTTACATTAGGGAAGTAACAAATATCCTTGGAAAAAGAAAAAGGAAGGATCAATGTGAGGATGCATTGAACATAAATAATATTATTGAGGAAACTAAGTACCCTTTTACTCTATAAGGATGAGCATTTCCAAATTTATTGTCATCAATTGAGAATTGGAAATGAAACAACATAGTATGAAATCAAAACAAATTTTGAGTTATATGAGTTGGATAAATGATATACATGAATCTAAGGAGAATGAAATATATTAGATGAAGTAGTAATGTTATATAGAAATGGATTTGAGGAAATCAAGAGCATTTATAGATACTTGCAAAACTTGTCAACTATCTGGTAAGGGTACATGTTGATTGAAGAAAGCAAAGTTTAGGGTCATATAAATTTTAAGGATGGTATGGAACTTGACCCAACAAAGGTGAAATATGATACTAAAATATGAAATGACAATGAAAATTAGAGAAATTTATCTCTTACTGATTGTATAACATAAGGACATTCTTTTAGTGCAATCTTGCCATTGATTACATAAACCCTAAAAGAGTTTATGGTAGATTGTTGAGAATTGAAGAATATATGATAAATTATGGAGTTTTAAAGGCTTGAGAATGGATGCCTATAAAGTTAATATGGACTCTTTTAATGGGAATTATCAAGAATACTTCAAATAAAGGGTTAGTACGATATGAAAAAGGTTATGAGGTATGCTTGAAAGAAGCATGAGGAAATGCATAATCTAGGAATTTTGAAATCAATGATATATATATATATATATATGAAAGGGAAAGAGATAAATATTATCATGGATTGTAAGAATGTTCAAAATATTGTTCTGAATATGAGAAAGAGATAACAAAAGCGGATAAGGAATATATATGAAGATTTTAATGACACTATCTTGAAAGGAAAAATGTAGAAAGTCAAGTATTATGAATAAAATGGCACACAAAGGGTGTTACAAAAACAATGGATGGGATGAGAATGAGGAAAGAATCATTGTAAGTAAACTATTATTCATTGACAGAATTTGAAAAGAAATTGTCAATAGAAGGAAATAGTAAAGAAGTATGAATTGTCAAGTAGAAATGAAGTAATCACTTCCAAATAATGGAAGAACAAGGAAAGAGATAATTACTTCCAAATATTGGAAGATTGTTACAAAGAACAATAGTTGAAATTATAGAATCTAATCAATATGTCATTTTGATAGATAGTCTAAGGATTATATATATTAGGAAAGCTATGTCAAAACTTTATATATTGGAAAGGAATGTGGATGAGCAATAGAAGTTAGAATGGAAAAATATGAAGTATTGAAAGATTGGTGAAAATGAGTAGAAATTTAGTATACCAGTCAAGTGAAATAGAAGGTTTTGAAGCAAAAGGATAACTCAGTTAAGAGTTATTAATCCTTTTGAAAAGTCTAGCAAGAATAAGCTTAAGTGAATAGTGCAGTAGAAAGGTTAGTCATGCGTGAGCATTTTAATATGCCAATAGATGAACCAACCATGTGGTTTATACCTTTGAGGAGAAGGTAGTATGTGAAATGAATGAAAGGAAATATACATTTCCTTAAGTGGCAAGGCCACATGTGTAAAGTTTTGACAGAGCTATGAAAAACTCCTGAGTGAGTTGATATGCTAATTTCGAGGATGAAATTATTATAAGGGGGGAAAGATTGTAACAACCCCAATTTTTATGAATATAATTGAATTATTAAAAATAAAAAGTTAAAATTTTAAAAGTGGAACTAGAACTTTGAGTTCTAGGAAAATTCATTTTTATAAAAATAAAATCAAGATGTAAAACTTGGATATTTGTAATGTACTCAAAAAACTAATCAGAATGATTGTAAGTACATCAAATTTTGAGTTCGGATAAAAAATCCTTATTTTTCTCCATTTTTATGAAAAAGGGTAAAAAGGTAATTTTACCAATAACTGAGACCAAAGACATCAAAATTTGGAATGTAATCGGAAATACGAATCCAACGCCACTAAGTATGCTCAATTTCGAGTTTGGGAGAGTAAAATAAAAATTTCTTCATAAAAGGGCAAAATGGTCTTTTCACAATTTTGTGGGGCCCACAAAGGGATCCAACTGCCAGAAAATATGTCATCATGAGTCAAACAACTACCAGCTACTAGTGGAGAAGGAGGTGGTAGTGGGAATCCAAAGACAATTTAATAATAAAAAGAAATGAAACATGATAATTACAAGTAATCATGGAAAATTCAAAACTCTCTATAAATAGCTCATAAAATTCCCAAAAATTCTCCTAATGTTCTTCGCAAGGTCCCCTACAATGCCCTGAAATCTCAGCTTCAGAAGCCTTCCCATCTTCCCCAATTCTCTCTTCTTCTCCTCTTGTTTTTTTTTCTCTGTACGAGTGTCTGGGGACGCACTCGACACTCCAGGCTCATTGGAGATGTTGGGTGAGTCAATTGACGTGTTGTACCCAATGAACTAGGGTTTGTGCCTGGAAACCCTATTTGAATTAGCCATTCACTTCCAGCCATTGGTTTTCAATCTTTACCATCAGATGTGTTAGGGCTAAGGAGATTTACCAAAGCCCTAAGAAATTTAGATGATCCACCATCTGGATCGCCAAAAATTTCAAAACGAAGAACAATCACCAGTGAATCGATGTCTCCAGCAAGTTCTCCATCTAATTCCAGCCAATCGAACCGGATAATCTTAATCTTAAATCGTTGGATAGATTCTAAATGTTGAGATCTACAATTGCCCCATGATTCCCGACATTTTTTGGCAATGGCGACGGAGAAAACTTTGTCTATATATGGTTCTGACAAAGCTAGGGTCTCTTGTAATATTCCTCAGTCTGGTGAAGTTTACTTCACTGGTTGGCCTAGGTAAGTGCTGCCCCTCCTTCCTACCTTCATTCTGGCTTAGATACAAATTCTGAGTCATTGGATGAGTTTCTAGGGCCCAAAAACTTTAGGGTAAGAAATCTCTACCCTTGATGTTTTCTAATTTAGGAGATATGGAGAAAGGTTGACCTGACGATCCATATCGGACCGTCTCAACCGATCTCAACAGATCAGATCCTAGCACACTGGAGCAAAACATAAGCAGGGATGCTCCCTGTGGCACACCCCCAGAGTGCACTCGAGTGCGAGCTGCCAAGTGGCGCATGAACTAATTAGATTTGAGCCTAGTACATCCATATTAGATCTAAGCCGTCTAATTTTTAATTAAAATCTTAATTCTTCAATTAAGAGCTCAATATAGCTCTGATTTTAGATTTGAAAGCCTCTGTAGATTTGTTGTCACTTGTGTAAGTTACTGAACTCATGAAATGTATGTTTTAAATTGTATTTATTAGTGATAATCACAAAAATTTGTAGTAACAACCTTGGATCATGATCAAGATGATCTCAAAATAGAGATCTGAACTGATGGATGCGTTCAGAGGGTCTCAAAACCCTAAAAATCATGATCATAGTAAAATTTTAGGGTTTCTAGATCAATTAAATAAACAAAAATAGTAAGATCAAATTTCATCCCTTGAAATGGGGCTAAAATCTTAAAATCCATATTCTAATCTCAATTTAACTCCAAATTGAGATCGAAAAGTTGGGTTGGATTCCTCTTGATGAGGAGAACCTACTGAACCAATAATATTATAAGTTTAATTCATTAAATGTTTTGAATTTAAGTAGATAAGTGTACTAATATCTTTGATCTATAAGATCTGGGATGATTAGACCATTCAAATTGGTTTGGATGATGATAAAATGATATAGTAACTTAAGAAAATGTGTTGGATGTAATTGAGTTGGCAGATCTTAGCAGATTTAGCCTTAAGAGTAGTAAAATCCATAAAAATGAATGGTAATCTCCTTAATAAATTTGACCAAGGAGGATTGGATAGTATGGATGTATTTGGATGATGATATGAAGTTAATATTATATGGATTGATGGACTTGATGATGATGATTTAGGAAATGTTAAGATCTATGCTCTTAAATTAGATAAAATGACTTAAGATCTTCTTGATCAGTTGGATCAAGAAAAATTAGATCATTTGATGAGTTGTATCAATGATCTAATGATGAAATCACACTAAGAAGACATATTAGATCTAGAGGAAAATGAAAAGATCAAAAGCTAAACCTTAAAAGGGATAGAAATCAACTATGACTGTTGGATCATGATGAATGGTTATACCATGTTAGATTTGCATTTGAATTATTGAATGTTATTATAATTGTCTTTCATTTCTTAGTAGATTTATTTATGCTTTAATGCTTATGTTATGAAAATTACATTGAAAATGTAATTAAATAAAAAATAGAGTTGAAGGACATTTACATGGACTAAATGACCTGGACTTACTAATAGTAATGACTATAGTTAGTAGGATAATATAAGGAATATCATTTTCTTAACCCAAATTAGGAGAATAATGAAACTCCATGAATGACATTTTAAATTTTCATGGACTTAATTAAAATCAATTAGAAAGAGTACTTAGGGTTAAAATGCTCATATAAACCTTATGAAAGGTTGAGTTAATGCTAAACATGGTGGTTAAGGGGGATTTCTAATAGAGCCTGGCTCTTTCCCTACCTTCCATTGATGTTTGTGAGGTCTAAACGCCTCCTTACATGAGGATTGAAGTAACTGCTTTGTACAAATAATGACAGTATGTATGTATTTACAGATTACATATGTTAATCATGGAGGATCTGAAGGAATGGATCACTACATGAAGGTAAGTGGAACTTTAAGAATACAAGACCTATGGTCTGTGAAATTGTTGTTATTCATAGACATTATAATGCTTAAGGATGATAACATGTTTAGTTACATTGAATCATAATTCATGCATATGAGATAGAAATAACTGTTGAAATTAGATGGAATACATAATAAATACTTGGGTATCATTTATGATTACCCTTAAACTTAGATAAGAACATAATAATAATGGGTATCATTTGTATCAAATGAGTATCCTTATACTTAAGAACATTTGGTATGTGAATACCAAATTAAAGGAAATGGGAATCATTTACAATAAATGATTAATCCTTAAACTTATAAGAATATGGGTATCATTCATTGTAAATGAGGATCCCTAAATCTAGAAATAAAATCGTATCCTTAGTATGAGGATATTGAATATGAGAATGATAATATAAATAGACATATCGTCTGAGATGTATAAGAAATACTTTAGATACAAGCACAGAGGCTTGTGATTTTGTTTTAAATAGGTATAAGCCTAGGGATGCTATGCTAGGAAAGTTATGAGGGTTTGGCCACTCGCTTCCCGAAATTTTGGAGATGCTATGCTAGGGGAGTTATGAGGGTTTGGCCACCTGCTTCCCGAAATTTGATGATATTATGATACCTTGCCCAAAGAGAGGCTAAAAGTTGAGTGGGGCAATTATGGGAAGGCCGCACTATGAAAGTCCTGTCTCACCAAATGGGCAGTGACACAATATTTTCCACCGTGGTATCAGTGGTGAACAGGGCAGTTATCCGAGTGTGCTAGTATGGATCAGACTGCAGCATGGTAGTCCTTGTGAGGGAGTATTTTCCCAACAAAAGTCTGGATGATTTATCAACTCAGTATATCTGTGTATGGATATTGATGTTTGAGATATTGATTATTTTTCATAGTTTTTTACTGTATATATATATACATACATACATACGATATAGTGTTGAGTGGTTTGGAATTATCATAGTGGATGATACATGATAAATTTTATGATTGAATGATCATATATGGTATGGTTCATGGAAATTGAAGTACGTGATTAACATGGAATATGATGATTATGAATACTGTACATTTGAATTATACAATTCCATATGTTCTTAAATCCCTTACCAAGCATAGCTTGCTAAGATATTGTAAATGTTTGAATGTTTACAATATCTCAGATACAGAAAGAAAGGAATGGAGGGATACAACATGGAAAGATGAAGACCATACTGTTGATCAAGACTATGTATATTTGTGAAAGCATTGGATTGTATTTTGATTTGTGTATTTTGGACATAAGATGTAATAAAGGGGCTATGTATTTGAACCACTAGATTGATCTTGCAATTTTAATAAAATGAGTTTCTTTGGAAACATATGTTGTATGCAAAATTATGTATGTATATGTTAGTGGAATGTGGCATTTGGGTTTTCTGAGAAGAATTTCGAAGAAAAAAAATTTCACTGCTTAAGTTTACAAAATGTTTGCAAAATTGGTTGACCACCATTTGAAAAGGATTAACAAAAATGTATTTCAAAAACTCGGGTCACCATACCTACTCCCAGAACTAACACTTAACTAGGTCAGTAGTCCTTTTGTTTGGGACAATCATGGATAAAATGTCCTAGCTCATCGCATCTAAAACAATGATGCTCCTAATGTATTCATAGGCCTTCTTGGATGATATCCCATAGTGTAGAATTATCCTCTTTCCCCTAAAACTTTTGGAAAGCTGGACTCTATGGCTTGGAGGATTGAGTCAACCTAGTTGGCTTCTTATCCTTCCATTCTTGCTTCTAGTCTCCACTCATCTCTCACTCCTAAAATTCTTGATGCTCTCTCTCAATTGTGGAAGCTAATTGTACTGCCTTAAATAAGGTGGTAGGCTAGGAGTCCACTATCTAGCTACACAAGCAATAACTTAGTCCTCTCATGAATTTCTAAGTTGTTCTCTTCTCTGTGGAACAAACTTTTGGAGGGAATCTTTTTAGCTTCACAAATTTTGTCACATATTATTCCATCGTCATTGTGCCTTGAGTCAAATTTAGGAATTCCAATTCTTTCTTCTCCTAAACATGTTAGGAATATACTTATCAGTGAAGACACACTTAAAATTTGACAATAAGATATCTTCACCCTCAAAGTGGGTGTGCTTTGCAGTAAGCCACCAATGAGCTGCTTCTCTTGTCATAAAGAAAGCAACTATTGCCACTTGTCTATCCTCAGACACTCTCATAACTTCAAAAGTGTTGTTTATATCCTAAATACATGTTTTAGTGACTTTAGTCCCCTCTTCTCCATTATAAATTTGAGGTTATTTTCCTAATTAGTCTGGTAGAGTATCCTCTCTTTCCATTCCAACCCCTCCTCGCTCACCATTTTCCATCAAGCTTTCTCTCACCCTTTGAAGATGTAGATCTACTCTATCATCCATAGGATTATCATGTATTTCTTCATTCCCTAGTTCCTTAGTTAGGGCTTGTTGCTCCTCTGTAAGGGTTGGCTCTTAATGGGTAATTGGGGATCAAGTCCAGCTCTCTTAGGCGCTATCTATATAAGTTCACCAAGATAAAATCCTAGTAAGTTTACTAGTAATCTTATCTATTGAACTTGGAATGATTAGACTTATTGTTATTGTTTTATGGAATTAATTTCTTGGTTGTGAATAGTCTAAACTGTGCTCTAGTACCAACTATGATGACTTGGATTTTTGAAATAGTTTTCATAAGTATCTCTTGAAAATGTTAGGGTACCCTTGAAATTAAAAAAATACATTTATGAAAAGATATAAGCATCATATACTTATTTTTCAAAAATCACTTTTTAAAAATCTGAGCTTCCTTAATAGAAAACTTGTCATATATTCAAAGTTAGATATATAATAAGTGCATACTCAATATCCACTATCACAACTATCAATCAAATAATAATCCCATAAAAATTTCTCACATTATGATCAATGTTAACAATAAACTTGAATTAATATTCAAGTGTCTAAGTTCAACTAATCAATAAATATCAGAGTCGCTTCACCTTATGTTAATCAAATGCCTCTAATTCTTTGGGACTCCTTTATTGTCCAATCAATACAAAACTCTATGATCCTTGCCTAAAAATTTTTTAGGGGTGAGTATAAATACATAGTGGAAAAATCCCCAAATGAGGTTTGAAAACCTTAGTATGCTGGTGTATGTCTTAAAATTATTTGTAAAAGCACGAATCAATGTAGTAATTGGACATGGGTGAGGTAGATCCCACTATTTCTACAATTGATGATGGCATTGGACATTTCCAAGAATGGACATCCAAGAAATACAAATATTTGACTACCGAGGTCTTAGAGGCTGGGTAACCAAGACGATAAAATCTACATGGAAGTAAAGTTGGTCCACTTGTACTAAGACATCTTCAACCGTACCACATGGCATTTTTACTAATCTATCTATTAATTGTGAAGTTGTATTGGTTGACTTAATGTCACCAAGCCCAAGTTGCTCATAGATAGAGTATGACAAGAAGTTTACACTAGCCCCTCAATCTAGTAATGCCTTATCTATGACATGTTCTCTAATAGCACAAGAGATAGTAGGATGGCTTGGATCTTTAAACTTGGGAGGGATCTGGTGTTAGATCAAAGAGCTCACTTGATCAGTGACAAAGGCTTTCTTTTACACAGTAAGCTTACTTTGTATGCCGAGCTCTATGAGAAATTTGGCATAAGCAGGAATGTCGTTAATAGCATTGAGTAATGGGATATTGATTTGCATATGTTTAAACACATTCATTATCTCACAAAAATTAGTTCCTTTCTTTCCCTTATTTAACAGCTGAGGGAATGAAGCTTTAGGCACATAAAGTGCCTCCACTATAGGCTCATATGGAGTTGAAGATTTCTATCTCCTCTTTCTCCTTAATTGTAGCTGGTCCATTATGCTCTAAGTTTTCCTTAGTATACTCTACTTTATTATCAACTTACTGACCACTCCTAACGGTAGTTATTTACTTTGCTGGATCATGTGGTCTATTGGAACTTGATCCTATTTGAAGTTGTCCCTTAGAATTTGTAATTGGCTAATTGCGATCTATCACTAAGTATAGCAGCTAACTAGCTCATGTACATGTGAAGTTTCGCAATAGCTTGAGAATTGACATTGGTAGCCTATCTACTCTCATTCTGGTAGTTGTTCAAGGCCTATTTAATTTCCTTATTTAATTTTATGAGTATCTATATGTTGTCCTCCAATGATGGTTTATTTGGCTGCTATAGATGTTAAAAAACCAAGTGGCTGCTTGAGAATTGATGTTCTAGGAAAGTTTTGTGTAGGGGGTTCATAGATGGACCTCCCTAGTGATTGTTTTAGACATGAAAAGTTAGGATGCTAGCTCATTCTTGATTATAGGTCTTAGATTATAGATTATTATTAGGGTTATGATATGCATTCATTGCATTCACAAATGATATTTAGTGTACACCCTATTATATGGACAAGCTGAGGTTAAGTCTACTGGGCTAGAATAAATGGAAGAAACCTCCTATGGAGGTTTCATGGATGCATTATCAGACATGTAAACTTCAATCCTTTGGAACATACTTTCAAACTTGTCCATTTGTTCCTCCAATCATTCAAGTTTATAAGTGTAATAACCCCAATTTTTGTAATTGATTGAGAAAAATCAATAAAGTTTGAGTTTCAGACATTTCGGGCTGAAATATTAGGGTTATTTAAAATATACCTTTTATAAAAGTATAAACAAATCATAAGACATGTAAAATTGAAATTAAACTTAGCAAACCCTTCAAAATGATTATAAGCACGACAAATTCCGAATTCGGATAAGAAATCCTTAAGTTTCTTCATTTCTTGGACAAAAAGGGTAAAATAGTATTTTTACCCAAAAATCAAAATATGAAACATCAAAATTTAGAATGTATTGAGAAATATGAATCCAACGCCACTAAGTACACTCAAATCTGAGATCATGGGAATAAAACCCAAAATTTTATGCATAAATGGCAAAACGATCTTTTTACACCATGTGGGGCCCACATAGGGCCCACAAGGGACCCAACAACCAATTTTATCAGCAGCCCATGTGAATCATGGGTCAACAAACATCAGCTGGTCTTGGGGAAGAAAAATTAGGCATGGGGAAGAAAAAATGGAGCATGGAAGACTTTCATGCCATTTAATAATAAAAAAATAAAATATTATAATCATGAAAAAAGACCCAAAATGCCTATAAATACAACCCCAAAAATCCTCAAAAAATCATCATAAAATCCGCACAAAATTTTCTTCACTCTCCCTGAAAAATTAGATCTAGATCCCTCCCCCAAAACCCAAAATTTCCAAGAGATAGATCTCTTTTCAACTTGTTTTTCTTTTTAGATTGGAATAAGAGACCTAAAATCAATTAGACACTCTGTTCCCAATCTAATTTGATCCATTACACCATCCAAAACTTCCCAACATATCTATTCTACAAAACCCCCAAAGAAATTTCAAGATCCAACGGTTCAAACAATGTATATTTGCAAGAAAGGTGGATCTTAGGCCATATCTTCATCAACAAGGTATTTTTTAAAATTATGCATATAACCGAGGTTTTCTCTCCAATCAGGTAGGTGGAAATTCGTTTCATAGATGTTTAGTACTGTTTTATGTAATTTTTATTTTACTGTAATTTATTTTGGTAATAAAAAGGTAAAAATAAAGTAAACAATAGAACCCTTAATTATGGATGATAGAGTGCTCAGATGAAAAATCTGACTGCACCAATCAATCTAGAAGGTTCCAAAACCCCTAGGGTAGAAGTTACACAAAGATTAGAGACGTTTTGGGCCCTCAATTGAGAGAGGATTGATTGGACAGTCCATAATGGACTGTCCGATCTCTAGATCAAACGGCTCCCAAGACGCACAGGTGACGCACCGTCGGAACGGTGCATGCGCTGTTCGTGGAGCATCATTCCAAGTGACATGACGGCGTGTCTGTCAAATACACAAGCGGACGCGCCAGACGAAAACCCCGTTCGCGGGCGCGTAGACGACGAGCGTTCCACTTGTCCTGTCCGCGTCTGTGGACGCTCCTCACAGGCGCTTTCTCCATTCATCCCAGCAGACGCACCCAACGACCCGCATGCGTTCCGCCTGGTTCGTTCCGCCAGACTAATCTGGGCCGTCCATTCCTTGGGCCGAGATCAAATCCAAGCCTTAGGAAGGACTGTGAACTTCCAACTTCAATTCCGGAGTCATCTGAACTCCAAATTGAGATTGAAAAGAAGCTATGGAAAGCTTGAAACCTCTATTTTCTTATGAAATGATAAAATAGACATGTTATTCAGTAAAAAATTTCTGTATTAAAGAAACAAGTTTCCAATTACCTAGATCTTCAAGATCTGAGATGATCAGATCTTGAAAATATGTTTTAATAATGATATAATATTGAAATAAAGTGAGATCTATGGTTTAATTGGATATATATGAGATATATTAAGGGATCTACCCATTATGGTAGAAAAACCCTAAAAATACAAAGGGACCCACTTGACCAATGAGATCAAGTGTGATCAAATCCTTGGGATGGAAAGAATAAATGTTGATATGATGAAATCCAAGGAAATCATGAATAGATTATGACAAAAATAGATCAATATGATCTTTTGACCTTAATAAAGAAAATTCCCTAAATATAACTAAAATCCTTAATCAAGGAAAAAGATCTAAGATCAAATGGTTGGATCATAAGTAAAGGTTTCTAAAAATGTTAATGTAATTAGTTTCATAGCATTTTAAATATGATTATGTTATAAAGCATGCTAGTATAACATTTAGACTTTAGCATGATATGTGATTTCATTATTATCATAAGGTGTTAGATTTAATTTAAGTACCTTGCCTCATTATCATTGAATGTTAAATTATGTAGTTTTATGCTTTGAATTTATAATTTATTTATGATTGAATGTTATTAGTAGATTTACTTGTTATGAGATAAAGAGCATAAAACATCAAAAATGTATTCTAATGAGAAAGTAGAGTTTCATTACGCAAATAAGAATGGAGTACTTTGGACTTAATTAGTAAGGGCTTTAGTTAGCAGGACAATATAAGGATTATCAAGTCCTTGGCCCAAATTAGGAAAAGAATAATAAACCCCATGAATGACATTATAAATATTCATGGACTTAATTAAAATCCATTAGAAAGAGTACTTAGGGTAAACATGCTTATAGGAATCTTATGAAAGGTTGAGTTATGGTCATTCTAGTGAATGATGAACATAGTGGTTAAGGGAGTTAACTAATAGAGCCTCCCTCTTCCCCTACCTTTCGTTGACGTTTGTGAGGTCTAAATGCCTCCTTACATGAGGATTGAAGTAACCACTTTGTGTTCACCCATTCAGCTAGTAAGCCTTAGCCAATTGGAAATAAGAGGAGCAGTCTAGATTTAGGCTTGAATAAGCTACCTTCAACTAGCACATTAACTTGTTGAATAATAATAAGTGCATAAAAGGTTAGTAAATTACCTAACCCTAATAAAAACAATAAGTAAGATAAGGATGATCAAACAGGATCCATTAGATCTTGGATGATCAAGAACAATAAGAATAAGAACACTATATTGTACTTAGTATGCATGTTTATTAGTATACTTGTTATAGTTCATTAGATTAGATAATCCAAACCCTTGATCAAAGATGATTCAAGGAAGAAAACCAAGATCATCCTCCATAGGGATGATCCAATAATTGAACTTAGATCAAAGAAGAACTAGATGATAAAAGATCTAGGGCCTTGATCTTTATCAACATGTGTGGATTGTCAATCAATGGATCTATGAAAGATCAAGATCAAGGAGATGGACATACAAAGACTTAGAGATAGAAAAATAGTTAGATATGAATGATCTAAAGATCATTCTAATCATCAAATCTAGTGATCAATAGGATTGTTCATAATTTATATATTGACAATATGTATGGATGTACAGATTACATACATCAGTCAGGATCATGGAAGATTGGGGAAAAGAGATCAATCCTTAAAGGTAGGAGGATTTGATGAATGCATTTACATGAGATATACATGATTGTACTCATGATCTTATGTTGACAAGAGCAATGATAATACTTGTACTAAATCTCTTGAAAACCTTATAATCCAACCAAACACATATAAGATGGTTAAGGACTAAACTACAAGTGAATAGGGAACTAGAAAATATTTCAGCCCTAAGTAAACAGACATATGGTCTGATATATATGAAATCTATTTTACATACAAGCTTGGAGGCTTGTGAGTTTGTTTTAATAGGCAGAAGCCTAGGGGAATGCTATTGCTAGAGGAGTTATGAGGGTTTGGCCACCCGCTCCTTGAAATTGATGATATGATGATACCTTGCCCAATGAGAGGCTAAAAGTCTGGTGGTGGCAATTATGGGAAGGCCACCACTGTGAAAGTCTTGCCCCCCCATACGGGCAGTGACATAATATTTTCCACCGTAGTATTAGTGGTGAACAGGGCAGTTATCCGAGCATGCTAGTACGGATCAGACTGCAGCATAGCAACCTTTCTAATTATTTTGCACTATGATGCATATGAGAATAGGCATTGTGAAATGCCTTATGTTATAGCATAATGAAATGCTAGGTAATTGTATATTACCAACATTTCCAAAGAAGGAAAATTCCCAGTATAAGATTAGCTGTAATACTCAATTCTCAAAATAAAGAGAATTGATCAGCTTAGTTGGGAATGATATTTGACTACTTTCACAAATTTAACTGGTTTACCCATGAAGGGTATGTATGTATATAGATATACATAACTTACAAAGTAAAGAGTATGCTTAAGGATAATGAGATTATGAAGTATTAGAATTACCTTGTCAATTATTATGTTTCTTGAATCCCCTACCAAGCATTGCTTGCTGAGATATTGTACTTGTTGCAATATCTCAGATCCAGGGAAGGAGAGTTAGGAGCTGAAGACTATAGAAGACTATAGAAGACTTGAAGAAAATAATCTTCAAGGTATACCCTTGAAGACATGTATTTTTCTTTGTTGAGAGTTTTATTGTATGGTGAGCTTGAGTTTTGGATTATGTAATTTGGACAAGTATTGTACTAGATTTGGCTGTACTGTGAACCACTGGATGGATCCTAGAGTTTAATAAAAGTATATTCCTTCAATGGAATTTTATTTTGTACACAAATTGTACTTATGTTATATATGAAGTGGTGACTTGGGTTTTCAAAACAAGTTCTAAAGAAAAGAATTTCCGCTGCTTTGTTTTGTGAAAAAATTTTACACTCTTAAGGGCCTTGCCTTTCAAAATACTTTACAAATCATGTTTCAAAAACCTGGGTCGTCTCAATAAGATACATGTGTGGTCACTCTTATTTCAAGAAGGTCTTTCTTTTGAGGCTAGGAGTTTCTAACTATTTTATTCGAATAATCCCCTTGCTAGAAATTTTTAGCTCATGTCTCAAAAAATTCCTAAGCTTATGTCTCACTTTTCATCATGAAGACACCTCCGCTAGCTACATCTACCATCCTTCTATTTGGAGGTGTAAGTGCCTCATAAAAAGTATTGAACTTGTTGCCATTTTTTCAAAGCCATGATAGGACACTTAGGTAGCAATTCATTCCACATTTCCCAGCACTCATAATATTTCATCTTCTCTTTGTTACAAGTTTGTGATTTCCTTACAAAGGTCATTGGTCTTATATATAGGGAAATTTTTTTTAGAAACTATTAGACAACTACTCCTATGTAGCAATGGAATTGACCTCTAAAGAATTCAACCATGATTTGGCCTTATCTTTCAATGAGAAGGTAAACAATCTAAGTCTAATAAAATCATCTAAAACATTTTGAAACTTGAATGTAGCACAAATATCAAGGAATTCCTTAATATATACGAGGCTTTTAAAGTCGGCAAAAAATGATAAAAGAAGTTGGTTAAAAAGGAAATTGTATTGAGCCGACTTCTAAAGTCTATAGCTTTTAAAGTTGTTTACACAAACACTTTTAAAATAAAGGACTTTTAAAGTTGTTTATGTAAACGACTTTAAAAGTATTGAACTTTTGAAGTCGTTTAGCCGTAAATGACTTCAAAAGTACTTCAATGGTGCCCCACTTTTGAAGTTGTTTAGGTCTAAACAACTTCAAAAGCTTTTTTCTCATTTTTGACATTCCAATCACTACCACCTGTATACAATTCAATATTGTTCTTAATCTTACAATCTTTATACACATGAAAAACAAACATACATTCACTTCCACATTGTGTACAAAACATACAAATTCATCATTAATATTCCATCCACATCTATCTTAAAAAACCACAAAATGAGAAATTAACCACAACACATGCATTTACTACAACATCCACATTCACCTCATTTGTAAATCTATACATATTCATATTTACTTTCACATTCACACTAAGTTACCCTCATTCATCATCCCATAAAAGATACATAATTCAATGAATATATTGAAAACTAACTATCATATTCACTTCACTTACAACTCCGATACTCCACACTAAGTTATCCTCATTCATCATCCCATAAAAGTTATATAATTCAATGAATATATTGAAAACCAACTCTTATATTCGCTTAAATTACAACTCCATACTCCACACTAAGTTACCCTCATTCATCATTCCATAAAAGTTATATAATTCAAAAAGTATATTGAAAACCAACTCCCATATTCACTCCTCTTACAACTCCCATACTCCACACTAAGTTACCCTCATTCATCATCCAATAAAAGTTATATAATTCAATGAGTATATCATAAACCAACTCCCATATTCACTTCACTTACAACTCAATTTCAAACTCATTTATCCCCATACTCCAAGTTTCTTCATTCATCACTTAATATATATATATATATATTTCAATGAAAATAATAAAAACTAAACGAACACATATAAGTTAATGAAAAAAATACTTTATTATGTATTTTACAATTATGTAGGTACTCCAAGTGTTCTAATTGAATCTCAATACATACTCAGTCCATTAGCTTAATATTTCGTTGAGGTTTACTTTGGAGTAACTCTTCTTATTTGCCCACTTAGATAGTGCAGTAGCTTGTAATCCAAGATATGTAATTTATGTCACATTCTTTAAAATGGATCCATAAAATCTATGAAAAAATAAGATTATGAAAAGTAAAAGTGTCTTAGCTTTCTTAATTAGGAGACACCAATACCATCGAATATTAGGATCCTCATATATCTCAGCATATAGTACCTACACTCCTAGTTAGTCTGTTATCTAGTGCACAGTGCAACAAGGACAATAAAAGAATTTATAAATATCATTTGTAATATTGTAAGTTTAATTAGTTGTAAAATAGAGTAATTGATTGTTTTCTATACCTTGACATTCTTCCAAGTGAGTTTCAGTGGTTGTACAGTCTTGGTCAAATTAGCCTATGTTAACTATGCCCTACAAATTTAAATTTCAAAAGCATTATAGATGAATAAAAAATTATTTATCTACACATAATACACGAATAGAATAAAAGCTTACTTATTTATAATTCCTGTGAGGGCGAGACAGATGCACTATCCACGGGAATAAAAAAGAAAGCTTGCCCAGCATGCATGTTCAAAATGAGCAGCATCCAATGAGCTTATATAAATAGTCATATGAATTGTAATTAAAGTTGACAATCCCTAAGTATAGAATAAGTTGGCAAGAAAACAAGAAAATCAAAACTTACCTGTTATTATAGGGAATCATTAAGCCCTGTCTCTTAGAGCACCCAAAGAAGCTTGGTAAAATATAATCAACACGCCTCTTTGTCAACCATTGCTCCATTGCCCCAAAATGATGCTGGGGTCAAGGAATTGGTAAAGTATACCCTCAACCTCAAAAAGGCTAGTTGCATCTTTCAAGAAGCTGCATAAAAGAAATAATTATTGCATATACCATGAAAATATAACATGTAATGTCAAATATTTTATAAGCAAATATGTACATATACCTCATGTATGAGACAATGTGAGGCGTGCTAGAGTTGATCACATAGGAAAACTTGTAATAGGTCCTCTGCCATAAGTGGCACTTCAACAATGTCATCATTAAGCACTCCCACCTTGATTTGTCCGGGATTGATTGACCTATCTTTGTTATGAGATTGTAGATTAACCTTAGGGATCGAGATGTATTAGGTGAGACTTCCACATGATCCTTAGGTAGCTATTGTAAAAGATGTAGAAATTTTTAACTAAATAATATTAACCAATGAAGCGGACCTAATTTATGATGAAAAAATAAACATATATACAAGTACCTATTCCATTGGTGTGACAATAGGTGATGGTGCAATGGTGGGCGACCTTGATGGTAAATGTTGTTGCTGATTAACTGTATAAAGTTATTAAACAATTAAATTGAGGTGTCTAACTAAAATTATTGATGAGGAAGTTAGTATGATAAGATACATACTGTGTACTCTATAGGAATGACTAGTGCCCCTAACCAAGCAACGTGATATGCAACTATCTGCCCAATGGTTATAATATTTTTCATTTCGAAAGGGAATGGTAGGCTAGCATTTGCATCCAAAGGCATAGTAATGGACACTCACTTTGTATGTGGCATCATACTAATTCCATGCAAAACGGTTGATTCATGCTCATAGCATGAACCAAATGCCATGATGTTTTGATGAGAATCGAGGGCCAATAGGCATTGACCCACCCGTAAAATAGATATACAATAGAGAGGTTGAGATAGAGAATTATTACATAAGGGCAATGAAATTTTTTAATTTTGTTTATATATATATATATATATATATATACCTCCTTAGCTGAAATTTCTTTTTGGAGGGATGCTAGTTGCCCTTCATGAAGTTCTTCAGTTGGAGAATTGCAGCTAACATTTGATGAAGGCATAGGGTATTGCAAGAATTATGTGCAAGGGATTGAAAAACTATCATCAAAACTCCTTCACACAATTGTTTAAATATATCCATTTTTATTTTCTCAACCAATTTATTATAGGCCTCCATCAACAGCACCAAACACCCTCCTTACCCCCACTAGCTTGAAGCTTATAGATTGGAAGAAGCTAAAGATGAGTGTTCATGTTTCTCATATAATTTTATGGAGTTCTTGTTTAGAAATTGATGTATGAACAATTTCATGATAATATTTCCTTTGAAGAACAATTTTGATATTTTTATCTAGGATCAATCCTAACACTTGTAGTTTAAATGAGATGTTTATTAAATGGTCTTTAATATCTGAATGAATGCTTTCTTGGATGGGTTATGTTAAGATCAGACGAGTCATGCCTATAGTTTGTAGATAATTTGTGCTAATTTAGATAGGTCATGCCATTAGAATATTTGTTCCTTCTTTAGAAGAAATTTTAACTTGTAGCCAAGGCTTTTAATTCATGCATGTATTCAAGTAATGAGAAACATTATCATGACTCTTTTGGTGGATTCAAAATTCCTAAGTTACTTTCTATCATCTTAGTTTTAGTTTAATTTGTTATACTTTAGTTCTAGATTTTGTTTTAAAAAAAACCATTAGATTTGGTAGAAATTTAGTAAGCCATGTAGTTTGACAACTTTTTATAATTAGCCTACAATAGATCTTGATTACTTCCAAGGGTTTTGGTTTAAAATAATAAGCATCAAGGCATAGTTTTAAACAAAGAGAGAAAGAAGAACCTCTTATATGGGTGACTAAGGTTGGAGGTTGCTCGTAGTTTGTGTGTCCAACATTAGAAAAAGGAGACTCCACCACATGGTTTGAGAATTAAATCCATTCTCATATGTTCTAAATTGGTGACTGGTCAAAAGATGAATTTAGCTAATCACAAATCTTGGGTGTAAATCCTTATTCACATATTCTTAATAGTGTTGCAACTTATCTTAATTGAAAGGTGGTACAACTCCTATTCACAAATTTAGGTCTCCCTATCTCCTCCAGCAAACTGAAAATATCACTCTAGGAACCTTTGCCAAAAGAATACTAAAAAATCTCTCATTTAGCAAGAGAGCTTATCTCTCCGAGGGTGGTAGAGTCACATGTTAAATCATCTCTATTGAACATGCAATTTTACTAAATGTCTATATTGAAGTGTTTAGCTACTTTCATCTCAAAAATCAATCAAATTTGGAGAAGATTCTTATGAAAAGGTGTAGATGATTCCAAGAAATTACATCTAGTTGCATGGAAAAAAGTATGCATACCAAAGAAGAACGTGGATTGGGCATTAGAAGGTTAGAGGAAATGAATAGACCTCTTTTATATAAGTGATTATGGACATTTTTTGGGAATAATGAAGGTCTTCAATAGGTAGTTGAGTCTGGTAGGCAAAAGCAGTTGAGTGTTCTATAGGTTCAAGCATATGGAAGAAGATAAAGAAAAACATTGATTTTTTGAAGGCTCACAACAAATTTAAATTATATAGTGGAGATAAAATTAGCTTCAAGTTGGATCCCTAGCTACTTAGGCTTGAGATTCCCTAGACTATATAGGGCCTCTAGTTTTCCTAATTCTTTTATTATGAATAGTTTCTTGTACTCTATTCAAATAGTTTGAGACATCCAGCTCAAAAGATCCCTAATAGGTGTAAAAGATTTACATTACCACCACATGCTGTAGCTGCTTAATGATACCTTAATAATCAACTTGAAGAAGGATAAAATCATATGAACCCTTGACATTATTGGAAAATAATTTGTTAGCTTTGCAAATAACTCCTTCAACAACATGATGATCCATGGCCGTAAGCCACACTTATAGGAGGTTTTTCCTAGTGCACCTTAAAGACTCATTTTGTGGAAGATCCAGATATATGCTTGAACCATAGGTAGGCTTGAAAGGAATATCTAAATGTATGCTTGAATCATAGATACACTTGAACCACTCAAATCAAGATCTAGGTTTTCTTAGATCTTACCTATAATTTAGGCTCTTCATGCTGAGTGAGATGATCGGCTCAAATCAGAGATCCAAAAAGTCATTTCCTCCATCGAAGGCCTACGAATGCCCCACCAAAACCCTTCTTCTTCTGCTTGACGGCGTGATGTGTCTTCTCTGACGAGCAAGGCTACTCTCTAACAAGAACTACTGCTCCTCACCTCTCTTTCCCCCCTCTTCTCCTTCTCCTTCTCTTTCTTCTTCCCCTTCTTCTTCATTTTTTCCAGTCAGGTTTCCTCTCTTTGTGTGTGTCGGTTGGGGAAAACGATCACTTAAGTGGGGTACTTTTAAAGTCATTTTTTGTAAAGGACTTTAAAAGTACCCAACTTTAAAAGTTTTTTAAAGAAAACGACTTTAAAAGTTGTGGACTCTTATTCACTTCAAGTACAACAAAAAAGAAAAGTATCCAAATATACATTGAAGACCTCTACTCAGATATGAAATTTTGAATCCTTATATGCCTTCTTTCTAGAACTTTACCTAAGCCTACGTTTTGTCCTATCTGAAGACCTATTAATTTAAGATAGAATATGGCCTTAATGAGGATATAAATAAGAAGGAATTAAAGTGAAATACCTTTAATGGTCTTGGTAATGACATCTATTCTATATGTAGCCTGTATACACACACATGCACTATGAGATATAAACTATAATAAAATGGCTTTGGTTTGTAGATAACTAGTTGAATTTTTTATTCATCTTTCTTAGGTTCTTAAAGTCCGTAGAGTGCTAATAGATGATAATTCTTTGAGATATTAGGTATATTCGCTGTAAACCCTCATGAGGCTTAACTCATCAACTAGGGGGTAACATTGGGGTTTAAGGGCTTATCGCATATGCTAAATGCAATCGTGAGTGCTTACGAAAATGGAATTCATTTTTATTTTCATGATTTTTTGCATGTTTGTTTGAGACTAGAAAAATGGTAGTTACGTGATGTGATAATGTTTAATTTTGTTTAAAAAGTACCCAATTAGTAGCCCACGTGTTATCCAATACAGTGTTATTTCTAAGGTTTTTTCTTAATTTGTAACACATGCATCTTTGACGTAATAATTTTAAAGTTTTATATTTTGTATGTTTAGGAGCTAATCCAGAGTAAGCTTGAGAATCATCATAAAATTTTAAGACTTAATTAGGGTTTTTAATCTTTTGTAGGTGTTGAGAAGATAATCCAAAGGCTTTGATTGACCAAGATGAAAATTGAAGATCACGATCAAATATCAAACCAAAGCCTAAATAACATCATTTCAAACTATGATCAAGGTTTAAAATGATTCTAAGGCAAGCAAGAAACTAATGGGAGGCATAAAAAATGATCCAAACAAAAATCCATGCAATTCTGCCACTTTGCATCAAAATTGGAGCCACACATGAGGTTTCCTAGTCTAACTAGGAAACCTAAGGAAGCCAAGCCATTCAATTTTTAAAGCCAAGGGAGCTAGTCATTCAAGAATTAAGGAATGAATTATCAAGCCACGTGGAGTCACATGATTGGAGAAAGCAATTATTTCATAGTGTTATTTTTAAGGGATAATTGGAAGGTTTTATAGATATTTGTAAAAGGTAAGATGATCGCGCATATATGGATGAATCAAGAGAGAAATTTCACTTTAAAAGTCCCCCACTTTTAAGGTCATTTATTGTAAATGACTTTAAAGGTCCCCTACTCTTAAAGTCATTTAGTCCTAAACGACTTCAAATGTCCTTTCCCGTGTAAAATTCCTATTCACACCAAAATAAAGTGTATGCTTTTAAAGTCATTTAACTTAAATGACTTTAAAATTTTACACTTTTGAAGTCATTTAGGTCTAAATGAATTCAAAAGTAAATCACTTTTAAAGTTGTTTAGAAAGAAACAACTTTAAAAGTATAGGTTTTTGAAGTCGTTTGAGTCAAATGACTTTAAAAGTCATTTCCCGCAAAAATATTCTTGCTCCCATTAGACTAA